>CM057454.1:568950000-570270000 GCA_016271365.2 Neoceratodus forsteri | reverse complement strand
TGGAGAGAAATAAAGAGAGAACTAGATACTTTTCAGTCTAAAGGGACAGGGAAAGGATAGTGGAAAGAACAAATAAAATCTGACTACCAACTTAAGAGCCTATGGGTTGAGCCTACTAGGTGGTACAAGCGTAGCCAGGTCAAAAAAGAGCCAGAGCCTCTTACCACTGGCTGGACAGGGAGTGGATAGTGACAAGAAAAATCTAGGGCAGCAACCCTGAGAAGGCGACTCTGGCAGAGGTAGCAAAAAAGGGGAGGTCGAAACTGAGACCCCTTGGAAATGAGATGCCAATTGTGCCAAAAACTGAAACATGACATCTGGACTGTCAGAAAAGAATAACTCCATGCTACCAGACAAAAACTGAGTAAACCCCAAATCCTCTTTTCTCTATGACAGATGGGAGATAATATGGGGTCAGATCACAGAAGCTGCAGAACTGAGCAGTCCCAGGCAGCCAAGATGTGGTCATCTTCTCTGGCATGCACAAAGACAAAGCGGGTGAAGGCCCAAAGCACAGAGAGATGTAACAACGGGTATAACAATAAAGAAGTTCTAACATGGGTAGAAGAATCTAACCTGCTTCTCCCTACATCCACTGGGATGTACCCTGTGGGCAGCCAGTACATTTATCCAAGCAAAGGGCCCTATGCATGAAGCCTTCATGCTGCTTATCTTAGGCACGTAGGCAACCCTAAGTGAAAATGCTGTGCAGTGGGGGTCCAGCGCACCCGTGGCTGCATTCACTATCAGTGCGCCAGCCAGTTGTGCATTGGATCCCCTTGCCGCTTGGACAGCTATGTGCCGTGGGTGGTTCAGGGTGTGTGTAAGGGGCATGCCCACACTCCATGTGATTCACAAGACTGGGGTGCGTGAGTTACGGCTGGAGGGACCCTGCATTAACTGCATAATGCGGCCATCCCACATGCACACATGGCACCACAGAGGGCAATATCATCGAGCACGGTCCTATGTTTCCTTGGACAATGTGGTATACTGGCATGTGTGCAATGGCACAGTATCATCTCACCTTGTCCCCGCAGTGTGCCATGCCCCAACGGATGGCGTCATGCCAGCACCAAATATGTATCGGACTGCAGAGGCATGCATTGTGAACAGCCAGAATTGCAACAGAAGCAGCAGTAGCAGTCCTCAGCACCACTTGTGCCATACTCATTCTCGATTGTGTAATGATGCCCAGTATGGTGCGGAGGGTCAAGGGGAGAGGGGACCGGTGTGTCAAAGGTGTGGAGGGAGAAAGGCAGGGGAATGTGTACTGCATAGTCCAGCCCAGTATGGACAGTGGCAGCTGCTGCACCCTCTGGAGAGTTCTGTATAGCACATATGGGTCAGATGCCATGTTGGAGATGCAGATCTGTGCTGCCGTGAGGGTGGCAGATGTTGGCGTGCTGCTGTGCTCTGCATGGTGACAGGTCTTGGGACATGGTGGGAAAGGGGAGTGGACAGTGGTGCAGAGAGCTCAGTGGTGGGGAGTGGGACCTGAATACGCCTGAACACTTATGCATGGCACAGCTACCATGACTTACAAAGGAGTTCACTGCAGGACACATCTTGTGAATGGGAATATGTGCTTGGGACATATTACAGTATAATACCGGCTCTTGTGAGGGACCATGCTGTGTGTACTGTGTTCTGGGTACAGTGCCATTATGGTAATGACACATCATACAGTGCCCAATGGTACCCACTTAGCAGCCTGTTTCTACACCTTTTGTGTAAAGTTAACGGTAAACCCTCTAGTGTCACCTGCTCAGTATACCGACCCTACCTGTACAGTAGCTGTACTTGTACATGTGCTGGACTACACGGAACACTGAGGGGACAGATAGGGTGAGGGCAGCACACTATGCCCAACATCACCTATGGGCACCACATGCCCTACAACCAGCCCTGATGGAAGTGTGACAAGGTTGAATAGGACCCTGTCCCAGTTGTTATGGAGAGCTTGAATGCAGGGATCTGTTTTGTTCTTTCCTTTCCTGTCTCTTGTCTGTCTGGTTGTGCAACCACATTTTCCTGTGAGACCTAGGATTTGATCACCACGACAGTCTCGCAATTCTCTGCATCTCATTGTCTCTCAGACTTCCCTTGCTGTTTCTGTCTTTTTCTCCCTTTCATATCTGCTGGTATAAAAATATATGCAAATCATTATGCAGAAATGTAACTGATATTGGGATTCCTTTGTTTAGAAATATAGTATTAACTTTTGAAATGTATATAATTATAGTTTGAGATGATTGCAAAAAGCTATTGGAAACTCAAGTGGTTACCCGAGTGCAAGTTTTAAACCTTCTGCAGAAGAATTTTAAAAAGGGGGCCTCAGCTCAGGGACACTGTGTGTTCCTGCCAGCAACTGCCTGAAACATACAAGAACACTTTGGAAGAAACAGGATGCTTGTTAAGAATGGGGGTTACAAGGACTTATAAGAGAGCTGAGTTGCAATTGCTTAAAAGAGAAAGATGGACACACAGAGACTTAAGGAAAACTCTGATGGATCTTCTACTATTTTATTCTGCCGTTGTAAATAGTTGTACAGAACAAGTTTAATTTTTTGTTACTGCTAGTAAAAATAAAATACTTTTTTGTGAATTCTACAACTGCTCCTGGTTTTTCCTATGCTTCCTGATCTGTGCCTTGATGATAGGGTGCCACCAGGGTCCCACGTCATTCTAGGCCAATGATGACAGATGGTATAAAGGGACTCAATAACTTCCCCCATTCTATAGATGTTGAGGCCTTCGGTTATGAGGGGCTTAAAGTCGTGACTTGCTCTCTGTGTTGCTTTGGGAGGATTTTGGTAATAGGGGAGGGTTGAGACTGAAAGATGCGGGGCAGGAGTTCTACATACAACCATGGTATGCTTGGAGACAGTTAACAACTCAAAACGTCCTGAATCGCATGTAAAACTTGTCGTTTACTAAAGTTATAGCCCTCTGATACATAAATGAGACTTGTTGCCCATATGGCATACTGGGAGTGATCTCATTAACAACCGGATTTTAGCAATAATTTGGCAGAGAATTTTTTAGACTCTGATACTGTTTGATGGAGCAGATTAAACCTTAGCTAAAAGATTTAACAAAATAGAAAAAGGAAGTGAGCCAGACAATTTACAGCTTACCAGAGAAGGGCCGCGGGTCAGACAGAGACCACTTGGGGAGCCTAGGATCTCTCCCCCCACTGTACAATCAAACTAAATAAAGCCTCATGTTCTCTGAAGTGGTCCCTAATAGAAAATACAGAGCTCCTTCTCCCCCTCAAAATTAAAGCAACCTTTTCACTTAAGGACTCTGTGGAATCAATGTTAAAGTAATGTTCATGTATTATATATACTAGCAGTAACTCTAATTTTTGGTCTGTCTGTTTGATGGGTTGGGGGGGGTGAACCAGAGTTACTGGGAGCATCAGTTTATGACTGCTGATGGTGGTTAAGCCAGGTGAGGCAGATATACGCACCCAGGTGATGGCACACTGGCTAATGCCTTATTTAGGCATGTTAACTCTCATTACCGTGGCGATGATCCATGAGCTGAAAGTGATAACATAGCTCGCCCTTGGAAGTCAGGAACACATTCCACATGTGTCCTAATCAGAGTGGTTTCAACAACTGTTATGGAAACGCCTCCTGTAACATTACAGGTGTAAACAAACCACTGCGGTAACGGTTTGGACCCCCTGTAACATTACAGAGGGGTGGATCCGGTGTAGTGTGGACAGGGCCTAAGTATGACCATCTTATGGTTTTTTAATGGCAAAGCTATTTGATGGCGAGTTGCATTTGGGAATATTCGATCACAAAGGACCCACTGGCTCCGTCCTTGAAGTTGGGTTGGATGAACAAGGTGGTGGCTGAAACTAGGCATTTTCTCTCATGAAAGGAAGCTTCTATTTTATGACGTCCCAGCATAGTCATGGTTGTAGGAAAATGGCACATGGATCTTATTGTGCTGATGGCCATTTTCTGAAAGGCAACAGAAACATGATGACAGCAGAGATGCACACGATCTTTGGCAACTGCAGAACAGTAAGACAACAATAGTGAGCCCAAATAACACCAACATTGTATTTAATGGGGATAACAACCAGAAATACAATGTTTTAATGTAATTTAGTAGAATTTAACCTTAGTTAAGTTACCCGAAGCTCCACTATTTATAGGCCTTGTTGTGTGGTAGTAAGTACTGGAATTTATAATATAAGGGGGACTTTCAACTGTTTTGCAATGCAATTGCAATTAGCCCAAATATTTTTATTTAGTTTTTTGACCGGGTAAGTGTGCTAGACAAATTTTGACTATTTTAAGACATGACCCGGGGGAGGGTGACACAGATGAATGCCAACTGACCTTGAACCAGATTAAGCTGTTAGTGGTATTTTTTAATGAATGGGAGGAAATTTCCCTACTCTTTTCAAGAAGTGCCATGGGATCTTTAACATCCATCTGAACCACCACCAGAACAGGCAGATGGGACCTCGGTTTAACATCTCATCCGAAAGACGGCACCTCAGGAGTGCAGCACCATGCTCATGCTGCGCTACAGTGTGAGTACTGGGATATTAACCCAAGTGCCTGATGTGGGGATAGAACTTACAGCCTTTTGATCTTCCGGCTTCAGAGGTGAGTGTGCTACTTGCTGAACCACTGACACTGTTATAGTGGAAAGATTCCTCGAACATCTAGCTAAAGTGATGTTTTGCGGCAGAGGATCCCAAGTCTGGTTGGCAATCTCTCTGTCTTTTAACTCCACAGTTGTTTTATAGCACAACTGGTGGTCCAAGTGATATCTACTAATATGAGTTACTGTCATGAAGCCTAGTACAGCCTATTTGGTGATCCCTGGTCACCAATTAAGATCAGATTGTGAAGTTTGAAGCACACTGGCCCAGTTGAAAAAAGGAACATTTTATAACAGAGACAATGAAATTAACTTGGTCCACAGAGACAACCACACAATTAAGACCATGTAAAACCAGTTACGATGGAGGTATTGGATAAATAAAGTATTATTGTTTTTGTGGCAGATAGGCATAAATTAAGAAAGTAAACAATTTAAAGAAGAATACTGTAATGATAACTGTTTGGAACAGTTTACATGGGAGCATTACTGAGGTTTGTTTTTAACGTTACGTGATGTTGCATGAGACACAGCAGGTTTATCCAACATGGTATAAGCAGTATTTGTCTTCTTTAAAAACGGTTTTGGACATACTGTGCTGTGTCACACTGAAATAAAAACACTATATATGTGAACAAAAATAGGAACTGATAAACATTTGCTGTTTGTACTTTAAACGAAACAAATTAGCTAGAGGAAGTACTAAAAAGAAAAATTAAAGTAGTAGAGCAAACATAAACTGGTAAAAATCATAATGTTAAAGAGTTTTATTATATGTTGTTTTTACTGCATAACAAATTTCAGAACCTTTGAAACATTTAAATGATCAGTTTGGCTAGAGAAAACACCAGGCAAGTGACAACAAAATTGAAAAGCAAAAAGGCAAAACAAGCTGTAGTTGGTGAGATTAAGATTTTAAAATGCGTTCTTATTTTTATTACATTATATATTATATGCTGATGTAATATATATTTTTATTACTATATAAGATATATATATGTATGTGTGTGTGTGTATATATATATATATATATATATTATAAAAAAAAAAAGAACCACTGTGCGCAAACACTGAGGCAAGGGTTACCCCAAAAGGCATTTGGCTGGAAAGCAAAGTTTCAAGAAAATACAAAATCACACATGCTCACACAATGCAAAGCATCATGGGCTGCATATGCAAATCACCACAGAATGTTATGCTGGTTCAACTTTAAGCAGAATTGCATGGTGCCGAAAGGCCTTCACACAGTTTGCAAAGGGTGCTAACAGATGACACAGACATGTATTTCGTCCTACCAGGACTCATCAGTATGCCTCATCTGTTTGACACCCCAGTGGAATGAACATGTTTCCTCTCTACTTCACCTCACGTCGGCTGTCTTCCTTCCAAATTTCAGGCCAAAAGACCTAACCGTTCTTTAGCAGCAGGGTGACAAAAAGTCCTGTCATTTTGGCCATAGTGTTGCAAAGTACTTTTGTGATTTGCAAAAGCTTTCGCACAGATTTGCGAAAGTGTAGTGCGTGCGAAAGTACTTTTTCCAGAAATTTGAAAAAAACATATTTCTGGGGTGTTTAACCCCAAAATAAAGACCTGGCTAGCATCCCAGGCTCCAACTAGGTGAACACAAAAAACAATTGTGTCCCTAGATGGTCCCAATTTTAAATGCCAAGCATTTTTCTAATCGCTAACTGAAAACAAAATGTCAGATTTGCGAAAGTGGTAGAGGCATTTGCGATAGTAAAAAGCGCATTTGCGAAAGTGTCAAACTTTTTGTTAACTTTTCCCACTGACTTATAATGGGAACTTGTTTTTTGAATATCTTTTGAACTGTTCAAAATTTTTTTTTACAAAATCTTCAAAAGGCACATTGGGGACCCTGGCTGTATGTTCCCTGAAGTTTTCGGACCGCTCATGCAAAATGTGCAACCTGTAGACAACGGCAAAGAATTCACCAAATAGTGTAAATGCATGCACAGATCACAGTTAACTCCGCAGCCGTATATCAGACTGGTATGAAACTTGGCATATCCCAAGGTGCATGGCTCTTGATCGTGCATTCCAAATTTCAGGCAAATCCGTTAAACAGTGCCAAAGTTATTAAGGTGCAAAGTTTGACCATTTAACCTTAAAAGGGCTCCTCAACCCTAACTACGGTAGCATACCGTGCTACCATAATATACACACGTGTGTATACTATTATATATTATTATTTTATTGTCATTTTAGGCTCACAAGTACACCCACACCTGCAATCTGTATACCCAAACCTTCTGTCTGAATCTTAGTGGCAGGATCATGTACCAGACCTACCTACTGGGTAAGAAGATCGGTCTGGGTCTAATCCCTCCAATAGCACAACACCTCCTTACCCCAGTAACCAATCCTCAAAGGATGAGAAGCGCAACTAGACCTACCTATCAGGCTCCATTCTGTCAAACTAATCATGCGAAGTGGGCCTTTCTCTACAGAGCTCCCACATGGCTATCTGATCTCCCTATTGATGTACAAACTGCCTCCAAGTTAGGGCAGTTTAAATGTAACCTCAGACAGTACCTTCTTTCTCTCAACCACAGCGACTGCCCAACTTAACCTACTTCACCCTCACGTATCCCCTCATTTCCTGGCTAAACAGCTGCCTCTCTTCCCCCACCCCTCCCTTCCTCCCCCCACATCCCCCCGCCTCTCTCTTGACATGTTTCCTCTCTACTTCACCTCACTCTGTAGCTCCTGAACCCTGACTTCCAACTATTCCCCCTCCTCCCTCTTTCCCCTTTTTCACTGCTCCTTTTTATTTGTCTTGGCTGACCCATGTTAACCAATTGATTTTGACCAAGTTATTCTTTTTTTTAGTCATCTTTATTGACACATTAGGGTGCACACATTGTTACATTAAATTAGATCAGTTTCAAATGGTATTACAAAAATTAATATCATAGTACATCGGAGCAGTCTACACGTTGTCTTCTCTCTCATTTCTGCTATCTATGTTAGGATTGATTGTATTATAGGTTGGAACAAACCATCACAATGCTTATTAGACACAATTAATCATCTCTACCTATTTATGAGGTGCCCTTGGTTCTTGTTACTTTTCTTATATTATTCTTTTTCCGACTCTGCTTCTGGGTGGGCATCCAGCCACAGCTGCCATCTTGTCCATCTCCTAGTGTAACTATGTGTTTTCAGGTTTACCCTATATGTTAACTCTTCCATGCCTGAAATTTCCCGAACTATTTTCAGCCAAAGATGGAAGTGGGAGGTTCCTTCGAAGCCAGTTGTGGGTGACTGCCTTGTGGGCAGCTGCGAATAAGTTCAAAGATACTGAGTTAGGGCCTCAGATTTCTGGGGGCAGTCCGAGGACTCCATTGACTAAATCTAGTGGGGTATCTAATGTAAATAGGTCCTTTAGAGCATACAGTACCCCTTGCCAGAGAGACTGAAGCTTTGGACAGTCCCAGAAAATGTGTGTCTGGTGGGCTACCTCTTCTCCACAACCCTCCAACAGATGTATGCATGAGTCAGGTCTCTTTTATTTTGTATCGCAGGTGTGTAAAAGAACCAAACCCTGACCTTCCAAGCAAACTCTTGCCATAGAGGCGAAAAGGTGTTTTTTATTACCATAAGTTAGATCTTGCTCCAGTCCTCTTCTGTTAGATCTATACCTCTTTCTTGGTTCCATTTTGCTTTTATGTGTGCTAGGCTATTGTCACTAAAATCCCTAAGAACCCCATATAATTTGGAGATTAGGCTTTTCTGGATCTAGCCTTATAGAATACCTCTGAGGATTTCTATTAAAGGTGCCATCTTTTTCCGGGCTTTATCTGTATTTTGACAGACGTTAATGAGTGCATGTAGTTGGAGAAATCAAAAGTGGTCCAAGTTACGGAGTGCAATCTTTTATTGTTCCGAAGTCTAATACTGTATCACCTGAGGTCAGTTTACACAGCCAGCAGAGTCCCTGCCTATCCCATCTGCGGAAAGTGTAGTCTAGCTTTGATGGGGGAGTTGTCCCATGCAAACCACTGAAGGGGCCATAGTGAGGTTGTCAGTCTACATTTGTTCCAAACCTTAGAGGATGCCATGAGAGTGTCTCTGGTAATGGACAATTTTAGGTTTGCTGTGGCTTTCTTAAGTGATGTGTTCATCATTCGAGCACCCAATGGAGGACTTTCGTTCTCCTCTTCCTGTTCCATAGTCTTCCAGTTAGCCTGGTAGGATGGTACCAACCACAAAAGAGCTGTCCTTAGGTGTGTGGCCAAGTAGTAATCCTCCAGGTTAGGAAGTGCTTGTAGTATCTTGTAATTAGTTCTAGGTTTTTTTATTGTTCCATATGTATTTGGATATCAGTCTTTGCCAAATCTGAAACTGAGTTTTTGGTATGTAAATTGGGAGGCATTTAAATAAGTGTAGAAACCTCGCTAGGATATTCATAGTGATTGACTGTATTTGTGAACACATAGGGAGATTTATTAAGGAGCATTTTTCAGTATGTGAGGTTAATGGGTTGAAATTGGCTTTAAATAAGAGGGTTGGGCTCTTTGTGATATATGTTCCTAAGTATTTAAGCTTAGGGGCGTTCCAGTTGAGGGGGAGAAATCAGGTAATAGTCTAAGAGGGGTTACAGTATAAACATAAGGCTTCAGTTTTAGTTTTGTTTAAATTGTAACCTGCATGCTTGCCGCATTCTTCTAGTTTTGCCCATGTAGAGGGTATTGATTTCTCTGGTTGAGACAAATATAAAAGGACATCATCATCGTACAGTGAGATTTTGTGTACATCTCCCCCCCACCTCTATGCCCTTTATCCCCGAGGCCTTGCAGATGGCTTGCGCTAGCAGCTCAATGTATAGAGCGAAGAGTAAAGGCGATAGTGGGCAGCCCTGTTGGGTGCCTCTGCCTAAGTGAAATCTATCAGAGATGCCACCATTCACTCTAACATATGCTTGGGGTGCTGTATAGATAGTTCCAATAATGTCTAAGAACTGTTGTGGGAATCCTAGTTGCTCTAAGACTACGAAGAGAAAGCTCCAGTATACTTTATCGAATGCTTTCTCTGCATCCAGGGCCATGAGACAGGCCAGTGTACGAGTTCTGTGTATGGCACTGATGACATTAACTGTGCAGCGTACATTATCTGGGGCTTGTCTGCTCGATATGAAGCCAGTTTGGTTCAGCTTTATAATTGTTGGTAGGAAGGCATTAAGTCTAGAGGCTATTACTGAGGTGTTGAGGAGAGAGATGGGGCAATATGAATCACATTCCTCCTGGAGTTTGCTAGCTTTATGCAGGACCATGATCGTGGCCTGTTGCCATGATGGGGGCATTAATTATCCTTCCTCCCATACTTCAGTAAAGACCTCTTGCATAAGGGGGGTTACCTCTTTAGCAAAGGTCTTATAAAACTGTCCCCCAAACCCGTCTGGTCCCGGTCATTTCCCGGCTTTTAGATTTTTAACAGTTGCTTGAATTTCCGATTGTGTTATGGTGGTTATCAGGGCCTGTGACTGATTTTGTGTTAAACATGGCAGTGCCAGGGATCGTAGGTAGTTTAGTTTTTCCTCTATTGGGGATTCTTGGGGTGGACTTTAAAGTTTACTATAGTAGGACACAAAAGCTGCCGTTATTTTGTCACTTTTGGACATTACCTCCCCTGTATATAGGTGTTTGATCTTTATGATCGTGGTTCTGGCTGCTTGTTGCCTAAGACAGAAGGCTAGGAGTTTGGAAGCCTTAGGTCCTCCTTTGTAGTACTTTTGTTTCAGGTACCAGAGGGCTTTTCCTACTTCAGCCTTTTATATGTTTTGTATTCTATTTCTTAAATCTTTTATCTCTTTCTCTCTGTTCCTTTCTCATTTTACTTTCTGCTCGGTCTCCAGTACTTTTAATTGATTGAGGCGCTCTAATAGTTTTTGTTTCGCAAGTTTTTTTCCTATGGGTTGCAATTGAGATTAATCTACCTCTGACTATTACCTTAACAGTATCCTTAACAGTATCCCAGAGTATTTGGGGTGTTACCCCATGGCAATCATTTTCTTCTACTGTTCTTTTGATAGTTTCTCTAATCTCCAAGATCACTTTTTTATCATGTAGCAGGGAGACGTTTAGTCCCAGTGTGTTTCTAGGCAGCTTCAGTTCTACTTCGAGAGAAATTGGTTGGTGGTCAGAAAGAGTAAAGGTTCCAACCCACATACTTAGGAAGGAGGATAGGTCCTTTGTGGAAGTAATGAAGGTGTCTAATCTTGAGAATATGTTAAATCTAAGGGAGAAGTATGTATAATCATTGGCTGTAGGATACTTTGTTCTCCAGAGGTCTGTTAGTCCCAGCTCTGTCACAATATTCTTAAGTGAGTTTTCGTTCCTGACCTTTGGACTAGGTATCTGTGATGATGTATCTAACTTCTTGTCGAAGATTATATTCCAGTCCCCCCCCCCCAAAAAAAAATCAATAGGTCCTTTGCTTTCTCGGCCACTAGTTGGACCAGGGATGTATAAAAAGTTAAAGGAGAACCTGGGGGAACTTATACGTTCACCAATGTGATTGTAATATCCTGGACACTACCTATCACCATGACATATCTTGCCCCAGAATCTGCAATCGCCTCTTCTTCCTCGAATGGGAGGATGTCTGACATTAATATTGCCATGCCTCTTTCTTCCCCTGTCTAAGGAGCCATGACAGAGGTGGGGGAACTTTTTCAATCTTAATTTTAAGATCTCAGTAGGGGGCAGATGGGTCTCCTGCATGATGTTAACCTTGCACTTCTGTGTTGATAAGAATCTTAGTAGTAGTTTTCTCACTATAGGATTTGTGATACGATTAAATTAAACAAGAGGATTTTACTACTCTTGACGGCCATTACATCATATCAGTTGCCCTAACTTCTGGTCTAATCATTAGTACTGTTTGTGAATACAATAATGTATTACCAATTTCAAAAAAACTAGGTGCATACCCTTTTGCATAAAATAGTTGCAACATAGAAGGTTTCAAATCATTTAACAAGAGAAAAAATGAAATTGTTAACCAAACCAATTGTTAAATAACTAGACATAACTGTAATCTCGTAGCTTCCGATTTGTACTCTGTGACCAAAACTACAAGAATTCCACACCTGCTCCCCTTCCCTACTTTTGGCTATCTACTTATATAATACTCCCCTTACTCTTGCTAACCGTCCCCCTCTCTCTTAACCCTGACTACCTCATTTACCCTATCTTTCCAGTCACTGCTCAATATGCTAACAGTATTTATTGCAAACACCTGTGTTAAGTTTATATATTGTACCCTACCTTGTATTGCTTGCACGCTACCTTCTATAGCTTGCACACAATGAACCATATGTTTCTTCACTGTTCATTGTTTTCCATGAAGTAGTGTACTATTATGTAATGTCCTTTATCTGTGTATATGTCTCAGGACCTCCTTCTGAATGAGCTTGCTTAATGGAGTTTTCCTGCAATAAACATGAACTTGAAACTATATGTAACTGGCAGAGATAACATCTCTGCCTCTTTTCCGTAAACTTTTTAAACAACTGTAACTCTTGAGCTATGATGTCTCGACTGTATTCTTGGCGACTTCTCCACTTAGACACATTGGTTGTTGACCAAATGCTGAGTGATATCAATAAACCCAAACATCTAGTTAATATAGGGTATTATCTGAGCCGTGACATTTAACGTGACGTCACAGTGTCTCGCATAAGGGACAGCTGAGGAAGAGAAAACTCTGATAGGCAGTAAAAGTAACATTGAACCTTAAACTAACATTAGACTTAAGAGAGAGATACATGGCTCAGAGTTACACACTTGATAGCAAGGCAAACATCTGATCACTTTTTGTGGTTAGTTTGTTTCCCACACGAAATAAAGCATCGGTCTAGGCAAGGCGAGACTGACTGCCTTGTGCACTCATGCAGCTAGGCAAACCACAAATGTGGTGGGGTTGACAGATTTTTGACCCCTTAAGGCCAAACTTGATTGGTTAGTAATATAGTGGCTATGTCTGTCGGTGAAAAGTCCCTCGCAGGTGTATGAAGTTTGAGAAGGTCATGCTCAGAACTTGTGAAGACACAGCTTGTCTGGAAAATTACAAGTCTATTCTCAGAACTTAGCTCTGCTTAAAGTTAGAGAAAATAAAAAATCAGTACATGAGTTTTAAACTTGTAGAAACAATCTATCAGGTTATAACTTGTTAATCGATCAGTACAGAATCGAACACACTAGAATCAGGTTACAAGTTATCGATCGATCAGCACAGAATTATGCACACCAAAATCCATTACTGATTATTAATGGGAAAATACAAAACAGTTGCCCAAACCTTGCTGGCTTGGTTATACTGTTAGCATCTGCTGGGTGGAATGTCAGCAGCAATCCTTCTGGTCACTACACCCTTGACCTCTGGGTCTAGTTCCTCAATTACTGGGAGTAACGGGGCAGGTAAAGCCCGTAGAGCAAGTAGTCTGAGCAATGGAACAGGGAGACTCAATAATAGGGTACACAGTCTCTGCCAAAGGTCATGAAAGTTTAATGGCATAGGTAAGTTTGTCGGAACTGGTAAATTTAATGGGGCAGGCAGGGCCTGTCCTGGTAACAGTGCAGGCATAGCCAGACCCGGCAATGGACAAGCCTGAGATGGCAATTTCTGTGATAGGGTGGACCTGTTTAGTGGAATGGTCAAATCTAATGAAGCAGGTGGACCTGGTGATAGAGGCAGACCTGGTGGTGTCTTTGAGATAAGATTGCTTGCAAAGCCAGCCCCAAAAAGTAATCGGCAGGCCTTATTGAGGGAAACCTTAATACATTTAAGTGAAGTGTCACTAACTGCTCCATAAATGACTAGCCCGTAGTCTCCGAGAGAAGATAGAGCTGTTGACAGCAAGATGGAGTGCATCGGAGTAAGGCTCTGAGGTTGGTCATACACCAGGCGATGAGGTCCTATTGGGGTCTGCAGCTCTAGAGGAGCCTTATTCAAGTATTAACAGGTTTAGAAATTATGTTTATATGGTCATTAAAGGATAAGGTGCTGTCAGGTGTAATGCCTAGGTACCTGAAGTTGTGTATTTCCTCCAGAGGATCACTACAGGTGTTAAGGATGGTGAGTTGAGCAGACTTATGCTTGTGAGAATTTGCAAATAACATCACCTTGGTCTCCTTATAGTTCAGGATTAACTTGTGTTCTGTAAGCCAGGACTCGACCAGGGCAAAGCTGTGCTGCAACTCTGTAGTAAGGAGGAAGGGGTCTGGCTGGCTTATGAATAAAACCGCATCATATGTGTAGAGGAGGAGTTGACTGGGGCAGGCCTGGGGGAGAGAACTGAGGAACAGACTAAAAAGAAGGGGGACAAGAATGGAACCTTGTGGTACACCGGAGAGCACAGGATGGAAGGTGGAGAGGGTGCCCCTAATTTTCACCCGTTGCGTTCTACCAGCAAGGTAGTTTTGAAACCAGGAAACAAGTATTTTCTTTTTTTGGGGGGGTTGGTAGAGGGGGCCATGAGCGACCCCCACTCCCTTTCTGACAAAAACAAAAACAATCAGAACCACCACCACAAGACTATGGCAAAGGAGACATGCGGTGTGATCTGCTGCCACTTCCCATAGGGTGAGCTACCAGAGGCCTGACTCTCCATCAAGCAAGGGATGGTGAGAGAGTGTCTGAATTAAGGTGAAGACATTCTGGAAATCAACAATTACAGTCAATACTTCACATCTTCCAAGAATCAATCTTCCCAACTAATTCATACTTACGGGCCCCAGAGTACCACAAGCTTCCCAAAAAAGGAGGAGCTGGCTCACCCTAGGGGTAACAAATACTCTCAGCCTCTGTGTGCAGGAGAACACCTGGGGCCAGGAGTTTCTACAGGTCTAGCCAGACAACAGACTGTACTGAGTCAGATGGATGAGTGGGAGCGCGGGATGATAGTTCTTGCCTGATGCTACAAGAGAAGAATTGAGCCCCTTGGAACTAGGAGTTAAGCAGCTTTTGCCAGGCCTGGGTGTCAGTTATGGGAGGTGAAGCCATGTCATCCTCTGAATGCAGACTTCGGTTCCAACCAGCCTGGAGGCAAACCCACTGGCACCATACCATGCCCTTTTCCGGTGCCTTGTCAACTCCAGGTCCATGGCAGATGACAAAAGGCTTGTCCAACTAACTCCAAATGAGGCACAGCAGCTAGGAGCTGAACAACTGCAGCTACAGACGCTTGCTGTAAGCTGCCTGATGTGCAGCAATGCACATCATAGTGCTAACAGAGGAAAACACCCTCCTGCTGAAAACATCTGCCTGGGCATAGCCAGCATTGGGAGGTTGGTCATACACCAGGCGATGAGGTCCTATTGGGGTCTGCATTACCTCAGTCCCTGAGGTAGGGTGAGGCACTGTACCTACAGAGCCCGTGGGTGTGCAATATCACTGTTAGACATCCCTTGGGGCTGGACGGAGTGCGAAGGGACATCTCCGAAATGTCGCTGAACATTCCCCGAAGGCTCTTGGACAGGGATAGATGACACAGGTGGCATTGCTGAAAGCTCCAAGGAGTCCCAGCTAAAAGGACATGATACTGCCAATACCAAACACCTGCAACATGTTCACCAGGATCGGAATCTCTAGCACAGAGTGTACGGAGAGACCGAGGACATGTGAAGGAAAGAAAGATTCTGTGCCCTCAGAAGAGGACACTGATGGGGAGAAGGTGAAGGACATGGAAAGAGGCCAGGTTGGAACTGGACCTGGTCGACATGTCTATCGTACTGGTACCAGGCACCAGTCGCAGTTCCATACTGAATCCAGCTGACTGGCCCCAGAGGACCAATGATTCCTGAAAATTCAGATAGAGGTGGTATTGGCCGAAGACAGAAGCAGGAGCCAAAGTCTACAGAGCCCACATCTGAGCTGCGGGGATGCTCATAAGCCCTCACCCAAGGGGAGGTCCTGGCAAGACTGCCAGAACAAGCTTGACCTTCCGAAAAGGAAGACCCAGTCAGTGCCCATGGAGGGATTTCCCCAGGTGAGAAAAACAGAGTTACACAATCCCCTTGGGGCAGCTCCAGTCCTCACCCGTGATGCGTCTGGCACATGGATCTGGGGAAAACTCCATCTCATGGCTGCCATCTGACTCCAAGCTAGTGCCGTCTCTGGCATGGGACTTGAGATCGATGACTTGCTCGAAGATGGGATCCCCATCGTCATGTCTAGCCCCAGGCCCCATGCTGGGTCCAGTGCCGACCCTGGGACCATCCTCATTCTTGCTGTCAGGAAATGTAGAGAACCAGACTGGTGTCATGTACAGCAGCAGAACTAGGGATGGCCCAGGGGCCACAGCATCACACCCTGCATCGGGGCTTGGACTGACACCATGTCAGATGCCATGCTTGTCGCTGGGGAGAGATGTAATTCCTCCTTGTAGTGCCATGAGGACTAGAGGAAAGGACCACCACCCCTATGGCAAGCTGACGCTGCACAGTCCTGGTGTCGGTCCCTCTTCCGATGCTCTAAACTGTGTCAGGAAGGGATCTGACATCAGAGCCTATGCCACCTGGCTCACTGGCACTGTGAACAGTGCCAGAAGCTGAAGCGGCACCATGCCACAACACCAAGGTATCCATAAGTGAAAGCCTAGAATTCAGCACTGGCCCCAACACCGGGGGCAAGAACCCAACTCCACAGCTGGGGTCACCCTGCTCAACTGCACTGAGAAAGCTGCCGGGAGCCAAGGCAGCATCAGACCATGACACCGAGGTGTCTAACAGGTAAGACTGAGCATACAGCAGTGGTCCCAAAACCTGAGATGAAGACCCAACTTCACAGCTGATTCCACCCTGTTCATGGCACCATGAACGGTGACAGGAACCGGGCAGTGCCAGGCTGCGACACCAAATGTCTGCCAGGGAAGACTGAGCATATAGCTTTAGACTCACCACTTGGGACATCTGCTGTGCAGGACAGACAGATGGGGTTGGTCGCAGTTGACCACCCAGTAGGAGCTGGCTGTCCACCAAACCCACCCTCCAGGGCCTCAGACACCTCTGCGGTGCAAGATCGAGGAGGACCCTGTGCTTTCTCCATAACAGAGCAGCTGGGAAGGGACCTAGGGGAAAGACCCAGAGACCATACCACGGCCTGAGCCAAGGCAGGTCCAGTAGAGCTGATGCCAGCCTGTTGCATGAGGAGAGGCTGATGCATTTTCTTCATATTTTGTCTTCTTTCAGGTTTCAGCATCACTGAGATGAAAAATAACACAGAGAGAAAGCACTGCAAATAAAGAAAAAAACGTATTAATGACACACATAAAAATACGGTGATAGGTGACGAACTAAGGTGTTGTTGCTCCCGCAGTGTACACTCAACAGCAGGAAGAACAGAACTAATGAGTGTGAGAGAGCCAGCGATGGTTATTTGCTGGCACGCACAGCACCATGTGAGGTGTGCAGGCATCACCAATAGACAAAGTCATCTCCCTCACCGCAAAATATCTACTCCCATGGGGTCCTAGTGCTTATGGCCCCTGAGCTATAAATATGAATCAATATTGAAGACTGATTCTTGGAAAACCAGGTATTTTCTTTTCTTAAAAGTAACTAGTAAAAAGTGGTCCATTCCACCTATTGTCTGTCTTTCTATGCATTCAGTACACTGCACGATTATTTATCAAGGAATGTATGAATCAATAGTGAAGACTGAAGATCAGACAAACATCTCCCTAGTATGCTAGTAAGGACAGAAAGGGGTTTCTAGATGGTCAGGAAAGAAGCTCAAGAAAGTAAAACTATAAGTAGTATATTACTTTTTAATTGGTGTATGTGTATGAGAAGAAGCTTATAAAGGGAAAGTAATGAAAATTATGTACTCACTGTAACTGTCAGTCTTATAGAATATCTTCATCATTCATTCACAATAACAGATCTTAGCCAGAGATGCTAGGACTCCTCGGCAGCAAAGTCTTTTGCAGACTGGAGGGGACCAACACTGGTGCTGGCGCAATCCACGAGGAAGATGCACTGACGTTGTGCATATGAGCCAGCCAGTAACTGATGCTAGCCCCCTCCCTTCCTCAGTTCTGTTTACCAGTAGAAAAGAAAAATGTGGGAGAGAGAAAAGACAGAGGGTTACAGACTCCTAGCCAATGGGATAGGAAAGGGATACAGGATATACAAATGTAACCCCTAGATGGCGCTATCCCAGGGGCTACTACCCCTGCCTGATTTGCCACTAACAGGTTGAGGGGCCTGGATCCAATGGCGGGTGCCTCCACCCAGAGGTCAGGGTTTGCAATAGTTAAACTAACTTGGTCACAGCCCTCTGGGACACTGCAACCCCCCTTTCTTCCCACTAGTGGCCCACACAATATATCAGAATTACCTTCACAGTATACACTTACCCCAGGTCTGGTTCCGGCACTGGGACCTCCTGTGAAATGAGATACAGTGCAACAATCACAGTACAGTACTTTAACATAGACAAATACCTCAGGCAGTATAACTTTGCTGAAACAAGCAGCTCTGATTTATTTAGGGGATATAACAAGGACAGGGAAATCAGGTTAATTAGCTTATCACTCTAATAATCTACCTATGGCTCTGTGCACAGGCCTATCCCTATCAGTTACTGTCCCTGGGTACCCAAGCCCTAGTGGCTAGTCCAAACCGTGGCAGCTGGTAGGGGCCCTTCACACAGAAAAGGAGAATTAAACAGTCAGCAGTACAGTAATTCCATTTGGATTTAATGTGGCAATTCAACAGGGAGCGACCCTGAATTAGTACTCACGACCTCCAAATAAGATAGGGTCCTTCAATGTCAGCAGGGCTCACTTGAGGTACACAAACCTCTTCACACATCCATATAAAGAAAGCACTATACCAGGCAGGCTGCATCTGTATCCCGATGCAATTACTGCACAATACCGGAGAACACACAGCAGATTCAGTTCCTGACCAGACCGGGTGCAATTTTCAGCAATTCCTCCAGTCTTCTACAGGGTGAGCCTGGTTTCTACTCTTCAGAGATCCTTTGATTCTTTCACAGGACGGATTCAGTCCTAACAAGCTGTTACACAAGCTGCAGACCGAACTCTGGGCCTTACACCGTTTTTGACTAAAACTGCACACTGAAAAGCACAGGGCTCCTTCCTTCTTCACTGCCAAAGCTCAACTGAAACTCCAACCGACAAAACCGGCACTTCCTTTGAGTTCCTCCAGTTCTTGACTGGATTGGCTGTCACTCACAATAGACTGCTGCTGTTGGTCCAAAAAGGCACTGAAGTCTAACTACATCTCCCAAGTCACTGCCCATACAATCCTCTTGTGGCTGGCTCAGATTATGAGTCCAAGTTCTGATTCGTCCAAGGCACCATTTAGAGCTAGCTTACCCCACACTGATTGGTCCAGTTCAGCAGTTCAAAACTAGAATGAGGAACTAGCAGACAGTTCTGACTGCAAAGAAAGAAGGTTAGACAAACTGTAATTTCATTATTACTCTAAATAATTTCTGGCAAACAGTTACATCTTTCAGATAGGTTCCCTTTGCACTCCTAGTGACTGCAAAATGAAGTGAATTGGCAGCAGCTCGGTGGTACTCAGGGAAAGCACACAGTCCCCCCATACAAACTAATTATGTCTGCAAGCAGACAGCTCTTAAAGAGACAGTACCAGAGGCTCTAAAAACACTCACTGATAAATGGCTTAAATGCCAAACACCATTCAGGCTTGGAGCATTCAAGCAAGCTCCTGGAAGTCTTTTGGGAACCCCCATTTGCAGGGGGGTTACACAAATAACAAAATAATACCCAACTACCAGCTTATCAGAACTAAGGGATGTGCCTCCAGGGTGGCATGTGGGTAGCAGGTATAAGAGCCAGAGCCTATTATCAGCTATAGTACCTGGACAGGAAGGCTAGAAATAAGAGAGAGAGGGGCATGTCGTACAGCTCTGGCTTGTACACAGAGGCCCCCCCCCAAAAAAAAAACTCTTGCAAATAAGACGGCAGCATGCCAAATTGATCAATACAAAGCGCAGTACTCCCAAGAGGACAAAAATTTAGTATGGTAGAACCCCCAAAGCTCCTCAAGTGAGATCAGACTGAGTCCAGCAGCAAAAAACTATCTTCTTGCCCTCCCGAAGGAGTACGAAAGGAATATACACACACATATACTGCTATATACATATACTCCTAGAAGGGAGAGTGCAGAGCACAAAAACACTGCCCAAAGGATTTTAATTTTTTTTTTTTCAGTTGGGAAGAGGATAAGGGGTCCCACGACCCATTTAGTGTTTTTGTTTTCCTTGGGAACAGAATGCTGCAACTAAAAGAAAAGAGGAGAAAGACCTCGTGAGAGGGAGTGGCACTAAGTATGCCAGTGTATGGAGACACAGCAGGATGAGCTGCCAGAGGCCCTGGCTATAACCCAGGAAGGGGATGGTAAGTGGGAGTGTAAATGAATGGTGAAGATATTCTGAAAGATCAGCAATTATAATTAATGCACAGTTTTCATATCTTCCAGGAATCAATTTTCAATATTAATTCACACTAATGGATCAGAGTAACAAGCTTTCCCAAAAAGGAAGGAATTGGTTCACCCTGAGGGATGATGTTCTTGTGGGGAGAACCACTTCAGGGCAGAGACTCCTTACAGTTCAGGCAGGACCCGAGACTGGTCAGGGGCAGGTGGAGGCTCCCATGGCCTGGAAGCAGGAGGGTGCCCTGACAGCTAACACCAGACCCTCCAGAAAAAGAAACGTTTCCCCTGGAAATGAGAGTCGAGCACCTAATGCCAGGCCAGGGGTACCAACCTGGAAAGGTGAAGTATGCCATCTGCCGAATGCGGACTGCAGACTGCTGTTCCTAACAACCTGGAAGCTCACTGGCCTTGTGTAACACCCTTGATTTGTGCCTAGCCAGCTTCAGGTCCTGGACATAAAGGTGAATGGTTTGTCAAGTTAACTTACTGTCAGGCACTGCAGCTTGGACCTGACCTAGCTGTGACTACAGGCACTTGCTGTAAGCTGCTTGATGGGCCTGGTGTGCAGCGATCCACACAACAATGCATGCTGTGGTGAACCACTCCTCCCCAGGCAATCTCTGTAGAAGGCCACTCAGGAGATGAGACGACAACTGTCTCAGGCTCAGGTTCTGGTTCAGAACCAACCCTTCTTCTGGCACCATGAACAGTGCCAGAAGGCGACCCAGCCTCATGACTGGCACTGCATCGTTTATTGGTAATGCAGGTGGCACCAGGCCATGACATCAAGGTGCCCACTGCTGTACATGGAGTGTACAGTTCTGACCTCACCACTAGGGGGCGTCCACTGTGCAGGACATTCGGACTGAGTGAGGTGCTCAGCTGACACCTAAGAAGACATCAACTGTCCACCAGACCCCACAACCACCACCACCACCACCACAATCTCTGAAATCTCTGTGAGGCAAGCACAGGGAGGACTCTGGTCTTACTCAGTACTAAAGGTACTGGGAAGGGGGCCCAGGGGAAAAGCCCAGAGACCCAACATTGGCATCGCGGGTGCAATGCCTGCCTCCAGAAGTGAGAGGCAAACAACTCCACTTTTAATGTGTTGGATTCGAGGACACATTTCTTCATAGAAAGCAGGTGTCACACCAGTCCACATCATGATCAGGGCCAAGGCAGATGTGGCATTCTGAGTACCGACTCTGCAAGAGGGCCCCCACAGGAGCACCGATGCATGGAGGGGGGGGCTGCAGCCTTTTTTCTTCTTTTCCTCATCCTCTTATCCCTTCAAACTCAGCATCTTGACAAAGAAAGTAAGAAAAACAAGCGAAGTACAGAAATCAGTACTGAACTGAGAAAACTGAACTGCAAACAAAAAATGGTACCAAATACGGTGCTGAGTAGGCGCTCAGTGCTGAAAAATACAATTTTGCAGCAGCAAGCTGATAAGAACTGTTGCTGATGCAGTTTGACTTTTGGCTGCATTTGCTTCAGTTGTGTTTTTTTGGGCTAGTCTGCATACCAGACCAGTTCCTATTGAGATCTACGTCAGGAAGCTTTTTGCAGATGTCTCATTGAAATGCTTTGGGTGGCTGGGTCATGACTTTTGTGGCTGTCAATGAGTGAGTGTTGTGCTTTGTTAGTGCTCCTTGCAGAGCTCTGTAACACTCTGCTAACTTTTTGTTGGATGCAAGGAGAAAAGTGCATGAGAACCTGCAGATTAAACATAGCTACTCTTGTGAACATGCAGCTAATCTAGGTGGTACACTGAAGAAGTCCTCAGGTTGTTTAGCCTAACCCCCCTCCCGCAATGTGATGAAAGGAATGACAGTGAATGAGCTCAGGGAGGAAGTATTAATAAACTTTGCACAACTCTGAATGGAAAGCTAATCTTATAACAATTAAATCACTTACGTAAAACTGAGAATTTTCGTGCTACTAAATTTATGCAGTGTAAAAGGACAAAGAATGGCATAGCTGTGGCACCATTTGATGCTTGTAGGAACTAAGAATCATCTCTCCCAACCTCCCTGTATAATGAATAAAAAGCACAGTTCCCAGTCAGTCCAAGTAGCCGAGGTATGGACTGGAAAAAATTAAAAGGGGTGTGTGTGTGTGTGGGTGGGGGGTAGATTCTGGAGCAAACAGTGGTGCCAGAATGAGGCAATTTGCTAAACAACACTTAGTTAACATGACTTTTATATACACTGTATCCCAAAGTGTTTTACAAGTCACTGGAGTTCCATACTGGTAGGATAGGGAATGCAGAACAGAATTTCCAGTGCCCAAACTGACCTGAAAGGGAATTAAAAACCCTGGCCCTCTCCCCCAACTATCGGACAGATCCACTGTCCAATCCAACCCACCAGGGAATAAAACACATCTGTCCCCTTATCTCAACAATCTGACAGATGCAGTGAGCGGCCTGACCTATCTGAGAATAAAACACAAACCTGGCCCTCTCCTCCTCCAACAACTTGACTGTCCAAAATCCTCAATACAGCCCATCAGGGACTAAAAAAGAAAACATGCCCTCCTCTTCCAAACTACCTGATGGGTCTGGTTTACAACCTAGCCTGTCAGAGAATAAAAAAAATATGTCCCCAACCCTCCCAGCAACCTGATGGATCCAGTTCCCAATGTGGCTTGTCAAGGAATAAAAAACATCTTTCCCTCTCCCCTAACAACATACTGCCCAACCTGACCCATCAGGGAATTAAAAAAATACTGTTCCTCTCCCTCAACAACCTGAGAGGTTAGATGCCCAACCTAGCCTGTCAATGAATAAAAAACATAACCCTCCCCAAAGAACCTCATGGATCCAGTGTCCAACCAAGCCTGGCAAGGATGTGACCCCCCCCCCAAAACAAACAACCTGACAGGTCTGGTGCCCATCCCCACCCGTCATGCAATTAAAACAAAATCTGTCCACCTGCCCAAAACATCTTTCATTTATTTATTAGCTTTTGCTGACCAGGTAAGTGCATTACTCAATATACCTGCCTATTTTCAAGCAAGACCCGGAAGAGTACAAGATACAGTTATAGGAAACATACACTGGAACATAAAGGCATTTCAAACAACTGCAACAGATATTCTCACAGGGAGAGAAGTAGCATTTTATGACGACAGGTCCATCCACGCAGGGATGTTTTTTTTTTTTTTTTAATGTCAGGCACAATTGGAAGACATACAAGTGTAAGGCAAAACTCAGATCAAGTCAGCTTGGATGAGGCAGGAAGGGGACAGACACGAGTATCAAGTGCTAGGAGGTGCGAGAGTAGTGCTGATTTACAGGAGGAGTGGTACAAGTTGTTCTTCAGGCAGTGGGGGAAGAGTATTCCAGGTTTTGGGAGCAAAGAGGGCAAATGCTTGTTCACCCATTTTAGAATTGCAACGTGAGACTGTGACCAGTCCTGTGCCCAACCTGGCCCATCAGGCAATAAAAAAAAATCTTTGTCACCCTCACTAAACTACCTGATGGGTCCTGTGCCCAACCTGGCCCGTGCAGTTGCAGCCAACGACATGGCCAAGTATTTCCTGAACTTTTCGTTGCCCAAGTATTTCCTGAACTTTCTGTGACATCTCTAGAGAAATTCCCGGACTGCCTGCAGAATCCCTAAAGAACCACCAAAGAGAATCTCTTTAGAAATATCTGGGCAAGATTATAGCTGCAACTGTGTATTAAGTCAAACAGACTTAAAGAGAAGCAGCAGTAAAGCGTTGAGTGGAAGGTGGAATAGGCAGGGTAGTACAACACTCCTTTCCCCATGCCTAGCCATTCAAGTCACAGAGATGGGCTCACACACAGCACGGAAGGCTTGGGGCTGCTGCCACACTACAGCTGCTCTTTAGGCATCTCCACCTCCTCCAGCCCACTAGCATGAGAGACTGGACCAAGAAGGATCAATGGCACACACTTCCGAGGTTGTAACCTCCAAGTGCCAGCAAACCCCGCTGCCTCGCCCAACTCATCCTCTCTCAGACCCCAATCTCAGCTATGCTCTCTTCCCAATTCGCACACAGATATCACACTGCCATGCACACGTTAACCCAGCCAGCTGTGCAGCAGAATGGTCCAGTGCCCAACCTGGTTTGTCAGGGAATAAAACAAAACCAGTTCCCCTCCTAAAAACTACCCGATGGGACCAGTGCCCAACCCAATAGGGAATAAAAAAAAATCTGGCCCTTCCCCAAACTAAGCCCAAGTATCCAACACAGTCTGTTAGTGAATAAAAACTCCTCATCCAACACCCAACTACCTGATGAGTCCAGGGCCAAACCAGGATAGTCAGGGAATTAAAAATAAATAAATAAATTCCCTCTCTCCCTCAACAAGCTGATAAATCCCAAGCCCAACTCAGCCCATCAGGGAATAAAATAAAAAAAAGAATCTGTCTCTCTCCCCCCTAAAATACCTGAGAGGTCTGATGCCCAACCTGGCCCATCAGGGAATAAAAAACATCTTGCTCTCTCCCCCAGCTACAAGACAAGTCCATTGTCCAACTCAGATCATTACAGCATTTAAACAAGCATTTGTCAATGCCAAATGTTTGCTTGCTGGCATTGGCGTTGGCAGGGTAGGAGTTACAGAGCTACATAATAGGAATGGCAGTGAAGTATTGAACTGAAGCCAGCCTCACCACCACCCTGCAGAGACCGACAGGTATTGGGATGTGCCTTTGGGTCATCAGTCATAAAGAGCACGCCATTTCACCACACCCTACCCTGCAGACACCAAGTGTCATGGTGTGCCTTGGAGTCTTCGGCCCTTACGTTCACCCCATTCCATCAGGAAATACGGTGAGATGGGTGCTGTACAGGAGAATGGGGTGAACTTTGGGGTCAAGAGTCCAAGGCATACCATGCCTCTCACTGGCTGCAGGGTGGGGGTGGAATGGTATGAGTATTACAGGCGAAAATTCCAAGTCACACCCCTGATGCCTGTCAGTCTCTACAGGGTGGGGTGTTATGGTTGGAAACCCTAACACCTCAGGCATTCGTTGGTATTTTCACTCCAAATTTTCAACATGTTTTTTGTGACCCCCACCTCATGAACAGTGGCAATATCGGCAATATCAGTTTGTTAGCCGAAAGCTGATTTTGCACAGCGACTATGCCATTCGGCACCACAGGTGCAAAAACACATTTCAAACAGGATATGAAAAATTACAGCTGTACTGTTCATGGGGAGGTTTAAAAAATGGCAATGTTGAAACTCTGCAATGAAAATATTAAAAAAAATGGTGAAGTCACAAGCGTGTGTGGAAACTGTGCAACGCACACCTGTAATGTAATTAGTTTGGGGATTTTTTACAGCAGATTGTCAACACAGACATTTTGGGACCTCTACTCATGAAGAGAGTCACTGTGATTTTATTAATCTGTCCCGAACAGTGATTTCCCACAGCGACCATACATTTCTGCACTGGAAGTGCGAAAACACATTTCGGCCATGGTGTGAAAAAAGACAGCTGTACAGTTCACAAGGCAGTGTGGAAAAATGCCAGTGGTGAAAATCTGGACCAAAAATATTACAAATTCATGACCTTACGAGGGTGCGTGGAAACCGCAATGCTCGTTCGTAACAGTCATTTTATGGACTTTTGTCACCAAATTTGTAACATAGCCATTTTAAGACCTCTGTTCATGAACAGTGTCACTGTGATTTTCTTAACCTGTCCCGAACATTGATTTCACACACACCGACTGCACCATTGTGCGCTACATGCACGGAAACACATTTTGGGCGAGATATGAAAAATGCCAGCTGTACTGCTCATAAGCAGGTGTGGTAAAATGGCAATGTTGAAAATCTGGAGTGAAAATATTAAAAATTTGCAAACTTACGAGCATGCGTAGAACTGCGCAACGCACGATCATAAATCAGTCATTTTTGGGAATTTTTTCACCAAATTTTCAACATAGGATTTTAGGGGGCCTACCTAATGAACTGTGACACGGTCATTTTGTAAATCGGTCCCGAAAGGTGGTTCTGCACAGTGACCACAAAATCACCTTTCGGGGCCGATTAATGCCATGACAGTGCCAGAATTCATGAGGAGCGCTCCCAAAAACCACAGGTTGAAAATGTGGTGCCAAAATTCAAAAAAATGCCTGAGACATGCATCATAGTTGAACAAACCCTATTTATTCCATCATACAGCTTACCGGCATTTCTTCAGTTCGCGGTCAGCTTTGAAGAGTACAGATGTGTTCCTGATCCACCGAAGATCATCTTGCCGGCATCCAGAGTTAAGTATGGAGAGAGGTAGCGGTGTGGGGAGGTGGATGCGCTGGGCGCGGGTTGGGGGGCAAGACAATCAACGAGGGACCATTGTTTTTCTTTTCAGGTGTTTGTTTTCATTTTAAGATGACGACACGGGACTTGTGCCATGCTGGGGTGGGTTCCCAGCGTGGCAGCTGGAAAGATTTATTTGGGGGGGTCAGTGGAGCAGGCGAAGTTGGACACCCCCCATCGGCCCACAGGCGTGTGCCACACTGGGGTGGGCCCCAGCGTGGTAACTGGAAGTCTGTTTCTTTGGGGAGGAGGTTCATTGAGCCGGCCGGGTTTAGGCACCCCATCACCATTCTCACTTATGCCATGCTGGGTGGGCTCCCGCATGGCACCTAGAACTCGGGGAGGAGGCGGCCCGATGGGATTGGGCACCTCCGCACAGCCATACTGTGTGCGGCGAGCGGGGGAGGCGCTATTGAGAGATACTCAGAGGGCTGGGGAATATTATTACAATACTGATCAGGTGTGCCAACAGACGACAACTGCGTCTTTTTTTTCAGTCTCTTTGGGGTTCTGTTTTCCTGCTTTTGCCAATGCCGCTGCTACCCTGAACTTTGACTCAACATTCCAAGGATGGCAATTAGATTTTTTTTTGGAAACATTCCAAGGATGTCATTTTAGTCACTTGCCTCTTCCTGGAAAGATAGTCCTAGGAAAAGTTAAATTCAAACTGAATTTATGTTCCAGAAAGAGAAAGCAGAGACGTACACAAGCAGGATTGCCGGCAATATACTAATCAACACTATCTGATCACTGCTCACTGAAGCGGTCTCTCCCTTTCAATTGTACGCCACTGCATTTTCAACTGCTGTCATAGACAGCTGCAGCATTCATTGGTGAACTGTGGCTGCACCTGCAAACACACTGACTGAATTGGAAGACAGGGTGCCACACCTACAAAAACTCAGATGATGGCACTATGTTTCTTGTACATGCGTGCAAGCAAACATAAACATGGTTATATATGGGGGGAGCCTATAAGTATATTTGGTATTGGGGGGTATGAAACTAGTTGCCTGGAGTTGGGCAGACTTGATCCACTGTCTACTGTGTAGGGAGTGTTACTGAAAAGCAGTGCTACTGCATCCAAGCCCTCCCTGTGATCAGTGCACATAAACAATTTGTAAACTGACAGTGGATGTGATCCTCATACAAACACAATTATACAGTGCCACTGGAGAGACAGTGTGGCCTGCTACGAAAATAAACAAAGACAACATAAAAACAAGTGAAATCAGCTCTGTTGGCATCAGACAGATCTTGTTTAAATTTGAGGGTGTTTAATTTTTAGGGCCAAGCTAACTTTTTTAGCAAGAGTGGCCATGTTTGCAATGGCAATCAGGAATGTTTTACAAAACGCACTGCTATGTAAGTGTGCTGGGTCCTGACTGCCAGCACGATTTTAACTAGTAATAGTGGTCTCACAAATTACGTCTGCTGACAATTCAGGATGCAGTGCCTGCCCTACTAATTTTATTATGCTATTATAAAAAGCCTTTTCAGTGGGTTTATTATGTATTTTACGTGTTTTTTCCCCATTTTCGCCCAACTCTAGCCTCAAACCGCATGTGTGGAGGCACGGGCACATCACGTTCTGAGACGCCCTCCTGACTTGCCGCCCCCTCCTGCCTGCACCGTCACTGGACCTCCACCAAGTGGCAGTGGAACTACTGGGGGGGGGTCAACAACAACCCCAGGAGAAGAGAGCTGCCATTAGGCACTTCATCCTGCTCTGCCCCTCCCCACGTGCCAGCACCTTGACAACCCGAGGTCGTTCATGAACTCAGGTCGCCGGCATGGCGCGAGGTGTGGCGTCCAGCGCCTCAACCCTCAGTGCCACTGGGCCGGCCTTTCTGTGTTTTCTAACCATGTAATGAGGTTCATAAAGTTAAACATTTGTGAGCTGTCAAGCAATCTGATTCCATCAATTACACTGCAGGATCTTCTCAACCCCTTTTATAATTAAAAGCTGAAGACGTGAAACTAAAATTTAATAAGCCTCAACTTACAGAGTCAGGGTTTCTGCGCCAAGGAAACACAACATTTCCGACTTAAAAATATATATGGGAGAGGGGGTCTGGTGGCCCACCTCCTTCCCCAGTGTGCTGCATGACTGTTCAAGCACTTTTGTTCTCTGAACAGCCAACAGGCATACTTAGCAGGAGTTGGGAACAATCAAGTCTGTAGCTGTGATGCAGAGGGTTGTCTCTCACATTACTGTACCCTGTCAGTCACTTGTGAGGTAATCGGCTATGTGTGATGGTGTGCATCATGACCAGTGGTACAGGCAGGAACATAGAGAACTTCCATGAATCCCAGTCCTATAAGGCCAGAAATAAGCAACAACACCAAGCAAAGCAGTCGGCCCAGAGGTGCTGAGGGTTGAGGCACTGGATGCCACACCTCATCCCCACACTGGAACCTGGGTTTGGAAATGGAGTTGGGGGTCAACAGGGGGAGGAGAGAATTAAGCATCTGGAGGACTGCTCTCCTCTCCTGTGGGGGGGGAGGGAGTTGATGCTTTTCGCAGCTATAGCGGCCTGCGGCGGAGGCTGGCAGTCACAGCATGACGTGGAGCACGCAAAAGAGGGTAAGGAAGCGATGGTGGACATCCAGCAAGCAGGTGCGGGAGCGCGCCCATGTTGCACTGGACATCATTTCACGTCCACATGCCCAAGGTAATAGAACAAGTCAAAATGCCCTGGCACCAGGCAGGCGACGGTGGATCTAGTGGACAGTCTCCCACGCTCACCACCATTGCTCCCAGCCAGTCTCCGACCATGCTCCGCACTCAAGACAACTCCCATCCAGATTACAGATAGAGTGCGAGAGGAGTAAAGGCGGCCCCACCTTGGGGAGCTCAGAGCCGGGGGGCTTGGTAGTTGTGGAGATAGGATGTCCTCCCGGAGAACTGGCATGGAGAGAGCCTTAACAGAGTGGGAAAAAGGGAGGTCCAAATTACTACACCTGAGAGAGAGAGAGACCAAAGTACCAGAGAAAAGAGCATAAATACAGTTTGGGAAAAGAAAAAAAAAAAAAAAAACACCAAGCAAAGCATGCTACACCATGGAGAGCATCAATTAAGTGCCAGCCACACTACAGCATGGAGAGCATCAACTGCCAATCACACTACAGCATGGTGAGTATCAATTAAATGACAGCCCACGCTACAGCATGAAGAGCATCAGTTAAGTGCCAGCCATGCTACAGCATGGAGAACATCAATTAAGTGCCAGCCACACTATAGCATGGACAGCATCAATTGTCAGCCATGCTACAGCATGGAGAGCATCAATTACGTACCAGCCATGCTACAGCATAGACAGCATCAATTAAGCGCCAGCCAAGTTACAGCATGGACAGCATCAATAAGTGCCAGCCATGTTACAGCATGGAGGGCATCAATTAAGTGTCAGTCAAGCTACAGCATGGACAGCATCAATTAAGTGCCAGCTACGCTACAGCATGGAGAGCATCAATTAAGTGTCAGCCATGCTACAGCATGGAGAACATCAATTACTTGTCAGCCATGCTACAGCACGGACAGCATCAATTAAGTGTCAGCCATGCTACAGCACGGAGAGCAACAATTACGTACCAGCCATGCTACAGCATGGACAGCATCAATTAAGTGTCACCCATACTACAGCATGGAGAGCATCAATAAAGTCCCAGTTAAGTTACAGCAAGGAGGGCATCAATTAAGTGCCAGTCAAGCTACAGCATAGAGAGCATCAATAAAGTGTCAGCCATGCTACAGCATGGAGAGCATCAATTACTTGCCAGCCATGCTACAGCATGGACAGCATCAATTGTCAGCCATGCTACAGCATGGAGGGCATCAATTAAGTGCCAGCCAAGCTACAGCATGGATGGCATCAATAAAGTGACAGCCATGCTGCAGCATGGACAGCATCAGTTAAGTGCCAGTTAAGTTACAGCATGGAGGGCATCAATTAAGTGCCAGTCAAGCTACAGTATGGATGACATCAAATAAGTGCCAGCCATGCTACAGCATGGAGAACATCAATTAAGTGGCAGTTAAGTTACAGCATGGATGGCATCAATTAAGTGCCAGTCAAGCTTCAGCATGGACAGCATCAATTAAGTGCCAGCTACGCTACAGCATGGACAGCATCAATTAAGTGTCAGCCATGCTACAGCATGGAGAGCATCAATTACATGCCAGCCATGCTACAGCATGGACAACATCAATTAAGTGTCAGCCATGCTACAGCATTGACAGCATCAGTTAAGTGTCAGCCATGCTACAGCATGGAGAGCATCAATTACATGCCAGCCATGCTACAGCATGGACAGCATCAATTAAGTGTCAGCCATGCTACAGCATGGAGAGCATCAATTACATGCCAGTTAAGTTACAGCAAGGAGAGCATCAATTAAGTGCCAGCCACGCTACAGCATGGAGAGCATCAATTAAGTGCCAGTTAAGTTACAGCATGGATGGCATCAATTAAGTGCCAGCCATGCTACAGCATGGAGAACATCAATTAAGTGCCAGCCACACTATAGCATGGACAGCATCAATTGTCAGCCATGCTACAGCATGGAGAGCATCAATTACGTACCAGCCATGCTACAGCATAGACAGCATCAATTGAGCGCCAGCCAAGTTACAGCATGGAGAGCATCAATTAAGTGCCAGACATGCTACAGCATGGACAGCATCAATTAAGTGCCAGCCATGTTACAGCATTGAGAGCATCAATTAAGTGCCAGTTAAGTTACAGCAAGGAGGGCATCAATTAAGTGCCAGTCAAGCTACAGCATGGATGGCATCAATTAAGTGCCAGCCACGCTAGAGCATGGACATCATCAATTAAGTGCCAGTTAAGTTATAGCATGGATGGCATCAATTAAGTGCCAGCCAAGTAACAGCATGGAGAGCATCAATTAAGTGCCAGACATGCTACAGCATGGAAAGCATCAATTAAGTGTCAGCCATGCTACAGCATGGAAAGCATCAATTAAGTGCCAGCCATGCTACAGCATGGAGAGCATCAATGACGTGCCAGCCATGCTACAGCATGGGCAGCATCAATTAAGTGCCAGTCATGCTACAGCATGGAGAGCATCAATTAAGTGCCAGCCACGCTACAGCATGGACAGCATCAATTAAGTGCCGGCCACGCTACAGCATAAAGAGCATCAATTAAGTGCCAGCCATGCTACAGCATGGAGAGCATCAATTAAGTGCCAGCCATGCTACAGCATGGAAAGCATCAATGACGTGCCAGCCACGCTACAGTATGGAGAGCATCAATTAAGTGCCAGCCATGCTAAAGCATGGAGAACATCCATTAAGTACCAGCCACAGGCAGGTGCCATTTTGGGGGTGGGGGGTGACTAAAGCTTTAGAAGCTCCCTATCCCAGTTCAGGCCACTCAGAGAGGTAGGCTCGGGTACAGCGGGTCAGGCCAGAGTCTAAGGCTGCCTTACGGCAGGTCACAGCTGAAATAAAGGGCCAGAAAAGAACAGCAAATAGGGCCATCCAGTGCTTTAGGACACGAGCACGCTGAGCTTCACCACGTGCTTCAATTCTTCATGTCAGTCCAGCAGCAAAAACAAGTACAGCAGACTCAGGGGCAGGCTGAGAACCTAATCAGTACTATGAGAACTAGCCATGAAGCAAGTTCCATAGACAGAAGTCATCAAGGACAATAGGTTGTGGCTTCTCAGTCTGGGAGCAGAACTAAAGGACTGGGAGACATTGCATTTAATACATCTAAAGGAGTCTTTTTATGGCAGAACCAGAAAAGCTGAAATATTCTTTCGATATCCAATGTGGGAATCGAACTACATACATATGGCCAAGGTGATAAGAACCATAAGCACCATTTTCCATGACAAGAAATTAAGATCACATATTGCCAAAGGGTCAAAAACCTTATCTATGAGCCTGGCTAAGACCAAGTCCAGGTTGTACATAGGAGAAGAGTTGCAAAGAGATAGGAACATATGACCAAAGTCCTTTAGAAGCAGCTGACCATGTCAGCCCGGTAGCATGGAGGGCTGAGGCACTCAATGCCTTACCTCCTGCTACAGCGGCGACCCGTTTGGGAATGGACATGAGTTGCCGGGAGTCAGTGGGGTGGGAGAGGATCAAGCATCCCAGGGACTGCTCTCCTCTTGTGGGGTGGTGTGGTCAGTTGACCTGGCCTTTGACTGCCACTGAGTGGAACCATGGAACGGCCTTCTGGAGTCAAAAACAGTGGTGTAATTCAAGCATGCATGGGACATTCATAAGGCAATTCTAGGGGGTGGGGGTAGGAAGAAGTAGGCTGCTGGTTAACTAGGATCTGCAGCTTATCCATTAGGTAGGGAATTGGCAGACTGGGTGGGCCAAGCGGTCCTTATCTGCCGTCAAAATCTATGTTTCTAGTTCAGGCAAACGAGCAGCTCAAAGGGAGGGACCGCGGTTCTGCAGTGTGTGTGCACGCCTCCATGCATGTTCTGATGTACTACAATGGCAGGGGCACGTGGGAGAAAATGGAAAATGGGACCCAACGGAAGACCACTGTTCCGCTCATCTCCCCAGGCCCATGCCACCATCCAGACACCTGGAGAGATTCTGGATTGGAACTTTGGAGGTAGAACAACCTACCACAGAGGGCAATCTGTGGGTGACTGACTCCAGGTACAGTATGTCCGGGAGAGGTGGTTGCTGGCTGACGGGGAGATGGATGCAGTATTACCAGAAAGGTAAACAGCCTGATAATTAAAAAAAAAAAATGGGGACAACCAACCATGCATTCCAATGTCAAGGAATGGAATTCTGCTCTAGTTTGCTATTATCATGATGGCTGCCAAATGGACCTTCAAGGATGTTAAGCAGAGGCTCGTGACGGACAGTGTCCAATGGTAGTCAAGTACACACCAGACACAGCACTCCGCTGATGACAGGCCATGCTCTTGGCACCATACAGAGAACCTTTTCTGCTTAAGCACAGGTACAAGAAGCCTCTAATACTGTGAAAAGCTCCTCCAGAAACGTCAGCTAGTGAATGTGTTCATGTCTTCACAACCTGTCCATTTTACGTACTGAAATATTTTAAGAGAGATGCCTACCTTTTACTGTATTATACCTAGAGAACAATGAATTTTCAGTTGATCTGATGTTGGTTACATTTGGGACCACAATAAAGGCATAAGGTAAGTTAACCAATGTCTGAGTGCTGGTGCTTGCATCTTTTTGGGACATTTTTTACACTGCTGAGCAAGTGACATTTTTCTTTTTCATCTTTTTAACTTATATTTGCATATCCTTTCTGGAACTAGCACTTGTGTATCCCATTAACCTGCACTATAAGCTATGCACTTTTGCACCCTGCTCTACCAAGGGACCCCGCTGAAAATGAGGTATTGCATCTCACGGGGACAGCCCATCAGTTTGATGCAAACTTCAAATAAATAAGTTAAAAAATAACATCATCTGTGGTACTGCAAAGAATATGACCCATCAACCATACCCCCTGAAAAAAAAAATGTTTCAAGCAGTCGTAAAACACAGATAATCCATTTTTATTCTTTACTACCATTAACTAATTCCTACAAGAAACAAAAGAGAGATAACTACATTTAAACTGGTTCTTATAAATCTACCTTCAAGAGCTCATCTTCTGTCGCATCTGGAAACTTCTCATGCAGTGAGTTCTTCAGAACCTTGGCTATGTACCTCATCCCATAGCTACACGTAAACAAATGACACAACAGAAGAGAATGGATAACAGAAAATGACATGATAGCTTATGTTTTGAACAGAATGACCACCCCCTGAATTGTGTTCATCATGAAATCACAGGAGGACACGGCTGGCCATAGTTAAATCATGATCAACAATGAGAGGCAGTGTTAAATGGCCATATTAAAACACTGAAGTGTGCTGCAAGTAGTCTGGTAATTAAGGAAGACAGGCCACCGTCAAATGTGATTTAGCTGTGGTGTCATATACCAGCCACTGTCTGACCTCAATACAGCACATTCGGTTTCACGGCAATCAAGTTCAAAGCATGTCGGTGAATGTGTAATGTGATGGTAGATAATGATTCACCAGTGAACATAATGCAGGCATAAGAGTAATGTTTCACAAGAGTTCCAGAAAAAAAACAAAAGCAAATCAACAGTAAACATACTGTACAACTGCCTGATAAGCCTTCCCTGTCTGGAATACAGTCAGTTCGTTAAAGCAGCAGTATCTGTTAGCAAACACTTTCCTTATTTCGTTTTATAGCAAAAAATGTATTTCTGACAGCCATACATTCATCCTCTAAATTTTTCATTTTTTCACATATTTTTAAATTCCCCTTTATAGCTCATTTTGTATTTAATGACTCACATCAGTAAAGATGATGGCCATTCTTACTGTAGATGCACTAGGATGGTGTTACCACAGGTTCCTAATGTTGAAGAGCAAGCACCACACCAACAGATCAGATTTTCTCACGGCATATCAAGGGAGCAGGAATTTTCAAAAACTTCAAAATCCTGTATCTTAGCTCAGGAATGAAAGAAAGCATAAAGAAAAATGGGTATACTTTTGTTTCTTTTCTCTCCAGAAAATCATTGTTTCTGAAAAGAACTAAATAGTGACTAACAAATACTGCTGTTTTAATAACTATACTGTTAAACTTGCTTTCTTGTAGCCTTTTATAATATATTGTTAATGTTCTAGATATCTGCTATTTCAGATGTACTATATATGCAAGTATTGCTTTTCCCAGCAGTGAACATACAAGTGGAACTGACTGTTTTGGGTTGTTGGCCATTACAGCTAAGAAGTACCGTCTTCCTTTGAACTATGCAGAACCAGTATATAAACAAGTGGGACTCATAACCAGCTACAATGTGCTCTGTGAATCTTCAGGCTTTCTCTTTCCCACTCCAACAAATGTTTCTTAATTCACCCAACAAATCTTTTTTTTTTTTCCCATTTTCACCCGGTCAAACATCAGACAATAATGATGTAAACAGGATGCCAGACTGATAATGGCCAACTTACGGAATGTTGTCAAGTGAAGAGAAAATTGACAGCAGGACTTTGTCTGTGGCTGCACGCAGGCTCTGGATCGAAGATTCCAGCTTGTTTTTCACTTCTACATGTGTTAATGCTTGTTCTGTTGTAACATCATATGGTAGCTTACTGTAAACAGGAAAAAAGACAAAAATGCTGAGACTCTGCCAGAAAAGAAAAAAAAAAAACAGGCCTCGCTTGTAACCATAGTTCTAGGAGTGGTATACAGTGCATAGCTACATATTGGCAGTTCCACTGGAAGTGCCGATTCATTGGAACATTTTTAGGCTCAGCTGCTCCCACCACCCGGACGGTATGTCCTCCAACTCTGCCCCGTGACATCAGATTTTACATGCTGGAAGGATGGATCCATGTGCCACTTGCCAAGGGAGATCAGATGGATGGTGCATGCAATATACCGCCCCCAGAAAGCACAGTTACGTAAGAACCATAACAACAGATCTTTCGAGGACTGTCTCTTGCAGTGTCATTACTTATAGGAGTATCCACCAGGTGACGCTGTCACACGGCAGCTTCTTCCAGCAATCTTCTGTGGGGGCCTACCACATAACACCACTTCCTGTGGATGAGTATAAGAGTGGGCGGCCCCCAGTACCCTCTGTTCACCACTGACTTCGGCAAGCACGGCCTGGACAGAGGTAAATGAGGGCCAGAAAAACAGAGAACAGCGATCCCACCCAATGTCCTGAGTTGCAGATTCGAGGCAACAAGGCAGGGGGGTGGAGGCTGGGGGACTTACTGCAAGAGACAGTCCTCAGAAGATCTACTGTTACGGCAAGTTCTTACGTAGCTGTACTATCTCCTATGGACTGTCTCTTGTAGTAAGTCATTACTTATGGGAGATTACCAAGCAGTAAAATCCAAATGGGAGGAAAGGCAAAGCCAAAGATGTAAAAGCACAATAAAACGTCAACTTCAACCACATCGCCACAGGCAGACAGGCCGGGGTGGGGGTAAGGACTAAATGTTTGATAAGTAACAGAAATGTCCAACTCAAACCTCTACCGTGCAGGCAGACAGGCCAACGGTTAGGCGAAGACATCTGGCATGAAACCAGAAGAAATGTCCAACTCAAACTCCTTCCATGCAGGCAGATAGGCCAACGGTTAGGCAAAGACATCTGACGTGAAACTAGGAGAAATGTCACCTCAAACCACACCTGCTCAGGCAAAAAGGCGCAAAGGTGGGTGAGGACAGCATGCAAGAGGCATGATGTAGAAAGAACTGTAGGTGGCCAGGCACAGTGATTCATCAACAGGCCCTGGCATAAAGTCAAAGTCAGTAAATGGACAAGGAGAGCAGATCAGATAGTAGAAAAAGAAGCACTAGGAAAAAACATCCCGGATGGTCACAGGAAGGAACAAATGAAGGGCTCCAGCAGGGAGAGTGGCAGGAGTTCCAATCAGATACACATAGAGGGGTGAAGAGTCCAGTCCAGGAACAAGCATCCAAGAAAGGTAAAAAGATCCCTGACCGCCTCCGAGGCCTGTAAGAGGAGGCGGGGGATAGCTAAAAAGCAAGTTAATGCGCAGAAGCGGGTCCCTCCCGTGTGAGGCCAGGGGATGCCTGTGGAGGGGCACTGAGTTACTCTCAGAGGCCCTACCATGGTCACGAGAAGCACCTGGTAGGGAGGCTGGGCAGGAGGCGGCCCGCCCATGTGGGCGTAAGGGTGGGACCTGGGGGCGTGCTAGAGGTACTGAACAGACCGGAGAGTATGCCCCGAAGCCTGAAGGGAATTCAGGATGGACTGAGCACCAGGTCCAAACAGCAGATTCCCAGAAAAAGGAGGCACTGGCGACAGACAGCTGGACACCAGGTGGCAAACCTGAAACCAGCAGCCAGGCGTAGTGCCAAAGGGCAACACTGGAGGCCGAGAGGCGGGTCGATGCGTCAACCGCATCGAAGCACACATGGAGCAGGTGACGGGAAAGGGAGGGCATGGCAGACAGTGGCTGAGCTGATCAGGGCCATAAGGAGCAGGCGGAGTAGAAGCAGGACGAGACTAAATATGAGAGAGTGTGTGAAAATATGCAGGAATCAAAGGCGGGACAACCATGGCAGGCTCCTTGGGAACGTCGAGGTAGGAAGTCATGTCCCGATGAAAGGAGTCCTGATCCACAGCAGGGAAACCAAAAGCATGCCGGATCCGCAGCATGAGCTCCGTGAAGGAGGGACCTGGGAGTGAGGAGAGACCAGGGGGCTCAGGCGGGGTGGTCTCCAAAAAGGAGGACACGGACAGGGAGAACCAAGGTCCCCATGATCCGAGAGATCCCGGCCAGGAACATCTCCCACAAAAGGATTCCTCATCCTGGAATCTCCATATAGGGAGTCCAAATAAATGGAAGGGGGGGCGGGAAGCACCGGATCCAGGTGCAGGTGCCTGGGCAGAGGGGCAGGGAACGGACGAGGCCAGACCCTGGCCCATGGACCGTAGGACCTCCAGCACAATATGGGCGATGCCCGGCACATGTGACGGGGGAGGACCAGAAACGGAGGGCGCCCAAGGGCGCCACTAGGAGGAGGGTGAGCCAGACTGTAAACCACTGACCCCGAATAGCGGGGGAAGGCACTCCGACCCCTGTGGACTGGGACCAGCAAATGGGTAAGGGACTCAGGGTTGGGTCCTCTCAGAGGGCCAAAGGCCCGGAAAGGCTGCATCCAGAGGGCGAAAACGGGCGACGGAGACTCCCCAAGGACACCAAACAAGGTGCCGGGATGAGGTGGGGGCACAGAGCAAAGCCCCAAGCAGGGGGTGTCCTGAGGTGGGAGGCCCTTATCACCAAGGGAAGCATCCCTGTCGAGGAGGGAAGGAGGAGAGTCTCCTCAGTCGACTCAGCCCTGTCCACAAGAGACCAGAAACAAGCCTCTCAGTCAATGGAAAATAAGCCTCAGTCGATGATAGAACAGCAGAATCATGTCCTGTCGACAGGAGAACAGCTCCCATCGATGAGGGAGAGCAAAGAACATGTGTCATCGACAGGGGAAGCATACCTGTCGACAAAGAGCATTCCGTTGATGGGGCAACACAGCCCGTTGACAGGAGACGTTCAGAAACAAGCTCCATCGAAGGGACGAGTCCCGTCGAAGATAAAACAAGCCCAGCAGGCTCAGTCAATGGGGGGAGCAGCCCTGATGACGAGGAATGCTCCGTCGACGATGGAGGAGCCACCATCGATGGAGTAAGGTGGAGGGAGTGTGAGGAGTGTGAATCCCACTCCCTCCTATGCCTGGAATGAGTGCCCTTGATCGGGGAGCCTTTAAGGTGGCCCCCCAAGGTCCGTTCCGGCCTGGCTGGAGGATCAGCCATGAGCAAGTCCCAAGGCTCAGCAAGACAGCCTGGGCCAGGGAGCAGCAGGGGTGCTGTGAGCAAGGAGGGCCGGGGGCACTGTGAGGAGCACAGGCCCAGCCTAGTAGAAGAGCCAGGGCCTGGGAGTAGTACACATACCCAGAACCAGAGGCAGGAGCCGGGGGTGCAGTGAGTGGTGAACAGGTCTGGGTCCTGGAAATAGAAGAACCAGGGTCTGGGAGTGTTCCACAGGCCCGGCAGAGAGAAGCAAGATTGGGTTGGGCTGTTAATAGCAGCCCTAGTGAATCCCCAGACCCAGCAAGAGTGCCTGGGCCAGGGAGCAGCAGGTGTACCAGGAGCTCTAATGGAACACCAGGCCTGCTGTAGAAGAAATCGGGCTAAGCCCTAAAAAAGCCCCAGTCCCAGCAAGAGAGCCTGAGTGTGGGAGCAGCAGGGGTACTGTGAGTGGGTAACAGGCCTGCTATAGAAGTCCAGGGGTGCTGACAGCAAGTCTCAGGTCCCGGACCCAAAAGTAGAAAATTGGTTCAAGTTCGAGTCGAAGACTGCAACCCAGGAGGTCAGGAGAGCTGAGTGTGCGAGCTAAAGCTGGCAGGAAAATGAACAGAGGGTACTAGGGGCCACCTGCTCTTATACACATCCACAGGAAGTGATGTCGTGTGGGCAGCCCCCACGGAAGACTGTTGGAAGAAGCTGCCATGTGACAGCGCCACCTGGTGGATACTCCCACAAGTAATGACTTACTGCAAGAGACCAGTCTGTAGAAGATACTGTATATGGTTACAGGTGAATATTCTATTTTTCTTGGGGGCGTGTATATTGTTCACTATCCTCGCACTGGCAGAATTCCAGCAGTTCTCTGCAAGGAGGGGGCAAGGCACACAACCCTACTTGGCGAACACAGATTGGAGAAGAAGGTCCCAAATGCAGCATGTCAACGAGACTCAAGGTCGATGTAATCAGAGATGAAGGTGTGTGCTAACTTCTTGGTGCCAGCCCTGTAAATCTCCTGGAGAGGAATGTCCCTGGAAGCAGCCACTGAGGCAGTGGAATGTCTGGAGGACTGAACCCTAAGCCCTATGGAACGCTCCCTACCAGTCAGCCTACAGCAGAGGTCAATGCAAGAGACAATCCACCTGCTAACTGTCTGCTTTGCTGCTGGTCTACCAGGCAATTCCAATTCCAACTGTTTAACCTGCAGTGGCACACAATGTTGAAAGCTTGTTTATAGGTGCGACCTGGGAGCACAGGGAAGTTAAGTGACTTGCTCAGGGTCCCACAGTATGCAAGTGGGGTATGTGGGATTCAAACCCAGGTCTCCAGATTTGCAGCACAGAGCCTTAAACCACTGCGCTATACTGCCTGCCTTTTCACACACGGCTACTGACACTGCAACTTTAGGCCATAGGCAGACTGAATAAAGCAGTCTGTCAACAGTCCCAAACAGCTGAGCTAGACTATTCTTCCTTGCATCTTATTTTCCTGAACAGGAATACTGCCTTCTCATTGGAGACAGGCCTTTGATACTCACTACAGTGAGCTGTCAAAGCCAGTCTATTCTCCCCTAATCCAGACTTCAGCCAATGGTTCTCTAACCTCTGACCCTTAGTCTTCATCTCCTTCACAGCTCCATCAAACAATGGGGGTCTCAAGTGAGAGGACCTGGGTCTTAATATGGACCGGTGCGACGGAGTCAAGCACTGAGGTCACAGACCTATTATAAGCTGTGACCGCCTCGCTCGCACCCACCTCACTGGCAGCTCTCACCTATGGGAGGTCCATTATTGCCAATAATCCCTCAGGGGACAATCCCCTTAAAGGGCGACAACAGACCATCTGCACAGGGGAGGGATCACGGGGTGGGAAGGTGAGGGGACTGAAGAGAACCTCACAGTGCACTGATTTAACCAGATGATCCGATCAAACTTGAGATCAGTGACCTAAAGCCCCAGCGAGAATACTAAATCCAAGGCACTTGAGAATACTTGCCCCAGGCCAAGCAAGGCAATCAAGTGCCTTGCCCTGACACCAAATGGAAAACCTTTTTCATTTAAAGGCGTACCATCAGCAAACTGACTTTTCAGGAGGCCTCCACAACTTGGAGCACACCTTCCGAAAGAACCAAAGCCTGGAACTCTAGGAACCAAGCCGAGGTGCAGGGGCTGAAGGTCCTGGTGCATGACCATACTTTGTTGTCTGGTCATCAGGTATGGATGAAGAGGCAACCACCACAAAGGCCTGCTGCTGACACTAAGGAGATCCAGGTACAAGAACTACTGTGGCGAGTCTGAAGCTGTCAGGATCATCTGTGCCATGTTAATCCAGGCCTTGACCACCACTCTGTGAAGCAGGGGAAAGAATGGAAATGCATACACAAAGCCTGTGTTCCAAGGCCTCACAAAGGCATCCCCTTTAGTGTCCTGGACTGTGGGCACAAGACAGTCTCAGTTCTGCATTCTCCCAGGAGGCAAACAGGTCCACCAGAGGTGTGTTCCACAGGAAGAACAGGTGGCTCACTACCTCCTGATGTAGGGATCACTTGTACAATGTCTCTCATACCTGACAGAGTGTCTGCCAGCTGTCTGCTCCAGTGACATGAACCGCCAGATCATCTGCACCCAAGCTGTGCACGACAGTCCAGGTTGGGATGGACTCCCTACACAAAGGAAGGGACTGCGTGTTGTCCTGCCTGTTCAGGTAGAACATCGTCATGGTGTTGTCTGTCTGGACTTGCATGACCTGACCCCTGAACAAAGGAATGAATTTTGACAAAGCAAGTTGCACTCCATGGAGCTCCACGAGGTTGATGTGGTGATGAGACACCTTGGATGACCAGAACCCATGAGCCCTGTGGGCCCCCAAGTGCACTCGCTACTCCAACAGAGTTGAAAAGGTGACGGTAGTCTCTGGGCAGACAAATGGGACTCCTTCCTCCACAATGACCAGGTCACTATGACTGGCTGATCCAAGTGTCCTAGGCACTGGGACCAATGGTGGCAAAACTCCTGCTGCAAGTGCCACATCTGCCAGCAGGCCCATTAGACCATGCTGGTACAGGACACCACGTACCCCAGCAGCCAAAGGGAGTCCCGGACAGGGTGAGAACGCCCAATAAAAAATGAGTAGGCAAAGGAGGCAAGATCCAGCACCCGGTCTGCAGGGAGACAGGCCTTGGCCTGCTGGGAATCTAATTCTGCTTCGAAGTGAATCATCTGTGAGGGGATCAGTTTGGCTTTGGATGGATTGATCAAGAGGCCAATGTCACTGCAGGTCTGGGGGGCCTGATCCCTGGCCCACTCCACAGCCTCCAAGGACAGCTCAGCAATCAGCCAGTCATCCAGGCAGCCATCCAGATGCTCTTGTGCCGCAGGAAAGCTGCCACCACTGCCATGCACTTGGTGAAGATCCTACACAAGGACAGGAGGCCGAAGGGCATGACCTGGAACTGATGAGAGAACCCCTTTTGTGCAGAATTGGAGGTACTGCCAAAGGGACAGATGGACTGGGATGCAGAAGAACATGTCCTGGAGGTCTAGGGAATAGAACCACATACCCTGCTCCAGGGATGGTATAATATGGTTCAAAGTGACCATCCGAAATTTGCGCTTCTGCATGTACTGATTGAGATCATGCAAATCCAGTATGAGGCACCAGCTCCCTGTCTGTTTCAGGACCAGGAAGCAACTGGACACTTACCCCTGACTTGCCAGGGCATCCAGGACATAAGCTATAGTCCCTTTTGCAAGGAGCTGAGCGACTTCCTCCCAGAGAGTGGACAGCATGCCTTGTGACACCGAGGACACCCAAGAAGCATGGGATTGGTAAGGTGGGAGAGCCTTGAAATCTAGGGCAGCCCTCTACCTACCACCTTGAGAACCCACTTATCCATAGTAATGACTGAGAAGTAAGGCCAAAAGTGGTGAAGATGACCCTTTCCCACAGGGAGCAGAGTATGGGAATGGACAGGTAGACACTCCCCTACCTGTCACTGGGCAGCTTTGGAGGGGCACTGGCCACTTGGACCGGAGGAGCACCAGTGCCCTACTCCCGCTTCATTTGGACCCCTGGCCAGAGAACTTGGCTTAGGGCATCAGGCTCTGTATTGCCCCTGCTGGGGCTGCCGCTGCTGTTGAGGATGCTGTGGGTGAAAGGCCTTCTTCTTCAGTTTCTGGACCTTCAGGTCCTTATGGGACAAAGCCACAGAGTCCAGGATGGTGCTGGACTCCACAATCCTTGTGAAATGACCTTCCACTATTGGGCCAAAGAGGTCAGTGCCCAAGAAGGGACATCATACAACTTGTAATGAGTGTCCACTGTAAAGGTGAAGTGTCAGCAAGGCCATGCAATGCATTGTGATGGCCACCGCCATGGCATGGAGCAGGAGTTGCCTATGTCTAAAGCTGTCTAGAAGTGGTGTTTAGCGAGCACTTGACCCTGGTCTCTGATCAACTTCACCGGCAACTCTTTGTCAGCAAAGAAGTGAGGGAGAACATTATTGAGCACTCCCATCGTCCCAGCAGGGAATGACCAAAGCTGGCATTCATCATGTTGTAGCTCACCTGATGGAGACGAGAGAGGAGTAAGACTAGATTTTCTTGACCACATGTCAAGCTTCTCCAAGTCCCTGTTATGGGGCTTGTCCACTTCCCCATGGTTTCCAAACTTCCAGAAAGCAGAGTCGGGCCTGCCCAGTGGTGCTGAGTGTTAAGGCACTGGACACCACATCCAGGCTCAGGAAAGGGCTTGAGTCATCGGGGGGAGGATGGGAGTGGGATTGAGCAGCTGTGAGGCAGCTCTCCCCTCCCAGGAAGAGACACTGCCGCCCCTGCCATATGACTGCCACCAAGTGGCGGCCCGGTGGCAATGTCGGACGGTGGGTGGTACGAAGGGAGAGTGTTGTGGGAATATACACATGCACATCTGAAACAGGGGTGGGGAGAAAATGGCGTTGGCAGGCTCTGAGATAGTCCCAGCTGCTATCTCAGTGATTGTGACACAGACCAGGCTGGATGCAAGCTGGGGGCTGCTTCCTGCTAGCGCCTCAAAAGCGGAGATAAAAACCTACATGGGAAAAAAAAGCCGAGTCCAAGACCAGACCCTTCGCTGAGGGGTGATCCAAGAACCCAGAAAGACAGTCAGCAGGGAGCAAGTACTTTACACAGAAATTTGACAGCAGAAAAGGACCACACTGGCCCATCTTGTCTGCCCTTTACATTCTCCTCTGTTCCTCACCACCATTATACTAATTCCAGATCTTCACCCCACCTCCCAACCCCATATGGTTGTCCCATGCCCTCTTTAACCCCTCTGCCGTTTTGTCCCCCACCTCCCTCTCTGTGAAGAACTGCTCTCCGACATTGCCTCTGTATTTCCCACCTTCTATTCTAAGGCTATGTCCTCGTGTTTGCGCCCTCATCCTTTCTGAACAAGCTCCACTCCTTTACCCTATTAATCCTCTTCAAGTACTTAAAAGTCTCAATCATGTCCCCCTTCTCCCTCCTGGCCTCTAATGGGTACAGAGTTAGCTCTTTGCACCTCTGCTCATATGGTTTATCCTGCATCCCCCGCACCATCCTGGTCGCTCTTCTCTGAACCCTCTTCAACATCTCAATATCTTTACATAGGTGTGGTCTCCAGAACTGCACCCCGTACTCCAGGTGTGGCCTCACCATAGTTCTGTACAACGGCATTAGCACCTCTCTCCTCCTGCTAGCAAAGCCTCTTGTAATGCAGGACAACATACCATTTGCCTCACCCACCGCCTTGCTACACTGGTTTCCCACCTTAAGATTCCCTGATATAATAATCCCCAGGTACTTTCCCTATTTCATACCCTTAATTCTACCCCCCCCCCAAGAAAGTAAGTAGCCTTCTTGTTTTTTGCTGTAAAAGTGGAGATCCACAGCCAAGCTCTGCGGTGCATGGCCACTGCGGCCGCTACTGACCGGGCATGAGTCAGCTATGTCCAAGGAAGTTTGGAGTTGCTGTTTGGCCACTGCCTTTGCCTGATCCCGCACCTGCTTGACCGCTGTCTGGAGGTCAGCCGGGAGATGAGGAATCACGTCATCCAGAGAGCCCAAAAGGGCGTTTGAAAAGTGTGCCATCGGCAGAGCCGAGCTGGCCTGACGAAGGCCTAGGGAGGAAGCAGCACAGACTTTCCACCTGGAGTAGTCCAGTTTCTTGGACTCTATCAGGTGGCTTTTCCACATCCCGAGCATTTCCAGAGCGTCAGAAAACAATGTCGGTCCCTAGCCCCTCCGCGGAGGGGTGCTCCGAGAAACCGGAGAGTGAACCAGTGGGAACAGCATACTTTCAAGCCATCCTGGCCAAAGGTGCTGGCCGTGGCCATAGCTCTAGGGCCGGGCCAACAATGGCTTCAGCCACTGGGAAGGCCTCCATAGGGGAATCCCCTCGGTCCAGTAACTCCATGAGGGGATACTTGGCCCGCTTTGAAACGGGTTTGAGATTCATCCCAGTGGACTCTGAGATGAGCCGAAGCATTCCAAGGAACAAGGATGGGCTCTCGTCCACTGACTGACCCCCAGTGGACTCCAGGTCGAGGGGCCTGGAGAACAGGGAAGAGTCATTGTCAGACTCAGAGGAGTCTGCAAACAGCTGCCGAGGGCCAGAGCCACCCTCCACCTGCCGAGGCCGATCGAGAGAGGGTGACCGACAACCGATGAGGCAAGCCCTGACCCGACCGAGAATCCTTGGTCGGGGCACCAAATTTAGGTTGTGAAGGCAGGGGTTCCACCACAATGGGTGATACAGCCGGTTTCGGCTCCTCGATTACAACGAGGGGTTGTTTCGGCCGCTCTGGTGACAGCCACTTAATGGCCGAGGAAGGCGACGGAGTCGGTTTATTCCTGGTCAAAAGGAGCTGTTGCCACATCAGATCCTCGTAGCACCGAAAGAATTTCCTCCGGAGCCCATCTTCCAAAGAGGACAAAGATGAGGATGAGCGGCGCTGCCGCTTTTCACGGTGCCGGTACCGAGACCGCCAATGTCGGCGGGATCGGCTGGACCGGGAAGAGGTCCAATACTGAGACCTTCAGTGTTTCCGAGGGTGGGTCTGACAGGGGGCAGGGGAAACCCGCTCCTACCTCGGATCATGGACCTTAACTGGGGATTCCGGGACAGGAGGCACAGGCAAGTCCTCGGTTTCCACTGGGGGAACTGGTGAAGAAGGGTTGTCGGCTTCTCCAGTCGACAGCCCGTCAGACGGGTCGAGAAAAATCTCGACTGCGTCAACGGGTGTCTTGGCTGGCTGACCTGACGGACACCGTGAAGCCAGCGGCCTTAGCCGCAACCTCAACCGAAGTTGAGAGTTGACTATTGGGAGAAGGTGACCTCTCCCGCTCCCGCGAACGTCAACGGTGGGACTTACCCTTGGAGTCCTCCTTCTTGGACCGAGAGGAATGTCCCTAAGGTCCCTCTCCCTTGGTGGAGAGGGACTGACAAAGCTCCTTGAATGAAGCCATGTAGGAGGAGGAGCCCAAAGAGAGTGGGATAAATGCCACGACCGAAGAAGATGCCTGGTCCACCTCGAGGGCAATCATTTGTTCGAGCTGTTCAGCCGAGCCCGCCGCCGGACACCGCCCAACAGGTCTCCTTCGACTTGACCGGAGGATAACGTTTCTCGGGGCGACCAAGTTGCAATCTGGCAGCGCGATCCTCTAAGACTGTGGCCGAAAAGGACTTGCACAAGTTGCAGGCCTGTGAATCATGCTCAAGTCCAAGGCAGTACAGGCACGTGGAGTGCGGATCAGTCCAGGACATCTTCTGCCCACAGGGGCACTGACGAAATCCAGGAGTCTATTTGTCCATCGCAGCCACGAGGGAAGATAAAGACCGAAGTCTTGTAAATTTTAAGATTAGTTTCGGGTAAACCGTCGAGTTTGGATCCAGCCCTAAAACACAGAGCACAAAGGAGGGAACCTGAGCTTCCAAGCGGTAAGGAAGATCTGGCGTTATGGGGTGGAGTTGAGAGTTTTACCACCCGGGTGGGTGGGAGGAGCCAGCTTGAAGACCTTCCGGCAAGATTTAAGGTGGCAAGGAACCTTCCAGTAAGTGTGGACTGAACAACATATCCATGTTCCTAGAAATCCTGGCGTCTGATAAGTAAGAGGGTACCCTGGAGTGGGGTAACCCGGAAAATGATAGCCCGATATCGAGTAGCCCGGTAAGTACGGTGACATCAGGTACACTGGCGTCGAAAATCATGGCATCAGATAAGCCAGGTAATGCAGCTCAGGATAGCCGGGATTAGGGCTCGATGGAGGAGCCAGTGTGGGGTCTAGGATGAGGGACTGAAGGGCCTGACATTGGACCTACTAGGATATTCGACGGACCTGAGGTAGAGTCAGGTATTGAAATGTCTGGCATGGGCCTAAGCATAGGATCTATGGGTATCTGGGGAAAAATACAACCAGACAGAGGATCCCATGGTTTCTGAGGGAAGGCTGGGTCAGATGGAAAGTTAGCTGCTGTCTGGGGATTCATTTGCCCAGACGGAGGAACCACTAGTGTCTGGGGTTTATGAGGCCTAGATGGAGGAACCTGATAGTCTGCAGGGGCCAGAGGAGTCTGAGGCACCAACGGGGCACCCCCAGAGGGGGTGCCAAAGACCCAGCGGGCACATCAGGCAGTAAAGGTTCTGGTGTGAGATCAAAGATAACCACATCCAAAGGGTTAGCTTCCTCTGGTTCTGGAGAGATAGGGGAGACCAGAGGGTCTACTTCGGGAGGTGGAGAGGAAGGTTCCCGAGAGGGAAAGCCCTCAGAGGAAGGTTGCCAAGTTGGCAGCAGTGGGCACTGCTCAACATCGGGTGTGACGCGGGACCCCAACAGGAGTGCCGTGGCTAGGTGTTCGTCACCAGAGCTGAAGAGTGACTTATCAGCCAGGGCTGAAGTGCCAGCTGTCACCGTGCAGACTTACTGGCAGTGACCGGGCAGGCGCCAGTGGAACTGGCGTCTAATTTACCAGCAGTGACTGGACAGACAACAGCGGAGCTAAAGTCCGACTTACCAGTTGGGGACATGTGCTCACCGGTGGAGCCTGGGAATGACCTAGCAGCCTTGCTGCCCGATTTAGACCCAGACATTTTGAGGGGCCTAAGGGCAGCAAGCACTTCGGCATCACCCGCCTGGACCATTACCAGTTCGGGGGGGCGGGGGTGAGGCCTAATCCACTGCAGCGGGAGGAGGCTTAGCCGGAGGGGCACTTCCAGGGTTAGTGGAAGGCCACTCTCCATCCGTGGTCCCCAAAGGCGAGCGCAGGCGGGAAGGGGACCAATCCCAGTCCACGTGTTTCTTCTTGTCTTTTTTTTTCTTTTTATGTTCCAAAGTATGGGAGGAAGAGGAATCCCACAGCCTCTGCAACTACTTCTCCATGGTGGCCCATCTTAATCTTCACGAGATGAGCATCCAGGGCCTGTTAGCATCGTTTCTGCATGGCCTGGTTAAAGTCCTTGCACGCCACACAGCCCTCAGTGTTTTGCTCTGGGCCCAGGCAAAACAGGCAAAGGGTATGGCCATCCTTGTGTGGGATTTGTGTACCGCAGGAGTTGTACTTCTTATGCAGAGTGGACATCGGAGAAGACATACAGAAGGTAATCAAAGTTTCTGATAAAAAGAAAGAAAAGCAAAAGAAATTTGATAATACACGTCTGAAATGGCAGTCGACAATAGCAGTGTTCTCTGCGAGGTTCGATGTGCACAGGTCGACTGGGGGAAAGAAATGAAAGGTGTATGTGGGGACCACCCACTATATAGGGTCACGCTGACATCAGGCAATGTTGGGTGGGCGATCCCCCGCCAAACATTGCTAGCTAAAGTTTTCCGCGTGGTCCTGACGCCAGGGGGCACAGTCCTGTATGTTATGACCTACAGCAGGAACCCTCTCAAAGTAAGATCTGGGGGTTCTGCCATCAGTTGCTGTAGAAGTGGGAACCAAATATGTTTGGGCCAGAATGGCGATACTAGAATCAGGGTCGCTGGTTTTGACTGTAACTTGAGAAGGACTCGCTGAAGAAGGGGGAAGGGTGGGAAGGCATAGAGAAACCTCTGAGTCCTAGTCCAAGAGAGGGACAATGCGTCTCGCCAAAAAACACCAGGCCCTGGCTCTAGTGAACAGAAATTGGTCAGTTTGGAGTTAAGTGGGGATGTGAAGACGTCTAGCTCTAGAGTCCCCCATATTTTAAATAGGTCTACTACCTCTTGAAGTAGTTCCCATTCATGAGCTTGGGATTTCAAGTGACTGAGGCTGTCTGCTAAGGTGTTCTAAAGACCTGGGACATGTACCATGAGCAGTTCCAGGATGTGATCTACTGCAGAGTACCAGACCTTCATGGCTTCTCTGCAGAGGGGATATGAGTGCACTCCCCCCGTTTGATGATACAGAAAACCACAGGCATGTTGTCCATCTGGACTAGAACTGGGCCTGGACGGAGGTCGTCCTGGAATTCTTGTAAGGTATACAGCACAGCCCTCATCTCCAGAACATTTATGTGCAGAGAGCATTCTGTCTGAGTCCAAGACCCCCTAGTCTGACTGCTGCCAAAGTGGGCACCCCAGCCCGGAGCATCCGTGGTGATAACCTGTTGAGGGGAGGGATTCCTGGAGGGAGCCCCTATCACCAAGCATGAGGGGTTCAGCCACTATAATAAGGTTTGGTGTACTGCCTTGGAGATTCTTCCCTTCTTGTCGAGATCATCCCTTCGCTGTTCCCACTGCACCTTGAGGTTCCATTGCAGAATTCTCATGTGCAAGCGAGCGAGAGGCATGGTCACTATGGCAGCAGCCATATGACCTAGGAGTTGTAGTACCATTCTGGCTGAAGCCTGGTCTATGAAGAATAATCTCTGAGCCAGCACCTGAAGGTGACCTGCCCTGTCTGAAGAGAGAAAGGCTTTCCCCTGGACTGTAACCTAACCTAAGGTTGGCTAGTGAGGCAAGTAAGAAGTCCATCGAGCAAAGGCACAGAAGGAGCTGCAGACAGCTCAAGGAATTAAGAAGGGTGAGAAGACTTTCTTTCGCTATATAAGTGAGAAAAGGGACAAGAAGGAAGGGACTGTTAGGCTTAAGAAAGGGGTGGAGGATAATGGGGGAAAAGCAGAGATACTAAATGAATACTTCTGTTCTGTCTTCACCAGGGAAAAGGACGACCAGTGCTTTCAGGAGGGAAAAGAGGAGCAGGGAGGAAGGGAGGGGAACACAGATGTAGTGATAGAGAAGGATAGAGTAAGGGAGAGGCTGCTGGCATTGAAGGCGGACAAATCACCAGGCCCGGACAGAGTACATCCGAGGGTATTAAAGGAACTAGCAGAGGAGCTGGCAGCCCTATTTAATAGTTCACTAGAGTCGGGCGTGGTACCGCAGGACTGGAGAACAGCACATGTAGTGCCCCTCCACAAAAGTGTTCCTAAGGATGACCCAGGGGATTACAGACCAGTCAGTCTGACCTCCATTTGGGCAAACTCATGGAAGACCATACTAAAGGACAGGTTGTGGAATATCTAGAGGAGCACGGTCTCCAGGATACAGGTAGCATGGGTTCATTGTGGGGGTCATGTCAAACTAATCTGATTGACTTCTTTGACTGTGTCACCAAGACAGTAGACAGGGGCCAAGTGGAAGAAACATAGAAACATAGACTTTGTGACGCAGATAAGGACTGCTTGGCCACCCAGTCTGCCCATTTTCCTACCTAGAGGATAAGCTGCAGATCCTATTTAACCAACAGCCTATTTCTTCCTACCCCCCACAAAAATTGCCTTATGTCTGTCCCATGCAGGTAGACATCCTCTATCTTCATTTCAGCAAGGCCTTTGACTCTGTGCCCCGAAAAGGTTGATCAGGAAGTTAATGGATCTTGGGGTTGGGGAAAAGATGGCCAAATAGGTGGAAAACTGGCTGAGGGACAGAACCCAGAGGGTGGTTATAGGGGGAGAGTTATCTGGTACCAGAGAGGTAACCAGTGGAGTCCCACAGGGCTCAGTGCTGGGGTCGGTGTTGTTCAATGTCTTCATCAATGACATTGGGGATGGCATTAAGGGCAAAATGTGCCTATTCACGTATGACACCAAGCTCTGCGGGAGAGTGGACACAGCTGAAGGGATACAAGACCTACAGGAAGATCTGGAAAAGCTGGGGAGGTGGTCCAGGATCTGGCAGCTTGGCTTCAATGCCAAGAAATGCAAAGTTATAGGTATTGGTTCCAAGAATCCCAGGACAGAGTACTACTTGGGTGGAGTCCGAGTATCTGCATCAGAGGAGGAGAAGGACCTGGAAGTGATGATCACTAGTGACTTGAAGCACTCCATGCAGTGCAAGAAAGCAGCAGCAAAGGCAAACAAGATGCTGGGATGCATATCTAGGGGAATCAGTAGTAGGAAAAGGAGATTTTACTGCCCTTGTACAGGCCACTGGGTAAGGCCACATCTAGAGTATGGAGTTCAGTACTGGTGCCCACACCTCAAAAAGGACATTAACCTGCTGGAGAAGGTCCAGAGGAGGGCTACAAAGATGATAGTGGTTCAGCAGGGTAAGGCATACGAGGAGAGGTTGAAGACACTGAACATGTACTCCCTGGAAGACAGGAGAAAAAGAGGGGACAAGACTAGGACCTTCAAGTACTTGAAGGGGATAAATAAGGTTAATAAGGAGAGTCTCTTTAAGCTGAGTGGCAACCATAACACTAGAAGGCACAGTCTTAAGCTGGAGGGTGGGAGGTTTAGGAGGGATGTCAGGAAGCACTTCTTCACAGAGAGGATGGTGGACACTTGGAATGCACTGCCGTAAGAGGTCATCTTGTTGAAGACAGTGGGCAGCTTTAAGAGATGCTGGGATAGGCACGGGGGAGGAGGGAAGGTAAGGATCATGGGTAGGGAGGATGGGAGGAGTGGGGAGGGAGGGCAGGGACATTAGATCAAGCTGTGGACCCTGCAATACAAGCAGACTTGATCGACCAAATGGCCTTCTTCTGCTGGCTTCTTCTATGTTCGTATGTATCCAAGATGGCTCCATGAATTAGAGTTTCTCTGATGGCCATGGGCCTGAATATGGGAGATTCAGAGTTATCCCAAGGTCCTGGAACTTCTTGAAGGTGCACTCCAGGGTCTGACATAGCTGTTCTCTGGATGGGGCCGATAGTAGCAGTCATCAAAGTAGGGGTAGATGTAATGACCCTGCCTCCTGAGAGCTGACACTACTACCACCAGGCAATTGGTGAATATCCAAGTTGCCGAGGACAGGCTGAAAGGAAGGGCTCTGAACTGGTAGTGCTCTCCTTCGAATGTGAACCGGAGATACTTCCTGTGGGACAGCAGGATCTTTATATGCATGTACGCATTCTGCATATACAGGGAGCAGAGTCGATCTCCTTGGCATATCACAGGAAGCAACCCCTGGAGTGTCACCATCCTGAAGCTTTTGTACTCTATAAAGGCATTCAGTTAACTGAGGTCCAGGATGGGACGAAGGCCCCTGTTGTCTTCGGAACCAGGAAGAAGTGAGAGTAGTAACCTTTGCCCCTCTGGGATTCCGGTACTACTTGAATCGCTCGCTTTGACAGAAGGGTCTGGATCTCTGCTCAAATTATACCTACACGGGATGGAGGGCAGGACATGTGAACTGGTGGATTGTCTGGGAGTAGCCGAGAAAACTCCAGGGCACAGCCCCTCTCTGTAAGTTGCAGCACTCACTGCTCTGTTGTGATGTTTTCCCAACCTGCGAGGCAGAGGGAGAACCGCCCTCTGACTGCCTCCCCCATCAATTTTGCTGGAGGAGGGGGGCAAGCAAGGAATCAGGCAGAGGCTGACGGGTTGGGGAGAGGAGCTCTGGACTGCTTAACTGTCTGAGGTCCCTGAGTTCCTGCTGCCTGAGGGGGTGCCTTTCTTTTGAACCCTCCTCGCTGCTGTTGTCTCTTTGCTTGCTGCCCCTGGTGTTTCAGAAAGGACCGGCAGCTGGAGGGGTTGGGTTCGGACTTGTACATCTTGTGTACTTCAGAGACAGCCTTCCCCAAGTCCTGTAGGCCAGTGATGACCTGCTCAGATTCTTGGCCAAACAGCACAGGTCCCTGTAAAGGTAGATCTAGAATAATGTCCTACAGGTCCCACCTGAACCCAGACACTCGAAGCCATGAGGGCCTCCTGAGGCATAATCCTGTGGTTGTGGCTCTGGTTGCTGTATCTGCTGCATCGTAAGACCATCCGAGGATATACTTGTCAACAACTGCCCCAGATTGTAGGACTGACAATATTTCTGACTTGGAGGGAGAATCCAGCTGGGACTTAACCATTTTTGATTCCCTGTCTGGCGGCTGGGAGCTGGCTTAGGTTGCTGAGACCTGCCATGAGCTGCTGTAAGGACCATGGAGTCTGCCTTAGGCTGTTCACTGAGGTGGGGCTGATTCCTGGAGGTCCTGTATAAGCGGTCGGCCCTTTTGGGCACCGCGGAAGTGGTGGAGGAGTGTTTCCATGCCAGCTTTCGTACATCTTAGAATGGATCCACCAACTGGGGAATAACCAGTGGTTTGGGGTCAGTAGCCCCCAAAAACTTATTTAAGTGTCACCATTCAGGGTCCAAGTCTTCCATCTCCCACTGGTTGAGGAACTGAATATGCCTCATTGCCTCAAAGAAGTTGGGATCACCAGGTGGAGACCTGGGTGAATCCTTTCTCGGATACGGTAAAGGCAGAGGAAGGTCATCCTCCGAAGAGTCGTAGGATGTGGAGGAGCCACTGTAATCGTCCGCTGGTTTGGAGTGATGGTTGGACGATGTACTCCGTTGCCGGGAGCGACGTTTGCTTGACCTACTTTTTCACCGGAAGTGGCAGTCGCTTGACCTACTCCGCCACAGGAAAGAAGATCTTGAAGACAGGTGACATTCGTGTTTCCAACATCCATAGAAGCCATGACCCCGAGCCACCTGAATTGGATGGTCTGGCATCGGGGTGGCAATGGGGTCCCATGGGGGTGTCAGCTGTGGCTGTGGGACAACAGTCGATACTCCCATGGGTTCAGACACTGGTAGTAGGTCACTTTTTTTTTTTGTGTGTGTGTAATCTATTTTCTCCCTCTGTGCTCTGGACCCACCACTCCTTCAGGCATCTAAGGTCACCGGCATCCCCATGAACCTCCCAAGCCTCCTAACCTCATACTGCAGCCAACCCGAGGTAGCTCAGCTGCTACCTTCTGAGTGGGTCCCTCTCCTCCGAGGGGAAGGCAAACGGTGGGGGCTGCCCAGTACACACTTTTTTCCTCAGCCTCGGGGCACTGCTGAGGTGGACTAGCTTGCAGGAAGTCTCTGGGGTGCCAGTGGACTGGATGTCATCATCCGGCCAATCCAGAGCTGTGTTTTTCCGTTTTCTGGTATTTCCCACATTGCAATGCTTCTGCAGTGCTCCCGGTCTCCACCGTGGGCTGCTGCAAAACAAAGCAGCCCTGTTACCCACCCTAGGAGAGGAGAGCAGTCCTACAGACGCTCAACCTCCCCTTCCCCAGACGACCCCTGGCGCCCCAAGTCTGTTCCTGAACCTGGGTCGCTGGTGTGGTGCGAGGTAAGGTGCTAGCGTCTCATCCCTCTGCGCCACCTGGCCAACCGTAGGTCACTCTTAATGGTGTTCCACCAGCTAGAAAAGAGTGCTCCTACTTCCGCTAAAGGGACCATTGAGCCGGACGACTGCTCTGGTGTTGGGTTGGCTGGGCACGAATGATCTGACACCGAGCCTGGTGTCTGAGGGCCTGCAGTGTCTGACTACTAGTGGTCAAATTACCTGATGTTTATTCCTCATCTGAGTGTCAGATATATTGGGCTTGGCTGACGACTGGGTGTCAAGTCTTGTGGTCGTAGGCTTGGTGGAGCCTGACGTCAGATCCTCTGATGGAGACCCATTCAGCCCATGTGGGGCAGACGACCACCTACAGGACGAAGTCTGGTCTGGCTCCAGAGGAGTAGAGTCAGACGTCGCCAGGGGCCGTCGTCTGTCCAAAGCGACAGCCGATGGCGCATAGGCACAGAAAGCGCTTCCTTGTTGTGCTCGCGAACTTGGCGCCTGCTGTGGCTGTCAGCCATGGCTGATGAACAGGGAAGATGAGGCCTTGACATGGGCAGGGTCTGGATGGATACCCGTCGAAGAAGCAGCAGAAGAGGCCAGATACTCAGGCCTAGACCCTAGCACTTGATTGTGGGGTCTGATGGCCAGAGACACTGAAGTGGAAGCCTGGAAAGGCACTTGCCCCGATCCTCTGCCTGATGCCTGGGTAGAGGCGGATGGATTTGTGGTCGAAAGCCTTGGAAGGGCTAGCAACCCGTTGGGGGGGGGGAGAGAATCCAACCTCCTGCCAGAGGTGGAAGCCTTGGAGCTCCTGTGCAGGGAATGGGACGAGTCCAACCTGGGCCTGTCCTTGTCTGTCCTGTGATGTTTCACCGAGTGCTTCTTCTCCTTTGGGAGGCATCGTGGATGGAGGATGAAGAAGAGCTGTGCCTAGAGTGCAATTTTTGCATCGCGGCCACTTGTAGTTCCAGCAGGTAAGCTTTGAGTGTCTCCAGGCAGCAAATTGTGGGTGTGTTTGTCAAAACATAGGCATGCAGGCAGTCGTCCAACTTGTGCTCCGGTCCCAGGCAGAGGAGGCAGGCTGAATAGTTGTCTTTGGCCTGAATTTGTCTGCCACATGCACACTTTGCCTTACGCCGTGAAGTACAAGTGGTAGACTCAGCAGACAAAGAGGCGGTCAAAAAAGTGAACTGTGCAGAGCGTTGAGAAAAATGTCGGACGACGGCTAGTAGGAGGTGTCCATGCAGCAGAACTGCAGTGTCAACAGCAGAAAAAGAACTAGGGTGGCGCCGGGGGACCGAATCCCACATAATGTGGCTGACATCGTGGGCAGAGCAGACGTCAAGTGTGGTCCCCCACATTGAACTGCTAGCTAGAAATTTTCTGTGTGGTCCTAGTACCTGACGGCATAGTCACAACGGTTATTACCTGCTGCAAGAGCTCTATCTGGAAGTGAGATACAAAGGAACTCTGAAAACGTAAACAAATTCGCCAGTGGTGCACTTTAAGTCTTAACATGCAGAGCTATGAAAAAGGAGACCAAACTCCTCTAGCGGAAAGGAAGATCTGACATCACAGGGTGGAGCTGGAGGACATACTGCCCAGATGATGGAAGGAGCTTAGCTTAAAGATGTTGCATTGAATCAGCACTTCCAGTGAAACAGTCAATGGGGTGGATGGTGAACTACATCCACGCTCCTAGAAAGGAACATTACTTCTTGTGACTAAACCTTCATGAAAATCTTCTCCACTGAGCACCACTCATTTGTTTTAAGAGTCAGCTGCAGCAGGACCCCATGGGAAAAAACCTTTTGGGAAGGTGAAGCCAACACATGATGCTGCGGAGCAAGGGCACGCACGCAGCACCATAATCGTACGCCTCAACTGCCCAACAGCTCGGTTCCATTTTTCCGCCCAGTCAAAAAAGCCAAAAAACAAGTAAGAGAAAGAAAGAACTAAAAAAATTACAGGAGTTTCCAATTGGATCCTCTAGGATAGTGACGTTTCCACCACTGTACAACATTTGTAGCACTACTGCCTGCGATGTATTGCCCTAGAGTGGCTTTGAATTTGTAGTTATTTGTTTCCTCAGGGAAAAAAGCTCCACTGAGCAGTGCTCATTTACAACGAGGTCCTGGTTAGGGCAGGCAGTAATGCTGAAAGTCAAATACAATGCAGATCATAGTGAACAAAGGCAGCAAAACATGCACTATATACAGAGGACAGTATCCATCAATATCACATGGCATGGGTGAAAATGATAGCATTGTAGGTAGAGGCACAGATACAGGGCATTACATTATTGTGCAAAGAAGTCAGAGGAGCAATGACAGAGGAAGTAACTCATAAACAATAACAATATTGTCTCAGGAGGCTCTGTCTTTATTAGAAAATTAATGAATGTACTTGTCGATAAAGCTCTAAAGGAGTTAAAACTAACCAGAGTGTTCAGTTTGAGAGGTTTTCAGCTTATTCAAAAGATTGGAAACAAGCCAACTGAATGCCATTTTCCCATAGCTGGATATGGGCCCGGTGACGTCTAAAAGTATATTTCATTTGTGAACCCTTAGGTTGTACTGGCACAAATATCTTTGGAAGAATACTGTGACATGAAGTGGCAGGACGCTTTGCAGTGCCTTTTATAACCAGGTGTACAGGGTTTTTTTAGCCATCTAGTGGCAAGCAAGGACCAGGTTCCAATCAACAACTAAGTACAGTAGGTATGTAAGTGAAAAGTGGAAGACGAGGGTGGGACTGTAATGTTAAAGAGGGAAAGGAGATGGGAGGATGAGCAGAGGGGAACAGGAAAAGACAGACATCCTGAACAAATGCTTTTGTTCAGTGTTCACAGAGGAAGGAGAATGGAAGGGGCCACAAAAAAGTAACAGAAGTTTCAGAGGAAGGGAAGTAGACACTAGTCCTTTTTTGGAGGAGAGAGTCCTGAAGGGACTTGCTAATCTGAAGGTGGACAAAGCAATGCGGCCACCTTCAGAAGGAATTTCGTGTGGGGGCGCAGGACAACTCTGTCCCTGTGAAAGACCAGGTAAGGGGAGTCCACCGAAAGCGCCTGTAGTTCCCCTGTCCTTCTGGCTGACATGATAGCCACCAGGAAGGCCGTCTTCCATGACAAGTGTGAGAGTTCACACTTGTGCATGGGTTTGAATGGCTTGCCCATGAGCTTTGCCAAACCAGCAAGAGATCCCACGGAGGTGGAGGTTCACACACAGAGGGATATGTGATCCAGGCCTTGAAGAAGTGCCCACCACTGTCGCCTGTGCCATATGGCTGACCGCCCGCGCCCGTGGTAGAAAGGGCTGCCACGCACACCCTAAAGATCGAGGACTGTAGGACCCCTTTGAGAGAGACCAGGTAGTCTAAAATGTTAGCCACAGAGCAGGATAAGAGGTCCAGACTCTTACCCTGACACCAAATGTATAACCTTTTCCATTCGAAGGCACAACATTTCCTGGTCGATTCCTTACGAGATGCCTCCACCACAGTGTAGACATCCTCGGAAAGACCCAGAGCCTGGAACTCTAGCTGCTCAGGAACCAGGCTGTGAGGTGTAGGGATTGAAGGTCCAGATGGAAGACCTTTCCCTGGTCCAGTGATATCAGGTCCGGGTGTGTACATAGCCTCTCCGTGGGCCTGCAGCTGAGGCTGAGGAGATCTGGTTACCAGAACTGGCACGGCCAATCTGGGGCTACCAGAACCACCTTCACCTTGTCCCTCCTCACCTTGAGTAACACCTTGTGGATCAAGGGAAATGGAGGGAAGGCGTAGAGGAAGCCTGGGGTCCACAGCCTCGAAAAGGCATCCCCCTGCAGCGAGCCCTCCTGAGGGGGACGGGCATGATACAGACTCAGCTTGGAGTTCTCCCTGGAGGCAAACAGGTCCACCAATGGTTTGCCCCAATGGGAGAACAGACTGTAAGCTACCTCTGGATGGAGTGACCACTCGTGGGATGTCTGGCCTATGCGGCTTGAGAGCATCCACCAGCTGGTTCGAGACTCCTGCCACATGGACAGCTAAGAGATCCGCCTCCAACCGGCTGACGAGGGTCCAGATGCAGAGCGCCTCTTTGCACAGCAGATGGGAGTGCATGCCGCCCTGTTTGTTGAGGCAGTACATGGTCGTGGTATTGTCTGTCTGGACTTGAACCACTTGACCCCTGAGCTGAGGAGCGAACGCTGACAGTGTCAGTCTGACTGCTTATGAGCTCCAACAGGTAGATGTGGCATCGAGACTCCTCGGGGGTCTAGAACCCGTGAGCCTTGATGTCCCCCATGTGGGATCCCCAGCCCATGAGAGAGGCATTGGTCGTGAGAACAACCGTCGGCTCGGGGCGGACAAACAGGATCCCATCCTGCAACCGTTCTGGGGCGGTCCACCATTGGAGAGTGTCCCACATCTTCTGGGTTACAGTGATCAGCTGGTCGAAATGACCGTGGTGCTGAGTCCACTGGGTGGCCAGCTCCCATTGAAGGGGGTGCATGTGCCACCTGGCCCAATGGACCACTGAGGTGCACGCCGCCAAGTAACCCAGAAGGCGCAGAAAGTCCCAGGCAGGGCGCAAGAGCTCAACCAGAAATGATCAGGCAAAGGAGGAAAGAACCTCCGACCCTGTCTGCCAGGAGCCGAGCTCTGGCTTGACGAGAATCTAGCTCTGCCCCAGTGAAGCCCATCACCTGAGATGGCATGAGTTCTGACCTGGCCTTGTTGATCAGGAGGCCTAATTGGGAACAGGCTCGAAAGGACAGGTCCCTGGACCTCTCCACCTCCTGCAGGGAGGAACCCACCAGGAGCCAATCGTCGAGGTAGGGGTATATCCGAGCACCCTATGCCATAGATGGGCCGCCACCACTGCAATGCACTTGGTGAAGACCCGAGGGGCCGATGACAGACCGAACGGCATGGCTCGGAACTCGTACAGGGTCCCTTCGACCCTGAAGTGGAGGAACCTCTGGTGGGACGGATGTATAGGGACATGAAAAAAATGCATCCTGTAGATCCAGTGAACAAAACCACATGTTTCGCTCTAAGGATGGTATGATCTGGTTCAGAGTTACCATCTGGAAGGTTTGAGACCTGAGATACTGATTCAGGTCATGGAGATCTAGGATGGGGCGCAAACCCCCCATCCGCTTGGGCACCAGGAAGTACCTGGACACGAAGTCTGGGTCTACAGGTGGATCCAGCACTGGAGCTACAACCTCCTTGCGGAGGACCTGATTTATGTCATCTCGAAGAGCTGACTGCATGCAAGCAGAGATCCTTTCCTCCCGAGGGGCGCGGGCTCGGCTGGGCGAGTACTGCTGGAATTCCAGAGGCAGTCCCTGCCCTATCACTTCTAGAACCCACCGTCTGAAGTGATATCGTACCAGGCGGAAAGAAAGTGGTGGAGCCAACCCCCCACGGGAGGACCCAGGGCAGGCGTGATGGGTATAGGGGTGGCAACCCCCAACCCGTCACTGAGCAGGCTTAGAAGAGGAGGAGGAAGCTCCTGGCACAGCACCTCGGCCTCCTTTACGGGGCTGTTGAGGGCCCTGCTTGGGCCTGGGGCACCAAGCTTGAGCCTCCTGCTGCTGCTGTTGCTGTTGACCTCCTTGATAGGAGAGCTGCCTGACCGCAGGAGAGGATTTCCTAAAGGGCTTCCTCTTCTGCTGGTTCTTGCCCAAGGAACCCCTAGCAAAAGTGGCATCCAAGGTGGCAATGGACTGCTCAATATGCTGAAGGTGGCCTGCCACTCCTGGACCAAACAAGTCCATACCAAGGAAAGGCACATCAGCTAACTCGTGCTGAGTATCTGCTGGAAAGGAGGATAACCTCAGCCAAGTCCTGAGGCGGGAGGCCACTGCAGCTGCTAAAGAGCGGGCACAAGAATCCCCAATGTCTGGAGCTGCTGTTTGGCGACTGCACGGCCCTGCTCACAGACTTGCTTGACCGTGGTCTGTATGTCCACGGGGAGGTGAGGAAGTACTTCATCCAGTGACCCAAGGAGGACATGGGAGAAGTGTGCCATGATCACAGCCGAACTGGCTTGATGAAGGCTCAAGGAAGAGGCCGCATATATCTTACGGGCAGAATGGTCCATATTCCTTGGACTCCTTGTCCTGAGGTCGGTCGGTGTCGGCCGAGCTGCCAGTACGTCTAAAGATGGAAGAGGTCACCAGGTTCTCAGCTGAGGGATGTTCCAGGAATCCCGGCAGGGATCCCATAGGCACTGCGTACTTACGGGCAGACGGTGCTGGGCAGGAAGCTGGACGCTGCCAAAGCTCAAAGGCCAGTCCAGTAATGGCTTCAGCTATTGGAAAGGCCTCCGTCAGGGTATCCCCCCTTTTAAGGATATCTGTAAAGGGGGTACTCCGCCTTTTTCTGGATGGACTCCAAGAGCATCCCGGTAGAATCGGAGATAAGGCGGAGAATGCCCTGAAAGGAGGAGGACCCTTCCTCCAAGGCCGCCGAGAGTGACTCCTCATCAGCAGGATGGGAGTGCAAACCAGTGGTATCCAAATTCTAAGAGTCGGGGTACAGCAGTCTCCTGCCCATGTCCCCTTCGATCCGCCGAGGGCGATCTGGAGTGACCGTGATGGACAGATGTCAGGGAAGCCCAGTGTCTGGATGGTCCTCTTTCAATGGAGCCCCACTGGAGGGCTGCTTAGGCAGTGGCTCCACCCTAATAGGCGGTGAGACCGGTATGAGCCTAGCCGGAATACGGACCGGCCCCCCAAGTAGAGGAACCGAAGCCTTTGGTTCCAGAGGGGTCGACGTAGGCCCTTGAGGCACAGGACAAGTAATGGCCGGGGTGGACAGCGTAGCCGGCTTCTGCCCGGCCAAAATCAGCCGTTGCCATATGAGCTCCTCATAGCGTCAACGGAGTTTCCGTTGAAGCCTCTCCTCGTCCGAGGAGGATGAGGATCTGCAGCGGCGCTTCTTTTTTGAATGCTGGTGGCCTTTCTTCGATCTTCCGGTTGAAGAAGACAGAGTCCTTGATCGAGACAGACGGGGTTGGTCAGGTCAATCGGGGAAACCGGACTCGGGGAAAATCGAGGTTCCGGTTTGATTCCCTCGATCAAGACACCCACAGGAGGCGTCTCATGATCGGGGAAAGAGAGGATCGGGGTCCTCTCTAGAGAATCGTCGGCCGGAGTCGGCGAAAGTGGCTTGATCGGCTCGAGAAAAATCTCGTCCGGTTCAGACGATGCCTCAGTGTCCACCTGGCCAGACGGAAGATCTGTTTGGTACTAGAATGACAGGTTTTTGGTACTGGAAGGGGGTTAGTGGGGGCGTGCTCGCTTTCATTTCAGCTTTAAAGGGAAACAGTGGAAAAATCACATCTTAACCGAGGCACTACAAAAATGTCTGATTAGTGCTTTCAGACAATTTTTTTTTAACAAATTACTCTAATTGATTTTTTAGTGATTTAAACAGTGGCCTTCAACTTTCACTTTCTATTGCTGGCAGCCATCATTTCATGAGTAGCAGAGAGCTTCCTGAGCTCACTTTATGCCAATATGTCCTGCCAACCAATAGCTGAGGTCAAACAGACATATTAGCATACAGTGAGCTCAGGAAGCTCACTGCTGCTCATGAAATGGCTGCTGCCAGCAGCAGGAAGTGGTGGAAGTTGTGGGTAGCTGTTCTAAACCATTAAATAAAGTTTTTTACTGTCTAAAAGCACTAATTGAGAGTTTCTGCAGCGTCTGAGGAAAGCTTCGTCTTCTCCACTGTTTCCCTTTACAATGAGGTCGACCACATGGTCGTCTATTTTCTTTGTTTGAAGGTGCATACTCTCCCCTCCCCAACTGATACAGATGGAGAAATGTTTGATTTAATGAATAAGTAATACTGTTGGTAAATTTACGAAACATTTCTGAGCCAATAAGCTTCTGTACCGCTGAAAGGTTGAATGTTTATTAATAGTTTGGAGACACTGAAGTAGTCCGATATAGAGTCATAGACTATATATTAAATATCCTTTATAAGATTTAAATAGTTACTGTTAACTGTATTAAAGATACCGAACAGATATCCCTTACAGGATACCACCTACAACCACTGAAGGGGCTGGCATTTTCTGAACTTTGGAATATCTAATGACTTATCCCCCCCCCCCCCCCCCCCAAATATCTCCTGTTGTACCAGAATGCATAATGATTATAATGTATATCAAAAGTTTTACTTGGGAGGCTTAATTGTACCTGCCTACCTGTCCTATATTATGCATGAGTGTAAAATGTAGGTCTCTTTTTATGTAAATAATAAACATAAATTTCAAGTATGGTCTGCGGTAATGATGCAGGTATGGAAGAATGGGCAGACTGGGTGGGCCAAGCGGTCCTTATCTGTTGTCAAATTCTATGTTTCTGTGTTAAGTAGATGATACAATGATTGGTTTTGGAGGGTAGGCTGATTATGCACTGAAGTATTCTATTATACATAATGTCTAGTTTGGCCAGGTGTGAAGCTATGGTACTTCCACAGATTAGATCCCACCACCAACAAAACAAGTATGGATCGAAAAATGTAGAGCGATTCCAGAGATTAAATGAATAACTGCCTGATTGTGCCTACGAACTGAACAAAACAAGGGGTCTGGTTTCCTTTTTTATCTTTCCTTGAGCGGTCAGAAGGAATTTCAGTATTGCACCAATTAGCCGGTCTAGATGCCTAAGCACTCTCAAATGAATTTGGAGACCCATGTGTGTGTTAATGCGTTCCCCGGAGCCACTTGTTGCTGTATAAGAGTGATTTTAATTTTTTTTTCCAACACGCCTTTGGCTGGAGTGAGAACACCAAGGCAAAGCTGAGTTGTTCTAGCACAAGCTGAAAGCAAGTGAAACCACTCTAATACAGGAACGAGTGACGATGGGAGACGTATTAATAAATTATTGATCGAGAGCGATCAATAATATATTACAAAAAAAATAAACTGTTCTCAGAACGTGCCCATCTCCAGAGTAACTGTGCATGAGACACTCTTCACAGAATAAGAGTGTCTCACACGCAGGGGAAAGGAGCGCTCTGATTGGTCAGGAGCACTCCCTCGCTCTAGAATACAAATCATTCTGTGGATGCACCTACCAGAAGCCAAGCAGATCAATATATACAGTATCTAGCCTCCCATTAATTTAAACTTAGCCAGGGTGATGGGAATGGCTGCCTCACCCAAGTAGTGGGACAGAGTCTAAGAACCCTCAATAACCTGTGGGAGGGTTTGGCTCATTATTTTTCTGGTTCTTTTATATACCTGTTTAATTTGTAACTACTACTGATTTGGAGGGATGCCCTCCCTTGACCTTGGATACACTACAATATGGTTTTTGGGTTACGACTGTTCTATATACCATACCGCATTATACTGATGTCATGTAATATTATTATATCACATATGTAACTTTGCATGGTAGTTTATGACCACTGGACCCTCACTGGGGTCTTAATAAAAAGAAAGATAAAGGGAAGCCAAATCCTAACCAGTCTACATTGTTTTTTAATAATGGTAGGAAAAACAGTATTTTTCTATGAAAAACTTTCAAATACAGGACCATTAGGAATGAAAAAGGGTGGAACCTGATAATCCGATTAATAAGGTTTAAAAGATCAGAATTCTAGCTTGTCCGAAAGGCCACAGCATTACACAGAAGCATAGATGCTATTAGCACTGCACGCAAACCAAGAATTAAAACCACCAACTGTAATGAGTCAGAGAACCCTAAAATAACCTACTGGAGTAAGGAAAAAGGTGCTTTTAACTGTGCAGTTGCAGACATAAGAAAGGGGAGCTCATAGCTCTTCAGCCTGGATTCTGGAACTGTGAATCCACAATACACAAAATGGAAAAAAAGAAGAAGATTTTTGAAAAGTAACCATCAGGGATGATTTTGTTCCCTAAAGACTTAAAACTATTCCTAAAAAGCTGGGCAGGCCACACCTCTTGTCCAAGTATGCCCAACTAGGGACAAAAACACAGCTAAAAAGGGTTAAAAAAACGAAACAAAAAAAAAACCTCTTGAGGAGCAGTGTCCTCCAACTGAACAAGCAGATGGAGGCTGGGTGAATGGTGCTCTGTGGAAAAGATATTCTTAAAGATCTCCCTAAGTAACTTTCTTATTTTCCAGGAATCAATTTTCTCCTCAGAGCCCCACTCTTTGATCACGCAACACCTACGTACCTTAGAAAACATCAGCCAGTGGATATATGTGAGCTGTGAAAACGTTCTACAAGCAGGGGAAAACAAAAATCCCCACCGAGGATGAAATTCAGCTTTTTAGGTCTCCCAGAGAACTGAAGAGAGCCTTGGCATTATGATTAGAATGCTGACGTGGCACAGTAGGCCTTGAGGGTACGGGAGACCTCTAGAGAAAAGAAGATAAACAGGTGAAGATGCTTGCTATGTGCAATCTAAAAAGTCTCCATGAACTGTAGGAATCGTATAGGAGTTCATATTTTGCTAGTGGGCCTAAAGCTGCTAAACGAAGCCAAATGTTGTAACAAATTCAGACTCCGGTGGCAGCTAAATGAGCTGCTACTTCAGGCGGAGTCAAGAGTCTTCAGTGACATTGCAAGCGGTGACGCTGAATGCCTCGCCACCACAGCCGGAGATTATGCCAACAAGAACACCACCACCGAAGGCAGCACCAGCAGAGATGCCAGCAGCAAAGAAGTCACCAGGGCTGAGGGGCTGAAGCCAGTACCAACAGTGCACTGCCACTCTTAGCATGCGCTGAGACCACTGCTCCATAAGGACAGCCCAATGACCAAACTGCTCACCAGAAGACTCCCCAGTGGATAGGGTGGAAGCTTGCAGATGGAGACTTAAGGCCTGCAGGCCTCAAAGTCCACTGTTGCAAACGGGAATGACTGTGGAGATTCTGGGCCTACAGGTGTTGAATGCCTCAGTTGGTGTCGACTGTTCTCTTTATGTTTTTTGTGAAAAAAGTTCAAGGCCAAACTGTCCCTGGAACCTACGTCGAGCATTAACAGGACCTGGACCTTTATCTTTTTATGACTCTGGGAGAACTACTCTTTCTCCCAACTCGAGATTGCAGGGAGCCGGGTCACTTGCCAGAAGAGAAGTGGTGGTCGGATGCAACCTTGCTGCCAGAGAAAAGTATAGTTATGTAAGGACTTACTGTAACAGCAGATCTTCGGAGGAGCTCTTGCAGCAGTTTTTTTTTTTTTTAATCATATAATATTCTATTAAGGTATTTTCATTTTTCATACTCTTACAGCAGGTTACACCATAAGGACTGAAGCCAGTAGGCGTCAGGACCCCAAGGAAAACTTCTAGTTTGCAGTCTATAGTGGGGGACCACCCCCAACATCAGCCCGACACTGGCCAATGGCATAGAAGGGGTGGCCCCCCAACCCTACCTCAGTTCTCCCTCTGGAGACCCCAACACAGGCAGAAACTGGAGAACCGAGGAGGTTCCTTAAACTGAGGAGATATATTAAATTAGCTGAAAATACAGAAGCAGATACCAGGGGAAGAAGGAAGGGAAAGCAGCATCTGCTGCAAGAGCTCCTCTTGAAGATCTACTGTTACGGTAAGTTCTTACGTAACTGTACTATCTCACTTCAAGGGGGAGCTCTTGCAGGAGGTTACACCGTAAGGACGGAGTCCCAAGCAGTACAAGGACAAACCCTGACAGACAGGTGGAGGAAAAAACAGAAACACTGGAATCCTCATGAAAGTAGGTCCTGCAGGACACTGGACAGCAAGGTCAAAGCCTGTCCTGTGCCTGAAGGCCATGTCCAAACTATAGTGCTTAATAAAGTTGTGGACTGAATTCCATGTGGCAGCTGCGCAGATATATGCCGTTGACACATTTCGCAAAGACGCAAAGGAAGCAGTGACTCCCCTGGTAGAATGTCCTTTAACTGAGCCAGGTAAAGGCTCGTCATATTTCTGGTAGTAAAAAACAATGCAATGAACCAACCACTTCAAGTCTGCTTAGATACAGGCACCCCTAAAGTCTTCGGCGTGAACAAAACAAACTGATCAGATTTCCTGAGGTCCCGAGTGCGAGTAATGTAATAATAAAGAACCCGGTGACCATCCAGAGTATGAAGCAGAGCTTCCCCTCAATTGGAAAGCTTTGGATAGTAAACTGGGAGAAGGATGTCCTGATTGAGGGTGAATTCGAACACCACCTTGGGCAGACATTTAGGATTGGTACACAAGGACACCCTGTCCTTGTAGAAAACTAAATCAGGCTCTTTGCACATCTGAGCCTGGATCTCAGAAATCCTCCAAGCGGAAGTAACGGCAACTAAAAACAACGCTTTCCACAACAGAAAGCGCAGCTCGCAATCCGCGGCTGGCTCGAAGGGAGGCAAAGTAAGTTTCTCCAACTAAACAAAAGGTCCCATGGAGGGATGGGATCCCCAATGGGAGGTTTCAAATGTAAGATACTTCACAGAAAAGTGAGGTAAATCCAACTGGGCAAGAGCCTTGCCCTGCACCACTGCATGATATGCAGAAACAGCAAACAGATGCACCTTAATGGAAGAGTAACTAAGGCCCAAGTCTGACAGAGAAATAAGGTACTCAAGAACAGAGTTTATCAGACAGGCAAAGGGATAAAGGGGGTGAGAGGAAACACAGACGCAAAACCGCTTCCACTTCATAGTGCAGATGGCCCTAGTAGAGGTCTTCCTGGCAAAAACAAGGACATCCGCTACTCTAGAGGAAAACCCCAAACCAGGTATCGGCTAAGTCTGCAGGAGCCATGCATGCAGGTGTAGTGACCCGAGGTCCGGATGGACTAGAGTCCCTCTCTCCTGGGACAGCCAAGTGCGAGCTCAGAGGAAGTGGAGGCTCCACTGCCAGTTGCTGAAGTAGAGGGAACCAAACCTGTTGAGGCCAGTAGGGAGAAATCAGTATCATGTCTGCTCCCTCTGATTGCAATTTGAGGAGAACCCTCTGAATTAGGAGGAAGAGCGGGAATGCGTAAAGAAATCTCCCTGTCCAGCAAAGGGATAACGGGTCTTGCCAAAAAACACCAGGCCCTGGATCTAGCAAGCTGAAACTGGCAGTTTGGCGTTGAGTGGGGATGCAAAGAGGTCCAATTCAGGGTGACTCCACTGAACAGATTTTCTGCTACTGACTTCCAAAGTTCCTACTTGTAAGCTTTGGACCGAGACCGGCTTAAGTTGCTGGTCAAGGTGTTTTGGACACCTGGAACATGCATGGCCGAGAGTTCCAACTGATGCTCGATGGCCCAGTACCATACTCTAATGGCTTCCCTGTACAAGGGATACAAATAAGTTCCCCCTGCTTGTTTATGTAAAAGACCACCAACATCTTGTCCGTCTGGACGAGAAGGTGACCTGGGGTTAGATCTGTCTGAAAAGCCTGCAGTGCATAGAGGATTGCCCTCATTTCCAACACACTGATGTGGAGGGTTTTCCCCTACAGCAGAACCCATGCCTTGGGTCCTGCGGCCTGCAAAGTGGGCTCCCCAGCCCAGGCCAGAAGCATCCATAGTCAGGAGACTGGAGAGGAGGCATCCTTCTGAAGCATATTCCCCCAGAGAGGTTGGGGGAAGCTAGTCAACACTGGAGAGTCTTGCAGACTGGCTCCAAGACTCTCACAAGGTGGGCTAAGTTATCAGAGTGTTGATCCCACTGGACTCTCAAGTTCCACTGGATCACCCACATGTGCAGCCATGCCAATGGAACAGTTGCAATGACTGCTGCCATGTGTCCCAAAAGTCTGAGGACTACTCTGGCCAGAACCAGTCGGAACGAGGAAACCTCCCAAGCCTGAGCTTGTAGGCAATCCACCCTGTCTGGAGGCAGGAAAGCTTTGCCCTGGATGGTGTACAATAGCAACCCAATGAACTGTAGCCGTTGGCTCAGCCACAGGAAGGACTTTGGAAGGTTCAATGTGATTCCCAGGTCATGGAACAGAGTAAAGCTGTCTTCCATAGTGTATAACAGCTTTTCCTTGGTGGGGGCTGTGAGAAGCCAGTGGTCCAAGTATGGGAAGACATAGTGACCTTTCCTCGTTAAGACCGCTGCCACTAAAGCATGGCACTTTGTAAAGATCCGAGGACAGGCTGAATGGCAGAGCTCAGAACTGGTAGTGGTGCCCTTGGAAAAAGAACCACAGAAACCTTCTGTGGGGCTGGGTGATCAGGATGTGAAGGTACGCATCCTGCATGTCCAGTGAGCAAAACCAGTCTCCTTGATGAAGAAGAGGAATCAGGCCTGGGAGGGTATTCATCCTGAACCTCTCCTATGCCATATATTTGTTCAGACTGCAGAGATTCAGGACGGGACACACATCCCCTTTTTCTGGGAACCAAGAAAAAGTGGGAATGGTAGCCCTTCCCTCTTTGGGTCACAGACACTGGCTCTGTGGCCCGCTTACAAAGGAGCACCTGATTTCCTCTTGGATCAGGGCTGTGTGTGATGGGGAATAGTGAGAGGGCAGGGGAGGGTCGTCCAGTGGCACCTCTAGAAATTCTATACTGTATCCTTTTTCCATCAGTTGCAGGACCCAACGGTCTGACGTTATCCTGCTCAATCCCTCTAGATAGAAGGAGATGCAACCTCCAACTGCCTCCCTCAGAGATTCATCTGGGGTCGGACAAGGAGTCAGGCAGAGGCACTTGGGATAAGCAGGGCAGCCTGGGAGGATCTGGTGGCTCTGAGAGCAGCACCTCCTGGATTCTAAGAGGTGGCCTTCCGTTTAAAGACTCCTCACTGCTGCTTTTCTCAGGGCTGTTGACTGGAGGAGTGGTGAAAGGACGGACACCTGAATGGATGTTGGTTAGACCGGTACATTGTGCACACTGACTGGATATCCTTGCCTGAGTCTTGAAGCAGAGTAATGATTTTCTCGGATTCTTCACTGTGCATTCCATTCTGCCTAATGTTTCTATGTATTGCTGATTATTTCATAGCTGCATCCCTAACTCACCCTCCACTGCACAGTGAGGAGGTCCCACCACACAATCTCGATACTGAACCCCGGTCTGTGTATTTCACTCCTACTTGCCTGCCAAAACATGGGAGCTGTATACCTTGGTAGCTGGCTCACCAGAAGGCTACAAATGTCCTCTCTTCTTGCTAAAAATGTAAAGCAGCTACTTACCTCCTCTATCTGACCATTCCTACTACTTATCCTGCTATTAACCCTTGCGGGTGACGTTGAGTTAAATCCCGGACCCACCATACCTTCATCTGCCCCTAACCCCCCAACATGATCGTATCAAAAGCCAAAAGGGCTAAAAATTGCTCATTTAAACATATGTATTCTCAGACCTAAGATGTCTGAGCTAGAAGCCTGGATTAATCAATACACTCCTGACATGCTGGGCATCTCTAAGACATGGCTGAAACCATGCATTAAACAACATAAGGTTGTTGTGCCTGGATACAAATGTTTCAGGAAGGATTGACTGGGAAAAGGGGATGGTGGTGGAGTCCTCATGTATGCCAGGGAACACTTAGATGCTGTTGAAATACTCATGTCTGAATGTGGACCTTCTGCTACTGAATCGATCTTCCTTTCCCTCACACCCTTGGCACCGTAAAAACACTCGTAGTAGGTTATGTATACATGCCCCCTAAGGTAGCAGTCCCTGGCCTCCCCTCCTTCATAACCTCCCTTGCCAACCTCCCACAGCATGATCTCATAGTTGGAGGTGACTTCAACATTGACTGGCTGCATTCTACCTCTTCCAAACTGACTGCCATCCTGGCAAACTCAAATCTGGTTCAAATGATTGGTGACCCTAGTAGTATTTATACAAAGACAGGTAACCGTACTTTACTTGACAGGGTGGTCACAAACTGTGCCCCGAAGATATAATTAGCGGAGGTCCTCTCAGTCGGTACAAGCGACAACTCGCCAACACTCTGTGTATGGCGTAACAATTTCCCTAACCCCCTCCTAAGATCATCACTGTTCAGGATATGTCCAGGTTTGACACAAACAACTTTGTCAGTTCCATCCATGAAACTGGTTGTGATCTAATTAATCCCCTGCCAGGTGTTAACCTGGCACTAGACTATTTCATGGCAAAATTCACTAACATTGTTGATCAACACGCCCCTTTAAAGAGTTGCCGGATAAAAGGTATTAAATCACCATGGCTTACCAATGAATTAAGGCAGCTCATGTCCACTCGCGATAAGGCATGGAGGACTTATAAGGATAGTGGGCTACCTACCAACTGGAAGACATATAGGCAACTAAGGAACAGCTGCAAGAACTCAATCCAAAACGCTAAATAACTCCACTTCAATAGACTCCAGATTGAGCATTTGAGTAATCTGAAAGAATTCTGTTGACAAGTTAACTCCCTTTTGAAGGGTAACACCTCTGAGACCCCCAGTTCCCTTGATGCCCAGGGGGTCTTACTCACTGACCCCCAAATCCATCGCCTCTGGCTTCAATGAGTTCTTCACCAATCTGGATAGGTATACATCAGTATTTTCTAATTCATCCACTTCCTCCCAACCAGACTCCCTGCCATCAGTCGACTCTATGGACCGCCCTGCCTTTCATCTAAAGCTTGCAACAATTGCAGAGGTTCACCATCTCCTCATGAACCTAAAGACTGATGCTCACCTGGCCATGACACTCTAGAGCCTAAATTCCTTAAATTGGGAGCGTATGCCCTAGCCCGCCCTGTGTGAGATTTATTTAATCGATCCTTCCTTACCTGCTCCATCCCTGAAAAATAGAAAGTAGTATTGGTCATCCCCGTCCACAAAGGAGGTCCCAACTCAACAGTGTACAATTTCTGACCTATTTCAATACTTTGCCCTCTAAGAAAAATACAACAGCAGATAATCTCTGACCACCTTCAGCATTATCTTGACCACCACCATCTGCTCTCAACCTCTCAGCATGGGTTTAGGGAAAAACCACAGTACACTTGCAGCTTTGATTAAGTCACCTCTTACATATTTCGTGAGATGGACCATGGCTGAACCACTGGAGCAATTTTCATAGACCTGTCCAAGGCTTCTGCCTTGGTTAACCTTGGCCTTCTATTACACAAACTGCATGTCCTTGATCTTGATGCCACTGCCCTGTCCTGGACCCAAAGTTACCTTTACGGATGTACCCAAAAAGTAAAATGGGCAGGCTCCCTATCTTACCTGAGGGCCATTACCCATGGTGTCCCCCAAGGCTCCATATTGGGCCCATTACTTTTTTCTCTGTATACTAATGGCCTCCCTAATAATTGTGATGGGGCCTCTGTTCACCTATATGCAGACAATACTATCATATACCATTCTTCTCCTGATATTGGGAGCTCAATTCAACGCTAGCCTCTGATTTCCACACCCTTGAGGACTGGTTCCTTCAGAAGCAGCTTGTCCTTAATACTAAAAAAAACAAAGAGCACGTTGTTCTCCACTTCATCTGAACCAACCTTCCCTCCTATGGTTAGCCTCTCATGTACGGGGGATGTACTTGAATCAGTCAGGTCCTTCAAATACTTGGGAGTCATCAAAGACCCCTCACTTACCCTGGATGCACATGTTACAGCCATCACTAAAACTATAAACCAAAAATTCGGTGTCCTTGTCTGCAACTGTCCGTTACTTACATTGACCTCATGCTGCAAGACTGCGGATGACACACTCCTGCCCCTCCTTATGTATGGTGCTCCATTACTACTCGCTACTTCCAGATCCGTACTATCACGCCTATCACAGGCTTACCACAGAGTTGGCAGGTTTCCTCTCGGGGCCAATGCTCGGCTCCATCACTACGATGTCCTGTCTGCCCTAGGATGGCTACCCTTAAATTTAAATTATGCTATGCCACACTAAACTTTATACATAAGCTTGTACATTGCTTCACTCCTCGCCTTGCTGACACTGTTCAACGTTGTCTCCCTCGACGTACCCTCAGATCCACTTCCTTGCCTCTTCTCTCAGTGCCAAACTTAAGACTCTCCATAGCTTGGAGACTGTTTGCATTTTCTGCTATGTCCCACTGGAATTCTCTAGCTCTTTGTATACTGGTCTGCACCTCCCTCTCTCACTTTCAAAGGTCGCTGTTAACTCAATTAACTGCTCCACCTTGCTCCTGCTTCCGCTGACTCCCAACCCCTGTTCACTTCTTACATGATTCTCCTAGCAAAACTTCCCTCTCTCACTCTCCCCCTCTCTGCTGCTCTCTAAGACAAAAAAAATGTAAATGATGTCTGAATGTATGCAAGGTTTTGTTGGCTGTGCTTTAAATCGCTTATTTTTGCATAACTAATGTAACTGATGTGCTCTCTTACTTTATGAATGTTGACTGTGCTTTAGATTGCTTATTTTACATAACTGAATGTAACTGAAACATAGAAACACAGAATTTGACGGCAGATAAGGACCGCTTGGCCCACCCAGTCTGCCCATTTCCCTACCTACTGGATAAGCTGCAGATCCTAGTTAACCAGCAGCCTACTTCTCCTTACCCCAACCCCCCAGAACTGCCTTATGACTATCCCATGCATGCTTGAATTCCACCACTGATTTTGACTCCACAACCTCCTCCGGAAGGCCATTCCATGCATCCACAACCCTCTCTGTGAAAAATACTTCCTTAAATTACCTCTGAGCCGCCTCTATCTTCAAATTGTGCCCTCTTGTTCTTGCACACCTCTTTTTTGAAAGATGCTACCCTCTTGGACTTTGTTGATTCCCTTGAGGTACTTGAAAGTTTTCTATCATGTCCCCCTCTCTCCTTTCCTCGAGGCTATACATATTAAGCTCCTTAAGTCTCTTCTTCATATGTCTCCGTGCAGACCCTGCACCATTTTAGTTGCCCTCCTCTGGACAGCTTCCATCCTGTCTATGTCTTTATGGAGATTGGGTCTCCAGAACTGCACACAGTACTCAGATGGGGTCTCACCAGCTGTCTGTACAGAGGATAATAACTTCCTGTTTTCTACTGGTGATGCCTCTCCTATGCATCCCAGTATCCCCCAGCCTCCTTGCTGCCCTCTCACATTGCTTGACCATCTTTAGGTCATCTGATATGACTACCCCAGGTCCCTCTCCATTTTGTTGTTGTTAGTATCTCACCCCCCATTGTGTACTCTTCCCCTGGGTTTTTGTTTCCCAGGTGCATTACCTTGCACTTCTTAGCATTGAATCTAAGCTGCCATACATTTGACCACTCCTCTAACCTTGCCAAGTCCCTTCTCATCCTTTCCACCCCACCCTGTGCATCAACTCTGTTGCAGATCTTAGTGTCATCTGCAAAGAGACATACTTTTCCTTCCAGTCCTTCTGCAATGTCGCTATAAAACATTGAAGAGGACCGGTCCTAATACTGAACCTCACGTGTACCCACTAGTAACCCTCCTTTCTTCTGAGTGGACTCCATTTACTATTACTCTCTTTGTCCTATTCTCCAGCCAATTCTTTACCAGGCTGTCATCTTGGGACCCACTCCCAGGCTGGCTAACTTGTATATTAATCTTTGTGTGGGACTGTCAAATGCCTTGCTAGTGTCTAGGTAGGCCACGCCCACAGCCCTCCGTGATCTACTACTTTGGTCACCCAGTCAAAGAAATCTATCAGATCTGCCTGGCATGACCTTCCCGCTAGAATCCATGATGCCTAGGGTCCTGTGCCCTCTGGCCTCTAGATACTCGACAATTCTTTCCTTTAGAAGTGATTCCATCATTTTCCCTATCACTGAGGTTAAACTAACAGGTCTATAGTTTCCTGCTTCTGCCTTGATCCCACTTTTGTGAAGGGAATCACATCTGCCCTCCTCCAGTCCTCGGTACCACCCCATCCTCCCATGATTTGTTAAAAGGGTAGTCAGTGGTGTCACTAGTTCTACCCTTAGTTTTTTAGAATTCTGGGATGAATCCCATCAGGCCCTATTGCTTTGTCCACCTTCAGTTTTAAGAGTTCTTTCAGAACCCTTTCTTCTGTAAATGGGCCGGTATCAACTTCTGTATCCAGTGTGTTACTACTGTTTGTTTAATGTACCTCCCCTCTTCCTTTGTAAATACTGAGCAAAAATATTTGTTTAGTATCTCTGCCTTTTCACAGTCTCCCTCTGCCCACCCTCCCTCCCTTTATTAAGCCTCACTATCCCTCCTTGGTCTTCCTTCGCTCCCTGATGTACCTATAAAGGTTTTATCCCCTTCTTAACTGAGTTGGCTATCTTTCCTCGGTTTGGGCCTTTGCTGTTCTGACTGCCTTCTCAGCCTCCTTTTGCTTTAACTGATACAGTTCTCTGTCCTGCTCCTTCTAGATTCCTTGTACTTCCTGAATGCTTTCTTTACTCTTGAACCTTCACTGCCACTTCCTTTGAGAACCATAGTGGTTTCTTACATCGTCTTGTTTTGTTTATTTGCTTCACACAAAGGCTCGTTACCTCTGTGATGGCAGTTTTTATTATTCCCCATTGTTCTTCCACCCCTCCTTCCTGCCCATTTGCTAGTGCATTCCTTAGGCACTCACCCATTTTGGCAAAGTCAGCCCTCCTAAAGTCCAGTACTTTTGTCTTTGTATGGCTTGACTCTATTGCTGTGTTTATTGTGAACCATACTGTTCGATGGTCGCTAGTTCCCAGATGGCTACCCACTTCTACATCTGTAATCCTCTCTCCATCTCCATTTGAGAGAATCAAGTCTAATATTGCTCCCTCTCGAGTGGGCTCCAGTACTAGTTGTCTAAGGCATGCCCCTGTAGGGCATCTAGAATAACTGCACTCTTAAGTGGCAGCTGCAACTGCACTCCAGTTAACATCTGGCATATTCAGATCACCCATCAGCAATATCTCCCTTTTTCTGCCATTCTAAGTATACTTTCTATCATTTCCTGTCCATTTCTCCCCTGAACGGTCTGTCTAACCCTGATAGTATTGTGGTGCCATTGCCTGTCTCCAAATTTACCCTGGTGCTTCTTCTCCTCCCTGTTTACCCTTTTGTTCTGTTGCTTTTATTCCTTCCCTTATGTAAAGAACTACTCTCCTCCTCTTTACCCTCCCTGTCCCTCCTGTAGACAGTGTATCCTGGTATATTATGTCCCAGTCATGGTTTTGTGTGTACCATGTTTCTGTGACTGCCACGATATCCAGATGTTCCTCTTCCATCAAGGCCACTAATTCAGGAAGCTTGTTACCCAGACATTACGGCATTAGTACTCATTGCTCTCCATTTTTGATGGCTTTACCTTCTGTTGCAGCATCCCCACTGACTGTTCTACCTCAGTCTTTTCTCATTTAGTACCCTGTTTTGTAGGGAGAGGCTGGGATTTTCCTGCTGCTTGTCAGTGCCTCCCCCTTTGACTAGTTTAAAAGCTTGCCAATAAAGCATTTAAACCGATTGCTCAAAACACTTGTTCCCTTCCTGGACAGATGCAAACCATCCTGCCAGTATAGGCTGGTGTCCCTCCAGGTGAAACCCCTGTCCCCAATGAAGCCAAACCCCTGTGCTCCGCACCATTTTTTCAACCATTCATTAAACTGCATGGTGCCAGTTGCCCTCGCCTCCCCCATGCTTTTGACAGGCAGCACCTCTGAGAAGGATACTGTGTGTACTCGTCTTAGGTCCCTCCCCAACTCTGCAATGTCCTCCTGCACTGCTCTAATCTCATGATGAGCCAAGTCATTTGTCCCTAGGTGGACAATTACGTCCAGCTCGGAATCCCTTGCAGCTGTTCTCGTGATCCTGAGGATGCGCTTCCTGTCCCTCCAAGCCATGGCACCAAGCAGGCACCTTACTTCATTTTTCCCACCTCCCCCCAGTTCTATACCCCTAATAATTGAGTCCCCCACCAGGAGCTGCTTCCTTTCCCTTTGGTGCCCTCTGCCTCCTTTCTGTGGGCCTCCCTTGTGACAGATATCATCAGTCTTCTCTGGGTGCATCCATAGGGGAGCTATGATCCCCCAGAATGGTGTATGGATTGTGGAGTGGAACAATTGACTGGGTGTGCCTCTGTTCCACCCTCCTCACCCTCCCTGAGCCCACTGTGGTCCAACTGCTGTGCTTTCTTCGCAACCTCTGAGGTAGTGGTGGTGGCGCTAGTGCTCCCTCGATGGGGGAGGTTCCCTTTCTACTGTCCAGTGTGGCCTGGGGGAAGGTTTCCTTACTACTGTCCAGTGCGGCCTGAAGACGGGCAACTTCCTCCCTCAGGGCAGATAGTTGTCTGCAAATAGGGCAGCATCTCAGCCTCCAGAAAGACTCCCGGAAGACTGCTGCCCCACAGCCATTACATTGCACTACTCCCCACATGTTTATCTAGTTTTTTTTGTTTTTTTATTGTATTTGTGTGTGTGTGTGTGCGCGCGTGCATGTGTGATTTGTTATATAGAAATATATATTATACAACGTGTATGTGCTCTTTTACTGTATGACTACTCCTTGTCTAATTTCCTGTGTCAGTGAATGCACTATCGATGTACTGTACTTCCTGGGTCGCCCCTGAAAAAGGGACAGTCTTGTCTCAGAGGGCCCACCTGGTTACCAAAATTCAGTAAATAAATAATTAAAGAGAACTGGGCCCTTAAAAGGGGTGTTCATAATGCCAGCCTGGACGTCCGGGGAGAAGCCTGAGACACACAGCCAGAAATGTCTTCTTATGCAGATACCTGTACCTGCAGCACTAGCAGCAGTGTCTGCTGAATCATAAGATGAACGCAGGATGTGGGTGCCAATGTCCGACCCAGATTTTAAAGGGTTAAGCAGCTCTGACTTCTGAGGGACATCAGGTAGGGCTTGAGCAAGCTACATGCCCTGCTCCCAGAGGGCATTCTGATACTGGACCATATGCGTAAAATATTTAGAGAGTGAACAGTACAGGTGGCAGAGGCATACACTTTTTTGCCAAGCTGGTCCAGTTGCTTCGACTCCCTCTCGGGAAGCTGGGTGCTCAGGTGCCTGGGCCATTTAAACCTGGCATGGGCAGCTGTGATCACCATAGAATCCACCAGGGGTTGTTCTCCCAAAAGGGGTTCAGCCTTGTGAGTCCTGTAGAGATGGATTTCTTGGGGACCGCCAAGGAAGTGGAAGGGTGCTTCCAGGTGAGGCTGGTGACATACTGAAAGGTATCTGCCAAAGGCGGCACCACAATGGGCTTAGGATCTTTCTGATGGAGATATCTGGCCAGACAATGTCTTTCTGGACCCAGATCTTCCATGTCCCATCCCATATTAGCCTGGGTATGCTGCATAATGTCCATGAAAGATGGGTCATCAGGAGGGGGACCTAGAGGAGTCCTTATCGTCCAGAGGTGAAGAAGTGCCCCCTAAAAGGGAGGATCTGGAAGAGGAGGAAGAGCTGAGGCTACAGTCCTCTGAAAAAGCAGACCCTGAGGAGGAATGTTGGGACCAGCATCCTCTAGAGCAGCGTCTGTGCCTGTCTGAAGACCTGGAGGAGGAACGATGTCTCCTGCTTCTATGGCCAGTATGACCTCTGTCCGAGCCCTCCAGCTGTGGGGTCATTTTCTTAGGCTGGGGAGTAGGCTCCTTGGGTTTAGGAGAAGGCCGTTTTGGAGGGGCCTCAGAAGTTCTTGGCTTCTTAATAGGGAGCGAGGAAGGCTTCTGGGGAAGATGATCACCCTTTATATTGTTCTACCAGGGCAAAGAGAGCTCTTTGACATCCGAGAATGGGATCCTAGGCTCAGAGGGAACACCTGGCGTCGAGGGGGCAGACAGACCGGGTGATGGGCCCCTGAGGTGGCAACAGCCCTTGTGGAGCAGGGGTAGCCAGCATCTGCTCTTCCAGGGTACAGTCATCCAGTGCCATGGCTTGGTGGGATGATGGTCCCTCCCGCATCGGCTTAGGCACGATATAGTCATTCGACGGCAACATACAAAGGTCTAACGATGAAGGCTGAGTTCATCGTGCCGGTGTTGAAGGAACGGGTATGTTCTGGTGCCAGTCCAGAGTAGCGGCCAACGTCCACTTAGGAGAGGCCCATCAAGTGGAGCCAAGTCCTGAGGAGGGCAGAGGCGTCACCCTTCTGGGGGAGGCAAGCGCATGCCCCATGTCTCAGTCCAGGGGGTCAGCTCTGGAGTCTGCAACTGAGTTGGTGGATGCCTTGGCCAGTCAGACAATGGGTAAAGACCAGCTGCCCAAGGATGCACCATCGAACCACCTGGCTGTGGGCCCAAAGTCTGGGAAGACAGCCGAAACTTCAGGGGCTGAAGGGCTAAGGACAGAGCCCTGAACCCAGAAGAGACTCCGCCCAACGTCAGAACAAAGGAAGGAGGCCTAACCACCAGTAGCCCTGAAGGAGTTAAGGGCTGCCTGAGGAGCAGAGTCCAACGGGAGGAGGACCCAGAATCGGTGCCATGTGCAGGGACCAGAAATGGGAGTCCGCAGAGGACTTGTCCTTCTGCTTCTCCTTATGGTGGTGCTTCCCAGATGACTTTTTGTCCTTATGGTGACCTGAAGATTTTGAAGCCCCTGAAATGGGAAGATTAAGAACTTTTTCCCCTGCTTCTCCTTCTGTATGGCAGCCAGTTTTTCTAGCAAGAAGAATTTGAGGGCTTTCTGCTGGCGAATCCTGGTCCTGCTATTGAATTTCAAGCAATGTTGGCAGGCCTCCGTGTTCTAATCTGGGCCCAGACAGAAGGGGCAGGCCGAATGGCTGTCTTTCGATGGAATTTGCTTGCCGCAGGTACACTTGGAGTGGTGCTGCTTGACAGAGGAAGACAGTGAATAAGACGTGCAGAGAAAAAGACTAATTTGTGTAAAAAAAAATAAAGTGCTAGAAAAGCTTTAGAAAGGCGGTTGACTAGAGCAGAAGGTGTCTATGGAGCCGTTATGCGCGGGTCGACAGTAGGAAAAGAACTTAGTTAGGGTTGGGGAACCGCCCCTATTATACCACTGGCTGACATCGGGGGTGGTCCCCCACTATAGACTGCTAGCTAGAATTTTTCCGTGAGGTCCTGGTGTCTGCCGGCTTCAGTGGTGTAACCTGCTACAAGAGCTCTCCCTCAAATTGAGATCTTGCCTGCTCAGGCTCACTACCTGACATGTCATTGACCACTGTCCAAAGGTAGGGGTCGGTGAGTAAATAATTTTTTTTTTTTGGTAATACTGAACTGACACACACACACAAAAAAAAATAAACCTTACAGTATAGAAGTATAATATGAAGAACCAGAAAGAACGCTGTTTGTAAGATGGCCAACAGAGTTAAGATAGTCCTGGCAAAAAGAAATACAGGTGAGGGGGTACAGGGAAAGTGGGCAAGCATTAAAGATGCAATACTTGAAGCAACATCCCATTGTGTTAGTGAGAAAAGGAAGTGCAAAAGAAGAAGGAAACCACTTTGGTTCTCAAAAACAGTAGCAGAAAAGGTCAAAGCCAAAATATGCAGCAAGATGAAGATAGGGAGGCATACCAAACTTCCCTACAGAAAGCAGGCAAAGGCCCAAACCGAGGAAACACTAGCACAAACAGTAAAAGAAGGTGACAAGACTTTCTATAGATACATTAGCGAATGGAGAAAGTCCAGAGGGGGGTATTGCCAAGATCAAAGGGGATAAGGGGGCATGTGAGGAGGAGGACCATATAAAAGCAACTTTCCTAAACAGACACTTCTGCTCAGTATTTACTGAAGAGAAGGTAGGGCAGGGCCCACAGCTCAGCACCATGGACACGGGGTGCACTAGTCCTTCACAAAAGAAAGGGCCCTACAAGAGCTCAATAAGTTCAGGATGGACAAGGCAATGGGACCTGATGGCATACATCCCAGGGTACTAAAAGAGCTAAGAGTGGAACTAGCAGAGCCATTATCAGAACTGTTTAGTGAGTCTCTGAGCACAGGAGAGGTCCCAGAAGACTGGAGAAGGGCTCATGTGATCCCGTTCCACAAGAGTGGCAGCAGGGAGGGGGCAGGGAACTATAGACCAGTCAGTCTTACCTCAGTAGTGGGCAAGATTACGGAGGCACTCCTTAAAGAAAGGATAGTGCAACACCTGGAATACATAGGAGCACAGGATCCAAGACAGCATGGGTTTACAACAGGAAGGTCCTGTCAAACTAATCTCAGATTTCTTTGACTGGGTAACCAGAGTGGTGGACCAAGCGGGAGCAGCTGATGTCTCCTACCTTGACTTCGGCAAAGCTTTCGATACTGTTCCACATAGAAGATTGATTAATAAGCTGTGTAGGCTCGGGGTGGGCCGGACGTTGGTCAACTGGGTGGCAAACTGGTTGACAAGCAGAAAACAGAGAGTGGTGGTAAATGGTATACAGTAAGAAGAGATGCAATTCACAAGTGGGGTACCTCAGGGATCCGTCATGGGGCTAGTCTTCTTCAATACCTTCATCAGTGACATTGCAGATGGACTGTAGGGTAAGGTTTGTCTGTTTGCAGATAACACCAAGATCTGCAACACAGTAGATGATCCAGATGGGGTGGGCAGAATGAAGAGAGATCTGGATTTATATAATGTATGAAAAATTGTTATTTTTATTTATTTTATTGTACAGGCGCCTTGGTTTTGGAAAGGCGCCTTTTTATAAATAAAAAAATTGATTGACTGATTGAATAAACTAGCAAAATGATCGGAAGAGTGGCAACTGGAGTTTAATGCAAAGAAGTGCAAGATCATGCACATAGGGAAGAGAAACCCTGAAGCCACCTATAGTCTGGGAGGGGAGTTGCTGGCAGTCACAAAGGAAGAAGGAGACTTGGGCGTCATCACCACCAATGACCTGAAATCATCCAAGCAGACCAGTAAAGCAGTAGGTAAGGCTAGAGGGATGTTGGGGTGTATTAGTAGGGGTATCAAGTCGTAAGAGGGAGGTAATAATCTCTCTTTACAAGACACTGGTTAGGTCCCATCTGGAGTACTGCGTGCGGTACTGGAGGCCACACCTTCACAAGGACATTAACCAAATTGAGGCAGTGCAGAGAAGGGCAACTAAAATGGTGCAGGGACTGCATCAGAAAACATATGAGGACAAATTAACTGAGCTCAGTATGTATACCCTAGAGCAAAGGTGGGAGAGAGGAGATATGATCGAAACATTCAAACACCTTAAGGGCATTAACAAGGTAAAAGAGTCTAACATGTTTCAATATAAGAAAAATAGCAGGACAAGAAGACACAGCATGAGAATAGAGGGAGGCTAATTAAGGGGTAACGTGAGGAAGTTCTTTTTCACAGAAAGGGGGTGGATGCATGGAATGGCCTACCTCAGGAAGTGGCAGATATGAATACAGTGCAGGGCTTCAAACAGGCATGGGATAGGCATAAGGGAGCAATACAGATGAGTATGAATAGATAGGCCATTGGCAGAGCAAAGGCCAAAGGCACATTCACATTCATAAGGCAGAAAAAGAAATGGGCAGACTGGATGGGACTTGTGGTCCTTATCTGCCATCAACTTCTATGTTTCCATGTTTCTATGTACACAAACAATGCAAGTTCTGGCCCCCAAGAGGAGAGCAAGGAAAAGTTCATACTTCGAGGGTGGGGAAAACAGGAACTAAGGTGGTTGGGGGCAGACACTGTGCTCTATACCAGTATGCAAACATAGGTGGCGTGCACATGGGGCATACCCACGCAGTCGGCCACCACATATTCTGTCTCCCTCGGGGTCCCAGTGCCTCCCTTTCTATGTCACATAAGTAGGACTCCTTCAAGATGACTGATTCTTGGAGGATCTATTCAGCTTAGCTTTGTGGTCCTCATGTCCGAACTGCACAGGGTGACATTCTTATTCCAAATTAGACATCTCTCAGAGCACAGTTAAAGCTATTGATAAAAGCCAGAAGGGAAAGCTGGTCTAGTTTTATCGTGAACATAAATCAGAGATTGCCAACAGATTTTTTCTGACACAGGTTATACAAAAAAGAAACAAATCATAGTCAAGAGAGACACACTGTACGTAACTAACCTGGCCTCTCCAGTTGACATTTCCAGTTGATTCACCCATGCCTTATATACATCCACAGGACTTGTGTTAATAACTAGTGACTTATCCTCAATGATTTCCTTTACTACAGGCGCAAGAAGCTGTCGCAGTGAGTTCTGTCCCCGGGCCCCTCGGTTGAAACTGACCACCATCTTAATTACCGTGGGGTTTCCAGTGACAATATCCTGTACTTGATCCACTTTAGACCTGTGGGAAAAAAATAAACACGATATTTGAAAGTGACTTTTAATTCTCATTTACAACAAAAATTCATACGAGCACCACCTTCATCCAGCTTCACTGGGATACAAATGTACAGTATGAAGAGATATGGTGACTGACCTATGGTAGGTATTAAGGATCGGGTAAAAATTGGGACGTTGTCACCCAGAGTGGAGAAAAGACCTGTCCTCAAGAGTGGTTATAAATGACTAGGAAAAAGTAACCCAACAGAGCAGGTGAGCAACAGGTGAGGTCACGCTAACGGATCAATCAGCTCCCACTTACATTTAATCAGCTTGTGGTTCCATCGACAGTCCTACAGCAGTTGGAAATTAAATGATCAACTTTCTTTCCCTGACAACTTCTGTGTTTGCCACTTTCTCAGTGAGATCTAGCTCACGAGTTGAGAGCTGATGGAACTAAAACCTGAATAAATAGAACTGGGGAATTGCTGATCCATAAATGAGAGCTCCATTTCCATTTTTTACCTGCTGTGGTTCACTGCTATTTCTTACTGATTTTCACAATCCAGGTGGCGCACCTTTTCAATGCACATTTCAGCAGAACAAGTGCCAGCATATGGCATGGCCATACAATTTTGTTTCACCTCTTTTTTAGTAACAAACAGCTATATCCTACTACAGCCCACCATGTGCACATGTCTGCAAGGGTCTCCAGAAGTCTGCCCTTGCTCTACTAAAGAATATCTGTGTAGAGTAGAACTAAAAAAAAAAACAAGTTTACTCACCTGTAACTGTAGTTCTAGGAGCAGTGTATGGTTCACATTCACACTTCTGGCAGTCTCCCTTTAAAAGCTGTTCTTGTCAGACAGTCTTCGAGCTTATGCTCCTCCCACCACCCAGGTGATATATCCCTTGGCTCTGCCCTGTGATGTCAGAACTTGCACGCTGGAAGCAGGAATCAATATGCCACTTCTCAAGGGAGGTTGGCTGGGTTTTGTGAATGTGAATCTTAAGGTAAGTAACCTATTTTTCTAGGGACATGGATAAGGTTCAATTACCCACACTTCTGGAAGACTTCCAACAGTTCTCCAGGAGTAGGGGACAATGCATACACCCCTAGCTGATGAACAAAGGTTGGAGAACTGAGGTCCCAAAAGCAGCATCCTGGCGTGACTCAAGGTCGATACTGTTGAAGGAGTAGTACACCCAGAATTTGCAAAAAACATGTGCAGAATGTTTTGATTTGTGTGTGAAGTCCTAGTGTGTCCTTCCCTCGGTCTGCTATTAGGAATTTTTCCTAAATTAGCTTGCTAGCTTTATGGTAGTTTTACGACCCCTGGGGATCTCCATCTGATCCAGATTTATTGTTTTTCTTGTCCCTACAGTGCATCCTGTCTCATGTGACAGTGGTATAACCGAGACCATAGATTTCAGTTGCAAGCGCTGCTTTAGAATTAGTTCACAACAGGAGAGCTGTGTAACTTTTCTTATCCAGTGTGCACAAATGGCTACATGTACAGTTTAACAAATATTTGAGAGCCAAATGAGTAGGTTTTCTGTAAGAAAACAGCTAGTAAATAGCTCTAATTCAGTATTTTTGTTGTCTATGTGTGTCAGGTCTAGCTAGCAGGAGTGTTTTGATTTTAAACTTGCATGGCAATCTAATTAAATAACTCACATACACACACTTATTTTTAATAAGAAACAAATACTTTATTAAAAAATACTCCACATTTGTAAATCAAAAAAACATTGAAAATCATGTCACAGAGCAAAATCAGCACTAACTGCCAGTTCTACCTAATAGAATGCTGGTACCTGCATTTACAGTTTAGCAAATAATTGAGAGCTAACCGAGTGGGGTTTTCTGCAAGAAAACAGCTAGATTCTTTATTATTTATAGCAGTGATGATCTAGGGTGATTTCTGTGCTTTTTATGGCTGTGTGTAGTCTGATGAAATTAAAAGTTTCAAAATCCAAACACTCCTGCTAGCTAGACCCGACACACATAGAAACCAAAAAATACTGAATTAGAGGTAAATACTAGCTGTTTTCTTACAGAAGCCCCACTCAGCTCTCAAGTATTTGTTAAACTGCACATGTAGCCATCTGTGCACACTGGATAAAAAAATTACACAGCTCTGCTGCTATGAACTAATTCTAAAGCAGTGTTTGCAGATGAATCTATGGTTGCGGGCACATCACTGTCACATGAGACAGGATGCACTGTAGGAACAAGAAAATCAATAAATGTGGATAAGATGGAGATCTCCATGGGTCATAAAACTACCATAAAGCTAGCAGGCTAATTTAGGAAAAACTCCTAATAGCAAACAGAGGGAAGGACACACTAGGACTTCACAAACAAATTAAAACATTCTGCACAACATATGTTTTTTTGCAAATTCTGGGTGTGCTACTCCTTTGAGGGGAGAGGCAGGTGTGTGCCGACTTCCACGTATCCACCCTACAGATCTGTATTGAGACATCCTCGAAAGCAGCCATGGAGTCAGTAGCATGTCTGGTGGACTGAACCCTAAGCCCTATGGGAGGCTCCCTACCAGCCAACCTATAGCAAAGGTTGATGCAGGAGACAATCCACCTGCCAATCGTCTGCTTTGCTTCCGTTCTGCCAGGTGCGGCTACAGCGTAGGTGACAAACAGTTGGTGAGCCTCACCCCAAACTCCAGCCATATGCTCTCTATAATAAGAAAGCACTTGCTGCAGATCCAAAGTATAAAGCCTACAGTCAGCCTCTGAAGATTGACTGGTAAAGTATACTGGTAAGTTGATCGGGTGGTTAAGGTGAAACTCCCATACAACCTTTGGGAGGAACTTTGTGTGGGTTCGAAGGACAACCTTGTCCCTGTGGAAAACCAAGTAAGGAGACTCCATTGAGAGCGCTTGGTGCTCACTGATCCTTCTGGCAGAGGTGACAACCACCAAAAAGGTGATTTTCCACAACAGGTGTAACATATCACACCTGTGCATCAGGTTCAAAGGCCTGCCCATCAGCACTGCCAAAACCAGCAACAGATCCCAAAGTGATGGTTCACACACCGGCAGGTTCCAGTGGTCAAGGCGCTTAGAGAGGTGCCCAAACACCTTCTCCTGTGCCACTGTTGGCATACAAGCCCACACCCGATATGTAGAGATGGCTGCAGGGTGCACCTTGAGGGACATCGATCTCATCCCTAGCTGGGAGACGGACCAAAGATGATCTAGATGATAGCCAAGGGGCAGGCAACGGGATCAAGTTCCTTGCCCTGGCACCAAATGCAAAATCATTTCCATGTAAAAGCATGGCATCGATGCATTAACTCCTTTCGGGATGCCTTCACAATGTGGAGCATGTTGTCCAAAAGCCCCAAAGCTTGGAACTCTAGCCAATCAGGCACCAAGATGTGAGGTGCAGGGATTGAAGATCCGTGTGCAGGATCTTCCCCTGATGACAGGACAGCAGATCAGTGTGCAGAGGCAAACACCACGGAGGTCTGCTGTTGAAGCTGAGGAGATCCGGGTACCAAAAATGGCAAGACCAGTGTGTAGCAATCAGGATCATCCACGCCTTATCCCTCTACACCTTAACCACCACCTTGTGGGTCAAGAGAAAGGGAGGGAAGGTGTACAGGAGGCCTAGGGTCCAGGGCCTCGCAAATACACCTGCAACAGTGTCACAGACTCAGGGAGGCAAGCACAAAACAGCCTAAGTTACATGTTCTCCCTGGAGGCAAAGAGATCCACCAAAGGAGTGCCCTACAGCCAGAAAGTACAGTTACGTAAGAACTTACCGTAACAGTAGATCTTCAAGAAGAGCTCTTGCAGTAGGCGATAACCATAGGGACTAAACCCCCAGGTGCCAGGACCTCACAGAAACCTTCATGTTAGCAGTCTACAGCGGGGGACCGCCCGTGACTTCAGCTACCCTGATGTTTAGCCAATGGTATAAAGGGGGTGGTCCCCAGCCCCATCTCAGTTTTCCCACCAGAGTCTAGAATGGAAGGAGAACCAGGTAGGTTCTTGCCCAAAAGAAAGGCAGACTTAATACCAGGGTGAAGAAGGAGGGAAAGCAGCACCTGCTGCAAGAGCTATTCTTGAAGATCTACTGTTACGGTAAGTTCTTACGTAACTGTACCATCTTACTTCGAGTCAGAGCTCTTGCAGCAAGCACTAACCATAAGGACCGAGTCCCAAGCAACTGAGGGAGAAGGAACAGACTAGCATGAGAGGAGGTGAAAAAAGCAGCCAGCAAAGGATTAGGAGAGCAGGCCTTGGAGAACTGCAAGGCCAAACCCAGTCCTAGGTTTGGAAGCCACGTCCAAGTTGTAGTGCCTGATGAATGTGTTAACAGAGCTCCAGCTGGCAGCTGCACAAATGTCTGCAGCAGAGACATTCCTCGAAGAGGCAAAGGAAGTGGCAACTCCCCTGGTGGAATGGTCTTTAACCAGTCCCGGTAAAGGCTTGATGTATTTTTGGTAACAGTAAACTATGCAGTTAACTAACAACTTAGACAAGGTCTGTTTAGCAACTGGTGCACCGTAAGACTTGGGAGCAAAATACACAAACAACTGATCAGTCTTCCTTAAAGGACTGGTATGGTTCAAATAAAAATGAAGAATCCAGTGGACATCCAAAGTATGCAGTAACACTTCTCCCGATTAGAATACTCAGGATAATAGACAGGCAGGTGAAAGTCCTGGTTGAAAGTAAACTCGGACACCACCTTTGGAAAAAACTTAGGACTAGTTCATAAGGACACCCTGACCCTATGGAAAACCAAAAAAGGCTCTTTGCACATCAGAGCGTGGAGCTTGGAAATTCTCTGGGCAGAAGTAACTGCAACTAAAAATAATGCTTTTCATGAGAGAAAGCATAGCTCGCAATCCGCGACTGGTTCGAAAGAGGGAAGCATAAGTTTCTCTGACATAAAGAGGAGGTCCCATGGAGGAAGACGGTTCCTGATGGGAGGTCTCATATGCAAGATGCCCTGTAGGAAGGTACATGACAAATCCTGCCGAGTAAGGTGTTTTCCCTCTGCCGATGCATGGTACGCAGAGATGGCAGAGAGATGCACCTTGATAAAGGAGTACCTCAGGCCTGTGTTAAATAGAGAGAGGAGATACTCAAGAATCACTGTGCAGGAGAAGGGATCAAGGTGATGGGCTGCCATCCACAAACAGAACCTCTTCCACTTCATGGCATAGGTGGCTCTAATGGAGGGCTTTCATGCCACCACTAGGATGTCGGCCACTCTGGAAGAAATCCCATACCTGGTAACCGCTAGGTCTGCAGGAGCCAAGCTTGCAGATGCAGGGACTTGAGATCTGGATGGACTTGAGTGCCCTGGTCCTGGGAGAGCAAGCGCAAGCTCACAGGTAGAGGAATCAGGGATTCCAAGGCTAGCTGTTGGAGCAGAGGGACCCAAATCTGACAAGGCCATAAAGGAGCCATGAGAATCCTATCTGCTCCTTCCACCTGAAGTTTGACAAGTACCCTCTAAAGAATGGGAAAGGGAGGGAAGACGTAAAGAAACCTCCCTGTCCAAAACAGGGACAATGTGTCTCACTAGAAAACTCTAGGCCCTGGATCTAGCGAGCAGAAACTGGCAGTCTGGCATTGAGTGGGGACATGAAGAGGTCCAACTCTGGTCGACCCCACCTGTTGAACAACTGCTCTGCCACTGACTGTAGGAGCTCCCACCCGTGGGCCTTGGACCAAGACCTGCCTAGGCTGGTGGCCAAGATGTTTTGGACACCTGGAACATGAACAGCAGTGAGTTTTAGGCAGTGTTCCAGAGTCCAATACCAAACTCTCATTGCCTTCCTGCAGAGGGGGTAGGAATGCGTCCTTCCTTGTTTGTTGCTGTAAAACACCATGGACATGTTGTCCATTTGGATGAGTAGAGGGCCCGGTAGAAGAGCGGTCTGAAATGCTTGCAAGGCATTCAGAACTGCTCTCATCTCCAGGACATTGATATGCAGGGATGCTTGTCTGGGCACCAGGAGCCCCGGGTCTGTCTGTCCTCCAGATGAGCACCCCAACCAAGTCCCAAGGCGTCAGTCATCAAAACTCGTCTCGGGGGCTCCTGTCAGAAGAGGACTCCTTTGGACAGGTTGTCCCCGGACCCTGGGTAAAGTAATGCACCTGGGAAACAAAAACCCAGGAGAACAGTACACAATTGGGAGGGGGGTGGTAGTAACAACAACAAAAATGGAAAGGGACCTGGGGGTAAATCATATCTGATGACTTAAAGGTTAGCAAGCAATGTGAGAAGGAAGTAGGGATGGCTGGGGGTGAGAAGGAAGTAGGGATGGCTTGGGGGGGGGATACTGGATAGGGAGAGGCATCACCAGTAGAAAACAGGAAGTTGTTATCCCTCTGTACAAACAGTTGGTGAGACCCAATCTGGAGTACTGCGTCCAGTTCTGGAGACCCTATCTCCATAAGGAGATAGACAGGATGGAGACAGTCCAAAGGAAGGCAACTAAAATGGTGCAGGGTCTGCAACACAAGCCATACGAGGACAGACTAAAAATATGTATACCTTTGAGGAAAGGCAGGAGAGGGGGGACATGATAGAAACTTTTAAGTACCTCAAGGGAATTGAAGTCCAAGAGGGTAGCATCTTTCAGAAAAAGAGATGTGCAAGAACAAGGGGACATAATTTGAAGATAGAGGGGAGACGGCTCAGGGGTAATGTGAGGAAGTATTTTTTTCACAGAGAGGGTAATGGATGCATGGAACAACCTTCCTGAGGAGGTTGTGGGGTCAAAAACAGTGGGGGAATTCAAGAATGCATGGGACAGACATAAGGCAGTTCTTGTGGGGGGGGGGTAGTAAGAAATAGGCTGTTGGTTAACTAGGATCTGCAGTTTATCCAGTAGATAGGGAAACGGGTAGACTAGGTGGGCCAAGTGGTCCTTATCTGCCGTCAAAGTCTATGTTTCTATGTGATGGGGAGACCTGGAATGGAAGCGAGTCCGGGCCTTCTCCCTATCTTTGTCCCGGGACTTGTGCTTTCCAGAATCCTTCTTTTCCTTATGCAGCTTCAAAGAAGAAGAGGTCAAAATCAAGGAGGATGAAGAGGGACTTTTCCCTGAAGGCTGTTTCTGAATTGCGGCTAGCTGCTTCTCTAGAAAGAGAGAGCCTTAAGAGCGTTCTGGCAGTGGATGCGAGTCCGTTGGTTTAACCACTTGCAGTGCTCACAGGCCGCAGTGTCGTGGTTCGGGCCTAAGCAGAGAAGGCAGGCCTCATGGCCATCTTTTGACTTCATCTGCTTGCTGCACACAGACTTTGATCTTCGTCGTTCGACTAAAGAAACAGACGATGCAGGAGAAGTAGACATGCAGGAAGAAATTAATACTTTTGAAAGAAATTAAAGAAAAAATGCTAAAAGCATGAAGGCGGTTGAACAGTAGCAAAAGGCATCCGAGGAGCTGATGAGAACAGGTCGACAGTGGTAAAAGAACTGAGGTGGGACTGAGGACTGCCCTCTTTATACTACTGGTTAACATCGGGGCAGCCCAACGACAGGGGCGGTCCCCCGCTGAAGACTGCTAGCTAGAAGGTTTCTGTGGGGGCCTGGTGGCTTAATCCTTATGGTTATTGCCTGCTGCAAGAACTCTAACTTGAAGTAAGATCAGGTGGTTCACCACCTCCTAATGCATAGACTACTCATGCGATGTCTCGCCCACCTGGCTGAGGGAATCCATCAACTCATTGTCGGCTACCACAACATGAATCGCCAGGAGATCCACACCCAAGCTGCGCATAACGGTCCAGGTATGGAGGGCCTCCTGACACAAGGGAAGGCAATGTCTGCTGCCCTGCTTGTTCAGGTCGAGCATGGTTGTGGTATCGTCTGTATGGACTTGCACAACCTGAACCCAGACAAAAGGAGTGAATTTCCTCACAGCTAGAAGTACTGCATGGAGCTTCAGCAGGTTGATGTGGTGATGGGACTCCCTGAGGGTCCAAAGGCCGTGGACTCTCTAGTCACCAAGGTGGACTCCCCACCCCACCAGAGATGTGACTGTAGTAAGAATGCTAGATGGCTCTGGGCAGACAAACATGGCTCCTTCCTTCAGATGTTGTGGGACTAGCCACCACTAGATGGCGTCCCACATTGACTGGGTCACTGTAACAGGCTGGTACAACTGACTGAGGAACTGAGACTACTGACAGCCCAGCTCCCACAGAAGGGGATGCATCCAGCAGCAGGTCCACTGGACCATGCTGGTGCAGGACACCAGGTACCTCAGCAGCCTCAGGAAGTCTCAGGCAGGGCATGAGCACCCTACCTGAAATGACTGGGCAAAGGAGGCAAGATCCAGTGCCTGGTCCGCAGAGAGTCGGGCCTTGTCCCGGAGGTAGTCTAGCTATGCCCTGATGAAATTAATTACCTGCAAGGGGTTGAGTTTGGACTTGGCTGGATTGACCAGAAGGCCCAAGTCTCTGCAGGTCTGGAGTGCCAGGTCCTGAACCTTTCTACTGCTTCACTGGATGGCATGGCTATCAGCAAGTCATCCAGGCAGAGGAACCCTGACCCCCTTGAACAACAGCAAGGCTGCCACCACTTGGTAAAGCCCCGGGTGCCGAGGAGAGGCCAAAAAGCATGACCTTGTACTGGTAAAGAACCACTTCTGCATGGAACCCGTGGTACCACCAATGGGACAGACAAATTGGAATGTGAAAGAGCAGGTTCTGGTGGTCCACAGAACAGAACCACATGCCCTGCTCCAGAGATGGTATAATTTGGTTAAGAGTGGCCATCCTGAACCTAAGCTTCCAAAGGTACTGATTGAGATAGTGAAGATCCAGTACGGGGCGCCAACTCCCTGTCTGTTTCAGGACCAGGAAATACCTGGACACAAAGCCCTGACCTACCTGGACACAAAGCCCTGACCTGCCATGGAGCCTGGGACACAAGCTGTGGCTCCTTTCTCAAGGAACTGAGCAATGTCCTCCCCGAGGGTGGACAGTGTGTCCTGCAACATCATGGATTCCCTTGAAGCATGGTGCCAATAAGGTGGGAAAGCCTTGGAATCAAGAGGCAACCCTTCGTCTTTCACCTCTAGGACCCACTTGTCTGAGGTAATTATGGACCAGGCATGTGAGAAGTGACTCAGCCAACCCCCCCCCCCATGGGAAACTGGAGCAAGGACTGGACAGGTGGGAGGTAGACACCACCCCAACCTGTTAGCAGGCAGCTTTGGAGGGAGCTCTGGCACCTGCAGCAGGAGGGGTTCCACTTCCCCTACCCCCGCCTTTTTTGCGGTGACAGAAAGGGCTGCAACTGAAAGGGCTTTTTCTTCAGCTTCTGCCTTTCTGCTCCTTTTGTGAGAAGGTCACAGAATCTAGGGTGACATTGGACTTCTCAATTCTGGCGAGATGTCCTTCCATCGCTGGGCCAAAGAGGTCGATGCCTAAGAAAAGGACATCGGCCAACTTATTCTGTGTGTCTGCTGTGAAGGAGAAAATCCTGAGCCAGGCCCTGCAATGTCGCTGCCACAGCATAGGCCCAACAATTTGCTACATCCAAGGCTGTCTGATGTTGCTTTTTAGCCATCACTTGACCCTGGTCTCAGACCACTTCTACTGCCAGCTGCTTGTCAGCAGGAAGGCAAGGAAGGACATAGTCTAGAACTCCCGTCAAGCAGTGACCAAAGTGGGCCATCATCAGGGCGTAACTTGCCTGACGGAGACCAAGAGAGGACGCAGCATCAACCTTTTTAGCTACACGGTCAAGCTTCTTAGACTCCTTATCGGAGGGCTTATCTATGTCCCCAATACTACCAAATTTGTGGAAAACTGTGTCAACAACCAGATCCTCAGCTAAGGGGAGGGTCTAAAAATCCAAAGTACCAGTGGAACAACATACTTATGGACCATATGGTCATAGGGTGCCGGGCAGGAAGCTGGATACTGCCAAAGCTCCAGCACTGATCCCTCAATAGCCTCATCGAATAGGAAGATAACCCCAGAGGATGTGTCCTGGTCCAGTAGCTCCATGCAGGGATACTTGGCCCTTTTTCGGACTGGCTCCAAGGGAACCTCTATGGACTCGGATGCAAGTCTGAGCAGAGCCTCAAAAGACACTGGCCCATGGTGACAGTCAGTTCCTCTACTGATTCCCGGTCTAACTCATAAGCCCTCAATGACTGCATCAAGGATCCTTCAGAGTCGGATGAGGATTCCTTGAAACACCACTCAGCCATTTGCTGCTAAGCACCACTTGAGCCTCGTATGAGTGAGTGATCTCCACTGGCAACTAGCCTGGCAAGCTGGTAGCCAGATGGAAGTCCTTAGAAGGGGCTCCCTGCATGGGCTGCCATGGCAGCAGCTCCACCAGTATTGTGGTGAGACACATGTCAAAGACATCTGTCTTATTAGGACTGGTACAGGTTGAACTGGCGTTTACCAGGTGACTGCAGAGGTAGTGGGTAGACACCTACCCTGCACACCCAAGGCAAATTGCGGCTACTGGAGCTCCTCACAGAGCTGCCACATATGAAGAAGAAGAAGAAGAAGAATCAGCATTTATATAGCGCTTTTCATACATCCAAAGCGTTTTACAAGCAATGCTAGACTGGTAGTGAAGTGACTGAATGTGTGGTGGCGGCCATATCGCACATCATCACCCACACACAGCCTGGATAATTGCATGAACCAGTTTATGGGAAGGGGAATGTTGGCCAGGACACCGGGAATGTTCCCTACTCTTTGCGAAGAGTGCCCTGGGTTCTTTTACTTCCACCTGGACACCCACCAGGACAACACCAGGATGGGCAGAAGGGACCTCGGTTTAACGTCTCATCCGAAGGACGGCACACCCCAGCAGTACAGCACCCCCCAATATTGCACTCGGATGCCAGCGATTTTTAGGTGCAAGTCCAATCTCGGTGTGGGACGAGAACCCACGACCTTCTGGTCCAGAGGCGGATGTGCTACCAACTGAGCCACACTGACACCTATGGTGCAGGAGCCTCTCTTCGTCCACTGATGAAGAGAAGTGCTGACAGTGGCACCTCCTAGTTGAACGGGATTGAGAATGCAAGGAATCCTTCCATTTCAATCATGACCTGGACATCAAGCGTTGACTGTACTGACGACATCAAGGAGATATGGCCAGAGGAGCAATACAGAGTGCCCACACAGGATTCGACCCCAGAGGGACGCAAGTCCTGAGACACAGTTGTGGTCACCGACTGCTCCTGGACTTCTTGGGTAAGGCGTGATAGGACTGGGGTCTGAGAGATCCTCTCAGACAATGGTTTGACCAGGTGGAGAAAAATCTCAAGCACCCACTCAACCCGCGTTATGACCGACAAGCTCAATGGGAGTACCCTGGAGCTAGTGACCTTGTGCCCTTGACTGACAGTTCAGATAAAGCCACATGCATGACAGCCATCAAATGGTCAGGGGAGTCAAGGAAGCGGGAAGAGTGTGTTCTTTCCAAATCCCATGACTGACAGTGGTCTTTTTCGCTTTCTTGCTCTTACCATGGTTGGCAGAGCTCTCCACAAAGGTCTGGAGGGTCTTACAAATCTCTCTTAAAGTTGCCAGCAAAAACCAGGTCCACGCTGGTCCCGAACAGAAGCAGTGTAGTGACCGACGGGGTACCCGCCGCGGCCTTAGCTACTGCTTCTTCAATGGCTGCAATCAGTGATGTGGACCCCGCAGCTGCGGGGTCGACTTACATGCCTGCTTCTGTTTTACCGGTGGATCCTGGTTGGTCGGCTGACCGAGGAAAAGACAAGTGCATTGGTCATCCAGGGAGGAGGGAAGCATAAGCTACAGGCAGCAACACTGTGCTGTTCACCAAGATAGTAGACGCGCGACATGTGTGGTCGGTCCAAGACATCTTCTGATTGTACTGGATGCACTGCTTTTAAGCCAGGAACTGGCTTAGAACTCCCAAGATCCATAATATTGATGTTGAAGACAGAAACAGAACTAGGGATATACTTTCTAAGTAAAGAAGGAAAGTTAGCCAATGGCACTTAAAATAATTCAAGCCTGCACCGCACGCAGAGCTGCAAAGGAGGAAAAGAGCTGAATCTTCCAGCGCAAAAAGGAAGATCTGATGTCACGGGGTGAAGCTACAGGATATACCACTCAGCTGGTGGGAGGAGCTTAAGCGTGAAGACTGTCCAGCAAGAACAGCCAGAAGTGTGGATAAGTGTACCAGATCCACTTCCCTGAAACAAATACTACAGGACAATTTCCTAGCTTTTGTTCTATTTACCAGTCAATATTAAAGTTGTCATTTAAGTTGGGGATTCACCTGAAAAAAATAGATTATTCACCTGTAACTGTAGTTCTAGGAGTGGTATACAGTTCACATCAACACACATTGGCAGTTCCACTGGAAGTGCAGATTCATTATAATGTCGTTAAGCTAAGCTCCTCCTCACCACCCATGCAGTATATCTGGCTCCGCCTCATGACATCAGATCTTGCACACTGGAAAGAGAGATACATGTGCCACTTGCAAGGGGAGGCCAGTTGGGTGTTGTGTATGTCGACTATATACCACTCCTAGAAAGTACAGCTGCATACTTACCGTAATGGTAGATCTTCGAGGGGGATCTCTTGTGGCAGGTAATACACTTGGGTCATCAACAGAGGACGCACTTGTGCATGGCAGCCTTTTTCTAGCAGTTTTTCATAGGGGCTGCCCACAAATGACATCATAATCCTGCACCTATATAAGAGTGGGCGGACCCAGGTATCATCAGTTTCCCGCCGGCTGCAAAAAACTCTGTTAATGCAACAGTTAGGGTTGAAGTGCCAAAAGTATGGAAATGAGGCATTAGAGTTGAGCCCCTTGCCCCCTCACCCAACCACCCCACCACCATCCTCCACACACCAACAGGCATCGGGGTGTGTCATAGGGTCTTTTCGCTAATTGGTCCCGAAAGGTGATTCCGTGCAGCGACTACAAAATCACCTTCTGGGATCGAGTAACGAAATGACAGTGCCAGTGATCATGAGGTGGGGTCCCAAGAACCCCATGTTCAAATCTGGGGCCAAAATTCCTAAAAATGACCGATATATCAACCTAAGTTGAAACCCCCATTATACAGTGCTTACCTTTGATTCTTCAGTTTGCTGTTTGGCTTTGAAGAGTGCAGACGTGTCCCGGTCTAGAGAAGACAGCTGCTCCCGACCTCCAGAGGTAAGTATGGGGAAGGGGGTGCAGGGAGGTGGGTGCTCATTGGGAGGGTGGGGAGGAGGAAGGGGGGACTGTGGAGATGACGAGGGACACTTTTTTATGCAGGTTTAAAAAAAAAATAAAAGACATTGAGGACTGTTTTCTTTATTTACAGGTATTTAACAATTTTTAAACATATTTGGGCACACTGTGGTGGGCTCCCAGTGTGCCATATTAGTGTGTGGGGGGTGGATACATGCCAACACGGGGATTGGGCACCCTGTGTTGGCTATTCAAGAGTACCGGCTTGGGGGCTGCATCATTTGACACCGGGAGTGGGCATCCCGGTGTAGGAAGCATTAAAATTTATTATAAAAATAAATATGTTTATTTGGCACACTGGGGTGGGCTCCCAGTGTGCCATATTAGTGGGGAGAGATACATGCAGACACAGGGATTGGGCACCCCGATGTCGGCATTTGAAGAATAAGTGCTGAGGCCATTTTTTTGTTTGGGGAAATCCACCACTGTGGAGCCCCATTGGTGAGGTGGGATAAGGAACAGATGGCCGTATCTGACCATCTGGTCTTCATCTCACGAACAGCGATCACTAGCGAATGGGGATTTTGTTTGTATAATCCCATTCGTTAACCATCCTCACTCGAGAGGTGTCCAAATACTCGCTTAGAGCAGTCCCCATTCGAGAGATAGGGCCATCTGGTCCTTGTGTCACGAACAGGGATTTTGACAGTTCACAACTAAGGATCAGCTCACAAACAGGAATTTGGACACCTCACGACTGGGGATCAGAAGCAAGTCACGAACGGGGATTTTCATATGAAAAAACAGCCATTTTTGAAAGGGAAAAGTCCATGTCCCTTCGGGCCCCACCTCCGTGTGAAGCGGGGCTCGATTAGCAAATGTATAAATGGTAATAAACATGGCACTTACTGCTGAGTATTTGATTTAAATTCATATCTGGTTGATCCTGCGCCCTCCCTGCCGGCATTTTAAATTCAAACACCTTCCCCGTCGTGCGACAAGCATCTACAGCTGTCCCCAGGATGACGTGGCAGGCAGGAAGCAGCCAGGGTGTCTCCATATGCTTGTTATATTACTTGATTTTTAAACAGCTCCGGTGTGGAGCCAATGTATCGTCGCGGACACATGGAGACGAGGTACAGACAGCTAGTGTGCCTGTTAGACTGTACATGGTCTTGGTATTACAAGGACACCGACAGACTCCAAACTGGAGCTATTTGAAGCTACCGCAATACATATAATCTGTATTGTGGTAGCTTCAAATAGCTCAGCTTTGGAGTCTATCGATGTCCTTGTAATACCGAGACCTGGTACAAATTAACAGGCACACTAGCTGTCTGTACCTGGTCTCCATATGTCGCAGCAGTACACTGGTTTCAAACTGGACCTGTTTAAAAATCAAGTAATATAGCAAGCATATGGAGACACCCCGGCTGCTCCCCACCTGTCATGTCATTCTGGGGACAGCAGCGGGTGCTTCTGGGCACAACTGGGAGGGCGTTTGAACTTAAAATGCCGGCGGCGTGGGCGCAGGATCAACCAGGTATGAATTTAAATAAAATAGCAGTAAGTGCCACATTTATTACCATTTATACATTTGCTAATCGAGCCTCACTTCACACGGAGGTGGGGCCTGATGGGACATGGATGTTTTCCTTTAACAAACTGATGGAAATCAAACACATGGTTTTGTAGAGGGCGCTGCCCTGAACAAAACCCATGCATTGGTTTCCACAGAATACATCCGCGGGGCAAGTAACAATATTTTGTTTTGGGCTAACAGTTAAAGCGGCTCAAGAACGAGCACTTTTTTCTCAGGATAGGGGATTTAAATGAATTCCCATTCATGAACTGTCAAAATCCCCATTCGTGAGCCAAAATCCTTGTTCACAGCTGTGTATCTATCCAAAAGACTGAACAGAGCATGCTCAGAACCCAATTTTCAAAACTGAATAACTTTATATCAGATTAATATGTGTCTACCAAACCAACACTGGCTTGTTCCTTAGGGCAAGCTCTTTCTATCCTGAAAATTGCAGGCTAAAATCCAAAATGGTGTGGGTGCAGGATGATGAGGAAAATTCAGGAAAATTTGGCCAAAAAAAAAAAAAAGGGCAAAAAACACACTTTTTCACTATGCTCTGCACAAAAAAAAAACACACCTCTGATCAAAATGAAACTTGGTATGTCAGGACATCTACCCCACGGGACAATGCATACCAAATTTTGTGCAACTCTGCTGAACGGTTGCAATGTTATTAAGATGCAAAATTTGGGGTTTAACATTAAACTGCCTACTCAACCCAAACAAGGGCGCAACCATGCCCTTATAATATTATATATATATTTGGATCAGAATTTGTTCTCTTAGAGAAGGAGGGGGATGGAGGGAGGTGTCATACCTGCTGCAAGAGATACCCCTCGAAGATCTACCATTACAGTAAGTATGCAAATGTACTATCTTCCATGGGGATAATCTCTTGCAGCAGGTAATACACTTGGGATGACTCCCAAGCAGTAAACCCAGAAAGGATGGAAAAGTTATGACAGAAGTCCTTGTAGGACAACGTGGCCAAAGGCCGTCCTATGGCGAGAAACAATGTCTAAACTGTAGTGCTTCGTGAAAGTATGCATAGTGGACCACGTGGCTGCATTGCAGATGTCCGTGATAGATACCCCTTTGAAGCAGGCTGCTGTAGTGGCCATGGCTCGGGTAGAATGGGATTGGACAAGTCCTGGTAATGGTTTGTTATACTTATAATAAAAGATTATACAATGTGCCAACCAGTTGGAGAGGGTCTGTTTAGCGGCTAGAAAGCCTTCTCTGGTTGGGACAAAGGTAACAAAAAGCTGAGGAGTCTTCTAGAAAGATTTGGTACGATTTATATAATATCTCAAAATGCAATGAACATCTGAAGTGTGTAGAAGGTATTCTCCTGAATTAGAATGCTCAGGGAAGTAGCCTGGCAGTTCCATAGACTGATTTAAGGTGTGCTCCGAGACCACCTTGGGTAAAAAGGAGGGACTGGTACAAAGAGGCACTCTGTCTTTATGGAAGATTAAGTATGGTTCTCTATACATTAGGGCATGAAGCTCAGAAATACAGCAAGCTGAAGTGACAGCTACTAGGAATAAGGTCTTCCAGGCTAGGAAGCGGAGGTCGCAAGTAGCCGCAGGCTTGAAGGGGTCGAGGGTCAGCTATTCCAGCAGGAAATTTAGGTCCCATGGAGGGGTGGGCTGTCTAGTAGTAAGTTTTAGGTGCAACATTCCTCTTAGAAACATCTTGGCAAGGTGATGCTGATAAAGTAATCTCCCCTCTAAAGGTAAATGAAAGGCCAAGATAGAGGCCAGGTGGACTTTAATAGAGGAGTAGTTCAAGCCTGTTGAGGTGAGCAAAGCCAAATAGTCCAATATCTTAGTCAATGGACACAAATAAGGGTCCAAAGACCGGGAAGCGGCCCATATGGAGAAGCATTTCCATTTGGCATTATACAGTGAAGTCCACCAGGATGAAGTGCAGCGCTGCAGAATTCTGCAGTACAATTATTGCAACAAACAATGTAATTTCAATGGGAGTTAATCTCTTCTGTCATGCAGTAAACCTGTGACACTGCGTTTCATCCTGGTGGGCTTCACTGTAGGTTTGCTTGGTAGATGGTTTATGTGAGGCCAAAAAAATGTTGGCCTCTGGTAAGGAGACATGAAAATGGGCTATGAAAGCATCATCAGGAGCCAAGCGTGAAGGTGTAGTGACTTCAGGTTGGGGTGAAGAAGGGTTCCCCGATCCTGCGTCAACAGGTCTGGCCTGATGGGCAATGAGATTGGGTCCGCTACTGTGAACTGTTGAAGCAGGGGAAACTGCACCTGCCGAGACCACAGAGGGACTATGAGGATCATGGTGACAGGTTCGAGTTGTAGTTTCAGTAAAGTTTGTTGCAGGAGTGGGATGAGGGGGAAGCATATAAGAAGAGTCCTGTCCGCAGTTGCGACAGGCATCGATAGATAGCCCCTTTCTGTTTGGGATAATGGAATAGTATCTGGGGAGTCGGTGATTGTCGAGGAAGGCAAAGAGGTCGAGATGCGGGGTCCCCCATAACCGAAAGATCATACGAAGAACTTTGTGATGAAGTGTCCACTCGTGAGTGGAGGTTTGGCAACAAAGAATGTCAGCCAAGGTATTGTGGCGTCCCGGTAGATAGACGGCAATCAATGATAGATGCTGAAATAGGGCTTCCTACCAAACCACCATTGCCTCCCTGCAGAGAGCATGGGATTTGGTACCTCCTAGTTTGTTTAGGTAATACACCACTGAGGTGCTGTCTGACTGGATCAGAAGAGGCCCCGGAGAGAAGTGGGAATGAAAAGCCTGAAGGGAGAGGCAGCCCACCCTCATTTCCAGTAGATTTATATGAGGAGGGATGGAGCACCAGGGCCACCTGCCCTGCAGCCCATAGGGACCTAGGTGCGCTCCCCAGCCATCGGAGGAAGCATCCGTAGTCAATGTCTGCTGGGCGGAGGGGACTGGAAACCAGGACATGCCTTGAGATAGGTTGGCATGATGGGTCCACCAGGCTACAGCAGAGTATAGAACAGCAGTGACTTTGATTCTGTCTTCAAAATCCCATTTTTTGCCTCCACTGACTTTGAAGAGTCCACTGGATTGGTCTCATGTGTAGATGGGCAAAGGCAACCACGGGAATGGCTGCAGCCATATGTCCCAAAAGGCATAACAGGCATCTGGCTGTGATAACCTGCTGAGTTTGTATCTGAGAAACCAGAGACAGAAGTCTGTCTTGCCTGTCGGCAAGGAGGTAAGCCCTGGCGGAGGTTGTGTCCAAAATGGCTCCTATATACTGGAGCTGCTGGGTAGGAGTTGGATTGGATTTGGGCCAGTTGACCGTAATTTCTAGCAACTGGAACAGAGTGAGGGTTTCCTGGAAGAACAGAAGCAGAGAGGTTTTGGAATCCACTTTTATGAGCCAATCGTCTAAGTATGGGAAGACAAAATGTCTGTCCCGCCTCAGGGCCGCCGCCACCAGTGCTAGGCACTTGGTAAAGACTCTCACGGCAGATGAGAGGCCGAACAGGAATGCCCGAAACTGGCAGTATTGTCCTAGCAGGTAGAAGTGAAGGAACTGGTAGTGGGCGGGGTGCATGAGGAGAATGCTACAAGTCTCGATGGCTGAAAGGGACCTGGGGGTGGTGGTGGATGTCAAGATGAACAACTTAGAGACTTGTAGGAAGGCAGCGGCAAAGGCCAACAGGATGCTTGGATGCATCGCTAGGGGCCTCACCTCCAGAAGGGGGGGAAGTGATACTCCCACTGTATAACTGCTTGGTAAGGCCACACCTCGAGTACTGCGTGCAGTTTTGGAGGCCACATTTAAAGAGGGACACTGAACTCCTGGAGAGGGTACAGAGGAGGGCAACCAAAATGATTTGGGGCTTGGGTGATAGGATCTAAGGGGAAAGGCTCGAAGAGCTAAATATGTACACCTTGGAAGAGAGAAGGGACCAGGGAGACATGATAGAGGTCTTCAGGTACAGGAAGAGGGTAAATAGGGGAGGAGCAGTCAGGGTGCTCCAAAGGAAGAGGGGCAACTAGAGGGCATGGGTGTAAGCTGGAGGGGGGGAGATTCAGGGGAGAAAGGAGGAGGTGCTACTTCACTGAGAGGGTAGTGGAGCCATGGAATGCGCTGCCCAGGGGGCTGGTGGAGGGGTTCAAGAGGGGATGGGACAGGTACAGGGGAAGGGTTCTGGAAGCAAAAACCAGTGCAGCGAGAATATCCGGGACTGGGAAGGGAGAAGCCAGAGAGGGAGAGGGGGACAGCAAGGTCAGCTCCCAGGGTGGGGGCTGACCAAACGAGCAGATATGAAAGACCGTTAGGCCTATTCTGCTGACATTTTAGTATGTCAGTATATAGTTTAGAATTCTGAGATTCACAGTACCCGCCTAGAATACCTTCTTCCCGAGGTAATCAAGCCAGCGGGATTCCTTATCAGGGGGTAATGAGCTCATGTGCTTTGGGCATTTGGTACGATCATGAGCCGCTGTGATCACCATCGAATCCGCTTCAGGGGTAGCGGAAAGGAAAGGCTGGTCAAGAGGAGCCTGGTACAGGTGATCCACCTTTCTAGGAATTGCCAGAACAGCTGAGGGCTGATTCCAAGCAGCCAGCACGACACTTTGATAAGTTTGTAACAGTGGGGGTACCGCTACTACTACGGGCTCCTCAGGCAGTTCAGGATAGTCTACCATATTTTTTCTCTGTTTATCATGTTCAATAGTTGAAAACCCCATGATTTTTTGAATTTGGACCATCATCTCATGGAAGGATGGGTCATCAGGAGGAGAGGCAGCAGCTTGACGGGAGGCATCCTCATGCAAGGAGGAGATAGTCGAAACAGAGAATGGAGGACAGGCGTCCAGGTCCTGGAGCTCCACACCTTCAAAATCTCCTGGAAAAGCTTCAAGAAATTCTATATCTTTCAAGAAATATTCTTCCTCATGGGATGGGGGGAACCAAGCCAGAGAAAGTTCTCCCTATCCTTGAAAATGCTTAGGAGGAGGGGTGGGAGAACGTGAAGGGCGACCCGCCTCACCTGGAGTGGGAGGCTGAGATCCCATCATCACTTCCAAAACCTGTTGCATTATGGCTGCCACGTTCAATGCAGTAGTAGTGGGTGGGGCAGGAGGTCTATGGGAAACCGGAGGAATTGTGGTGGTAATTGGATGTGAGGTATAAACAGGTCTGGACCCTATGTGATAAATACCAGGGTCTTTGTCCCTATCTGGCTGGCCCCTGTGACAGAGTGGTTGTGAAGGAGGAGGGGCTGTGGCCATAGAAAATCCAGTAGTCCTCCCCATAAAAATCGGACCCGTCACTGACAGGTCAGTAAATGGGGACGTAGTACAATGCCTAAGAACAGCAGTCATCGATGGAACTTATATAAGGTCCCGTAGAAACTGCTGAAAGGGCACCAGAAAGTGCTGTCGACGAGAGGGTGTAAACTCCCATCGATGAGGTAGCAGCTCTAGAGGGCATCGTCGACGTTGGTGCTCCAGTAACGGTGGCCGTCGATGAATGCCTGCCCGATGAGGATGAGGATGGTCTGTCCTTATCCCGCTTATGCTTCTTGTGTGAAGCTGTAGTGGAGGGCTCCATGGGATGGGTCGCTTTCTCTAAGAGAGAATTTCTGCTCCATTAAGTGTGCTTCAATTTCTTGCAGTCAACGTGTTGCCTGGTTGAATTCCTGGCAGTGCCTGCAGGAGAGGGTGTCATGTGTGGGACCCAGACACCTAACACAAACGGTATGGTTGTCATAGCAGTAGATCTTCCTACTGCAACAAAATGTTCAAAAAAGTGCCGACTTGCTTGTAGAGTCTTTGGACATTTGTTGATAAAGACTGGAAATGGAGGAAAAGTACATTTCATGCTCAAATTCTCGCTGATGACTGCTTCACAAGCACTAGCTACTGTGTGCGAGCTGAAGACGGTGGGACAATTAAATGAGGATACCTGGGGCCGCTCACTCTTATATAGGTGCAGGATGATAATGTCATGTGTGGGCAGCCCCTAGGAAAGACTGCTAGGAAAAAGCTGCCATGTAAAAGAGCACCCTCTGGTGACGACCCAAGTATATTACCTGCTGCAAGAGATTATTCCCATGGAAGATCTTAGGTTACAGGGGAGTAACCTACTTTTCTAGGGATGTGGATGTAGTTCACTATCCACATACTGACAAAACTTCCAGCAGTTCTCCAGGAGGAGGGGCACACTTACTTGGTGAAAACATTTTGAAGAACTGAGGTTCTAAATGCAGCATCCTGATGAGACTCTAGGTCAATGCTGTAATGGGAGATAAAGGTTTGTGTTGGCTTCCAGGTGGCAGCCCTGCAGATTTTCTGGACAGGGACGTCCCTAGAAGCAGTCACCGAGTCAGCTGTATGCCTGGTTGAATGAGCCCTAGGTCCTACCGGAAGCTCCCTACCAGCCAACCTATAGCCGAGGTCGAAGCAGGATGCAATCCACCTGCCAATCATTTGCTTTGCTGCCGGTCTGCCAGGTGCAGCTTCAGCATATATTACAAACAGCTGGCGAGCCTAACCCCAAACTCCAGCTGTTAGTTCTACATAGTAAGAAAGCGCTCTCCACGGTCCAGAGTATGAAGCCTTCAAAGAAGGGTTGGCAAAATACACTGGAAGGTTCATCACCTGATTATGGTAGAAATCCGATGATACTACCTTCAGAAGGAATTTTGGGCGGGGGTAAAGGACGACCTTGTGCCTGTGGAAGACCAGATATGCAGACTCCACTGAGAGCATCTGGAACTCACTGACCTTCTGGCTGACATGATGGCCACCATGAAGGCAGTCTTCCATGACAGATGTGACATCTCACACCTGTGCACAGGCTCAAATGGCTTGCCCATGAGCACAGACAACACCAGCAGCAGGTCCCATGGTGGAGGTGGTTCATGCACCAGAGGAGACAGATGGTCCAGGGCCTTGGAAAAAAGTACCCAACCACCTTCTCCTGGGACACTGTCGGCATACCAGCTGATGCCTAGTATGTAAGTCCAAGGGAAATCTCTCTTTTCACTTGTTCAAATCTTCATGCATGGAGCTTGGTCGCAGTGGTGTGTGAAATATGTTCAAAAAAGAAAGAATAGCAACCACTCTAGCCATTCAGCCATACACATAGATTTCTTTTTTAAAACATTTCAAAATTTTATTCAATTTCTTTTAAATTCAGTGTCCCAACGTTTCGCCAGCAAGTGGCTTCTTCTGGAGAACTGTTAATAAATTCAAAGATGATATATATTTAGTTTCTCAAAATTAATCAACTTGCTGACAAAATGTTGGGACACTGAATTTAAAAGAAATCAAATAAAATGTTGAACATTTTTTAAAAAGAAATCTACATGTATGGCTGAATGGCTAGAGCGGTTGCTATTCTTTCTTTTTTTAACATGCCTAGTACGTAGCAAAAAAAGGTAGGCGGCTACTAGGGAACAGAGGTGTAGCCTCAGCAAACTGCACAAAAATGTATTTACCAAAAAGCAGGGCTTCACAAGCAAACTGACAAATAAGACTGCAAGTTAACTCACAATATTAAATAATGTTTATTATCATTAATTTTAAAAAGTAGCAGTGCAATCCCGATCACCAAATGTTTTCACATCCTACATGATGCTTTATCAAGGTGTCTAGTATGTAGAGATAGCTTCCAGGTGCACCTTGAGGGTTGTCACTCACAGCCCCAGCTGGGAGAAGGACCAGAGATACCCAAGGATACTAGCCCCAGGGCAAGCAAGGAGATCAAGCATTTTGCTCTGACACCAAATGGAAAACCTTTTCCATTTAAAGGCATAACACTGGTGAGTCGACTCTTTTCAGGAGGACTCCACAACGTGGAGCACATCTTCCGAAAGGCCAAAAGCCTGAAACTCTAGCTGCTCAGGAACCAAAGTGTGAGGTGCAGAGACTGAACAGCTGGGTGCAGGACTTTCCCCTGTTGTCTGGTCAGCAGGTCCAAGTGAGGAAGCAACCACTACAGAGGCCTGCAGCAGAGACTGAGGAGATCCAAGTATGAGAACTGCCATGGCCAGTCTGGAGCTATCAGGACCACCCCTGCATTATCCTTTTGGGCCTTGTTCACCTCTCTGTGGACCAAGGGAAAGGGAGCAAATGTGTAAACAAGGTCAAGGGTCCAGGGCCTCAAAAAGGAATACCTCATCAGTGTCTTGGACTGTGCTGAGTGGGCACAAAACAACCAAGTTTGCATTCTCCCAGGAGGCAAACAGATTCTAAAGAGGTGTACCTCACAGGAGAAACAGGTGGTTCACTACCTACTGACATCACTCCCACCTGACTCTCCATTTTGGCAACATGATTCGCCAGGAGATTTACACCTAGGTTGTGCATGAGAAACCAGGTGTGGAGGGCCTCCTGACATGAGGGAAGTGAGTGTGTACTGCCCTTCTTGTTCAGGCAGAACATGGTCGTGGTGCTATCTGTCTGGACTTGCACAACCTGACACCTGACCGATGGAGAGAATTCCAGCAGAGCCAGCCACATTGCATGGCGCTGCTGCAGGTTGATGTGGTGATGGTACTCCATGGGTGACCAGAATCTGTGGCTATGTGGTCCCCAATGATGCTTCCCCGAGATGCATCCATCGTCCAGCGTGACTGGTGGTTCTGAGTGACAAATGGGACGCCTTTCTTCAGATGTTCTGGGATCAGTCACCACTGGATGGCATCCCGTATCAGCTAGGTTACTGTGACCAGCTGGTTCAAGAGGCCTAGATGCTGGGACCACTGACAGCCCAACTCCCACTGCAGGTGCCACATCTGCCAGCGGGTCCACCGGACCACTCTTGTGCAAGACGCCATGTACCCCAGCAGCCGTAGGAAGTCCCAGGCAGGGCGCAAAAGCCCCACTTGAAATTATTACGCAAAGGAGGTAAGATCCAGTGCTCGGTCCACAGAGTGACAGTCCGTGGCCCACAGAGAGTCTTGTTCTGCTCTGCTGAAATGAATCACCTGCGAGGGGATCAGTTCAGATTTGGCTGGGTTGAACAAGAGGCCCATGTCTCTCCAGGTCTGGAAAGACAGATTACCAGACTGCTCCAAAGCTTACTTTGGATGGCACAGCAATCAACCTGGCATCCAGGCAGGGGTATACCCTGATGTACTTGCGTGGCAGGAAAGCTACCACCACTGCCATGTATTTGGGGAAGACCCTGGACGCAGATGAGAGACCGAAGGGCATGACCTGGAACCGATAAACAAAACAAAAAAAAAAACACATCTGTTCAGAACTGGAGGTACCCCCAGTGGTATGGATGGACTGGGATGTGGAAAAATATATCCTGGAGGTCCAGGGAGCAGAACCACATGCTCTGCTCTGGGGTGGTATAATCTGATTCAGAGTTACCTTCTGGAACTTGCACTTCAACATGTACTGATTAAGATCGTGCAGATCCAGCAATCCACCCATTCATTTTGGGACCAGAAAGTACCTGGATATGTACCCCTGACTTGCCAGAGCATCTGGGATACGGGCTACAACCCCTTTGGCAAGGAGCAGAGCAATGTTTTCTCATAGGGCAGACAGAATGTTCTGTGACACACAGGACTCCCGAGGAGTATAGGATTGGCAAGGTGGGAGAGCCTTGAAGTCTAGAGGCAGCGCTCTACCTACCACCTGGAGAATTAACTTGTCTGTAGTAATAACGGACCACTGTGGTCAGAGGCTGACACCCCCAAGGAAGCTGAGTCAGGGACTGGACAGATGGGGGAGATAGCCACCCCCACCAACCATCACTTGGCATCTATGGAGAGGGCACCATTTCCCCTACTCCTGCCTCATCTGGGACCCTGACTAGAGAACTTAGCCTTGGGGCACCAGCCTTGTTACTGCCCTTGCTGGGACTGTTGCTGCCGAGGCTGCTGTGGCTGGGAAGATTGAAACTGAAAGGCCTTCTTGTTTGGTTTCTGGGCCTTCAGGTCCTTCTGGGATGAAGCCACAGAGTTCACAGTGGCGTTGGACTTCATAATCCAAGTGAGGTAACCTTCCACCCTGGGACCAAGGAGTTTGGTGTCCAAGAAAGTGAAATCAGCCAGCTTGTGCTGGGTGTCTGCCATAAAAGTGGAGAGTCTCAGCCAGGCCCAGCGATACATCATGAAGGCTGCTGACATGGCACAGGCACAGGACTCGCCTACGTCTAAGGCTCTATGGAGCGGATATTTAGGTAGTGCTTGACCTCGGTCTCTGACCAACTTCACTGGCAGCTGCTTGCCAGCAGGTATGTGAGAAAGGCCATTATCAAGCACTCCCAGCAGAGACTTACCAAAACTGGCCATCATCATGGGGTAGGTCACCTGATGGAGACCAAAAGAGGAGGAGGCATAGACCTTCATGGTCACATGGTCAGACTTCTTTTCAGTGGGGGGCCTGTCTACATTCCCATGGTTTCTGGACTTCTGGAAAGCCAAGTTTGAGACCAGGCACCCCGCCAAGGGGTTGGCGGAGAATCCAGAAAGGGACCCAGTAGGAACCGCATATTTGAGGACCATACTGGTGGAGGGTGCCATGTAGGATGCTAGATGTTGCCAATGCTCCAGGACTGGTTCCAAAATGGTCTCAGTCATCAGAAAGGCAACCCCTGGGTCTTCGTCCCCATTAAGGATGTTTGTGAAAGGATACTTGACCCTTTTCTGGACAGGCTCCAGAGGGACAGACATGGAATCTGAAATTAGTCTGAGTAGAGCCCCAAACACCACTGGCCCATGGCTGGTAGTCAGTTCCTCAACCGACACACAATCGAAGGTATGCATCCTCAATGACTGCAAAAATGAGTCATTGGAGTTATCCAAGGAGTGCTCAAAAATGGCCCTGGACTGTTTGCCATAGTGGACCACCTGATAGTCATCCAACTGGCTGATCTCCACTGACAGCTGGCCAGGCAAGCTGGCAGCAACACTAAAGTCCTTGATCGGGACTCCCACCAAAGGCTACAGTGGAGGTGGCTCCACCTGCAAGAGTAGGGGAGACAGGTGTTGGGCACAACTGTTGAGGATGGACTGGAGTGAGCTTGATTGCTGCCTGACAGTTGCAGGTGTAGATGGTAGATACCTACCCCACCATGGCCCACTGCTGCACGTAGCGGTGAAGCCTCTCCTTGACTGAGGACGAGAAGGCTGATGTATGTTGTTGGCCATGCTTCCTAGTCGAGCGAGAGTGGTGCCTTGATCTAGATCTTGACCATCAACCCAAGGGTCAATGCTGAGAGGAAGCCACCAGTGACACAGTATATGTAACAAGCACTGGCTTCGGTGGAACAACCTCTAATGGAGGCTTTTCCTGACTGGAGCCGGTTAGGGACACTGACTGCTCAACATCCTCCAGAGTGAGGACAGGGGGAAACCAGGGTCTTGGAGATCAATTCCTTGTAAATCTACAACAACTGATCAGTACAGTCGAGAAAAATCCTAACTGGCTGATTGGCCGGTGTCCAAGTCGACAGGCCCAACAGGGGCACTGTGAAGCCTGCGACCTGACCCTTGACTAAGGAAGGTTCAACCAAAATTGAGTGCTCAACCCACGTCCAGTGGTTGGAGAAGTCAAGGGAGCAGGAGGACCATGGTCTCTTTGAGCCCCATGACCGGCACAGTCGGTGCTTGTGTTTCTTACCATTAGGGGCATGGTTCTCTCTAAAGGCCTTAAGGGCCAGACACATCTCCTGGAATTCACTGGTGAAGGATGCTCCGACACTGGTCCAAGCCAGAAGCAACACCGAGGCCAAGAGGCGCCCAGTGCAACAGTGGCCACCGTCTCGTCCATGGCAGCAAGCTGGGCCATATACCACACAAAAATGGAGAACTTCTTGCAGCCCTTTAGCTGAAGTTTTGGGTCCCAACTGGCCAGCCAGCAGAGAAGAAGCCAGGCCGTGTGATCCTCCAGAGAAGAGAGAGACACTGTCTGGCAAAAGTCACAGTGAGAAACATCATGTACAGCCCCCAAACAGTAGAGGCAAGACACATGTGGGTCAGTCCATGACATTTTTTGGTGACGTGACAGAATTTGCAGCAGGGAGCAGGCTTCACTTCCTTGAGTTCCATCTTCCATTGCCAAGGCTGGAACTGAGCCAAGGAAATCGAAAATACCGAAGAAATCTTTTAAAAAAACAAAGAAATCACCAATGGTGCACATTTGATACCCTGCAATGCACAGAGCTGCAAAAGGGAGACTGAACTCTTCCAGTGGAAAAGAAGATTCGATGTTACAGGGTGGAATCGGAGGACATACCAACCGGTTGCTGGGAGGAGCTTAGCTTGAAAATGTTCTGACAAATAAGCACTTCCAGAGGAACTGCCAATGTGTGGACAGTGAACTATATCTGTGCCACTAGAATACATGAATATATGAGGTATGTTTGGAATTGGCCAATTCCGATCATATTTTCAGACTTAGCAAGTTAAGAACTTTCGAATTCTAATCTGATCCCAATTCCAATCCTAGAAGCACCTCAAAATCAGAATTAGAGAGTTAGATTTGAAATCCTAAATCCTTAATCCTAAATTCCTGTGCAAAAAGAGGTTTTCGGATTCAGTTTTAGAACCAGGACTTCCTGAGTACAATTTCAAAAATCCAAAATCTGAAAATCGGGTCAGAATCTGACAAATTCAGTTATATTCAGCAGGGTTCCAATAACCCTGGAATATACACAGTTTGAAGAGAACTGAGCCAGCATTGTTAGAGGAAGTAATACCTATAACCAAGCTATAGAAGAATGGACAGAGAGATGGTAAGATGACATCTTTCCCAGCAGATAGAAACATAGAAGTTGACGGCAGAAGGAGACCATCAGGTTCATCTAGTCTGCCCATTGTCTTTTACCCTAACCTTCTAACTACCCTTGGGTTTGAGGGGTCCCTTAAATCAGAAATTCGAAAGTGTTATGCCATGCAGTTAGGTTACAGTAAAAAGGCCTCCTAGCATCTGTGTACTTTAAAGAGAACCCTTCTCACTACTTAAACAAAAAGAAAAAGAAGACACAGAGCCCCCTGACAATCTCAGAATGGCACAAAGTAGTAAAAGAAATGTATAGGCTTGAAATCCTGACAGCTAAGCTTCATGACAAACAAAACATAGTTTTGAGACAGTGGCAGAGATGGATCCTATATTATTCCCAGAAAGATTCAGACTTTATCCCTAGGGGAGGGGGTTGGGGTGCCTGGGCGTGGTTCTCCTCCACCCATATGCTGTTGCGGGGTGGGGTGGTGCTCCTTGGGTTGCCCGCCTTTCTTCTTACAATACGAAGTTATGATGGGTTAGGGGTCCATCCGCCTGCCTAGAAAAAAGCTTGGGGTCACTCCAGTTTTAACCCACAGTTGATATTACAGGCAAACTATTTGACATGTAGTAATATTAGGTTTCAGTAACCTGACAAGGCATACTGAATCTAGTATGAAGCATATTTATGTAATGTTGCTATAAGTTGGGATGCTGACCTATTGTATATATGATGTCTCTCTCAATAAAAAGAATATTTAAAAAAAATAAAGAAACAGAAGGCTCTCTTACTTGAACGGGAGTCCCTCCATAGCTATTTTGAGTTTTTAGATTTAACCCCCTAGGGAAGGGATCATAATGTGGCCCCAAGGGGCTAGTCGGCCAGTCCCTTCCACTTCCTGATCACTTACTCCACCACTGCACTCCTATATTTTGTGATGTAAGAATAGAGAGTGTGCCGAGATGTGCACCATACAAGCCTACAGAGCATCTTTTTTAAAAGCCGATTTTTTAAACTGTAATCTAACTTTGGGTACAAAGCGAAGGCAGGGTTCGGCTAACAAGAGTTCTAGCTGAGGCATCATTTGGATTACTGCAAAAACCTCAGTTCACAGCAGTACAAAAAGTACATTACAGCAACTGCATGAGACAGTCGACTCAACCCTCCCCTGCTGGCACTGCGAGCTGCGGCCTCTGTGCTCCCACAGGAGGTGCCCCGTGCACCAGCTGAGTCAGCCCTTCCTCCCTCCATGAAGAGGGACAGCATCCTCTGGAACAATCATTTCTCTCCCTTGACTGGCCCTCTGGCAACTTAGGCTCATTCCGAACTCACATTGCCAGTGACGTGAGCGACAGCCATACCACTGTGCTGATGGGTCAGCTCTCACTTACTATGCATTCTGCACTGCGCTATGTAGTTTCTGCCTCAACAGGCCCTTGTTCAACCAAAATATACTGACATTCCACATAATGTTAGTGCTACTGTTGCTCAGATAGTATTCCAGAAATCAGGATACCAACAGATACCTCCAATTTGGCCAGATAGTTGCTGTGGTGGGATGGTAGTGCTATCTGACCATGGATCCTACCAACTAGGATACATGGATCCTAACCAGGATCCATCACTATCTGGCCCTGGATCATAACTATCTGCCTTGGGATACCTGGATCCTAACTAGGATACCTGGATCCTAACCAGGATCCATCACTATCTGGCCCTGGATCATAACTATCTGCCCTAGGATCCGTGGATCCTAACTAGGATACCAGGATCCTAATGATGATCCATGACAATTTGGCCCCAGATCCTAACTATCTGCCCTAGGATCCGTGGATCCTAACCAGGATCCATCACTATCTGGCCCTGGATCATAACTATCTGCTCTAGGATCCATGTATCCTAACTAGGATACATGGATCCTAACCAGGATCCATCACTATCTGGCCCTGGATCCTAACTATCTGCCCTAGAATACCTGGATCCTAACCAGGATCCATCACTATCTGGCCCTGGATCATAACTATCTGCCCTAGGATCCATGCATCCTAACTAGGATACCTGGATTCTAATGATGATCCATGACAATCTGGCCCCAGATACTAACTATCTGCCCTATGATCCATGGATCCTAACCAGGATACCTGGATCCTAACTAGGATCCATCACTATCTGACCCTGGATCCTCCATCTGTCTTTGGCAGGACTCAAGTCAGGATACCAGCACTATCTGACAGATAGTAGTAGGATCCACAAACACACCATCTGAGCAACACTAGTTAGTGCTACTGCTAAAAACAACACAAACTATTACCAAATTAAAAGGGACACTGTCAGTTTTTTTAACCTATTTCCTGTATCCCTTTACTTACTGTGACTGCCACTAATCTAGACTCACTGAAAGATACTATGAGTTATTATATGCATTACTTCTTGGTAAGCAGAGTATCTGCACCCAAAATTGTAACATACAGGTTCTGAACTTATCTGGCATGGTCTGTTTCTTCCCACACATCCTTGACAGTGCTATCGCACTGATTACGCCAAACTTGTAATGAACGAGTTCAGTGCGCTCAGCACCACAGCACTGTTGGGAATACGCAGAAAGGAGCAGACCATGCCAGGTAAATTCAGAACCTTTATGTTATAATCTTGAGTGCAAATACTCTGCTTACCAAGGAAGTATACATATGGTGACTTATAGCATCTCTCAGTGAGTCTAGATTTCAGGCAGGTATGATCAGTAAAAGGGACACTGAAAACAAATCAAAAAGCAGACAGTGTCCCTCTAACTTTTTTTTAATACTATTCTTTTTTTGGTACTCTGTCCGATTGGGTGGATGTACTGCCTTCTAACTATATTGGCTGTCATAAAGCCGGACGAAGGAGATTAACCCCTTAGGTGCCCCCTCCAGCTGCCATTCACATCTTGCAGGGTCATTGGCTCAAGGACAGCTGTCCCAGTGGAAGCATGCGCATGCATTTGCCCCACCACAAGCTCCACAGCATCCCCCCCCCCTTTTTTCTCTTGCTTGTTGCACTACCACTTGTATCTCTACAGGTAGCAGTGAAAGACTGATGTGACATAGCGCCCGGAAGAGAAGAGCATCCGCTGGAACCCTTGACCTCCTCCTTCCCATGGTCAATCATCGAAGTGCCAGACTCATTCCCAAGCGCAAGCTGTGGGCATCGTGAATGGCAGCCCTGCCACTGAAAAATTAAGCCAACTCGATAAAACATTCCGTACAGTACCACTAAAAGAGCGGTTACTTACTCTAACAGTAGATCTTCAATTGAGCCACACCATGGACCTGTAAGCCGTCAGTGTCAGAACCACCCAGAAACCTTTGCTAGATGGAGAACCCATGTCGACAAGCATCATTACTGCCTATGTAACATGGGTGGCCCAACTATGCCTCAGTTCCCCACCAGAGACAAGCTCGGAGGATCCTCAGACTGGCAGGGACCAAAGCAACCAGGACCACACAAAGCACAAAGGAGAGGATATGGAAACCCAAGTACTCAGAACCCCGAAATGGGCCTAACAAGAAAACCAGTGTGCGAAAGCAGGCAGGATAACCAGCAGCCACCCAAAAAGAGGGTAGGAGGGAGAGTTGTGACTCAGTGGAGTTCAACTCAGTTCAATTTTATCTGTTTGACATTTTCAGTCATTACAAATATTAAATTCAATTCAATGAAGTACAATTGCATACAGTGGTCTGGAGACATTTACATTAACAAATGTACAAAACTTCACTTTTTTTAAAATAATTTTAAATGAAACATTTCAGACAATAAATCTTACTATGCAATTAAAATTTTTGGCCCCAGGGGGATGTCTGCCCACCAAATTGCCCTATCAATAATACTGCAGCACCTAATATACTGTAATACTGGTGGCAGTGCAGCGTAATGGTTAAAGGCACGGAGCTGCAAACCTGGAGACCTGGGTTTGAATACCATCAGCTCCCACTTGCATACTGTGTGACCCTGAGCAAATCACTTAACTTTGTTGTGCTCCTAGGTCATATCTGGAACAAGCTCCAGCTTAGTGTGCCTTTCCTGGTTAAACAGTTTCCCCTTTCCCTAACGTACAGTACCAAGTGAACTTGTGAGGGAACACAACCTCGATGGAGGGGTTTCTCTCGAAGATCTATTGTTACAGTAAGTAACTACTCTGTCTTCTTCGAGGTTACCTCCCTCCACTGGGCCACATCATGGAATGATTCCCAAGCAGTACCAGAGCACCAAGGGAGAAAGGAAGAATCTAAGTACTCTGAGTAAGGGAAGCTTGCAAGACAGTAAGTCCAAATTTGGCATGCTTATGAGAAACAATGTACAGACTGTAATGGTAAGGACCAGTATGTGACAGCAGGCAGGACAACCAGCAGCCACTCGCAAAGAGAGAAGGAGGGAGAGCAGTAGCTCAATGGAGGAGTTTCCCTCCAGTTTCTCTCAAAGATCTATTGTTATGGGAAGTAACTGCTCTATTTCTTCGAGGTTATCTCCCTTCATTGAGCCACATCATGGAATGATTCCCAAGCTGTACCCGAGCACTAAGAGAGGAAGGAAGAATTTAAATACTCTGGGTATGGAGACCTTGCAAGACTGTAAGGCCAAATCCAGCAGAGCTACGAGAGATGATGTTCAGACTGCAATGGTTAGTGAATGTGTGAACAGTACTTCAAACGGCAGCAGTACAGATATCGGCAGCCAGACACACTGGGAAAACAAGTCATGGAAGTAGCCACTCCATGAGTGGAGCGAACACAGACTGGACCAGGAAGCTGCTTACCATGCTTTCGGTAACAAATGCAGCAGGCCAACCATTTGGAAAGGCCATGCTTAGAAATAAGGGAGCACAATTTCCTGGAGGTGAAAGCTACAAATAGCTAAGAAGATTTCCTGCAATCCTTAATATGATCAAGGTACCAACACAACATCCGACAGACGTCAAGCAAATGCAGTCAACATTCCCCACTATTCATGGGAGTAGACAAGTAAACCAGAAGGTCAGCAGTCTAATTTTGGGTATGCTCAGAAACAACCTTCAGCAGAAAATGAGAACTGGTATGCAAGGTAACTTGATCCTTGTGAAAAAAAGATTAAGAGGCTACGCAACCAGTTTTTGCAATTCTGAAATATATCTAGCAGACGTCATAGCCATGAGGAACAATGTCTTTCAAGAGAGGAAGCGCAGCCCACAAGTAGCTGCAGGCTCGAAAGGAGGTGCAGTAAAGGTCTCCAAAACCAAATTAAAGTTCCACACTGGAATCGGATTTTAGACCTGGGGTGCAAAAGCAAAACACCTCTACAGAACCTACAGGAAACCTCAAGCTGGGCCACCACTTTACCATCAGTGAGGGAATGGAAAGCCAACAGCACAGTCAAATGAACCTTTATTGAGGAATATCCAAGGCTTGCATCTGTAAGGGACAGAAAGACATCTATAACTTGACTGGACATGTTAAGAGGTCCAGCTGATGGGCAGTACACCAAGACACAAAATGTTTCCATTTCAGGGTGTAGGTGTGTCAAGTAGATGATTCATGGGTTGCCAGTACAACAGCCGCAACCACCAGGGGCACCCTGAAAATGTAAAACACATACTCACCTAATTCTTGATCATTTAGGAATATCTTCAGCATTGATTCACACCAGTGGGTCTCAGCCAGAGGTGCTAGGACCCAGCAGAAGCCAGAACTTTTCATAGGGCTGGTACCGAGGCAGGTAGTGCGCATACGCAGCACCACATGACACAGCATGTGGGTGCAAGCTTATGTTGACGCCAGCCCCCAACCACCTCAGTACCTTTTTATCGAGGAGGTGCAGCATAATCTAACAATAATCTATGCTCTTAACTAAGGGCATAAAACAGCCCATGTAGCTCATATAAGGAGGGCCACCAATCAGTAACACAGTGTCTTCACAACCCAAACAAAACATAAAGGGATAAAGACCAACACAATATACTGGAACGAGTCCAGGGGATGAAGGGTGGGCATGCGAATCACTGGTGAAGATAGTCCTAGAAGATTAAGGAGTACAGTGAGTACTTCATTTTCATATCTTTCAGGAATCAATCTTCACCACCGATTCCTAGTGGCGGGTCAGTGTACCAAACTCAGACACAGTTCACTGCACTTGAGCGGTAGGACCTAAGGGCTTACTCAGAACAGCAATCCATTCAGGGTAGTCCTGCAAAAGGAGGCATGCTGCCTTGCACTGACATCCAAGGCATAATGCTTCATAAACTGCTATCTCTCACCCTTGATGAGGTCCTAGATCCATTAACCCGATTTTCAACCTCTCCCTTAGTCTCACCCAGTTCCCTGACCTATGGAAAGCTGCTACAGTTACACCAGTCCACAAAAGTGGGGATAAGGCCATCCATGGGAACTATTGACCTATCTCTATACTACCTCCTCCCTCCAAGGCACTGGAACGCATAGCGGCCGACCAACTTACGGATTACCTGGAAAAACACAATGTTCTGTGTACTCAACAACATGGTTTCAGAAAAGGCCATAGCACTTCATCTGCCTTACTGGAATTCACTGGAGCGCTACACAGCACAATGGACAATGGTCATCAAACGGGGGCTGTATCTGTCGATTTAACCAAGGCATTTGACACTGACCACCACTGTCTGCTGACTGAACAGCTCCGGTCCTCTGGACTCTTTTCTGACACTGCAGCTTGGCTCAATAGCTACTTGGAAAATCGTTCACAAAGAGTAAAAATCACAGGAGTTCTCTTGGATTAGAGACAGGTCTGCTCTGCAGTCCCACAGGGGTTTATACTGTGCCCCCTACTATTCAGCCTTTTTCTTAATACCCTCCCGCAATCCTGTCCCGAGCAATTCATCCTATATGCTGATGTACAGTGACCTCTGAAACCTCACTCGTGGCATCACCACTCGTGAGTAGTCAGAGGTCACTCTATAGGAGTAAAGACATTTTCCATATCACACTTGTGCCCATCATGTATCCCCTATATATATATAGATATAGATATTTTATTCTGGCCTGGTAGGGCCAGTGTAGTTAAGGTTGCACAGCCACTTTAATGTTAAACCCCAAAGTTTGCACTTTAATAACTTTGCAACCATTTGGCTGATTTGCCTGAAATTGTGCATGTGCGGCGTCCAACCATAGATCTCTGGATCTGGAAAGTTTAGTTTTGGATGGATGTATGGTTGAAGAACCATAGAGTGATCAAAAAGTGAAAATTACCCAACTTTTGCGCATTTTTCGGTCGGGCACAATGGACTGAAGAATACATCTGACTGGATTCAAATTTGCATGTCTATATGTGGCCTGGGTTAAACTGGTGCCTTTTGAAGATTTGGTGAAAACATACTAATCCATTCAAAAGTTATGCAAGTTTTCCATGTCCCATTGTAGCCTATGGGAAATTGCGAAAACGTTCACAAAAACATTTTTTTGTCCACAACAATATCCCATTATAAGGTATAGGGAATCACGAAAACATTTTTGTTGTGAAAGCATTTTTGTTCTCGCGAAAACAATACCCCACAACATTGTTCCATGTGTTGTTTTCTTTGTCACTTCATTGTGCCAAGGTGGATTGTGCTTTTGGGCTGAAATTTGCAGGGTGGCAAGCCTTGGTCCCACCGATGTGCCTTTTGGTAGTTTGGTCCCAAACCATTCAATGGGCCCATAGTTACAGTGTTTGAAGTCGAGAAATTTCCCATAGGATAACACTGCACCGCCTTTCGGCTTTTTCACTACCCTCAGCTTAGTCCACTTAGGTAGACTAAGCTGCAAGGAAGTTCTGAAGTCACAGATTACACCTGCAGTGGAATTTTTTTCATAGCTGCTACGGTTAATGAGATATTGCCAAATAAGTGTTACAAGGGTTACATTACAGTAATATGGGGCTGCTGTATGGATATGGGGCTGCTGTATGGCCCCATATTTAAGCATATTAGAGCAGGACCGGAGGGCCCGTGCTCCCTCATATGCATGCCATTACACAAAAAATTGGCAACATGAAGGGAGTGCTGGGCCCGGAGGGCCCACGCTCTCACAAACACATACCACGAACCACTTACATTACACTTTCTCGAAAAGAATGGAAATTCATTGCAAAAAACTCCATTAATGCATCAGTTAGGGTTGATATCACAGCGATAAAAGTTTGGAAATTCGATGTTGTTATAATACTAAACTGCCAATATCCCACCACCCTACCCTACAGACACCAAGAGGCATTGGGGGGATGTGCCATGGGGTCGTCAGACCTAACTCTAGCCTCATTCTCCTATACTGTAGAGTGTCAGCTTGTTTACACATGGAATGGGGTGAAAGTTTGGCCTGACGACCCCATGGCACGCCCCAATGCCTATTGGTTCCTGTAGGGTTGGGGTAGAGGGATATTGGCAGTTTAGTGTTACAAGGGTTCCTTTTCAGGTCTTTAGGGTTAATGTATGGCTCCGATATGTGTAAGTGGGAGCACAGGGCCCGCGCTCCCACAGGCACATATCATTATGCACAAATGGGCAGTTTGGTGGGGGCATAGGGCCACCAACACATACCATTTACTAGTTACATTACACTTTTTCAAAAAGTAAGAAAATTCATTGCAAAAAACTTCATTAATGCATCAGTTAGGGTTGATGTTACAGCGACTTAAGTTTGGACATTCGATGTTAGGATTAACCCCCCAACCACCCCACCCCCACCCCTCCACACACCTGCAGATGTCGAGGTCTGCCATGGGGTCATCAGTTCTAACTCTCACCCCATTCTCATATACTGTAGCATGTCAGCTTGCTCACACATGGGATGGGGTGAGAGTTGGGCCTGACGACCACATGGCACATCCTGTCTGTTGCTGTGTGAAGGATAGGGGAGTGGGGTGGTAGGGGGGTTAACCCTAACACAGAATTTCCAAACTTTTGTCGTTGTGACATCAACCATAACTGATGCATTAATGAAGTTTTTTGCAATGAATATATTTATTCACACACACACACACACACACACACACACACACACACACAGAGAGACATATATATTTTTTTGTACGGCAAATTACTCTGGTTTATGAGTACTATACTCTTTATTTAGGCAGATACCGTCATTTGGAGTGCATGTCCACTCCGTGCTTTTTTTTCACTATAGCCTTCCACTCAAAATGATGTCACCAGGTTCCAGAATTCATAAGTAATAAAAAAAATGCACGCTGGTAAAGAAAAAGTCAGCATTAACAAGGGGCTCCAAATAATAAAATATAGTAGTTCAAAATAAACATTTAAGACAGCACACTGGGGAGACTACACAGACTGCACACATGCCCAAATGTCATTTATAAAAAATGTAAAGCACAAAGTTCATGTTCCCTTTAAACACATTATAACTGGCAAATGAGACTCCAAACATAAAAAGTACAATAAGATGCTCTAGAGTGTAGATTATGCATTGCCACAGTACCTCCTGGTGGTTTACGCCAGAGGAAAACCCACCAGTATCAATATAGCGAAATCAACACTGTCACATGTCTTAGTCCTTACTTAATGGCGTGCGCACACACAAATGCTCAAGTTCTAGTCTGGCTTGTCTGGTCATGCAAGCCCTTTTAAGTTTTTATGACTTCAAAATAAAATTACGGAGTCATACTTGTGAAGAATGTTACACACACTTCTGGAAGAATTCACACCTGCTCAATCATGCAATACTAAGTATTTAGGAAAGAGAGAAGCATGCGTCACCCGAGCTCATTTGCTCCTATGCAGAACTATCCAATTTAACCAGTTAAATGGAAAACAAAGCAATGTTGGGACATTCCATTGTCATGTTTTCTAAAATCACTGTGGATTCAAACAAACTGCTCAATTTTTAAAGTTTTTTTTTGTATGGAGTGCAGAAAAGATTAACATTTTGGCTAGATGCCTTTTTCAACTCTAGCTGAAATGTTCACCTATTTGCACCTCTGCACTGGTGTGTGAATAAGCGATAAAACTGCCTCAACACAAGTGTGCACTGGCATTTCTTACAGTTGATATTATAGTATATACTTTTGTAATCTCAGTATATTTGGTCAGTACTCCCTATAAAACAATGTTATTTGTTAGCGAATAAGAAGTAAAATAAAGTTATTTTCTTAATAATCACAAATTGTAGTGAGAAATAAATAAGGTGACCTACTGGGAATTGAACCCAGCGCCCTGCACTCATCCGGTGCTCTAGCCACTGAATTACAGGCTCACATGGTTGGACATGGGGTTCCCGGACATATTTTCTTTCCCTGGTATTGCATATCCTGCAACTAAGAACAATCAAGATGAAAATTAGAGTTTTTGTTTGTATGTGTGCAGTGTTAGTATTAAAGAAAACTATGTTTTCCTGTATTTGCCCACTTTCAGACCATGCAGGAAAACAGACTACGTCAGTCTAGTGCCCTTACCAGGTAAAGTGGGAGAGTATTTACTTAGACGCCCTCGCACATGTTAAATATTTTGATATAATAATGGCCAATTCACTTGAGTTTGAAGCCTAAATACTACATGTGAGCAAATGCTTGAAATCTAAACTAAGCATGGAATTTAGGACCAAACAATTTAATCAAAGACCCCCCATCTGGCCATTGCACTAGAAAATCTAATGCTAGCGCATTAATGGTTTACATAATATTCACTGCAAAGAATATATATATATATATATATATATATATATATATATATTGATGCTTACATTCAGGGTACAAAGCCAGAAAAGGAGGGAAATGTGTCACTAGGGTTTTCAACCCTAACATCCACCCACTTCTCATCCCCTACCCTCAAAACCCAAGGTCAATCGACAGGTCTGGGGCCGTCCCACATGGATCTGGTGCTTTAAGCTACAGGTCTGGGCCCGTCCCACATGGATCTGGTGCTTTAAGCTACAGGTCTGGGGCCGTGCCACATGGATCTGGTGCTTTAAGCTACAGGTCTGGGGCCGTCCCACATGGATCTGGTGCTTTAAGCTACAGGTCTGGGGCCGTCCCACATGGATCTGGTGCTTTAAGCTACAGGTCTGGGGCCGTGCCACATGGATCTGGTGCTTTAAGCTACAGGTCTGGGGCCGTGCCACATGGATCTGGTGCTTTAAGCGACAGGTCTGGGCCCGTCCCACATGGATCTGGTGCGTTAAGCTACAGGTCTGGGGCCGTGCCACATGGATCTGGTGCTTTAGCTACAGGTCTGGGGCCGTGCCACATGGATCTGGTGCTTTAAGCTACAGGTCTGGGGCCGTGCCACATGGATCTGGTGCTTTAAGCTACAGGTCTGGGGCCGTCCCACATGGATCTGGTGCTTCAAGCTACAGGTCTGGGGCCATCCCACATGGATCTCTGGTGCTTTAAGCTACAGGTCTGGGGCCGTCCCAGATGGATCTCTGGTGCTTTAAGCTACAGGTCTGGGGCCGTCCCAGATGGATCTCTGGTGCTTTAAGCTACAGGTCTGGGGCCGTCCCACATGGATCTGGTGCTTTAAGCTACAGGTCTGGGGCCGTGCCCCATTGTGGTCTTATTTGATGTAGGGTTGTATACAACTCAGGTTATAATCAGGTTATGGCAGGTAGGAGGCGCCTAGGGGCCCATTATATCTGACCCCCCCCCCCATCAGTTTCTTTCTTGAAAATGTTTTAAACTGTTGTTCATAGTTTGCCTTGGTAACGCATTCTCTTCATAAACAATTCTCTGGGTAAAGAAATACTTCCTTATTTGTTTTAACATTTACATTTTTGCTGCTTGTCTGTGCCCTTTGGTATTTTTTTACTTGTTTTAAAGGTTATTTTCATCACTGCCAGCAATTTGCTGCCATATGAAATGCTGAATATCATAAGCAGGTCACCCCCTCAGGTGTCTGGTTTCTAAGCTCATCATGCCCAAGGTTTCTGTCCTTCCCTCATAGATATCATTTTCCATTCCCTATGTGATTTTAGTTCTCCTTCTCTGTACGCCCTCTGAAGTTGGTATGTCCTTTGCCAGGTGTGGCAAGAGAATTGGGAGCAGGTGTGGTCTACTCTGCTTTCCATAAAGGGGGACAATTACATTCTTACTGGGGATTGGATGGCGTTGAACTCTATGAAGTGCCCAAACCCCCACGAGCTCAAGGCTCCACTAGTCGGAGGTCACTTGACTCTAGGCATCTGCATAGAAACAAAAGTGTCCTCCAACTAGCTCCCCTGACAAGGCATCCAGGGAGGAGGGCGGCCTGGATAGTCAGGCAGTGGGAAGGGGAGGGAGGGCGGCAGTAGCTGGTTTAGCTTGTCTATAGGAGGAGGCCAAGGAGCCCCTGGCTCTGCCCCTACGACTAAAGCCGCCTTACTGCGGGTGGGACTGGTAGCGAGGTTGCTGAGGCTGATGTCCCCCACAGCCACCAAAACGGGGCTTCCGAGGTTGCCCCTGCTTTGGGCAGTACGTGGACTGCACGGTTCAGATGGCCTTACCAGAGTCCTGCAGTTTGGTGATAATCTTCTCCGTGTCTTTGCCGAAGAGCACAGAGCCCTTAAAGGGGGCATCCAGAATGTTCATCTGCATATCTGGATTGAACCCAGAAACCGGAAGCCAAGCATGGCATAGGAGACAAATACCAGTAGCGGCCGCCCTTGAGGATGTGTCTGCAGAGTCATAGGCCGACCTCAGAACATGGGTACCCACGTCCAAGCCGGTCTGCAGCAGTCTAGCAAGCTCTGCTCGCTGAGGAAAATCAGGCATGTTTTGCACAATGTCCATTCCCTCTTCCCAAAGTGTGTTCTGGAATTGGACCATGTGTGTCACGAAGCTGAGACTCCTGATACTGCAGATGGCAGCAGAGTACACCTTGCGTCCCATGGAATCCAGCTGCTTCGACTCCCTGTCAGGCAGCTGGGTGCTCAGGTGCTTGGGCCTCTGCGAACGGTCGTGAGCGGCTGAAATCACCACTGAGTGGTTCGGCCAAGAAGGGGTGGTCCTTAGGGGCCTGGTAGAGCCGATGAGCCTTCTTGGGCATGGCAGAGGAGGAATGAGGGCACTTCCAGGTAGCGAACGTGACATCCTCAAAGGTATCGACCATGGCAGGGATGACCACCAGCTTAGGGTCTTTTTGGTGGAGGTATTTAGCCAACCACAGTTGCTTGGGGTCCAAGGCCTCAATGTCCCAACCTATGTTTGCCTGAATGTGCCTCATCACATCCATTAAGCTGGGATAGAAACACAGAAACATAGAAGTTGACGGCAGATAAGGACCGCAAGGCCCATCCGGGGGGGGTGATTTGGGGTGCCCCTCCTTGTCCCCTAAATCCGTTTCGACATCCAAGTCAACACGAGAGGTGTCAACATCGACATATGAGTCCGACGTTGAAGAGGATGGGGATCTGTGTCGTCTCCTCTTACGCCTCTTGTCCGGAGAGAGACAGCAGGAGGAATTGCTGGACGTAGTCCTCCTGCGCCTCTTGTCTGTATGTTTTTTGGGTGGTGCAGGCTCTTTCCCTGCCTCTGGATCAGAAGGCTCAGGGACTGGGACCGGATCAGGAACAGGGTCCCCTGGGGTATTGGGCTGTCGTGGGAAGAGGCACATCCACTGGCAGATCACATTTGCCTGTGTCCCATCAGTGGGAGAAGAGCTCCTTAACTTGCGAAAGATTCAGTTTTGGAGAACCAGGTGCAGAAGGAGGAGGTGCACCAGAGCCGTCGCCGGCCCCATCATCGGTGGGGGGGGTGGTGGTGTTGGGTCAGAACCCCTGGCGCTGATGTCCGTGGGCACCGGCATCGGTCTTTGGGGTGATGACAGAGGAGCATCCGCTGCCCCGTCGTCAGCCTCTGATGTCAGGTGGACCGGCGTCTGTTGCGGAGGGGGGGTCCCAGAGCTGACGTCAGGTGGCGCCGGGGTGACCGGCGTCGGAATGATTTTAACTGGTGGCAGAACAGCCTTTGCCGGAGGGGGAGGAGGAGGCTGGAGCAGCCGCAGGCAGACATCAGTCTGGCATCCGCTTGTCTCTGGAGTCTGATGGGCGTCCCTCGGTGGCATGAGCCTTGGGATGGTCGGACTTGTGATGTCTAGAGGACTCCTTGACCGAACATCGGTCAGCTGCCAGTGGCGGGCAACGGTCGGAATCCTTTGATTTTGACAGCAAGGACGAGGCCCTACCGCCGGAAGACCCTGAGGCCTTGCTCGACTCCTGGAGGTCAGCCTTAGAAGCAGAGGCCGAGCGGGAGGAGGACTTACCTGGGCCACCGAAGAAGCCTTTTTCGGTGGGTAGACGCACCTTCAAGGGTTGAAGGGTGGTCCCTGAGAACTTGGTCGCTACAGACCCAGCGGTGGAAGGTTTGAGGGCAATGAAATGGGAATCATGCCCCAACGACCCCGACTCTGAGCCCAAGGATCTGGGACTAGAATGGGACACCTCTCTCTCTCTCTCTCCCGGTACTCCCTATATCTGTGGTGTTTCATCTGGGTGAGGGGGGGTCTCATTCCCCCCTCCCCCCAGGATGAAGCATGTTCCATCGCAGCCAGTTTGGACTCCACTAAAAAGGCAGAAAGAGATTTCTGTTGCCTGATACATGTCCAGAAGTTAAAGGCTTGGCAATGAGGAGATGCGTCAGTGTCATGGTCGGCCCCCAGGCAAAAAAGGCACGCGGAGTGACCGTCCTTAGATGGTGTCTGCCAACCGCAGGAGCACTTGTTCATGTGCTTTTTGGAGGAAGAGAACACAGATGTGAGAAAGAAACACTTTTAGAAATGGTGGAGAAGGAAGACAGCAATCGGCACTGCAAGCAATAAACCGAAGGCGAACTAACCCTGACCGTGTGGCGGGAAAGAACTGGAACACGTGGGGAACTCCTTCTTTATATAGCGTGACGTCGGGAGTGGAACTGACATTGGTGGGGGTGTTCCCAAGTCGGGGCTGCTAGAAGAAGAATTTGCCGAGAACCGCCACCAGGTGGCGACAGTCCTACTTGTGTTACCTGCTGCAAGAGCTTCCTCTCGAAGTAAGATTATGGGTTACAAAGTAAAATACTGCAAAGTTTTATGTAAACGTTGAAATATGTCAATGATTCTTCATAATTTTTTCCCCCAATTTTGACCTTAAATGTTCAACATAGTCATTTTATTACACCACCTTATAAACATGACAGGTCTCATTTATGAATTCCTGACCAAAATGAAATTTTGAGGCCCAAGTGTGAAAGACATTTTGGGCAGGATTTGAAAAATTACAAGTTATGATCATGATGTGAGGTACACAAATGGCTGTGTTGAAAATGGGGGATCACAATCACCTCCCTTGTTCATAAGGAGGGGTCCCAAAAAAGCCATGTTGAAAATCTGGTGTACAAATATTGACAAATGACAAAGCTGAGAATTAAAGTTCAAAACGGACTGAAATTAACCAGGCTTACTTTATTTTCTCATATCACAGTCGTCGGTTCCAGCAGCCAGACGCCGTTTCGATCAGAGAGTGGATCTAAACCTTGGAACAGTATTAGGTGAGTGAAGGTGCGGGGTGGTGGGTGTTTAGTGGGGGGGGGGGCAGAAAATCAGCAAGGGACCATTTTCTTCTTTGCAGGTTTTTACAAAAATATAACAGAAAATTATGGAGGCAAAGTTTCCTTTTTTGACAGCTGGACTATAGCCAGCACTGGGGACTGGGCACCACAGTGTCAGGATAATTTCTGGTGGCATCAGGGTGGGCACCCCAGTGCCACCACTGATATATTAGGGGAGGGGGCACTGTGGAGGGAATGGGGTACAATATTGCAGTACCGGGGGTGGGCACCGCAGTCCACTTTGACTCATGTATTTCAATAGACAGACAGATTGATAAAATAGATGGAGACAGACAGATAAGATAGATTGACTAATGTATTTAGATAAAGAGACCGATAAGATAGACAGACAAAATAGATAGATAATCCAATAGACAAGACAGATAATCCAGTAGAGCAGTAGAGATAGATGGAGACAGTAGATAGGTCTATCACGATGCGTGATGGAGACCGCCGGCTCACTGCTGACACTCAAGCTGACTGGAGTCTCCATCTGTGGCTACAGCAGTAAGGAAAGTCGCACTGTTCTCATATACAGAACAAGGTTCCGTCACTGCTGTCTTAGGCTGCCTTTGGGGTGCCCAGAAAAGGTATTTCTGGATGTAGTTTAAAAAACAAATACCGTAATCCAGCTACACAGGTCCCATTTAGCTAATTTCAGGTGTCTGTTTTCGTAAAACACTTCATTTTAAGGTATTTTCCAAATTTTTAGTTGAAATAAAAAACAAAAGGGTGGCCTTCACGAGTAACAAAAAAAAATTCTGAAAGCCATTTTTGGTTCACAACAACATAGTGATGCAAACTGAAACTGCTCCCATTAACCAAAAATGTATGATTCTTATCAAAGGCTTATCCAAAAACCCTACTGAGCATGCTCAGGAAAAAAGCTTTAACATAGAAACATAGAAACTGTCGGCAGATAAGGACCGCTAGGTCCATCCAGTCTGCCTGTAAGCCCTATACTTATTTGCGGCCTCTGACCCTATCCAGTCAGTGGCCTTTCATCACTCCTTCCCACCTGTAAGGTTCCCTCGTGCCTGTCCCAAGCATGTTTAAATCATTCCACTGTGCTCGCTCCCACCACCTCCTGTAACAGACTATTCCACGTGTCCACCACCCTCTCCATGAAGAAATACTTTCTCACATTTCCCCTTAACCTGCCACCTTCCAATTTCATAACATACCCCCTTGTTCTTGTACTCCTTCTATATTGGAAGATGTCTCCCCCTGCACCTTGTTTATACCCTTGAGGTAGCTGAATGTTTCTATCATGTCCCACTGATCCCGCCTCTACTCCAGCAAGTACATATTGAGGTCCTTTAATCTCTCCCCATATGTTTTGTGCTGCAAGCCCTATACCATTTTAGTTTCCTTTCTCTGGACCACCTTCATCCTGTCAATATCCTTGTGAAGGTGTGGCCTCCAGAATTGTACACAGTACTCTATGTGAGGCCTCACTAGTGTTTTGTACAATGGCATCACTACCTCCTGCCTTCTGCTAGTGATACCTTGGCCTATACACCCAAGCATGCCACTGGCCCTCCCTGAAGCCTTTGTACTCTGCTTAGACACTTTTAAGTCATTTGAAATAATAACTCCTGGGTATCTTTCTTCCTTGGTGATTGTTAGCAACTCCCCCTATCCTGTAGCTCTCCCCAGGTTCCTTTGTCCCAGGTGCATTATTTTGCTATTCTTTGAATTAAATCTCAGTTGCAACACCTCAGACCATTTTTTAAGCTTCCCCAGTTCCTTCCTCATTTTCTCCACACCGTATGGAATATCCACCCTGTTGCAGATCTTGGTGTCATCTGCAAACAGGCAGACCTTTCCCTCCAGCCTTTCTGCAATGTCACTAATGAAGACACTGAACAGGACTGGTCCAAGAACCGATCCCTGAGGTACCCCACTGGTCACTCCCCTCTCCCTGAATTGGGTCCCATTTAATATCACCACCCTCTGCCTCTTGTCCGTTAGCCAGTTCCTAACCCAGTTTACCACCTTATATCCCATGCCCCTTTCAATCTTTATAACACTCGAACCAATTAATATTTTTTTTCACAAAACCTTTGAAAGGCACTACAACTTGTCACAGGCTACTTCTACGCTAAACGTTTCAGAAAAACACTTCTGTACCATCTAGGTCAGGGTTTCTCAAATGATGAGGCCAGCCTCCCTGGGGAGGCCCCAATCTGTTCCAGGGGAGGCTCAAGCAAGCCTTAAAATGTACTATATTTAAATGTCAAGTTTTGGATGCTTTGTGTGATAGGATGCAGCAAACTGAAAGCTAGTAATGGCATGCAAATTTATGTACAAAATGGTTACCAGGAAAACACACTCAACAAACACTTGTTTCCTGGTATGACATCGGGGAAAGCTGAATGGAGGAAATACAATTCTTGGAAACTGTGCAAAACAAAATGCAAAATAATACAAATGAATAGGAACAAGATAACAATTGACTCATTATGCTGGCTGAAGAAAAGCACAAATACAAAGGCTAAGCAGAGAGATGTTAGGAGCAAGGCCAGGAGGGGGAAAAATGCTCCCCAAGAAGGTATTTAAGGGCAGGGTAAAACTGACAAAGAAGACAGTTTGACTCATGGAGGTATTGCAGCGAGTGGTAAATAGGGCCAAAACTCAGAAGTGTTGAGCGAGTAGGCTAACCTGGAGAGGGGGTTATAGAGGGAGAATAATAGCGTCAGTAAAATTAGAATAAACTCAACTACTCACATGCACTTCATTGTATTCTTCCTATAATGTGCAAAGTATGATGGTTGTTCTAACTATGGGGAGGCTCAGAATTATTTCTATATTGGGGGAGGCTCAAGATCTTTTCCAAGGCTTGTGGGAGGCTCACTATGACAAAGTGTGAGAACTCCTGATCTAGGTTGTACGTGAGAGCACCAAAAAGTGTATTAAGTAAAAGAAAAAACATTGTAGTTCTGTATCAGAAACTGCACAAGACACCATCAGAAACTGTTCACATCTTAGGACCCTGCCAATCAGACTGCACGCCAAGTTTTGAGACATTTCAATGAATGCTGCCAAAGTTATTATGGTACATAAAATGGGATTTAACATTTAACACCTTACTCAACCCTAAAAATACTGGCACTGTAATATACACTCTTCACAAAAAAATGCATTAATGCAACAGTTAGGGTTCAACTTAATTTTACAAAAGTACGAAAATGCGGCAGTATGGTTTCTAATTCTAACTTCCAATCTGACCAAGCATCAAAAGAACAAGACCACAAAAGCAACAACAGACAGCCATCATCAGGTAAGATGAACAACATACAACTGTTTCTAGATGACACAAATGCAGTAGCACTGATGTGCTACTTTCAGAGATTTGTATCTGTGGCATGCACTCAACAAGACATATACACTCACTTGTCACTGCAGATACAAATCCAGGATACTCAAATCACAACACGTCTTCTATGTGCAGACGCACAGGCCCATGCAGCCACAGATACAAATCCATGTAATTTAAATTACAAGAGTTCTGTTGTCTGCAGATGTGTAGGCCAGTAAGGGGTTGGCTCTTCTGTAACCTCAGGTATTCATGCATACTGTAAGACATACACACACTTGATGGGCCTGCACTTCTGCAGTCACAGTTTTTAAGACATACACACTGACTTCTGACTGTAGAAGTCTGGGAACCACAAAATCCATGATACCAAAACTGCAACAGTACTTCTGTCTGCAGAAGCATGGGCCCCTGAGGTGCCTACATCTCTACAGAGTTACAGGTGTAGGACATACATACCTGCTTCTGACTCCAGAAGCTGGAAGGACTGTTGCAACGTGGGTATCATGCTTTTCAGCAGCGAATCTAGAAACTGTTCAAGGAGGTAGCAGTTTTTCAGTTACACAGCTGCATACAGAAAATCATGCAGCAGTGGATCGTGCTATCTAGCGAAGTACCTCATTCACCGTGCATGAGCACCTCTGTCTGCAGAGGTGCAGACCACTTGGGGCCTCCTGTCTGCAGAAGCACAGGCCCCTGGAGTTAGAGCCGGCCTTAGACTTTGTGGGGCCCAGGGCACACGTAAAACACTGGGGAACCCTATAACTGGCAATCTGGTGTTTGCGTTCTGTCATATTAGTTTAACAGCTTCACATATGAAATTACGTACATAACTTTATTTTTATTACAAGCTGTAATATGGCTCTGGGGTTCCTTCTGTCTTGACGCTTTTGAGTACAGTCTTTTCTTACATCCCTTGTGAACCCATTCATCCCTTTCTTATATCCCATAAACAGACTGGCTGAATTGTACAGTATACTAGAGACAGAACTTGAAAATAATATTTACTCCGAAAACTTCAGGGAAAAAGCTATAAGCCTGGTCCATCACAGAGAACAATGTCTGTGCTACCCTCACATGGAAGCATGAGTATTCAAAAATATCAGCTGGCAACAGGAAGAAAACAGGCACTTCACATCCTGAACTAAATTCAAGGACTATAATAATTCTCTTATCTGATGTTGCAATGATAATAATACATGCAGCTTTTTTTCTGAGTAAATATTTTAAAGTTCTGTCTCTAGTACGCTGTATAATTCAGCCAGACCATTTACCAAATACATTCAGGCATTTTCATTTGTGAACTCTGCTCACTTGGCAATTTGCATGTAATACAACCACTATGTGTCATTTGACATCAGTCATCATAATTTTATTATTTGTAACGTTTCACCAAGAAGGGCATACTGAGCTAAAAATATCTCGTTTCCAGATGCGTCCTCAGGAGAAGGGAGAAGTACAACAGATTTTACTTTAGTACAAGTAAAACGTCATAAAGCACTTCATTACATGAAAACTTGTTTGTAGCCCAGCATAGTAAAATCTAACTTGGCATTTTTTTAATGCAGTTATTTTAGCTGACAGAAACAAATTACTTTTTCTTGAAAAAAGAGCGTTTTCATTTTTTTTTGTTCCTTTCTTTTAGTGGCCTACCTCCTCGGCCAGGGTGTTCCCTATGGTTCCCCAATTCCAGTCCATCCTGCATCGGGCACTGTGCCCAAGCTGATACCTCCTCCCTCTCTTAGGCCATGTCACAGACCCCCTCCCTTCACGGAAGGCCAAGGGGTCGGGGCCAGAGCGAGCTCCAGGAGCGTCCGATGTAGCACCGCAGGGACCTTCATCTCTGCCGGAGGATTCAGCTGTTTTGTCCCCTGAATACCCACTCCCTCACGGCACAGGCATGCAAAGATGCCAAGGATGCTGCGGCACATGCTCCCACATACTGCACATCTGCCCACATCAACCACACCAATGCACTGCGAGTTGCGCTACCCCTAGCCACCACCAGGAGCCAGCACCTTCACAGGAGTCCCTCCCCACCCTCCCCGGAGGAGAGTAGTCTGAGGGACACTCAATCCTCCTCCCCTGGTCGACCCCCAACAACCAAAGTCCACACCCAAACCCAGGTCGCCGGCGTGAGGTGTGGCGTCCAGCGCCCCAACCCTCAGCACCATCAGGTCAGCGGAATAAAGAGCATTTTCAACACTAAACACAACCAAACTGCCCACCAAAGTCCCCCTTGAGAATACTATAATAATAAATATGAATTAATTGGTAAACCTACTGGCAACAGTAAATTTAAAAAAAATCTCAGTTTGAAGCACACAGACAGTGTGATCAGATGTAAAAGCCTTCTGCAGTATGCTGGTACTGCTGTGAACTCAAATGGCACTGCAGTCTTACTGAAATCTATTTTGAAATTTATGACATGTAACTGGCTACTTGTGGATGTGCTGGCATTAGCCACTGCCCACGCATGTCAATGTGCATGTAGTCCTATGCTCCCTACTTGGTCATCTTGCTAGGTTCTGACAAACTTGATGGAATTTAAAACAAACAAAATACAACTTGTAATTAAATATAAAATAAACGTTGTCAGCTGTCAAACAGCAAAGCAACGCCCTAAGCTGTTTTTACTGCTGCCCAAGGCATTAGCAGTGCAGCAGTTTTAAGTCTTTGGATTTTGTGGGTAGGGGGGTATCACTGTGCCAAGTGCTCCCTCCCTCATTCTCTGTCACTCATCCCCATATTTGGATAAGACTGCATGCAGTTTGTTTTGTTGGGGGGGAAATGGGCTGTGGCTTAAGTGCTGGCCTTTCACCACTGGTGGTCAAGGTTTGAATTTCAACTCTGATCACAAATGAAATGAGTGTGACAGCTCTCAGCTCGGTTTTTGCTGTCCAATATTTCCTGATAGAACACCAAACGCATGTCCAATTAAGAACGATTACCCTGCAAGTCTGGAATCGTGGTCCCTCCTGGTCTGTCCTGAGTGAGAGTGACCTGTACAGAATGTGTCTCATTGACGGTGGGCTTCAATGTACAGAGATCAGTCTGTCAAAACTGAGTGGGGGTAACATAGAAACATAGATTTTGACGGCAGATAAGGACCGCTTGGCCCACCCAGTCTGCCCATTTCCCTACCTAATGGATAAGCTGCAGATCCTAGTTAACCAGCAGCCTACTTCTTCCTACCCCCACTCCCTAGAATTGCCTTATGACTGTCCCATGCATGCTTGAATTCCACCACTGTTTTTGACTCCACAACCTTCTCTGGAAGGCTGTTCCATGCATCCACAACCCTCTCTGTGAAAAAATACTTCCTTAAATTACCTCTGAGCCCCCCATATCTTCAAATTGTGCTTGTTCTTGCACACCTCTTTTTTGAAAGATCCTACCCTCTTGACTTTGTTGATTCCACTGAGGTACTTGAAAGTTTCTATCATGTCCCCCTTTCTCGAGGCTATAAATATTAAGCTCCTTAAGTCTCTCTTCATATGTCTTCCAGTGCAGACCCTGCACCATTTTAGTTGCCCTCCTCTGGACAGCTTCCATCCTATCTATGTCTTTGTGGAGATTGGGTCTCCAGAACTGCACGCAGTACTCCAGATGGGGTCTCACCAACTGTCTGTACAGAGGATAATAACTTCCTGTTTTCTACTGGTGATGCCTCTCCTATGCATCCCAGTATCCCCCAGCCCTCCTTGCTGCCCTCTCACATTGCTTGCCCACCTTTAGATCATCTGATATGACTACCCCAGGTCCCTTTCCATTTTGTTGTTGTTAGTATCTCACCCCCCATTGTGTACTCTTCCCCTGGGTTTTTGTTTCCCAGGTGCATTACCTTGCACTTCTTAGCATTGAATCTAAGCTGCCATACATTTGACCATTCCTCTAACCTTGCCAAGTCCCTTCTGATCCTTTCCACTCCACCTTGTGCATCAACTCTGTTGCAGATCTTTGTGTCATCTGCAGAGAGACATACTTTTCCTTCCAGTCCCTCTGCAATGTCGCCGTTTATAAAGACATTGAAGAGGACCGGTCTTAATACTGAACCCTGCGGTACCCCACTAGTAACCCCCCTTTCTTCAGAGTGGACTCCATTTACTATTACTCTCTGTGTCCTATTCTCCAGCCAATTCTTTACCCAGGCTGTCATCTTGGGACCCACTCCCAGGCTGGCTAACTTGTATATTAATCTTTGTGTGGGACTGTGTCAAATGCCTTGCTAAAGTCTAGGTAGGCCATGTCCACAGCCCCTCCCTGATCTACTACTTTGGTCACCCAGTCAAAGAAATCTATCAGATTTGTCTGGCATGACCTTCCCGCTGTGAATCCATGCTGCCTTGGGTCCTGTGCCCCTCTGGCCTCTAGATACTTGACAATTCTTTCCTTCAGAAGTGATTCCATCATTTTCCCTACCACTGAGGTTAAACTAACAGGTCTGTAGTTTCCTGCTTCTGCCTTGCTCCCACTTTTGTGAAGGGGAATCACATCTGCCCTCCTCCAGTCCTCGAGTACCACCCCATCCTCCCATGATTTGTTAAAGAGGGTAGTCCGTGGTGTCACTAGTTCTACCCTTAGTTCTTTTAGAATTCTGGAATGAATCCCATCAGGCCCCATTGCTTTGTCCACCTTCAATTTTAAGAGTTCTTTCAGAACCCTTTCTTCTGTAAATGGGCTGGTATCAACTTCTGTATCCAGAGTATTTCTACCATTTGTTTTAGGTACCTCCCCCTCTTTCTTTGTACATACTGAGCAAAAATATTTGTTTAGTATCTCTGCCTTTCACAGTCACCCTCTGCCCACCCTCCCTCCCTTTTATTAAGCCTCACTAACCTCCCTTGGTCTTCCTTTGTTCCTGATGTACCTATAAAGGTTTTATCCCCTTCCTAACTGAGTTGGCTATCTTTTCCTTGGTCTGGGCCTTTGCTGTTCTGACTGCCTTCCCAGCTTCCTTTTGCTTTAACTGATACAGTTCTCGTCCTGCTCCTTCTGTGATTCCTTGTACTTCCTGAATGCTTTTTTCTCTTGAACCTTCACTGCCACTTCCTTTGAGAACCATAGTGGTTTCTTACATCATTTCATTTTGTTTATTTGCTTCACACAAAGGCTTGTTACCTCTGGGATGGCAGTTTTATTATTCCCATTGTTCTTCCACCCTCCTTCCTGCCCATTTGCTAGTGCATTCCTTAGGCACTCACCCATTTTGGCAAAGTCAGCCCTCCTAAAGTCCAGTACTTTTGCCTTTGTATGGCTTGACTCTATTGCTATGTTTATTGTGAACCATACTGTTCGATGGTCGCTAGTTCCCAGATGACTACCCACTTCTACATCTGTGATCCTCTCCATCTCCATTTGAGAGAACCAGGTCTAAGATTGCTCCCTCTCGAGTGGGCTCCAATACTAGTTGTCTAAGGCATGCCCCCTGTAGGGCATCTACAATAACACCACTCTTCAAAATGGCTGCTGCAACTGCACTCCAGTTAACATCTGGCATATTCAGATCACCCATCAGCAATATCTCCCCTTTTTCTGCCATTCTAAGTATTCTTTCTATCATTTCCTTGTCCATTTCCTCCTCCTGAGAAGGGGGTCTGTATACAACCCTTGTGCGGATGATGGTGCCATTGCCGGTCTCCAAATTTACCCACAGTGCTTCTTCTCCTCCCTGTTTTCCCTTTTGTTCTGTTGCTTTGATTCCTTCCCTTATTTAAAGAGCTACTCCTCCTCCTCTTTTACCTTCCCTGTCCCTCCTGTAGATAATGTATCCTGGTATATTTATGTCCCAGTCATGGTTTTGTGTGTACCATGTTTCTGTGACTGCCACGATATCCAGATGTTCCTCCTCCATCAAGGCCACTAATTCAGGAAGCTTGTTACTCAGACTACGGGCATTGGTACTCATTGCTCTCCATTTTTTGATGGCTTTACCTTCTTTTGAGGTATCCCCCACTGACCTTTCTACCTCGGTTTTTTTCTCATTTAGTACCCTGTTTTGTAGGGAGAGGCTGGGATTTTCCTGCTGCTTATCAGTGCCTCCCCCCTTGACTAGTTTAAAAGCTTGCCAATGAAGCATTTAAACCAATTGCTCAAAAGACTTGTTCCCTTCCTGGACAGATGCAGACCATCCTGCCAGTATAGGCTGGTGTCCCTCCAGGTGGAACCCCAGTCCCCAATGAAGCCAAACCCCTGTGCTCCACACCATTTTTAATGGAAATAGAATATGTTACTTACCTGTAACCATAGTTCTATGAGTGGTATATGGTTTACAGCTACACTATGACAGTTCCACTGGAATGTGATAACTGGCCAGCCTTCTTTAAGCTAAGCTCCTCCTACCACCCAGGCAGATGCATCCCCTGACTCTGTCTCGTGATGTCAGATCTCGCATGCTGGAAGCAGGATCAGGTGCCACTTGCCAGGGGAGTCCAGGTGGGTTGTCTGAATGTGAACCATGAATAATTCCTATAACTATGTTTACAAGTGAGTAACTTATTTTTCTAGGGATGTGGATACGGCACACTTATCCATACCCCGGGAGACTCCCCGCAGTTCACCAGGAGGAGGGAGCAAGGTGCACACCCCTACTTGGCGAACAGAGACTGCAGAACTGAGGTCCCAAAACACATGTCCCAGCATGACTTGAGGTTGATGCAGTAGTGGGAAATGAAGGCGTGTTCTGACCTCCGGCATGTAGCCCTACAGATCTCTTTCATGGGTATACCCCTGGAGGCAGCCACTGAGGCAGTGGTATGTCTGATGGAATGAGCCTTAATCCCAACAGGAGGCTCCTGGCCACCCAATCTATAGCAGAGGTTGATGTAAGAAGAGTTCTACCTTGCAATCATCTGTTTTGCTGCCTGTCTGCCAGGCGCAGCTTCAGTGTAGGTGACAAACAGCTGGCGAGTTTGTCCCTGAATTTCAGCCAAATGCTCAACATAATATTAGAAAATTCTCCACAGGTCCAGTGTATGGAGCCTGCTGTCGGCCTCTGAAAAAGGGTTAGTAAAGTATACCACCAACTTAATCAACTGGTTATGGTGAAAGTCCAATACCACCACTGGGAGGAACTTCGGATTGAGATGAAAGATGACTTTGTCCCTATGGAAGACCAAAGAGGGGGAGTCAACTGAGAGTGCCTGGAGCTCCCCAATCCTTCTGGCAGATGTAATGGCTACCAGGAAGGCCACTTCTCATGACAGGTGTGACACTTCATACCTGTGCACTGGCTTAGATAGCTTGCCCACAAGTACAGCCAGGACCAGCAGTTAAGTCCCATAGTGGAGGTGGATCAGGTACCAGAGGGAAGAACTGGTCAAGGCTCTTGAAAAAGTGCACAACCACCTTTTCTTGGGCCACTACTAGCATTACAGGCCTGTGCCTAGTAAGCAGAGAAGGATGCCACGTGTACCTTAAGGGTTGTTGCTCACAGTCCCAGCTGGGAAAAGGAACCAGAGGTAGTCCAGGATGCTAGCCACAGGGCAGACAAGGGGATCAACCTCCTTGTCCCGACACCAAATGGAACATCTTCCATTTAAAGGCACAGCACCTATTAGTTGACTCCTTTTTGGATGCATCCACTACATCATAGGTATCATAGATTGGTACAAAGCCAAGGGGACATTTACACACCCATGACGGCTTGCCATATTTTTAACTATACCCAGTAATACCCTGATCTATCAGATGATTATCCAATCTTGCCTTGAATTCTGTCATGGTCTGACTAGCCACCACCTCTATCTAAGACTATTCCATATTTTAGCAACCCTAGTACTGAACCAGTGCTTCCTAATTTTTGTACGATAGGTCGGAATCTTTAATTGAAGTGGATGAGCCCTAGTGTCGTATGCCTGGATCTTTAACTCAAAACCCAGCTGGGCCCCTAAATCACCACCTAGGACTGCTCTATAAACCATGCACATGTCACCAGAGTCTACGGAATTTCAGTGTATAAAGGTCTAATTCCTGCAGCCTCTGCTGGTAACCTTGCCCTTCCAACCCTGACAACCAGCCTGGTTGCTCATCTCTGTACTCATTCAAGAGCATTTATTTCTGTTTTCCCCCTGGTGCCCAAACCTGGGCACAGTACTCCAGATGTGGGCAAACCAATGCTTTATACAGGGGCATCAACACCTGTCTGTCTCTACTTGTAACGTGCTTATTTATACAATACAGTAACCCACTGGCTTTCTTTATAGCCTGACTGCAATGAGACTTAAAACTAAGATCATTAGTAATATGAATACCCAGATGCTTTTCATCAGTCAGTGGTTGAAGCTCCACTCTAGGCTACATTTAACTAGGATTTGTCAATGCCGAATGTTTGCTTGCTGGCATTAGCAGCGGAAGTGCAGGAGTGAAGTCAGATGCAGTATAGGAATGGTAGTGATGTACTGAACTGACACCAACTCCACCTCCACCCTGCAGAGATGGACAGCCATTGGGGTGTGCCTTTGGGTCGTTACCCATAACGGTCACATTTCACCTCACACTACCCTGCAGACACTGACAAGTGTTGAAGTTTGCCTTGGGGTGTTTGAGCTTTACACTCGCCTCATTCCATAAGGAAATACACTGAAATGGGTGCAGTATATGAGAATGGTGTGAACTCTGAGGCCAAAGAGTCCAAGGTGCACCTCAATGCCTGTCACTGGCTGCGGGGTTGGGGGTGGAATGGCATGAGCATTACTGTCTACAATTCCAAGTTGCACCCCTGACACCTGTGAGTCCCTACAGGGTAGGGCAGACGCCTGTCAGACCCTAGAGGGTAGGGCGTTATGGTGAGAAACCCTAAGGCACTGCGCATGTCTTGGTATTTTTACTCTAAGTTTTCAACATGGGCTTTTTGTGACCCACCGCGTGAACAGTGACACTATCAGTTTGTTAGCTGAAAGGTGATTTTGCCCAGTGACTGTGCCATTAACGTCATAGGTGCGAAAACACATTTCCAAGATGATGTGAAAAATGACAGCTGTACTGTTCATGAGAAGGTGTAAAAAAAATGGTAATGTTGAAAATCTGGAGCGAAAATATAAAAAAAACTGGTGAAGTCACGAGCGTGCATATAAACTGCGCAACGCACACCTGTAATGCAATTATCTGGGGGAATTTTTTCACCAAATTTTCAATATAGGCATTTTGGGACTTCCACTCATAAACAATGTTACTGTGATTTTCTTAATCTGTCCCGAACACTAATTTCCCACAGCGACTGCGCTATTCTGCACTGGAAGTGCGAAAACACATTACAGCCAGGATGTGAAAAATGACAGCTGCACTGTTCATAAGAATGTGTGGAAAAGTACCAATGTTGAAAATCTGGAATGAAAATATTACAAATTTGTGAAGTTGCAGGGGTGCATAGAAACTGCACAATGCACGCTCGTAACACAGTCATTTTTGGGAATTTTTTCACCAAATTTGCAACATAGGCTTTTTGAGAGCCTAGCTCATGAACAGTGACACCGTCGTTTCGTTAATCGGTCCCGAAAGGTGATTCTGCGCAGTGACTGCGAAATCAACTTTCAGGATTGTATAACAAAATGACAGTCACTGAATTCATGAGATGGGGACCCAAGAACCCCATGTTGAAAATTTGGTGTAAAAATTCGATAAAATGACCAAGATATGCAGCAAAATTGAAGCAACCCTATTCATGCCATTATACAGCTTATCGGCATTTCTTCAGTTCATGGTCGGCTTTGAAGAGTGCAGACGTGTTCCCGCTCCACCGAAGATCATCGTGCCAGCCTCCGGAGGTAAGTATGGAGTGAGGGGTGTGTGGGGAGGTGGGGTATGCAGAGCGTGGGCGCGGGTTGCAGGGGGGGCAAGAGAGTCAACGAGGGACCATTTTATTTTACATGGATAACGTGGGACTTTTGCCACACTGGGGTGTGCTCCCAGCATGGCACCTGGAAGTTTTTGGGGGCAGTGGAGCCAAAGGGGGATTGGGCACCCCTGTTGGCCATACAGTGTTGGGGGGGGGAAGACACATGAGAACGCTGGACTTTTGCCACGCTGGGATGGGCTCCCAGCGTGGCACCTGGAATTTTTTTTGGGGGGGAGTGGGTACGGGAGCTGACAGGGATTGGACACCCCCGAGACATACAGTGTGCATGAGCCGAGGGGGATTGGGCACCCCCTCGGTACACAACAAAGGGGGTGTATGCGTGCATACAACCAACGCTACAATCTGTAGTGGTGACGTGGAGGCAATTTACATACTGCTGATGGCAGGGCAGTATGCAAATTGCCTACACGTTACCACCGCTGACTGTAGCGGTCGTTTCCTTTCAACTGTATGCCACTGCAATCTGAATTGCTGTCATAGACAGCTGGAACATTCACTGGTGTGGTGCAGCCGTGCCTGCAAAAACACTGAGGGCACTGGAAGCGGGGGTGCCACACCTACGAAAACTCGTATGGTGGCACTATGTTTCTTGCACATGTGTGCAAGCAAACATAAAAAAGCTGTTATCTTTCCCCAAGTGCATAACCCTACATTTATCGGTGTTAAAAGTGGATTGCATCAATACTGCCCACTGCTCAAGCTCATTTAAGGCTGGCTGTAAGGTGGCCGAATTTTCTTTAGAATTTAACTATAAAGCCTATCCTGGTGTCAACAGCTAACTTGGATAGCCATACCAGAGTTGATGTTTGCATAGATGAGATGTATAGATTAAAAAGGCATAGGCCCAATACTGAACCCTGGGGGACCCTAACAGACACCTGTGCCCATCCTGACAAGGAACCCCTTACAGACACCCTCTGGCTTCTATCCGCCAGCCAGTTTTCAATCCAGTGGGTAATATTTGCATGTATGCCATGCCAGATTAAGGCCTCGATAAGAAGGACATGAGGGACTTTATCAAAGGCTTTTGAGTAGTCCAAGAAAATAATGTTGACTGCGTTACGTGAATCAAGCGCCTGGTTGACCTTGCCATAGAACTCCAGTAAGTTCATTTTACATGATCTGCCCTTCCTAAAGCTGTGTTGATGGTAGTCTATATCCCCTGGCATGGTCAACTTCTCTATAATGAATGTTTTTATGATACCCTAAGGGACTTTACCCAAAACTGATGTTAAACTTATTGTTCTATAGTTAACCGTCTCTGCCTATAACCCTTTTTATAAAGGGGAATGATTTCCGCCTGTCTCCATTCCTCCAGTACCTCAGCACTGTCTATAGAACACTGGAATAAATAGGTAACAGGGGATGCCAACACATCGGCCAGCTCTTTCAGCACCCTAGGTTGGAGACCATTGGGACCCTGGGCTTTATTTTGATCTAGTGCCTTTAGTCTGTCTCCAACATCGTCGATCTCAATTCTGAGTGACAGACCTATATCTTGTGCCTGGTGTATCATAGCATTGTGGGTTTTTGGGTTGTAAATGGAGGCAAAATAAGTATTATAATGGCAAGCCATATCTCTCTCTTTCAATGCAAGTTATCCATTTGGTTGCTCTAGGGGGCCAATTGTTCTATTACTATCTTTTTTATTATTTATATAGGAGAAAAAGATTTACAAGTATCCTGCACTCTTGCAGCTAGCTTATGTTCATAATCTGCTTTTGCCTTGCAAATACTAGTTTTACATTTTTTGAGTTCTGTTTTATATTCATGCCAGCTGGCCAGCAGCCCACTCTTCTAGCCTTGTTGTAAGCTTTATTTTTGCAGTCAACATTTTTTATAACAATGGCAGTAAACCAAGATGGATTTTTTTGGGAGCTCGTAGATTTCCTGGAGCTAGGAATAAATTCCTGTACAAGCGCTTTGATTTTATTGCATAAGGAGTTCCATATTTGCTGTAGTGAATATTTAGTAAAGTCTGCCTGCCAATCCCATGATGCGAGGTGAGCCCTTATACTATTAAAGTCAGCCCTTCCGTAGTTATATACTACCGTAATACTGGTATATTTCATAGTAACCTCATTAATACAAAAATCAACCATATTATGGTCGCTGGAACCCAATGGGTGCAAGGCCCTGCAATCTTGGATAACATAATCTATATTACTGAGGACTAAGTCCAGAATATGAGAGCCCTGGTATGATTTTTAACATGCTGCTCTAAGCCATTTAATAAAAATGACTCAAGAAATCTTTGCTTGGCCAGTGTTTCAGCCTGCTTGGGGTGCACGCCATCTTAACCCTGGGAGGTTAAATCGCCTACCAGTAAGGGATTACCTGCTGAAGTTAAGTTTTGTATAAACTCTAAAAGCTGAGCATCTTCTAAGTGTGAACTAGATGGCAGGCTGTATATAATACCCATATTTATCTTTGGCTTATGGTGGGGGGATAATTTAACCCAAAGCAGTTCTGACTGGTCGTACTGAGAAGTATCAACTCTCTCTGATATAATATTGTCTGCTAAATATACAGTGACGCCTCCACCCCTGGAATGTGGCCTATCCCTGTGATAGAGAATGAACCCTGGGATTTGAAGGACATCCTTGGAAAGACTCAAGGCATGGAACCTTACCCACTTAGGAACCAGGCCATGAGGTACAGGGACTGAGACTGAAGGTCCGGGCGCAGGACCATCCCCCGCAGTCTGGTCAGCAGGTCTGGGAGTAGAGTCAGTCACAGCGGAGACCCACTGCTGAGGTGGAGGAGCTCCAGGTAACAGCATTGCCTTGACCATCTTGTCCTTCCTGACCTTGACCAGTACACTGTGGATCATGGGGAAAGGCATACATAAGGTCCAGGGTCTTGCAAAGGCATCACTTATCAGTGTCCCAGATTGTGGGAGGTGGGCACAAGACAGCCTCAGCCTGGCATTCTCCCAGGTGACAAACAAGCCCACCAGAGGTTAGCCCCACAGGAAGAACAGATGTTCACCAGCTCCTGATTCAGAGATCACTCATGTGACATCTCTCCTACCCAGCTGAGTGCATCTGCTAGCTGGTTGTTCTCCCTCGTGACATGAATCGTCAAGAGATCAGTGCCCAGGTTGCGCATGAGGGTACAGATGTGGAGTGTCTCCTGACACAAGGGAAGGGAGTGTGGCTGCCCTGTCTGTTCAGGTAGAACACGGTCATGGTAATTTTTAGACTTGAACGACCTGCCCCCTGACTAGTGGAGCAAATTCTGTCAGAGGCAAATGCACTGCACAGAGCTCCAGCAGGTTCATGTGGTTAAGAGACTCCCTGTGGGAGCAGAATCCATGGGCTGTGTGGTCTCCCAGTGGTGTTCCTTACCTTACTAGAGATGTGTCCATCATCTGCGTGATGCTCAGCTCTGGGTGAACAAATGTGGTTCCTTCCTCCGGATGTTCCGGGACCAGCCGTCACTGGATGGTGTCCCACATCAGCTGGGTCACTGAGACTGGCTGTTCCAAGTGGCCTAGGCACTGGGACCACTGACAGCCCAGATCCCACTGAAGGTGGAGAATCCACCAGCAGGCCCAACGGACCATGGTGGTGCAGAATGCCATGTACCCCAACAGCTGTAGGAAATCCTGGACAGGCACATAAGCTCAACCTGAAATGAGCAGGCAAAGGAGGCAAGATCCTTTACCCAATCTGCTGGGAGGCAGGCCTTGGTCACAGGGAGTGTAGTTCTGCCCTAATGAACTTGACCACCTGCTTCAGAACCAGTTTGAAATTGTCCGGGTTGACCAACATGCCCAAGTCTCAGCATGTCTGGAGAGCCAGGTCTGTGAATCTCACCACGGCCTTCCTGGATGGACTAGCTAACAGCCAGTCATCCAAGTGGGGGTACACTCTGACCAGTAGGTGTCACAGATGGGCCACCAAAACTACCATGCACCTGGGGAAGATCCCTGGAGCTGAGGAAAGGCCAAATGGCATGACCTGGAACTGGTACAGGACGCCTCTCGCTCAGAACAGAGGTACTGGTGGTGGTATCTGCAGACGGGAAATGAAAATTACATACTTACCATAATTCTTGATCTTCTAGGAATATCTTTACCATTTATTCACACTAATGGGTATGTGCCGGAGGCACTAGGACCCCGCAGGAGCCAGAACTTTTCAGGAGGACCGGCGCCAAGGCAAGCTGTGTACATGCATGGTAATGTGAGTGCGGTTTGTGGAGCCAGGCTTACCTCACCGTTGGCCCCAACCACCTCAGTTCTTTTTTTACTGAGGAGGTGCAGTAGAAACTAACTAGTAGTCATACACTAACACTGAAGGATCTAAGGAGCCCTGGTGACCTGTGTAAGAATGGTCAACGTGCGAGTAATACAGCCTCTTTACAGTTCAGGCCTTGAACAAGGGGAGAAAAATAGTAAACATACTGGAGTCAGCTCGAGGGATGGTGGAGACATGTGAATAAATGGTGAAGACATTCCCAGAAAATCAAGAATTACGGTAAGTACGTCATTTTCATATCTTCCAAGAATGTATCTTCACCATTTATTCACACTAATGGGTCAGAGTATCAAGCAGAGATAGAATCACTGGAGTAGGGTAGCAGGAGTGAAGAGGTCATTCAGGACTGAAGTCAATGCAAGACAGTCCTGCCAACGCAGCATACTGCCTGACAGTGACATGCAGGCATAGTGCATAACAAAAATGTGCACTGTGATCACAGTTACAGCTTTGTAATGCATCAACGACAGGCACAGAGCAAAGCTCTGCTAAGGATGTGACAACTGCAGTGGTGGAGCTGACCATAATGACCTTTCAGCATGACCCATGCCATGGCACAGCAGAGGTGCAAACAGCTTACCACCCAGGCAGAAATGCACTCGACTGGCGCAGGCTGACCCATTCAGCTGGAAGCAAAGGACACCAAAAGCTGCTTAGATTGCTTGGAATCCTAGTTCTGTCCAGGTGAGACGTGAGGACCACCTGAACATTCGGAGAATGGAGAGAGAGTGCTCTCCCATCATTTTGGAAGCTGACAAACTAGGTAGGCAGTACAGTGGCAGATTCACAGAGAACTCCAATGCCACTTAGGAAGGAACTTATCGAGTGCGGAGCAACCTCATCCCTGTGAGAAACAGTATAAGGGGATCTGCGATCAAGAGATGGATTTTAGACACTCTGCAAGCAGAAGAGATGACCACTAGAAAGCCGCTTTCCAAGTGAAAAACCTAGCTCTCAATTCACAGAAGGCTCAAAGGGCTTGCGGGTGAGCACATCCAGCATAAGATTGACATCTAGGCAACTACCAGCTTCCGGGTGAGGGGCCCCGTGTGTAAAAATGCCCAAAAGGAACCTCTTAAAAGAGGCAGTTGAGCCAGGCAGAGGGACTAATGGGCTCATGGCATACAGATATAACCCTCAAGTGGACCTTGACTGTGGGGAATACTGCAAACTAGCATCAGAAAGGTCCAGCAAGAACTCCAGAACCTAGTAAGCTGAATCCCAGAAGAGGTCTATGCGAGTTCTGGAGCACCGGATGGAAAACCTTTCCATTTGACTGTGTAAGTCTTCCTAGTAGAAGGTTAAAGGCAGGAAAAAAGTAATGCAGGAACTTTCTGAAATACCTTGTTCCTATTCACCTCCATCTCTTTAGGAGCCAGGTCCGAAGGTGAAGGAAGTGCAGGTTGGGATGGAGTAGAAGACCCTGAGGCAACATGTCTAGTCTGAGAGGAAACCACGTCTACCGAAGTCAAGAGGGTGCAATCAGAGTGATTTTACCACCCATGTGCATCCAGTTTGAGCAATGTTTGCAGCACTAGGGATCTTGGAGGGAATGCATACAGAAAAGATTTCACCACAGCAGTCTAAATGAATCCTGGCAGAAAATGCCATGCCTTGGCCTTCTGGAGCACACTTGAGACAGTTTGTGCAAGAGAGTCCACACCTGGGGTGCCCCACTCACTGAACAGTGACCTCACCAAATCAGTTGTGAAGATGGGCCCCTCTCTGGCCGAGCTCACCTGCCAGTGTATACTAGACTCCTAGCAGATAATTGGCCTGGAGAAGGATCCCCTGCCCCAGGCCCTCCCTCCACACTCTCATAGCTTCTCAGAAAACAAGGTAAGAGAGTGCTCTTTATTGTTTGTTCACGTAATACAAGGCAGACCGAAATCTGTCTGGAAAAGGACTGTTTTGTAGCTGTTGAGATCCACTAGGGCTGACAGGCCATACAAAAACAGTTCATATGTGCACCCTGCAGCTGAAACACTGACAGTGAGCTACCCGGCAGGGAGGCCCAGTTTCTGGATGGAAGAAGGGAAACTGGAGGAGATTGTTCTCCACTGACTGGCAAGCGAGTGATCATATCAGGGGCTTGATCAGCTGCTGTAAGGCCCAGTACGGGTTGCATGGGGTGCGCTTAAACAGGTCTGCTGTCCATAATTTAGCATGCTATCCACAGGATCATCTGTATATTGCCCTCAAGGGAAGACCGGGCCCTGATCGTATTCAGGAGAGCTCCTAGGAACAGCAGCTACTGCGAGGGTCAGAGCGGAGACTTCTAGACTCAAAAGAACTCCAAGAAGGGAAGGAAGTAAAAGGCTGTAGCCAGAGTTTTGTGGCTGGACGATGTGGCTATCAGCCAGCTGTCTGGGTAAGGGTAACTTGGAGTCCCAACATCTTAGGTGCGCTGTAAGAGCCCAGGGGGCAGGACTTAGAAGCTTGCATATCCAGGGAGCTAACCAGTACTGACAAAATAAAAGAACTGGTAACTGCTTAGATAAAATCCTGTATATGGCAGTCAGGAGAATTCCCCACCTTTTTTTTTTTAAACCTGTGCCAGGGGCTAGAAGAGCTCCAAAAGGATAGACACAAAGGTAAAATACCCTTGGGCTAGCAACCACTACAACATGCCCTGAAGCACAGCAGAAGTACCTGGGCCTGAACAGTCCAGGCTGAGAAGTCATTATCCTCACCTTCAGATGAGATGAGGTGAGGTGACTGCTAGCCCGGTGGTGCTGAGGGTTGAGGCGCTGGATGCCTTACCTTGCGCCACTCCAGTGACCCGGGTTTGGAAACAACCTTGGGTCATCTGAGAGCTGGCATGGGTGGGGGAGCAGGACTAAGTAACCGAAAAACAGCTCTTCCTCATCACTCCCCAATAGTTCCGCTACCACTGGTTGGAGGTCAGGTGGGTAGCGTAGGTGGGAAGGGATACACACACATGCCCGGGGCATGGGGACTGGTAGAAAATGGGGAAAAAAACTGATAAAAATCTATATAGAAAAAAAAAAAGATGAGATGAGGTGGGGGTAAGACTTATTCTCCTCGGGAGAGGAGTAGGGAGGTTCCTCTAAACTGAGTACCTCTGACATCGACCGGGTGCCAGACAGGATGCCAGAGAGGGCACCGTAGATGGCACTAGGGATAGCGCAGACCTAGCACCAGACCTGGCCCAGATCCGGTACCATCCCCAACCCCTGACCGGATGCCAGACACGGTGCTGGACACAACATCAGACATGGTGCCAGACCCGGTTCTGCAGCTGACATCAGACATGGCACCAGACCCCCACTGGACATGGTGTCAGGCACCAGACACACGGTGCCACACAATACGAGACATGGCGTCAGGGGTTAGCACCGTAAGGGGTGGCACGAGGAAGGAATGGATGTGGCACCAGGAGATCCCCAGCACCAACCTGGCGTCGACATGACATCGGAACCAGCAGTGTCAGGCGACAGCACCGGGAGGAACCCCCTGGAACCAACCTGACACAGACAAGAAATGATCCAGTGCCTGATGCATTCGAACCAACACCTAAACAGGCCCCCCAAGGGCCAGGTAGGGCAAAACACGGCACCAGCAGATCCCCATGACCTGATGCTGGCATGAAGTTGACATGACACTAAAGAGGGGTCGACCCGGCACCAAGACCAGTGCTAGAAGCAGCATCATGTTAGGCCTCGAAAGACCCAAACCCAGCACCGACGCCAGAACCAGACCCAGCACCAAAAACCTAGCTAGCACCAAAGGGATTGGCAGTGGTACCTGGCTGGTCCCACCAAGTGATACAAGGTGGGAGTGTGACCAGTGGGTCAGGAGTCAGCGGTGCAGTTGCCAGCAAGGGCAGAAGGCTGTTGCTGGAGCCAAACACGCTACCTGGCTTGAGGGCCTTTTGTGGTGGTGCAATGGTACCATCCCCAAAGGGCCAGGGACCAGGTCCACAAGGAAAGACACCAAGCCTGATGCTGCACCCACTGTTCCAAAGAGCTGCCCAGAGGTGGAACCGCCCATGGGGGTCCCCACTTAAGGACAGAGGGAGGACTCTGGTCCTGAGTCCTCAACATACCAGCACCAAAGGCCAATAGCGATGCAGATGGAACCAACAAGCGCATAAGGTCCCAGGAGATTGAGAGTCTCATGGTAGACCTCCCAGGGGGAGATCTTGAGTGGTACCGCTTTTTCCTCTTCTATAGGGAAGAGGAAGAACTCAAGCCTAAGCGACACCAAGCACCCAACCAGAATCAGGAACCAGCCTATCCGTTTGTGCATCGGAAGACTATCCTTCCTACTGAGCACAGGACTGCCCATGGGCAGAACCTTTCCAAGACTGGAAAGTGGACCAGAAATGGCCACACTGCCATAGCAGCCTGTCTGAAGGCTCCCCCTACTGTCACCCTGCATAGCCATGAATGTAGACTCAGTAGGGCAGAGAGAAAACCTGACAGATACAGTATTTACATAAACTCACTAAAACTGATACGACAATAACAAACTCTAGCTTTAAAAACAAACTGCAAAGAACTGAAAGCAGCTGTTATATAGTCTTGAAGTTCTGAATCCCAAAGGACGAGTGTCATCGTCACTGAAGAGCACTCAACGGTGGGGAAAAAGGAACTGAGGTGGTTGGGGGCCGGAGCAGAGGTAAGTCTGGTGCCACGAGCCACTCTCATGGTGCAGTGCATGCGCACAGCTTGCCTTGGCACCAGCCCTCCTGTAAAGTTCTGCCACAGATCCATTAGTGTGAATAAATGGTGAAGATACATTCCTGGAAGATTGGGAAAGAGCGCATCCTGGAGGTCCAGGGAGCAAAAGCACATGTTCTGCTCCAAGAAATGAAATAATTTGGCTCACAGTGACCATGCAGAAAAAAACAGGTTGCTCACCTGTAACAGTAGTTCCAGGAGTGGTCTATGTTGTTCATCCACACTCTTTGGCAGATACCTTGCCGCTTTAAGATGTGCCGGAAGTCTTCAAGCTGGCTCTTCCCACCCAACCCGGGTGGTATAACCCTCGGCTCCGCCCCATGAAGCCAGATCTTAGCCCGCTGGTTTGTGCATCCACAGCCGGAGAGGTCGGGTGGGTCTGTGTGGATGAACAACATATACCACTGCTAGAACTACTGTTACAGGTGAGTAACCTGTTTTTCTAGGATCGTGGATATGTTGTTCATCCACATTCTTTGGCAGACTCCTATCAGTTCTCTGGGAGGAGGGAGGCAAGGCGCACACTCCCTACATAGGGAAGAGATATTGGAGAACCGAGGCCCCAAAACCAGCATCCCGGGCGTGACTCCTGGTCGATGTGGTAATGGGTAATGTAGTAGTAGTAGTAAGTAAGTAGTAATATATTTTATTTGAAATATGCCATGAAATGGATAAAACACCACTGAGCGAATTTATTTTCAAGGTGGTCCATATAAACATTCATACAGTTGCCTTTCTCACTTACATCATACATAGAAAATATATACAGACGATTTTGTAAAATACAAGTAAATACATTGCAAGTAAGAAAAATTAAGATACAATCTAAGAAGTTTCAAAGAATAAAGGTGTTTGCTGACTTCCAGGCAGCAGCTCGACAGATTTCCTGGATAGGGATGTCCCTGGAAGCAGCCACCAATGCAGCAGTATGGCAGGTAGAATGAGCTCTTATCCCTCTAGGAGGCTCCCTGCCCACCAACTCATAGCACAGACTGATGCACGATGTGATCCACCGTGCAGTAGTCCATTTTGCTGCAGGTCTGCCAGAAGCGGCTTCAGAGTAGGTGACAAACAGCTGGCGAACCTCTCCTCAAATTTCTGCCATCCTCTCCTTGTAATAGGAGAGAGCACCTCTCAGGTCCAAAGTATGGAGCCTGTACTTCACCTCTGCGGTGTAACTGGGGTAGTACACTGGCAGAGTTAGCACCTGGTTAGAGTGAAACTCTGATACCACCTTCGGAAGGAATTTCAGGTGGGGGCGCATGACAACTTTGTCCCTGTGGAAGACCAGATAAGGGGAGTCCACCGAAAGTGCCTGCAGCTCCCCTCTCCTTCTGGCAGATGTGACAGTCACCAGGAAGGCCGTCTTCCACGCCAAATGTGACAACTCACACTTGTGCATAGGTCAGTACCAGCAGAAGATCCCACGGATGTGGAGGTTCATGCAAAGGGAAATGTGATCCAGGCCTTTGAAAAAGCGCCCGACCACTGTCACCACTGGCTGACCGGCCCGCGCCTGGTAAGCAGAGATGGCTGCCAGGTGCACTCTAAGGGTCGATGACCAAAAACCCCCTTTGGAGAGAGAACAAAGGTAGTCAAGAATTTTGGCCACCGGACAGAACAGCGGGTACAGGCCCTTGCCCTGACACTAAATGGAAAATCTTTTCCATTTGAAGGTGTAACATCTCCTGGTCGATTCCTTTCTCGATGCCTCACCATGGCATAGACATCCTCGGACAGACCCAAAATTTGGAACTCTAGCCGCTCGGGTACCAGGCAGTGAGGTGTGCAGGGACTGAAGGTCCGGGTGGTATACCTTCCCCTGATTGAAAGAGATCAGGTCCGTGCGTGTGCAAAGCTGCTCCAGGGGCCTGCAGCTGAGGCTGAGGAGATCTGGATACCAGAACTGGCACGGCCAGTCTGGGGATACCAGAATTAGCTTCAGCTTGTCGAGCATCTAGTGGATCAAGGGAAATGAAGGGAAGGCATAGAGGAGGCCTGGGGTCCACGGCCTCGAGAAGACAACCCCCTTCAGTGAGCCCTGCTGAGGGGGAGGCGGGCATGGAACAGCCTCAGCTTGGTGTTTTCCCTGGAGGCGAACAGGTCCACCAGCAGTTTGCTCCAGAGGGAGAACAGGCTGTAAGCTGCCTCTGGATGGACAGACCACTCATGGGATATCTCGCCTAGGCGGCTGAGAGCATCTGCAAGATGGTTTGAGGCTCCTGCCACATTGGTGGCTAGGAGATCTGCCTCCAGACAGCTCATGAGGGTCCAGATGCAGAGTGCCTCTTTGCACAGCAGACGGAAGTGCATGCCGCCCTGTTTGTTGAAGTAGTACATGGTCGTGGTATTGTAAGTCTGGACTTGAACCACTTGACCCCAGAGCTGAGGAACGAAAGCTGACAGTGTCAGTCTGACTGCTCTGAACTCCAACAGGTTGATGTGACATTGGGCCTCCTTCAGGGTCCAGAGCCCATGGGCCCTTTTGTCCCCCATGTGGGCTCCCCAGCCCATAAGAGAGGCATAGGTCGCAAAGACGACCATCGGCTCGGGGTGGACAAACTGAATCCCTTCCTGCAACTGGTATGGGGCAGTCCACCAGTGGAGTGTGTTCCACATCTTCTGGGTTACAGCGATCAGCTGGTCGAAATGACCGTGGCGCTGAGTCCACTGGGCAGCCAGCTCCCACTGAAGGGGGCGCATGTGCAGCCGGGCCCAATGGACCACTGAGGTGCACGCCACCACGTAACCCAGAAAGCACAGAAAGACCCCCGGGCAGGGCGCAATTGCCCAACCAGAAATGATTGGGCAAAGGAGGAGAGACCCTCCGCCCTGTCCGCTGGGAGCCGAGCTGTGGCTTGGCAAGAGTCAAACTCTGCCCCGATGAAGACCATCACCTGAGAAGGCACGAGTTCCAACTTGGCCTCGTCGATCAGCAGACTGAGTTGGGAGCAGGTCTGGAAGGCCAGGTCCCTGGACCTCTCCACCTCCTGTTGGGTGGCACCTGCTAGGAGCCAATCATCGAGGCAAGGATAAATCCTGACCCCCGACGCCTGAGGTGGGCCACCACCACCACCACTGCATTTGGTGAAGACCTGTGGGGCCGATGACAGGTCAAACGGCATGGCTCAGAACTCGTACAGGGTCCCTTCGATCCTGAAGCGAGGAACCCCTGATGGGATAGATGGATTGGAACGTGAAAGAATGCATCCTGCTGATCCAGTGAACAGAACCACATGTTTCGCTCCAAGGATGCTATGATCTGAAACACAGTGACCATCCAAAAGGTGCGTGACCTGAGATATTAATTCAGGTCGTGCAGATCTAGAATGGGGCACCAGCCCCCCATCTGCTTGGGCACCAGGAAGTACCTGGAGACAAAGCCTGGGTCTGGCGAAGGATCTGCCACTGGAGCCACAGCCTTGAGGAGGAGCTGAGTGATGTCATCTCTGAGAGCTGACTGAGTCTGAGCGGATACTCTTTCCTCCCGAGGGGCGCGGGCTCGGCTTGGAGGGTACTGCTCAAATTCCAGAGGCAGTCCCTGACTGACCACTTTGAGAACCCACCTGTCCAAACTGACAGTGGACCAGGCAGAAAAGAAGTGGTGGAGCTGGCCCCCCACAGGAGGACCCAGAGCTTATGTGACAGGAGAGGGGGTGGCAGCCCCAACCCCGTCACTGAGCAGGCTTGGAGGAGGAGGATCCAGGACCAGAACCTTGGCCTCCTTTACGGGCCTAGGAGGGCCCGGGCTTGGGCCTGGGTATCAAGCTTGAGCCTGCTGCTGTTGTTGCTGACCTCCTTGAAAGGAGGACTGCTGAGCTGCAGGGGAAGAATGCCGAAAATGCTGCTTCTTTTTTTTCTGCTGGCCCTTGCCCAAAGAGCCCTTGGCAGAAGCAGAGTCCAAGGTGGCACTGGACTGCTCAATGCACTGAAGGTGACCAGCCACTCCTGGGGGCCAAGCAGGTCGGTCCCTAGGAAAGGCACATCATCTGGTTTGTGCTGAGTGTCTGCCGGGAAGGAAGAGAGCCTCAGCAAAGCCCTGCGATGAGAGGCAACTGCAGCAGCCATTGAACGGGCACAGGAATCCCCAATGTCCAAGGCTGTCTGAAGCTGCTGTTTGGTAGCAGCTTGGCCCTGATCCCAGACCTGCTTGACCGTGGTCCGCATGTCCACGAGGAGATGTGGGAGGACTTCATCCAAAAACCCAAGAAGGGCGTGGGAGAAGTGTGCCATGACGAAGGCCAAACTTAACTGATGAAGGCCCAAGGAAGAAGCCGCATAGACCTTCCTGGCTGAATGGTCCAAGAGCTTGGACTCTTTTTTGGAAGGTCGGTCAGTATCGGCAGAACTGCCACTATGCCCGAACACAGAGGCAGTCACCAGGCTCTTGGCTGAAGGGTGCTCTGTGAACCTCACAAGGGACCCCATGGGCACCACGTACTTGCAGGCCATGCGGGGCAGGCATTGCTGGACAAGAGGCAGGACGCTGCCAGAGTTCTAAAGCCGGGCCAATAATGGCCTCAGCCACAGGAAAGGTGTCTGTTGGGGTATCCCCCCTCTTGAGGATGTCCGTGAGGGGGTACTCTGCCTTTTTCTGGATTGGCTCCAGGTGCATCCCTGTAGACTCAGAGATGAGGCGAAGAATGCCCTGAAAAGAGGAAGGACCTTCCTCCGTCTCTAACCCACTGGCCGATTCACATCCCCAGGATGAGAATGTATGCTGGTGACATCCGAATCAGAGGAATCTGGATACAACAGTCAACTGCCCAGGTCACCTTCGATCCGCCAAGGGCAATCCAGGGTGATAGTGACTGAAAGATGCTGGGGGAGCCCTGTGTCCAGCCTGTCTTCTTTAGAAAGAGCCTTCCCACAGGCTGCTTAGGCGGCTTAGGCGTGGTTCCACCATAATTGGTGGAGAGACCATTTTTGGCCTAACCAGAGGTTTCAATGTCTCTGTGGGTTAGAGAACTGACTTCATCGTCTCTAAAGGAGTCTGCTTCGACCTAGGAGGTGAAAGCCAAGTAATGGCTGAGGTAGAAGCCGGGGTCAGCTTGTGCCCGGTCAGAATCAGTTGTTGCTACATGAGGTCCTCGTTGCACCGACGGAGTTTCCACCGGAACCTCTCCTCATCCGAGGAGGACGCCGATGGCATTGCCTCTTTTTAGAGCATTTATGGCTCTTCCTCGGCCTATCGGTCGCGGGGGTCAGAGACCTCGATCAAGATCAGGCAGGCCGACTCGGTCACTCAGGAGACTCCAGCGGTACCGGTGATTTCCCGGGGTATAGGGACCACTTCCTCGATGGGAGTTCCAGCAGGCTGGGTCTCATCGTCAGGGAAAGTAAGAACTGGAGTTTAATCAAGAGAATCATCGACTGGTGTCGGCGATATAGGATCAATTGGATCGATGACAATTTCCACATCGATCAACTGTTCGGTTGACTGACCAGATGGCAAAGCCGAGAAGCCAGCTGCTGAAGAAGCAATCTCGACCGAAGTAGAGACGGAATGTTCCTGGGACCGAGATCTCTCCAGTTCCCAAGAGCATTTTCATCAGGAAGAAGACGATCCAGGATCCTTCTCCCACTTATGGGATCGAGAGGAGTGCATGCCTGCAGGACCCTCTCCCTTGGTCGGGAGAGACTGGCACAACTCTCGGAAGGAGCCTGAGAAGGTGGAGCCCAGGTTGAGCAGAACGAAGAAGCTCCTAGTAGTTTCTGCAGCCCACACCGCTTCCTCTTCGAATGCTTGCATGCGTTCCAACTGCTCGGCGGATACCACAGCTGCAGAAACCACCCAACGAGCCTCCTTGGATTTCACCAAAGGGTTCCGTTTCTCTGGCCTCCCCAACTTCAAGCATGTGAGATGGTCGTCGAGGACATTAGGATGGAAAGCAACACACAAATCGCATTTTGAGGTATCATGGTTGACACAGAGACAGTACATGCACGTGGTGTGGGGATTGGTGCGTGACATTTTCTGGCTGCACGGGCACCGACGAAATCCAGGGGAAGACTTGTCTTCCATAATCAATGATAAGTAGTCACAATCGCCAACCCGAACTAGACAGATTTTTTGAATAAACAAAGGTTTTTGAGCCACGGCCTACAAAATGCATGAGCACGAGGGAGGCAACTTGTATCTTTCAGCGGAAAGGAAGACCTAGCGTCATAGGGCACAGCAGAGGATTATACTGCCTGGGTGGGTGGGAGGAGCCAGTTTGAAGACTTCTAGCACATCTTAAAGTGGCAAGGTACCTGACAAAGAGTGTGAATGAACAACATATCCATGATCCTAGAAGAACATTTATGTACTTACTGTAACATACGAACATATGAAGATGCCAGCAGATTAGGCATTACGGTCTATTGTGTCTGCTCAAGATGTAGCTCACAGTGCAGTCTCTGCTGCTGCCCCCCTCCCCTTTTCTTTCCCTCGCTCCCAGGTGCCTCCCCCAGAGTTCCCCAACTGTCCAGTTCTCTCCTTACCTGTACCTTGCCCATGTACTTGTCCCATCACCTTTTGAATCCTCCCACTGAAATCAGTTCCTCTGGTAACACGTTCCAAGGCACCACCACCCTCTCCAAGAGTAGTGTTTCTTCAGTTCTCTTATGTACCTTCCACCTACCAGTTTTAGGCTATGACTCCTCATGGTTCCTTCCCCCTTCAACCGAACAAACCCTCAGTGTTTACTCTGCTGATCCCCTTCAAATATTTGAAGGTCTCTATCATGTGCCCCCTGTCCCTTCTGTCCTCCAGGGAGTACATGTTTAGCTCCCTTAATCTCTCTATATAGGACTTTTCCGCTAACAGTAGATCTTCAAGAGAATCACTTTTGTCAGGCCATACCTATGAAACTAACAGACGCCAGGTGCTTGGACCACATGGTAACTTTCGCAAGCAGTCAGCCAGAGGCCACTCAAGCCAACAACAGACATCGACTCATACATAAACGTGGGTAGCCCCTCCTCTCCACAGTTTCCTGCTGGAGAGCATACTCGGAGGACCTCTCTGCAAAGAACCACAAGAGAACCCAGCAGTCTGTGAACTAGGCAAGGCAGAGGGCATTAAAGGGACAGTGTCAAGTGTCAACCCCCTTAGGCCTCAAAGTGTCCCTAGATTAAAAAACACATTTCACGATTGTTCACATTCTATAGTGACTGTTGATATAGCTGGTAGTTTGATTCAGAGCCTTTTCTTTTAAAAAGCGAAAAACTGACTGTCCACCATACTGGTGTTAACACACCAAAACATGTTTGTTTACATTTCTTGACCAGCTCCCACTACATCTTTCCTGGACTCAGGAACAGCCCCAACACAATCTAGCCAATGATTATGCAGTGGAAGTAGAGGAGACTATTGTATCATGAGTGGCTGCACTATTTGAGGGTGTTTCTAATGTTCAGGAGGTGTGCACTAAGAGTAGTTCAGTGATGTGAAGCAAAACAAAGCTGGGCATAGCTATACATTACCATGCATTTTGGTTCTGATTAGCAAGGAGTCAGATAAAACAACCAGCAGCATCAATTAATTTTAGAGGAAGTAAGCAATCATAGAATGTGGGTTTTTACCTAAAAATAATATGATGCAAATAAAGGCTCACAGTAGTCCCTTAAGGAGAAAAGAATAGAGATAGGAGCAGCAAAACCTTGATTTTCAGGCTCATAAGGGGGAAGGAGGGTGGGACTGCATGGCCTGATGAAAGAGATTCTCTCAAAGATCTAATGTTAACGCCGGCCCGCAGCACTGAGGGTTGAGGCGCTGGACACCACGCCTCGTGCCATGGTGGCGATCCAAGTTCAGGAATGAGCCCAGGCTGTCAGGAGTCAGCAGGGGAGAGAGAGGATGGAGCGTTTGGAGAACAGCTCTCCTCTCTTGGGAGGAAGGGGGGTTGCTGTTCGGCGCTTGACTGGCCTCTGGCAGAAGCTGGGGGCACAGCAAGTGTTGAACAGACGTCGAAGTATGGGGAGTTGCAATGTTGGCAGGGATGCCTTTGCATCTGGGTGCATGCCACTCCCACATGAACATCGGAAAAGCCCTGCAGGCTCCGGGGAGATGAAGCACCGAGGTAGTCTCCTCATTGCCCCCACCTGCCTGATCCCACAGTCCCTGATGAAACCAAGATTGTACGGGGTGTAACCCACCCCACCTCATCCCCGCCAGGGTGGGATTAGAGCAGTGGCTCCAAGGGGGTCGACCGTGGGAATCAAGTAGATGGCAGAGGTGGGGGACAGGACTCACTGGCACTCCTGATGATGTGGTGCCTGCAGGGCCGGGGTGTGTATAAACTGTGATTTAAAAAAAAAAAAAAAATCTACTGTCACGGTAGGCATGAAACTGTTCTATCTCCAAAGATATCTCTTTCATCAGTCCACATCTATGGAATGAAACCTGCCATGCCAGCGACCTGTGTTCACGGTGAGAACTGGTTGCTGGAGGTCGGCCGGGGAGGGAGAGGATTGAGCGTATGGAGGACTGCTCTCCTGCAGAGGGAGAGGACCAGCGGTTAGTGTTAGCCTGGTCCCTAGTAGAAGCTGAGGGTTGACACACCAACACTGCCAACAAGGGGGGGTCAAGGCAGGGCAGACACCTGGTATGCTGTGCATGGGAGTATGCACGGCACTGCCATGGGTGTCACTGCACGCCTTACCTCCACACCAGTGGGGAAGAAAAACAGGGAGAAAACTCTTCTGACCGGTAGGGTGACAGTGGTCCAATGCAGGCCAGCTGGACACCTCTGAGTGGCAAGAGGTGAGTTCCAGTAGATGCCGGGGCTGGGGAGACCGATCAGCAGGGGGAACATAAATAGAATTAAATTAAAAAAAGTAGGGTTTGTAGTACAAGTAGGCCAAAGCCAGCCTGACTATGAGAGGCAATGTCCAATGACCAGACTGTAGTATTTAGTAAAGGAGTGGACAACTCTCCAGGAAGGAGCTGCACAGATGTCTGCAGCACAGACCTTTTTAAAATAAGCAACAGAGGTGGCCATGCCTCTTGTGGAATGACCATGAACCACCCCAGAAGTTCCTTACCATACTTCCTGTAACAAAAAGTAATACAGTTGGCTAGACATATGGACAAGTGCTGTTTGGAAAGTGGAGCATCCTCTTTCCCAGGGTGAATGAAACAAAAGCTGTGACGATTTTCTGCAGTTCTCTGAGCAATGTATATAGTACCCGAGTATTCAATGTTACATCTAGAGTATGGAGAAGTGCTTCACCTGGATTGGCGTTCTTAGGATAATTAGGTGGCAGGTGGGTGTTTTGATTAAAAGTATATTCCGCATCACCTTTGGTAGAAACTTAGGTTTAGTATGCAAAGACACCCTACCCTGTTGTGGGAAAATCAAATAATGAGGCTCACACATTAGAACCTGTAGCTCTGAAAGCCATCGAGCAGAAGTGACTGCAACTAAAAAATAATACTTTCCAAGAAAGAAAGCTTAAGACACAACTGGCTCAACAGGAGCAAAAGTAAGCTTTTCCACAATAAAATTCAGGTCCCAAGCCAGGACTGAATTATGGATGGGAGGCTTCAGATGCAGAATGCCTCTCAAGAACATAGACACATGGAAAGCTGATGTGGCAGCTAGGTGCACCTTGACTGCGGAATATTGCAGGCCTGAATCCGATAAGGACAGCAGGTACCCTAGAACCAGATTAACTGGACAGGTGAACAGATTTAGGTATGCGAAGTAGCCCATAAAGCAAACTGTTTCCTCGTCATGGAATAAGTGGATCTGGTGGAAGGCTTTCTAGCAGCCACCAAAACATCAGTCACTTTTTGAGAAGCTCCAAAGCGAGCAATGGCTATGTCTTCAGGAGCCATGCATGGAGAGGGAGACACTTCAGGTCCAGATGGGCCAGGGTTTCCTGTTTCTGTGACGGCAGACCCTTGGCACGGGGCAGAGGCATGGGGTTTCCACTGCTAGCTGTTGTAGTAAGGGGAACTAGATCTGTCGAGGCCATAGGACATCAATGAGCATCACAGATTGAGTAGCACTCTGAATGACAAGGAAGGCATATAAGGACCTCCCTTTCCAAGAGAGGAACAAGGTATCTCACCAGAAAACTTCAGGCCCTGGAGGGGTCAAGCAGAAAAGCGACAGTTTTGCATTGTGTGGGGGATGCAGAAAGTTCCAACTATGGTCACTTTCTCTTTCAAATAGGTCACCAGTTCCCACTCATGCATCCTGGACTGTGACCCGCTTAGTTTGTCTGTCAAGCTTTGGGAGCCAGGACCATGTACTGCGGATAGATCTAGACAATGTTCTAGAGGCCAATGCCAAACTCTCATTGCTTTCCAACACAGTGGATAGGAATGAGTCCCCAATTGTTTGTGGATGTAGTGCATCACACTGACATTGTCTATATTAGCATAGGACCTGGGGTCAAGTGGTTTTGGAAGGCCTGGAGTCCGTACACAAGAGCTGCATCTCCATAACATTTATGTGCAGGGTGCTCTCCACTGGAGTCCACATGTCCTATGTCTGATGAGGGTCCAAGTGTGCTCTCTAGCCCATCCCCTCAACATCTGTGGTAAGAATCTGTAAAGGGGAAGGGGGTCAGGAATGGAGCCATCTTTAACAAGTTGCTTGGCTGCATCCACCACTTGAACACTCTGCATACAAGAGATGTGACTAGAATCATCTGTGAGCTGATCCCACTGGACTCTTAGGATCCACTGGGAAATCCACATAAGCAGTCTGGCCAGTGGTACTGTGACCAATGGCCACTGCCATGAGTCCCAGCAGGCACAGAAATGTCCTTGCTGAGATGCAATGGCTGTTGTGCACTAGCTGTGCTTGGGCAACCAGGGGGACGGCTCTGCCCAGAGGCAGGGTGGCAGGAGCTGACAGGTCTTAGAAAGCTGGCCTTGTTGCACAGCCGGGCTGAAGCCAGTCCTCTTTCTTGAGGCTATGTCAAGAGTGTAGTGTTTGGTAAAGTTGCGGATCGTACTCCAGGTAGCAACTGCACAGAGTTCCACAGCAGACACATTTATAAAACATGCAACAGATGTGGCCATGACTGTAGTGCAATGACCACAAACAACTCCCAAGTTCCTCACTGTACTTCCTGTAACAAGAAGTAATACAGTTAGCCAGCCATTTGGACAAGCCTGTTTGGAGACCGCAGACACTTTCCCAGGAGGAAATGAAACAAAAAGCTGCGAGGACATCCTGCAGTCCTTCATACGGTGTACACAGTACCTGAGTATTCTATGTGCATCTACAGTATGGAGCAACGTGTGACAGGGTGACACCTGTCATGGGTGCGGGGCCCTGGCAGATAGAGGAGGGTCTTTCCTTACCCCCTGTAAAGGTGCCTTTTGTCAGTTAAAATGTGCATAGGAGCAATAGGTGAAGGCACTTTAGTGCTTTAAAAGTGGTTAACATAAAAAGTGCTGAAAAATAAAGTACAGCACAGTAAATAAATATAGGAGCATCATGTAAAGACATGATAGGATGGTACAAAATATTGTAAAACTTGGCAGAAATATATATTTTATATATATATATACATACATACATATATATATATATAGTATACACATACATACACACACACACACACACACACACACACACACACACACACACACTTACAAATGGCTTGGTGAATTTTAAACACCCAAAGAAAGTATAAAAGGTAATATATTCCAAAGGGAACCTTGTTGTACATTAAGCTAGGCAGCAATTGGGTTAAACTGCTGTAGTAAGGCTGTCGAAATGTATCTCTCTTCTTGTTAAATTGTTTTAAAGTACAGAGAGACATGTTTTTGTAGATATATAGAATTAAAATATTTCCACGAAGGTTATGAGAGCCAGCGGTAATGGCAGAAAACCCACTGCTCTCTTCCCCCTTGCTTTACTGTGTTTAAAAATATATCCCCAGAGGAGCGAGACAGAATCGGAGCGGTAACATTAATATGTACTTTTCCCTGCTCCACCGTAGGTAAAGTCTGCCTTCTTTATGTATTAACTAGTTGATCTGAAAAAACAGGTAACATAGCTCTCTGAGAAAGCTGTAGTATACTTGTTTCAGGGTAATGTGTCACGGGCAGGAGCGAGCGGCTGGCTTGGTTCAAGATCAGTCTTTTCAGCCACCGCTCCCTGCCTAATTCAAATTCAGGATTAGCATTTAGAATAGAAAGCCCCACGAGGGAGGGGAGAAGAGAAAAACAGGTGCTAAAGTAAGATAGGAACATGCTTGCTCCTGGGCTCTCTCTCTCTCCCTCCCTCCCTCCCTCTCTCACCGGTGTTGCAAGCACGATCGAGCACCAGAAGCACTGCTGCAGTGTAGCTTATGTTGAACAGCAGCTTCTTGTAAAGTGCCCATTTCCCCCTGGTCATGAGTTGCGACTCAAGAATAAAATCTTTCTCGGAGCGGGATGCTCGCTCGATTATAAAAGTACTCCTAAAATAGAGCATAAGTAAGAATTCTGCTTCGGAGCAAAAAAGGCATGCTCCGCAGCGCTCCCAACTAATGTGCAGTATGGCTACAATAAAAGTAAGCTGAGTCAGATAGTGACACTACAGGTAGAGAAAGAAAGCCGCGAAATGTCACAAGGAAATACAATAAAGACTTTCAGGTTCTCAGAAAAACGGCAATTAAAGTTAAAGATGCTTTGGGCAGCCCAGAGATGTTGTGCCTGGGTCTGAGTGAGAAATAAATAAGCACGGGATGTAGTGGGCCAGAAACAGCCCCAAATAAAAGATGACCAGGCGGCTTGACATTTTAGCCATCGGGAGAATTAAGAAAAGCACTCCTTAGAGATAGGAGCCTGTAGACAAAAATATAATGAATGCCTAAAGGAATAATGTAGAGGTGCTGCTCTGGAAGCAGTGAAAGCAACTTGTTAGAAGTGGCTTATTATTACCAGGGAAGATATAGAAAATAAAAGGGAAACATAAAACATAGCCTATTGCAGTGAATGTGATATTGTGTGTTCTGAAGGTATGCCTCACCTTCTGTGTAGAACCCTGTAAGGAAAGAGGTACAGGGTTATCCATTAGATGTGAAAATGCTTAATATTGTACTGTAGATTGATTTGCTTGTAGTAAGATTCCCAGCAGAACGATTGAAGGCTTTTAGGAAAGCAGCGGCCTCTAGTGGCCTATATTTACACAAACCCTGGCTTCAATTATTATTTACAGAGGAAGGAGTTTGAAACAATTAAAACTAATTATGTATGTGAGGGCATTTTACTGACCAGGATTATGCAGAAGGATGCTACTGTCACATCAGAATGCTTACTACTAACAACCAGGGTTAGAAGCATTGTATAGGTGCATGTTGTGAGCTTTGGAATCTTTGACTATATTAAGTGTACAATACAAACATACGAATGTGCCAGCAGAAACAGACCACCCGGTCTATCTAAGTCTGCTTGAGTGTGCAGCCAACACCCCTAGTTTGCAGCTGCCCCAACCCCCCTCCCTTTTGTCATCCCACTGCCACCCCCCACCCTCACTCTCCCCTGTTCCATGCCCTTTTGAAGCTGTTCACAAATGTACATAACCACCACCCATTCTGGTAGGGTGTTCCATTTTGCTACCACCCTCTCTGTGAAATAGTGTCTCCTCATCTCCCTCCTAAACCTTGTCCCTCGATTCTTAGCCCATGCCCCCTGGTGACCCTCCTTCTCCTTAAAGACCCCATCTGCCCCATCCTTATTGATTCCCCTCAGATACTTGAATGTCTCTATCATGTCCCCCCTGTACCTTCTATCCTCCAGGGTGTACATATTGAGGTCTCCCAGCCTGCTGTCATAGTCTCTCCCCTCCATTCCACGTATCATCTTTGTTGCCCTCCTCTGCACCCCCTCCAGCAGCCTGATACCACGCTTTAGGTATGGCCTCCAAAATTGCACATAATACTCCAAGTGTGGCCTTACCAATGATCTGTAGACGGGCAAGATCACCTCACTTCGCCTGGATGAAAGCCCCCTCACTATGCACCCCAGCATTTCTTTTGCAGTGTTGTTCATGGTCCCCGTTATTACCCCAAGGTCCTTCTCCTCCTCTGTGATTCCCAGCTTAACCCCCCCCCCCCAAGCCAGTATTCTCTCCTTGGGTTCTTCACGCCAAAGTGCATAACCTTACACTTCTTTGCATTGAAATCCAGCTGCCACCTCTCTGACCACTCCTCTAGCTTGCTTAGGTCCCCCAGCAGCTGCTTCACCCCTCCTCTCCTTACACCACTGCTCCAATTTTGGTGTCATCAGCAAACAGACTTACCATGCTCACCACCCCACATCCAATACTAACATACTAAAATGCCAGCAGAATAGGCCTAACGGTCTTTCGTGTCTGCTCGTTTGGTCAGCCCCCACCCTGGGTGCTGACCTTGCTGTCCCCATCGCCTTCTCTGGCTTCTCCCTTCCCAGTTCCGGATATTCTTGCTGCATTGGATTTTGCTTCCAGAACCCTTCCCCTGTACCTGTCCCACCCCTCTTGAACCCCTCCACTGTCTCTGCCTCCACCAGCCCCCTAGGTAGTGCATTCCATGGCTCCACCACCCTCTCAGTGAAGTAGCACCTCCTCCTTTCTCCCTGAATCTTCCTCCCTCCAGCTTCCACCCATGCCCTCTAGTGGCCCCTCCTCCTTCCTTCAAGCACCTTGACTGTTCCTCCCTATTTACCCTCTTCATGTACCTGAAGACCTCTATCGTGTCCCCGGTCCCTTCTCTCTTCCAATGTGTACATATTTAGCTCTTGAGCCTCTCTTCATAGGTCCTGTCCCCAAGCCCCAAATCATTTGGTTGCCCTCCTCTGGACCCTCTCCAGGAGGTTAATGTCCCTCTTTAAGTGTGGCCTCCAAAGCTGCAGGTACTCCAGGTGCAGCCTCACCAAGCAGTTATACAGAGGGTATCACTTCCTCCTTCTGAGTGATCCCCTAGCGATGCATCCCAGCATCCTGTTGGCCTTGGCTGCTGCCCTCTACAAGTCTCAGAGTTGTTCATCTTGACATCCACCACCACCCCCAGGTCCCTCTCAGCCATTGAGACTTGTAGTATTTCCCCCCCAGGGTGTACACTTGGCCTGGGGTTCTGGCCCCCAGGTGGAGTACCTTGCATTTCCCTGCATTGAACCTCAGCTTCCACTTTCTAGACTATCTTTCCAGAGCCTCCAGGTCCCCCTGCAGGGCTACCCTCCCCAATGTCTGATATGAAGAGCCCAAACAATACTGGCCCCAACACGGAGCCCTGTGGTACCCCACTCATCACCAGCCTTGGAGCTGAGAGCTCCCCTCTCACTACTACCTGTTGCAGCCTCCCACTCAGCCAGCTTGTAACAGAGTTTATCATTTTTGCCCCTACTCCTACACCAGTTAGCTTCCCCCCAAGCCGCCCATGAGGCACCGAATTGAAGGCCTTGCTAAAGTCCAAGTAAAGAACATCCACCGCATGACCCTTATCCAGTTCACCTGTCACCCAGTCATATTATTGTATCAGGTTGGTTTGACAAGACTTCCCTGAAACAAACCCATGCTGCCTCATATTCTGGAGGCCATTGTCCTCCAGGTACGACACCAGTCTTTCCTTTAGTATAGTTTCCATGAGTTTGCACACTATGGAGGTGAGACTTACCAGACGATAATTACCCGGTTCATCCCTTGGCCCGCTCTTGTGTAATGGCACTACATATGCCATCTTCCAGTCCAGTGGCACACATCCCGACTCCAGGGAGGTGCTGTATAGATCTGCCAGCGGCTCCACCAACACCTCTGCCATCTCCCTCAGCACCCTGGGGTGGATACCATCCGGCCCTGGTGCCTTGTCTACCTTCAGTGCCCTCAGTCCCTCTAGGACTCTACTTGCCTCAATTCTTCCATCTGTTGCCTCCTCTCTTCCTGTCCCCACCCTCCCAGCCCATGCTGGTGGCGGCCCCCTTTCTTCTGTGAACACGGAACAACAGTATTCATTCAGTGCTTCTGCCTGCTCCTCCACCTTTTCCATCCACTCCCAACCCCTTTTTATCCTCACTATTGTTTCCTTGCACTTTCTTTTCTCCCTGATGTATCTGAAGAAGTCCCCCCCCCCCAATTAATTCCCTGTGCTAATGTCAGCTCCCTCTGGGTCTTGGCTTCTCTCACTTTTCTGGTCACCTCCCTGGACCATCTTGCATATTCCTCCCTGTTGACTTCCTTCCCTGTCCTCCTAAACCTCTGGTGAGCCACTCGTTTTGCCCTCACCACCTCCACTTACTCTGTGCCTTGGTGCAGACTTCTGTTGCCTCTTTAACCCCCGGCCCCCCGTTTAATAATATCCCATTTCAGCTCCATGTCAACCTCATGCCCTCCAGTTTCCCTTTCTGTACTTCCTGCATCCTCCAAAAGTCCACCCCCCCTGAATTTTACCACCTGGGTAATCGATTTCTCTGGCTCCCCATACATCGTGATATTAAACAACACTGTTTGGTGATCGCTGTCAGATAGTGGGTCCTCTACCTTTATTTCCCTCACTGCCTCCCCATTCAACAATACTAGATCTAAGGTGTTCTTTAGCCTAGTGGGTACAGTAACCAACTGTGTCAGGAGACCCTCCTGGATCACATCCAGGAGCACTTGTTCGCTAGCACTGGAGGTGACCGGAATGCTCCAGTCAACTCCCGGCAAGTTGAAATCCCCCACGATGACCACCTTTCCTTTTCTACATACCTTTTTAATTTGTCCCGCTAGCTCCCTGTCAAGCTCCTCAGACTAGGATGGCGGCCTGTATACCACCCCAAACCTTAGTTTCCTACCCCTTGAGTCTAGGAGCTGCAGCCAGATTGCCTCTGTTCTCCTTTCTTCTCCTCATCCCTTGTGCATTTGATCCCGTCCCTCCATAGACTGCCACCCCACCCACCCCACCCCTCCTTCACGGTCCTTCCTGCATAATTTGTATCCTGGGATTGCCAGATCCCACTCCTGGTTGCTCAGTTGCCGTTTCTGTGACAGCTGCAATATCCACCCTCCACACTGCTAAGAGTGCCTGTAGCTCCGCGGATTTGTTTCCTAGGCTTCTTGCATTCAATGAGGCCAGCCTCCATAATGCCCCCTTCCCTTCACTAGCCTCCATCTTGTCCCTTCTACTCCCTCCTTTTTTGGCCTCCCTGAGTCCTTCCCTGCTAGCCTGGGGGTAGGCTGTGACTCCACTCTATCGGATACCCACCTACCTGCTGTCCACTTGCCACCCTCCATCTAGTTTAAATCCACCCTTGTCGCAACATACCTCTCCATTCTTTGCTTTAATACCTCCTTCCCCTCCCCACTCAAACGCAGCCTATCCCTTGCAAACAAGATTCTTATTATCCCAGGTACAGCCCCAGCTGCCCACAACCCCATGCCCCTTAATTCGGCACCATTCTACCAACCATGTGTTCCATTCCCTAATCCTCTCCTTTCTCACTGTGCTTGCGCAGGTACTGGGAGCACTTCGGAGAAGGCCACAGACTCCCCAGTCTCCTCAAACAACCTTCCCACTTCCTCAATCCTCTCCCTTGTTACCTCCACCGTTTCCCCGCTAGGTCATTTTGTCCCCATGTACCACAATGTGGTTTTCCTTCTACCCTCTTACGCACTTTAGGATTGCCTGTCCTTACATGTCTGCCTTTATCCCAATATGGACGCCACCCATATCTGACTGTGCCCTCCCTTGCTGCCACCCCATCTGATCCTCTTGAGTATGGAGTCCCCCAACACCAGTACACCCTCCTTTTTCCTTGTGCCCATCGCCACCTCCCCGGGTTCTCATTTTGGAGCCACTCTAGACTGTGGTTTTACCATGTGACCGAGTGTTTTCCCCTGTCCCTCCCAATTAAGACCCCTCCCTCTTCACCTGTTTGACTGCCAACCTCCCTCTCCCTTCTCACCTCTCCAAGTATAATCCCTCCCCGTCATACCCAATAAATTGATGTCACATGATAGTGATGTCATCAGTAAAAGCATATGAAAGCTTACCACTAGAGGTAGAAAGGTAGATAGGGTGTCAGTGGAGAACTGACTGTGTGAGGTGCAAGACCTCACACTCAAGTGTGTGTTTCCACATGTACGGCGCTGAGTGTGTGCTACTAGGCACAACAGTGACTTTTGACTTGAAAACTGCTGAGCTAACTAATAATTTCTTGAATTCTGTTCGACTACTGATCATTTTATAAAAGAAAATTAAAATGATAAATGCCACTGGGCATTTTTTTGCACTTTAGCTGTGGTCTGCCTGAATTAATTATCCTGAAATTCCAACCCCGCTACACAATGCTTCCCCTGGGTTCTTATGCTCAGGAAAATGAATTAGAGGGTGAATGCTTTGATTTAAAGTAAACTCAGACATCACCTTTGCTAAAAATTTAGGATTACAGTACAGGGCTGGATTAAGGTGGGGGGGGGAGACAAATGGGGTAAATGTCCCAAGTCCCCCACCATAGACTGCCCCCCCTCCCCCAGTAAAGACTGGTCCAGCAGCCAGAAATGCGCGAGGACAGGCTTTTAGATGATTTGTTAAATCACACCACCTCCCGCATGGCAGCCAGAGTCGAAATAACGCGTGCCTCCCAAATAGGCCCCTGGCAACTCACTCAATAAAAATGCTTTGAAAGCAGCGTGACTGTAGAGGCATTTTAAAAAATAAAGCCCCCGGCCTGGGAGCAGCTAGAGAGACCTGGCAGGCACAGCTAGTCTAGTCTGTGGGCTGCGCGCGCACACACACACACACACACCAAAACAAAAAATATGGTAATCTCATCTGTAGAGCTCTGCAGCACGGCTGGGCTGAGGCCCATTTTGTACTCCCGTCTCCCTACTGGATTGCTGTGCATTGCAAATACCCCCCGGTGCCAACTGAGATTTTTTTTTTTTTTTCTGTAAATGCAGGCTAGGCTGCAGTTAGGGCCCGGGTGACTACGGCTACCAAAACAAAGCAAGCACCTACCTAGGCTGCCGCCGGGATTTTCCATTTTGTTGAGTACGAGTGTCGAGTCCGACCAGACCTTGCTTTGGGGGGGGTGGCATATAATGCAAGGAGCCTCCAGTCTCTACGTCCATGACTGCATTGACTCTTTCATTTTCCCACAGCAGCAGCACAGATTCTGGGAGGATCTGGATGGACTAGACAGCAGCCATAGGATAGTCGAACCCGACCGCTCCGTACTGGGACAGAGACAGTTTACCATCTGCACGCCTGCCCCATTCAGAACACACCATGCTAAGAGCTACTAAATGATCATGCACTCCAAGCTGACAGCTGCTAAACTAAAGAGTTTCAAATGGAGCACCGAGCAGCAGCAGACAGCTTGAGTGCAGAAAGTGGCTTAGAAAACCACCCAACCAAAGCCACAAAAGTATAACTGGGCCAATCAGAGTAGGGGAGGCAGACCAGGCTTGTGATTGGTTCAGTTAGGAGAACCAATCACAAGTCTGCATTAAAGCAAATGTGCGGCGAGAAAACTAAACAGAGGGCACACTTGGCTACTTTGCCCTATAAATTGGGGCTTTCAATCCCAGCTCAGCAAGGCATCAGAGCTGTAATCATCTGACGACCTTCGAACAAGAAGAAGAACTGAAGAAAGAAAACAGTCCAGAAGGACATCATCATTTTCTGGAGCTCCAGACCATACCGACGATCGGCAGGACAAACCCTAGTCCACTAGCTGATGGAGAGAACCAGGAGCTCGGACACTTTTTGTGCCAAAGACCGCCAGTGGACACACTGTTCCTGAACTTGGAGATCCTTCAGTCTGACTTGGCAGCAGCACACCATTTGTGTTAGATTATGTACAGGAGGAAGCAGCAGAGTTTATATGAGGTAGGTTCAGGCTGGTGGTGTTTATTTCTATTTATTTATTTTGAAGTAAATGTCATGACAAATTAAGCCAGAATTTTTTGGGGTGGGTATACTAGTATTTAAAGTTTTATAACTATAAATAGTTTCATGGAAACTGACAGGGGGGCACGTTAACAGGATCATCCAATTATTTGCATATTTGTTAATGTAACCCCCCTGCAAATGGGGGTTCCCAAAAGACTTCCAAGAGCTTGCTTGAATGCTCCAAGCCTGAATGGTGTTTGGCATTTAAGCCATTTATCAGTGAGTGTTTTTAGAGCCTCTGGTACTGTCTCTTTAAGAGCTGTCTGCTTGCAGACATAATTAGTTTGTATGGGGGACTGTGTGTTTCTTTGATTGAGTACCACTCAAGCTGCTGCAATTCACTTCATTTTTGCAGTCACTAGGAGTGCAAAGGAACCTATCTGAAAGATGTAACTGTTTGCCAGAAATTATTTAGAGTAATAATGAAATTACAGTTTGTCTAACCTGCTTTCTTTGCAGTCAGAACTGTGTCTGCTAGTTCCCCATTCTAGTTTTGAACTGCTGAACTGGACCAATCAGTGTGGGGTAAGCTAGCTCTAAAATGGTGCCTTGGACGAATCAGAACTTGGACTCATAATCTGAGCCAGCCACAAGAGGATTGTATGGGCAGTGACTCTGGGAGATGTAGTTTAGACTTCAGTGCCTTTTGGACCAACAGCAGCAGTCTATTGTGAGTGACAGCCAATCCAGTCAAGAACTGGGAGGAACTCAAAGGAAGTGCCCGGTTTTGTCGGTTGGAGTTTCAGTTGAGCTTTGGCAGTGAAGAAGGAAGGAGCCTATGCTTTTTCAGTGTGCAGTTTTAGTCAAAAGCGTGTAAGGGCCCAGAGTTCCGGTCTGCAGCATGTAACAGCTTGTTAGGACTGAATCCATCCTGTGAAAAGAATCAAAGGATCTCTGAAGAGTAGAAACCAGGCTCACCCTGTAGAAGACTGGAGGAATTGCTGAAAATTGCACTCGGTCTGTCAGGAACTGAATCTGCTGTGTGTTCTCCCGGTATTGTGCAGTAATTGCGATCGGATACAGATGCAGCCTGCCTGGTATAGTGCTTTCTTTTATATGGATGTGTGAAGAGGTTTGTGTACCTCAAGTGAGCCCTGCTGACATTGAAGGACCCTATCTTATTTGGAGGTCGTGAGTACTAATTCAGGGTCGCTCCTGTTGAATTTCCACATTAAATCCAAAATGGAATTACTGTACTGCTGACTGTTTAATTCTCCTTTTCTCTGTGTGAAAGGGCCCCTACCAGCTGCCACGGTTTGGACTAGCCACTAGGGCTTGGGTACCCAGGGACAGTAACTGATAGGGATAGGCCTGTGCACAGAGCCATAGGTAGATTATTAGAGTGATAAGCTAATTAACCTGATTTCCCCCTGTCCTTGTTATATCCCCCTAAATAAATCAGAGCTGCTTGTTTCAGCAAAGTTATACTGCCTGAGGTATTTGTCTATGTTAAAGTACTGTCCTGTGATTGTTGCACTGTATCTCATTTCACAGGAGGTCCCAGTGCCGAACCAGACCTGGGGTAGTGTATACTGTGAAGGTAATTTGATATATTGTGTGGCCACTAGTGGGAAGAAAGGGGGGTTGCAGTGTCCCAGAGGGCTGTGACCAAGTTAGTTTAACTATTGCAAACCCTGACCTCTGGGTGGAGGCACCCGCCATTGGATCCAGGCCCCTCAACCTGTTAGTGGCAAATCAGGCAGGGGTAGTAGCCCCTGGGATAGCGCCATCTAGGGGTTACATTAATATATTTATTTTTTCCACGAAAGACATAATTAGCTGGAGCAGCTTGCTTTCAGCTGTGTCCATGCTTTAGTTATGATCTGGATTATCCTGCTGTATACGTCTCTCTCCCCCCCCCCCCAAACCCTACACAGTGTCAGTCTCCATGAAGGTATTTACAGTTTAACTTTAAAATACAGGTATGGCCACAGGACCAGACATGTTCTGAGCTTATGAAATCTGGTTTTAGGAGCCTGTGACTCAGAGCAAAACCACATTTCAACATGGCTGTCAACTGTGCAAATTCACTTCCATGTTTATTTCCCTGGCAGTGCTGGCACTGTCTGTTGAATACGGTACATTGGAACTGATGGGTACTGTACCAAGTTGTTTTACCCCATCAAGCCTACAGTTCAAATGTACCATGATGCGGTTGAATTGGCTTCAGTTGTAATGTTTTTAAGATAATTTCACTGATGTCTGTCAGCCACTGCAGAAAAACATTTGATTTGCTTGCAGACTGTGTCAAGTACATTACTGTATTATGCTGAGATACTTGATCCTAGCTTGTTCTAAGACGGCAAAGAATTGTGTGTACAACAATCTTTGTTTATTTGTAGTCCTGGTACATTGGAACTGCACACTTCTGTACAATGAGTACATACAGTAACTTACTGTACTGTCCTTTGGAGAATGATGCATACATCATAGTAAAGCTCTGTTTATTTTATTTTCTGTTTTTCTTGAAATAAACTTGTGCCTAAATCTGTGTGGGTGGGAGGGAGGGCAATGCAAGAACTGCCTAAGCTGGTCATTTTCATGGTTACAATATAAGCAGTAAGTTACTGTACGTATGTATGGTGCAGAACCAGAGGTGTGCAGTTTCAATGTTCATGATAAAGTAGTGTGTGTGTGTGTGTGTGTGTGTGTGTGTGTGTATATATATATATTTTTTTTTTTATTTAACCAGGAGAGACACTAAGCTGCAAGGTTGTTTCCAGGTGTGACCTGGGAACACAAAGATATTAAGTGACTTGCTCAGGGTCACCCAGTATGCAAGTGGGGGCTGTGGGATTCAAACCCAGGTCTTCAGGTTTGCAGCTCAGAGCCTTAAACCACTGCACTATACTGCCTCCATAGTACAGTTCTGCTGTAAAATTTGCTAAGCCCTCCACACTGTCTGTAGTAGTAGTAGTAGCTAGTTTTTTCTTCTTGTTATTTCAAAACAGCTGTAACAACTAATTAATATTGCCCGGGAAAATACTGACCAGTAGATGCCATAAAACTAGACAGCCAGCCTACCAGCCAAGTAAATGCGTGCCTAGGTAAACCAAGAAATCCGGCATGAACAAATGTAGCCAGCAGCACAGAATGTGTCCTCATTAACGAGCCAGGCACAGAACAGAAGGCAAATTAGATGTGGAAATACATATCCTTTTGGAGTAGGATGCATCATAGTAAAACACTGTTTATTTTTTTTTTCTTAAAATAAACTCATGATTACATTTGAGCCCAAATCTGAAAGGACAAAATGCAAGAACTGCATTAGCTGGTTATTTGCATTGCTACAATATAAACACTTGTTATTTCCACATCCAACTTGCCTTCTGTTCTGTAGCTGGTTAATAAGGACATTCTCTGCTGCAGGCTGCATTTGTTCATGCTCGATTTCTTGGTTTACCTAGGCACACATCTACTTGGCTGGTCGCCTAGTTTGTTGGCAGCTACTCGTAATTATATTCCCTGGCAACATTAATGGATTGTTAAACTGGCTGGCTGGCTAGTGTTTTGGGCAGCTACTGGTAGAGGTAATTATATTCCCAGGCAACAGTAACCGAGTGTTATTTAGAAAATGTTCATAACATAAGAAGAAAAAAACACTGGCTACTGCTGCGATGTTGAGAGCTTAGCGAATTTTACAGCAGAATCTAACTGTATTTGTATAAGACTGTTGTCAAAGGACATTTCCAATATAAGGTATTGAGCGTCATAGCCCAATACCTTATATAGTCGTGAGCTCACTGCTACCAAATTTTGAAGTTTTAGTAGGGGAAGGGATCGTAACTGGGGCCGAGCCCATGGCCAGCCGATCCCTTCCAACTTCCTGATGAGCCCGCTCTGTCCCCACGCTCTCAGAATTTGTGACATGTGGCCAGGCATGGGATGAGCCCCATGCAAGTCTATGGGAGCTGTTTTAAATACCATATTTTAGTAATTTTTAAACACTCCTGGAGGAAAATTAAAGCAGTCGCTTAACTAGTAGGGTCCCACAGACTTGTATGAGGCTTGCCCCATGCTCTCCGTGGCCACACATTACAAATTCTGAGAGCGCGGGGGTGAAGTTGAGGTGGAGCGGGCTCATCATGAAATTGGAAGGGATTGGCTGGCAGTGGATTTGGCGCCATTTACGATCCCTTCCCCTACTAAAATTACTGACTTCAAAATTCAAAATGTGGTAGCTGTGAGCTCACGCTGCAATAAGGTATTGGGCTATGAAACCCAATACCTTACAGCACCACGTCGGAAATTCACTTTAAATATGAGAAGACTATATACATAGAATGTGTGTGTGTGTGTTCATTGATTCTTCAGAAATAAATCACCAATTCCTGTAGGAGCCATCCAGCTTATAGTCCAAGTTACAGCTTATATTTGTTGTGTTAGCCCAGAAACATATACCAGCACTGCGATCTGAGACAGAATATACTTTCATACTAAGATGCCAGCAGAAGAATGCCATTTGGTCTATCTAGTCCGCTCATATTGCAGGGTCAGGAGCTTGAGCTACTGTTCCTGCCCCCCCTTCCTCACTCTTCCCATCCTCCCTACCCATGATCCTTCCCCCATGCCTATCCCAGCCTACTTTGAAGCCACCCACTGTGTTAAATTAGATCACATCTCTTGCAGCAACACATTAAAAGTGTCAGCAACTCTCTCTGTGAAGAAATGCTTCCTTATGACCTTCCTAATCCTCACACACTGACTGCCCCCTTGTGTTACGGTTGCCACTCAATTTAAAGAGACCCTCCTTCTCTACCTTATTTATCCCTTTCAAGTACTTGAAGGTCCCAATCATGTCTCCTCTCTCCTCTTTCTCTCTTCTCTCTAGCGCTCTCTCTCTCTTCTCTCACTCACCTGTCCTCCAGGATAACTGGTTCAGTGCCCTCGATCTCTCTAATTTTTGCAACAGGTCTGTTTAGGTAATTTTTCTCGGCTAAGATAATTGTAGTCTGCCTAATCAGTAGAGCTACCAACACAAGTGCGGTTATCAGATTAAAGGACACAGCTGTCTTTATTTTCAGTTTGACTTTTTTTTAGGTTATAAGGCAGGGTGAGTGGGTCAAGAAATGCAAACAAACATGTTTTGTTGTCGTAACACCAGTATGGTGGGCAGTCAATTTCTCACTCTTTAAAACAAAAAGGGGATGTGAATAAAACTACCAGCTGCATCAACAGTCCCTACAGAATGTGAACAATCAAAATTTATTTTATTTTATTTTTTTACACTTTGAGGCCTAAGGGGTTTCAGTGTCCCTTTAAACAGCTGGTGAGGCAATTGTTTGGAAGACCTAACTGGTGTTTTATCTTCAGTAAAAGCCCCAAAACTCACCACAGAGCATCTAGACCCCCAGAGCTTCTAGGGCCTGGTGGCCCCCAGACCCTGGCTTTCATATGTCACATGACAGAGTGTGTGCAATACAGTGTTGCACCTCAAGATACTTTTTTTCTCTCCTGTGAATAACGGGTGTTGTCTCCCCATATGGTGGTTGTTATGGTTAATAAACTAAAACTATAATAAATAATATGCTTAGTAGGATCTGTCCCATCCGCCTCGGGCGTGAACTCCAGCCTTAGGTGGCTACCTGCCGCCTCGCATACCGCCTCCCCGCGGTCCTGACTTCAAGAGACCACTCAGCAGGTACGGCAAAGCTCATCGGAGAAACCGCAACGCAGTAGAGCTGCGTTTGAACTTGTGTCTTGGTGCCTTTTTTTCCTGGCTGAGCTCCCAACTGTTTAAATTTCTTTCTGCTTTTGCTCACCTCTGTTTAATTTTATTTCTGCTGTCTGCTCACAGGGGGAGACTTTTTTTTTTTTTTTTATATATACTGTACAAAACTACGTTACCGCTAATTCTATTTTTTGCTATAATGAATGATAATTACTGTTTCCTATAAAGTAAAAATCTGCCTGCTAGAACCTGGAACTTGTCTCTACCCATAGCCTCTGAAACTATTCTTTTTTTTTTTTTAAGTGTTTGCTGAATTACTGTGCTAGGAATTTAATGTACTTATTGCCCACTAGCCAGACCTAAACTCTCGCTACTGAATTCTTCTGTGCCTTAACTTAGCTCTGCTGTATTCCTCCTGTTCCTACTGTCCCAGCTCTTTCTTTGCTTTTTTTGCTGTTTCTTTTCCAGCCTTTTTCAAAAGCTCCCCTTTCGTTCTTGCCACTTGATTATTTGCTGTCCCTTTCTCGTGTGCCCGCCTTTCTCCTTTGTTTCCATAGCCCTCCCCTGTAGCTGCTACCCTAGATATCCCCTTTCCTCTCTCTCTCTTCCCCTAGGATCCGGCCCATCCGCCTCAGGCGTGGACAGGCCTTGGGTGGCTGCCTGCCACCCTGCATGCGGACTTCCCCAGGTCCTGGCTTCAGGGAGATTGCTCTAGCAGGTACGGCAGAGCTCATCGGAGAAACCACAACGCAGCAGAGCTGTGTCTGAACTTGCGTGTCTTGGCGCCTTTTTTTCCTGACTGAGCTCCCAACTGTTTAAATTTATTTCTGCTTTTGCTCACCTCTGTTTAACTTTATTTCTGCTGTCTGCTCACAGGGGGAGATTTTTTCGCCCTGCCCCCAACCCCCTACTCCTGCCTTAATTATATATGCTTTAGCGCCTCCCTCTTAAACTCTGCCCTGCTCCTGTTGGCAGTTGCCTCTGTAGCCTCCGTTGTACTGCAGAAACTTTCTCTTATACTACTACCCCTTATACAGTGGGCTGCAACACCTCTACTGTCTGTCAGCTATTTTCTTTTCTCTATCTGCTCCTTGGAAAACATTATGGAGCCTCCAAAGACACTAATCCTATCCCCTGTTGCTATCTTCCTTGTTAACAATGCTCATGTAAGATGCAATATCCCAAAAGCCTATCACTTTGCTCTCTCAGGATCCTTCCTGTGTGTGTTCCAGGATGCAAATTGCACAAGCATGGAACCCTACCTTCCACTAATCTACAAACTCCCATTTCAAGGCTACAAAACTTGGACAACAACTCTAATCCTAATGGCTGTCTTAATCTGCTGCCGCATGTCAGCCTTGGCAATATATGAGCTCAGGCATATCCGGTTTCTACTGCCTGTGGTGCGGTTACTACTTACCCTCTCATGGCTTATGACTACCCCCTTCTCCATTACTGCAGCCCTCCCCATGTCTGAATACGACTTCCATTTCTCAAATCTCCTAATTCTATAATCAGAAGGATGTGCCCCTACCGTTATTAATTCCTAAGGGGATTCTCTACCTAGTGGCTATATATCTAAAGAAGCTTTTTTCTTGGACCCTAGCTCTTCATCCTTTCGTACATCGCAGACTATGGTTTCTTCTTCTCTTGGCTATCCTACTTTCTGGCGATGCTGAACTAAACCCAGGCCCCCTGACTGGCTATTCTCACTCGGACTAATCACTAAAAACTAGAAAAGGGCTATGTATCGTGCATCACAATATCAGAAGCTTAATGCATAACTTTGCAGACCTGGAGGGTTGGGTGACACTTTACAAACCTGACATACTCAGCTTATCAGAGACTTGGCTTAAACCATCCATTCCTGACTCCTTATGTTCCTTGCTAAACTATAATATACTATGGAAGGACAGGCTCTCATCCAAACGGGGAGGTGGAGTCGCCATCTTCTTCAAGGATCATTTAGAGCTCTCAGTTGTCACTACCCCAGCCCTCTCCTGCTGTGAATCTCTACATGCACTACTTACCCTTGGGGCAAAAAAACTACATGTCGTGTGTGCATATAACCCCCCTCAAAGTGGATAAACTGGCCTTGAAGATTTTCTTGACCAAACATCCCAACACATAGGTCAAAATGAAGTGCTCATCTTAGGGGACATTAACCTAAACTGGCTGGGAAATCAAAGCACCCTTCTCTCTTTAGTCCAAGGATACCTTCTGCACCAACTTATAGCCGAACCTACAAGGGTCACTTCACATACAAACTCTAGCACCAAAATCAACTGGGTATTAACTAATCGTCCTGAGCATACCCATACTGCAGGCACCCTAGCTGACACAATAACAGGATCATTCCCCTGTTTTCTGTATCTGGAGCCCAGCAGCTACTCCTCCCCCACTGCCGCGTTACATTACCTTTAGAAACTATGCAAACCTTGACAAAACTAAGTTTCTTCTGGATGCATCACTCACTGACTGGTCCAGCCTGTATCAAGCTAACAATGCTCAGTCTACTCTTGGAAGCTTCCTTAGCTATTTTAGCACACTACAGGATACACATACCCCCCTTTTAACTCGTTGTGTTAAGGGCAAGCAGACGAAGTGGCTAAAAAAAGACCTGCTTGTGATGCTTAGAAGGAGGGATGAGAGTTGGTGTCGCTTCACGTCCTCTGGACTGCAAGCAGATTTTGACCACTACAGGACCCAGCGGATTGCATGTAGGAAACAAATAAGAAATGCAAAAAGCACATACTGCAAGGGCCTTTTAAAAAGTGCCGCAGGTGATCCTAGGCGATTCTGGGCTCATGTCAAAACTCTCATTGGCTCCACTCACACCGCCATCCCAAATTACTTGGTCCTCAATGGTATAAACTGCAATGATCCCCGCACTATTGCAGAATTTTTTAACCAGCAGTTCTCTAACCTTACCCAACACACCTCCTCCTTCCCCTCTACTCTACCACAAAACTCTTACCTATCCACTAGTACAGGAGCAAAGACACCTAACTTTCACTTTACGGCCATATCAAGGATAGATGTCTTAAAACTCTTGAACACAATCTCGGACGCTACTAGCATAAGCTCTGATCACCTTGAATCACAGCTCCTAAAACTTGCAGCTCCTTTTATAGCTTCACCACCGGCAAGAATTTTCACCCTCGCCCTATGCCACAGCTCTGTCCCAGATGTCTGGAAGATAGCCAGGGTTACGCCAATCTTTACAAAAGGAGACACCAAAGATCCCTCAAACTACAGGCCCATTGCCATTCTATCTGCCCTTAGCAAAATACAAGAGAAGCTTGTTGCTAGGCAAACTATTGACTTCCTGCTCAAACATAATCTCCTCTCGGTTAACCAACATGGTTTTTCATAAGGGGCATAGCACCACCACTGTCTTGCTCAAATTCACTACAGACACACTAGCTGTCATGGACACCGGTCTCCTCACAGGTGCTGTGTTTATTGATATGACTAAAGCCTTCGACCTTGTTAATCATCCTATACTCCTTGGTATGCTTCCCTCACTAGGCTTTTCATCATCTGTGGTAGCCTGGTTCTCAAATTACCTATTAAATAGGGTCCCAGTTGTTAAGTACAATAACACTCTCTCAAATCTGGCAACCATCAATATAGGGGTTCCCAGGGCTCCATCCTGGGTCCCCTTCTCTTTACATTATTTATAAATAATATCACTTCTTGTGTATCATCCTGCTCATCCCTTCTTTATGCAGATGATGTCGTACTGTACTCAAGCTCCAAAAATATTTCTGAAATCAACTCCAATCTCTCAGTGGACTTTATTAACATACAGGCTTGACTTACTGAAAACAAGCTGGTTCTCAATGAAAGTAAAACCCAGACTATGCTATCTGGATTGACTTTTAAACTTAAATCTTCCCAAGTGAACTTCAAAGTATTCAGCACTACCGGCTCCCCAATTAGTACTGTTACTTTCTTCAAATACCTAGGCATTACTCTGGAGCAGTCCCTGGACTTTGATCTGCATATGAAATCCACTTGTAAATCTGTAAACTCAAAACTTGGCATAGCATATAAAACTAGCTACGCTCTTACACCCTCCACTAAGCTGGCCATTGCACAGGGCACCTACGCTATCATGCAAAAATCTATACTACGTAGATGGAATGTTGCCTATAACAACATTTGTCGATTTGCCTCCTCATCGACACGACTAAAGCACCATTGCCTGCTTTTATGCTGACCTAGGCTGGCTATCACCCTCTGCAGTCAGACTACACTCCCTTGGCTCTCTGACTGATAGCATTATGAGGTCTCAAACTCCTATAGTGCCTGAAGCCTTGCTGCTTCCCCAGTCATCTCCATATGACCTACGCTTGGTTGAGAAACCCCTTCTTAATGTCCCAAGATTTAAAACCTCAAAAGGTGCTAGTGCCTTCTACTTTGCCTCAAACTACTGGAACACTCTGCCTGCTGTGGTACGTCAGTCTCCATCACATGCCACTTTCAAAAATGACCTCCGCAAATACTTATCCTTCTCTGAGGCTTGCTCTTGCTTTAAACCACCATAATTGGATTCTCCTCAGCTCTTCCCCCCCCCATCTCTCCCCTACTAAACCTATAATTATCTGGTTGTCACGTCACCTGTGTCTCTATTCGACCCTATCCTTCCCACTCTTCTAGCAAAAGGCCACCTCCTTGCTAAGGTAGTAATCAAGTGCCTTCTGAACTCTTAGCTACCTTATCCTCTCCTGTATACCTTGGCCCCGTGCTGTGCCACGCACTTATGTCTGAAGTGAGATTCCAATAATTATCCTTCCTGCTGGTGATACAGTTGTGTCTCTCTGCTGAATTGACCTTCTCAGTTATGTGCACCCTGTCTAAACATACTGTCTTTAAACTGCATTATTTTTGTATCATTCTAATTTTTAGCTTTTGTATCTGAAAATGTTCATGATTCCTGTATAGACTACCCAGCTATGTAACTAGTTTTGTCTCACTATTTGTATGATGATTATTGTGATCTGTATCCTACTGCTGTAATCTGTTCTTTTGATATTATGTTTAACTGTACTATACTAGCTATTGTCTGAAGTCACATCCTAACACTGCCTGTACTGTACTGTTTTAGTCTATAACGTCCAGGGTCGTGTCTGAAAACAGTCATTTTATGGCTAGTACACTCACCCGGTAAACAAAAACTAAATATGCTCGGTAAATGTTGCGCAAAATAAAAAATGTTGGTATGAAAAGTTGGGTGTTTTACATGGCCACCCGAGTTGTGTGTGTCCCAGGCCCCCCCAAGGTTTGATCTGGCCCTGGGATTACTACGAAAAGACACCCTGTCTTTGTAGAAATCAAATAAGGAGGCTCACATAACAGAGCCTTTAACTCTGAAATTCTTTCAGCAGAAATAATGGTAACTAAGAACAATGCCTTCTGAGAAAGAAAGCATAGGCCACGAGTCGCAGAAGGCTCAAAAGGAGCCAAAGTAAATTTTTCCAACACACAATTTCAGTCCCAAGCCAGGACCTAGATTATGAACAGGAGGCTGTAACTGCAAAATGCCTCTTAAAAATGTACTGGCCACCACCAGCTAGGCCACCGTATGAGCCTCAATGCGTGCATGGAAAGCAGAGATAGCAGCCAAGTGTACTTTAATAGAGTACTGTAGGCCTAACACCTGACAAGGATAGTAGATACTTTAGAACCTGATTTATTGGATAGGTAAAAGTGTCTAAATGGTAACAAGCAGCCCACAAAGCAAACTGCTTCCACTTCACAGAGTAAGTGGCCCTGGTAGAAGGCTTTCTTGCAGCCACCAAAACATTAGCCACTTTTTGGGAGGCCCCAAATCTCGCAATGGCCATTTTCAGGAGCCCATGCATGTAGGAGAAAATCTGAGGTTCGGATGGACCAGAGTTCCCTGCTCCTGTGACACAAGTCCCTGGTAGAAGGACAGAGGGACTAGTGGTTCCACTGCCAGCTGCTGCAGTAAGTGGAACCAGATCTGTCAAGGCCATAGGCAGGGGTCGATCTTAACATTGTTTTACTAGCCTGAACACTAGTGCAAATTGACCAGGGCTAATGCAGATAACACTCTACTTGTCCGTCTTGACTAGTGCAGATTTTCATGGCTGTTAATGAAGTTAAAAAAGACTCTAATTTAGGGTCTAGTTCTCATGCTAATCTCTCTCAATGTTCCAGATGGCCTGGTGTGATTAACAGCTCATTAAGAGCTGCAATTACCTGGCAGTTCAAAAGGGAGGATCCCTCAAAAGACTCAATGTGAGTCATTATCACTCCACTGTTAGTACTTTTGCTAGTATCAAGGGTGGAGTGCTGTTAAGTCACTAGCTTCCAGTTTTCTGAATGTGTCTCTAACAGTTTGTTCCATATTATTAAGACCAGTGCCCCCATTGCTCTACATTTTGAGTGTCTGTATCCAATATTTCAGTGACAAAATATGAGGAGGTATACAGGGTCGGCCCTGTAGGTGGTGAGTTTTATCCCAGCCTCACCATAACGTCCTTCTCCCCTCCAAATCTCTTAACTCTGTTCTTAGACATCACTGTAGACCAAACTCTGAAATAACCCTTCACAGATCCACAGCTGCCATTACTGGCAAGTGTAGATGGTCCCCAACTCTTCTAAATGGACCATGCCAACCATCACTATCCATACAGTCTAAACCTCATCCCACATAGCATGTCCTTTCATACTAAAAACAGTTTTGTATCATGTATGGTATAAAAATAAACCTTAATAAAATACATAATTTGAAAGTTTTAAATAGGCATTCCTGGGGTACAGAGATCATCCTATATAGAAATAGAAATAGTATAACATTATACTGTTTTCCTTGGGCTGGTGAAAGGACAGTTAAAAAAAAATCTGTTATCGTTGGGTCACAGCATATTAAAATCAATGCTTTTAAAAATAAAAATGTCATCGTTTTCTATTACCCCAAGCCCCTTAGGTTTGTGTAGCTCCCACTCCAAAGAAATCTTAGATGTACTCCTGGCTGGCTTGAGACTGTACAAAAACTTCCAGAAGTGCAGGTCTTCATTTGACTATACAGTGGGGGCTGAGAGTGTCTTTCTCTGCCTGACTCTGTTCATTGCAATGTGGGGGGTGGTGACAGTGTGGTGAGGTGCATGATCGTTTCAGCTATTGTGTGTGCAGAGCCAGGACTGCTTGACTGAATATTTGCTGCTGTGATGTCTCCTAGTTTGGTGGTGGTAGTATGAGGGAGGGGGATGGGCAGAAAGAGGGCGAGGCGGCTGTTGTACAAAACAATGGTTGGGGGGCTCACTGTGTGCGATGGCATTGCAGTCCTTTTTTTCTGCTGGGGAGCTGGAAGCACCGTGGTCGGAGGATAAATGTGCAATAATCAGAGTATTTCTTGGCCTGCATTGTTTCCTATATAAGTGATCAAAATTTGCCATTATAATTGAGGGTTAGTGCAACTATCTGCGGGCTAGTGCAATTTTTAATCAACTTGCCCTGCTGGCTAGTGCAAAAAAAGGTTATGGTTGACCCCTGGCCATAGGGGAGCAATGAGGATTAGAGTTGGCCCCTCCATCTGAAGTTTGAGTAGTACCCTCTGAATGGGAGGGAAGGTGTAGAGATACTTCCCCTTCCAAGAGAAGGACAACACGTCTCTCCAGAAAACACTAGGCTCTGGAACGAGCGAGCTGAAACGCAACAGTTTTACATCATGTGGGGATGCAAAAATGTCTAACTCTGGATGATCCCATTTGTTCAACATGTCATCCACTACTGTGGTCAGCAGTTCCCACATGTGCTTTCTGGACTGCGACCAGCTTAGTCTGTCTTACAAAATATCTTGGGTGCCTATAACATGTACTGCTGACAGTTCCAAACCACGTTCTAGAGCCCTGTACTAGACACTCACTGCCTCTTTGAACAGGGGGTAAGAGTGAGTTTCCCCCCGTTTTTGATGTAATGCATCACACTGACATCATCCATCTGTACTAACAGAGCACTTGGGATAGGAGAGCCTGGAAGGCCTGCAGGCCATACAGAGCAGCTCTGTTCTCTAGAACATTTATATACAGGGTGCTTTCCACTTTGGTCCATACACCCTGCATCTGATGGGGCCCTAAATGTGTCCCCTAGCCCATTCCCGAGGCATCAGTTGTTAAAATCTAGTGAGGGGAAGGGACCAGGAAAGGAACCTCCTTCAGCAGGTTGCTGGGTTCCAACCACAACTTGAGCACCTTGCGTACAGGAGAGGTTACTCGAACCTCCTGTTCCAGATCATCTGAGAGTTGATCCCACTGGACTTTCAAGGTCCACTAAGGGGGTCCTCATATGGAGCCTGGTTAGGGGCACTGTAACCATGGCCGCTGTCACTGGGCCCTGAAGCCACAAGAACATTCTGGCTTTGACATATCGGCTGTTGTAAACTAGTTAGGCCTGTGCCATCAGAAGCTCGGCCCTGTCCAGAGGCAGAAATGCTGAGCCTGGCTGTATCCAAGACAGCCCTTAAATACTGCAGATGCTGGCAAGGGAACAGGAAGGACTTTGGCACACTGATAGTGACTCCCAGAGCATTGAACAGTTGTCTGGTTTGGACTAGAGTGTGTATGAGTTGCTCCCTGGAGTGAGCTTTTAGAAGCCAGTCGTCCAGGTAAGAAAAGACATAAAGGCCTGCCCTGCAAAGGGCTGCTTGCCACCACTGCCAAGTATTTGCTAAAGACCTGCAATGCAGATGACAAGTCAGGCAATGCTCTGAACCGGAAGTGCTACCCTGAAACAGTAACCTTAAGTATTTGCTGTGCAGTTTTCCAATTTTGATAAGAAGGTAGGCATCCTTCATGTAAAGGAAAAAAAAATCCAATCCCCCAACCTATAGTAGTGTTAGTAGGCCCTGCAGAGTAACCATCCTGAACTTTTTGTATTGTATGAAAAAGTTCAGGACCTTGAGATCCAAAATAGGCTTTAGATCCCCTGTCCATTTGGAACTAGAAGTATTGAGAATAGAACCCTGTGTTTCTCTGTTCCATGGGTACAGGTTCTATTGCTCTTTCTGAAGTAAGGTATGAATCTCCTCCAGAAGCTGTGGACTGTGGTCTGGAGGATAATGTGTAGGCACTGGTGGATGGTTCTGAGGTAGCACTAGAAGTTCCAGAGCCTGTCATTGTGCTGTTATTTCCAGGACCCAGGCATCTGAGGTCAGCTCTTTCCACTGGTCCAGGTGGAGGGACGGAGGGATAGATGATCCCCGAACAACCCCACTTGGAGGCAATGGTGGCTGAGGGGTGTAAAAGTCAGGCTTTGCCAACTGCAGCTCTTACCACACAACGCCACCTCTAGGGGCTTTTGAGTGGGCACCTGGAGTGGCTGCTGGAGAAGGCAAGGTTCCTGCTCTTTTACACATACCTGATTTTCCAGCAGTCTCACACTAGCCAAATGGAAAGGGGCACTATGTCTGCTCCTGGACTGGGTATGATAGAGGGAATGTACTGATCTGAGGGTTCTGCCTGAGGCCTGCAAACTAGAGAGGATATCTTGCACATCTGCACAAAACTACTTATACAGTATTCTCTGAAAAGGGCACTGAGAATTGACTGCTGATGTCATTTGCAAAGCCTGCCACCCTTAGCCAGCCCAGGAATATCTTCTAAGACACATTCCTGATGCTGCTGCTATAGCTGAAGCATTCAAAATATCAAAGGCTGTACGTAGGAGATGTTTCCCTATGTCAATCCCAGTTGTTAAAGGAGATAGGAAATTATTTTCCAACATTTTTATTAGTTAAATAAATTCAGAACATCAAACAATGGCCTGTGTGTGTGTTTCTGTAGTAACTACTTAAAATGCTAATTTGCATGATACTTTCAATTTTTCAGACGAGAATCAGCTTGACTGTCTTTTTTTTTTCTTTTTCTTTTTTGAATCAAGAGTCAGCACATGTTGGGCTTTGAAATGCCAATGTCACTGACTCCGATTCAGCATCAAGCCTGTGGCTCCTGGAGACAGTTCTGAAGCCACCCTGTCATCTGGTAAATACTCCCGTCAAATGCAACCACCGTCGGTTGCATTGGATACTGCTACCTACACCACCTCTCAGCTGCCGGTTACCTTATGGCACAACTACAGTCTTCACCTCTCCGTCACAAGCAAATTATCTGATGAAATGTGGTAAATGGTCACTGTGTGATTGAAACTGCCATTCGGGTGAAGGCAAAGGCAGAAGCGAGGGCAGTGCAGCAATGAGTGATTTTACAAGAAATAAAATAAACAAACATGTTTTTTTTCTTTTAGTTGCTCCTTTAGCAAGCAAGCTCCCCCCCCCCCCCCAACATCAGTCACTTAGGTTAAAACAAATTTTTTTTTTTCTGGTATGTTTCCCCCTCAGCACACACAATGCTGCTGTTTTATTTTTTTAAACTCAACTGCCACCACAGATTCATGCTTATGTCTCAGCGATACACTCATTAGTGGTTTCCTATCACTTTTCTCCCACATGGCAGAGAAAACCATTCTTTGTAATCGTCTTTGTATTTAAATTAAAAAGAAAGTGACCTTAGTGCAGTAACTTATGAACAATCCTGATAGCTGTAATCCTGAGTCCGATGGTCTCAAAGTGTACCAACCTTAAGAGCTCGTCTACATTGCACTCACTACAATCCCGACAGCAAGGCAAAGACAGAAACGAGGGCACCATAGGAATGAATGCTTATCCTCAGTCCTTCCATTGCATGTACTCACAATTTTTCAGAACACCTTTTTTTTCCCTGAATCCCCCTTTCTTTCCTTGTTTCCAACAGAGTGATTGCTCACCACTTACTCTTTCTCCAGGCCTCGGCCAGTCTCCTCTGCTCGCACCCCCTCTCCCAGACATTACACGGACTCGAAGGACTGACACTGCAGCAAGGGGAAGCCCAATTGAGTTTTTCCCCCCCCTTTCTTCTAAAATCACTTACGAGCACTCATTCTTACTCTGCCCTCGTTTCTGTCTTTGCCTTGCTGTTGGGATTGTAGTGAATACGATGTGGAAGAGCTAAGCTACTGCACTAACGTCACTTTCTTATTTATTTAAATACAAAGACGATTACAAAGAATGGTTTTCTCTGCCTTGTGGGGGGGGAAAGTGATGGGAAAATCACTAATGAGTGTATCGCTGAGACAAGCATGAATCTGTGGTGGCAGTTGCAGTTTAACAAAATAAAACTGCTTTGTGTGTGCTGAGGGGGAAGCATATCAGAAAAAAACAGCACTTTGTTTTACTCTAAGTGACTGATGTTGGGGGAGGGGGGAGCTTGCTCACTCACTAAAGGAGCCATAAAAAGAAAAAAACTTTTTAAAATTTTATTTCTCCTAAAATCACTCATTCCTGCGCTGCTCTCGCTTCTGCCTTTGCCTTCACCTGAACGGCAGTTTCAATCACACAGTGACCATTTACCATATTTCATTAGATAATTTGCTTGTGACAGAAAGGTCAGGACTGTACTTGCGCCATAAGGAAACCAGCAGTTGAGAGGTGGTGGGGGTAGCAGTATCCAATGCAACAGACGAGTGGTTGCATTAGACGGGAGCATTTACCGGATGGCTTCAGAACTGTGTCCTGCAGCCACAGGCTTGATGCTGAATCGTAGTCAGTGACACTGGCATTTCAAAGCCAAAGCCTGACACATGGTGTGATTAGATTTAAAAAAAAGAAAAAAAGACAGCCAAGCTGATTCTCTTCTGAAAAATTGTAAATATCATACAAATTAACATTTTAAGTAGTTACTACAGACAAGCACACACAGGCCATTGTTTGACGTTCAGGATTTGTTTAACTAATAAAAATGTTGGAAAACCATTTCCTATCTCCTTTAAGGAGTTCTTACTTTGGTGCACCTTCTGGAAGTGCTTGGGTAGCTGCTTTAGCTTTTCTCCAGCGTGTTTTGGTATTTTATCATATGGGCATGGTAGTTGGCCATTCTCATGCCCAAAGAGGCTGAGGCATAGGTTACTGTGCCCATCACATCTACCCTCCTGTATTTCTTGTCAGGAGGAAGGGAGCTGAGGTGTTTTGATGTCACTGGTCTGCCATTGGCAGCATTCATGAAAGGCCTACCTGAGGGGGACATATACATTTTGTCTGCATTTCTAGGTATGGCATGAATAACATTAGACCTATGTCAGGCAACAAAGGTAGCATCCTCCAAGGCTCCAAGGCAGGGAGAAGAGGCGGAATTATAATGGGAGGGGAAGTCAGGTAGCTCCAAGAAGTCTATCAGGTTCTTCTTGGTTGTGTCCTGCTCCTCCAAACCAAATCCCATGGCAGCTGGGAGCTGCTGCATCATGGTTATAAAAGATAGGTCCCTCAGGTGGGGGGACCAGGGGTGTAAACCACTGAGTCCTCAATGCAGGTGGAAACTGTGAAACTAGTCCTCTCATATCAACTTTACACATAATCTTCGGCCCCATCATCCTGTACCATGAGGTCAGGACTGTATTCTAGGTCATCCTTCCGGTCAATGGGACAAAGGGAGTGCACTGGCAAAGCCATCAGTGCTTGAGCGGGTATAACCCTAGTAGGCATTAGCATGGGTGGTTTGAATGAGAGATCTCGTTGGTGGAGCTCCTGGTATAGGAGGTAGATGGCCTATAAACTGGCATTTGTGTACTTGACAGGAGCACTGGAGGAAGTCAATGGGGGAGGTAAGGTCTCCAAACATTGACACGCCAGCCATACTAGACCTGGTGGTGTCTATAGGCTATCCTGACCTGGAAGGTAGGATGGTCTGGGCAGCTGGGGACATCACCACTAAACTTGTTGACAGCGCTTGAGGTCAGAGCCACATGATGGGGCAACCGAGAGTGAACCAGGGAAGTTTTGTCTTTCTCTCACTTTGTCTCACCGTGCTTACGCTTGGGTGACCTGGATTTTGTTTTGCAGCCTTTTGATGATCTGGATCCCAAGGAATGCCCTGGCAATGCACTGGAGCTCTTCTGCTGAAGCTCCTTCTCCATTCATGCTACCTGCTGAAGTAGGTGCTTTTCTAGAGCACCTTTTCTATGTTGCCGGGTGGCTGTATTGAATCCCTTGCAGATCGGGCAAGCCTAAACGTTATGGTTTGGGCCGAGGCAGCACATGCTGCACAAAAGCTACCGGACTTGCCAAGTCTGAATGTTTTAAATCATCTTTTCTCAAAAGCATCAATTCCCCCTCCAAATTTTAGAAAGCGGTCCACGCCCCATTCTCCCCCTCCCTGTGTTTAAAATAAACAACTCATTGGTCTCCAAACCATGTGCAGTGATTCAAGAGTTTAACTCCTATTATACCTCCTACGCCACACACTTAAGTCCCTTGCCTCTAACCTCCCCCCTCCTCATCCTCTCACACCCAGCACACAACTCCTCCACACCCACCCTTCTTTCTCCTTTTCTGCTGTTTCCCCAGAAGGAACACTAACAGCCCCTCTCTTTCTTAATCCTTCCAGAGGCTCATCACTGGATGACCTTGACCCTAAACTCCTCTACCTTTCAGCTTCTGCTATAGCTTATCCTCTCCTTGATCCTAAATCTTTCCTTCTCATCCCAATCTGTCCCTTCACCCTGGAAACATGTGGTGGTCCTCCCTCTCCCAAAGGGTGGTGACCACTCCTCCCCTGCGAATCTTCACCCAATCTCCCTCCTCCCTGCCTTTGCTAAACTCCAAGAACACCTGGTCCTGTCTCAACTAACCTCTTTCCTCGATGACACTTCCTTTTTTCACCTTGTTCCAATCTGGTTTTCGGAAGAACCACTCCACTACCACCTCCCTACTCAGGCTCACTGACTCCATCCTCACTGGGATGGATAATGGCCTCATTACCTCTGCCATCTTTGTCGACCTCGCCAAGGCTTTTGACAGTCTTCCATGTCCTACTTCGTGACTCCCTTATGGCTGCTGGGTTGTCTACTTCTGCCCAAAACTGGTTTAGAGCTTACCTCTCAGGCAGAACACAATCAGTCAAGATCCAGGATACAATCTCTTCCCCCATACCTATTTCCACAGGAATCCCATAGGGCTCGGTGCTTGGACCCATTCCCTTCTCTATCTTCCTAAATGACTTGCCCTCAGTATGCTCCCTCTCCTCCTCTATCCATATGTATGCCGATGACACCGTTCTGTTCTCCTCTAGCAAATGCCCCACCGATGTAGCAACCACCCTTCAGTATGACTTTCACCAGGTTTAGCTATGGTTTGCCTCATATCAACTATTCCAAAATGCCAAAAAGACTGTCTCCATGACCTTTAGCACTAGGCAGAGGCTCTCTAGACTCTACCCTTTTCTGTCTTTCCATACCCTTGATGGGACAATCCTAAATAAACACCTCCTCATTCAGGTACCTTGGGGTTTGCGTGAACCAGCATCTCAACTTCTCTGGCCACAGTGACACCATCCTGAAAAAACTATGACCCAAGCTTGGTGCCTTATTCAGGAACCATAGCTGCATCCCTCCTATGGTGTGGTGTGAACTAGTCCAGAAGATGATCCTTCCCATTTTCGACTACTGTGATGTAGTCTATGGTGCCACTCCCAAATCCTCCCTAACCAGACTGGACACTAACGCCAATTTGCCAATGATGCTCCATCATGCACTCATCACTGTGACCTCTACCACACCCTGTCCCTTCCCCCACTTGCCAACAGGTGCCTCACTCATTGTGCCAAACTCGTTTCTAAATTTTTGGTTAGGAGAACTTCCCTCCTACCTCTCATGCTCACTCTCTTTCCCCTTCCCACTCCTTCAGATCCTCTGACACTCGCACTTTGTTGGTCCCCCGTCGAACCATTCTCATGGGATAGTCGGGCTTTATCCATTCTTTCCCACAAATCTAGAGCCCCCCCCAATACGGCATTCTTCCTCCTCCTCCCTTGCCTCTGCCTTACATAACTTTCATCTAACTGGCTCCCGCTTTAACCCTCCTCAACCATCCTCCTATACTTCTGCTCATCTCCACCATGACCCACATCCCCTATTAAACCTTCTTCTCCCCCTGAGCCCGCTACTCAGCACACTCTTCTCTTTCTTCACCACGTACCCCTCACTCCTACTCCTAACCTTTTTTTCCATTACCAACTTGCCCCTGCTTAGTTTTGACCTCTGGCAGGGTTCTCAGCATCCTGGAGACGTCCTGCACTGGGCAAGCCTCCCCCTTCCCCTCCCCCTTTCTACCCAACTTGTCCTCACCTACATCTGCCCTCTGTCGGGATTCTTAGCACCCTGGTGATGTCTACTCTCAAGTACGTTTCTTCCATCCCTCCTTTTTTCCTTTTCTCTTCTATTCCCTCTATTCCCTCTGCCCAACTTGTCCATGCCTAATTCTATCCCCTGGCAGGGTTCTCTGCATCCTGGAGGGGTCCAGCATAGGGCAATTACTCTTCCGTCACTCCCCCTCCCTCCTTTATACCCAAATAGTCCTCACCTGATTCTGCACTCTGGCAGGGTTCTCAGCATCCTGGAGTGGCCTAGTCTTAGGCAAGCTTCTTCTTCCATCCTTTCTTTTCTCTCTTCCCAACTTGTCCTCACCTAGTTCTGCCCCCGGCAGGGTTTTCAGCATCCTGGAGGGGTCCAGCACTGGGAAATGACTCTTCCTTCCCTCCATCCTCTCTACCTTACTCGTCTTTGCCTGACTCTGCTCTCTGGCAGGGTTCTCAGCATCCTGAGGAGGCCTAGTCTAAGGCAAGTTTCTCGCACACCCCTCCTCCTCCTCCTTCCCATTACCATCCCCTCTACTATCTCTACCCAACCTGTCCTTGCCTACCCCTGCCCCTTATTCTAAGTCCTCGCCTCATTTCACCACTGGCAGCAATCTCCCGTACTCTGAAGGGGCCAGTTCCAGGTATGACTCGTTTGTCCCTTCCCTATCCCTTACCCCCACCTCTCTCCTGCCCCCCTCTCTACCTCCCTGCACTTAATCAAAGGAATTAGTTTACTTGAGCTAATAATTTGCACTTTTTGCTTACTTTTCTCCAGTAATGTTCCCCCCATCTTTATCCTCTCCTTCCCCCAGCTGGTTTCCGCTGTCTACCCCCTACCCTCCTTAATGTCCCCTCACTGCACCTCATTCATTCAATGATTGCTAAATAATCTGCCTCTTAACTGTGATTCATTCCTGCAAGGAGTTGGCTCCAAGGCTACATTAAATTTCTGTATTATGTTCCTCAAATATGCCACTTGTAATTAAATGCATATTCCACAGGTATGATATATTTAACTGTATGTTATGTCACAAATGCAACTGCATGATTTATATTTTTTAACTGTATGTCTCGTTACAAATGTAATTGAAAATTTTGTTTCTCGGATATGTTAAATGTTAAACTGTATGTCTGGCTGCCCAGGTGGCATAGCGGAGCAGGACTGAGCTGCCAACAGGCAAGCTCTCCTCGCCAGGGAGGAAATGCAGCATCCCTTGGCTGATGGGCAACCCCCAGTGGAGGCTGGAGGAAGCTCGGGCTGGAAGGGGGCCAAGGCAGTAGGCCGGGTTGGGGGAAGGAGGCTGTGACCGGGGCTGTTCAGTGCATGCGCGCTGACTCCTTGGACTTCCGAGATAAAAATAGGTGTCTGTCCAGTTTTGGGAACCAGGACCATGTACTGTGGATAGATCTAGACAATGTTCTAGAGCCCAATGCCAAACTCTCATTGCTTTCCAACACAGTGGATAGGAATGAGTCCCCAACTGTTTGTGGATGTAGTGCATCAAACTGACATTGTCTGTCTATATTAGCATAGGACCTGGGGTCAAGTGGTTTTGGAAGGCATGGAGTCCGTACACAAGAGGTGCATTTCCATAACATTTATGTGCAGGGTGCTCTCCACTGGAGTCCACATGTCCTATGTCTGATGAGGGTCCAAGTGTGCTCTCTAGCCCATCCCCTCAACATCTGTGGTAAGAATCTGTAAAGGGAAGGGGATCAGGAATGGAGCCATCTTTAACAGATTGCTTGGCTGCATCCACCACTTGAACACTCTGCATACAAGAGATGCGACTAGAACCATCTGTTCTAGGTCGTCCGTGATGTGATCCCTCTGGACTCTTAGGATCCACTGGGAATCCACATATGCTGTCTGGCCAGTGGTACTGTGACCAATGGCCACTGCCATGAGTCCCAGCAGGTGTAGAAATGTCCTTGCTGAGATGCAATGGCTGTTGTGCACTAGCTGTGCTTGGGCAACCAGGGGGACGGCTCTGCCCAGAAGCAGGGTGGCAGGAGTGGACAGGTCTTAGAAAGTTGGCCTTGGTGCACAGCCAGGTCAAAGCCAGTCCTCTTTCTTGAAGTTATGTCAAGAGCGTAGTGTTTGGTAAAGTTGCGGATCGTACTCCAGGTAGCAACTGCAGAGAGTTCTGCAGCAGACACATTTATAAAACATGCAACAGATGTAGCCATGACTGTAGCACAATGACCAGGTATGGACTGCGGAGAACAGGAGGCGGGGGGGAGATCAGGCAGCGAGGCTGGAATCGAATAAGGCCAAAAAGTTGGGGGGCACTGGAGGAGGGCGAGGAACCAAAGGGCTAGACCCAGGAATGCCTGACTTGAAGCACGAAAGATTGTGAGCCCGAGGGGCACAGGAACGGCGACGGAGGGGGAAACCCTGTCAGTCCAGGAATAGTGTGCCAGTGCCAGGATGGGCGGGGGAGGGACAGGAAGGGGACCCCTGAACCGGGGCGTCCCAAGGTGCAGAGCCCCTGCTGTCAATAGGGGAAACACCCCCGTCGAAAGGGATGACATTAAGGGACGTCCAGTTGACAGGGGAAGCTGCCACATTGACGAGGAATGAAATATAAGGGATGTCCTGTCGACGGGGGAAGCAGGCCCATCAACAAGGAAAGCAAAAGAAGACGTCCCATCAATGGGGACAGTAGTCCTGTTGACAAAGAGCGTTCTGTCAACAGGGGAACAGTCCCTGTTGACGAGACAAAGAGAAATAAGGCTCCGTCTATGGGGAAACCGCTCCTGTTGATGAGGGAAAGAGCAAACATGCTCAGTCAATGGGGGGAGCTGCCCCATCGATGGAGGAACAGTGCCAGTCGATGAGAAATGCATCCCAAACTGGGGAAGGGCAACCCGGAACGCTCCATCGATGGTGGAGGAGCCACCATCGATGCAGAGAGGTGGAGTGAGTATGAGAAATATAAGTCCCTCTCCCTCATCAGTCGGGAATGTGGGCCCTGAGCTGGGGACCCTTAGAGTGGGACCCCAAGGTCCGTTCTGGCAGGGCTGCCAAGCAGCCAGAAGAATCCAAGGGCCCAGCAGGAGTGCTGGACCAAGAAGGAGCGGGGTTGCTGTGAGTGGTTCACAGGCCCGCACAAAGAAAGGGAACCGGGGTTACTGTGAGTGGTTCACAAGCCTGGGACCAAAGGCAGGAGCCTGGGTTACTCTGAGTGGTTCACGAGCCCGGAACAACAGTAGAACAATCAGGGCCAATTTCATGTCAAAGACTGCAACACAAGATATTGAGCTAGCTGCTGTGCGAGCTGAAGCTGGTGGGAAAATGAACAAAGGGTTCTTGGGGCCACCCACACTGATACTCAGCCTGAGAAAGTAATGTCATGTGGGCGGCCCCTATGGAAGACTGCTAGAAGAAGCTGCTGTGTGATATCGCCACCAGGTGGAACTCTGAAGTGTAATAACCTACTGCAAGAGACCAGTCTACAGAAGATCTACTGTTACAGGCGAGTACCCTGTTTTTCTAGGGATGTGGATATGTTGTTCTATTCACACTTTCTGGCACACTCCTAGCAGTTCTCTGGGAGAAGGGAGGCAAGGCGCACACCCCCTACTTGGAGAACAGGGACTGGAGAACTAAGGCTATAAAACCAACATCCCGGCGTCACTCGAGGTCGATGTGGTAACTGGAAATGAAGGTGTGTGCTGACTTCCAGGTAGCAGCCCTGCAGATTTCCTGCATAGGGACATCCCTAGAAGGAGCCATCGACGCAGCGGTATGGCGGGTAGAATGCGCCCTTAGCCCAATGGGAGGCTCCCTACCTGCCAACCTATAGCAGAGATCAATGCAGGAAATGATCCGCCTGCCAATTGTCTACTTGGCTGCAGGCGTAGGTAACAAACAGCTGGCAAACCTCTCCATAACCTCTGCCGTACACTCCTTGTGGTAGGAGAGTGCTCGTCTCAGGTCCAAAGTATGCAGCCTGTACTTGGCCTCCGAGGTGAAACTGTAGTAGAACACTGGCAGAGTCAACAGCTTATTAATGTGAAACTCCGACACCATCTTCGGAAGGAATTTCGGGTGGGGGCGCAGGACAACCTGTCCCTTTGGAAGACCAGGTAAGGAGACTCGACAGAGAGCGCCTGTAGCTCCCCAGTCCTTCTGGCTAACATGATAGCCACCAAGAAGGCGGCCTTCCGCGACAAATGTGACATCTCACAGTTGTGCACAGGTTCGAATGGCTTGCCCATGAGTTTTGCCAAAACCAGCAGTAAATCCCATGGAGCTGGAGGTTCACGCACCAGAGGGGATATGTGATCTGGGCCCTTGAAAAAGCACCACACCACCTTCTCCTGTACCACCGACTGTATACCGGTCCACGCCTGGTAGGCAGAGATGGCTGCCAGGTGCACTTAAGGGTCGTTGACTGAAGCCCCAGCAGGGAGAGGGACCACAGGTACTCTAAAATGCTGACCACTGGAGAGGACTAGGGGTCCAACCCTTTACCCTGGCACCAAATGGAAAATCTCTTCTATTTGAAGGCGTAGCATTTATTGGTAGATACCTTACAGGATGCTTCAACAACCGTGAGGACCTCGTCGGAGAGACCCAAAGCCTGAAACTCTAGCCGCTCAGGAACCAGGCTGTCAGGTGCAGGTATTGAAGGTCTGGATGGAGTACCTTCCCCTGACTGATAGACAGCAGGTCCGGGCATGCTGGAAGACACCTCAGGAGCCTGGAGCTGAGGAGATCTGGATACCAGAACCGGCGTGGCCAGTCTGGGGCTACCAGGCTCACCTGTGCCTTGTTCCTCCTGGCCTTGAGGAGCACCTTGTGGATTAAGGGAAGTGGAGGGAAAGCATAAAAGAGGCCTAGGGTGCCAGCCCGGTGGCGCAGAGGGTTGAGGTGCTGGCAACTTATCTCGACCCACGCCGGCAACCCGGGTTTGGGAACAGACTTGGGGCACCAGCAGGGGGGAGGAGAGGACTGAGCATATGAAGGACTGCTCTCCTCTCCTGGGTGGGGGAATGGGACGCATCGCTCAGTAGTGCCCCCAATGGAGACTGGAGGCACTGCATGAGCCTCCAATGTAGGGGGACTTCTGAAAACTGGAAAAACAGCTCTGGTGTTCGCCAGATGACAGCCTCCACTCCTCCACGTTGTTGGAACCTCCAGGTAGCCATCTCCTCCTCAGTGGCGACCCAGGGCCTAATAGTTAGTGCGCTTGGACCCCCTCCCCCGGTGCCTTCTCCTTCAGAAGAAAGGGACCTGTTCAGCAAAGGGATATGCCAGGATACCCCGGGTTGGCTGTGATTTGAGGATTGAGTGGGCTCAGGAAGAGGATGGCCAGTAGGTCGGAGGCACTGGTGGCCTGAAGGATTGGGGGACACTAGAGCACGGGGAGGGGAAAAAAAAAAAAGAAAAAGGGAGGCCTGGAGTCCACGGCCTCAAGAAAGCATCCTCCTGTAGTGTGCCCTGCTGAGGAGGGCAGGCATAAAACAGCCTCAACTTCATGTTCACCCTGGAGGCAAACAGGTCCACCTGAGGGGTGCCCCGGTGGGAGAAAAGGTCTTGTACTATCTCCTGGTGGAGTGACCACTCATGAGATGCTTCGCCCATCCAGCTGAGAGCATCGGCCAGCTGATTCGAGGCTCCTGCTACATGAATGTCTAGGAGATCCACCTCCAGGCTGAGCATGAGGTCCCATGTGCAGAGAGCTTCCTTGCACAGAGGCAAGGAGTACATCCCACCCTGTTTGTTGAAATAGTACATGGTCGTGACATTGTCCATCTGGACGTGGACCACTTGACCCAGAATGAACGAAGCGAAGGCGGTCAGGGCTAGCCGAACCGCACGGAGCTCCAGCAGGCTGCTGCGACATCGGGACTCCTGAGGGGACCAGAGCCCGTGGGCTCTGTACTCCCCCAGATGGGCACCCCAACCCATCAGCAGGGTGTCGATCATCAGGATAACTGTCGGCTTGGGGCAGACAAACTGGATGCCTTCCTGCAGGTGAGCTGGAACAAGCCACCATTGGTGGCCATCCCACATCCTCTGGGTCATGGTGACTAGCTGGTCAAGGTGACCCAAGCACTGAGACCACTGGCTGGCCAGTTTCCATTGAGGGGGATACATATGCCAGCAGGCCCATCGGACCATGCTGGTGCAGGCTGCCATGTAGCCCAGAAGGCACAGGAAGTCCCAGGCAGGGCGCAATTGCCCAACCAGAAATGATTGGACAAAGGAGGAAAGAACCTCTGCCCTGTCTGCCGGGAGCCGAGCTCTGCCCCGATGAACTGAATGACCTGCGAGGGCACGAGTTCTGACTTGGCCTCGCTGATCAGGAGGCCAAGTCAGAAGCAAGTATAGAAGGCCAGATCCCTGGACCCCTCCACCTCCTGCTCGGAGGGACCTGCTATTAGTCAGTTGTCCAGGTAAGGGTAGATCCAGACCCCTCAGCACCTCAGGAAAGCTGCCACCACTGCCATGCATTTGGTGAAGACCCTGGGGGCCGATGAAAGGCCGAAGGGCAGGGCATGGCCTGAAACTCATAGAGGGTTCCCTCAGCTCGGAAGCGGAGGAACTGTCGGTGGGATGGACAGATCGGGACGTGAAAGAACACATCCTGGAGATCCAGGGAGCAAAACCACATGTCATGCCTCAGGGATGGTACGATCTGAGCCAGAATTACCATCTGGAAGGTGCGAGACCTGAACAACCTGTTCAGGTCATGCAGATCGAGAATGGGGCGCTAGCTCCCCCCCATCCATATGGTACAGGAATTACCTAGAAACAAACCCTGGGATTGAAGGAGGTTCCACAACTCTGCGCACGACCTCCTTGCAGAGGAGCTGGGCAATGTCGTCTCAGAGAGCCAACTAGGTGACAGCCGGCACCAGATCCTCCTGTGGGGCGCAGGCTCGGCTTGGGGGGGGGGACCTGCTGGAATTCCAGAGGCAGGCCCTGGCCGACCACTTCCAGCACCCACTGGTCCGTGGGGATAGCGGTCCAGGTGGAAAGGAAGTGGCGGAGCCAGCCCCTGAGGGGAGGTGTGCTAGGGTTGAGGGTGGCATGCCTATACCACAGGCTTAGAGGAGGAGGATCAGGCTGAGGGGCCACCAGGTCCCTTCCCTCCAGGTTTTCTGACCAATGAGGCCACTGACTTGGCCCGCGGTCACCAGGTTTGAGCCTGCTGGCCCTGCTGCTGGGCTGGTCCGGTCTGGCTGCAGGGGTGGAACAGCAAAAGAGCTTAACACTTCTGGTGCTTGTGGCTCTTGTCCTTCTGGGCAGATGTCACAAAGTCCAGGGTGGCACTGGACTTCTCAATACATTACAGGTGACCCTCTACTCCGGGCCCAAACAGGTCAGTGCCCAAAAAGGGGATATCTGTCAGTTTGTGGTGAGTGTCAGCCTTGAAGGTCGAGATACTCAACCAAGCCCTGTGGCGCTCTGCTATTGCGGCCGCTACTGAGTGGGCACAAGAATCACCAATATCCAGAGCAGTCTGGAGTTGTTGTTTAACCACTACCCTTCCCTGGGCCCGGACCTGTTGACTGTGGTCTGAAGGTCCGCCGGGAGGTGAGGGATGACCTTATCCAGGAAGCCCAAAAGGGCATGGGAAAATGTGAGATCAGCAAGGCCGAGCTAGCCTGACGAAGGCCAAGTGAGGAAGCAGCATAGACCTTCTTTGCCGAATGATCCAATTTCTTGGACTCTCTGTCCGGTGGTCTATCCACGTCACCCGTATTGCCTGAGCGCCGAAAGACGGAGTCAGCCACCAGACTCTCACTCAAGGGATGCTCCGAAAACCCTAAAAGGGAACCGGTTGGGACCGCGTATTTGCAGGCCATCTGTACCAAGGGCGCGGGGCAAGATGTCGGACGCTGCCACAGATCCAGAGCCGGGCCAACAGTGGTCTCGGTCTTAGGAAAGGTCTCTGTAGGAGAGTCCCCTTTGTCCAGAATCTCTATTAGGGGATACCTGACCCGTTTCTGGACCGGGTCAAGCTCCAGCCCCATGGACTCAGAAATGAGCGAAAGAATACCCATGAACAAGCTGGGTCCCTCATCTATGGAGAGCCCCCCAACCGAGGACTCCACGTCAATGGGATGTGAGTGCAATGAGTAGTCTTCAGACTCAGAGGAGTCCACGTAAAGCGGGCATCCACCTGAGTCACCCTCGACCCTCCTTGGGTGAGTGAGGGTGACCGAAAGCCGAAGAGGCAACCCTTTTGCTGACCAAGAATCCTTGGTCGGGGCCCTGGACTCCGGCTTTTCAGGTGGCGGCTCCACCACTATCAGAAGAGAAACCTGCTTCGGCTGAGTCGACTGAGCTGGCACCTTTGCAGAGGTGTTGGTGGTGGGTGTCAACGGCCATTCGGCCGACAACCACTTGATAGCTAGGGTAGAAACCAGGGTTGGGGCTTCGTACCAGTCAAGACCAGCTGCTGCCACATCAAATCTTCGTAGTACCAAGGCAATTTGCGCTGCAGCCTCTCCTCATCCGAGGAGGACAAAGAAGAGTAGCGGCGACGCCGCTTACTGTGACGTCGGGAGCGAAATCGCAGGTGACAGTGAGATCTGCCCAACTCGGTAGAGGCGGACCAAGACCTCGACCATTGGCAGGGCCAACGGTGGACATCGGAAGGTGCCGGGGACCCCCATGGCTCCTCCAGGTCAGGGTCCAGTGTGGGCAGGTTCGACCCAGGGGTCTGAGACAACCAATCTGAAGACACCGAAAGCACTGGAGTCTGAAAGAGAGAATTGTCGGCCTCATCTGGTGACAACCTGTCGGTCAGTTCGAGAAAAATCTCGGCCGTATCAACAGGCGTCTCAGCCAACTTGTCTGACAGCGTCTCCATGCTATCAGCGGCTGTCAAAACCGGTGTCTCCTGAGAGCAGAACTGCTCCCAATCCCAAGAGCGTCGATGTTGACTCCTTTCTCTCTTTGAAGACTCCTTGCGAGAGCATGAAACATGTGACCCAGAAAGACCCTCTCCCTTAGTTTAGAGAGATTGGCACAGCTCTTTGAAGGAAGTTGAATAAGTGGAGCCCAGCTGGAGTGGAATGAAGGTCGAAGCCTAAGAGGAACTAGCCACGGTCTGAGCCGCCTCCTCCTTGAAGGCATTGAGCTGTTCAAGCTGCTCTGTGGACCCCGTAGCCGCAGAGACCACCCAACAGGCATCCTTGGATTTAACCAGTGGGTAACGCTTTTCTGGTTGCCCCAGCTGAAGTCGGGCAGCGTGGTCTTCCAGAATCGACGGGTGAAAGGAATAACAGAGATCGCAAGCCTGCGGACCATGGTCATGCCCAAACAGTGCAAGCAAGTGGCATGAGAGTATGTGCAAAACATCTTCTGCCCAGAGGGGCACCAGCAAAACCCAGGAATGGTCTTCTCTTCCATCACAGAAATGAGAGAAGAAGGAGCAGACGAAACTCAAATGAGTTTTTCGGTAAGTTTTGGAAGCAAATCCGAAGATTCGACAGCCAGGGCCTACCATACGGGGAAGCGCTAAGGAGGAAACCTGAACCTTCCAGCAGAAAGGAAGATCTGTCGTTATGGGGCGGAGCCAAGGGTTTTACCACCCAGGTGGGTGGGAGGAGCCAGCTTGAAGACGTTCTGGCGACCCTTAAAGGGAAAGGCGATCTGCCAGAAAGTGTGGATAGAACAACATATCCACATCCCTAGAACATAAGAAGCTGGGTGGCTGAGGATGCAGAAGAAACTTCAACACAAACAGGAGAATGATTAAACAGTTGCTTCTGGCTTCCAGTCTGTAGTTGTAGGTGGAGCACGGTGTCCAGTTTTGAAGGCTGCACCTCAGAAAAAACAAAGATGGAGTGGAGGCAGTCCAGTGGAGGGCAACTAAAATGGTGTAATGGCTGCACAAGAAGCCCTATGAAGAGAGACTGAGGGATCTTAACATGTAGACCCTGGAAGAGAAGAGAGCGAGTGGTGACATGACAGAGGTCTACGAGTACCTCACAGGGGAGCACGCTGCAGCAGCAGTCTCTTTCAAATGAGTAGGAGCACCACGACCAGCGGGCATGTGATGAAACGGGGTTGGGGGGGAGAGTTTATGAGAGATATGAGGAAATATTTCTTCACTGAAAGAGTGGCAGACACCTGGAACAGACTTTAAGTAGAAGCACTGGAAGCAAAAGCAGTGGGGGATTTCAGGCATCCATGGGACAGACACAGGGGTGTAACACAAAACAAGACAAAGATGCAGGAGGGTTGTTGGGGAGCAGTTAGGCCTGCAGAGACAGACTAGGCAGTGAAAAACTACTGAAGGTACTGGGTGGATAAAGCAGTCCTTTCCTGCCAATAAATTCTATGTCTCTATGTTCATGGAACCTTATCCTACGACCCTGAAGTCTCTTGTTTTTTTTTTGTCTGGGAGACATGTGGCTGTGATAAATTGTGAGTACTTCTTCTGCCATGACGCCAGTCGTGTGGTTTCTAAACTGCCTCTTCCTTTGCTCCACCGCCGCTTGACCATCCTGGGCCCCTCCATCTGGAACAGCCTCCCCACTAATGTAAAGACTTCCCAGAGCCTGCCTTTTTGATATTTCTCTGAACAGTCCACTTATGAAATGAGCTTGTCATGTTCTGACAGATGCTGTATGTTATGAAGCTGCTAGCTGTAATGCTGCCTCACTACTGTTCTCAAGCATTCTTAGTATACTTTATCTACCAGCTGTCATTGTTTGTGCATCTGCACCTAGAACAAGCGTGGAAATGAGAGATTTTATCAACTCGATGCATGTTCATAAAGCAATACTTCAATAAGTAAAACAAAATATCAATAAGCTGTGAGAGCCTGACTCCAGCAGCCAGTCCTGTGAAGTTTTACAGTGTGTTTACATACTTGATTTCTTCCTCTAGAGCTGTTTTGAAAAGTTTAAGAAGCAGATACTCTTCTCTTTGGTTGGAAGCATAGTTGTACAGGGTGAAAATGACAGTGTCCATAAACTTAGTTGACTTGTTCTGAGGCATCTGGAAGATTAGCTTGGCCAAGTAAGTAGGGGTGTGTCTGGGAAGAAACAGATAAGAGAAGCAGTGCATTACATTTTGCGTAATACTTACAGAAATCTCATATAGGATTTATTTCACATGTGTATCAGGAAAAGCATACTAAGCTGGAATTTTTACCAGGAAAGCTATTCTGAACTGGAAACAGACCATTTCCAGATGGGTCCTGGGGAGGGGGAAATAGAGAACATTACACTGCAGTGATAAGAGCAATACAATAAAGGTAACATTACACTGCAGTGATAAGAGCAATACAATAAAGGTATTTAGTATACTGTACTTACAGTATATCATCAGTGGTGAACTAAAACACAGCAGTTAATGACCATCAGTGGGGAGCAATGCAAACAGAATACAAAAACATGGGTACAGCTGATCACATTTATAACTACAGCAAAGACATACCGTACTATTTATTGATGGATTTGTGTTCAGAAAAAAATCTGAGCTCAAGAGCCCTTTTTCAAAGGTGTCCAAAGCAAACTATATGTAACCCCCCTGCAAATGGGGGTTCCCAAAAGTCTTCCAGGAGCATGCCTGAATGCTCCAAGTCTGGGCGGTGTTCGGTGTCTGAGCTGTTTAAATATGGTTCCAAGTGAGTGCTATTTGAGCCTTCATGTACTCTCTCTTTAAGAGCTGTCTGCTTGCAGACTTAATTAGTTTGTATGGGGGGTGACTGTGTAATTAATGCTCAAATCCCGCCACAGCTGCTGCCAATTCACTCTGTTTCTGCCATCGCTACATGTGCAGAGGGAGCCTTGTTGAAAGATATAACTGCTTGCCAGAAATCATTTAGAGTGACTGAGAAAATGTAGTTTGTCTAACCTGTCTTTATTTTAGCATGAATTGTTTCGGTGTAGCTCTTTCATTTTTGTCCTGAACTGCTGTGCTGGGCCAATTGGATTAAGAAAGCCCTAAAATGGAGCCTGTCGAGGAATCAGAACTTGGACTCTTAGGCCCTGTCCACACTATGCCTCTGTAACGTTACAGAAGGCTCAAACTGTTACCGCAACGGTTTGCGTTTACATCTGTAACGTTACAGAAGGCATTTTCGTAACTGTTGTTGAAACCACTTATGAGGTGGTTTGAACAATGGTTACGAAAACGGTTGTGCCCCTGTAACGTTACCAGCCATAGTGTGGATGCGTGAGCGTGTAGCTCCAGTATTCCCCCAGTGCAGCACGAACTGCATTGCGTGATAGGGTGCAGCTGTAACGTTACAGGGCACCCACAAATGTGGACAGGCTGTAACGGTTCCAAACCGCTATCGAGACTGTTTGCCGGCAGTGTGGACACACTATAACGGTTCCGGTCTGTAACGGTTTGGAACCGTTACAGACTGTAAGTGGTGTAGTGTGGACAGAGCCTTAATTTTGAGCCAGCCACAAGGGGGACTGTATGGGCAGTGACTCTGGGAAATGTAGTTTTGACCTTGGAGCCTTTTTCCACCAACAGAGGGGAGTCTTATTGTGAGTGACAGCCGAACCAACCAACAGAATGGTGTGGAGCTAAAGGAAATTACCTGCTCTACATACATAGAAACACAGAAGTTGACGGCAGATAAGGACCGCAAGGCCCATCCAGTCTGCCCATTTCTTTTTCTACCTTATAAATGTGCCATCGGCCTTTGCTCTGTCAGTGGCCTATCTATTCATAGTCATTTGTATTGCTCCCTTATGCCTATCCCATGCCTGTTTGAAGCCCTGCACTGTATTCATAGCCACCACTTCTTGTGGTAAGCCATTCCATGCATCCACCACCCTTTCTGTGAAAAAGAATTTCCTCACATTCCCCCTTAATTGGCCTCCCTCTAATCTCATGCTGTGTCCTCTTGTCCTGCTATTTTTCTTATATTTAAACATGTTAGACTCTTTCACCTTGTTTATGCCCTTAAGGTGTTTGAATGCCTCGATCATATCACCTCTCTCCCTCCTTTGCTCAAGGGTATACATATTGAGCTCCGTTAATCTGTCCTCATATGTCTTCTGATGCAGTCCCTGCACCATTTTGGTTGCCCTTCTCTGGACTGCCTCAATTTGGTTAATGTCCTTGTAGGTGTGGCCTCCAATACTGCGCAGTACTCCAGAAGGGGCCTAACCAGTGTCTTGTACAGAGGATTATTACCTCCTCTTACGACTTGTGATACCCTACTAATACACTAACACCCCCTAGCCTTACCTACTGCTTTAGAGGTCTGCTTGGATGATTTTAGGTCATCAGTGATGATGATGCCCAAGTCTCTTTCTTCCTTTGTGACTGCTAGCAACTCCCCTCCCAGCCTATAGGTGGCTTCAGGGTTTCTCTTCCCTATGTGCATGATTTTGCACTTATTTGCATTAAATCCCAGTTGCCACTCTTCTGACCATTCTGCTAGTTTATCCAGATCTCTCCTCATTGTGCCCACCCCATCTGGATCATCTACTCTGTTGCAGATCTTGGTGTCATCTGCAAACAGACAAAGCCTACCCTCTAGTCCATCTGCAAGGTCACTAATGAAGATGTTGAAGAGGACTGGCCCCAGGACTGATCCCTGAGGTACCCCACTTGTGACTTGCATCTCTTCTGACTGTATACCATTTACCACCACTCTCTGTTTTCTGCCCATCAACCAGTTTGCCACCCAGTTGACCAACTTCTGACCCACCGAGCCTACCCAGCTTATTTATCAATCTTCTATGTGGAACAGTGTCAAAAGCTTTGCTGAAGTCAAGGTAGGCGACATCAACTGCTCCCTTGGTCCACCACTCTGTTTACCCAGTCAAAGAAATCTATGAGATTAGTTTGACAGGACCTTCCTTTTGTAAACCCATGCTGTCTTGGATCCTATGCCCTATGGATTCCAGGTGTTGCACTATCCTTTCCTTAAGGAGTGCCTCCATAATCTTGCCCACTACTGAGGTAAGACTGGCCGGTCTGTAGTTCTCGCCTCCTCCCTGCTACCACTCTTGTGGGCGGATCACATGAGCCCTTCTCCAGTCTTCTGGGACCTCTCCTGTGCTCAGAGACTCACTAAACAATTCTGCTAATGGCTCTGCTAGTTCCTCCTTTAGCTCCTTAAGTACCCTGGGATGTATGCCATCAGGTCCCATTGCCTTATCCACCCTGAGCTTAGCAAGCTCTTGTAGGACCCTTTCTTTTGTGAAGGGAGTAGTGCTCACCTCCCTCCCCCCTGTGTCCATGATGCTGAGCTGTGGGCCCTGCCCTACCTTCTCTTCAGTAAATACTGAGCAAAAGTATCTATTTAGGATAGATGCCTTTACAGGTCCTTCTCCTCACATGCTCCTTTTCTCCATTAAGCAGCAATCCCCTCTGGACTTTCTCCTTTCACTAATGTATCTATAGAAAGTCTTGTCACCTTCTTTACTGTTAGGTGCTAGTGTTTCCTCAGTTTGGGACTTTGCCTGCCTTACTGCCTTCCTGCTTCCCTTAGGGCAGTTTGGTATGCCTCCCTATCTTCATCCGCTGTGTTCCCTTATATTTCCTGAAGGCCAGCCTTTTGGCTCTGACCTTTTCTGCTACTGTATTTGAGAACCAAAGTGGTTTCCTTCTTCTTTTGCACTTCCTTTTCTGTCTAACACAATGGGATGTTGCTTCAAGTATTGCATCCTTAATGCTTGCCCACTTTGCCTGTACCCCCTCACCTGTGTTTCTTTTTGCCAGGGCTAGCTTAACTCTGTTGGCCATCTTATCAAAGTCAGCTCCTCTGAAGTCCCATATTTTTGCCTTGGAATGGGATGATTTAGATGTAGTAGTCAAATTGAACCATACCATGTGATGGTCACTGGCCCCCAGGTGACCTTCTACCTGGAGATCTGTGATCCCTTCTTTGTTAGTCAGTACTAGATCTAGGATAGCCCTGTCTCTTGTGGGTTGCTGTACCAGTTGTTTGAGGCCCTCCTGCAGGGAATCCACTATGAGTCTAGTTCTGGCAGATGTTCCTGCTGGTATTTACCAATCTGTATCCGGCATGTTGAAGTCTCCCATTATCAGAACCTCCCCTTTAGCTGTCATGTTTTGTATATCTTCTAACAGTAATGTGTCTATGTCCTCCCCCTGGTCTGGGGGCCTGTAGACAACCCCAGTTCTTATGGCTGTCCCATTTCCTGTTTCCAGGGTGACCCACAGTTATTCTGGCTCCTTATGTGTATTCTGAATTTCTGTAGCTTTGATATTTTCATTGACATACAGGGCCACTCCTCCCCTTTTGCACCTCGGTCTCTTCTGAACAATACATAGCCAGGTACTGAAGTCTCCCAAGTGTGGTTACTGGTGAAACCACGTCTCACTAATGCTACTATGTCCAGTTTAGCCTCTGACATTATTGCCTGCAGGTCAGGGATCATATTTCCCAGGCTGTGAGCATTTGTGTACATGATTTTCCATTGGCCAGATTTTGGTGTGTTAGTTGTTGGGTGAAGTTTGGCATTACCCCGTGCGTCGTATGGGGAGACAAACCTTTTTCTTACCTGGTGATGCAAATGAGCGGCAAACATGCTGAATTCCTGTTTGACCACTAGCTGAGGGGAGGGTGTTCTTCCCATTCGGCGGTATGGGGTGCTGCACCCCTCTCCCCTTTGCTAGGTTAAATATTCTGCAAAGGCGTCAAACTTCTGCCCCAATGCACTGACTCCTCTTTAGTCAGATGCAGTCCATCAAATTTAAAGAACTTTCGCTCCCAGAACTGTTGCCAGTTCCTACAAATCTGTGTCCTTTTCCTGGCACCAGCCCTTGAGCCACATGTTTGGCTCCCCTATCTCCCCTTCTCTGACCTTCCGTCCATCTGCTCCCCTCTCCCAGACTGGCAGGATCTCAGAGAAAGAGATGCCGGACAAAATAGATGATAGTTTGTCACCCAGCCTAGTCAGGTGTTCCTTGGTCTCCACAACTGACCGGCTGGCGAGATCATTAGTCCCTATGTGTACTAGGACATCAATGTTTTCTCCTGCTTTGTGAACACTTTTAGCAATGCGGTCAGTGTCTCTCCATGCTGATGTACCTGGGAGACATCTGACCATCACCCCTGGCTGAAGATGGGTATCAACTCCCCGAATCATGGAGTCTCCTATGATCAGAAGTTTTTTGGATTTCCTTTTGTGCTTGTTTTGTTTTGGTTCCTGATTTGGGTGAGTTTTGTTGTGCTAGCTCCTGTGCTGCAGTGTCCTGCTCTGCAGTGTCTTCTGCCTCTTTATTTGATTTCAGAGATAGAGGCAGATACCTGTTTGTAGTGTTTATATGGTTTGGAGGTAATGTGTTGGAGAGCAGAGAGTGATGGGGCACCTGATTTGCTCCTCCTAACCACCTGCCAACCTCCTGGACCAACTACCCTCTTGGGTCGAGGTTTTCTGTTGGATGCTGGGGAAATGGCGGTGGTTCTTCTAATGTATTTCCTCTTCAATATGAAATTTGAGGCGTGCAATCTCTGCCCATGCTGCCCGGAGCTGAGCCCTAAGATCTCCAAAGGCCCAGCATGTAGGACAGTGTCCTAAATCCTGTAAGACTGTCCTTCTGAAAATTGTTCCACAGTACCTGCAGTTAATGAAATCCATTCCAAATAAGTTGCTGGGTTTGTAACCTAGTCAGAGTAATTAGAAGGAGAAAAAAAATGCAAGTAATGGTTTAATTGTGCTTTGTTTAACTTGTTATAACAAGTTAAATTACTAGTGCCCCTGTAAATTAGATCACCTTGTGGAGGCCCCACTGATCCGCCTCTTCCTGCTCTGCCACAGGAAATGTCACAACTGTGGTACCCTATAAAAGAAGTGTAGCGTGGGGTGGTTGGGGATGGGGGTGGGTGGCTGGACCCTTCCCCTGCCTAAAAAGAAGAACCACGGACGAAAGAACAAGGAGGTAAGAGCAGAAACAATCAGTCAACAACAAATGCAGTAACCCTGAAAGCTTATCCTAATGCTCTGTGACTGGAAAGCTCAGATCAGTTGTGACAGTGAAGAGAGAAGGAGCTCTGTGCTTCTGCGGTGTATAGTTTCACGCGGGAAGCGCGTGTGAGGCCCTGAGGTTCGGCCTGCAGCCGTTGCAAGTGCCAGTTCGGACTGAATCCGATTGTGAGGAGAAAGAAAGAAGTCTTCTGAAATTGTTTGCTGTATCCTTATTTCTGTTCTTCAATCCAAGGTACTCCTCAACTTGGGCATAACTGGCGACACCTGCACTTGCCGGTTTCTGCCTATATCTACATGTCTCTAAATGTATGTCTGACCTACCGTCCCCCTGGTGGCATCATACTATGATGTTCTAGGCTGCCTTATTGACTTCTGCTCCCCTGCAAACTGAATGAAATCATCCCTTTATGTTGTTATGCTGTCATGTTAAACGAGCACTGTTCTCTGCTCTATCCTGTCACACTGTGTGATGTACTTGCATTCTACTCTTACCTATTGTTACGCTGCCATGATGTACTTTCATTTGTTCTCTGCACTTTTTGTAACGCTGTGTGATATACTTGTATTTTTTTCCCTGCCCTATTTCTGTATCACTGTCTGTACTCTCCCGGGTCGTTCCTGAAAATAGGCATAATACTTGTCTAGTGTACTTACCTGGTTAACAAAAGCTAAATAAATAAAGTCTGAAGAGCGGAAACCAGGCTCACCCTGTAGAAGACTGGAGAAATTGCTGAATCGCGCTCAGTCTGTCAGGAACTGAAGCTGCTGTGTGTGCTCCCAGGTATTTTGCAGTAATTGCAACTGGGATCGAGGCACCGCCCGCCTGGGATAGTACTTTACTTTTATGTAACCCCCCTGCAAATGGGGGTTCCCAAAAGACTTCCAGGAGCTTGCTTGAATGCTCCAAGCCTGAATGGTGTTTGGCATTTAAGCCATTTATCAGTGAGTGTTTTAGAGCCTCTGGTACTGTCTCTTTAAGAGCTGTCTGCTTGCAGACATAATTAGTTTGTATGGGGGACTGTGTGCTTCTCTGAGTACCACTGAGCTGCTGCCAATTCACTTCATTTTGCAGTCACTAGGAGTGCAAGGGAACCTATCTGAAAGATGTAACTGTTTGCCAGAAATTATTTAGAGTAATAATGAAATTACAGTTTGTCTAACCTGCTTTCTTTGCAGTCAGAACTGTGTCTGCTAGTTCCCCATTCTAGTTTTGAACTGCTGAACTGGACCAATCAGTGTGGGGTAAGCTAGCTCTAAAATGGTGCCTTGGACGAATCAGAACTTGGACTCATAATCTGAGCCAGCCACAAGAGGATTGTAGGGCAGTGACTCTGGGAGATGTAGTTTAGACTTCAGTGCCTTTTTGGACCAACAGCAGCAGTCTATTGTGAATGACAGCCAATCCAGTCAAGAACTGGGAGGAACTCAAAGGAAGTGCCGGTTTTGTCGGTTGGAGTTTCAGTTGAGCTTTGGCAGTGAAGAAGGAAGGAGCCCTGTGCTTTTCAGTGTGCAGTTTTAGTCAAACGTGTGTAAGGCCCAGAGTTCCGGTCTGCAGCTTGTGTAACAGCTTGTTAGGACTGAATCCGTCCTGTGAAAAGAATCAAAGGATCTCTGAAGAGTAGAAACCAGGCTCACCCTGTAGAAGACTGGAGGAATTGCTGAAAATTGCACTCGGTCTGTCAGGAACTGAATCTGCTGTGTGTTCTCGGGTATTGTGCAGTAATTGCGATCGGGATACAGATGCAGCCTGCCTGGTATAGTGCTTTCTTTTATATGGATGTGTGAAGAGGTTTGTGTACCTCAAGTGAGCCCTGCTGACATTGAGGACCCTATCTTATTTGGAGGTCGTGAGTACTAATTCAGGGTCGCTCCTGTTGAATTTCCACATTAAATCCAAATGGAATTACTGTACTGCTGACTGTTTAATTCTCCTTTTCTCTGTGTGAAAGGGCCCCTACCAGCTGCCACGGTTTGGACTAGCCACTAGGGCTTGGGTACCCAGGGACAGTAACTGATAGGGATAGGCCTGTGCACAGAGCCATAGATGAATTATTAGAGTGATAAGCTAATTAACCTGATTTCCCCTGTCCTTGTTATATCCCCTAAATAAATCAGAGCTGCTTGTTTCAGCAAAGTTATACTGCCTGAGGTATTTGTCTATGTTAAAGTACTGTACTGTGATTGTTGCACTGTATCTCATTTCACAGGAGGTCCCAGTGCCGGAACCAGACCTGGGAGTAAGTGTATACTGTGAAGGTAATTCTGATATATTGTGTGGGCCACTAGTGGGAAGAAAGGGGGGTTGCAGTGTCCCAGAGGGCTGTGACCAAGTTAGTTTAACTATTGCAAGCCCTGACCTCTGGGTGGAGGCACCCGCCATTGGATTCAGGCCCCTCAACCTGTTGGTGGCAAATCAGGCAGGGGTAGTAGCCCCTGGGATAGCGCCATCTAGGGGTTACATTTACATATGAATGTACGTAGTGCTTGTGGGGGAATCGCTATTTCCAATCCCCCGTGCTGTGTGCTGAAGCTGGAAGCAAACCCCAGCTTAGCTTGGACTAAATAAGTTTGCTATCAACTGCAGTGGGGTCCAGTCACAAGCACCTTGTCTCCATGCCCTGTTGTTCTGGCAATCCAGAAGAACATCTACCATCCGGTTCTCAGCTTGGGTATTGTGAGTACAAATCAGGGTATTCCCCTGCAGTCTGTTTTCAATCACAAGTGTGTCATTTAATTCTTGTTGTTTCCCTGCTTCATGGACTGAGCCATCTGACTCCAGATTACAACTGAGTGTTGTGCATATATTTTCTTCTAGAGGGCCCCATCCATCTGCACCTGCCGGCCAACCTCGGGCAACGGACCTGGCTAGCGTCCCCGTCAACTTGGGTACCCAGAGTGTGACTTTTCAGACCCTGTATGTGTGCACAGTATTGTGATTTAATGCCACCAATTAACCTGATTTCCCCCTCCCGTGTTGCTGTCCCCCAAATAAATCAGATTTGTTGTTGTTATACTATATACTGTCTGTGGTGTTGGTACTTATGGAAACAGTATTGTGTTTTGCTGTGTATGTTGTTTAACCTTATTTTACAGGGGGTCCTCAGAGATGTGCTGCAGAATCAGTCTCGAGGGTAAGTGGTATCTATACGAGTGAACAGTGTGTATATGTGGGGTATTAGGGCTGTAACCCTGGGGTACTGTGCGAGCCACTAGAGGGAATAAAAGGGGGTTTCAGTGTCCCAGAGGGCTATGACCAAGCTAGTCTAACCACTACAAACCCTGACCTCTGGGTGGAGACACCCGGCATAGGACCTAGGGACGCCCAACCTGTCCGTAGTCAAACAGGGTGGGGTAGTAGCCCTTGGGATAGCGCCACCTAGAGATTACATATAAACTAAAGGAAAGCAGAAATCCTGGGGCAGGAGGAGCAGCAGTATGCAAACACTACATTAACTGTGTAGGGAACCTGCAGTGGTAGTGTGGTGGAATGCATATACTGTAACACATAATGGTGTGTAAACTGTATTTACCGTTAAGTTTTTTATTTTATTTTTGATAACAAGGTAAGTTCCTTAGGGATACAGGATCCTGTTTTCAGGGATGACCCGATATTCTAATATGGTATGTTTACAATATAGAACTGGGCGGGCGGGGAGGAGAGGAGAGACATCATACTACCTTTTATTGGACAAGATTTCTTTAAAGAAAAAGTAATTTTTGACAGTTGTACTCTTCAACAGGGCACGGCGGTATAAATTATGCACTGTACAGTAGGTATGTATATGTTACTGTATAGTGTGTTTTCTTGTGTTGCTTTTCCCGGTCTTTTTTTTTTTTTTTTAATCTTGTCAATAGCCATAGCCTTCCTTCAGATGGTGTTCTGATAGTTTATCACATGGGCCTGGTAATTAGCAATATCCAATGAAGCAGAGGCATATGTACGCTTGCCCATAACCTCCAACCTACTGGATTCTTTATCAGGAAGAAGGGAACTCAGGTGTCTAGGCGCCATGTACCTGTCACGGGCAGCTGTGATCACCAGAGTCAGTGTCAGGCTGGTTGGCATAAAGGGGCTTTCCAGAAGGGGCATAATACATTTTGCCTGCCTTTCTGAGCACAGATGGTATATTGTTTGGCCTATACGAGGCTGCAAAAGTAGCATAAGTGGCACCTACAAGACTGGAAATAGTGGAGGAACCACAGCAGAAGGAGATTCTGGCATTTCCAGAAATTCCAGCAGGTTCTTTTTGGTAGAATCCTGCTCTTCTAAAGTGAAGCCCATAGCAGCTTACATTTGGTTTGCTGCATCATGCTGAAAAATGAGGGATCCCCTGGAGGTGACCTGGGTGTGTTCACAACAGAGTCCTCACTACAGAAGGAGTCGTTAGAGCTGATGCCCTGTCCATAGTAGCTCTCAGCATAGTCTTCCTCCTCCTCCTCATCCTCCTGCATCATGAGTGTTGTACTCATATTCATTATCAACTCTATCATCCACCGGAATTGAAGACCGCACTGGCAATGTCAGCAGCGGATGAGACAGTCTATTTAGCAAGGGAGTATCTTGTAGCATTGATGGGTATTTGTGGTAATCCCATGTTGACGGGCCCCCCGGAACAGAGAAGCTAGGCAGTAGACATCTTAACTGTCTGGCACTGGAAGTTTGATCTACGTTGAAGGCGGCAACATACTGGCTTTAGTGGGCCCTGTAGTGCCTGCACCAAACCCAGACCTTTGTTTCTGGTTGACGATCAGGAGCAGTCGGCATTGCCACTAGAGCGGTCAACAATGAAGCAGAGGACATACCTGAAGTCTTCAGGGGCAACCTGAAACATACTGGGGAGGTCTTGTCCTTGATCGAGTGCTTGTGACTCCCTGAAGCTTTTTCCAAGGACTTGAACGACCACGATTCAGTCAATAGGCTGGGCAACCTGGATTTTTCATGGAGCTGTTTCTCTATTCTCTCTGCAGCCTTTTTGAAAAGGAATTTTTCCAAAGCCCCTTTTATGCATCGCCTGGTCATGGAGTTAAACCCGTGGCAGATCTCACAAGCTTTCACATTGTGGGAGAGGCCTGAACAGCTGACACACACATCATGGGAGTCTTCAGTGTAGATCTCCTCTCCTCACTCACAGTACCGGAAGAGTTTTGATGGTTCTTTAGATGACATACAGGTTGACAAAAATCACTGTAGAAGTGAATACTTAGAATATAGAAAAAAAATGGTAGCTATAAGCAGCGACATTTCCGCAGATCCAACGAGTCTGTTCAACAGCAGGAAAAGAACCAAGAAAAGGAGGGGCCACCAGTGTTTATGTATACACTGACATCATCTTGGGTGGCGCCGGCTGAATTTTTGTGAACGTTTCCATGTTGTCCTAGTGCTTAGTGGCTACAGTTCCAAAGGTGTGGCATGATGAACAAGATATCCTCAAAAAAGATTTACGGTTTTATTTCCAATCATGGGATCAAATTATATCGAATTTTATTTGGAATGGCCAACGACCTAGAATTAGGATGTCCCTGCTGCAACTCCCGCTTTCTCTCGGTGGCGCCAATCTACCAAACCTGAAACTTTATGCTCTGGCAGCCTTTTCTAAAATATTAGCTTTATGGCTATCCTCTGTATATGTAGCTCCCTGGAAAGAGTTAGAATTTGCCATTAATGATCTATATGACATTACTAGGGTAACCCTTTCCACAGTAACCAAGATTGCACCTATGAGAGAATACACTCCCTTTACGGCACAGATTTTGAAGCTATGGTATAAACTCAAAACACAAAGGTTTTAAAGCACTTTTCTTTAATTATACACAAATCTTGGGGGATGAGGGATTTCTCCCAGCTGCTATAGATCATAATTTTGCAAGATAGCGAAGAGTGGGTCTTCAATTTTTTAGGCAATTCCTCAGCCAAACAAGTATTATTCCATTTGAAACTCTAAAAGCAACTTATAGCCTAGTGGATACCGACATCCATAGGTATACCCAGGTTAAAAATGACATTTTGCGACAGAGAAAGGTGATGATAAAATTACATGACCCCATCACCATAGCATGGACTTACTTAGAAGATCATGTAAATGGACACTTGTGGGGACACCAAGAGGGGCATATCTTCAAAATCCTGAGAGAAGGAATGGGTGATTCCTCACTTAACATTTTGAGTGCTTGGTGTAAAGATCTGACTGAAGTTATCCCAGACCAAGATTGGTTGCGGGCATCTCCTTTAGCATGCAAAGTTACTCACTCCACTAAATGGTGAGAATTTGCCTGGAAGTGCCGTAGCCATTTTTTTCGTTCACCTGCTGTTCTGGCGAAATATTTACCTTCCAGTTATGGCAGATGTTGGAGGAACTGTTCATGTAGACATGCTGACCAGAGCCACGTATTCTGGACATGTCCTCAGTTAACTCCATTTTGGTGCATATTACAACAGGAGGTTTCTGACTGCTTAGGCGAGTCGGTCGAATTTTCGGCCGAATTGACCCTATTATCTATATTTCCACCTCACAATCCTTCGTGGCAGCATACCCTATTACCTATCTATATTTTAGCAGCAAAAAAAGGCCATCACTAAACGATGGAGAACTACAGCTATTCTGTCTTTGAGAGACTAGAGGGGAGTGGTTTCAGATATCTATTATATGGAATCTCTTACGGCCAAACTCCATAATAAATACCTGATGTTTGAAGCACAATGGAGATCCTGGGTACGGCATTTGTCCAGACAAGACCCGGACTTTGACCCCTGATCCTCTCCATATCGTAACTAATTTTTTTATACTCAAAGAGATTGAGAGTCTTCTGCTGATTTTGGAACACAGCCTTCACATCTGGTAGACCTCTGACTATTTGAGTTCTTGGAGAAAGTCAAACCTTTAAATGTTTATATCTGGGGTAGATTACCTATTAAGCTATTAATTTCAGTCACTGCAGAATGAAAAACACAAACACAGGCTATGATACAATTATTTTATTGTCTTTAATATACTGTACCATGGAGAATAATCTACATATTTGGACTTAGTGATAATGACTGTAATCCAAGTATTTGTCACATCCTTTGAATAAAAAGAAATAAAAAAAAAAAAAAAAAGATTTAGGGTTACAGGTGAGCAACCTATAACTATGGGTATGGATATAGCTCACGATTCACACTATGGTAGACTCCTAGCAGATCTCTGTCAGGAGGGGGCAAGGCATGCAACCCTACTTGTTGAACACAGACTGGAGAACCGAGGTCCCAAAACTAGCATCCCAGCGTAACTCAAGGTCGATTTAGTAGTGAGAAATTAAGTTGTGTACTGACTTCCAGGTAGTAGCTCTGCAGATTTCCTGGATAGGGACATCCCTGGAAGCAGCCACCAAAGCAGCAGCATGTCTCACTGAACAAGTTCAAAGCCTTATGAGAGGCTCCCTACCAGCCAACCTATAGCAGAGGTCGATGCAGGATGTGATCCCTCCTGCCAGTCGGCCTCTTTGCTGCCAGACAGTCAGGCATGGCTTCAGCATTTGTGACACAAAGCTGGCAAGCTTGTCCCTGAACTCTAGCCGTGCACTCCATATAATACAAAGAGCGCTCTCCGCAGGCCCAGGGTATGGAGCCTGCAGTCAGCCTCTGAAGAAGGATTAGTAAAGTATATCAGTAAGGTAATCTCCTGGTAAAGGTGAATCCCCAATACTGCCTTCAGAAAGAACTTCAGGTTTTGGCGAAGGATGACTTTGTCCCTGTGGGAGACCAGGTACGAAGACTCCACTGATAGTGCCTGGAGCACCCCAATCCTTCTGGCTGACGTGATGAACACCAGGAAGACTGTTTTCAATGACAGGTGTGACATCTCACACCTGTGCACTGGCTCAAAAGGCTTGATCATGAGCACAAGCAATACCAGCAGTAGGTCCCGCGGTGGAGGTGGTTCATTCACCAAAGGGGACAGGTAGTTCAGTCCCTAAAACAAAAAAAAAAAGCACCTGACGATCTTTTCCTGGGCCACCACTGGATTACCAGACTGTGCCTGGTAAGCAGAGAGAGCTGCCAGATGAACCTTAAGGGCCACTGCCCGTTGTCCCGACTAGGAAAGGGACCAGAGGTAGTCCCGAATGCTAGCCGCATGGCAGGCAAGAAGATCAAGTTCCCTGTCTGGATGCCAAATGAAAATCTCTTTCAGTTAAAGGCACAGCATCTGTAAGTCGACTCCTTTCAGAAGGCTTTCACAATGAGGAACGCCTCATCTGAGAGACCTAAGGTCTAGAACTCTAGCCACACAGGAACCAGGCCACGAGGTGTAGGGACTGCAGGTCCAGCTGCAGAACCATCCTCTGAAGTCTGGGCAGCAGATCCAAGTGCAGAGGCAGGTGCCACGCAGGTCTGTTGCTGAGGCTGAAGAAATCCGGGTACCAGAAATGGCCTCGAGCAGTCTAAAGCAATCAGGATCATCTGCATCTTGTCCTTCTGGGTCTTGGCGACTACCTTTTGGATCAAGGAGTACACAAGGCTTGGGGTCCAGGGCCTCACAAAAGTGTCCCCCAACAGTGTCCCGGACTGTGGGGGGCAGGAACAAAACAACCTCAGTTTCAATTTCATTCTCCCAGGAGGCAAACAGATCCACTAAAGGAGTGCTCCATCAGGAGAACAGACGGTGCATCACTTCCTGAGTCAGGGACTACTCATGCAATGTCTCTCCAACCTGGCTGAGAGCATCTGCCAGTTCAATGTTCTCTCCTGTGACATGAATCACCAGAAGATCTCCACCCAGGTTGCGCATGAGGGTCCAGGTGTGGAAGGCCTCTAGACACAAGGGAAGGGAGTGAGTTCTGTCCTGCATGTTCAGGTAAAACACGGTTGTGGTGTTGTCCATCTAGACTTCCATGACCTGATCCCTGACCAAAGGAGTGAATTCTATTAGAGCTAGTCACACTGCATGGAGCTCCAGCTGGTTTATGTGGTGATGGGACTCCAGGGGTTACTAGAATCCATGGGCTCTGTGTTCCCCCAGGTGTGCTCCCCACCATGCCAGAGATGTGTCCATTATGAACATTCTGCTCCACCGATATGATCTGATTCAGTAGGACCATCCTGAACTTGTGTTTCCTCATAAACTGGTTCAGATCATGCAGATCCGCTATACTGGAGATCAAGTTGGGTCTGTGGTACTACAGTAGGTAGGGAAAATGGGCAGGTTAGAAGGGCCAAGCGGTCCTTATCTGCCGTTAATTTCTTTTTTTTCCATTTAGCATGCTTTTTTTCCAGCCAGCGTCAGACTTCAACCCTGGTCATGGCCCCGTCGCCCCCTGCTCCCACATGAGCCGCGCTCTCCCCCTGGCTTACCGCCAGGGCAGGGTCACGGCACCGGCCGGGTGTCGCGAAAATCAGTTCGGGTAAGGGGAGCCAGCCTGGGAACATAGGGAGAGGCGGCGAGGAGGGAGTCATGGAGGCCCTAGCTGGGGATTTTTCTGTCCCTGAAAGGACATTTTTTCCTCAAGAGCAGGGACGTGCAATGATGTCCTATGTCTGCCCCACCCCCCTGGATGCCCCGACACCGGTTGCGGCAGAGCCCCTGGATGTTCATCCCCCCCACCCCCAGAGAAGGAGCAGTCCAGAGGACACTCCATCCATTTTCCCCCTGCCCAGCCGGCCCTCCAGCGACTCCCCAGTCTGTTCCTCGAACCCGGCCGCCAGCGTCGCGAGTGGAAATCCAACTGCTGTGCCGGCGGGCCACCTATCTGCTGTTAATTTCTATGTTGCACCAGCCACCATCTGTTTTAGGACCAGGAAGTACCTGGACATGTAACCCTGACTCGCAAGGGTGTCCAGGACATGCACTATTGTTCCTTTTGCAAGGAACTGAGCAATGTCCTCCTGAAGTGCAGAAAGCATGTCCTCCCAAGGTGCATGGAGCCAGCAAAGTGGGACAGCCTCAAGGTCCAGAGGCAACCCCCTGCCCACTATGTACAACAACCACTTGTCCGTTGTGATAGTGGATCAACATGGCAAGAAGTGACGTAGCCATACTCCATCGGGGAGTGCAGACAGGGACAGGAGGGGTGGAGGGATGTCACCTCCGACCTGTCACTTGGGCAGCTTTTTGGGGGACACCAGCAGCTGCAGCCAGAGGGGCACCACTACCCTTGCCCCCTTTTTTAAAGCAATCTGGCCCCCAGACTTGGGCTTGGGGCACCAGAGTTGCTACTGCCCCTGTTGGGGTTGCTGCCAAGGAGGCTGTGGTTGAAAGGATCGGTAGTGAAAAGCCTGTTTCTTAGGCTTCTTTTTCAGGTCCTTCTGGGATGACACCACAGAATCCACAATGGGTGAGTGGTAGTTCAACTCCAGGGCCAAATAGGTCAGTGCTCAAGAAAGGGACATCAGCCAGCATACGCTGGGTGTCCACTGTGAATTGGCGAACTGCTTGGTCAGAGTCAAAGTCAACTGGCTGAACGGGGTAACTGAAGAGCCCTTGACCTGCCCCTCAGCAATGTATCACTCGACAGCCACCAAGCGGTCGGGTGAATCAAGGGTCCAGGAGGACCGCAACCTCTCCCAGTCCCACAAGCAGTGCCATCAGCACTTGTGCTTACCACCAAGGTGGGCAGAACTCTCCCCCAGAGTCTGGAGGGCTGAACACGTCTCAGAATCCTCCGGTGAATAACCCTCATACGTTAGCCCTAGCCAGAAACAGCGACAAGACTGATGACACCCCCTCTCCCCGTGGCAGCCGCCTCTTCTGCTCAAGAGACACAAGTTGCTGAGCAGACCCGGTTGCAGCCGAGGCCTTCTTGCTGCCCTTAGTATAGTCCTTCAGATCCCGTTCCAAAGGCTGGACCAGCGACAGCCAGAACTTCCTGTCCTCAAGGGACTCAGGAAGCATGCTTAAGCAAAGCCCGCATCCAGCCATGTCGTGTTGCCCGCCCGGACAGTACATGCATGTGTCATGTGGCTCAGCAGCCAACATCTTTTGCTAGCACCGAACACAGAAGTTGAGCTCCAGCTTCCGCAGCTCTGTCATAGATCGACGAGAGGAGTCAAAGGAACCAAGGGAATAAAATAGTTAACTCACTGTCTCCTCGCCGACGCTTGTAGGTGTCAGTAAAATACACTGGTGTGTCCTGAGGACGCCTACAGAAGTCAGCCACTGACTTCCTGCAACATCTGGAGAAGTCACTTATATATAATGTAACAGAATATAATATATATTTGACTGCATAGCACCGTTGGAAAGGTAATTTTGTGCTGAACAACTCTGCCATGATATTCTGTGTATATCATGCATACTTTAGGAGTTATTCAAATTTGTTTATGGGATGGTGTGTATGGCTTATGTTGCCTGTTTTAGTGAAAAAAAAATTTTTTCGCTGTTTCAACCAGCACAGAAAAAAAAAATGAAATTACACATTATTCTTTGCATACCACCACTGAAAAGGTAATTTTGTGCTGAATAACTTTGCCACTCATACTTTGTGTCTAGCATTTACGGTTCATGAGCTATTAGAGTTTGTTTGTAGCATGCTAACTATAGCTTGATTTTGCTTAGAAAGGCCCAGGATTTACTATTAACAGTATACAGGAGACAACTGGTGCAACTTCAGAGAGCTCCTGTGGAGGCAATGAGTTAAATCAAAAAAACGTTGAAGACGGAGTTCAACTATGCCGCACTAAGCCTAAGCAGAAGTTGTGAAGAAGGTGACATGTTCTTCCAGCAGAAAGAAATATCTGACATAATGGAGTGGAATAGGGAGGTATACTGCCCAGGTGGTGGGAGGAGCTTAGTTTAAAGACATCTGGCTAATCAGACCATTTCAGTGGAACTGCCAGAATGTGGGCAGTGAACTACCATAAATTTGTACCTCTAGAAATGATCTTTCTTTTCTAAAAGGCAGTCCTCGAGTGCCAAGAATTTTAGATGTACATTTCTTGTAGAGTCTCAAAGAGCAATAATAAAATTTATTTGTATGGCGCCTTGCCAATGCGCCTCACAGTAAAAACAAAGATACAACACCAAATAATGAACACATACATAAATAAATGATACCTCTGTAATCATTAATCAACTCAGCTTAAAAAAGCTTTACTATACAGGTAAGTCTTTAAACCCTGTTTAAATTCCTCCACAGTTGCGCACTCTCGTAGCCGGCGAGGTAGAGAATTCCAGAGGGTGGGGGCTGCATAAGCAAAAGTTCTACAACCAGATGACTTCAAATTCACCCTCAGAATCTATAACAACCCCTCATCAGCTAAGTGGAGCGGCCAACCGAGGCAATAAGAAACCAGAAGCTCTTTCAGATAGTCCGGGGCCTGTCCATGTAGGGCTTTAAAAGTCAGTAAACCGACTTTAAAGGTGATCTGCCACTGAACCAGCAGCCAGTGCAGTCCGCGCAGCACCGGGGAAATATGACAGGATCCGGTCAAAAGCTGTGCTGCCGCGTTCTGCACCAGCTGCAAGCGACATATTTCAACCCCAGAAAGCCCTAGATAAAGGGAGTTGCAGTAATCTAAGCGCGAGGACACAAAGGCGTTAACCAGAGTTGGAAGGTCGTCGGACGAGACCAGATGCCTAATCCTGGCGATATTCCTAAAATGATAAAAGGAATGCTTGACAGCCGACACCTGTGAATGCAGGGTCAGTCCATCATCAAAAACTACCCCCAGGTTACGCACCCGATCAGAGGTCAGGATTGAGACACCCCAGAAAAAATTCCAGAGGTACAACACCCCCCAACCCCCATCCCACGACATTCCCAGTCCACAACCAGTACCTCAGTCTTTTCCGAGTTCAACTTCAGCCAGCTGGAATCCATCCACTCCTGGATTTCTTGCAGACAGTTGTTAAAGACCAAGAGGGCTCCATCCTGATCAGGTGCAAAAGAAAGATAGAGCTGGGTATCATCTGCATAACAGTGAAACCTCAGCCCATACCTTCTTACAATGTCTCCGAGGGGCAGCATATACACCGCAAACAACATGGGTGACAGCACTGAATCCTGAGGCACCCCACAAGACAAAGCAGTTGTGCCTGAGAAAAATACCACAGACACAACTCTTTGTGTTCTACTGGTGAGGAAAGATGTAAACCAACCGAGGTCTGTCCCCGACATTCCACAGATATGCCTCAGGCATTCTATCAGCACCATGTGGTCCACGGTGTCAAAAGCTGAGGAGAGATCCAGAAGAACTAAGATGGAACGGCTCTTCCAATCTCTTGCCATCAGGAGATCATTGAGCACCCTAACCAGCGCTGTCTCGGTACTATGTCTTTTACAAAAAACGGACTGTAGTGGTTCATAGATGTCATGGATGGTCAAATGGTCCTCCAGTTGTGCTGCCACTACTTTCTCAATCACCTTCCCTACAAAGGGAAGGTTAGAGATAGGTCTGTAGTTTGCATAACAGTCTGGGTCCAAGGTAGCTTTTTCAAGAGTGGTATCACTACCACCTCTTTCAGATGTAACCCCCTTGCAAATGGGGGTTCCTAATGTGCCTTATGCCTGCTTGATGTTCGGCGTTTAAGCCGCTTTTACTGGGTAGCCCATGAGCGCCTTTAAGGCCTCCGTATCTGTCCCTTTAAAAAAGCTGCCTGTTGCAGCTGTGGTGCTGGATAGAAGAAGGGATTGAGTGTCTTATGCCTGAGTCCCTCCCGGCTGTTTGATAATCGCCTCCGTTCTGCCATCGCTAATTGCGAGAGGGAGCTTTTGTTAGAGGATATGCTTGTCACTGCTTATCTGTTAGAGTAATAATGATAATGTAGTTGTTCTAACCTGCCTTGCTTTGCAGCACAGAGGTTTTCAATTGCCTCCTCCATTTTGCCCCAGAACTGCTGAAGTGGGCCAATCAGTACCTCGGGACCCTGCAGAGTGGACTGACCAATAGAGGAGCTGCTTGTTTTGGGAAAGGTATTATGGGCTATGGCGCTTTTTCTGCACCACTAAGCACTGGAGGAAGTGACTGGCGTGTGCAGCCAGCCAATGACAGCGGGTAGCGCCCGAACTGAGAGGAGAGCCCCTTGCTGTTGGGGGTTAGATGCGCTGTGGCTGGTGAGGAGTGAGGAGCTTCTGTGCTTCTGCGCTGGGAAGTGTTCACGCGGGAAGCGCATGAAGGCCTAAGGCGGCCGTTTTCTCTGCAAGCGAGTTCGTTCCGAAATCCGCCGGCGGGCGGTCAGAGGAGGCTGTGCCCTGTACAGCTACCCACCAGGCTTGACCATGGGAGGACTGGAGAATTGCTGAATTGCGCTCAGTCCGAAGAAAAGTGGAAGCTGCCGTTGCAGTATCTCTGTGGCTGTGAGTTTGTGGGAGCATTAGCAGCTGCCTGGTGTGGTACCCTCTGTTGTTATTTACCATATAAATGTGTAAGAAGACTGGTGAAAGTCAGGCTCCATCCTGGTAGCGGTGAAGGAATCATCATTTGCTGGGGTTGTGAGTACTAATTCAGGGTCGCTCCCTGTAGTGTGTCTATGCAGTGGCTTCAGTGCACCATTTAACTTCGGATTACTTAACTGACCTTTCCTCTTACTTTGACCTGCTCAGGACTGTTATGTTTATGTGTGCTAAGGGCCCCAACCAGCTGCCACATGTGGACTTGCCGCTAGGGTTTGGGTACCCCGGGACAATAAGCTATAGGGTTAGGCCTGTGCACAGAGCCCTAGGTAGATAAGTATAGTGATAAGCTAATCAACTTGATTCCCCCTGTCCTTGTTGTCCCCCCAACCCCGAATAAATCAGATTGCTTTTTGTACAGTTACATCCCTGGCTATTGTGTACATTAATGGTGAACTGCTGCCTGGTGATTGCAACATAACTGTGCCTTACTTTACAGGGGTTCCCCGAAGGGAGCTGGAATATATTTTCCATGGGGTAAGTGTACTGGTGAACAGAATTGTTGGTACCCAGTGTGAGTCACTAGTGGGACGAAAGGGGGTTTGCAGTAGCTCAGAGGGCTGTAACCGTGGTAGTATTAACTGTGCTAACCCCGACCTCTGGGTGGAGGCACCCATCAACGGATCTGGGCCCCTCAACCTGCCTCTGTGGGGGCAGACAGGGGTAGTAGCCCTAAGGGTAGCACCCCTTGGGGGTTACACAGAGAACAAGGACACACTCCGGATTCCAAGGAGCACCAGACTATTCACTCAAGGATTGGCTCGATGATGTCAATGTAACCCAGAATTAGGGAGGTCGGTCCAGGATCCAAACTACAGCACGTAGGGAGCACACACTGGATGATACTCATGACACCCATGAACTCTGGCTGGCTGAAGGTACTCCAAGAAAACTTAGGTACAGTGACCCCGTACTGATCACAAACAACCCCCATAGAGTGTGCTGGCCAAAGATCCACCCTAATGTCAGCCACCTTATTTGCAAAGAATTGAGCAAGAACATTGCACTATAATTGTGAAAAAGCTTTCCGAGCATGCAGACAGACTGGGTTGCACAGTCTGTCCACAGTTCGGAATAGCTGAGCTGGTCGATTCCGAGCAGCCGCAATCTCCCCGGACAGGAATTCTGCCTTCTTACAGGTGATTGCAGACTGATAGACTAAATAATGGTCCATCAAGCTAAGGCAGTCAGCATCAAGGGCGGACCTTCACCAGCATCGCTCTAACCTTCGCTCTAACCTTCGCATCTCCCTCAAAGTCCCCTCAAACCAAGGGGACCTGGGGCGAAGGGAGAGAGGGCAAACACGGACAGGAGCAACTGAATCCAGAGTCGCCGAGACGCCTCAGTTATAAGCCGACACAAGGGTCTCTGGGTCATTGCTGGCCACAGGGAGGGATGAGAGGTCAAGTACCGCCGCCAGGCCATGGGAACTTATGTCCCGTAAAGGGCGGTACCTAACCATCTCCACAGGGGTAGGCCTGCGAGGGGGGGTGCTAAAACTGAATCCCACGGTGTAATGATCGGACCACCCTACTGGTTCCACCCCCAAGTCTGATGTTTCGATCCCTAGGAGAAAGATTAAGTCAAGAGAGTGTCCATGTTTATGAGTAGCAGTGGAAACCACCTGTGTAAGGCCCAGAGATGTCATTAACTGGAAGAAGTGCTGACCAAATTGTGAGAGTTTGTCATTGTCCCAAGCATTAAAATCACCCAGAACCATCAATCTGGGTGATTCAAACGCCATGTCGATGACAAAGTCCGCCACTTCCTTAAGGAATCGCTTCACATCGCCGGGTGGACGGTAGATGAGGATGATTCGATAGCCTTCACCTGCTACTACTGAACACTCAAAAGACTCAACCTCCTCAACTAGTACCCTCGTGAGGCTCAATCAGGTCTTAAACAGACCGCACCCCAGTGATCCAATCTCGGGCGGTCTATTACAAGTACCTGACTGAGTCATAGCCTGCAAAAAGGGGCCAGAATTTTCATCCGGCCAGGCCTTGGTAATGCATGCCAGGTCCACCGTTTCAACAAGATCCGCAATAATTGCGGTCTTGTTTTTAATGGACCTGGCATTGCACAACACCACCCAAATTGGATGAACCTCCCGGGCCATCGCCTACTACAATCCGTAGTGCCCTTGGGTATGGGCACCAGACATGGTAAACCACGATCAGGATTCCACTTCATCACAGGGAGTCTTCTGGGTCTTACCATCCCAATTTGGTGCCGCCCCCCCTCCCCGTTCATCCTCCACTGCTCGTCACCCCCCGCTCTCCTCCTACGCATAATACCAAGTGCTCTACAGCACTGGTAAGTCACATGTGAGAGGGGAGGAGAAATGAAAGGGCGGAGGGCATGAAGAGCGGAGGATGAGTAGCGTACAACTGTGGGGGCCAGCATTCAACACATTTTACTATAAACTATAAACACCAATAATAAGTAATAAAAACACGAAAACACTCCCAAATAATATAAAAATACATATGTATATATATATATATATATATTTTTTTTTTTTAATCACCCATCCCGCATGTGCTGGCTCACTTAAATCCTGCACTCAGTTTCATATAACTTGCAAACATCAAAAAACCATACAGCAGTACAAAAGAAAAGAAAGCTCCTCTGGCACTCTCACTGCCCGAAGAAGTTCATCTGGTAGACAAGTACAAGGTGTAACATTTACTGTGTAACTACAGTATGTCTCTGTCTGGGCAATTATCAGAGCACCTGAGACAAACATCTACTAGCTGCCGAGCCCAAGTCCAACAGTTAGTCATATCTCAAGCAAATTCTTGGTCTACAGCCAACTTAAGTGAGACATGCTCTTATATCGTGAAGTATACTGTATGAGGATAGACTGCAGCTCCTCTGATCTCCCCACTCCCAAGAATCACTTGAGTTTGTCCTTGGAATCCTGAACCTTAGAGTCACACAGTACAGATGCAAAGCATTAAATTGGGATCTGAGGAGTCTATTTCTAGTGCGACAGGAAATTCTATTACAGTCATAAATATTTAATATCTATGCCCTTGGACAGCTTTATGTGTTTACAGCATTGGATGCTGTTGCCAATTCTTTTTAATTACTATTATATAAACATACTCAGGGCAATGACTACACACAAATCTTTTCTTTTACGTTTGTTCCAGAGGCACTCGAGTCAGGAAGCAGAAAGAGAGCTGGGCTGTATTACAGGGCAACCAGAGGTCAAGTCCACCTGGCTCTGGGCTCAGGCAAAGTGTGGAGGATACGTGAGGGTATCAGAGATGTAAAGCCTGTGACACCCCACAGCCATCCACGCTCTAATCCGACCCCACCCCCCCGTCATCCCCCGCCTTCCACAATAGCACCAAGGTTTGGGAAAGCCACAGGGATCATTTTCTTTTATAAAAAAAAATACATTTCTTCAAGGAAAGGGGATATGGCAGTCTGAGGCAGACTGCAATATCCCATAATCTGAGCTTGTGCAGAGCTGAAAGATCCATTTGCTGAGGACCTGGGTCTCCGACTGATAGTCCAGTATTTAACTCAGCTCTGTCTGGCAGATCGCCCACAAGTTGGGCTCATGAAGTTGCACTGGGGGATGGAGCTGTGTATCAAACAGATTACAACTTGTTAAATTCAACTCCGCTCTCTCAGATATGACCAGCACTGACATCGGAGTACCCCAGGGCTCTATCCTGGGACCCTTTCATTTCTCGCTATACATCAGCAACATAGATTATGCCATACTCTCCTGGCTCAGCTATCCTATATGCTGATGATCTCATCCCCCTACTCCAGTGCTGACAAAGTTAACATCATTAAGGAAAACTTCTCGGATTTCAGGAATGTACAAACATGGCTAAATGCTAATAAGCTCATCCTCAACACAAAAAGACCCAAGCCATGCTATTTGGCACTGCCCCCAAACTCATGGCCTGTAAGGAACCCCTCCTAGTCCATGACTCTGGGGGAGGGGGGGTCTCTCATCTACTGTGTCACATCCTTCAACTACCTGGGAGTCCTCCTTGATAAATCCCTTGATTTCAGTCTGCACGCACATCCAGTCAACCTGTAAAGCAACAAATGCCAAACTTGGAATCACCTATAAGACGTGTCACCTGCTAACACCATCTGCCAAATTGGCAATTGCCAAGGGTATTCTGCTTCCAGCACTGACATATGGTGTCTACACTTTTGCTAATGCCCATAAGACTGCTCTCCATAAATGGGATGTTGCATATAACAACATATGTCGGTATGCCTCCTCTTCCCATCGCCTCAAGCACCACTGCACACTGTAAAGTGACCTAGGCTGGCTCTCCCCAACTGCCTACTATACTCCCTAGGGACCCTCACAGACTCTGTAATCCGTAACCAAATCCCCCCCTCCCTTGCAGCTGTACTTATACCACAGACACCTGCCCATGGACTACGCTCGGCAAACAAATTTCTACTTACCGTACCCAGGAGTCTTACTTCAGAAGGCTCTGGAGCATTTCACTGCACCACCCCGGCCACCTGGAACTCCCTCCCTCCTGCCCTGAGGCAGGCTAACTCCAACCCAATCTTCAAAAAAGAACTATATCGCCACATATCCCGGGACCCCTGCACATGCTTTGATCCCACTTAATGCCTCACAGCTAACAACCCTATTTTGCCCAAGACATTACTGCACTTCTAAACAAGCTTTGCTATAAAATGTCTTTATAGCTGCCACTTAACCCAGTTTCAGTTGTTATTTGCATGTACTAATGTCACTTTCGTCATCTCTGCATAGCTATATGTATCTTCTCAAGTACTGTCTGACTTGATCTGTATTCTAACCTACCTGTACTATATACTATGTACCTGTATTATATACTATGTATTGTATAATCTCATCTCATTTTATGTATGTATTCTCCCAGGTCGTGCCTGAAAATAGTCAACTTTGGCTAGCGCACCTAACCCGGCTAACAAAAACTAAATAAATAAATAAATATGCTGGCCTATTTTCCGAATCAGGCTGTTAGAATCCAAGTGAAATGAATCTTATAAGAGTGCCTCTGGGACCCTTTTTAACATATCATGTCCTAACATTTGTTTACTTAGTCCAAAGGCTTTAGCAGGAAAGATATACTGAGCTGGTAACAGCTCATTTCCAAATGCATTGGGTGGGGTGGGGGTGGGCAGGTGGGAGAGAAGAACAGGTTACTCACCTGTAACAGTAGTTCTAGGAGTGGTATATGTTGTTCATCCACACTGTCTGGCATTGTCCCTTTCCCCTTTAAATCTTGCCGGAAGTCTTCAAGCTGGCTCCTCCCACCCACCCGGGTGGTAAATATCTCGGCTCCGCCCCATGACGTAGATCTAGCCCGCTGGAAGCCAGGTTGTGCGACTAAAGCGGGGGAGGTCGGGTAGGTGCGTGTGGATGAACAACATATACCACTCCTAGAACTACTGTTACAGGTGAGTAACCTGTTCTTCTAGGAGCGTGGATATGTTGTTCATCCACACTGTCTGGCAGACTCCAAGAAGTTCTCCGGGAGGAGGGAGGCAAGGCGCACACCCCCTACTTAGGGAATAGAGATTGAAGAACCGAGGCCCCAAAACCAGCATCCCGACGTGACTCTAGGTCAATGTGGTAATGGGTAATAAAGGTGCTTGCTGACTTCCAGGTAGCGGCCAGACAGATTTCCTGGATAGGGATGTCCCTGGAAGCAGCCACCGAAGCAGCAGTATGACGGGTAGAATAAGCCCTTAGCCCTTTGGGAGGCTCCTTACCTACCAATTCATAGCACAGACCTATGCATGATGTGATCCATCTCGCAATAGTCCGCTTGGCTGCAGGTCTGCCAGAAGCGGCTTCAGCGTAGGTGACAAACAGCTGGCGAACCTCTCCCCGAATTTCCGCCGTCCTCTCCTTATAATAGGAGAGAGCACGTCTGAGGTCCAGAGTATGGAGCCTATATTCGGCGTCCGAGGTGTAATTAGGGTAATAAACTGGTAGGGTCAACACCTGGTTAAGGTGAAACTTGACACCACCTTCGGAGGAATTTCAGGTGAGGCAGGACAACTTGTCCTGTGAAAGACCAGATAGGGGAGTCCACTGAAGCGCCTGGAGCTCCCGTCCTTCCAACTGGCTGATAGCCACCAAGAGGCGTCTTCCGACAAGTCACGAAAGTGCAGACTTGTGCATGGGTTTGAATGACTTGCCCATGAGCTTTGCCAAAACCAGCAAAAGATCCCACGGAGGTGGAGGTTCACGCACCGGAGGGGATATGTGGTCCAGGCCTTTGAAAAAGCGCCCGACCACCTTTTCCTGAGCCAACGTCAGCTGACTGACCCACGCCCAGTAAGCCGATATGGCTGCTAGGTGCACCCTAAGGGTCGATGACCGAAGACCCCCTTTGGAGAGGGACCAAAGGTAGTCTAGAATGTTAGCCACTGAGCAGGATAAGGGGTCCAGACCTTTACCCTGACACCAAATGGAAAATCTCTTCCATTTGAAGGCATAACATTTCCTGGTCGATTCTTTTCGAGATGCCTCCACCATGGTGTAGACATCCTCAGAAAGACCCAAAGCCTGGAACTCTAGCCGCTCAGGAACCAAGCTGTGAGGTGCAGGGATTGAAGGTCCGGATGAAGGACCTTCCCCTGGTTCAGAGATATCAGGTCCGGGCGTGTACTGAGCCGCTCCGGGGTCCTGCAGCTGAGGCTGTGGAGATCTGGATACCAGAACTGGCGTGGCCAATCTGGGGCTACCAGGATCACCTTCGCCTTGTCCTTCCTCACCTTGAGTAACACCTTGTGGATCAAGGGAAATGGAGAAAAGGCGTAAAAGAGGCCTGGGGTCCACGGCCTCAAGAAGGCATCCCCCTGCAGCGAGCCCTGCTGAGGGGGGCGGGCATGGAACAGCCTCAGCTTGGTGTTCTCCCTGGAGGCAAACAGGTCCACCAACAGGTTTGCCCCAATGAGAGAACAGGTAGTAGGCTACCTCTGGATGGAGAGACCACTCGTGGGATGTCTGGCCTAAGCGGCTGAGAGCATCCGCCAGTTGGTTCGCGACTCCTGCCACATGGATGGCTAGGAGATCAGCCTCCAGCCGTCTGATGAAGGTCCAGATCCGGAGCGCCTCCTTGCATAGCAGACGGGAGTGCGTGCCGCCCTGTTTGTTGAGGTAGTACATGGTCGTGGTATTGTCCGTCTGGACTTGAACCACTTGACCCCGGAGCTGAGGAGCGAAAGCTGACAGAGCCAGTCTGACTGCCCTGAGCTCCAACAGGCTGATGTGGCATCGGGAGTCCTCTGGGGTCCAGAACCCGTGAGCCCTGTATTCCCGCATGTGGGCTCCCCAGCCCGTGAGAGAGGCATCGGTCGTGGGGCGACCGTCGGCTCGGGCGGACAAGCGGGATCCCTTCCAGCAGATGATTCGGGGCGGTCCACCATTGTAGGGCGTCCCCATCCCCTGGTGACCGTGACCAGCTGGTCGAAAAGACTTTGACGCTGGAGACCACTGGGCGGCGAGCTCCCACTGGGGGCATGTGCAGTCTGGCCCAGCGGACCACTGCACGTGCACGCGCGAGGCAGGAAGTCCCAGGCAGGGCGTGAGTGCCCAACCAGAAATGATTGGGCAAGGAGAGAACCTCCACCCTGTCCACCGGGCCGAGCTCTGGCTTGACGAGTCGAGCTCTTCCCGATGAAGCCCATCACCTGAGAAGGTACGAGTTCGGTTTGGCCTCGCTGATCAGAAGGCCCAAGTGTGAGCAGGTTCGAGGGTCAGGTCCCTGAGACCTCTCCACCTCCTGAAGGAGGATCCGCCAGAGTCAGTCGTCCAGGTAGGGGTAACACGAACCCCTGACACGAAAGATGGGCTGCCACCACTGCAAATGCATTTGGTGAAAACCTGGGCCGATGACAGGCCGAACGGCATGGCTCTGAACTCGTACAGAGTCCCTTCGACCCTGAAGCGGAGGAACTGCTGATGAGACGGACGGATAGGGACGTGGAAAAAAGCGTCCTGAAGATCCAGTGTGCAGAACCACGTTTTGCTCCAGGGATGGTATGATCTGATTTAGAGTTACCATCCGAAAGGTGTGAGACCTGAGATACCGATTCAGGTCGTGCAGATCTAGAATGGGGCGCCAACCCCCCCGTCCGTTTGGGCACCAGGAAATACCTGGAGACGAAGCCTGGGTCTGAAGGAGGATCCGTCACTCGGGCCACCACCTCTTTGAGGAGGAGGAGTAGCGCAATGTCGTCTCGGAGGACAGACTGGGCGACTGAGATCCTTTCCTCTCGTGGGGCACAGGCTCGGCTGGGAGGGTACTGCTCGATTCTGAGGGCAGACCCCTCCCGACCACTCTAGGACCCATCTGTCCGTGGTGATGACGGTCGACCAGGCGGAAATGAAGTGGAGCCGGCCCCCACGGAGGACCCAGAGCTGAAGTGACGGGGAGGACACCCCGGCCCGTCACTGGGCAGGCTTAGGAGGAGGGGCACCTGGACCAGCGCTCGGCCTCCTTTGCGGGCTGCTGGGGACCTTGCTGGGCCTAGGGTGCCAAGCCTGAGGCCTGCTGTTGTTGACCCCCTGGAAGGGTGGTTGTCTTACCGCAGGGAAGAATGACGAAAAGGCTTCTTCCTCGCTTCTGCTGGTTCTTACTTGAAGAACCTTAGCGGATGTAGCATCTAAGGTGGCATTAGATTGCTCGATCGCTGGGTGACCTGCCACTCCTGGCCCGAGGGTCGGGTGCCAAGGAAGGGCACATCAGCTAGCTTGTGCTGAGTATCCACGGAAAGGAGGATAACCTCAGCCAAGCCCATGACAGTGGATACCGCTGCAGCTAGTGAACGAGCACAGGAATCACCCACGTCCAGAGCAGTCTGGAGTTGTTGTTTAGCAACAGCTCTGCCTGGTCCCTGACCTGCTTGACCGTGGTCTGCATGTCAGCTGGGGGTGGGGAGAACTTTGTCCAGCGACCCCAGAGGCGTGAGAGAAGTGTGCCATAATCACCGCTGAGCTTGCCTGTCGAAGGCCCAAAGATGATGCAGCATAGACCTTCCGGGCCGAGTGGTCCATAAGTTTGGACTCTTTGTCTGGAGGGCGGTCAGTATCAGCTGAGCTGCCCGTCCACCTGAATACTGAGGCAGTCACAAGGCTTTCCGCCGAGGGGTGCTCAGTAAACCCCGCCAAAGACCCTGTGGGCACCATGTACTTGAGTGCCATGCGGGCAGATGGAGCTGGATGCTGCCAGAGATCCAAGGCCGGACCAATAATGGCTTCGGCGACTGGAAATGCCTCCGTAGGGGTATCCCCCCTCTTAAGAATATCCGTAAGGGATATTCGCCTTTTCTGGATAGGCTGTAGGGCCATCCCATCAATTCGAGATGGGCCGGAGGATGCCCTGGAAGGAGGAAGCCTTCTTCCAAGCCTGGCATGAAACTCATTGAAGAATGAAGGCTAGCTAGTGTTATCAGAGATCGGAGGTCGATATAAAGGCTGCCACCTAAGTCCCCCTCGTCGCCTGGGGCGATCAGGGGTGACCGTATTGACAGTCTGTGGGGGAGACCGGAAGACTGTCAGGCCTCCTTGGAGGGAACCCCCCCGAGGGGCAGCTTAGGTGGAGGTTCCACCAAAATTGGTGGGGAACCTGAAACCGGTTGCGGTGGAAGACACACCGGAGCCCCCGAAGAGACCGGCACCGGAGCAATCGGTGTCTGAGGCGGCCGAAGAGGCTGAGGCCAAGAGATAGCAGGGACCACCGAGGGAGCCGGCTTCTGACCTGCTAGCAGGAATTGCTGCCCCATGAGATCCTCGCAGTGTCGACGAATTTTTCGTCGAAGCCTCTCCTCGTCCGAGGAGGAAGGGGAATGGTGGTGGCGCCTCTTATGAGGTGCTTGTGTCCTTTTTGGGTCGATCGACCGAAGAGGACTTGCTCCTAATCGAGACCGACTGTGTCGCGACTTTGTCGGTCAGGAGAGACCAAACTCGGTGAGGCACGAGGCTCAGTTCTGTCCCTCGATCGGGAGACCCGCGGGCCGGGTCTCCTCGTCGGGGAAGGAGAGAATCGGCGTTCTCTCCAAAGAATCATCGACAGGAGTCGGTGATAACGGCTCAATCGGGTCGAGAATAATCTCGGCCGCATCAGCCGACTCCTCGGCTTCTATGCCTGGTACAGACGGAAGGTCTGAAAATCCAGCGGCCGAGGAGGCAATTTCGACCGAAGTCGAGATATCAGACCGCTCCTGATCCCAGGAGCGTCTTCTTCGACTCGAAGAAGATTTAGGATCCTTTTTCTTAGAACGGGATGAGTGCGAGCCCGAGGGGGCCTCACCCTTGGTAGGGAGACTGCACCGTCTAAGGAACCTGAGGAAGAGCCCAGATTGAGCGGCACGAAGAAACCTCGGCTAGCCGAGGCTTGGGCGGCTTCTTCCTCGAAGGCCGCCATGCGCTCGAGCTGCTTGGCGGATCCCGCAGCCACGGAAACCGCCCACCTGGCCTCCTTGGATTTTACCGGTGGGTTGCGGAGCTCCGGTCTACCCAGCTTCAGGCGCGCCTGACGATCTTCCAGGACGTTGGGGTGGAAGGAAGCGCAAATGGAGCACTGCGAGGTATCGTGAATAGAACCGAGGCAGTAAACGCACGAGAGGTGGGGATCGGTGCGCGACATTTTCTGTCCGCAAGGACACCGGCGAAACCCGGGGGACGACTTGTCATCCATGTCCGATCACAGTCAGAACTCTAACGAGTTTCAGAGCGAGAAGATGCGTGAAAAACCGAAACAAATCCAGGCCTCAACACTACAGAAAGCACGAGGGAACCTGAATCTTCCAGCGGAAAGGAAGATCTGGCGTCATGGGGCGGAGCCGAGGTATTTACCACCCGGGTGGGAGGAGCCAGCTTGAAGACTTCCGGCAAGATTTAAAGGGGAAAGGGACAATGCCAGACAGTGTGGATGAACAACATATCCACACTCCTAGAACAGACAATATAACAGTACAGTAAGTACAATAACTTAAATGAGCAAAAGGCAATTACGGAGAAAAACAGTACAATAAGGTGCATGAGGATGGTGGGGGGGGGGGTAGACATACAGTACTGCAAAAACGAGATTCTTAAAAGCGGTGGAAATTACCTTTAGATACCACTCCTACCATCACTGCTAGCTGTGCTTGAGGGGTCACTACAGAAACAATACATTTCATTCAAGAGACACTTTGTTAAATAGGAGTGTCTCCTGTTAGAGAAATGGCAATTCCAACTGGTTGACAAGATCTTATTGCAATACTGTCCCCAAAGCTTGAGCGGTTTGTATTTATTTCATTTTAGATTTGTATTTATGCATATGTTAATTGCTACTACTATCTTTTATTATAATTGCAGAGTCAATTGGTCAGTTGGTAGCATGCCCGCCTCTGGGGCCAGAACATCAGGTCATGGGCTCTAGCCCCACACCAGGTACTTAGGATAAAACCCATGACTGACACTGTAGTGCAGTACAAAGGCAGTATTGCATTGCTACATTGCCATCCTTCAAATCAGATGTTCAGTTGAGGCCCTTTCTGCCCCCCTCTGGTCACTGTACAGGTGGAAATTAAACACTCCATGGCACTTACTGAAGAAGAGTAGGGGTTTTCTCCAGAGTCATGGCCAACATTCCCCTTCAATAAACCCATTCCCTGGAAACACCTGGAAATGAGCTATCACAGCAGTAGTAGTAGTAGTAGTAGCGGTAGCAGTAGTAAAACAACTTTATTTATACAGGCAATTATTTGGCAAAAAAATATTACACCATAGGGCCAGGCAAGCCCCGTTTTTAATGTGTTCCTGTGTTTAACATTACAAGTTACAGCACAATAAATACAACACAATAAGTTACAGCAATTTACAGCACAGGGATAGAGCCTAAAATTTAGGAACATCTTACTAGCTAATAATTTACATATCAAACAAAGTAGTTACGTAAGAACTTACTGTACCAGTGGATCTTCGAGAGAGGCTGCTGTAGTAGGTAATCACTTCTAGGACTGGGCCCCCTGGCATCAGGACTGTACAGAAACTTTTGCTAGCAGTGTCTGATGGGGGACCGCCCACCTGATGTCACGTGACCGACGACAGCATGACACTATATAGTGGGTGGTCCTCATGTCTGCCCTCCAGTTCTTCCGACAGAAACCTCCAAAGAGTCATGACAGGAGAATGGAAACAGGCTCCTGAATCCAAAAAAGGGCTTTCTGGTAAAACAGCTGTAGCTAAGGGGGAAGATGGGTGGGAAAAAGGTTAACTACTGTAAGAGCCTCTCTCGAAGATCTACTGTTATGGTAAGTTCTTACGTAACTGTAATATCTTACTTCAAGAGGGCTTTTGCAGTAGGTAATCACTTGTAGGACTGAGTCCCAAGCAGTAAAGAGTCCAAGGGACAAGAAAACATGAGAGGCTGGAACATAATCGTAGTAGAAAGCCAGGTAGTTAGGACAGGAGTCCCTGGAGGACTGCTAGTCCAAAACCGGCCCTACACCTCAAGACAATGTCCAAACTGTAGTGATTCGTGAAAGTGTGGGAAGAACTCCAAGTAGCCGCCGTGCAGAAGTCTGTGGCAGATACATTTCTGAAATAGGCTGTGGAAGCAGCCATTCCCCTGGTAGAATGTTTTTTTTATTTTCTGCCCCAGAAGGACTTTACCATACTTCTGGTAACAAAAAGAAATGCAGTTTGCCCGCCATTTGGAAAGGCACTGTTTGGAAACTGCCGCACCCTCTCTTTTTGGAGCAAAAGAAACAAAAAGCTGATCTGTCTTTTGGACATATTTTGTCCTGTTCATGTAATAACGTAAAACTCCTGTGAACATCTAACGATGCAGGATGCCCCCATTAGAATACTCAAGAGTAATACACGGCAACTCTAGAGACTAATTAAGGGTAGTCTCCAAAACAACCTTTGGAAGAAACTTAGGATCTGTGCACAGAGCCATACGGTCTCTGTGAAAAATCAAATAAGGCACCTTACAGATCAGGGCCTGAAGCTCAGAAATTGTACAAGCAGAGGCAGCTGCAACTAAAAAGAGTGCTTTCCAGGACAAAAAGCACATATCAAAAGTACTTGCTGGTTCGAAGGGAGGCAAGGTCAGTTTCTCTATAAGAAAGTTAAGGTCCCATGGTGCAGCAGGGTTGCGCTCCAGGCAGTTCAGATGCAAAATACCTTTTAAGAAGGTTCTGAAGAACTCTAACTGAGCCAGAGTCTCGCCTCCTACTGGATCATGGTTGGTAGAGAGAGCTGCTAGATGCACGTTCAGTGACAAACAGCTCAAGCCCAGATCCGACAGATGTAGAAGATACTCCATGACCTGGGGAGCGGGGAACGAGAAAGGATCCAAATCTTTCAAGGCAGCCCAAATGGAAAAGTGCTTCTACTTCATGGCATAGGTAGTACAGGTAGATGGCTTTTGTGCCTCTACCAAAATTTGAGCTACCCTTGGGGAAACCCTATACCTATAAGCAGCTATGTCTTGAGGTGTCACGCATATAGATAAAGGGACTTTAGCCCCAGATGTACTAGTGTGCCACCCCCTGGGTCAGGAGATCGTAAGACAGAGGTGGAGGGATCGGAGGTTCCGCTGGTAGCTGCTGAAGCAGCTGGGACCAGATTTGTCAAGGCCAACACAATGCTATCAATATCATTTGTGCTCCTTCTGTCTGACTTCAACATGCCAGATACAGATTGGTCAATACCAGCAGGAACATCCACCAGAACCAGACACATAGTGGATTCCCTGCAGGGGGAGGGCCTCAAACAACTGGCAGAACAACCCACAAGAAACAGGGCTATCCTAGATCTTGTACTAATGGGGAAAGGATCACAGATCTCCAGGCAGTCACCTGGGCGCCAGTGACATCACATGGTATGATTCAAATTGGCCACTAGAACTAAATCATCCCATTCCAAGGCACATATATGGGACTTCAGAGGAGCTGACTCTGATAAGATGGCCAACAGAGTTAAGCTACCCCTGGCAAGACAAAATACAGGTGAGGGGGTACAGGCAAAGTGGGCAAGCATTAAGGATGCAATACTTGAAGCAACATCCCATTGTGTTATAGAGAAAAGTAAGAGCAAAAGAAAGAGGAAACCACTTTGAATCTCAAAAATAGTAGCAGAAAACGTCAGAGCCAAAAGTCTGGCCTTCAGGAAATATAAGGGAGCGCAGTGAGACAAAGATAGGGAGGCATACCAAACTTCCCTAAGGGAAGCAGGGAAGGCAGTAAGGCAGGCAAAGGCCCAAACCGAGCAGCATTAGCATGAACAGTAAAAGAAGGGGACAAGACTTTCTATAGATACATTAGTGAAAGGAGAAAGTCCAGAAGGGGGGTATTGCCAAGATCAAAGGGGATAAGGGGAAGTGTGTGGAGAAGGACCAAGGAGAAGTATCTATCCTAAATAGATACTTCTGCTCAGTATTTATTGAAGAGAAGGTAGGGCATGGCCCACAGTTCAGCATCATGGACACAGGAGGGAGGGAGGTGGGAACTATTCCCTTCACAAAAGGAATAGTCCTACAAGAGTTCGCTAAGCTCAGGGTGGATAAGGCAATTTGATCTGATGGCATACATCCCAGGGTACTAGCGCATTTATTATATGTTTCTGTTTGTCCCTTAGTATATGTTTTACAGGACCTCCCTGTGAATGAGCTTGCTCAATGGAGTTTTTTTTCTTCCTGCAATAAAGCTGAACTTGAACTAAAGGAGCTAGAGTGGAACTAGTGAGTCTCTGAGCACAGGAGAGGTCCCAGAAGACTGGAGAAGGGCTCAGGTGACCCCGCTCCACAAGAGTGGTAGCAGGGGGGAGGCAGCGAACTACAGACCAGTCTGTCTTACCTCAGTAGTGGGCAAGATTATGGAGACACTCCTTAAGGAAAGGATAGTGCAACACTTGGAATGCACAGGAGCACAGGATCCAAGACAGTACGGGTTTACAAAAGGAAGGTCCTGTCAAACTAATCTGATAGATTTCTTTGACTGGGTAACCACAGTGGTGGACCAAGGTGGGGGGCAGCTGATGTTGCATACCTTGACTTCAGCAGAGCTTTTGATACTGTTCCACATAGAAGATTGATTAATAAGCTGGATAGGCAAGGGGTGGGTCAGAAGTTGGTCAACTGGGTGGCAAACTGGTTGGTGGGCAGAAAACAGAGAGTGGTGGTAATGGTATACAGTCAGAAGAGATGTAAGTCACAAGTGAGGTACCTCAGGGATCAGTCCTGGGGCCAGTCCTATTCAATATCTTCATTAGCGACATTGCAGATGGACTGGATGGTAAGGTCTGTCTGTTTGTAGACGACACCAAGATCTGCAACAAAGTAGATGATCTAGATGGGGTGGGCAGACTGAGAAGAGATCTGGATAAACTGGCAAAATGGTCGTAACAGGAGCAAATGAGGTTTAATGCAAAGAAGTGCAAGATCACGCACATAGGGAAGAGAAACCCTGAAGCCACCTATTGGATGGGAAGAGAGTGGCTGGCAATCATTAGGGAAAAAAAGAGACTTGGGCATCATCATCATCATCACCACAGATGACCTGAAATCATCCAAGCAGACCACTAAAGCAGTAGGTAAGGCTAGAGGGATGTTGGGGTGTATTAATAGTGGTATCGCAAGTCGTAAGAAAGAGTATATAATCCCTCTTTGCAAGACATTGGTTAGGCCCCATCTGGAGTACTGCATACAGTACTGGAGGCCGCACCTTAACAGGACATTAACAAAATGGAGGCAGTCAAAAGAAAGGCAACCAAAATGGTGTAGGGACTGCATCAGAAAACATATGAGGACAGATTAATAGAGCTCAATATGTATCCCTTAGAGCAAAGGAGGGAGAGAGGTGATATGATCGAAACATTCAAACATCTTAAGGGCATTAACAAGGTGGAAGAGTCTAACATGTTTCAATATAAGAAAAACAGCAGGACAAGAGGACACAGCATGAGATTAGAGGGAGGCCGGTTAAGGGGTAATATGAGGAAGTTCTTTTTCACAGAAAGGGTGGTGGATGCATGGAATGGCCTACCTCAAGAAATAGTGGATTTGAATACAGTGCAGGAATTCAAACAGGCATGGGATAGCCATAAGGGAGCAATACAGATGAGTATGACTAGATAGGCCATTGACAGAGTACAGGCCTATGGCACATTCATAAGGTAGAAAAAATGGGCAGACTGGATGGGCCATGCGGTCCTTATCTTTCATCAGCTTCTATGTTTCTATGGAGCTTGATCAACACTCTTTGAAAGATTGGAAAAGGAGGGAATGAGTACAGAAATTTCCCTGTCCAAGAAAGCGACAGTGCATCTTGCCAGAAAGCACCATGCCCGGGATTCAGCAAGCAAAACTTAGGAAGTTTTGCATTTGATGGGGCTGGGAACAGATCCACTTCCGGACAACCCCAAAGGTCGAAGATGTGATCTAGAATGTCTTGTTTTAGCTCCCATTCGTTGGCTCTTACCCTGGTGTGACTGAGACTGTTCTGCAAGAACATTCTGCATGCCTGGGACGTGGACCACTGGGAGATGGACCCTGTGCAGAACCTACTAGTTCCAGACCCACATCACTTCCCTATAAAGAGTATACGAGTGGGTGCCCCCCTGCTTGTTGATGTACCACACCACACACGTTATCTGTTTGAATCAGCAGAGTTTCTTGTAGAAGGATGTGCTGAAAGGCCTGAAGAGCATAAAGCACTGCTCTCATTTCTAGTACATCTATGTGCAGGTGTGCTTTTGCAGATGACCACAGGCCCAGAGTTCTGTGGCGTCCCAGATGGGCACCCCACCCCTGTCCTGACACATCTGTAGTCAGTATCTGGGTGTGAGGAGGGGTCTGGAAAGGGACTGCTAGGACCAGGTTGCTGGAGTCCTGCCACCATACCTGATCCTGTTGCACTGGGCTGGAGATGAGGACATGACTGTCCAAGTCGTCTGTCCTCTGATCCCACGGAGACCTTAGAGTCCGCTGTGAGATACGCATGTGGAGTCTAGCCAATGGAACCACAGAGACAGCCGCTGCCATGAGACCAAGAAGACGAAGAACCACCCTGGCTGAGATGTGTCAGTTGGAAGATACCAGATTAGCCTGTCTCTCCAGGGTGTCCACCCTGTCCAGGGGGAGAAAGGACATACACTGCACTGTGTCCAGCACCGCCCCAATAAACTGAAGGTGCTGGGAAGGAGCAAGCTGAGACTTGGGGTAATTGACCATGATACCCAGGCACTCAAAAAGGTGCAGAGTAGCCAATAAGGAAGCTTCCAAATCCTCCCTCAACGGTGCTGCGAGGAACCAATCATCGAGGTAAGGGAAGGCATAGTGCCCCTGACTCCTAAAGGCACCTGCCACTACCGCTAGGCATTTGGTGAAGGCCAGTGGAGTGGAGGACAGGCCAATAGGGAGAGCTCTGAACTGGTAATGCTCCCCTTGGAAAGAAAACCTAAGGAATCTGCGACATGGACAGAATATTGGGATGTGTAGATATGCATCTTGCATGTCCAGGGCACAAAGGCATTGCCCTTTGGAGAGGAGAGACAGAAGGCTTTGTAATGTCATCATCTGAAACCTCTTGTACTCTATGAAGAGGTTCAGGGTACTGAGATCCAGAATCGGGAGTAAATCTCCGGTCTTTCTGGGTACCAGAAAGAAGTGGGAGTAGAATCCTTCCCCTATCTGGTTTGCCAGCACTGACTCTATTGCTTCTTTTTGAAGAAGAGCCGTGATCTCCTCCAGTAGATGGGGGATATGTACCCTCGGGTAATGAGAAGACTTCAGTGGATTGTTTGGAGGTCTTTCTCGAAATTCGAGAATGTGACCAAGCTTTAATAACTGAAGCACCCAGGCGTTTGTTGTGATGGGTCCCAGTCTCCCAGATGCCTCGCGAATCTTCTGCCAACCTCTTCCTCTGACAGACGAGGAATAGGGCGGTCGGTCAGGAAGTCAGGAATGGGAGGAAGGGTTGGGGAGGACTGCTCCTGAAGCACTTTGTGTTTTGGCTGGAGGGGCGGCGGCAGTATTGGGAACCCTACATTTGAACTGGCGCTTGGGTGCTTGCTGGTTTTTCGTCTGGCATCTGTTTTACTGACAAAAAAGACATTTTTGTTGTTGTTTTGGTCGATACATGGTATGGACCAACGAATAGCTGTGCCTTTATCCTACAGGCATGTAATAATGTCCTGGGCATCTCCGACAGGCAGGACAGAGCCTCTAAAAGGGACATCTTGGATAGCTGACTGAAAATCAGGGGCTAGTCCTGATACTCTTAGCCAAGACTACTGGCAAAGGCTTACAGCTGTGGCCGTACCTCTAGTGGAGGAATCTACTGCATCGTAGGTGGCCCGCAAAGAATGACGTCCAGCCACCATGGCCATTTAAAAGGTGTTTGCCAAGGATGACTTTGTTTCAGAGTCCAGTAGGGCCTCGACAGTGGGCTTGTGCTGGCAGAACAAGGACGTTTGGTACTCTAGCATGTGTGAGACATAGTTCAGAGCACATATTGCTAGAGTAGAAGAAACACAAAATTTCCTCCGGAACTGGTCTATTTGTCTGGACTCCTTGGGGGGGGGTGAAGTACTAAGGTGCTTAGGCTTAGCCGATCGATCATGGGCTGCAGTGCTGACCATCAAGTCAGCCCTAGGGTGCATGCTGAAGTAGTCTTTGTCCTCAGGGGTCCTGTAAACCCGGTCAGCTTTTTTGCCATGGCTGGGATGGAGGAAGGTCTCTGCCATATGGCCAAGGATAAATCCTTGTGTGGTTGCAGCCATGGGGGAGTAAGTACTGTACTTGTATCCGGGAAGTCCAGATGCTCTGCCAACCTTTGTCTCTTGGGGTCCAGAGCCTCTGACTTCCATCCTTAGGTCTCCACCATATGCTTGAGGTGGTCCAAAAAGGAGGGATCTTCGGGCAACGATTTTTGGCATTCCTGAGGGGCTGGTTCTTCAGGGGGAAGTGTCTCAAAATCCGACCCGGTGGAAGAGGAATCCAAGTCCACTTTAGAATCATCCAAATCCTCTGGAAGGTTTTCAGGAATCGGAGGATCTGGCTCCCTGGTGATCCCTTCAGACATCAGGGGTTGCATCGGAGCTGATGGACGGCCTGATGTTGAAGTGCGAGGAAGGACTGGAGCGGACAGCAGGAATCCTATTCTTCCAGATGCAGGCTGCCCAGCTCCTTCCCCAGAAGAATAGGATTCCTGTTGTCTAATTCTGAGACCACCTGGGATTTGTTCTCAGACCACCAAGATTTTAGGATCTCCCTAAAATCCACCTGAGGTTGAGGAAGAGGTGGTGGAGTGGGGGGTAGCGGCGGTGCAAAGCCTGTTCTGAAGGCAGGAGTGCAGGTTTGGCTTCGGCACTCACCTTCCCAAAAGAAGGGGTCTGATCCTCCGGTCTTCTTCTTGTGTTGATCAGTTGGAAAGGAGAAGGCGCTTTTCAGCTTTTTTAATTCTTTCTCCATCTAAGCCATTTTTTGTTTCAGGAGATGGGCCTCGAGAGATTACTGGTGCCATTTCTGCATGACCCGGTTGAATTGGGCGCAGGCCTCACACTCTTCAACTTTGTGGTCAGGACCCAGGCAGAAGAGGCAAAGGGTATGCTGGTCCTCATGTGGTAGATGAACGTCACATGAACCGCACTTGTTTTTACATGAATCCATAGGAGAAGAGGGCGACATAAAAACTACTGAAAAATATTATAAGAAAGGAGAAGTAATGGATACTCATCGAAAAAAGGCGTTCGAACTGCTGCGACGAGCTTCAGTCGGTCAGATATGCACAGGTCAATGGGAAGGAAGAACTGTAGGGCAGACGTGGGGACTGCCCACTATATAGTGTCATGCTGACATCGGTCACATGATGTCAGGTGGGCAGTCCCCAATCAGACACTGCTAGTGAAACTTTCCGTGCGGTCCTGACACTAAGGGCACAGTCTTACAAGTGATTACGTACTGCAAGAACCCTCTCAAAGTAAGATCATAAATCCCAGGAAACTTATTCAAAAAATACTATAACAGGAAACTAATAGCAAAGACATTGGTGCAGTTTTGGTTTTACATATTGTTCATATGTATCTACGGGCAAGGTCAAATCAGCTCAATGTACTTAACTAACTAAACAGATTGCACTGCAAAATGTCCTAAGCTGTTTTTATAGAACAATATGAAAGAAGCTGTCCGGGAGCGCTGCTGAGCAGCTCATGAGGAAGCAACATTTATACAATGAGCGTGGCCCTATAGTGCTCTAGATAAAAAACATATGACATTTGATGACAAACTCGATTCATAAATAAAAATGATATATCTTATGAATCAGATTCATCACTCCTCATATTTACACACTCTGGCACCTCACAAATGCTTTGAGGGAGAAAACTGTAGTAAAAGAAGAGCCTCCAAAGGGTGCCCCCAACACTGACTAAATCATTGAGCACCTCGAACATAAATTTAAATGTGCCACCATTTGTAAGCTGCCTACATGATCATACATCAAAAACAGCGGGCGGCTCACTCCCCATATCGTAGTTCATATCAAAATGTAAAAGTAACAAGAGTCCAGTCCAACAAAAAAATGCTCGAGTTGTGCAATCCATTGCTAAAAGTGCCATGTTAACACGTCATAAATGCCAAGTCATGAACTGAATATGAAAGCAGCTGACTTTTCCTGAATCCGCATGCCGCAGATGAACATCCATCGGCGGTACGGAGGATGAATAAAATACTGCTCCTCTCACACGTCTTATCGGTGTCTGAAACAGCAATCACAGTAGTTCACTTCAGCACCCATAACAAACATAACTTTCCATAAGATCTCATATAACAAGTGACACACATAAAAATAAGTAATGTAGTAAGGGATAATTTGAATAAATATAACAAAAAGAGTGTCTCACACATCAAGGCTTTAAAGTAATAGTTTGTTGTTTTGACAATAGGATGCTAGTTTTGTGCACTCGCGCCTCATGTACTGCACGGCAGAGTTTTTAAATTGTAAAAAAAAAAAAAAAAAAAAAGATTGTTATTGGCACATATTCCTGACAAGACATGGCTCCATACACCGTCAGAAAGGGAATTAAACATCCATATGTGAAGCAGTACTCTAAATTAAAAAAGGCAAAGTATTTTTCTTGTATTGAGCTTCCTGTCAAAGTTGGGAACTGTTTCCTATGCTAGCAGCTGATACATAAGAACGTGACAAGCTGAGCAGTACAAAAAGACATCTAACAAATAGTGTTTCCATCTTGTCACCTGTCATATTTAGTCTGACACAATAAAGAAACGGATATATACTTTGAAATGGAATTGTTAAGCACTCTTGCCGATTATGAAGCAGATGAGGAGCCACTTTTGGAACCAGACAATGTAATGTCACCTGTGATAATTACATTCACAGAGCAACTGCCAGTGAGTGCTGAAGTAGCACCAGAAGTAGACATAGAAAAGGTGAGCAACACAACAGTCAGTAATATCCTGATAACTGACGAAAGCAATGTAGCAGATGTAACTGTACAGCAGGGTAATGCAGGTACAGACGTGACAGCAACAGAAGAGAGTATAAGAGATTTTATACAAATGAAAATAGGAACACTGCAAAAAAGACAAGGTATGATCTCTCCCTTGTAAGCACCTATTTAACTAAAGTATGTAATGAAACAAACCCTCTAGAAGCAATAGTACCAAACAAACTTAGTACCCTACTATCAGATCTTTTTTGTATAAGACCCAAAAAAGAGTGGCAAACCATATGAGGCAGTGAGCCTAAGAGTCATATTCCAGAGCACAGACAGGTACCTACCCTCAAAGGACTATGAAGCGTCTCTCACCAAGGACAAATGTTTTGAGCTGGTGAGGAGAGTAGCAGGTGCAAAACAGAACCAGCTTAAGTCGATGGGCATGGGTTGAAAAGCACATGCTTCTGATGAGCTCACAGAGGAAATGATTAACATACTGTATGAGAAGCAGCAGCTTGGACCACACTTGGTCATGTCTGTGATCAACAGTCTCTGGCTGGTATGCTCAATGCACGTTGGAATTCATGATTGCACAGAAGTAGGGGTACCAGATTTTGGGATGCCAAAAAAAGGACACTTGGTCCCTGCCCCGATGAGCCCTTGTGCTGAGTAAATAAGTTTAAAGTCTCCACATCCTTCACAGCTCATTTACAAGGAGGTCCTGGATAGGAGAGAGTAAACAAATTATAAAAATAATAATACAACAGGACAGAGAAGGTACATGACAAATATTTGGCAGCTGGAAAACAGGACTTATCCTTGTAAAAGAGAACATCTGGTAACTCTACACAGAGGCAAGGAATATAAAATGGGGAGACACCTGTGCAAAAGTTCATGAAAATGGAAATAACTCTCTGCAATATGCAACAGAGCGCCAACAGCAATGTGAACAGATGTCCTGTTAACACATTCAGAGTGTATGAATCAGAGCATCCACCTTGTACCAAGACCCCAGATAGTCCATTTTTTTCTAGCAATAAACAATAACAAGCCAGTGTACCAAAGTAAAGTACAGCGGTATAAAAACCAGCCCATTGGGATTAACAAGCTGCCAGCAATTCTGAAAACAATATTGAAAAATGTAGGGCTAGAGACTGAAAAAAAATGACAAACTACAGTGCCCATAAGCAGCATAACTCTATAAAGTGATTATTTTTTTTTTTTTAACCAGGAGAGACACACTAAACTGAAAGCTCGTTTACAGGTGCAACCTGGGAAGCACTTGCTTAGGGTCACACAGTATGCAAGTGGGGGCTGCAGGATTCAAGTCCAGGTCTCCAGGTTTGCAGCTGAGCCTTGAACCACTGCGCTATACTGCCTCTGGGGTCTGACCAACTTGTTATCAGCAAGATGGGTAAATCACGTGGAGCTATTGCTTCTACAGTGAATTTCTTTTCCCCCTAAAAGTCAGAGGCATGTGGAGAGGCCTGCTCAACGTGGAGGAGCCCCGAGCTCTGATGCTCCACCAACTGAAGAAGTGCCTTTGACCTCGATCAACGCCATGCTACATCAGCTGCTTAAAACAGTGCAGGTCCGGGGGCGTGGCCTGCAGCCAAGCTATCAACAGCTTCGTGGATGAGCTCCACATCGAACAGCTAATATCTATGAATTTTCTATTGATAAACTATCTGAATAAGAAAACTAACTCCAAAACCGGATAGAGCTCCTTGTCCTGATCACTCCAATATCCTTTTCTAGATTTTCTTGCTGATTGTTCTGAAGCTATGGGGCACACAAATAAAGCGGCACCCCGTGGAGAAGCTACCAGCCCGAAAGATGCTAAATCTGGGCCAAGCAAAGATTCTGAAGCAGTAGAGGAGTTAGCTCAACCAACCAATGCTGCTTTACTTAAAACCATACAGAAGTTAGACGGTAGAATGGAGGAATTTACAGCACAATTTAAAACAATAGATACTAAAATTGAAAAACTGGCAGAGGAAACTAAAGTGGCTACCAAATCTGCTGCAACAGCCATGACCACATCTGCAAGCCTGGTGAAAGAAAACAGGGCTCTACGAAGGCGCCTTGAAAATTTGGAAAATATGTCCAGAGCTGCGAATGTTCGCATTTTAGGCACACCAGAGCAATCTGAGGGTGAAGATCTGCCTGGTTTTGTTAAGTCCCTCTTTCAGAAACTTTTCCAGGTGCCACAAGAATATCTTATAACCAGGGCCTACAGGATCACGCCACGTGGCGCGAGGCAGCGCATGGCTTCGGGACAGTTAACCCCTCTGACCCTTTTAGTGGTGCTCGGGTCGGCAATCGAGAAGGAATATATAATTACACATGCAAAAAAAAAAGGGGAGCAATGGAGTGGGAGGGGAGTAAACTACACATCTTTCCGGACTTAAGTTATGCGACGAGACAACGGAGGAAGGCCTTCGACATTGCAAAGTCTCACTTGTGACAGTTGGGCATTCAGCATGTCCTAATTATGCCAGCCAGCTTGCATATCTTCTACAGGGGAAAAACCTATCAATTTTCAGACTCGGGAGAAACTGACAAATACCTCAACCATGTGGAGAAGGAATTTCAGGCAAGGAGAAGGAGACAGACAGTGACATTGGAGACAGTGATTGAGAGACTCTCTGATAAGTACTTTGGAAGTTCTGTTGTTCTTTAAGCTCCGAGCACATTTGCACAAATAATTATAGAATTCTAAAGGGAGATTTGTTAAATGATTTGGATGAAGCTTTACTTATTATTCGGAGCTTAAGATACAATGGAGGTAGCGCTTATAGGGCTATTTGTTAGTTTTTCAGACTGCAAATATATGCCATATAACTAGTAGTACCTAACGGTGCATCACACTCTTAGATTCCAGTTAAGCGTTTACCCAATGTTATGCTTTGGTTTTCTTTCTGCAGCTTGGTGAGGTAATAGGTGGGCTGTTGTTGTGGGGTTCAACATGGAAGCTGGTAAATTGTTGTAGTTCCTAACGATGTAGCTATCATTATGATAGGGGTAAGTATGTATTATTTTAACAATGTTGTTTACTCCCTGCTCATGGCAGCAATAAGCCAATATTGAACACTGATGATGATATGAAAATGAATATTATTTTGCTAACCCCTCGCAATGTACCATGATACAGGTGTCCAGTAAGTGTGGTTCTGTAGAAATGATGAACTGTACTTAGGTACAGTATTTACTATCCATGTACACCTGCCTATATGAGAAATGTGCTGTATGTATTATACAGTAAAAATCAATAAACCAAGTACAAAAAAAAAACCCCAGAAACAGTGCAGGACCTAGATAAGAAATCTGATAATCTGACATCCACAGTTGCAGCTCTCAAGACACGCATGGATCACTGTGAGCATACAACGCAGTGGTCGGAGGCATCGGTATTGAAAACTGTTGATACCACGACTAAGCTTATAAAAGAGAACTCCCTCCTGAGACAGCACTTGGAATCAGTTGAAAATCAAGCTCACAAAAGAAATTTGAGAATGCTGGGGTTACTGGAATCTAGAGAGGGAGAGGACTGCCTTTCTTTTGCTTCTACTTTTTTACCCGTGGTCTTGGATTTTTCCAAGGAAGATCCTGTGTTGCACATTGAAAGGGCCTATCGAGTTACCCCTTGATGAACCCTGATGGACACGTCTGCTTCCTGGACGTCCATGATCGTATTTACAGGAACTGGAGATCGGAACAGGTGCTCGCCATTGCCAGGAGGTGCAGAGTTATAAAATATAGAGAGAGAATGGCTTGTAGATCTTTCTGGACCTGTGTTTTAGTACCAGGCAACATCGTAAGGCATTTGATGGCATACGGGGTCGCCTTCGGCTGTTGAAAATAAAGCATCAGTTGTTACTGCCCGCCAAGCTTCGGCTAGTATGGAATGCCTAACAATACCTGTTCAATGACCCTAAAGAAGCACGTAAGCTAGTTTGCCAAATTTAACAGATGGATGCGAGAGCAGATGAAGAAGCCTCCTCTGACTAGGACTGAGGTACGGGGTGTCGGTGGTATGTCAGTTGGGGTCATTGGACTCGGGGTGCACTGCATACTTGCCCAATTGGTCTCTTGCTTCATTTGAGACTGTATAGTTCTCAGGGTGGATTTGTGTTTTACACACCACTGTTTTATGCTGGACTGTTTAGGAGGAGGTTTTCCATTTTTTTGAAGCTGTTAATGTTTAGAGTCATAGACTTACTCCCCTTATCCTGTTACCCAGCTCTTGCTCTTTTGATGCTTAAAATGTATTAAAATATTGATGGTTTTCTTTTTGCTGGGAGTTTGGGGCTACTACATATGTGACTGGTTTAGACGCATATTTTGGGGGGAACCCTTTACTTTAGTCGTATTGGCAAAACTGAAGTTGTATTGATTATATCCTGTTTTGATTCCCCTTTGTTCTTCCTTGGCTGCATGCAATGGGGTTACTATATGTTAATCACTATAGGTACTCCCCTCGATGTTGTAACGCTAAAGAAAGTGTCTAGCATATATCCTTTTTAAGACTTCAATTTCATGTTTTAAATGTTATCTTCCTATGGATTGGCAATTGTGTAAGTTTTTCTTGCAAAATTCACAAATAGAAAGTTAAAAAGATAAATAAAGCAGCTGTCCTTGCCCTTACCTGCAGCAAGTAGAAGAGGTGTTGGTAAGCCTCGAGCTTCTTTCTTTTCTCCTTACTTAGTGCTTTAATTCCCTGCTTGTCAACAGTCACCATTTCTTCTACTTGACCTTTGCTTTTCTTATTCAGCTTTCTGCTGTGGGATACCACGTCCTATTTAAAAAAAAAACATTTATATTTTATAAAAAAAGGAAATGTACCAATTTCTGAGTTTACCGTCTCCCCCCCCCCCCCCAAAACCCGAAAACAAAATGAAAACTACATTCTCCATGTAATTGGTGACCTTCCAGAATATCTTCACCATTCATTCACACTAATGGGTCTCAGCTGGAGGCACAAGGACCCCACGGGCACAAAGTCTTTGGCAGTTTAAGAAGGGGATCGACGTTGATGATGGCACTGCCCATGAGGTCAATGTAGTGACACTGTGTGCGTCAGCCAGCAAGTAACGGATGAAGGCCCCCTCCCTTCCTCAGTTCTGTTTGCCACAAGAAAGGAAACAAGTGGGACAGAGAGAGTGCTATGGACTCCTAGCCCAAAGGTATAGGAAAAAGATACTAGATATAAAAATAACCCAATAAAACCCAACTACCAACTTAGTAGACTAAAAGTTGGACCTAATGGTAACACAAAACTTTATGTTACTTGCTTCTTTACAAAGACAATAGCATAGAGTACAATCGTCTGCAAGGCATATAAAGCATGAAAATAATACAGATACATCTAATGTACATCAGGATTTAAAACCTATACAGATTTGCTTCAGGTGTTTGGGGAGAGATGGGCATTTACACATTAGAATTAGCTGGTTAGCTACAGCAAGCCAAGGCTTTTGGGGCGCAAGTCCAAAACGTGTCACAAATACATATTATTAACTCAGCATCCAGTGTTGATATGTCCCCAGATCCGGAATGATTACCTCAACATAGTGAGTGGCCACAAAAAACACCCAAACATCCCTTCAATGTACAATCTTTAACAAGGAAAGAGAGTCAATAGAACAATCTAGTTGTCGAATACCATATCTACAACTTAATTTTTAAACTAACAGTCTCTGCATAAGTTGAAGTTTTTGCATAAATCACTCAAATGAGACCAAACAATCCCGGAAACAGTCTGTTTTTACCGATTTGGCTAGAGGTGAAAAACAAAACAAACAGTTTTAATATTGTACTTAAGTTCAAACAGGGTACAGGGTCCTCATTAGGTCTCTTCGTCCGAATCTTCAGGTCGTTGTTTTTCTGAAGCCTGAAACTCCCGTGCCATGGTCTCCACCTTTTTCCCAGCCTCTGCCGGATCGTTAAATTGGTATGTGTGCCCGCTGTAATGGATCCAAAGCCTGGAGGGCATCAAGAAAGAGTGGGAAGGGACTTCCGGTGACGTCACGGAGCCAGCAGCAGCATATTGAGAGAAGCTCCTCTCCCAAAACCCCTTTAAACTATATATTTTCATAAGGAAAAGCACCCAATTTGCAGAAATGGCAGTGTTAAAGCCCCCAAAGACAATCAGAATTGCATAAAACCAAGGGCTGCTTCCCGAAAACCAGATGCAGGAGAATTTAAAAACACACCACGAGAGACGAGTCGCAGCCCATCCCCAGACAGCTTGCCAAACACCGATGAGGAACAAGAACAACTAACTAGATCGAGATTTGACAGGCTGTTCACTGAATTAAAAGCAATGCGTGCAGAAAATAAATCCGAGTTCAAAAACTTAAACCAGCATTTACAAGGACTCGAAAGAAGAATGGAGGAAGCTGAGAATCGAATTAGTGATACGGAGGACTCTGCCAAAATGAATCTCGCCCTCCAAGCTCTTCTGCAGTACACAGAGCAATTACAAATGAAGTGTGTGGATTTACAGGGCAGATCCAGGAGGGAGAATCTACGAATACATGGACTTCCTGAAGGGTCAGAGACTGGTCGAATGGTTGATTTTATGGCTGACCTGCCAAAGGACGTGCTGAATTTACCGGCAGAATTCCAGCTTGGAATTGAGAGGGCACACAGGGCTTTACAAGCCAAGCCCACTCCTGACTCAAGACCCAGATCGATTATCCTAAAATTTAATAGTTACAGAGTCAAGGAAGAAATACTGAACACAGCATGGCAACAAAAAGAAGTAAAGTATCTCACGCATAGACTGTATTTCGATCACGACTATCCTCCTGAGATCCAGAAACAGAGGCTTCAATATGCTCCCCTCCTGAAAGTCCTTCGAGCTAAAAATGTGAAATTTAATACTCCTTACCCAGCCCGATTGAGAGTTTGGTGGTCGGAAGGTACACAGATTTATGAGACGCCTGAGGAGGCTGGGGCGGCCTTGGTGGCCAAAGGCCTCATGGAGGCCTCACAACTCTCTCAGCACTCAGATTCCCAACAGGACAAGTAGGTGCTCGGCGAGAGGCTGATGATGACGTCTAAAGGAAAGAGGGGGCACATCGACACAGAACCCTCTGGCAATAATTTGTGCAGTGCCAAGGGAATTGCAGGCCAGGAAAGGAACCCAAGTGGAAGACATGCAGGACTGAGACAAGATAAGTAAAATAATAAAGGGAGAGATCAGAAGGTTCCTTTGCGACAGTAGTATGTGAGCTACCATATTACTTTTGGCACAAACTGGTAGCGCAGTGTTAAAATTACTAACTAACTGCACCGAATAACTGATTAATAATCTGTGAGGGTGAAGGGCAATACGATGATATTTGCTGCAGCCTACAAGAAACTCCTAAAACAAACTATAATTATTGGAGGACTGAGACTGCAACCAATTACATATATTGAACCACGCTGTGAAGGGACTATATGAAGAGGGATTTGGACATGGGAGCGATCTTTTCAAAATGAGAGGGGTGGACAGAAGGGGAGATATTTTTGTTGAGATCTTTTTTCTCCTTACAGGTGACAGAATTCGCTGCTGGCATTCGAGAGGGACCATCTACGTCACGCACTGCATTAGGTCTAGCAGTGTCAGGAGCCTAAATAAGTTTTTCAGTAGGCTCTCAGTGGAGGCCTCTAGTCAGAGGCAAGGAGATACTTGCTCCACATCCTCTTAGTCAGGTCTGCATCCCTTATTAAGTAGGTGTGATCTGGCTACAGAGATTCACTGGGAATTTTAGAGAATCTCCAGCATTGGAAGCCACTTGATGTTAAAACCTTGTTATAGTTCAGAGTTTACTGTTTTATCTAGTTTGTTAATGGGAGAGACTTCTGCTGTCATTCTACACAGGCCGATTACAGCGTACATTGATGGATGGGGGATGGGGGCAAGCTGGGATTAAAGAACTCCATACTGAATCGAGATGAGGGGGTCTAATGTGAAAATTATATCTTATAATGTAAATGGCTTAGCTCACCCCATTAAGAGAGCCAGAATAATTTATTTTTTAAAGAGAATTGGAGCAGCCTTTACGTTACTTCAAGAAACTCACATAAGCAAACTGGAACATGAAAAGCTTTTGAAGTTTGGGTTCAAGAAAGTAGTGGCATCATAATATGACAAGGGGCGTAGGCGGGGACCCGCTGTTTTAATCCCTCACTCTACTCCCTTTGACCTCAAAGATACCATGATAGATAAACAGGGTAAATATGCAGCAGTTAAAGGTATCTATAATGGCTCCATGATCACTCTTATCTCCCTGTATGCACCACCAGGGACGGAGTTCGGTTTTTTCAGAGACTTATTCCTTAAAATGACGCATTGGGCAGAGAGCCATCTGATTTCAGGAGGGGATCTAAATGTAAGGTTAAATTCTAGCTTAGATTCCTTGGGGTGTCCCCCAAAGGAGGAAAGGGGAATAACCAAGAAGGTAAACAGGCTGTTGACAGAACTGGGCTTAATTGATGTTTGTCGAGCACACCACAGGAACAGTAGACAATTTACTTTTTTTTCCCTCACTCCCACCAAATCTATTCAAGGCTGGATTATTCTTTAATGCCAAAATAAGCAATAGGTATCTGTAACTCAGTAAAAATAGGGACCGGCGTGCTGTTACACCACGCTCAATATACCTACAGTTAACAACAGGCCCCCTTAAACGTTCAACGTTTTGGCGCTTAACTCTATCTCTGCTCTAGAAAAAAGAAAAACCAGAAAAATATAAACTAAACTATAAAGCAAGCATTACAAGATAATCGGAGACCTGAGGTCTCCCCGGGAATTTTATGGGATAGAATTAAGGCCCTCTTTTGAGGGAAATTTACAGAAATTTCGGCCAAAGCAAAAAAACAAAGGGACCACAGACAAAAAGACCTATATCATCAGATAGCTGAACTAAAAAAAAAAACAACAAATAAAATTAAATAAAGGGGGAAAAAACTCAGAATGCTGAAAGCAGAATTTATAAAAATAATGGATTATCAAGTGGAGCAGAGGCCGATTTGCATGAAGCAAAGATTTTATGAAGGTAACCCGAGGGCCTTAAAGCTCTTGACTAGTCGGCTTCGCCAACACTGAAGTAAAGCCACTAACACTAAGATAAGGGACCCCATTAAACGTACACTTCAGTATAAAGCGGAAGATATAGCGGAGTCTTTTAGGAAATATTACCAAAATCTGTATGCTAAGGGAGCTTCCCCTTTGGAGGAGGAAATTAGGGATTATCTAACCCCCTTGGGACTCCCGAGTCTCACCAAAACACAGGGCGAAGTCTTAGGTAGACCCTTTATGGAACAAGAAATTGCCCTAGAGATTCAAAACCTTAAAGCAGGAAAGTGTCCAGGTTCGGACGGGCTACCTGCGGAATTTTTTAAACAGTTTAAAAAAAAGTGTTCTTCCTTTGTTACATGATACATTTAACCATGTAAGAACAGAAGAAGGTGTAATTCCCCCGTCTTGGTCCTAGGCGATAGTGTCAGTTATTCCAAAGTCGGCCAGGGACACCACAAATTGTGCCTCTTATCACCCTATTCCTATCTTAAATATGGACTATAAAATAATGACAGCTATATAGGCTAGAAGGGTTCAGGGGATCTTACCGGACCTGATCCATATGGACCAGGCTGGCTTTATACCCGGCAGACAAACTGTAGATAACATTAGATGGACTACTAACATAATAGACAGAAAACAAACCAAGGCCCTTTCAGTTTGTATCATGAGCCTGGATGCTGAAAAAGCATTTGATCAGGTTTCATGGGACTTCCTTCAGGGCTCCCTGGCCGGCTTTGGTTTCCCTACACTTTTCCGCCAACTAATATCTAAAATATATAAGAATCCATCAGCCTATGTGCGGGACAATGGATATATACTGTATCTCAACCATTTCGCCTTTATAGGGGCACATGACAGGGATGTCCCCTATCTCCTATATTATTCGCACTTTACATCAAACCTTTGGCACAAAGTATAAGGTTAAACCCAAACATTCAAGGCATAATGTGGGATGATTCTCCACATAAAGCCGCACTATATGCAGACGATGTTCTTTTATACCTCACAGAACCTGAAAAATCCATCCCCGGTGTATTTCAACAATTAGAGTCCTTCTCAGGGATATCTGGATACAAATTAAACTGGTCAAAGACAGAGATCTTGACATTGAACACCTGCATACCACAGGAACTCAAAGCCAGTTTTCCTATGAGATGGGACTGTCCTAATATCAAATATCTTGAGGTGAGGTTGGGTAAATCCCCCACATGTTTATGTAAAGATAATTATCCCCCTCTACTAAAGAACATATGGTCCGATTTACACAGATGGTCTCTCCTACCATTTCCCTTTTACTCCAGGCTGCAAATCTTTAAAACAAACATTTTGCCTAGATTACTATATTTGTTTCAAGCACTACCATGGCCGATACCACCACGAGAAATAAGACAGTGGCAGCAGAAAATTATGGCCTTTTATGGGCATATTCGCATCCAAGAATCTATACGCAAAACCCTTACTTTACCAAAGCAGACAGGGAGGGCATGTCCCAATTTATAATGATCACTGGCTGGCTGCCCAAATGAAAATGGCCTTATGTGAGCCCATCCGACCTATTCAGCCAACTGGCAACAGATGAGATGAAACTAACTTTCTTTACAAGAACTTCCATTTCCACCATTCTATTTAACCCATCAGTACAAACAGACGTCCAAGCACTTCAGGGATATACATTAAAAACAACATTACATGGGTGGCTGGCAGGAACTAGACGGGGATATACAGCAAAGAACATGTGGAAATACAGAAACTGGTGTTTTAATCCAGCATTTAAACCAGCAATCTATTACAGGTGGTATACTCAACAAATGTAAAAAGGTCTATTTGCTCCCTACTTTTCACAGATCGGCTGGGATATTCTCTGGCAGATTCAGCACCTAAGAAAGCCAAGATATGAGAAAAGTAATCAACTCTGTCCCCTCAGTCCCCTCTGGGAGACCTATAATTCACACATGGGAGGCTCGACTGGAATTTTATAGCGCCTCAAGTCTATAGCATAACTGGGCATTCTCTTGGACCAGCTTAGCTGTTGTGGCTAAAGCCTGTGTTGCGGATTTCTCTGCCGTCACAGCGGTATTAATCGCTGAGCCTATTTTGGCATCTTGCTTAACAAATCGTTGGAGTAACGACTCCACTTTTAAATCGATGGCTTTCATGGCACACTGAAGCGTATTCCATGGAGGCTCTGTTCCTGTATGCATTAAGGTAGTAGCGGCCTGTTCTTGTACTGCCGATAGGTTTTTGGATGCACTTCCAGTCACTTTTTAGGTTCGTCCCATGGTTGAAGTTTCGTATCAACAGATGCCAGATACTTATGCCCAGTCAAATCTATTACTTTTAGTCACTCTACTTTCACTTGTTAAGCGATTTTTACAAGTTTAATCCCAAAGATGTTAAAAGCTGTATCAAGGCACGTCTTGCCAGATAGTTGTTCAACAGCACCCCCAGTTTGTATAGTTTTACTGATTTTGCCCATTCATTTGTTTCATAAAACAGAATTATAATCTTCATGTTCAAGACAGCATGGAATTTAGGCATCACAAAAGTCATGATTTTCTTTTTTTTTTTTTTTGTATTTGTTCATCTCACCTGCACCCCCAACTACCACTCCTTCAGGCCAATTGCCAAGGACACGCTTTCCCACAGCTCCAATGCAGAGTCCCGACCCCACATCACAGCCACATCAAAGTAACCCGACATGACACTTCGTTGGATGGGTCCTCCTCTTCCGAGGAGGAATGGCCTGGCGGCCTAGGCATTGGCCCTAGGTGCCGCTGAGGTCGGGTCGGCTTCTCGAAGTTTCGAGGAGGCACTGGTTCGGGTGGCCATCATTCGGCAGTTTGGAGGCAGCATTTTTTTAATGTGTTTTCCTCCTTTCAGTTCCCTGTACGTCACATCTATACTGCCGCTGGTCTCCACCGGGGGCCACTACAGAGCAATGCCTCTCCCTAACCCACCCCAGGAGAGGAGAGGAGAGGAGAGAAGTCCTCCAGATGCTCAGTGCTTCTCCTTCCCGTGCCGACCCTCCGGCGCCAGAGTCCATTTTTGAGGTAAAGTGCCAGCGCCTCAACCCTCTGCGCCACCGGGCTGACCATGTCATGATTTTCAATTCAAATGTGAAAGGAAACCCCTGCATGCCACAGTTTCAGTCAACTAAAGCCAAGTAAAATACTGCCAGTATAAATTTGTTTTACTGCCTTATAGACAAGGACCGAGAAGACAAACGTTTCAATTTCCAAAAGTCATTCTCTGCATACAAACATGTTTGTGTTCAAAGTTTGAGGAAGTCCATAAAGTAATATAGAAGATAATGTGTCATCATTGATTGGTAACCAGTGTGTTAACCATCGAGAGGTTACCAGGGCGACTGTGCAAACCCCAAGATTGCAGCTCGAGATTTTATGTCGCCATGGCAACCTCGAAATGGTTTAACAAACTGGTTGCTGATCGATGTACCATACATACAGGTTACTCACCTGTAACAGGAGTTCTAGGAATGGTATATGTTGTTCATCCACACTCATTGGCAGGTATCCTTGCCGCTTTAAATCTTGCCGGAAGGTCTTCAAGCTTGCTCCTCCCACCCAGGGTGGTATAACTCGGCTCCGCCCCATGGCCTTAGATCTGGCCCGCTGGAACTCAGGTTGTTTTGTCCGAGCCGAAGGAGGTCGGTGGAGTCGTGTGGATGAACAACATATACCATTCCTAGAACTCCTGTTACAGGTGAGTAACCTGTATTTCTAGGGACATGGATATGTTGTTCATCCACACTCATTGGCAGACTCCTAGCAGTTCTCCGGAGGAGGGAGGCAAGACGCACACCCCAATACTTACTTGGGAAAGAGAGACTGGAGAACCGAGGCCCCAAAACCAGCATCCCGGCGTGACTCAAGGTCGATGTGGTAATGGGTAATGAAGGTGTTTGCTGACTTCCAGGTAGCAGCCCTGCAGATTTCCTGGATAGGGGCGTCCTGAAGCAGCCACCGTTGCAGCAGTATGGCGGGTAGAATGACTCTTATCCCTCTGGGAGCTCCATGCCCGCCAACCTAGCGAGATCTATGCAGGAGGTTACCCACCTGCTTATCGTCCAGCTTGGCTGCAGGTCTGCCAGATGCGGCTTCAGCCAGGTGACAAACAGCTGGCGAACCTCTCCCGAATTTCAGCCGTGCGGCTCCCTTATAATAATGAGCGCCTTCTAGGGTCAGAGTATGGAGCCTATGTAAACCTCCGAGTGTGATTGGGGTAGAACACGGGCAGAGTCAACACTGGTTAAGGTGAAACTCCGACACCACCTTCGGAAGGAATTTGGGTGGGGCGCAGGACAACCTTGTCCCTGTGGAAGACCAGGTAAGGAGACTCGATGGAAGCGCCTGGAGCTCTCCCCATCCTTCTGGCTGGCGTGATAGCCACCAAGAAGGCGGTCTTCCACGACAGGTGAGGAGAGAGCACACCTGTCCATTAGGTTCGAATATAAGCTTGCCCATGAGCTTTGCCAATACCAGCAGTAGATCCACGGAGGTGGGGGTTCCCGCACTGGAGAAATGTGATCAAGGCCTTTGAAAAGCGCCAGACCACCTTCTCCTACGACTGCTCTCGCCCGCGCCTGCAAGCAGAGATGGCTGCCAGGTGCACCCTTAGGTCGTCGACCCAAGCCCTTGACTAGAAAGGGACCATAAATAGTCCAAGATGCTTGCCAAGGAACAGGAGGAAGGGTCAAGCCCTTGCCCTGACACCAAATGGAAACCTTTTTCCATTTGAAGGCATAGCATTTTCTGGTCGACTCACTACAGGACGCCTCAACTACATTGAGGACCTCGTCGGAAAGACCCAAGGCCTGGAACTCTAGCCGCTCAGGAACCAGGCCGTCAGGTGCAGGGATTGAAGGTCCGGATGGAACACCTTCCCTGATTGACTGAGAGCAGGTCGGGCGAGCTGGAAGCTGCAGCGAGTCCTGGAGCTGAGACTGAGGAGATCTGGGTACAGAACTGGCGAGGCCAGTCTGGGGCTATCAGAATCACCTGCGCCTTGTCCCTCCTCGCCTTGAGAAGCACCTTTGGATCAAGGGAAATGGGGAAAGGCGTAAAGAGGCCCGGGGTCCATTGCCTCGAGAAGGCATCCCCCTGCGGCAGCCCTGCTGAGGCGGGCATGAACAGACTCAGCTTCCAGCGCTCCCTGGAGGCAAACAGGTCCACCTGAGGGTGCCCCAAAGGAGAACAGATGCTGTACTACCTCCGGCAGGAGAGACCACTCGTGGGATGCAGCCCCTATCCGGCTCAGGGCATCGGCCAGGGTGTTGGAGGCTCCTGCCACGTGAATGGCTAGGAGATCCGCCTCCAGGCTGCGCCACGAGTGACCAAATCGGGAGAGCTTCCTTGCATAGAAGCATGGGCGCGTCCGCCTGGCGGTTTAGATAGTACATAGTCGTGGTATTGTCCGTCTGGACTCGGACCACTTGACCCCGGAGGAACGGAGCAAAGGCGGTGAGAGCTAGGCGGACCGCTCGGAGCTCCAGCAGGTTGATGTGGCATCGGGACTCCCGCGGGGACCAGAGGCCATGAGCCCGGTGTTCCCCCAGATGGGCACCCCAACCCATCAGAGAGGCATCGGTCGATAGAGAGACCGTTGGCTCGGGGCAGACGAACGGGATGCCCTCCTGCAAATGATCTGGAGCAGGTCCACCACTGGAGGCGTTCCACATCCCTAATGTCACCGACCTAAGCTGGTCAAGGGATGCAGCATTGTGACCACTGGCTGGCCAGTCCCCACTGAAGGGGCGCATGTTCCAGCGGGCCCAGCGGACCCGCACTGGTGCAGCCAGTCATGAGACCCAGGAGGCGCAGGAAGTCCCGGGCAGGGCGCAATTGCCCAACCAGAAATGATCGGGCAAAGGAGGAAAGAACCTCGGCCCTGTCCCGGGGAGCGCTCTGGCTCGAAGAGAGTCGAGGCTGCGCCCGATGAATAGAATCACCTGCTGCTTGACTCGAGTTCGACTTGGCCTCGTTGATAGGAGGCCCAGTTGAGAGCAGACCTGGAGGCCAGATCTCTGGACCACTCCGCCTCCTTCCTGGAGGAGCTGCTATCAGCCAGTCGTCCAGGTAAGGGTACACGGACCCTCGGCGCCACAGGAATGCTGTCACCACAGCCATGCATTTGGTGAAGACCCTGGGAGCTGGAGACAAGCCGAAGGGCATGGCTTGGAACTTCGAAGAGGGATCCTTCCGCTCGAGGCGAAGGAGTCTCTGGTGAGACGGACGGATAGGGCGTGAAAAAAGCGCGTCCTGCAAGTCAGAAGCAGAACCACACGCCGCTTCCAAGGATGGTATTATCTGAGCCAGAGTGACCATCCTGAAGGTTCGAGACCTGGAACTTGTTTAGGTCGTATGGGTCGAGAATGGGCGCCAGCCCCGTCCGTTCGGAACCAGGAAGTACCTGGACACAAACCCTGGGTCTGAAGGAGGTCCACCACCTCTTACCACCTCCTTCTGGAGGAGGAGGCGATGTCGGCTCGACGAGCCGCCAGTGAGCTGGGATCCCGAAGCCCCGAGGCGGCGGCTCTGAAGGTGGTGCCTGCTCGGATTCCAGAGGCAGGCCTCTTCCCACCACCTCCAAGACCCACCTGTCTGTGGTAACAGCGGACCAGGCGGGCAGGAGTGCGGGCCGTCCCCAGGGGGACCCAGGGGGAGGTGGCGGGGATGGGCGACACCCTCAGCCCGTCACTGGGCAGGCTTGGAGGAGGGACCAGCCGAGGACCTCCTGGGCCCTTTCCTCCTTGCCTCCTGTTAGAGGAAGCCGGCGGCTTGGGTTTGGGATGCCAAGGCCGAGCCTGCTGGCCCCTGGCGTTGCTGGGCAGGCGCGCTGGGGCACTGAAGGACGAAGGGCTTAGGCTGTGGTTGCGGCCTTTGTCCTTCTGAGCGGAAGAGACCGAGTCCAAGGTGGCATTGGACTTCTCGATCCTCTGCAGGTGACCTTCCACCCCAGGGCGAAGAGGTCAGTCCCAAAAGGAACATCCGCCAACTTGTGCTGGGTATCCAGTAAAGGTGGATATCCTCAGCCAAGCCATGACGCACTACGGCCGCCACCGATCTGGCACATGAGTCCCCTATATCCAAAGCAGTCTGGAGCTGCTGTTTGGCCACTGCCCTGCCCTGGTCCCGCACCTGCTTAACCGTAGTCTGCAGATCGGGGGAAGATGAGGATGACCTCATCCAGGGAGCCCAACAGGGCATGAGAAAAATGTGCCATGAGGGCGGCCGAACTGGCCTGGCAGGCCGAGAGGGCACTTGGCGTGAGACTTTCGCCCGACATAGTCCAATTTCTTGGACTCCTTGTCAGGAGGGTTGTCCACATCCTGGCGTTGCCGGCGGCGGGCAGCTGTCGGTAACCAACCCCTCAGCAGAGGGTGTTCAAAACGGACAAGGAACGGTAGGGACCGCATACTTCCTGGCCATCCTGGCGGGCGCAGGGCAGGAAGCAGGGGCGCTGCCAAAGCTCCAGTGCCGGACCCACTATGGCCTCGGCCACCGGAAGCCCCGTCGAGAATCCCTCGGTCCAGAATCTCCGTGAGGGGATACCTGGCCCGTTTGGAAATGGGTTGAGCTCCATCCCGGTAGACTCCGAGATAAGCGAAGCAGTCCTAGGAAGGACTGACGGGCTGCTATCGTCCATTGACTGACCTCCTGAAGACTCCAAGTCCAGTCGCTTGGAGAAAAGGAGAATCATCTTCGGACTCGGAAGAATCCTCGAAGAGCTGCCTCTGGCCTGAGCCACCTTCACCTGCCGAGGTCGGTGGGAGTGAGGGTAACTGACAGCCGATGGGGTAGACCCTTAGTCAGCCGAGAATCCTTGGTCGGAGCCCCAATTGGTGGCTGTGGAGGCGGAGGTTCCACCGGAATCGGTGGAGCAGCTGGTTTTGGCCGAACAACCGGCCTGGGTATAGGCTCCTCGGATAAGTCGAGGGGTTGTGTCGGCCGTTCCGGTGACAGCCACTTAATGGCCGGGGAAGGCGCCGGAGTCGGCTTATTCCCGGCCAGGAGGAGCTGTTGCAACACAAGGTCCTCGTACCGTCGACGTAATTTACGCCGAAGCCTCCCCTCATCCGAGGAGGAGGAGCGAGGGGCAGCCGGCGGCGCCGCTACAGCGATGCCGAGCAGAGACCGCCTATGGCGGTGGGATCGGCTGGACCGAAGAGGTCCGAGACCGAGACCGAGAGTCCGGAATTTCCGAGGTCGGTGCGGGGAGGTGTCGGCCGGAACCGGCACTCCCTTCGGCTCGGATGGTCCATCCGAGGGCTCCGGAACCGGAGGCATAGGCGAGCCCACGGATCCTCAACTCCTCCCGGGGAACGAGAAGAGATCTCGGCTGCTAAAAGCGACAGCCCGTCAATGGGTCGAAAAAATCTCGACTTCATCGGTCAGGAGTCTCGGTCAACTGACCTGACGGGGACACCCGTGGGCCAGTAAGCAGCTTGACCTGGGCGACCCGAAGCCGGCCGTCGCGGCCGGGAGAGGACCTTTCCCTCCCAAGAGCGTCGGCGGAGGACTTACCCTGTCCCTCTTTTTGGACCGAGAATAAGGTCCAGCAGACACAAGCCCTTCTCCTTTAGTGGAGAGGGACAGACAAAAAGCTCCTTAAAAGCCGTGTGGAAGAACCCAGAGGCGGGATAAATGCGCGGCCGAGGAAGATCAGGCCCGCGCCGCCTCCTCTTGAGGCGACCATCCGCTCGAGCTGATCCTGGCCGACGCCCGCTGACACCGCCAACCGGGCCTCCTTGGACTTCACCGGAGGGAACGCTTCTCGGGACGCCCAGCTGTAATCGGGCAGCACGGGTCTTCGAGGACGAGGCCGAGAAAGATGAGCACAGGTCGCAAGCCCGCGGTCGCGTGCTCAAGGCCTAAGCAGTGACACACGTGGAGTGTGGATCCGTCCGAGACATCTTCTGCCCACATGGGCATCTCCGAACTGGAGTCGATTTGTCCATCGCGAGCGCGAGGATAGAAGACTGAAGTCTTTTGCAAAATTTATTTTTAAACTGCAAAACGGAGAATAGGAACCAGTCACAAACGCAGAGCGTTAAGGAGGGAACCTGAGCTTCCAAGCGGTAAGGAAGATCTGGCGTCATGGGGCGGAGCCGAGAGTTATACCACCCGGGTGGGTGGGAGGAGCAAGCTTGAAGACCTTCCGGCAAGATTTAAAGCGGCAAGGATACCTGCCAATGAGTGTGGATGAACAACATATCCATGTCCCTAGAAATTATATTTTACAGTGCATGGTCCTCAAAAGGATTAAAATAATGAAGCAGGATAGTCGCTATTGTCAGCTACTCTGTGATTTTAGTCACCACCATGGCCATTTAAAGAAGGTTGTCTGTTCAAGCAGTGTGTATGCACAGAGCAATGCGCATTGTTATACCATCAATGTGACGTCCCATCGATGGGTTAATAACACAGTGATGTCACATCGATGGTGTAACAACATTATAAAATGATGGATTTTACAGTATAACAACATTCTACCACACATTATAAATTGAAATTACACTAGCATTATTATTGTGTTTGGATTATTTGGCAGTCATCCTTTTTAGATCTAATTAAACCTCACGGCACACCCACTGAGTGTTTCAGGGTTGTTAAAATCTGTGGCTATAAAAAGGGGTGCCAATGTAGGTTGTAAGGTTGTCCTAGTTTACTTTCTTTTGAGTTATATCTGAGGACCTCAAGGTGGCAGGGAAGTGTGACAAGACAGTGGATAGGACTAGTGGGATGCTGGGATGCACGGGGAGCTGTACCTCCAATAGGAAAAGGAAGGTGGTGTTGCTGCTGCATCATTCCCTGGTGTGACCCTACCTGCAGTACTGTCTCCAGTTCTGGAGACTACACCTCAGGAAGGACATAGGGTAGAGGCAATCCACAGGAGGGCAACTACAATACTACAGAGTTTGTACAAGAATCCCTATAAGGAGAGACTGAGGGATGTCGCAATGTAACCCTGGAAGAGAGGAGAGAGAGGTGATGACAAGATCGAGACCTACAAGTACCTCACAGGGGTATACAGAGTGCAGGTGGGGAGCTCTTTCAAATGAGAACAAGCACCAGGACCAGAGAGTATGTGATGAAGCCGGGGGGGGGGGTTCAAGAGAGATGTGAAGAAATATCTCTTTACTTAAAGGGTAGTAGAAGTGAGGAACACACTGCCAACAGATGTGGTGAACATTACAACAATGGGGGGCTTCAAGCATGCATGGAACAAACATGGGCATCGTAGAAAAAAGGCAGTGATGTTGGAGGGTCGCTGGAGATCAGACAGTGTCTTCAAAGGCAAAACAGGCAGTGAACATTTGGCAATGCTAGGAGGACCAAACAGTCTTTTTCTAAAGACAGATTCTTTTTCTATCTTTCCATGTCACTTGGGACAGGAAAGTACAGTTGTGTACGAACTTACCGTAACAGTAAATCTTCAAGAGAATCTCTTGCAGCAGGTCACACAATTAGGAATATGTCAGTCACAGGCATTGTTTCCAGCAGGAGAATTTTATCACCAGTCGACCTGGAATCACCCTCGAAGACACCATGTGTTAAATCCTGGTACATATTGTCACAACCCCACTCAGCAGGTCAGGCCCACTGCTCCCACAGTGCCAACCTCCGAGCGCAGTATTGTGGACAGGTAACAGAACAGGGTAACCCTCCTGTCTGTCTGTGGGTCTGAATCACCTTTGGTCTCAAGTTCTGGAGGGATTCACACTGTGAACCTTATGCTAGCGTACCCAAATGTACAAGCTCAGATAATTCTGCTCTTCGGGGAATGCCAGATGTCTTTCGCCTAAGAGTACCTAACCAGGTATCCAAAATGAACCCTAAAAACTCTATGGAACACCTTAGGAAAATTCTTACCTTTTCCCAGTTTGGTATTACCATTAAGCTTATGAGCAGTGTCAACTTTAACCATCTGTACTTCACATGCAAAATAAAGAATTTTAAAGGCACACCAGACAGTCTCTTTAAATACAGATTTACTTAAAAATGGATAAAAAATATGTAAAATGTAAACACGGAACCATATATCACAAAGCATACAATCACTTAAAAGAACAAGGTTAAATTACAAACATGGCCGGCCCGGTGGCGCTGAGGGTTGAGGCGCTGGATGCCACACCTTGCGTCACGCCGGCGACCCGGGTTCGGGAACGGACTCGGGTTGCCGGGGGTCAGAGGGGAGGAGGAGGATCGAGCGTCCCAACGGATGCTCTCCTCCTCCAGGGTGGGTTCCCCTGCGCACCCGACGCCCGGGCCGGTGGAAGCACGGCACCGGGCACAGGCGCTGAAGAGTCGGGAGGAGGACGCCAGGCACTTGACAACCGCGCAAGGCCAGCACGCCATCTGTCTGGACGCCAGTCCGCGTGCCGATGTCCTCAGGGGGTAGAGGGAGAAAAACGGGAAAAACCCCTCGGTGGTCCTAGATGAAGAAGGCTCCACCCATACTACCGAACCCAGAACAGACTCCAATGTGCAGACGGAGGGAGGAGAGAGGCACTCTAGGGGCAGATCCTGGGTAAGTGGCGTAAGGGGGATGAGCAGTCTGAAGGAGTGGACACCGGGGTAGGAAAGGAGGATAAAGAGGAGGGTTAAAAAAAAAAAAAAAAAAAAGTACAAACATAAACTCCTACCACAATACAATTAGTCTTTCCTATCTAATGTATTACCTTCCAAGCAGTGCTTAAAGTAGGTGTTGTTTCTAAGAGCCCAAAAAGAAAAGTGTGTAAGTGGAAATACAGAATACAGCTTAAACCCTGTGTCTTCACCCCTTCTATGATGCCATCTAGCTCCTCCTTTTAGAATATAAAAATTATACAACCAGGATGTCTCATCACTCAGGAGGTATATTAAATAAAGTGACATCAGCAAAAACTCATTTCCCAAATTATAAGTCTGTGATTTCCCAGTCCCTTCTTTTTGATCTTTGAGCAGTTTCCTGCATTCCAAGGACAACACAGGACTTACAACTCTGCAGTCCTCTCACCTAGATGCCATATAGCTTTTTAGCACCAGTTGAAATTAACTGTCCTTCTTCTGAAGTCATCATAAAATGGATATTTTAAGCTCCTGGCTTCAAAGTAACGCAGATCATAAACACGGCCATAAAATGCAACTTGGAAGTTAAACACATTACAGAGATCCGCTGTTTAACATATCCTGTAATTTGAACTGAAAGCTTGGGGGGGGGGGCATCCCAGGCGCACAGGATGTTTCATGACAGACAATCACACACTGCTCGATGATATTGAAAACTAAAAATATAATCAGAACCAGCTGGCCAAGCTTCACAATCCTCCCTACCTAGACTGAATTTGGGGGCTCTATCCCCTGCATGGGATGAGCTTCTCATATCAGTAAATTCCTAATAGACGCGCGATAAGCCATCGATGTTCTGATTGGTCACTCTAGCCCTATGTAGAATTGTCATGTCGTAACCGTGTAAGGCAAGATTCCATCTTAACAGTGTACCATTAGTTTTTCCCATTTGCATCAGCCAAACCAGGGGGTTGTGGTCAGTTTGTACCACAAAATGCTGCCCATGTAAATATGGCTCTAACTTCTTTAGGGCCCACACTACGGCAAGACACTCTTTTTCCACAGTAGCGTATGCCTGCTCCCTGGGAAGTAACTTTTTACTCAGGTACACCACCGTATGATCTTTCCCTTGGCTGGATGTCTGACTCAGTACTGCCCCAATACCCACGTCTGAGGCGTCAGTCTGAACTATAAAGGGTTTGCTATAGTCAGGACTTGTCAATACAGGAGCACTGCACAGTACCTCCTTCAGTCTGGTAAAGGCTTTTTCACAAGCTGGTTCCCAGGTAATTTTCTTTGTCATCCTTTTCTTTACCAAGTCTCATAGGGGAGCAGTCAGGGCACTGTAACTGGGTACAAATTTCCGATAGTACCCTGCTGTCCCTAGCAAACTCCTGACCCGTTTCTGCATTTTTGGTCTGGACCACGCCTGGATCACCTCTATGTTTGCTTGGTTAGGACAGAGCTGTCCCTGGCCTACCACGTACCCGAGGTATGCCACGTCTCCCATGGCCACCTGGCACTTCTCAGCTTTGTCAGTGAGCCCGGCCCTCTGTATCCTTCCCAGTACTTCCCCAAGGTGGAACAGGTGTTCCTCCCAGCTGGCACTAAAGATGACAATGTTATCCAGGTACGCCACAGAGAACTCCTCAGCACAATTTAACACCTGGTTCACCAACGTTTGGAAAGTGGCCAAGGTGTTCTTCATTCCGAAAGGCATTATTTTAAATTCAAATAAGCTTATATGAGTGATGAAGGCCGACCTCTCCCTAGCTCTGTCCATTAACTCTACCTGCCAATACCCCCTGGTCAGGTCAGTAGTCGTAAGGCAGGTCGCCCCTCTCAACTTGTCGAGGAGTTCATCTGTACAGGGCATCAGGTGGGCGTCTGACTTCGTGATTGCATTCAGTCCACGATAGTTCACACAGAAACGAGTAGAGCCAGCTGGCTTGGGCACAAGGACTATGGGTGAGGCCCAGGGGCTGTGGGATCTCTGGATTACCGCTAAATCCAGCATCTCCTCCACTTCCCTCCTAATGTCCTTTTGGACAGCCTCTGACACCCAATATGCTGCCCGCTGTATGGGCGTCTGTGTCCCTGTCTCCACATCGTACGTCGTTAATGGGGTTAATCCAGGCTTAGCGCCAAATGGGGGGGGGGGGGCAAAGTCTGCTAAAACCTCTCTTACTTCCTGGATCTTGTCTGGGGCCAGCTGGGGAGACAATTTTACTGCCTCCACAGAGGACTCCTGCTTGCTTTCTTCCAGCAAGTCCAGAAGGGGGTCTCCTTCGTCTATCCCTTCCCCAGGACTACATACTGAAAACACCATGTTAGCCCTATTTGCATATGGCTTCATCATGTTGACATGATACATCCTTTCTGTCAGTCTTCTGTCAGGTAACTCTATGATATAGTTCACGTCATTTACCTTCCTAACTACTTTGTACGGTCCTGCCCACTCAGCCTGCAGGTTGTCTTTCTGGACTAGAATAAGGACCATGACTTCCTGAACCACCATGTACGAGCGAGCTCTAGCTCTGCAGTCGTACAACACTTTTTGTTTCTGCTGGGCAGCTGCCAGGTTGCTCTGGGCTGTCCCCATATGCTCCTTCAGCTTTTCCCTAAACCTAAGGACATAATACACTATGGGAGCTCCCTGGGTGGCATGCTTGCCTTCCCGGTCCTCCCGGATGAAGTCTAGGGGCCCACGAACCTGGCGTCCATATAAGAGTTTGAAGGGGGAAAATCCTGTTGACTCTTGGGGCACCTCCCTGTGTGCAAACAACAGGTAGGGAAGGTATTTCTCCCAGTCCCTCCCATGCTGTTCAGCAAACGCTCAAAGCATTGACTTTAGGGTACCATTAAATCTTTACACAAGCCCATTGGCTTGTGGGTGATATGGTGTCGTGCATCTCTGCACCACCCCACACTTCTCCCACAAACATTTCATCAGGTCCGACATGAAGGAACCCCCTTGAATGGTGATCACCTCCTGTGGAAACTCAACATGGGAGAAAATCCCAAGTAAGGCATCTGCCACTCTGTCTGTCCTCAGTGAGGATAGGGAGACTGCCTCTGGATACTGGGTGGTGTAATCCACGACAGTCAGGATGAACCTCTTCTCGGAGGAGCTGGGTGCATTTAAGGGCCCCACAATATCCATTCCCACCCTCTGGAATGGCTCCACCACTATGGGCAATGGAATCAGGGTGGCTTGGGTTTTCTTGCCTGCCTTCTCTATTTCTTGGCACCAGTGACAAGATCTGCATTACTCCTTCACCTGCAGGGTGAAGCTGGGCCAGTAGAAATTCTGGGCGCACTGCTGCGAATTGTGTGCGATTCCCAGATGATCAGACAAGGGAATATCATGTGCAATCTTGAGCAACTGCTCACGATACCCCTGGAGAACAACAAGTTGCCTGCCTATCAAACCTCCCTCTGTCTGCACAGCCTAAGTATACATCACTCTATTTTCTCAATAAACCTTATGTCTGCATTCACCTCCCTGTGCTCCATCAGAGTCTGCACAAGCCCTAATCTTCTCTAGACTAGGGTCATTTCTCTGAGCAGCTGCAAACTCCTCACACATTCCTAAGGTATGGGACAGGTCCCCTTCAGTCTCTAAACTATGGTCCCTAGCACTAGCCTCAAGGCACTCACGATCACTGTCATCCCTAACCCTCTGACAATGAGTCACTCCTCCCCTCTTTGGAGCAACCCTTCGTAGCTGTCTGGTTAACTGCTACTGAGGAAATTTCTACCCCCTTTTCATTAGTCTCCGTATCATGAGACACAGGCTGGGGAACCAGCCTCCTAGTGGTTTCCACAATGGCTTTTGTGGGGTCCAGGGAACTGCAATTTGTTCTGGCTGCTTGGATACGAGTAACTGCACACACCATCCCGTTTGAGATTGTTGCCAAGGATGACGTCCACTGCTAAGGTTTTGGCTACAGCCACCTGTTGCACAGTTCCCCTTGCTTCACCCCAGTCTACAACACTAGCGAGGGGCAATGTTTTCTCCTCACCAGTAAAGTCCTGTACAGTGACATATTTATTGGGTATAAGCTGACCAGGCTCTACTAGATCCCCTTTTACCAATGTCAGGGATGCCCCCTGTGTCCCTTAACCCTTGTGTCTGTACACCATTCACCATGACTGGGTGCATGTGTTCCCTCATGTTCACAGGCATGCTTTCAGGGACACACAAACAACCCACTTCTTTCCTAGCACCACCTTCCGTATTGCTCGTCCTTTTGGGACACTGTCTGGCAATATGCCCAATTTCTTTGCAAAACCAACATTAATTTCTTTTTTCAGAGAATTCTGTTCTCTGAAACCAGGGGCTAACTGGTTTTGGTGGAGGCAGTGAGGGTTTTAGCTGCCCTGAAGGAGCACTTTTCCCTTTCTGCACTGTCACGCCCGCCCCAGTTCGCTCTCAGAGCGAGTCTGCTCTTGGCATAGCGGTCCGAGAGTTCAGCAGCCTCTTGCACAGTTTTGGGATCACAATCCTCCAGCCAGGTTTTCAGCTCTGCTGGGCATGTCCCAAAAAATTGTTCTAACAATATATTCCCTCCCACCAACTTTTTAAAAACTGACATTTCGAGGCTAGTTCCTCATAGCTCATATCAGGGCTTCCCCTGAGCTTACGGAATTTAACTATGTATGCTTCAGCATTTAAATCACATTTTTTTAACAGTGCAGCTTTAGGTTTGCTGTAATCATTACTGTCCTCATTGTCCATTTGACCCAACGCATCCCGAGCTTTCCCAGTAAGTAGCGGGGATAGCTGGAAGCTCCAGGACCCTCTTGGAATATTTGTCTGAATACAAACTTTTTCAATAGAATTTAAAAAGGCATCCATATCCTCCCCCTCTTTAAATTCAGCTATCAATTTGGAATTCAATCTGTAACCCAATCCTGTAGTTCCAGTAAAACCCAAGCCACTTACTTGCTCTGGTGCAGGTGGTTGGAGTCATAGCTTCTCTAGTTCATGCTGCCTCTGGCGCTGTCGCTCCTCTCAGTCCGCCTCTCATTGCTCATGCTCCCCCTTCTCCTCTGCAGCTCGCTGGTGCTCATGCGCATCATGGTCAGCCTCTCGTGTTCATGCTCACTCTTCTCCTCTACAGCTCGCTGGCGCTCACGCTCCTCACGGTCAGCCTCTTGCTGTTCACGCTCTCTCTTCTCCTGGAACTCTGGCTCCATTCTGCGCAACTCTATCTGCAGCCTGAGTACATCGGGCTCCAGAATGCTGGTGACCTTCCCCTGCTGCTGTGGCCCTTTGCTGGCACTGGCCCTGTCATCCTCATCGGATCTGGACACTGCATTGGCCGCTAGCCCTTCCATGCTCAAGGTTTGGTCCTTTATAGTCACAGTCTGTGACTCAATGCTCTGGGTATCTGCAGTCATCAGGGCATCCACGATGTTCTGCTTGGTGGCTCCCACCTTGTACATGACTCCTCTGTCCTTGCACAACTGCCTCAAGTAGTCTACAGTGTGCCCACTGTAGTTATAAGCCATCTTCTTCCCTAACTATGGCTACTGTAACTTGCACTTTAGGAAAAAAAAATAAGACAGGTAGGAATTTGACTGTAAGCCAAATGATATAGTTCTGTTTCCTTTTTAGAAATAAATCACTGCCTTTTGTTGCAAGTGAGCTGTACAGTAATAAGCTGACACACTGAACAATTAAAGCTTGCTTTACCCAAATTCATCAGCACCGCTGCCAACCAATCTGTCATAACCCCACTCAGCAGATCAGGCCCTCTGCTCCCACAGTGCCAACCTCCGAGTGCAGTATTGTGGACAGGTAACAGAACAGGGTAACCCTCCTATCTGTTTGTGGGTCTGAATCACCTTTGGTCTCAAGTTCTGGAGGGATTCAAACTGTGAGCCTTATGCTAGCGTACCCTAACCAGGTATCCAAAATGAACCCTAAAAACTCTATGAAAGACCTTACGAAAATTCTTACCTTTTCCCAGTGTGTTATTACTATTAAGCTTATGAGCAGTGTTACCTTTAACCACCTGTACTTCACATGTAAAAGAAAGAATTTCGAAGGCACACCAGGCAGTCTCTTTAAATACAGATTTACTTAAAAATGGATTAAAAATATGTAAAATGTAAACACAGAACCACATATCACAAAGCATACAATCACTTAAAAGAACAAGGTTAAAGTACAAACATAAATTCCTAATACAATACAATTAGTCTTTCCTTTCTAATGTAGTACCTTCTAAACAGTGCTTAAAGTAGGTGTTGTTTCTAAGAGCCCACCAAGAAAAGTGTGTACGTGCAAATACAGAATATAGTTTAAACCCTGTGTCTCCATCCCTTCTATGGTGCCATCCAGCTCCTCCTTTTAGAATATAAAACTTGTACAACCAAGATCTCTTATCACTCAGGAGGTATAATAAATAAGGTGACATCAGCAAAAACTCTTTTCCCAAATCATAAGTCTGTGATTTACAAGTCCCTTCTTTTTAATCTTTGCGCAGTTTCCTGCATTCCAATGACATCACAGGACTTTTACAACTGCAGTTCTCTCACCTAGATGCCATATAGCTTTTTTAGCACCAGTTGAAATTAACTGTCCTTCCTCTGAAGATGTCATAAAATGGATATTTTAAGCTCCTGGCTTCAAAGCAACTCAGATGGTAAACACGGCCATAAAATGCAACTTGGAAGTTAATCACATTACAGAGATCTGCTGTTCAACATATCCTGTCATTTGAGCTGAAACCGGGGGGGAGGATGTCATCCCAGGAGCAAAGGATGTCTCATGACAGACAATCACACACTACATTTTTATTTTTCAAAATCATAGAGTAATCAGAACCAACTGGCCAAGCGTCACACATATAAAAGGGGGTGGTCCCAGATGCTCATCGTTTTATTTCCTCCTCAGCAACTGTATAGATAATACGATTCAAGGGGAACCGAGGTGGCTGTGGGAATACCCTAATATTTTTTGCAGAGAGTAGGAGCAAGTCTCCCTCCTAGAGCGGGAAGGAAGTGGGCTAGAGGGAGGGGCAGCATGACCTGCTGCAAGAGATTCTCTCGAAGATCTACTGTTACAGTAAATTCTTATGCAACTGTACTATCTTCATCGTGGAAATCTCTTGCAGCAGGTCATACCATTAGGAATGAATCACCAGCAGTTGGGCAACAAATGAGATGGAGGAGTGCCAAATAAGAAACAGGACACAAAGAAGATATGAAGGAAAATGTGATGAAACTGGGAATGCCGTGTTCTCTAAGACGGTGAACTTTTTTTCGTCGACTGAAGCTATACTCCAAACAGAGAACGTGCAGCCTGCAGGCAGGGATGTACCGAGACTGTCATTTTTTTTTTTGGAGGGGGTCGGGCTGCCCAAGGTATGCAAATTAGCCACATGACCTATTTGCATAGCGGGTGGGGCTTCTGGCAATCTGGCTCCACCCAGCCAGGTCAAGACAGACAAAGCAATGAATTTAGATGAGGCAGCCAAGCAATGCAGGGCAGAAGAATGAAGAATGTACACAAAATCAAGACAATATATAAACAATATCAGCATAGCACCTGCAGTGCTGGTGGCTAAACTTATAGGATAAAATCCAGGCGTCTACTTTTTACAATAAATCTCTCCAGAACCTCATCTGCTGATAAAGGGATGTCTCGATGATCAGCAAGTAATGCCAGGCCGTTCAGCCTGTCTTCTGCGGTGCGATTTCGCCTCTTGGTCGTGATGCGATCAAGTGCAGAAAAAGTACGTTCAGCTTCTGAAGTACTGACTGGCAGTGTCACAAGGATTTTTAATAAATTGTGAATGTCTGGATAAAGTTTTTGTTCACAGCTAGACAAACCATATAGCTGTAACCGGAATTAACTCTTTCTTGTCTTTTGCATCAATCCACCGGTCATGCCAATGACAGAATTCACTTTGTATAATGAGATTATCATCAAGGAGAACATCACTGTAGAAATTTTTCAGTTCTGACAGAAATTCCACCTCCACAGTATTCAAGGAGCGATCAGGGATGACTTTTTCAAGGGAAGTCAGGATTTTTCTGTGTGAGAAACCTCTCTGTCATTTGCTGTTCGAAGAAATCTAGACATGGAATGAACACTGTTGTTCTGTAGTATAGTTCAATTTCTTGCAAACTCGGTCCTGTTAGTGAATTTCTTGGGAGTGTAATTTCAAAACTTAGCTCTTGAGCCAATGCTTTTGCTTTTAAAAAAAGTTCAGAAAACTGCATTTCTGCATCATGACGCATGATATGATTCTGTTTCAAAGCATCATCGGCCGTCTGAAAACACATGGTGAGATCTGTCTGAACCTTCTGCAGATTTACTGACAGTACGTATGTAACAGAGTAGTTTTTCCGAAACAACTAAAGCAACTAGAAAACATCCTTTCTCAATTGTGTTTTGTAGCTGCTCAGCCTTAGATGAAGCATCATCTGTCCAGGTAGTAGATATCTCATCAAGAGCTGCAACTACTGCAGAGAACAGTTCTATGAAGGTGTACCCTGCTTCGTGACGTTCTACCCATCTTGTTTTTCTTTTTCTCAGTTGGTAACAGGCTTGATATTTTGTTCCTAAGAACTTCTCTAAATTTAGCAGAACTCTTAAAAAATGTGCAGTAGTCAGATACTGTTGTAAAACGTTTTCTGATGGAATTCACTGAACAGGTTTTTGAAACCACCAGATTCAGTGAGTGGTTTGCACAGTGAACATACATAGCTGTGGGATACTAAGCCACAATTTTAGCTTGTACGCCATTTAGCCTACCACTAAATGCAGCGCACCATCATAGCCCTGCCCCCTGAGATCACCAAGATTTAATCCTAATTTTGTTCAGGTAGATATGATCGTATTAGCCAGACTTTCACCAGTCAGGATTGTAACCCTCAGGAAAGTAAGGAAGTCTTCCCTGATTTCTGGCTTTGACACTTCACTCAGTGTCAACGTGTAACCCCTAGATGGCGCTATCCAAGGGGCTACTACCCCTGCCTGATTTGCCACTAACAGGTTGAGGGGCCTGGATCCAATGGCGGGTGCCTCCACCCAGAGGTCAGGGTTTGCAATAGTTAAACTAACTTGGTCACAGCCCTCTGGGACACTGCAACCCCCCTTTCTTCCCACTAGTGGCCCACACAATATATCAGAATTACCTTCACAGTATACACTTACCCCAGGTCTGGTTCCGCACTGGGACCTCCTGTGAAATGAGATACAGTGCAACAATCACAGTACAGTACTTTAACATAGACAAATACCTCCAGGCAGTATAACTTTGCTGAAACAAGCAGCTCTGATTTATTTAGGGATATAACAAGGACAGGGGAAATCAGGTTAATTAGCTTATCACTCTAATAATCTACCTATGGCTCTGTGCACAGCCTATCCCTATCAGTTACTGTCCCTGGGTACCCAAGCCCTAGTGGCTAGTCCAAACCGTGGCAGCTGGTAGGGGCCCTTTCACACATAGAAAAGGAGAATTAAACAGTCAGCAGTACAGTAATTCCATTTGGATTTAATGTGGCAATTCAACAGGAGCAACCCTGAATTAGTACTCACGACCTCCAAATAAGATAGGGTCCTTCAATGTCAGCAGGGCTCACTTGAGGTACACAAACCTCTTCACACATCCATATAAAAGAAAGTACTATACCAGGCAGGCTGCATCTGTATCCGATCGCATTACTGCACAATACCGGGAGAACACACAGCAGATTCAGTTCCTGACAGACCGAGTGCAATTTTCAGCAATTCTTCCAGTCTTCTACAGGGTGAGCCTGGTTTCTACTCTTCAGAGATCCTTTGATTCTTTTCACAGGACGGATTCAGTCCTAACAAGCTGTTACACAAGCTGCAGACCGGAACTCTGGGCCTTACACACGTTTTTGACTAAAACTGCACACTGAAAAGCACAGGCTCCTTCCTTCTTCACTGCCAAAGCTCAACTGAACTCCAACTGACAAAAACCGGCACTTCCTTTGAGTTCCTCCCAGTTCTTGACTGGATTGGCTGTCACTCACAATAGACTGCTGCTGTTGGTCCAAAAGGCACAAGTCTAAACTACATCTCCCAGAGTCACTGCCCATACAATCCTCTTGTGGCTGGCTCAGATTATGAGTCCCAAGTTCTGATTCGTCCAAGGCATCATTTTAGAGCTAGTTTACCCCACACTGATTGGTCCAGTTCAGCAGTTCAAAACCAGAATGGGGAACTAGGCAGACAGTTCTGACTGCAAAGAAAGCAGGTTAGACAAACTGTAATTTCATTATTACTCTAAATAATTTCTGGCAAACAGTTACATCTTTCAGATAGGTTCCCTTTGCACTCCTAGTGACTGCAAAAATGAAGTGAATTGGCAGCAGCTCGAGTGGTACTCAGAGAAGCACACAGTCCCCATACAAACTAATTATGTCTGCAAGCAGAAGCTCTTAAAGAGACAGTACCAGAGGCTCTAAAAACACTCACTGATAAATGGCTTAAATGCCAAACACCATTCAGGCTTGGAGCATTCAAGCAAGCTCCTGGAAGTCTTTTGGGAACCCCCATTTGCAGGGGTTACACCTTCCTGGCCTGGGAAAGCTTGACGTCGCGTCCAAGTACCCCATAAGTTTCAACTGCAACCATATACATTTGCATTAGGCTCGCATATGTAATCATCAGTCAATATATCATTTTACCAAGAACACATTTCTGAAACATTGCAGTACGTCACTCTTTACACAGTATTACATACACATTGTACCACAACTCAAGTTATTACCTCTTGTACATGAAACCTGAAGAGAGGGCCCTTCCTATCAGTTACCTTGGGGCTGGATGGGGCAAGGGCACCATACTAGAGGGCAACACAAGTAACTTGGAGTTAGCACTGATGCTCAGTTTGGGCAATGAGCTCGGGACACATACACTCCTTTATGGACAACATTGAGAGGCAAGTCCACAGGCCTCCCAAGTGAATCATAACTGAGGTGCACCACAGGCTTTACAGCTCGACCAGTCGTTTCTAGGGGAACTGTTATAGTCTCTGCACTCTGAGCCTCATTTTCAGCATTGTCCTCACTTGTCAGGAGTCTCCATGGGGTAGAGGCTAGAACTTGGGGCACTTTCAGCTCCAGGAGTTACAGTTTCTGAGTCCACAACATTTGGCTCGCATGGAAGCTTTGGACACTGGCAGTGGACTGTCAGGGCACTCAAAATACTCTTCTTGTTCGGTGTATCACCAGTCTGCCCCAATCTATCATTTTCCTCCCTGAAAGCTCAAACAGTTCAACCATGCACAATGATTCCATTTCATCTGATCTGATGCTTTGCACTTCACTTTCTGGGAGCATTGCTCCAGGGATGAAGCTGGGGGCTTAGACAGTCCAGAAGGCCCAGCTTTGTCTCCAGTATTGACTAGGGATTGCCCTGAAACAATTGACTCAGTTCGTAAGAAGGATAGTATTCAAAGTCACTCACTTTCTTCCGATATGGACTGACAGTCATGCTCAACTGGGACTTGTGGAGGGAACACTTTAACTTTACTTCTGTGGTGCAGACTTTCTTGATCTTTTCTTGCAGCAGCTCTAGTCACTGGTCCAGAGGGCATCTTCTAGGGCTCAGACTCAATTAAGATTTGTCCAATGGGCAGTAAATGATTTCTATGCATTGTTTTTACATCTTTGAATTATTCTCAGGCCTTACTTTGTACACTGGCAGATCATCTAGTTTGCCCACTACAATGTGAGGGAGATGGTGCCATCTGTCAGCAATCTTGTGCTTGCCATGCAGTCCCAGATTTCTTAGCAATACCCGATCTCCCTCCTGGAGTTCCTGTGCTTTCACCTTTTATCATACCTTTCTTTGTTGGCCAGATTTCTTTGGCAGCCATGGTTTGAGCCAGTTGGTACGCATGAGTTAGCTGGGCCTTTAACTTTGCACATACTGTAAATAGTTGTCAGCTTGAACCCCATCAGGAGAGACCCCAAAACACACATCTACTGGTAGTCGAGCTTCTTCCAAACATCAGGCGGTAGGGGAGAATCCAGTGGCATCACTTTTGGTGCAGTTATAAGCATGTACCAGGGTGCTAATTTGTTGGCTCCATCTAGGCTTGTCCTTTGGGTGCAGGGTGCCTAGCATATCTAGCAAAGTGCGGTTGAAACGCTCAGGCTGTGGGTCCCTGGGGTGGTAAGGAGTGGTTCTGGACTCTCGACCCACAGAGAAAGCATCTCTTTGATCAGACGACTCTCAAAGTCTCTCCCTTGATCAGAATGGATTCTTTGTGGAGCCCATAGTGAACAAAAAGTTTTCTACAAGTACTTTGGCTACAGTGGATGCTTTCTGGTCTTTGGTGGGGAAAGCTTGGGCATATCTCGTGAAATGGTCAGTGACCACCAACACATTACTGATATTTCTTTGATCTGACTCCAAACTTAGAAAATCAATACAGACCAGCTCCATGGGTGCACTGGTGGTTATGTTAACAAGGGGGCAACCTCTGGGGCAAAGCTTTCCTCTGTAAGCAGCGTATCATAAGTTCGAATGTGTTGCTCCACATCAGCCCCCATCTTAGGCCAATAGAATCTGGATCTCACCAAGTCAAGTGTTCTTCTATACCAAGGTGCCCCATGTGGTTGTGCAAGGACCTCAATACTGAGTCTCGAAGGCAGTGGGCAGCACTAGTTGTTGTTTGTCTACTTGTCCCCCTCTGTCTACTGTTTCTCTGTATAACAGTTTATTGATCAGTTTCAACTTAGGACCTTCTTTGTATAACAGTGCAGTTCTCAAATCAGTGGAGCGAATTGGACACATCTTTTCCTGCATAGAGGGCTTCTAAAGCTGCTTTGATCATGGGATCGCGGGATTGAGCCCACCGAATACTGTCATTGTCCAGCTGAGGCAGTGCACCAATGTCTATTGCAGAAAAGTGGCAATAAGCAGCAGGTATGCAATTCTCAGAGGCTCCCAAGCAATCCACCATGCAGTCCATCGTCCGTGGACATTTGTTCCTCCCTGTCAAACTTCCGCAGAGTGCCCAATGTCAGGTTCTGCCAGTCGGACCCAATCATTCTGGGAACAGGCCTCCGGAGAGAGCATCAGCATCTATGTGGTTCAGACCTGCTCGTATTCGAGAGCATAGTCATATGTAGATAATGCAGAAAGCCACCTATGGCCAGTGGCATCCAACTTAGCTGAGGTCTGCACATAGGTCAAAGGATTATTGTCAGTTTTACTAGTATTTTGCCCCATACAAGTACTCATGGAATTGGTCAACAATAGCCACTTCAAAGCTAGAACTCTAACTTATGTACAGGATAGTTCTTTCGGATGGGGTCAGGCTTCTACTGGCCAAGGCCACTGGTCTCAGGCCATTCTCGTGCTCTTGGTACAACACAGCCCCAACCCTTGCAAGCTAGCATCAGTGCAGGACGTAAGGTTTTCTTGGATCGGCATAGGCCAGCACTGGAGCATGGGTAAGTTGATATATGATCTCATGAAAAGCAGTCTCACAATCAGGAGTCCAGCGGGCCCCAAATACTTCACTCGGATGAAAATACACTCTTTCAGTCTTGAGGATGCTGACTTTTGGTATTTTTTTGGTTGGGGATACCCTTGAGTAAGGTTAAGTAAAGGCGGATCACTCTTGAATAGTCCTTGATGAAGCCTGATAATAACCACAGAATCCCAGGAATCTTTGCAGTTCTTTTAGATTTTTGGGCTGTGGCCAGGTGGTCAAGGCCTCAACTTTACTTGGGTGGGGTCTCTATTCCCTCGGTTGGATACTATGTCCCTACATACTTTACTGATGTTTGAAAAATTGACACTTATCAATGGACAGTTTAAGGCCAAAGTCCTCCAGTCGGTCCAATACCTTAAATAATCTGCTCTCATGTTCCTCCAGTGAGCTGCCAAACACAATAACATCATCTAGGTATACCAGGCACTCTAGTAAGTTCATGTCCCCACTGCACGCTCCATCAATCGTTGAAAAGTGGCTGGGGCACCTGAAATCCTTGAGGCATCCTCGTGAATTCATAGAGCCAAGCGGACAGATAAGGCTGTCTTTCTCACGGTCCTCTGGGGCCATCGGGATCTGATAGTACCCACTGCGGAGATCCAGCACAGAGAACCACTTGCTCCCGTTTAGGCAGTCCAAAGCATCCTGAATCGCGGGGCATTGTGTACTGATCAGGGATAGTCCGCCGTTTAAGGTGCGATAATCCACACACATCCTTACTGTTCCATTCTTTTCCTCACTACCACAATGGGGAACATAAGGGCTTCTGGATTCTTGTATTACACCAGCAGCTAACATCTCTTGCAGATGCCGTCTCACATCATCTATGTCAGCAGGTGCCAGGCGTCGAGACCTCTCACGAAATGGTCTTCGTCATGCAGCGGATATTGTGCTCAGCTCCTTGCACGCATCCTACATCCCATTCCTTTAAAGAAAACACCTGGTCTCTCTGGGCAAGCTTCTCACTGATCTTCACTTTCCATTCAGCTGGCAGCGGAGTCGCGAAATCAAACAAGTCAGGCGTTACTCTGTCATTCTTCCTGAACTCTTGCTGCTGGGTAGCACTGCAGTGTCTGCACAATGCACATTAGCCAGGATGCAACCTCTGTTTACCGAATGTCTCTTTCAGACACATTATGAACTTGGACCATTACCCTTCTGGCATAAGCATGGGCTCTAGCGGCAAAATACTAGGCTTGACCAGCAGTCCCTCTGGCAATTTTCCATCGCCTGCATCCAACATTAATATTTTATTCTTAACATCCTTTCTGATACGGACCTCTCCCTGTAAGGTACACTGGGCATTTGGCGCCAGGATCAGAGACTCAGGATCCTTCTTCCATACAATTCCGACCGGTTCCTCTGGTTCTGTTTTTCAGCATCTCTGTGCCTCATAGGCCTTCTTAATTAAAGCCGAACTCTTAAAGCTCTACTAGTTTTGACCCTGTTTTCATAACACAACTGTGCCAGCCTTCCGAACATATGAGCATTTGTTCCAATCAACAAAGGGACACCATCATACAGTCCAGTGGGGGACACACTAAGGCTAGGGTCTCTACTTGTTCCCACCAGCCACGGAGGTGGGGAAAGACAGCCAAATTCGGATATACCCGGAATAGGGTAGGCCTTCTCACTTAAGCCCCATACATGCAGTCCTTCTAATGGTTGTAGGGTATGCCGACAAATGCTTCTGATACCAATCTTGGAACATAATTGTCACTTGGAGCCACTGTCTAATATAGTTTTGTAGACACTCCGTTCACCTTTACAGTGGTCTCCATGGAGGGACCCACTATTCTGGACCAGTCTGGAGAGGCGGTAGTGGGGGCCTGGGCAACTGACCTTGCCACAAAAGGACGTGAATTAGCATTTTTGGTGCCCTCACTGGGATCATGTCGTGAACCTCTTAACCACTGATTTCTTCTCCGAAGCTCTCCTTGTAGCCTATATGCAACTTTGTCAGTGTCTTTTGGGGACTGGCATTCCCTTTTCATGTGCCCATCTTTCCCACAATTATAGCAAAACATACTTTCTGGAGTTTGAGCTGGCCGAGGCGCCACACTGGGAGCCAGGGCGGGGGTATTACTAACTGGAAACCCTTGGTGCCATCTCTGTCTGCGGGCGTGATAAGCATTTGGAGACATCTCGTCAGTTTCTCCACTTCCATGGTCAAGGAATCGAGTTCGGAGCTGTTATCAGCAGGAGATACATGGTGGGTACCCCACCCCTATAGCAGATGCAGCGGATATAGGTCAGGCTCGCACTTGCAGGCGTGGCCTTCATAAAGGGACTGTTTTTGAATTCTCGGATCTCTCAACAGTTCGCCCCATTGTGACATATCTTTTCCTTGTCAGAGCACTCATTGACTGCCAACCTCTGCCCCTGAACTTCACTTGATGGGTCACCCTCAGTCACTCGGTTAGTGGCCGCAGCTATTGGTGCAGGTCCCTCCCAGGTCGTCTTTTCTCAACCTCGAATTTCTCTCATTAACTCATCATAGGAGGGTGGGATTCCAGTCGATCTGCCAGGTGTAACTGAAGCAACAGCAGTTCTGAGAAGGGGCAGACTTAAGGATCCTGTCCAGCCTGGTTCGGTCCAGTTCAATCGCTGGCAAACTACCTTTTCTGAGGCATTCTTGCAACAATTTTTCCAGCCGAGATACATACACAGACAACAACTCCCTTGGTACTGTTGTGCATCTCTTACTCTCCACCATAGGTCCTCATCAGAATCTGGGCTCCCATACACATTCTCCAAGGCCTCAAGATAGGCCTGTGCAGTCGCTTCAGGGTTACTGGCCCGTTTAGCACGGATGGTAGCCAGGGCAGGACCTCGAGGCTTCACTAACCCTCTTTCGCTTTTCACCTTCCGAGCATTGCCATTCTAGCACTTGAGGGCAACATAGTCTATCCAGGTCTCCCAGTCATCCTCCCTTGGGGGTGGGAGGTGCAGAAGATCCTCAACCTTCGTAAGAGTCGTGACTAATGGCAGGTGCAGAAATAGGAGTCTGCATTGGTTCAGCCACCATTACGGGCACTGGAGCAGGAGAGGGTGTTGGGGGAGGAACACCCCCAGGTGGCAAGAATAGTTTCTTCAAGTCCTCCACAGTTTTCCCCTCTCCCAGCAACCATTCAGCAAATTTCTCCTCAAAAGTTTCAGATAGTGGTGGGGGCTGATTCCCCCCCGGGTCTTTACTGTCCTTAGTTATCACTCTCCAAGCAGTGAGGGCTCCCTCTGGGGTAATGGTCTGTGGCACTTTGGAGCTATCTATGGGATCCTTAAACTCTACTAGGGCCAGGAAAGTGTGGGTGAGCAGATTAGCATGCCGACCCACCACCACAGGGTTTGTAAACCTTCCACCTTGGAAAGTACTCCCTGCACAGTGTCCGTGTTGATACCAGGGGATGTCCAGGATAAGCATAGCATTTTGGGGTCGATCTCTCCCCAGTACACCACTCCACCAGCCGTGCACAGCCACTTCTGTCGGGTACCCATTTTTTCTTAACAGTGGTTCAGTAATATGGCCACTAGAGGACACACAATCCCAGCGGTGAGCCTCCAAGATGTAACCCCTAGATGGCGCTATCCCAGGGCTACTACCCCTGCCTGATTTGCCACTAACAGGTTGAGGGCCTGGATCCAATGGCGGGTGCCTCCACCCAGAGGTCAGGGTTTGCAATAGTTAAACTAACTTGGTCACAGCCCTCTGGGACACTGCAACCCCTTTCTTCCCACTAGTGGCCCACACAATATATCGAATTACCTTCACAGTATACACTTACCCCCAGGTCTGGTTCCGGCACTGGGACCTCCTGTGAAATGAGATACAGTGCAACAATCACAGTACAGTACTTTAACATAGACAAATACCTCAGGCAGTATAACTTTGCTGAAACAAGCAGCTCTGATTTATTTAGGGATATAACAAGGACAGGGAAATCAGGTTAATTAGCTTATCACTCTAATAATCTACCTATGGCTCTGTGCACAGGCCTATCCCTATCAGTTACTGTCCCTGGGTACCCAAGCCCTAGTGGCTAGTCCAAACCGTGGCAGCTGGTAGGGGCCCTTTCACACATAGAAAAGGAGAATTAAACAGTCAGCAGTACAGTAATTCCATTTGGTTTAATGTGGCAATTCAACAGGAGCAACCTGAATTAGTACTCACGACCTCCAAATAAGATAGGGTCCTTCAATGTCAGCAGGGCTCACTTGAGGTACACAAACCTCTTCACACATCCATATAAAAGAAAGTACTATACCAGGCAGGCTGCATCTGTATCCCGATCGCAGTACTTGCACAATACCGGGAGACACACAGCAGATTCAGTTCCTGACAGACCGAGTGCAATTTTCAGCAATTCTTCCAGTCTTCTACAGGGTGAGCCTGGTTTCTACTCTTCAGAGATCCTTTGATTCTTTTCACAGGACAGATTCAGTCCTAACAAGCTGTTACACAAGCTGCAGACCGAACTCTGGGCCTTACCGTTTTGACTAAAACTGCACACTGAAAAAGCACAGGGCTCCTTCCTTCTTCACTGCCAAAGCTCAACTGAACTCCAACTGACAAAAACCGGGCACTTCCTTTGAGTTCCTCCCAGTTCTTGACTGGATTGGCTGTCACTCACAATAGACTGCTGCTGTTGGTCCAAAAAGGCACCGAAGTCTAAACTACATCTCCCAGAGTCACTGCCCATACAATCCTCTTGTGGCTGGCTCAGATTATGAGTCCCAAGTTCTGATTCGTCCAAGGCATCATTTTAGAGCTAGTTTACCCCACACTGATTGGTCCAGTTCAGCAGTTCAAAACCAGAATGGGGAACTAGGCAGACAGTTCTGACTGCAAAGAAAGCAGGTTAGACAAACTGTAATTTCATTATTACTCTAAATAATTTCTGGCAAACAGTTACATCTTTCAGATAGGTTCCTTTGCACTCCTAGTGACTGCAAAATGAAGTGAATTGGCAGCAGCTCGAGTGGTACTCAGAGAAGCACACAGTCCCCCCATACAAACTAATTATGTCTGCAAGCAGACAGCTCTTAAAGAGACAGTACCAGAGGCTCTAAAAACACTCACTGATAAATGGCTTAAATGCCAAACACCATTCAGGCTTGGAGCATTCAAGCAAGCTCCTGGAAGTCTTTTGGGAACCCCCATTTGCAGGGGGGTTACAAACGTATCATACGCAGATACACAATTGTTCGCTGTTGCTAACCATCTGTTGTTTCATCAGCTAAAACTGCAAAGGGACCGCAGTGTTTTGTTCTTGTAACTATTTTCTCAATCATGATATCTCTAATAATCTCAATGCTTTTGTTCTGGATTTTAGGGCTAAGATATGTGGCAATACTTGAATTACTGTGTAATGATTTTCAGAGCACTTCATCTCCGTGATTTGCTCTACACTGAATTAGAGTTCTGAAATTCCTGTCATTTTTTTTTTTTTTTTTTTTTTTTTTAAATCGGGTCTTCAAGTGTCAGTGGCCCTGAATCTTCATTTCCACAGAGTGCAATCTCCTGACAACCACATACAGTTATTGTAATCTATCATAGCAAGCATCTTATTACGGTTCTCTATTGCTATAGCTCTTCGATAGGAATCTATTTGTTCTGTAATTGCTATTGATTTACCTCTTTAGATGCGACAAAAATGTTCAGCTTTCACTGAACTATTTTTATGATACTCAGTACGAAAATGTAAGTCAAAAGCTCTTTAGCTTTTTTCCAGTTTCTTGAAGGCTCACAGACAAGCTGTCCAAGATGCTGATAACTTCCTTTTCCTACTTCGTCACTGCAGAAAGCAACACATATTTTACAGTAAGCACCACCTGTCAGACTAATATAAAAGCCAATTGTACTGCGAAAGCCAGTGGTGTTGGAAACAGATTTCTCTTGCCACTTGCAGGAAACTTGTAATCACTGTCCGGTTTATGCAATGCATTCATTATTTTAAACTGTTCCTCATCAGTAAGTCTTATCCTCCCTATGTATTCATTTACATCATTCTCGACCCGAGCACTAGGTGTAGTATGACCGGGTGGTGGTGGTGGTCTGCAGCATGTGGGTGTGATCGTGGAGGTGGACGAAATCAAAGAGTCAGTAGTAGACGTGGTCACCGCCACTGCATCAGAGCCAGAAGTGCTTTCAGATTCAGAATCACAATGTGAATGCACTACATTTACAAGTTCAGTTTCAACTGTTGTGGAAACAACAGTGCGTTCCACAGCCACACATCCTGCTTCATTTACCACATTTTCAGCAAGGGACTTAGCTTTCTTTCCTCTTGCACTAAACACATCAAGCAGAGACATTTGCCTTTTCATTTTGATTTTTCCTTTTTGTATTTTTTTTTTTTACTTTACCACCACAAGACTAGAGTAAGGGTTGTCTGACTCGTCTGGCCTCGACTGGCTGGGTGGGTCAGGGCAGGCTCAAGGTCACACACTGAATGTTATGGTATGTATCGTATGGCACTAGTATGTTTCTTTTTGTACTGGTCAGTCAGGACACTGTATACTACACACTACTGACTAGTCTGGATTCCATCCTGTTTGGTATAACGTGCAGTTTTGCACAGGCTGAGAAAGAGTGACAGTGCCAACTTACAAACTCGTTACTCAAGTGTGGAACTGGAGAGAAAGAGAATTATATGTTTTTCTTACTTTCTTGTCTTATACCAGAAACTTTCAAAGAACACAAACAAGAAGATACAGAGCAGGCACAGAGCCGTAACGTGCCAGCCAGTGTGGGACGACCAACCAACAACAGTAGTAGAACATGGCTTTTTAAAAGTCTGAGAGGGAAGGGAAGGGAATGAAATTGAATAAATCTGGGAATCAGAAACAAACCTTAGGGCAGCACTGTTCTGTGGAGTGCTAATAAGAATATAAGTTAAGCAGATGCTGCATCCAGACTGAGTTCAGTTAGAAAACTAGTTAACAAGTTTGGAGAATTACAACTTGTCTCTTTAATAAAATTGTTTTTGTGAAAAAGGTAACTTGTTGTCTCTGCTGTTTCTTATTTTTCAATCCAGCTCCACCAGGACAGCCTAGGTCTCGTCTCTTCCCTGAAGTTACCTTGCTCACTGGCTCTCAGTCTCTACTCTAAGTAGTCTTCCTTCTCCTACTATCTCTCTCTTTCTAGGTCTTACTACTACTAGTAGCTCTCTCTCTCGCTCTCTCTCTCTGAAGTCCCCCTACTACTAGTATCTCTCTCTCTGAAGTCCTACTACTACTAGTAGCGCTCTCTCTCTCAAGTCCCCTTACTACTAGTATCTCTCTCTGAAGTCCTCCTACTACTAGTATCTCTCTCTCTGAAGTCCTCCTGCTACTAGCTCTCTCTCTCTGAAGTCTTCCTACTACTAGTATCTCTCTCTGAAGTCCTACTACTACTAGTATCTCTCTCTCTCTGAAGTCCTACTACTACTAGTAGCTCTCTCTCTCAAGTCCCCTTACTACTAGTATCTCTCTCTCTGAAGTCCCCTTACTACTAGCATCTCTCTCTGAAGTCCTCCTACTACTACTAGCTCTCTCTGAAGTCCCCTTACTACTAGCATCTCTCTCTCTGAAGTCTTCCTACTACTACTAGCTCTCTCTCTGAAGTCCTCCTGCTACTAGTAGCTCTCTCTCTCTCTCTCTGAAGTCCCCTTACTACTAGCATCTCTCTCTCTCTGAAGTCCTCCTACTACTAGTAGCTCTCTCTCTCTCTCTGAAGTATCTCTATTTTATATTACACTACACACACATTCTAGTTATTAATACACACAGAGCAGAATTGGAGGACTGCTCTAATTTAATTAGAAAAATCTGATGGCAAGGGCTGGAACAGGATGGGTCAGTCGGGTGGGATTAGGTCAGGAAATTGCTTTTAGAAACATATTCTCCCCTTTTTTTCCCAAGAAGACAACTCTATCTATTTCTTTCACTCTGAACTTGAAGTCTTCCTCTCTTTTTTACACAGCAAGACAGTCGAGTGCACAGACATACAGTGCTCTCTCAGTTTAATCAGAATAAACCTGCATTTTGGCAGGCAGGTCGCAGGCAGACTAACTTTTTATGTTAGTTATTTCTTTCAGTGTCTGTCTATTCTCTATCTATATCTAATATCTCTCTCCCCTTTTTTTCTCCTTCTGAACTTTAAGTCTCTCTGACTCTCTCTCCCGTACAATAAGTGAACTGCAGTGTGTGCTCTCAGTTTAATCAGAATAAATCTGGCAGGGCAGGCTGCATGCAGACTACACTACACTTTATATTATTATTATTTCTTTAAATCTGTACTACTGTCTTATCTCTATCTCACTCTGAATGTGAAATCTCTCTTCTTTACAAAGTAAGTACAGTGCCCAGAGACTGTGCTCATTTAATCAAAATCAATCTGAGAGGCAGTCTTGACTAGTTCAACTTTTGTTCTTTCTTCTGTATGGCTCTAATTCTCTATAGTCTGTTGTCTATATACTATCTTTCTCTTTTTCAGTCTATTTGAAGTCTGTCTCTCTCTCTCTCTTCAACACAGTATATACACACACACACACAAAGTGCACTGCAGAAGACAGAATGTGCTCAGTGCTCTGACTGAGTCTCAGCCCGGGCTCAGCTTAGTCAGAATAAATCTGGCAGGCAGGCTGTTGGTTGGCTGGCCGAGACTGGCACTTACACACTTGTAATGTTACTAGACTAGTCTAGTTCAAATCACTAATGTTCTTTGTTTAAGTCTGCATTGCACTTATCTCTCTCTCCTCTACACTCTGCAGCAGTAGTGTAGTGCACTGCAACCAGACACAGCAGTGCGCTCCAATCAGAATAAATACGGCAGGCAGGCCAGGCTTCGTCGTTTCTCTCTTTATTTTATGTACAACAGACAACACAAAACAAGTAGTACCAGCCAAGCAGCCAGCCAGATGGCCTGGGTCTTCCCTTACTGCAGCACTAGCCTCATTCGCTCCTCACACAATCTGTCCCAGAGAGACAGACAGCCAGTCACACTCTGCCCACACTCCCCTCAGTCCTCTCTCTACTCTGTACTCTTTTTCCCCCAACACACACACACACACACACACACTCTGAGATGAGACTGTCTTCTTTCTTTCTGTCCTCCTGATTCCAACAACTATTTTATTTTAAATTTTTTATACACAACACACTCAGGGCTGGTGGGGAAGAAAACATGTAATAAATAATATTACACAGTGTGTGCCTGCAGCACAGTAGCAACAGCTAGCTACTACTAGCAGCAGCAGGCAGCAGTACACAAATACAGTAGCTTGAGAGTTGTTGTCTGATCTCCTCTCTCAGTCTCAGCTTAATTGCCCACCTCTGCTTCACTCTGAGACAGGAGACTTATCCTTAGTTTGCTTAATGTGAATAGGGAAGTGAATTATGCTCTTTTGCAAGCAGAGTAGAAGAGAACCCTTACAAGGCAGCCGCCAACAATAAACAAAAATAGGCGCGCTCGCAGTCGCGCTGTTATCAAGAATCACACAGTCTGCACAGTCTACACACCATGTGACCCCGACCTGGCCGACAGTCGCCCTAACTATCGCAACGGTGCCACCCCATGCCCAAGAGCAGAACTATGGGCAGTGGCACAGTGGAGACAGTGAGCTGCAGCAATCCACCAACTTAAAAAAAAAAAAAAAAAAAAAAAGGCGGCACTCAACGGCAATCGCGATGTGCGCTCAGGGGTCAAACTCAAACTCCCTCGGCACGCCTCTGCCTGCCTGAGGAGCATCTGGGACCACCCCCTTTTATACATACCGGGATACAACACACGTTGTCTTCAGGAGCGGTCCCAGGTACACTGCTGACAAAATCCTCTGGCTGAAAACAATGCCTGTGACCGGAATATTCCTAATAGTGTGACTTGCTGCAAAAGACTTCCTCAATGAAGATTGGAAGTTCCTCCAGGAATTAGCAGATTAAGTTGTCTTTCAGCACTGGACTCTCCAACATGTTGGTGCTGGGGGATTTCAATCCTTAGGTAGTGAGACAGGGTAGAATAGGAAGAACCCTGTCCCATTTGTTATGGAGAAAGTGTTTAAATGCAAGGATCTGTCCTTTTCTGTCTCTTCTCCGACTGGTTGGGCAACCAAATTTTCCTGTGAAACCTCGGACTTGATCAACCCAAAAAGTCTCGCAATTCTTTGCCTCTCACTGTCTCTCAGTTTTCTCTTGCCGTCTGTTTTTCTCCCTTGCATATCTAGATTTGCTAGGAAGAAAGATTTTATTTTATTTCTCTGTACATAATTATTTTGAACAAGTTTATTTTTTTATGTTACTGGAACTGCAAATAATTAGTTTTGGTGAATTCTACAACTGCTCCTGGTTTTCCCTATGCTTCCTAACCTGTGCCTCGATGTCAGACGGTGTCAGCCTAACTAGGATTTATGCCATGCATACCCTAAGACAGGAGTTTTGTGCGTGGGCACTGGACCTAGTACCAGGGAAGCACAGAGGAAGGTATAGATTACCAGGAGAACTGCATCCAAACTAACAGCAACAGAAGTCCGGTCTGAGATTGTACAGCCAGCACAAATTATGGGAAAAGAACAGGCAGTGACAGAACCTAAAAGCCTGATGGACTTTTTGAAATGGTGGGCTATACAACAAAAAGAGATTGAGAAGCAGAGAGAAAAGATGATGCAGTGACAGGAGCAGCAGATGAGAGAAGAGATGCAGCGACAGGAGCAGTGATGGCTGGATGCCTTGCAAACTATCAAAGGCAGAGGATCCGGCACAGATCCAGACAAGCAACAAAATGCAAGCAACTTTAAGCCATTAAACTCACAAAGCTGTGCCTCTCAGATGATATTGAGGCATACCTGACAACCTTTGAAAGAGTTGCCACAGCCTGCCAGTGGCCAAAGCAGCAGTGGAAAATCAGACTGGTACCCTACCTGGCAGGGAAAGCACAACTTGCCTACAGCAGTATGAACACTGCACAGTTAGAAAACTACAACCTGGTGAAAAGCGAAATCCTGAAAAGGTATGACATCTCTAGAGAGACCTACAGGCAGAGATTTCGATCTCTGAGGTACAACTCGGTCAACAATCCTCAAGAAGCCTTCACCTGATTCAGAGAACTTCTAATAAAATGGATCCAACCAGAAAGCAAAACAGTCCCACAGATTGACACACTTGCCATAGAGCAATTCATCAACGTCTTGCCTACAGATGTGCAGCTGTAGGTAAAGGAACACTGACTAGAGTGGGGAAAAGGCTGCTTCTTTGGCCGAGGACTACCAAATGGCCAGACAGACGCCACAGCAGTGAAGCAATAGCCAAGCACCGGTAAGACATTCTTTTACCCATTTAAACTCTAAGCCTGACAAGAACTCTGGTGGGGTAACAAATCAGTGCCCAAAAACGTTATCTGCTATAACTATAATAAGCCAGGCCATTTTGCAAGAAACTGCCGTGGTAAGGAGAGTGGCACTGCAGCAGATTTCTCCTTGGCAAATTGGGGCAAGTACTTAACAGATGTGTAGGTGGGGGATAAGACTGTGAAGGGACTCGTTGGTTCGGGAAGCAGACAGACCCTAGTGCATGTTTAAGTGTTGGGAAAACACTGTGCAAAGGGACCAGGTACTGGTGTCATCTGCATGCACGGGGACACTTGATACTATCCCACCATCCAAATGACTCTGACCGTTAAAGTCTGTCGCACCAAATGAAAGTGGGGGGTAGTACCCAAGTTACCTATATGTGATTATTGGAAAGGACTTTCCAGGATTTACTGAGCTGATCAAAGGAGGAGGAGTAAATTCTGATGTTTCAGCAGCTGTGGAGACAAGAGCTCAGGCAAAGAAAATTTCAGACCGTGGGAACACGTTTCCTTTCAGTGATTTTGATTTGGACTTGTTTGAGCACAGCTCCAAGATCCGGAAATCAAGCAAAGAAAGATGAAGCCTGAAGAAACTGTGGCAACAAATGACTGAAGGGTTAACATATGAAAATAATGAAACTAAATTGATAACTGATTGCAATTTTCTTTCAGAACAAGCTAAGGATGTTTCTCTCCAGGGTCATTTTAAGCAGCTGGGGGTAGTACCAAAACAGGGTGGACCAGTTTTTAAAAATTGTAATGGGTTACTGTACAGAGTTTGGGTTAAATCTCAGACACAGGAACAGACAGAACAACTGGTTATACCGCAGAAGTACAGAACAGAGTTAGTGCAGACAACACATAATAGGACCTCTGGTGTTCTGCGGCAGAATTTTCTGATTTCTGCGGTAGGGCTCCTTGACTTCTGCGGCAGCATTTTCTGATTTCTGCAGCATGATTTATTCAATCTCTGGCAGAATGCAGTCCTGTCACTGGCTAAATATGATGTGATGACATTATATGCTGAGCATAGAGGATGGGCTTCAGGATAAACGAGGTGGGAAAGAAAGCCTGACACTATGGAAAAACAGTATATTTATATGAAAATTCACCAAAAACAATGAATTCTGCAGCACTATATATATTCTGCGGCATGATGCAAATTCTGCGGCAAATTCCGCAACCGCAGAATTCCAGGGGCCTTGATAATAGTCCTACGGTTGGTCACTCAGGGAGGGATCGCACCCTTGCCAGATCGCTGTATAGATTTTACTGGCCTGGAATTCATGATGATGTTGCTACCTACTGTAATTTCTATGCCTAGTGTCAGAAAGTAGCCCCAGTCACTAGAAAAGACAAAGTGCCCCTGATGCTCCTACCCTTGAAAGATGTGCCTTTTGAGAGAATTGCAATGGATGTGGTTGGTCCTTTAGACAAAAGTAAAAAGGGTAATAGATTTATCCTGTGCTATTCAATACCCAGAAGCAGTTCCAATGCGTACTGTTATAGCCCTGAAAGTTGCAGCAGAGTTTGCCAAACTTTTCAGCAGAGTGGGCATACCTAATGAAATTATTACTGATCAGAGTAGTAATTTTGGTACTGCATTGCTTAAGGAGTTATACAGACTGCTAGGTATCACTGCCATAAGAACCTCCCCCTACCACCCTCAGACAGATGGACTTGTTAAGCATTTTAACCATACCCTAAAACACATTAAAAAGGTTTGTAAAAGGGGAAGGAAAAGACTGTGAACAATACTTGCGGTACCTACTTTTGCTTACAGAGAAGTGCCACAGGCATCAACAGGGTTTTCACCATTTAAAATGATGTATGGTAGGCAGCCAAGAGGGCCACTGGATGTGATAAAAGAAACGTGGGAAGATAACCCCACTCAGAAACAATCTATATCTTCTTCTACGTGTGTCCTAAGAAAGAAAAACTGGCAAAATATGTTGAAATTGCCCACAGTAATCAGGAAGAGGCTCAAAACCAACAGAAGGTATATTATGAGCATGGGGTGAAAGAAAAAGCTTTTGAGACAGGCGAAAAAAGTTTTGCTACTGTTAACCACAACAGAAAATAAACTGTTAATGAAGTGGCAAGAGCCTTATAAAGTTCTCGGATGTACTGGCACTGCCACTGTTAACTATGAGATTGAGACCCCTGACAGGAAAAATCCTACTAAGATATACTATGCTAACCTCCTCAAGAAATGGGTTGAAAAAATATCAAAAGCTGCCTTGCTAGATTTATCAGAAACCGATAAGGAATATATTGATGTAGCTTATGATAGACTGGAACAAACTATAAATGCTGATGCTGTAAAGGTGAATGTTCCCTTAACCTCAGAACAAACTGCAGACATTCGTAATGTGCTAAAGACATTTAACAGTGCTTTTACCATGGTACCAGGCTGAGCAAAAGGGGTCCAGCACGTAGTAGTGACAAGGTACTGTATGCTCGCCCTATTAGGCAAAAAACATACAGGTTACCAGAGCAGTTAAGAGCTGATGTGGTTAAGGCAATACAAAAAATGAAAGAACTGGGTATCATAGAGGAGTCGAAGAGTGCTTGGTCATCTCCAATGGTAATTGTAAACAAAAAAGAAAAGGGTGTTAGAATCTGCCTTGATTTCAGAAAACTTAGTGAAGTGTCAGAATTTGACAGTTATCCTATGCCCAGAAGAGATGATTTGGTGGAGAGACTGGGGAGTGCAAAGTGTATCAGTGCTCTCGATCTCACCAAGGGTTACGGGCAAATACCTTTAACTAAAGAATCCAGAGACAAAACTGCATTTGCCACCCCTGTAGGATTCTATCAGTTCACCACCATGCTATTTGGTTTACATGGTGTGCCAGCTACATTTCAGCAGTACCTGGATGTAATTTTATCCCCTCACACTGGTTATTGTGCTGCGTATCTGGATGATGCCATGGTGTACAATCCAGACTGGAAAAGTCACCTGGAACACTTACAAGCAGTTATCCAAGCTATCAAAAATGCACATCTGACAATTAATCCTACTAAATGTGCATTGGGCATGCAGGAAAACCAGATATTTGGGCTATGTGTTGGGAAATGGAGAAGTCAAACCAGAGATTTCTAAAATAGAAGCTATAGCCAACAGCCCTGTACCTAAAACAAAGAAACATGTCAGCTAATTTTTAGGGCTGGCTGGTTAGTTATCGGAGATTTGTTCTCAACTTTGCTAAATTAGCTACTCCCCTCACTGAACTCGCAAAGAAACGGTACCCAAATAATGCAAAATGAACCCCAGAGAGTGTTGAAGCTTTTCAAGCCATAAAGGCTGCATTATGCTCAGCCCCTGTTTTAAGAAGCCCAGACTTTGAGAAACCTTTTTTGCTACAAACAGATGCATCTGACATAGGCCTAGGTGCTGTCCTAAGCCAAAATGTGAATGGGACAGAACACCTATACTGTACACAAGTACGAAATCGCATGACATAGAGAAAATGTACTTCACTATCGAAAAGGTGTATTTAGCAGCAAAGTGGGCCATGAAGTCCCTTAAATTTTATTTACTAATAACTGATTTTGTTCTTTTAACTGATCACAACCCTCTTTGTTGGCTTAACCAGATGAAAGATAAAAATTCCAGAATCACAAGGTGGTACCTGGCACTGCAGCCATTTAAATTCACGGTGATTCATAAATCTGGTAAAGAGAATAGAAATGCTGATTTTCTGTCAAGATATGAATCAGAAATTGAGGGTTCTGAAGGTTGAAAAAAAAACAAAAAAACAGACAAATGTATGAGTTTGAACTGTACTCTTGTAATAAAAAACCTGAATGCACATGTGCTTAATGTCTGAAAGCAGCAAATGTTATTAGAGAATAGAACTTTTGAAAACATGTTTAATAAAAACAGGTTCCCTCTTAAGGAGGGGGTATATGTGACCGGGTAGTATAGGACCCTGTCCAATTTGTTATGGAGAAAGTGTTCAAATGCAAGGATCTGTCTTTTTCTGTCTGGTTGCACAACCAGATTTCCTGTGAGACCTTGGACTTGATCAACCCGAACTGTCTCGCAGTTTTTTGCCTCTTACTTTTCTCTCACGGTCTGTTTTTTTCCCTTGCATATCCAGATCTGTTAGGATATAAAAATATGTGCAAATCAATGTATGGAAATGTAATTGCTAATGGGATCCCTTGTGTTTGGAAAATATATAGCATTACTGCTGAAATGTATATAATTGTATTTTGACATGACTGAAAAAAGGGTGCCTCTCAGCAAGCACACTGTGTTCTGTTGTGTTCATCCTGCCTGAAATATACAAGGAGCAAGAACAGGATGCTTGAAATGACTTGTAATATGGCATTAATGTAATCACACTCAGAAACGTACATCATTGGTCAAAAAACAGCACATGCAACATTTAATGCCGTACTAGGTATGCCCGCATGCGTTATACTGTCAATAGCCACCAGAGGGACCTAAGTTTCACAAACGTATGGCAGTAGTTGTCAGCCACCCAAGCAGTGCACACACCACATCATTAAGTACTCGTAGTCTGTCAGGCAAAAACAAATAGAGCGCTTACCTGGCACCTTCGCGATCTTGACAGTTATCATCAGAGCACAGAAGAACTGTAAATGTACCGATCATGTCGTAGCGCACCACAGACATCACAATTCATGTTAATACTGGAAACAGAAATGTGACGAGGATTGGAAGCGCAAGCTTACAGATCAGCGGCACATCACGTAAGTTGGGATATTGAAATGCCACAAAACTCCACACAACAGAAAAAGTCATGTCTTCCGAAAGATACGAGCTGTCCAAAAAAGAGTTATGGAAATGGAAGTCGTCGCTGTAAAGGTAATAGGTTAGAACGGTTCTGTGGAGAAGCACAATGCCACTGTATGTAAATCAGCAGAATGTCCCACAACACACAGCAAATGTGTGACAGTTGAAAACAAATAATTTCTACGCTTACACACCACGTAGAAAACAGTGGCAAATATTGCAGTACTTTCTAAACAGTCTAAGAATTCAAAGCACACTTTGTGAAAAAACGTATAATGTCAGTCATAACGCATGGCATCGTAGTGAAAGACATAGCAATTTATACAAACAATATTTCTCTCATTTATTGTGAACTCCACAGTATATAAACAATACCTAGCTTGCATATGCCATGTTACAAGTACCTTAATCCCTCGACAGGAGGCATTTCCCAGGAAATAATGCATGGTTGGGTGGTGGGAAGCACTTGGCCTTTGGCCTTGTGCACCCCAACCATGCATTAATTTCTGGGAAATGTCTCCTGTCTCGGTGATTAATGTTTACTTATAAGAGAGCTGAGTTGCAATTCCAAGAGAATGAGAAGAAAAAGGGACACACAGAGACCGAAGAAAGATTTTATTTCCCTGTACAAAGTTATTCTGAACAAGTTTTTTTTTTTTATGTTACTGCAACTGCAAGTAAATTGTTTTGGTGAATTCTACAACTACTCCTCATTTTCCCTATGCTTTCTGACCTGTTCCTCGATGACAGGTAGATGACAAGACCTCACAGTTTGCTCAACAACTCCTACAGCTGATATTGCTAGGGACCATGCATGACATTACTTTTGCTACTTACGATCTTGGCCACACCTTAAACTATGTTTTCTTACTGGGTTTGAATATCTCTATCCGGACTGATTCACTTGGTTCAGGGGATCCCTATGCCATGTGGTGTCTTGCTGGGGCCCCATGTATATGTCTTGCTGCTGTGGAGATAGTTCAATACCATCCAAAATTAAATCTTAAATCAGGTAAACTCAAGGAAGTACTGGGTATCTCAAGCATGGTAACAGTTTGTGAAAGGGGGAGCAGAGATGGTTGTTGGAGGCTAAATCTGGCCATCTCTTCCACTCTGGACTTCCTCACAAAAATCTAGATCCGTTCGCTGGCTTCTCATCCTGCAAAGACGAGCTTAGGCGGTTAAAGGCAACAGGGCAGAGACTGGAGAATTCTGGTAGGAGGTCCTGTCCACTGGACAGGTGGGCTCTGACAGTTGACTAGAAAGGAATATCAGAGGGTAATCACCTTGAAAAAGGCAGAGTTCTTCTCATGGGTGACTGCTTCGGGCATGTGTTGTCCAGCTCAACTCTTCCACAATGTGGACAGACTACTCTGCCATTTTTGTTCATGGTCTAGAGAAGCATTATCTGTAGCAAAATTTGGCTCATTCTTCCAAGACTGAGTCTCACCCATTAGGGCTGGGATCTCTACGGGTGGTCTTTCAGAGACCAGCAGTATCAGATCAAGGGTCTTCCATGGTCTTGTAGCAAGTTTCAAGCAGTTACAGTGGAAAAGGTGCTTGGTGTTAAATTTGAGTTGCACCCAAGTTTGTAATTTTGACCCGGATCCAACCCGACTGTTGGTGGACTGATGGGGGTTCTGGATCCAAGTTTTGTTAAGATTGTTCGGTATTCCATAGAGGAAGTGGTGCTTTTCGGCAGCCTTGAAGAATGCGGTGGTGAGATCCATGTTAAAGAACCCATCCTGGGACCTGGCCATTCTCTTGCAAACTGCAGATCTGTCTCAAATCTTCCCCTTCTGTGGTGATTACTGAGAAAGTAGTGACAGCGCAGCTTAAAGCTAACTTGGAGAAACTTAATACCTATGACTCATTCCAATCAAGTTTTAGGCCTTTGCATGGTACAGAGACTATATTTGTTGAAGTATTTAATGACCTTTCCCTAGCGAGGGATGGAGTGGAATGGTCTACTGTCATTTTCTTCCACCTTTCATTGACTTTTGATACAATGTACCATAGGGCTTTGATGGGTTGCCTATGCAGAGCAATACTAAGGGCTCAACAGGACAGCTCTTAGGTGATTTGAGTCATTTGTATTCAGTATATTTCAGCACATTTCAAAGGGAACCTTCTCACTGCAGTCAGGTATGACCAGCTGTGGGGGTGCCACAGGATTCAGTCCCTACATCCACATTGCTTGTGTATGCATGCTGCCACTGGAGTGGTCATTAGGCAATACAGGATGGAGTCTCACTGCTATACAGATGATAGCCAATTGTACCTGCCTATTCAGCAGACTGGCATAATACAGTTCCCGTACTAGACAAATTCCTAAAAGAAATTTCATACTGGATTGACTCCAGCTGGTTGAGCTGAAATCTGAGGAAAAAGATGTTGCTGGTTGAACCTTCTCCTTGTGGGTCAGCACTAACAAGTGCATTACCAGTAAGTCCATCTTTAAACTGCATATCTCTTGGAGCTGTGAGCAGGGTTTTTTTTGGGGGCACCAAACAACAGACAGCAATGGTTTAGTGTGTTCAAGACAGGGTGTTGAGATGCAGGGGTATAGGAGACAAGTTGCAGGACTAGCGGTGTCAGACAAAGATACAGAGGTTCAGAAATGTCTGAGACAAAGGTGCACGGGCTCAAGGGTGTCTGAGATAATAGCGCAGGGGTTCAGGAGAGCCTGGGGTGTGGACCAGGGATTCAGGGTAGTCTGAGACGTAGTGCAGAGGCATGTGCAGGGGCTTAGGGGGGGTCAGATATGTGGTGTGGAGGCTGAGGTGTCCGAGACAAGTATGCCAGGGATCTAGAGTGTCCAACACAAGGATGCCAGGTCAGGGGTGTCCAAGATAAGGGAAGGAACAGTTATGTACTTACCGTAAAAGCAGATCTTTGAGAGAATCTATATTTAATTAATTAAAAGCCATCAGTCACTAGGACCATAAGAAAACTTTTGCAAGCAGTCTGCTAGGGGCCGCCCATGAGAATGTCAGGTGTCCGCTGTCCCATACAAACATGGGCGGCACCTTCCCTCCTCAGTTTCCTGCTGGAGATCATGCTCGGAGTACCTCCCTGAAGGAAACCTGGAGAGAGCACTGGACTCTGCCAACCAGGTGAGGCACAGAGCAGCAGATAGATCCTCATGGAAAAGGAGACAGCATTCCCCAGATTATCTGGATCCGAGAAGGGGTTGGAGGGTGGGACGGCACGGCCTGATGAGAGATTCTCTCAAAAATCTACTGTTATGGTAAGTACGAAACTGTTCTATCTTCTTTGAGGAGATCTTTCTCATTAGGCCACACCTATGGAAAAAGTTTGAAGCAGTACTGACCATAAACAGTCTGGATGGCAGGAGCTGACAGACCTAAGAAAGTAGGTCTTGGAACACAGCTAGGCCAAGGGCAGCCCTCATTCTTGAAGCTATGTCCAGACTGTAGTGTTTGGTAAAGGTGTGGACAGTACTTCAGGTGGCAGCTGCAAAGACTTCCACAGCAGCAACATTTTCAAAACATGCAACTGATGTGGTCAAGCTTCTAGTGGAACGATTGCAAACAACTCCAGGAAGTTCCTTACTGTACTTCATATAACAAGAAGTAATACAGTTAGCCAACCATTTAGACAGACAGTTTGGAAACTGGAGCGTCCTCTTTCCTAGGAGTGAATGAAACAAAAAGCTAGGAGGACTTCCTGCAATCTTTTGTGCTGTGTATACAGTACCTGAGTAGTCTATGTACAGTACATCTAGAGTATGGAGCAATGCTTCCACTGGATTTGTATGTTTAGGAAAGCAAACTGGCAGGTGGATAGTTTGATTTAAAGTAAATTCAGACACCAACTTTGGTAAAAACTGAGGATTAGTATGTAATGACACCCTGTCTTTGGGGAAAATCAAGTAAGGAGGCTCACACATTACAGCATGCAGCTCTGAAATCCTTTGAGTAGAAGTAATAGCAACTAAAAATAACCCTTTCCAAGAAAGAAAGCGTAGGCCACAAGTCACAGTTGGCTCAAAAGGAGCCAAGGTAAGTTTTTCCAGCACAAAATTCAGGTCCCAAGCCAGGACTGGATTACAGATAGCAGGTTTTAGGTGTACAATGCCTCTTAAAAAGGTATGGGGCCACCTCCGGCTGGGCCACCGTACAACCTTCAATAGGTACATGGAAAGCTAAGACAGCAGCCAAGTGTACTTTAATAGAGGAGTACTGCAGGCCTGCATCTGACAAGGACAGCAGATACTCTAGAACCTGATTTATTGGACAGGTAAAAGGGTCTAAGTGGTGCGAAGTGGCCATGGTAGAAGGCTTTCTAGCAGCCACCAAGACATCAGACTTGTTTAGGGAAACCCAAAATCTAGCAATGGCTGTTTTCAGGAGCCATGCATGTAGATGAAGTGATCTGAGGTCCAGATGGACCAGGGTTCCCTCCTCCTGTGACAGAAGTCCCTGGTAGAAGGGCAGCGGTACTGGTGGTTCCACTGCCAGCTGCTGTAGTAAGTGGAACCAGATCTGTCAAGGCCATAGGGGAGCAATAAGGATTAGAGTTGCCCCCCCCTCTAAAGTTTGAGTAGTACCCAGCCGTAGATCTTACTTCTAGGGGGCTCATGCTGTAGACAACACTATTAGGAATGAGCCGGCCAGGTGCTAGGACCACATGGAAAAATTAATTAGCAGTGTCAGGCAGGGGACTGCCCACCCAGCATCATGTGACCGCCGGTCCTAGTGCCATATAAGGTTGGTTCCTCACACCCGCCTCCAGTTCTTTCCCGCCATCGACCTGCACACATCGGACTTCGTGGAACGTTGCTACAGTCTACCACCATTTTCAATATGAAGTAAAATTAGTGTTATTCGACATTGGATTAGATGTCTTCCAGTTCTCCAACCGAATCCCACAAGAACAAGTGCAGCTGTAACAAGCAGATCCCGAAGAAAGACGGCTATTCTTCATGTCTTCTCTACCTGGGGCCTGACCACAACACTGAGGATTGGGAGGGGAGGAAGAGCATACAGGAACCTCGCATTTCCAAGAGAGAGATGAGTCTCCCCAGAAAATTCCAGGCCATGGAATGAGCAAGTAGAAAAGTGGCAGTTTTGTGTCATGTGAGCACACAAAAAGGTACAACTCTGGATGTCCCCCACCTGTCGAACAAGTCTTCTTCGACAGAGGTTAACAGCTCCCACTTGTGCATTTTTTTTTTTTTTTTAACTTTTTATTTACAGAGTTTAGATGTTACAGCAAAACTGTATCTCATAGACAATGAAAAGAATTGAGGTTCTCAAAGCCCCACACCACATGTACAGTTAGTAGTAGTAAGATCAATTATCTATAACAGATAGCAAGTCCATGTACTGTAGAGGTTTGCACAGATGAGTGTAGGAGTGAAGTCCGAACTGTGCTGCTTGTACAGCAATGATCCTCTCACCTCAAACTGCAGTAGAAAACAGTCCATAAAGCCAAGGAGCCAGTTCCCTTGCAGGACTAATATTTGGAGGGAGTCTAGCGGGCAACAACACTGTAAAATAGGAATTAAGCTAGATTGTCTGGTCTCAATTAAGTTGATTAACAACCCATTAGGTATTGGCATGGCAACCTGCCCTAAGGGGTAACAAATTAAACAGAAATGTTTCATTAGTTCACAACCTGAGAAGTGCTCACTGCACTTTCATGTAACAAATTACAGCAAAAGCCCTTTAGGATTCAACATTGTGCTATACATATATGGAGCAGCATTCAAAACAGGAACACAAGAAAAGGCCCAAAAGGTATCAGGGATGTCAATTACAGTTAAACTTTCAATCTTACAGATAATAATTCTACTGAGAGCAGAAACTATAGTGTCTGGGCCAAAAGACCTTATGGTAGACCAGATTATTTCAACTAGGATAAAGCCAACATTTTTAACAGTCTGTAGCTGATATGACCTGTATCTTCGTTTTTAGTTTCACCCTTCCTCATCCAAGGGCTCAATGGTTGGTTTAAGTCCTTCAATTAGCTTCTCTGCAAACACCAATGCTGCTGAGGGATCCACAACTACGTGGGTTTTAGATGCATGCTTAATGAGGAGCCGTGCAGGAAAGTTTATCCTGGCCTCAATACCATTCTGTAGAAGTTCTTTTTTTATGACTTGCAACTCCTTCTTGTGCGCTTGAGTTGGTGCTGCGAGATCAGAAAAGAATGAAAGTTGGTTGCTTTCCCAAATGGTTTCCCCTCGGGAGCGAGCGGCCTGTAAAAGCGTCATTCGAGCCTCTGGTGTCGAGAGGGCAGCTATAGCAGTATGCGTGGGATGCTGCACTGTTCCTCTGGCTCGCTGACGTTGCGGGATACTGAAGACCTTCAAAATTTTTATCCCTGAATCTGTAGGCAGCAGCTTTAGATCTTGAAAAATTAATCTTTGAATAGCAGGCAGCAGTTCCTCTGGACCAGCAAACTTTGGAGGGAAGCCTACTATGCGGATATTTGATTGTCTTTGCATATTTTCCAAGGACTCCATCTTAAGTTTCAGGAAGTTTAGGTCTTTGATATAGGCAGAGTTACACTCCATCTGACGCGCCCTGCTCTCTAAGATCTTGAATGGCGGCTACATTATCTTGACTCAGGAGATCATTATCAGAGAATTTGGCTTCGACCGCCACAAGACGTTTGTTTGTCTCTTCCCCAGTAGCTTGAATTTTGCTAAGCATGGCTAAGATCTGTGCTGTTGGAGGATCCGGAGAGACCAGATTTTTCATGGCCGGAGGCCCAGAACTTGTAGTGGCGCCCGGTGCCGACAGATACACATCGAGGCTCTGTGGAGGGCGTTTAGAGTCCTTTTTTGGGCTCATCTTAATGCCACACTCTTCCGATCAGCGTTAGAATAAGTATCTCCTGAGAATTATTAAAATTGACCAGGATTTAACAGATATATCAGTCTCGTTAGCGGAGCTTACTCAAGAAGCTGTCGCCATGATCTCCCACTTGTGCATTTTGAACTAAGACCTATTTAGCATGTCTGCCAAGATGTTTTGGGTTCCTGGAACATGTACTGCTGACTGTTATAGACTGTTCCAGAGCCCACCACCAAACTTTCATTGCCTCTTTGCACAGGGGATAGGAGTGAGTTCCCCATTGCTTGTTGATGTAATGTACCACACTGATGTTGTCCATCTGTATCAACAGAGGACCTTGGGACAGATGAGCCTGGAAAGCCTGTAGGCCATAAAGAACAGCTCATTTCCAGGACATTTATGTGGACAATGCTCTCCACTTTTGTCCATGTACCTTGCGTTTGATGGGGCCCAGATAAGCCCCCCCCAGCCCATCCCCAAAGCATCTGTGTTTAGAATCTGATGTGGGGAGGGAATTTAGAAAGGAACACCCTTCAGCAAATGGCTAGTTTCAATCCACCACTGAAGCACACTGCAGACAGGAGAGGTTAGATGGTCTAACCCATTTAATAAAATGAAATGAAATGAGGTTACCAGAATCTTCTGTTCGAGGTCATCTGTGTGTTGGTCCCACTGGACTCAATGCCCACTGCGGGATTCTCATATGCAGTCTGGCCAGTGATACTGTAACAATGGCAGCTGCCATCAGGCCTAAGAGCCTCAAGAATGTCCTGGCTGTAACATACTTGTTGTTGCAGACTATTTGAGCCTGTGCAATTATACATTCTGCTCTGTCCTGGGACAGGAAGGCCAAGCCTTGTGCTGTGGCCACTGGACTGTCACAGTGTATTGTAAATATTGGCAGGGGGTCAAGACTGACTTTGGTACACTGACTGTAACCTTTAGAGCCTCAAACAGATGCCTGGTGCGTATTAGGGTGGGAAAAAGCTGTTCCTTGGAGTGAGCTTTTAGGAGCCAGTACACCAGGTAAGGGAAGACATACAGGCCTTCCCTGCAGAGTGCTGCTGCCACCATTGCTAAACATTTGGTAAAGACCCGGGGCACAGATGATAAGCCAAAAGGCAATACCCTTAACTGGTAATGTTCCCCTTGAAACAGTAATCTTAGATACTTCCTGTGAGGTGGCCAATTTTGATATGCAGATAGGCACTGTGCATGTCCAGGGAACAAAGCCAGCCCCCTACCTGCAGTAGTGGAAGTAGGCCTTGAAAAGTGACCATTCGGAAACTTTTGTATTGGATGAAAAAGTTAAGATCTCTGAGATCTAGAATGGGCCTCAGATCTCCTGTCTATTTTGGGACTAGGAAGTACAGAAAATAGAACCCTGTGTTGCTTTGTTTCCAGGGAACAGGTTCTATAGATTTATTTCTGAAGCAAGGTATGAATTTTCTCCAGAAGTAATGGGATGTGTTCGGGAGGGTAATGTGATGGTATTGGTGGATGGTCTGGAGGTAGTTCCAGAAGTTCCAGAGCGTGACTTTGTGCTATTATCTCAAGGACCCAGGCATCTGATGTCTACATCGTCCACTGGTCTAGCTGGAGGGAGAGGCAACCCCGATGGCGACCCCTGGAGGCATGGGTGACTGGGGTTGTAGAAGTTATGCAGAGCTGGTTACTGAGACTGCTGCTGCACCACCTCTAGGGGTTTTGAGTGGGCATCTGTGTGGCTCCTGGGGTAGGCAAGGCTGTTGCTCCTCTACCCTCACCCTGTTTTCTGGCAGTAGAATGGTTTCTGTTACTGGCTGGACAAAAAGGCACCCTCTGTCTGCTCCTTGGCTGACTGTGATAGAGGAAGTGCATAGATTTCAGGGTTCTGCTAAGGCCTGCAGATTTGAGAGATATCTGCACCAAACAATTTATACCCTCTAAATAGGTTACTGAGTATGGATTGTTGAACATCATTCGCAAAGCCCACCACCCTTAACCAGGAATGTCTCCTGAGGCACACTCCAGAAGCTGCTGCTCTGCCAGATACATCAGACATATCACAGGTGGACTCATAGGAGGTGTTTACCTACATCTACTCCTGCTTGTAGAGCTTTCAAGAGTTCCTATTGAGGCACCCCAGCTGCTTTGGCCTTCCTCCAGAGGGTATTTTAGTATTTAACCATATGGGCCTGATAATTTGCACTTCTCAGGCCCAAAGTGGCAGACGCAAAGATTCTCTTGCCCAAGACATCTAGCCTCCTGGACTCCTTGTCAGGCAGAAGGGTACTAAGGTGTTCTGGTTCTTTAGATCCGTCATGGGCAGCATTTATGATCACCAAATCAGCCTCAGATTGGTCTGCAAAAACAAAGCTTGCCTGAATAGGCCCGATACATCTCATCTGCCTTCCTGGGTATGGCAGGTATCATGTTGGGCCTATGCCAGGCACCAAGGATGGCATCATCCAAGGTAGCCAGTTACATAACAATGTAACGTAACAGCAGATCTTCGAGGGGATCTCAGTCATCAGATACCGTAAAAATCTTCACCGTCAGTAAAGAGAATTCCACATGGAAGATTTTCAGCAGTACAACTGGGGCTGCCCATGCCATCGACATCACCAACCCTATGCAGGCGTAGGCAGCCCCCCCTTCTTCCTCAGATCTTTCCCTCTGGAGACTAAGGGAGCAAGGCTTTTGCCCTGGGGGATAAAAGAAAGAGGTACCCAGACCTAAGAGAAAAGCTGGACACACCAGATAGCCAAGTTCTTAGACAGGCGCCCCAAGAAGGGAGATGGTGGGAGAGAAAATATACCTGATGACTGAGATCCCCGCGAAGATCTACTGCTACAGTAAATTCTTACGTAACTGTTCCATCTACTTCGGGAGTATCTCAGCCATCAGGTAACACCGCAGGAATAAGCACCAAGCAGTTACAAGTGCAAAACAGACAGACTGGGAGGAGGGCTCTCCATAAACTTAAGACAGGAGTCCCTGTAAAACAGCCCTGCCAAATCCTGCATGGGCTCTTGAGGCAATGTCCAGACTGTAGTGCTTGGTGAAAGTATGGACTGTACTCCCGGTGGCAGCTACACAAAAATCAGTGGCCAAGACACCTTTGAAACAAGCCACTGAGGTAGCCATTCCTGTGGTGGAATGAGCTTTGACAGCACCAGGCAACACTTTGTCATACTTGCTGTAGCAGAACACAAATCAATTTGCCAACCATTTGGATAAATATTGCTTAGAAACTGAAACGATAGCTCTACCTGGGGCGAAGGAAACAAACAACTGCTTTGGCTTTCTGAACTCCTTAGCCCTAAGCACGTAGTACTTTATTTTTTTTTATACTTTTTCTTTATTAGATTTTATGACATTACAGTGTAAGCTGTAAACATAAAAAACAAATAAAAAGATAGGAGGTATGCAGAGCTCCAGACATATGTTCCAGTCAGTCTCAATATTACTAACAATTAACCGAGATGAATATGTCCATATGTATAAAGTCCTGCCCCAACAGTAAAATTAGGAGAAAAGTTTGAAGGGATTAGACTGTAGGGCGGTACTGCTCTCACTAAAGTCAGTTTTCCAGTGTTAACATGAGTACCAATTTATCCCTTCCCTAGTAGGATTAAACACAGTGGGGGAGCTGAAGGGCTAGGAAGACATGGGAGACATTTTAAACAGATGCTCTGGTCGCAATTAAGCTGCCCGACAGAGCCTACACATTCAGATGAAGCCAAAGCCCACCCTGTAGGCTCACAGGATCTACAATAAAATCTATCTTTAAAGTTCACAGGCTAAGAAGTATATATTTACACTATCTATGCATTCCCCATATTACCCCAACATTGCAATTCAGAGATATATAGATCTCTTATAAGTGGAGCAACAGTTAACTAAGAGTAGAGTAGAAAAAGAAATGGCAGTAATAATTAAACTAAATTACACTCCTCAAATCAGACAGGAAGCAAAAGCCTTATTCAGTGGTCCCTCTATAAGATGGAGACATCAGTCTCTGCGCCAAAGCAAAGCCAGAATGAACTGTATGTTAGATGGCCCTAAACAACTACAGAGCCCTCCGTTCAGTCTTTGTCAGCATCCGATGCCTCTTCCTCAGGTCTGGTCTTCTCAGTCAGCTTCTCTGCATACTCTGCAGCCTACTGCAGATCAGTAAAGATATTCACCTTGGCGTCGTCTCTAATTTGCAGCCTCACGAGGAACGTAAGTTGCGCTTGTATGCCATGTTTTAATAACTCCTTTTTAATGACTTGCAGTTCTTTTTTGCGACTTTGGGTATGCGCCGCCAAGTCCAGAAAAAAAGCCAGACGACTGTTCTCCCACACTATATCGCCCCTGGACCTTGCGGTTTGCAGTAAGGTGATTCTTGCTTCAGGAGAAGACAGCGTTACGATCACTGTGAGGGGCCGTTGTGAGGGGTCCCCACGTGCGCGGGGCCTCTATGGTATGGAGAAAGCTTTCAACAAAGTCACTCCTGAGTCTGCTGGTAATAACTTAAAGTCTTGAAAGATCAATTTATGCAGTGTATTTAATAGCTCCGCTTTTCCAGCATGGTGAGGTGGAAAACCCACCACTCTAACGTTCGCCTGGCGTTGATTGTTTTCAAGGGTCTCAATTTTACCCCTCAGGTACTTGCAGTCTAGTATGAGTGCAGCAATACTGTCCACTTGTTGGGAGTTTGTTGCGTTCAGTTCTGCAATAGCTTGAGAATGTTCCTTAATGGTGGTGTCGTTTTCAGCTAGTTTTGCTTCCATTGATGCTAGTCTTTTAATTGTTTCCTCCCCATTGGCTTGAATTTTAATGAGTATTGCCATAATCTGAGCTGTAGGAAGCTCCAGAGTGACTGGGCCTCCAGCTGAACTATGCCCCGCCACAGGTGGAGAGCCTGCCGGAGAGAGAAAGACTTCCATGCCACAAGATCCATGCTTGCCATCTTTTTTTGGTCCCATTTCAATCCAGGATATTTCTGTAAAGTTTTGCCCGGCTTAAAGTTAGCAGAAATGCAGGTTATATAGCGTAAATGTATTATATTCAATTGCTTCCGAACGAGCTGATTTATAAAGCTACTGCCTACTTGCTGCTCCACAGTGCCCCCCAGGACGTAGTACTTTAAAGTTCTGTGCGAATCTAAGGTATGGAGCAGTGCTCCCCTGGATTGGCATGCTCAGGAAAATAAACAGGAAGGTGGAGAGATTGATTGAGTGTAAACTCAGAAACCACCTTAGGCAGAAAATACAGGTTACTCACCTGTAACAGGAGTTCTAGGAATGGTATATGTTGTTCATCCACACTTTCTGGCAGGTATCCTTGCCGCTTTAAATCTTGCTGGAAGGTCTTCAAGCTGGCTCCTCCCACCCACCCGGGTGGTAAAACTCTCGGCTCCCATGACGCCAGATCTGGCCCGGCTGGAAGCTCAGGTGCGCCGAGCCGGGAGGTTAGGTTTCAGGATGAACATACCATTCCTAGAACTCCTGTTACAGGTCAGTAACCTGTACTTCTAGGGACATGGATATGTTGTTCATCCACACTTCTGGCAGACTCCTAGCAGTTCTCCGGGAGGAGGGAGGCAAGGCGCACACCCCTACTTAGGGAATAAAGACTGGAGAACCGAGGCCCCAAAACCAGCATCCCGGCGTGACTCAAGGTCGATGTGGTAGTGGGTGATGAAGGTGTGTGCTGACTTCCAGGTAGCAGCCCTGCAGATTTCCTGGATAGGGACGTCCCTGGAAGCAGCCACTGATGCAGCGGTATGGCGGGTAGAATGAGCTCTTTCCCTCTGGGAGGCTCCATGCCCGCCAACCTATAGCAGAGATCTATGCAGGAGGTGACCCACCTGCTTATCGTCCGCTTGGCTGCAGGTCTGCCAGGTGCGGCTTCAGCGTAGGTGACAAACAGCTGGCGAACCTCTCCTGAATTTCAGCCGTCCGCCTCCTTATAGTAGCGGCGCCCTTCTAGAGTCAGAGTATGGAGCCTATATTCGCCTCCGAGGTGTGATTGGGGTAGAACACCGGCAGAGTCAACACCTGGTTAAGGTGAAACTCCGACACCACCTTTGGAAGGAATTTCAGGTGGGGGCGCAGGACAACCTTGTTCCTGTGGAAGACCAGATAAGGAGACTCGATGGAAAGCGCCTGGAACTCTCCCATCCTTCTGGCTGACGTGATAGCCACCAAGAAGGTGGTCTTCCACGACAGGTGAGAGATGTCACACCTGAGCATCAGTTCGAATGGCTTGCCCATGAGCTTAGTCAATACCAGCAGTAGATCCCACAGAGGTGGAGGTTCTCGCACCGGAGGGGATATGTGATCAAGGCCTTTGAAAAAGCACCCGACCACCTTCTCCTGCGCCACTGACTGCTTCCCGGCCCGCGCCCGGTAAGCAGAAATGGCTGCCAGGTGCACCTTAAGGGTCGTCAACCGAAGCCCTAGCTGAAAGAGGAACCACAGGTAGTCCAGAATGCTTGCCAAGAAACAGGAGGAAGGGTCCAGACCCTTGCCCTGACACCAAATGGAGAATCTCTTCCATTTGAAGGCGTAGCATTTTCTGGTCGACTCCTTACGGGACGCCTCAACGACGTTGAGGACCTCGTCGGAAAGACCCAAGGCCTGAAACTCTAGCCGCTCAGGAACCAGGCTGTCAGGTGCAGGGATTGAAGGTCCGGATGGAATATCTTCCCCCCTGATTGACTGAGATCAGGTCCGGGCAGGCTGGAAGCCGCCTCGGGAGCCTGGAGCTGAGACTGAGGAGATCTGGATACCAGAACCAATGGGGTCAGTCTGGGGCTGGGAATCACCTGTGCCTTGTCCCTCCTCGCCTTGAGAAGCACCTTGTGGATCAAGGGAAATGGGGGAAAGGTGTAGAAGAGGCCCAGGGTCCATGGCCTCAAGAAGGCATCGCCCTGCAGCGAGCCCTGCTGAGGGGGGGTGGGCATGAAACAGTCTCAGCTTCGCATTCTCCCTGGAGGCAAACAGGTCTACCTGAGGCGTGCCCCAGTGGGAGAAGAGATCTTGTACTACCTCCGGGCAGGACAGACCACTCGTGAGACGCAGCCCCTATACGGCTTAGGGCATTGGCAGGGTGTTGGAGGCTCCTGCCACGTGAATGGCGAGGAGATCCGCCTCCAGGCTGCGCACGAGAGAGCAAATGCGGAGCTTTCCTGCATAGAGGCATGGAGCGCGTCCCACCCTGGCAATTTAGGTAGCACATGGTCATGGTATTGTCTGTCTGGACCTGAACCACTTGACCCCGTAGAAATGGAGCGAAGGCGGTGAGGGCTAGAAGAACCGCTCGAAGCTCCAGCAGGTTGATGTGGCATCGGGACTCCTGAGAGGACCAGAAGCCGTGCGCTCTGTGCTCCCCCAGATGGGCAGCCCAACCCATCAGAGAGGCATCGGTCGATAGAGAGACCGTTGGCTCGGGGCAGACAAACAGGATGCCCTCCTGCAGATGTGCTAGAACGGTCCACCACTGGAGAGCGTTCCACATCCCCTGGGTCACTGTCACTAGCTGATCCATGGATCGAAGCGCCGTGACCACTGGCTGGCCAGTCCCCATTGAAGGGGACGCATGTACCAGCGGGCCCAACAGACCACGCTGGTGCAGGCCGCCATGAGGCCCAGGAGGCGCAGGAAGTCCCAGGCAGGGTGCGATTGCCCAACCTGAAATGATTGGGCAAAGGAGGAAAGAACCTTGGCCCTGTCCACCAGGAGCCGTGCTCTGGCTCGAAGAGAGTCTAGCTCTGCCCCGATGAAATGTATCACCTGCTTTGGCATGAGTTCCGACTTGGCCTCATTGATGAGAAGGCCAATCTGAGAGCAAACCTGGAGGGCCAGATCTCTGGACCGCTCCACCTCCGCTCTGGAGGGGGCTGCAATCAGCCAGTCGTCCAGGTAGGGGTACACCCGGACCCTTCAGCACCGCAGGAAAGCTGTCACTACAGCCATGCATTTGGTGAAGACCCTGGGAGCTAGGGCGAGGCCGAAGGGCATGGCCCGGAACTCGTAAAGGGATCCCTCCGCTCTGAAGCGGAGGAATCTCTGATGAGATGGACGGATTGGGACGTGAAAGAACGTGTCCTGGAGGTCCAGGGAACAGAACCACAAGCCTCGTTCCAAGGATGGGATTATCTGAGCCAGAGTGACCATCCTGAAGGTCCGAGACCTTAGGAACCTGTTCAGGTCATGCAGGTCGAGAATGGGGCGCCAGCCCCCCGTCCGTTTTGGGACCAGGAAATACCTGGACACAAACCCTGGGTCTGGAAGAGGATCTGCCACCTTCCTGATCACCTCTTTTTCGAGGAGCAGGGCAATATCGGCTCAGCGGGCCAACAGCGAGGCTGCAGACCCCATGGCCCCCCAAGGGGCGACAGCTCGAAAGGGTGGAGCCTGCTCGCATTCCGGAGGCAGGCCCTTTCCTCCAACACCCAGCGGTCCATGGTGACAGCGGACCAGGAGGAAAGGAAGTGGCGGAGCCGTCCCCCCACGGGGGGAGTGACGAGGCTGGGGGCGGCACCCCTCAACCCGTCACTGGGCAGGCTTGGAGGAGGGACCGGCTGAGGGACCTCCTGAGCCTTTATCTCCTTGCTTCCTGTTGGAGGAAGCTGCGGGCTTGGGTTTGGGATGCCAAGCGCGAGCCTGCTGGTCCTGGTGCTGTTGGGCTGGACGTGCTGCAGGCGCAGAAGGACGAAAGGGCTTGAGCTGCTGCTGTCGGCGGCCTTTGTCCTTCTGGGTGGAGGCAAATGAGTCCAGAGTGGCACTGGACTTTTCGATCTGCTGAAGGTGACCTTCCAATCCAGGGCCGCAGAGGTCGGTCCCCAAGAAGGGGACGTCCGCCAACTTGTGCTGGGTATCCCCCGTGAAGGTGGATATCCTCAGCCATGTTCTGCGGCGCATGCCCACCGTGGCCGCAACCGATCTGGCACAGGAGTCCTCTATGTCAAGACCTGTTTGGAGCTGCTGCTTCGCCACCACCCTACCCTGGTCCTGAACCTGCCGGACCATGGTCTGCAGGTCGGCCGGGAGATGAGGGATCACCTCATCCAGGGAGCCCATGAGGGCGTGGGAGAAGTGTGCCATCAGCACGGCCGAGCTGGCCTGGCGGAGGCCAAGGGAGGATGCAGCGTACACCTTGTGCCCGGCATAGTCCAGCTTTTTGGACTCCTTGTCGGGGGGCTTGTCCATGTCCCTAGCGTTCCTGGAACGCCAGAAAGCACTGTCGGTGACCAACTCCTCGGCAGAGGGGTGCTCCGAAAACCCGGGCAAAGAGCCGGTAGGGACCACATACTTCCTGGCCATCCTGGTCAAGGGCGCAGGACAGGAAGCAGGCCGCTGCCAAAGCTCCAAGGCTAGGCCGACAATGGCCTCAGCCACCGGAAAGGCCTCCGTGGGTGATTCCCCTCGGTCCAGTATCTCCATCAGGGGATACTTGGCCCATTTGGATACGGGCTCGAGCTGCATCCCGGTGGACTCCGAGTTGAGCCAAAGCAGACCCATAAAGGACGATGGGCTTTCGTCCAGTGACTGGCCCCCGGAGGACTCCAGGTCAACCGGCCTGGGGAACAGGGAGGAGTCGTCGTCAGACTCCGAGGAGTCTGCGAAGAGCTGCCTAGGGCCTGAGCCACCCTCCACCTGCCGAGGACAGTCGGGAGTGAGGGTCACCAACAACCTGTGGGGCAGGCCTTGACCCGACCGAGAGTCCTTGGTCGGCACCCCCAATTTCGGTTGTGGAAGCGGAGGTTCCACCACAATCGGTGGGGCAGCAGGTTTCAGCCGAACAACCGGCCCAGGCTTGGGCAGCTCGACTGCAGCGAGAGGCTGTTTCAGCCGTTCGGGTGACAGCCACTTGATGGCTGGGGAAGGCGTTGGTCTCAACTTGCTCCCGGACAAAAGTAACTGCTGCCACATCAGTTCCTCGTAGCATCGATGCAATCTACGCCGAAGCCTCTCCTCTTCCGAGGAGGAAGACAAGGACGAGTGGCGTCGCTGCTTACCTCGGTGCCGATACCAAGACCACGGATGTCGGCGGGATCGGCTGGACTGAGAAGAGGTCTGAGACCTAGAACTTCGGTGTGTCCGAGGACGGGCCTGGGAGGGAGCAGGGGACACCCGCTCTTCCCTCGGCTCGGACACCTTAACCAGGGACTGCTGCACCGAGGGCGCAGGCAGATCCTCGGTTTCCACCGGGGGAACTGGCGAGGAAGGGTTGTCTGCTTCACCAGTCGACAATCCGTCCGACGGGTCGAGAAAAATCTCGACCGCGTCGACGGGTGTCTCGGCTGGCTGACCTGACAGGGATGCCATGAAGCCAGCGGCCTTAGCCGCAACCTCGACCGAAGTCAACGGTCGGCTGCCCAGGGAAGGGGACCTCTCCCGCTCCCACAAATGCCGACGATGGAACTTACCCTTGGAATCCTTCTTTTTGGAATGAGAGGAATGTCCAGGTGGCCCCTCTCCCTTCATGGAAAGGGATTGGCAAAGCTCCTTAAACAAAGCAGAATACGAGGTACCCAAAGACAGCGGGATAAATGCCGCGACCGAGGAGGAAGAAGATGCGGCCTGGGCTGCCTCCTCCTCGAGGGCGATCATCTGCTCGAGCTGCTTAGCTGAGCCAGCCGCCGCGGTAACCGCCCAATGGGCCTCTTTCGACTTTACCGGTGGATAGCGCTTCTCGGGGCGCCCAAGCTTCAACCGGGCACCGCAGTCCTCCAAGACGTTGGCCGAGAACGAACAGCATGACTCCCAGGCCTGCAGGTCGTGTTCTAGGCTGAGGCAGTAGACGCATGTGAAGTGTGGATCCATCCTGGACATCTTCTGCCCACAAGGGCACCGCCGAAAACCGAGAGTCGATTTGTCCATCGCAGCCGCGAGGGAATAGGAAGACCGAAATCTTGAAAATTTTAAAACGAGTTTCGGACGAACTGAAGAGTTAGGATCCAGTCTATCACGCAGAGCGTTAAGGAGGGAACCTGAGCTTCCAAGCAGTAAGGAAGATCTGGCGTCATGGGGCGGAGCCGAGAGTTTTACCACCCGGGTGGGTGGGAGGAGCCAGCTTAAAGACCTTCCGGCAAGATTTAAAGCGGCAAGGAACCTGCCAGATAGTGTGGATGAACAACATATCCATGTCCCTAATACTGGTCAGTTTGGCGTTGAGCGGCGACACAAACATGTCCAGTTCTGGAAGTCCTCATTTTTCGAATAGATAATTTACTACATCCTGCAGCAGCTCCCACTCATGAGCCTGAAACAGACAGTGGCTTAAGCTGTCGGCATAGGTGTTTTGTACTCCTGGAACATGAACCACTGTGAATTCCTGAGTGTGTTCCACTGCCCAGTACCGGACTCTCATGGCCTCTCTGCAAAGGGGAAAGGAGAGTGTGTGTCCCCCTTGCTTGCTGATGTAAAATACACCCAGCATGTTGCCGGTTTGGATCAGTAAGGGGCCTGGAATGATGTCCATCTGAAATGACTGTAAAGTGTACAGAATGGCTATCATCTCCAACATATTTATACGAAGGCTGCATTCTAAAGGATTCCACATCCCTTGTCTGTTTGTCTTTGAAATGCGCACCCCACCCCAGTCCCGAGGCACCCCTTGTCAGGATCTGCTGAGGACTGGGTCATTGGAAAGGGGCCCCAGTCTCCAGACAGGAGGGATTGAGCCACCATTCCAAAGTCTGATGCACTGCGTTGCAGTTCCAAACTAGTTGTTCGAGGTCATCCAAACGCTGATCCCACTGTACTCTGAGGTTCCACTGGAGTACTCCCATGTGAAGACAAACAAAGGCACTGTCACAATGGCGGCTGCCATGTGGCCTAGAAGCTGCTGGACCATTCTGGCTGGAACCTGGCTTGCGGAGGAAATCTTCCGAGCCAACACTCACAGGTAATCCACCCTGTCTGAGGGGAGAACAGGTTACTCACCTGTAATGGTAGTTCTAGGAGTGGTATATGTTGTTCATCCACACTCTTTGGCATGTCCCTTTCCCCTTTAAATCTGGCCAAAAAGTCTTCAAGCTGGCTCCTCCCACCCACCCGGGTGGTAAATACCTCGGCTCCGCCCCATGACATCAGATCTTAGCCCGCTGGAAGCAAGGTGGTGTGCCTAAAGCCGAGGAGGTCGGGTGGGTGCATGTGGATGAACAACATATACCACTCCTAGAACTACCGTTACAGATGAGTAACCTGTTCTTCTAGGAGCGTGGATATGTTGTTCATCCACACACTCTGGCAGACTCCAAGCAGTTCTCTGGGAGGAGGGAGGCAAGGCACACACCTCCTATTTAGGAAACAGAGATTGGAGAATGGAGGCCCCAAAATCAGCATCCCAGCGTGACTCAGGGTAGATGTGCTAGTGGGTAATGAAGGTGTCTGCTGACTTCTAGGTGGCAGCCCGACAGATTTCCTGGATAGGAATGTCCCTGGATGCAGCAGTGTGGCAGGTAGAATGAGCTCTTATCCCCTCTGGGAGGCTCCTTGCCCGCCAACTCATAGCACAGACCTATGCATGATGTAATCCATCTCACAATGGTCCGTTTAGCTGCAGGTCTGCCAGAAGCGGCTTCAGCGTAAGTGACAAACAGCCGGTGAACCTCTCCCCAAATTTCCGCCGTCCTCTCCTTATAATAGGAGAGAGCACGTCTAAGGTCCAGGGTATGGAGCCTGTACTCTGCGTCGGAGGTCTAGTTAGAATAATATACCGGCAGAGTCAACACCTGGTTAAGGTGAAACTCTGAGACCACCTTCGGAAGGAATTTTGGGTGGGGGCGCAGGACAACTTTGTCCCTGTGAAAGACCAGATAAGGGGAGTCCACCAAAAGCGCCTGGAGCTCCCCTGTCCTTCTGGTTAACGTGACAGCCACCAGGAAGGCCATCTTTCACGACAAGTGTGAGAGCTCACACTTGTGCATGGGTTTGAACGGCTAGCCAATGAGCTTTGCCAAACCCAGTAAGAGATCCCAAGGAGGTGGAGGTTCACGCACCAGAGGGAATACGTGATCCAGGCCTTTGAAAAAGTGTCCGACCACTGTCTCCTGTGCCAATGCCGACTGACCGGCCCACACCCGGTAAGAGGAAATGGCTGCCAGGTGCACCCTAAGGGTCGATAACTGTAGACCCCCTTTGGAGAGAGACCAAAGGTAGTCTAAAATGTTGGCCACAGAGCAGGATAAGGGGTCCAGACTCACCCTGACACCAAATGGAAAACCGTTTCCATTTGAAGGCATAACATTTCCTGGTTGATTCCTTACGAGATGCCTCCACCACTGAGTAGACATCCTCGGAAAGACCCAGAGCCTAGAATTCTAGTCGCTCAGGTACCAGGCCATGAGTTGCAGGGACTGAAGGTCCGGATGGAATACCTTCCCCTGGTTCAATGATATCGGGTCCGGGCGTGTACAAAGCCACTCCGGGGCCCTGCAGCTGAGGCTGAGGAGATCTGGATACCAGAACTGGCGGGGCCAATCTGGGGCTACCAGAATCAATGTTGCCTTGTCCCTCCTCACCTTGAGAAGCACCTTGTGGATCAAGGGGTCAAGGGAAATGGAGGGAAGGCGTAGAGGAGGCCTGGGGTCTACGGCCTCGAGTAGGCATCCCCCTGCAGTGAGCCCTGCTGAGGGGGCCGGGCACGGTACAGTCTCAGCTTGGTGGTCTCCCTGGAGGCAAACAGGTCCACCAATGGTTTGCCCCAACGGGAGAGCAGACTGTAAGCTACCTCTGGATAGAGAGACCACTCATCGGATGTCTGGTCTACGCGGGCTGAGAGCATCCGCCAGTTGGTGGGAGACTCCTGCCACATGGATGGCAAGGAGATCCAACTCCAACTTCTGATGAGGGTCCAGATCCGGAGAGTCTCCTTGCATAGCAGATGGGAGTGCGTGCCGACCTGTTTGTTGAGGTAGTACATGGTCGTGGTACTGTCCATCTGGACTTGAACCACTTGACCCTGGAGCTGAGGAGCGAAAGCTGACATTGCCAGTCTGACTGCTCTGAGCTCCAACAGGTTGATGTGGCACCAGAACTCCTCGGGGTCCAGAACCCGTGGGGTCTGTTGTCCCCCATGTGGGCTCCCCAGCCCATGAGAAAGGCATCGGTCATGAGAACAACCGTCTGCTCGGGGCAGACAAATGGGATCCCTTCCTGCAACCGGGTCTGGGGCAGTCCACCATTGGAGAGCATCCCACATCTTCTGGGTCACACTGATCAGCTGCTCGAAATGACTGAGGCGCTGAGACCACTGAGCAGCCAGTTCCCATCTGGCCCAATGGACCACTGAGGTGCACGCCACCATGTAGCCCAGAAGGCGCAGGAAGTCCCGGGCAGGGCACAAGTGCCCAACCAGAAATGATTAGGCAAAGGAGGAGAGAACCTCCGCCCTGTCTGCCAGGAGCCGAGCTCTGGTTTGACGAGAGTCGAGCTCTGCCCCGATAAAGCCCATCACCTGAGAGGGCATGCATTCCGACTTGGCCTCGTTGATCAGGAGGCCTAGTTGGGAGCAGGTTTGGTGGGCCAGATCCCTGGACCTCTCCACCTCCTGAAGAGAGGAACCCGCCAGGAGCCAGTCGTTGAGATAGGGGTATATTTCGACACCAAAGATGGGCTGCCACCACTGCAATGCACTTGGTGAAGACCAGAGGGGCCGATGACAGGCCGAACGGCATGGCTCTGAACTCGTACAGGGTCCCTTCGACCCTGAAGCGGAGAAACCGCTGGTGGGACGGACGCATTGGGACATGAAAAAAAGCATCCTGTAGATCTAGTGAACAGAAGCACATGTTTTGCTCCAGAGATGGTATGATTTGGTTTAGAGTTACCATCCGGAAGGTGCGAGACCAGAGATATTGATTCAGGTCGTGGAGATCTAGGATGGGGTGCCAACCCCCCCGTCCGCTTGGGTACTAGGAAGTACTTGGACACGAAGCCTGGGTCTGTAGGAGGATCTGGCACTGGAGCTACCGTCTTCTTGCGGAGGAGCTGAGCAATGTCATCCCGAAGGGCCGACTGAGTGCAAACTGAGACCCTTTCCTCCCGAGTGGTGCGGGTTTGGCAGGGAGGGTACTGCTCAATTTATAGAGGCAGTCCCTGACCGACCACTTCCAGAACCCACCTGTCCGAAGTCATACCGGACCAGGCGGAAAGAAAGTGATGGAGCCGGCCCCCCACGGGAGGACCCATAACTGGCGTCATGGACCTGCTTCACCATGGTCTGCATGTCTGCTGGGAGATGAGAGAAGACTTCATCTAGTGACTCCAAGACGGCATGAGAGAAGTGTGCCATGATCACAGCCGAGCTGGCCCGACAAAGGCCCAAAGATGAGGCCGCATAAACCTTCCGGGCAGAATGGTCCATATTTTTGGACTCCTTGTCCATAGGGCAGTCAGTATCAGCTGAGCTGCCCGTGCTTCTAAACATAGAAGCAGTCACAAGGCTCTTGGCTAAGGGATGCTCTGTGAAACCTGCCAGGGGCCCCATGGGTACGGTGTACTTGTGGGCCATGCGGGCAGACAGAGCTGGGCAGGAGGCAGGGCGTTGCCATAGCTCAAGGGCCAGGCCAACAATGGCCTCGGCCACAGGAAAGGCCTCCGTCAGGGTATCCCCCCTCTTGAGGATATCCATGAGGGGATATTCTGCCTTCTTTTGGACAGGCTCCAAGGGTACTCCGGTCGATTCTGAAATAAGGTGGAGGATGCCCTGAAAAGAAGGACCTTTCTCCAAGCCTGCCACTGATGACTCATCATCCCCCGGATGAGAGTACAGACCAGTGGCATCCGAGTCCGAAGAGTCGGGATATAAAGGTCTCACGCCTATGTCTCCCTCGATATGCCGAGAGCAATCAGGGACAACAGTAATGGACAGACAACAGGGGAGGCCAGTGTCTGCCCTATCCTCTTTCGAGGGAGCCCCTCCCTGAGGCTGCTTAGGCAGTGGTTCCACCAAAATCGGTAGGGAGACCGAAACAGGCTGAGCTGGAATGCATGCCGGCCCTACGGGTGGAGGAACAGGGATCTTCAGTTGCGGAGGGGTCGGTGTCGGACTAACAGGCTGGGGACAAGTAATGGCTGGTGTTGCCGGCAGAGCCGGCTTCTGACTGGTCAGAATCAGCCTGTTGCCACATATGGTCCTCATAACGACGACAGAGATTCTGTTGAAGTCTCTCCTCATCAGAGGAGGATGGGGATCTGTGGAGACTCCTTTTCCTGGAATGCTTGTGACCTTTCTTCGTTTTTTCAACCGAAGAGGTCCTGGTCCTCGATCGAGATTGATGAGGTCGACTCGTTCGATCGGGAGAAGCCAGAGTCAGGGAGAACCGAGGATCCGGCACCTTTCCCTCGATCGGGACACCCGAGAGCTGGGTCTCCTTGTCAGGGAAGGAAAGGATAGGTGTCCTTTCCAAGGAGTCATCGACTGAAGTAGACGACAACGGCTCGATTGGGTTGAGAGAAATCTCGTCCAGTTCAGCCGTTTCCTCAGCCTCAGTACCCTGGCCTGACAGAAGGTCCGAGAAGCCGGCGGCCAAGGAAGCGATCTTGACCGAGGTCCATACCGCAAGTTCCTGAGAACTGGACCTCTCTCGGTCCCAGGAACATCTTCTTCAGGATGAAGACGACTTGGGGTCCTTGTCCCTTTTCCTAGGGCGGGAGGAGTGCAAGCCCGAGGGCGCCTCACCCCTGGTGGGGAGAGACTGGCACAGCTCCCGAAAGGACCCAGTGAAGGTAGAGCCAAGGTTAAGCGGCACAAAAAACCTCCAGCAGGCCGAAGCTTGAGCAGCTTCCTCTTCGAAGGCCGCCATCTGGTCGAGCTGCTCGGCAGATTCCCCGGCTGCGGAAACCGCCCACCTTGCCTCCTTCGATTTCACCAGTGGATTGCGAAGCTCCAGTCTCCCCAGTTTTAGGCACGCCTTGTGGTCGTCCAGGACGTTGGGATGGAAGGCCAGGCAGATGGTGCAAGAGGTGGTGTCATGTACGACACCCAAGCAGTAGACACACGAGAGGTGGGGATCGGTGCGCGATATTTTCTGTCCGCAGGGACACCGGTGAAATCTGGGGGACGACTTGCCTTCCATGTCCGATGCGCTCGGATCGGTATCGTAAACTCTGATGAGTTTTAAAGAAAGCGATTGCGGTGAAAACCGTTGTTGAGAATCCAGGGCCTACGAACTGCAGAAGTAGCACGAGGAACCTGAATCTTCCAGCGGAAAGGAAGATCTGGCGTCATGGGATGAAGCCAAGGTATTTACCACCCGGGTGGGTGGAAGGAGCCAGCTTTAAAGGGGAAAGGGATATGCAAGAGAGTGTGGATGAACAACATATCCACGCCCTTAGAAAGGCTCTTCCCTGGATGATGTCCAAGACGACTCCTATGTATTGTAATCTCTGACTGGGCCAGTGGGACAGCTTAGGAAGAGTCAGGGTGATCCCCAGGTCTTTGAAGAGTTGGAAAATACATTCCAGTGTGTGACGAAGCTGGTCTCTTGAGGGAGCTGTCAGGAGCCAGTCATCGAGGTAGGGGAAGATGTAATGTCCCTGCCACCTGAGAGCTGCTGCTACCACCGCCAGTCACTTGGTGAATACTCGGGGTGCCAAGGAAAGATCGAACGGCAGTGCTTGAAATTGGTAATGTTGTCCCTGGAAGATAAAGCGAATGTACTCTCTGTGGGATGGCAGGATTTTTATGTGCATATATGCGTCCTGCATGTCCAGAGAGTAGAGCCAGTCCCCCTGGTGTAGAATGGGCAGTAATCCCGGCAGTGTCGCCATCCTGGACCTTTTGTATTCGATAAAATTGTTCAGCTGACTGAGATCCAGGATGGAACGAATGTCCCCTGTCATTTTTTGACGCTAAGAAGTGGGAGTAGTACACTTACTATTCTCCCAGACTTAAGTCTTATTCTAGACTAGACTATTTTATTACTACATTTGAAAATTTGACATCGGTCCAAGATGCATCAATAGGCCTGAAGGTCCTCTCAGACCACCATCCCTTAATGTTGAAGGTAGATATGGGTAGGGAAAAGAAACAAACCCTCTGGAGATTGAACTCCTTGATGCTAGCTGATAAGGGACTTCAGGACGAAATCAGATCTAGACTCCCCCTTTTCTTTTTGGAAAATGCCTCGCTGGATATTCCTGAGGCTATCCAATGGGATGAGATGAAGGCGACTATCAGAGGGGAAATAACAGCCTATCCCATCAAAAAATATAAAGAAAGAGAGGCTAAATACTGCGGACTCTCTGAGCGGCTTCTGAACTACCAGATGTTGTTTAGAGAGGGTGATACAGAGGTGCAAAGGCTGATCAAAGATACAAACGCCACATTGCAAAAAATTGTAGATAATAAGGTCCAACAGTCTCTGTTTTATCTTCAACAAACAGTCCATGACAGCGGGCCAAGAGGGACCAGTTGGCTCAGAGGCTCAGGTCATATAGACGCACTGCCACTATTTTGAAACTTTAAAACTTAACTACAGGGAAGGTTCATCACTCAGATGAACATATCCTCCAGGCATCTTCATCCTACTATGCCAAATTATATTCAGTGGAGGAACCTTTAAACCCCCCCCCCCGACCCCTCACAATTTCTAAATCAAGCTACTCTCCCAAAATTGTCACTCTCCTAAATCAATGATTTAAAAGCCCCCATCTCCCAGGCTGAGATAATTACAACAATTAAAAATCTTAATATGGGTTGTTGCCCAGGACGAGATGGTTACACATCAGAATGGTATAAGATGTTTATTAAGGAAATTACCCCCCAAAATTCATGCTTTATTTACTGAAGTCTTTCAGGGTGGCGCCCTTCCTCCATCCTGGGACTTTGCGACAATTGTCCCAATACCGAAGCACCAGAAGTACCTCTCAGATCCTAGATCTTATCGCATCATCTCCATATTAAACGTGGACTATAAAATCTACACGGCCATTTTGGCCTCCAGATTGGAATCTTCTGTTCCACAAATTATACATCCTGACCAGTCTGTATTTATCAAAAACAGGAGTACTATGGATAATATTCGCCGAACAGCAGTTCTCCAAGAATATGTCTGTACTGTACCAGGAAAATCCCATCTGTGTTTATTAGCCTTGACGCTGAGAAGGCTTTTGACCACGTTTCATGGTCCTTTTTGTGGGACACCCTAGTAGCATTTCACTTCCCCATATTCATTTATCACAAGTTTAATTAATCTTTATAGGTCTCCAAGGGCTTATATATGAGCCAATGGGGCTCTATCCTCTTCGCTCCATTTGAGTAGGGGTACACGGCAGGGTTGCCCCCTGTCTCCCGATCTCTCTGCAATATACTTTGAGCCCCTGGCTTCTGTCTTGAGATCTTCATCCCAGATAGAGGGCATACCCATAGGTCAACAAGAATACAAAATTAATACGTTTGCTGATGATATATTACTAACATTATTGTCCCCTAATACTTCAATTCCTTCAGTCTGGAAAGATTTGGCCTGGTTTGAGAAAACAGCTGGATTTAAACTAAATCTGTCTGAAGTGGAAATTTTGACATTCAATTTTAAACCTTCTCAGCAACTTAAGAACTCCTTTCCCTTTAAATGGCATTCCATTAAAATTAAATACCTGGGCCTTCAAATACCTAAGGACCCAGCTGTCATGGAAATGATAATTATGAACCCATCTCATTATAAATTCAGTCGGATCTGGATAGGTGGACTTCTGGTATATTTTCTTTCTATTAGCGAATTGAAATTATTCGTATAAATATTCTTCCTCGTCTCCTGTACTTGATCCAAAATGTCCCCTTCTTTTCCTCAACTTTTTACCTTATATCATGGAATAGAATGACAGCAGGTTTTATATGGGGTAAGGGACGCCCAAGAATAAGGTTATCCATCCTTAAGTTATCATTGGCCAAGGGAGGTTTTAATTTGCTAGACTTTAACCTATACGCAAGGGCAGCATTTCTAAGAATTTTGATACTGTGGCTGGCGGGATCTTATGTCTCACCTTGGAAAACTATTGAATTTCACTTAAATTATCTATTTGATATTAATAGAATATTATTTTCCTTTGACGAGATATCGGGGTCAGCCTCAGCCCTCACAAAGGTTGCCTCTCCGGTTTTTAGACTGTAGAGGCGTAGGAGAAGGTCCCAACCAATTCATACCATTTATGAGTACTGCAAGTTAATTTCCCAGTATTAAACTTTTGCCCCATTCATATGGATAATGCCTTTTCCACGTGGAGATGGATGGGACTATCCCATGTCTTCCAGTTTCTTTCTCCTCAAGGGATTCTTCTCTTTGAAAAACTACAATCTCAGTATAGCCTTTGGGACTCAGATTTATTTAGAGACTTCCGAGTCCGTAACCATATACTGCGAAACAGAGGCCTTCAGGTTAAAATGCCCTCCCCTCTTCCTGATTTATTAAAAGTATTTATTGAAACTATCAGAGGAAATCTGGGGACTGGCATTATAGGACAACTTTACAGAGGTTGAGGAGTGAGCAGTTAGAATCCACAGCTTCAATCTTACAAGAATGGAATAGAGATTTGTCTCTAGAGGTTTATCTTGAGGCGTGGCTGGGATCGGCACTACAAGCTATAAAGATTGCATCATCTCCTTGTTGGAGGGAATTTGCTTGGAAGTACCGTTTCCGATTTTTCAGGACTCCAGCGATTCTCCATAAAGTTTCTACCAGAAAAATAAGGGAGATGCTGGAGAGTGCACAGGTGTCCTAGGGCCTCACTGGGTCATGTGTTTTGGCTATGCCCTTTTGGCTCTCTCTTCAGATGGAACTCTCTGGGATATTCAATGAGCTGGTGGAGTTAACAGCCAAACAAATTATAATAGGGATCTTTCCGGACCATATTCCCCCATGGTACAAAACACTCCTTCCGGTCTGCCTTTTGGCAGCTAAAAAAGCTATAACTCGTAGGTGGATGTCAACTCTGATTCCTAGGGTCCAAGAATTGAGAATTATCATGTCTGATATATACTGTTCAGAAAGTTTCAATGCTAAAATACAAAATAAGGGTCCATCTTACCTGTTGAAATGGCAGTTAGGGTTTTCACCAATCAACGGGACCCCACTTCTCTTATAATCTCCCCTATTGTGGGTTGTCATACCTGGAAGTTTCACCTAACAGGTAATGGGTGGGGGATAGAGGTAAATTGACTTGGTTTCTCTTATACTTCACCTATATTTTGAGGAAGGAAATCACAAATACTCTCTTTACTTCAGTGATTATTTGGATACTTTTAAACTATAGGATTAATCCGTTCCTTGACATTATTAATTGGGTGCAACATGGAGATGGACTACTTATTATATATCACTACCTGGTGTACTGATCTCATAGGACAAAGCTTTTTATCCTCAGAGATTAAGGATTTGCTGCAAAAATAATGCTACCATTGTAAACATTTATAAATTAACTGTAACCGTTTTCTTACCTGCAATGTGTGTAACGAAAACTTTTAATAAAAAGAAATGAAAAAAAAAAAAAAAAGAAGAAGAAGTGGAAGTAGTAACCCCTTCCTCTTTGGCCCGATGGGACTGTCTGGATCGCCTTTTTGTTCAGGAGGGCTTGAATTTCTGCCCGAATGAGACCTGCTTGGGATGGGGAGCAATGAGTAGGAATCGGTGGGTTGTCTGGAGGAATCTGGGTGAACTCCAGAGCGTAACCCCTTTCTATAATCTGGAGAACCCACTCATCTGCCATGATATTGGACCAACCTGTGAGGTAAAGGAAGAATCGCCCTCCTACTGCCTCCCCTCGTAGCTCCGCCAGAAGAGGGGCAGGCAGGGAGACATGCAGAGGTTGTTGGGGTTGGCAAGGGGGCTGTAGCATTTTCAGCACTTTTGGGTCCCTGTGCTCCTGCTTGCTGAAAGGGAGCTTTTCTTTTGTATCCCCATCTGTGCTGCTGCCTTTTCGCTTGCTGGCCTTGATACCTGCGAAAAGGCCGATGTCTGTATGGAGTTGGCTCTGACTTATACATCTTGTGGACATCAGAAACTGCCTTCCCAGAGTCCTGCAACCCTGTGATCATTTTCTCTGCCTCCTGGCTGAAAAGTACTGGTCCCTGAAAAGGGGCATCTAGAATGACATCCTGCTGGAAGCCCAAGACCCTTAACCAAGAGTAGCACCGAAGGCATATCCCCGTAGCAGCTGCCCTTGCTACAGTGTCTGCTGAGTCAGATGAACACCCGAGGAAGTGTTTACCGACATCAGCACCGGATTGTGAGACAGCTAAGAGCTCTGTCTTATTAGGGGAGTCAGACTGTGACCTGGCCAGGTCCAGAGCTTTGTTTCAGGGAGACTTCTGGTACATAACCATACGTGCCAGAACATTTAGTGACCGTACTGTGCAGGTGACTGATGAGTATACCTTACGGCCAAAGTGGTCCATCTTTTTGGATTCCTTATCCAGTGGTTGGGAGTTCATATGCTTGGGTTGCTGAGTCTTTTCATGTGCAGCCATAAGGACCATACAGTCTGCTTTTGGTTGATCACTTAAATGTAATTCTTCCATTGGGGTCCTGTATACGTAGTCAGCTTTCTTAGGGACTGCTGAGGTTGTGGAAGAGTGCTTCCAGGCTAGTTTCATCATGTCCTGGAAGGGCTCCACTAATGGATGACCAAAAGGTTTTGTGTCACTGGCCCCTAAGAACTTTGCCAGATGGCGTCTCTCGGGGTCTAACTCCTCTGTCTCCCACTGGTTAAGGAATTGTGAATTGTATGTGCCTCATCACATCTAGGAAAGTGGGATTGTCTAGAGAAGACCTTGGGGAATCCTTCCTTGGATCCAGAGATGGAAGCGACAAGTCATCCTCTGAAGAGTCATATGATGAGGCACCACTGCTGGACTCCTCTGAAGATGTGGGCTGGTGTCCGCTAGAGTGATTCCAGCATCTAGAAGAGGATCGGTATGATGGTGGTGATCGTGTTGCTGTAGTTCATGGGGCCCCTGACCTGTGCCACCTGGAGTCGGGCGGGCTGATATCGGGGTGGCGGAGTCATTCTGCATGGAAGGGGGTAGGTTCCCTAGGCAGAGCTGGTGTAGGGTTTGGCTCCAACAGTCAGGGTAACAGATCCCCTTGACTGAGTTCCACCAACTGGTAAACAGAGCCCTGACCTCAGTTAGAGATACCATAGGGTCTTGTCAGTGATTCAGGGGTTGGGATAGGAGTGCAAGAGGGGCCTGGTGTCAGGCTCTTCAGTTTAGTCCCTCATGTTGTCAGGCCTGACTGCTCCATTGTCTTGTTCGTCAGGTGTGGCAGTGTCTCTTCCCTCGGCATAGGTTGCGCTGTCGTTCATCTGTCAGGCTCCCATGGTGGAGTTGGCAATGGAGTGTGTGGCGCCACGTCCTTAGGCTCTGTAGAGCCTGGCATCAGGTCCTCTGTTATCCACTCTACTGTCAAAGACTTTCTGGATTCCTGCGGTTCAGGTGACTGCTTAGAAGGTGTCATCTGATCCGGCTCTGTGGAAGCAGGGTCAGAGGGAGTTGTGATCTTTCGTCAGCCCGGAGCCCTAGCCGACGACAGCTTGGAAGGTAAGCATGGTTTCGTGTGGTGCTCATATTCCTGATGCCTCTTGGTGTTGTCGAACCCGGTCATCTTGTCCGATGACACTGAGGGAACAGTCTTGCGGCTGACTGGCTGACTACGAACTGCTGCCCAACGAAGACTGGGCTGATCCCTCTGGCTGAGACCCAGTACAGTGTTTGTGGAGCCTGCTAGCCAGGGAAATGGGGCCTTAGAAGGCCCTAGCCCAGAAAACCCTCCGCCGGACATCTGGGTAGAGACAGAAGGCTTCCTCAACAGCAACCCCGGATGAGCAAGAGAAACCAGAGGGGCTGAGCCCGACCTCACGCCAAAGGTGGAACTCTTAGAAGCCTTGTGAGGAGACTTGGACCAGGATTTTGACCTGGATTTGTCCATGTCTCGGTGATGGTGCTCCCCGCTAGATTAGTCCTCTCTAGGGGGGTGTGTCCTTGGCCAAAGAAGACAGATTGTGTCCCAAGTTGGTCTTCTGCATGGTGGCTATTTATTGTTCTAGGAGGTAGACTTTCAAGGTCTTCAGGCCGTGGATGCGGGTCCTCCTATTGAAGCTGAGGCAATGCGGGCAGGTGTCTGGCTTGTGAGTGGGGCTCAGGCACAGAAAGCAAGCCAAATGGCAGTCTTTCACTGAGATTTGCTTGCCACATGCGCACATCGATTTTCGCCACTCTGTAGATGAAGTTAGCAGGGTAGACATGCCCAATAAAGTCGAAAAATGATAAATGGTAATTGTGCGAAGTGTGGAAAAATGGAAGTCAACTGTTAGCAGGAGGTGTCCATGGGGCAAGATGCGCAGGTCAACAGCAGGAAAATAACTCAGGTGGTGCCGGGGGACTGACCCTTTACACCACTGGGTAATGTCGGGGGCAGGGCCAACATCAGGGACAGTCCCCTGCCTTGGACTGCTAGCTAAATATTTTTCCGTGGGGTTCTAGTGCCTGGAGGTATAGTCCTGATGGTCATTGCCTATTGCAAGAGTTCTCTCTCTCGAAGTGAGATCTAAAGTGTTTAGGCAACTCAGATCTGTCATGAGCTGCCTTAGTGTTTACTGAGTCAGTTTCCGCCTGGGCAGCATAACGTGGAGACCGGGTTGGGGAGAATAAAGTTTGTCTGCCCTGAGTGGCATAGCTGGCACCATGTCTGGTCTCTGTCAGGCTGCCGTGGCTGTATTCTTCAATGCTGGGAGAACTGGAGGAATGATGTTTGGGGGAGATTATGGAATCTCCAGGAAATCATGAAATCTCCAGGAAATCCACCAGATCTTTCCTGGTGGCATCCACTTCCTCAGTGTGGAAGCTCATGGCTGAGGACAGCTGTTTCATCACATTAAAAAATGTGGGGTCCTCAGGAGGAGACCTGAGAGTATGCTTCGCAAAGTCCTCAATGACAGAGGAGGCTGTAGACCTGTTAGAGAGCAGGACCTCTTCCTCCTCATCCTCAAGAAGAATGCAGTCTGGATGGTACTCAATGCCGACCTCTTTAATTTCTGGGTCTGGCGTCAGGTGCATCATCGATGCCTAGGGAGAGCTTCCCGGGGCCGATGAGTGGTTGTTGACGACACAGCTGTTGTTGATGTGTCAGCAAGGCGGCCCTGTTTAAGGCATCCAAGTTGCTGCACAAGCACATTTTAGCAGGACTTCAGTGAGGTCGACAATAGACATCGACGGAGAGGGGGTTCAATGACACAGGTGTCGATGACCCACCTGCTGTGTCCTGAGAACTCGACAGGCCTGTAGCCCTGGATGGAGAAGGGGTAGGCCTCGATGGGAGAGCCATTGATGACAGAGGGGTCGATGACCAGGAGATCGACAGCCAGGCGCCCTGTGAATTGAGTGGAGGTGCTGTCAGTATGGGTCTGGTGGGCACAGAGACCTGGACAACAGTTCTCATCATCAGAGCAGCTGCAGCCGATGAAGATCTCCCAGAATGAGGAGATGCTGACAGGCAGCGAGATCTACATCGGGGGAGCGGTCGCGATCTTGGTCTTTCTTCTGACTTTTCCCCGAGGACTTGTCTCGGGCCTTGGTGGCCTAAGAGCTTGAAGAACCAGCTGGCGATTGGGGAGCCAGGGCCCTGGAGGACCCCTGCCTGGAGTTGGCTACCTGTTGATTCATCACGAATTTCTCAAGAGCCTTTTTGCCTCACCGTAGAGTTGCTTGATTAAACTTCTGAAGAGCTCACAGTCAGAAACTTCATGGACAGGCCCCACACAGCAGACACAAATGGAGTGTTCATCTGTAGAGAAAATCTTCTTTCTGCAGAGGCAGCAACGGAAAAGAGGAGTAGAAGGATTAACTCGCGACATAAAAAAAAAAGAAGCTTGCTCTTAAAAAAGAGATTTTTCACAAGGTAAGTGAAAAATGCCATAGGTGGAAAAAGGGTACAAATACTGCGAAGGAACTTCCGCAGAGACCCATGTAAGCGAGCTGACGGCAGGAAAGAACTGAGGAGGGAGTGGGGCCGCCTATGCCTATATAGGGTTGGGGATGTCGATGGATGTCAATGGATTGTTACTTGTTATGTGCAAATAGAGATACCATAAATATTGCTTATTTTAACATCAGCAGGCATAATACTTCAGCCATGACAGAGATTCAGTGATCAATCTGGATCCTCACTATCACTTGAGGGTTGCTGGGGGTATGAGACAAAGGTGCCAGGGCTCAGCAGTGTCTACAAGGTGTGGGGGTTCAGAGGTATCGGAGACATAGACCGTTCGCTTAGGTGTAACTGAGACAAGGTGTGGGGATCAGTGGTGTTGGAGACAGAGTGCATGAACACAGGTATCCAAGACATCAGAACATAGCTGTGTGTAATTTAAAACACATCAGTTAACATGCCAATAAATTACAGTGCATCCATAATCAGTGCTAATGACATAGCCAGCTAACTGCAACATCGAAAACATATAAAATAATGTGCAAGCTGCATCAGAAAACAGACAGAAAAAAGGAAATACAGGCTGGATATGGAAGGAGTGGTAAAGAAAGAAGGGAGAGAAGACACAAAAGCACAATAGGGTGCAACTGGATAAACATAACAGTTAATACAGTAACTAGACATTAATACAAACTCAGAAACAGCCCTTAATAAAAAAAGAAGCTGTGAATTACCAAAACTCCAAATGAATGCCTCCCATAACGTACACACAAGTAACTAAGACATAACACAACACATCATATTAATTTTGTCATACTTAGTAAAACAATAGCCTATAGATAAAAAGACTGCAGATATCATAACTTCTGCCTATTTGTTTCTAAATAATTTAATTAATCCACACCTGTGTATAGAACAATTTTTTTTTTTTTTTTTTCTCCTACCCCCCTCCAGCTCAGTCTCTTCAGGAGTCCTTGGGGGTCTACCCCTGCACTCCTGCCTTACCCGATCCATCCTACGGTGCCCCATGGAGCCGCAGCTATCCCCTCCGGGCAGGGATCGTGCTGGGGGCCATACACTTCGAACACATCTTGATTTCGTCGGTTCTGTAGTGGAACGGCAGACGGAGGCACATGAGGGCTAGCTCCACGAGCTCCATCTACCCAGAGATGGAGGGCTTGTTCACGTTTTTCTTGCGGGAGTCGCGGTTTCCCTGACATCAGGTGTGAGCGCGGATGCCTGATGTCCTCCCCTAGTGTATCAGCCCTGGAGCTTGCCAATTCCCAGACCTTCGCCTGTGGCCAGTCAAGCCCTGGCACCAATGTGCTGCTGTGCCCCTGGGCTCCGCCAGGAGTCAGCACACGCCAAGCCATGTCCCCACCCTCCCCCTAGAGAAGGCAAGCTGTCGTTGGATGCTCCAACCTTCTCCTCCCAGCCGGCCCTCCAGCAGCCCAGGTCTGCTCCTGAACCCGGCTCGTTGGCATCACAGATGGAAATCTAACCACTGCGCCGACAGGCTGGCACACCTGTGTATAGATCAATTTAAATGACGGTACATCCCATTTAATATATGACAGTCTCCCCAGATAATTAACATTATTAGTTATAGGGACTGTCATACAGATAAATGCACAGGATGCAAGCAACGTACACAACAATCCTGATTTGATTAGTAGAACTCAAGTATGTAGAAAAGGACTCGACTGAAAAAAATGATTATCCAGGTTACCACCTCTGATGTTCGGAATGTCCTCAATAACCCAGACATTTAAAACAGTGTCCCAACCCCATCTTAATGACATATAACACCAAAGCATTCTCATCTCTTTTGTCTATACACCTTAAGTGCTCACTGACACAAACTGTAAAAAATTCTTGTCTTTCCAACATAGAATGGCACTTTAATTGATGTGTTTAACATGAGCATGAATGTTTTCTGTCACCATGCCTTGACGAAGCACACAGTGAGTCTGCATTAAACAGCATTCTGGGGGAAGTCTGCTACTTTTATTAGTAAATAAAATCTTCTAAAGAATAATTCTGCAACCAAGCTCTGGACTATGCTGGTTTCTCAAGTCTGTTGAAACCAACGCTGCTGATAGGTATTACTACTTTTTTGTTGTGGCTCTGGTCACCTTTCATCTTTGAGCCATCTTCTGTAACTGTTTGGGAGAAATGAGGCATGGACTCAGGAAGGTCTTGGATAAGATGAAGAGCTCAGGGGTGAGGGACTTGGTACAGTGACTCAGGGATGTCAGAGTGCAGAGTAGGGGTGTCAGACAATGTACAAAGCCTTATGGAATGTACACAGCCTTAGTGACTGTGACAGGGTACAGGGACTCTGGAGGTGTCAGAAAGGGTACAGAGGCTGAGAAGTATCTGAGACAGGTTGCACAGAGCCAGAGTTTTCATGAGGGTGAAAGGAATCGGGGCATGGGGATCAATTCTGAGCTACACACAAACTTCTACCGCTAAGAAAAAAAAATTTACTTTTTTTCTATATACATTTTTTTTGTATATTTGTTTAGCCCCCCGCCAGCCCAGCCACCCACTCCTTCAGGCAGCCAAATCAACCCCCAGGCAACACCCGACTGCCGTCCGCTGCCCCTGATACACGCACTACCAGTGTCGCAGCTTGAGTCTGAGACTGTTTTCTCCTTATTTAAGCCCTTGGTTTATAAAAAGAGCTACTTTCCCGAGTTTAGCTGTATTTAAAGTACAAAAAGCAACCTTCAGCTTAACTGGGGTCTGACAACCCATCCTCGAGCCTCCTGCCCAAAACCTGATGCAACGTTGTGTGTGGTTCCAGCTGTTCACACAGCCGAGTAGAACGGTGCAAAATACATGCACCACAACAGTGAACCCAAGTGTAACCCCCCTGCAAATGGGGGTTCCCAAAAGACTTCCAGGAGCTTGCTTGAATGCTCCAAGCCTGAATGGTGTTTGGCATTTAAGCCATTTATCAGTGAGTGTTTTTAGAGCCTCTGGTACTGTCTCTTTAAGAGCTGTCTGCTTGCAGACATAATTAGTTTGTATGGGGGGACTGTGTGCTTCTCTGAGTACCACTCGAGCTGCTGCCAATTCACTTCATTTTTGCAGTCACTAGGAGTGCAAAGGAACCTATCTGAAAGATGTAACTGTTTGCCAGAAATTATTTAGAGTAATAATGAAATTACAGTTTGTCTAACCTGCTTTCTTTGCAGTCAGAACTGTGTCTGCTAGTTCCCCATTCTAGTTTTGAACTGCTGAACTGGACCAATCAGTGTGGGGTAAGCTAGCTCTAAAATGATGCCTTGGACGAATCAGAACTTGGACTCATAATCTGAGCCAGCCACAAGAGGATTGTATGGGCAGTGACTTGGGAGATGTAGTTTAGACTTCAGTGCCTTTTGGACCAACAGCAGCAGTCTATTGTGAGTGACAGCCAATCCAGTCAAGAACTGGGAGGAACTCAAAGGAAGTGCCCGGTTTGGTCAGTTGGAGTTCAGTTGAGCTTTGGCAGTGAAGAAGGAAGGAGCCCTGTACTTTTTCAGTGTGCAGTTTTAGTCAAAAAACGTGTGTAAGGCCCAGAGTTCCGTCTGCAGCTTGTTAGGACTGAACTCCCCTTGAAAAGAATCAGAGGATCTCTGAAGAGTAGAAACCAGGCTCACCCTGTAGAAGACTGGAGGAATTGCTGAAAATTACACTCGGTCTGTCAGGAACTGAATCTGCTGTGTGTTCTCCGGGTATTGTGCAGTATTGCGATCGGGATACAGATGCAGCCTGCCTGGTATAGTGCTTTCTTTTATATGGATGTGTGAAGAGGTTTGTGTACCTCAAGTGAGCCCTGCTGACATTGAAGGACCCTATCTTATTTGGAGGTCGGAGTACTAATTCAGGGTCGCCTCCTGTTGAATTGCCACATTAAATCCAAATGGAATTACTGTACTGCTGACTGTTTAATTCTCCTTTTCTCTGTGTGAAAGGGCCCTACCAGCTGCCACGGTTTGGACTAGCCACTAGGGCTTGGGTACCAGGGACAGTAACTGATAGGGATAGGCCTGTGCACAGAGCCATAGGTAGATTATTAGAGTGATAAGCTAATTAACCTGATTTCCCCTGTCCTTGTTATATCCCCTAAATAAATCAGAGCTGCTTGTTTCAGCAAAGTTATACTGCCTGAGGTATTTGTCTATGTTAAAGTACTGTTCTGTGATTGTTGCACTGTATCTCATTTCACAGGAGGTCCCAGTGCCGGAACCAGACCTGGGGTAAGTGTATACTGTGAAGGTAATTCTGATATATTGTGGGCCACTAGTGGAAGAAAGGGGTTGCAGTGTCCCAGAGGGCTGTGACCAAGTTAGTTTAACTATTGCAAACCCTGACCTCTGGGTGGAGGCACCGCCATTGGATCCAGGCCCTCAACCTGTTAGTGGCAAATCAGGCAGGGGTAGTAGCCCTGGGATAGCGCCATCTAGGGGTTACATCTTGGAGGCACCGCTGGGATTGTGTGTCCTCTAGTGGCCATATTCTGAACCACTGTTAAGAAAAAATGGGTACCCGACAGAAGTGGCTGTGCACCGGCTGGTGGAGTGGGTGTACTTGGAGAGATCGACCCCAAAATGCTATGCTTATCCTGGACATCCCCTGGGTATCAATACGGACACTGTGCAGGGAGTACTTTCCAAGGTGGAAGGTTTACAAACCCTGTGGTGGTGGGTCGGCATGCTAATCTGCTCACCCACACTTTCCTGGCCCTAGTAGAGTTTAAGGATCCCATAGATAGCTCCAAAGTGCCACAGACCATTACCCCAGAGGAGCCCTCACTGCTTGGAGAGTGATAACTAAGGACAGTAAAGACCGGGGAATCAGCCCCACCACTATCTGAAACTTTTGAGGAGAAATTTGCTGAATGGTTGCTGGGAGAGGGAAACTGTGGAGGACTTGAAGAAACTATTCTTGCCACCTGGGGTGTTCCTCCCCAACACCCTCTCCTGCTCCAGTGCCCGTATGGTGGCTGAACCAATGCAGACTCCTATTTCTGCACCTGCCATTAGTCACGACTCTTACCGAAGGTTGAGGATCTTCTCTGGCACCCTCCCACCCCCAAGGGAGGATGACTGGGAGACCTGGATGAGACTATGTTGCCCCCAAGTGCTAGAATGGCAATGCTCGGAAGGCTAAAAGCGAAAAGAGGGTTAGTGAGAGCCTCCGAGGTCCTGCCCTGCTACCATCCGTAAGCAACGGGCCAGTAACCCTGAAGCGACTGCACAGGCCTATCTTGAGGCCTTGAGAATGTGTGTGGGAGCCCAGATTCTGATGAGGACCTATGGTGGAGAGTAAGAAATGCACAACAGTACCAAGGGGAGTTGTTGTCTGTGATGTCTCTGGCTGGAAAAATGTTGCAAGAATGCCTCAGAAAGGGTAGTTTGCCAGCGATTGAACTAGACCGAACCAGACTGGACAGAATCCTTAAGTCTGCCCCTTCTCAGAACTGCTGTTGCTTCAGTTACGCCTGGCAAATCGACTGGAATCCCCACCTCCTATGATGAGTTAATGAGAGAAATTCGAGGAGTTGAGAAAAGGCGACTCGGGAGGTACCTGCACCAACAGCTGTGGCTACGACCGAGTGACTGAGGGTGACCCATCAAGTGAAGTTCAGGGGCAGAGGTTGACAGTCAATGAGTGCTCTGACAAGGAAAAGATATGCCACAATGGGGCGAACTGTTGAGAGAGATCCGGGAATTCAAAAACAGTCCTTTATGAAGGCCACGCCTGCAAGTACAGGGCCTGACCTATATCCGACTGCATCTGCTATGGGGGTGGTACCCACCATGTATCTCCTGCTGATAACAGCTCCAAACTCAATTCCTTAACCATGGAAGTGCAGAAACTGACGAGATGTCTCCAAATGCTTATCACGCAGAGACAGAGATGGCACCCAGGTTTCCAGTTAGTAATACCCCCCCTGGCTCCCAGTGTGGCGCCCGGCCAGCTCAAACTCCAGAAAGTATGTTTTGCTATAATTGTGGGAAAGATGGGCACATGAAAGGGAATGCCAGTCCCCAAAAGACACTGACAAAGTTGCATATAGGCTACAAGGAGAGCTTCGGAGAAGAAATCAGTGGTTAAGAGGTGCACGACATGATCCCAGTGGAGGGCACCAAAATGCTAATTCACGCCCTTTGTGGCAAGGTCAGTTGCCCAGGCCCCCACTACCTCTCTCCAGACTGGTCCAGAATAGTGGGTCCCTCCATGGAGACCACTGTAAAGGTGAATGGAGTGTCTACAAGAGCTGTATTAGACAGTGGCTCCCAAGTGACAATTATGTTCCAGGATTGGTATCAGAAGCATTTGTCAGAAGTACCCTTACAACCATTAGAAGGACTGCATGTATGGGGTTAGTGAGAAGGCCTACCCTATTCCGGTATATCCGAATTTGGCTGTCTTTCCCACCTCCGTAGCTGGAGTGGCCGAACAAGTAGAGACCCTAGCCTTAGTGTGTCCCCCACTGGACTGTATGATGGTGTCCCTTTGTTGATTGGAACAAATGCTCATATGTTCGAAGGCTGGCACAGTTGTGTTATGAAAAACAGGGGTCAAAGACTAGTAGAGCTTTAAGAGTTCCGGCTTTAATTAAGAAGGCCTATGAGGCACAGAGATGCTGAAAAACAGAACCAGAGAACCGGTCGGAATTGTATGGAAGAAGGATCCTGAGTCTCTGATCCTGGCGCAAATGCCCAGTGTACCTTACAGGGAGAGGTCCGTATCAGAAAGGATGTTAAGAATAAAATATTAATGTTGGATGCACCAGGCGATGGAAAATTGCCAGAGGGACTGCTGGTCAAGCCTAGTATTTTGCCCGCTAGAGCCCATGCTTATGCCAGAAGGGTAATGGTCCAAGTTCATAATGTGTCTGAAAGAGACATTCGAGTAAACAGAGGTTGCATCCTGGCTAATGTGCATTGTGCAGACACTGCAGTGCTACCCAGCAGCAAGAGTTCAAGGAAGAATGACAGAGTAACGCTGACTTGTTTGATTTCGGCGACTCCCGCTGCCAGCTGAATGGAAAGTGAGGATCAGTGAGAAGCTTGCCCAGAGAGACCAGGTGTTTTCTTTAAAGGAATGGGATGTAGGATGGTGCAAGGAGCTGAGCACAATATCCGCTGCATGACGAAGACCATTTCGTGAGAGGTCTCGACGCCTGGCACCTGCTGACATAGATGATGTGGAGACGGCATCTGCAAGAGATGTTAGCTGCTGGTGTAATACAAGAATCCAGAAGCCTTATGCTTCCCCCATTGTGGTAGTGAGGAAAAAGAATGGAACAGTAAGGATGTGTGTGGATTATCGCACCTTAAACCGGCGGACTATCCTGATCAGTACACAATGCCCGCATTCAGGATGCTTTGGACTGCTTGCAGGAGGCAAGTGGTTCTCTGTGCTGGATCTCCATGGTGGGTTACCAGATCCCGATGGCCCCAGAGGACCGTGAGACGAGCCTTTATCTGTCAGCTTGGCTTCTATGAATTCATGAGGATGCCTCAAGGATTTCAGGTGCCCCAGCCACTTTTCAGCGATTGATGGAGTGTGCAGTGGGGGACATGAACCTACTAGAGTGCCTGGTATACCTAGATGATGTTATTGTGTTTGGCAGCTCACTGGAGGAACATGAGAGCAGATTATTTAAGGTATTGAACCGACTGGAGGACTTTGGCCTTAAACTGCCCATTGATAAGTGTCAATTCTTTCAAACATCAGTAAAGTATGTGGGACACATAGTATCCACCGAGGGAATAGAGACCGACCCAGTAAAGTTGAGGCCTTGACCACCTGGCCACAGCCCAAAATCTAAAAGAACTGCAAAGATTCCTGGGATTCTGTGGTTATTATCGCGCTCATCAAGGACTATTCAAGAGTGATCCGCCTTTACTTAACCTTACTCAAGGGTATCCCCAACCCACAAAAATACCAAAGTCAGCGCCCTCAAGACTGAAAGAGTGTATTTTCATCCGAAGAAGTATTTGGGGCCCGCTGGACTCCTGATTGTGAGACTGCTTTTCATGAGATCATATATCAATTCACCCATGCTCCAGTGCTGGCCTATGCCGATCCAAGAAAACCTTACGTCCCTGCACACTGATGCTAGCTTGCAAGGGTTGGGGGCTGTGTTGTACCAAGAGCACGAATGGCCTGAGACCAGTGGCCTTTGCCAGTAGAAGCCTGACCCCATCCGAAAAGAACTATCCTGTACATAAGTTAGAGTTCCTAGCTTTGAAGTGGGCTATTGTTGACCAATTCCATGAGTACTTGTATGGGGCTAAAATACTAGTAAAACTGACAATAATCCTTTGACCTATGTGCAGACCTCAGCTAAGTTGGATGCCACTGGCCATAGGTGGCTTTCTGCATTATCTGCATATGACTATGCTCTCGAATACCGAGGCAGGTCTGAACACATAGATGCTGATGCTCTCTCCCGGAGGCCTGTTCCCCAGAATGATTGGGTCCGATTGGCAGAACCTGACATTCGGGCACTCTGCGGAGATTTGACAGGGAGGAACAAATGTCCACGGGCGCAGTGGACTGCATGGTGGATTGCTTGGGACCCTCTGAGAATTGCATACCTGCTGCTTATTGCCACTTTTCTGCAATAGACATTGGTGCACTGCCTCAGCTGGACAATGACAGTATTCATGGGCTCAATCCCGCGATCCCATGATCAAAGCAGCTTTAGAAGCCCTCTATGCAGGAAAGATGTGTCCAAATTACGCCTCCACTGATTTGAGAACTGCACTGTTATACAAAGAAGGTCCTAAGTTGAAACTGATCAATAAACTGTTATACAGAGAAACAGTAGACAGAGGGGACAAGTAGACAAACAACAACTAGTGCTGCCCACTGCCTTCGAGACTCAGTACTGAGGTCCTTGCACAACCACATGGGGCACCTTGGTATAGACAGAACACTTGACTTGGTGAGATCCAGATTCTATTGGCCTAAGATGGGGCTGATGTGGAGCAACACATTCGAACTTGTAGTCGCTTACTAAGAGGAAAGCTTTTGCCCCAGAGGGCTGCCCCCTTGTTAACATCACCACCAGTGCACCCATGGAGCTGGTCTGTATTGATTTTCTGAGTTTGGAGTCAGATCAAAGAAATATCAGTAATGTGCTGGTGGTCACTGACCATTTCACGAGATATGCCCAAGCTTTCCCACCAAAGACCAGAAAGCATCCACTGTGGCCAAAGTACTTGTAGAAAACTTTTGTTCACTATGGGGCTCCACAAAGAATCCATTCTGATCAAGGGAGAGACTTTGAGAGTCGTCTGATCAAAGAGATGCTTCTCTGTGGGGAGTGCGAAAGTCCAGAACCACTCCTTACCACCCAGGGGACCCACAGCCTGAACGTTTCAACCCAGACTTTGCTAGATATGCTAGGCACCCCTGCACCCAAAGGACAAGCCTAGATGGAGCCAACAAATTAGCACCCTGGTACATGCTTATAACTGCACCAAAAGTGATGCCACTGGATTCTCCCCTACCGCCTGATGTTTGGAAGAGAAGCTCGACTACCAGTAGATGTGTGTTTTGGGGTCTCTCCTGATGGGGTTCAAGCTGACAACTATTTACAGTATGTGCAAAGTTAAAGGCCCAGCTAACTCATGCGTACCAACTGGCTCAAACCATGGCTGCCAAAAGAAATCTGGCCAACAAAGAAAGGTATGATAAAAAGGTGAAAGCACAGGAACTCCAGGAGGGAGATCGGGTATTGCTAAGAAATTTGGGACTGCATGGCAAGCACAAGATTGCTGACAGATGGCACCATCTCCCTCACATTGTAGTGGGCAAACTAGATGATCTGCCAGTGTACAAAGTAAGGCCTGAGAATAATTCAAAAGATGTAAAAACAATGCATAGAAATCATTTACTGCCCATTGGACAAATCTTAATTGAGTCTGAGCCCTAGAAGATGCCCCTCTGGACCAGTGACTAGAGCTGCTGCTAAGAAAAGATCAAGAAAGTCTGCACCTACAGAAGCAAAGTTAAAGTGTTCCCTCCACAAGTCCCAGTTGAGCATGACTGTCAGTCCATATCGGAAGAAAGTGAGAGTGACTTTGAATACTATCCTTCCTACTGAACTGAGTCAATTGTTTCGGGCAATCCCTAGTCAATAGTGGAGACAAAGCTGGCCTTCCGGACTGTCTAAGCCCCCAGCTTCATCCCTGGAGCCAATGCTCCCAGAAAGTGAAGTGCAAAGCATCAGATCAGATGAAATGGAATCATTGTGCATGGTTGAACTGTTTGAGCTTTCAGGGAGGAAAATGATAGATTGGGGCAGACTGGTGATACACCGAACAAGAAGAGTATTTTGAGTGCCCTGACAGTCCACTGCCAGTGTCCAAAGCTCTCCATGCGAGCCAAATGTTGTGGACTCAGAAACTGTAACTCCTGGAGCTGAAAGTGCCCCAAGTTCTAGCCTCTCTACCCCATGGAGACTCCCTGACAAGTGAGGACAATGCTGAAAATGAGGCTCAGAGTGCAGAGACTATAACAGTTCCCCTAGAAAGACTGGTCGAGCTGTAAAGCCTGTGGTGCACCTCAGTTATGATTCACTTGGGAGGCCTGTGGACTTGCCTCTCAATGTTGTCCATAAAGGAGTGTATGTGTCCCCGAGCTCATTGCCCAAACTGAGCATCAGTGCTAACTCCAAGTTACTTGTGTTGCCCTCAGTATGGTGCCCTTGCCCCATCCAGCCCCAAGGTAACTGATAGGAAGGCCCTCTCTTCAGGTTTCATGTACAAGAGGTAATAACTTGAGTTATGGTACAATTGTATGTAATACTGTGTAAAGAGTGATTACTGCAATGTTTCAGAAATGTGTTCTTGGTAAAATGATATATTGACTGATGATTACATGTGCGAGCCTAATGCAAATGTATATGGTTGCAGTTGAAACTTATGGTACTTGCTTGACGCTGACGCTCAAGCTTTCCCAGGCTAGGAAGGGTGTAACCCCTGCAAATGGGGGTTCCCAAAAAGACTTCCAGGAGCTTGCTTGAATGCTCCAAGCCTGAATGGTGTTTGGCATTTAAGCCATTTATCAGTGAGTGTTTTAGAGCCTCTGGTACTGTCTCTTTAAGAGCTGTCTGCTTGCAGACATAATTAGTTTGTATGGGGGACTGTGTGCTTCTCTGAGTACCAATTAGCTGCTAATTCACTTCATTTTTGCAGTCACTAGGAGTGCAAAGGGAACCTATCTGAAAGATGTAACTGTTTGCCAGAAATTATTTAGAGTAATAATGAAATTACAGTTTGTCTAACCTGCTTTCTTTGCAGTCAGAACTGTGTCTGCTAGTTCCCATTCTAGTTTTGAACTGCTGAACTGGACCAATCAGTGGGGTAAGCTAGCTCTAAAATGATGCCTTGGACGAATCAGAACTTGGACTCATAATCTGAGCCAGCCACAAGAGGATTGTATGGGCAGTGACTCTGGGAGATGTAGTTTAGACTTCAGTGCCTTTTGGACCAACAGCAGCAGTCTATTGTGAGTGACAGCCAATCCAGTCAAGAACTGGGAGGAACTCAAAGGAAGTGCCAGTTTCGTCAGTTGGAGTTCAGTTGAGCTTTGGCAGTGAAGAAGGAGCCCTGTACTTTTCAGTGTGCAGTTTTAGTCAAAAACGTGTGTAGGCCCAGAGTTCCGGTCTGCAGCTTGTTAGGACTGAATCTGTCCTGTGAAAAGAATCAGAGGATCTCTGAAGAGTAGAAACCAGGCTCACCCTGTAGAAGACTGGAGGAATTGCTGAAAATTACACTCGGTCTGTCAGGAACTGAATCTGCTGTGTGTTCTCCCGGTATTGTGCAGTAATTGCGATCGGGATACAGATGCAGCCTGCCTGGTATAGTGCTTTCTTTTATATGGATGTGTGAAGAGGTTTGTGTACCTCAAGTGAGCCCTGCTGACATTGAAGGACCCTATCTTATTTGGAGGTCGTGAGTACTAATTCAGGTCGCTCCTGTTGAATTGCCACATTAAATCCAAATGGAATTACTGTACTGCTGACTGTTTAATTCTCCTTTTCTCTGTGTGAAAGGGCCCCACCAGCTGCCACGGTTTGGACTAGCCACTAGGGCTTGGGTACCCAGGACAGTAACTGATAGGGATAGGCCTGTGCACAGAGCCATAGGTAGATTATTAGAGTGATAAGCTAATTAACCTGATTTCCCCTGTCCTTGTTATATCCCCCTAAATAAATCAGAGCTGCTTGTTTCAGCAAAGTTATACTGCCTGAGGTATTTGTCTATGTTAAAGTACTGTTCTGTGATTGTTGCACTGTATCTCATTTCACAGGAGGTCCCAGTGCGGAACCAGACCTGGGGGTAAGTGTATACTGTGAAGGTAATTTGATATATTGTGTGGGCACTAGTGGGAAGAAAGGGGTTGCAGTGTCCCAGAGGGCTGTGACCAAGTTAGTTTAACTATTGCAAACCCTGACCTCTGGGTGGAGGCACCCGCCATTGGATCCAGGCCCCTCAACCTGTTAGTGGCAAATCAGGCAGGGGTAGTAGCCCCTGGGATAGCGCCATCTAGGGGTTACACAAGAAAAGAGGGATTGCCCTCAATGCACCGCAACCGAAAAACACAAAAGAATGGCATTCAGATGTGCATAGCGGCACCAATCTGGATGCTGTAAACCACCACCAGCAGCTCAGATTTGGCTGTGTGAATGAGGCACTAGACCGAAGGTTTTAAGGGCTACTATGCCTGAATAAATTCAACTTTTATATATTTAGACCTGTGCACTTGTTCTTTATTTGAGGTTAGTGTGTGCAAGGCTTTTTGTCGCAATAATTGAAGTTAGTCTTTTGCACCACCTTATCCTTGTGCGCTCTCCTGAGTAAGTTTACCATCTGAGGAATATCACCCGGGTGAAGCACCTGGTACCTTACGATGATCTTCCTACTTTGGCCCATGCCTTCGTTACCTCCTGCCTTGACTACTGCAACACCCTTTACCTAGGGCTACTGGGGGTTGATATCCGCTGCTTGCAGCTAGTGCAGAATGTGGCAGCCAGGCTACTGACTGGTGCCTCTAGGACCAGTCATGTAATGCCTGTGCTCCATGGACTGCACTGGCTGCCAGTACAGTGGCGGATCACCTTCAAGGTCGGTTTGCTGACCTGTAAGGCCCTATACAACCAAGGACCTAGTTACCTGCAAGACTTCCTTCATCCTTACTGTCCCTCCTGCTCTCTCTGATCCACCGACGAGGGATTGCTAGAGATTCCCAGGGTCCATTTAAAGACAACTGGGGCCAGGTCATTTAGTTTTATGGCCCCCACCCTGTGAAATTCTCAACCTCGTCGGGTGCAAGATTGCCTGACCGTCCAAAGTTTTAAAGCTGCTCTTAAAACCTTCCTATTTAATCTAGCCTATCTTGATTTTTAATGCCACTGTGGTATATATTGTTTTAATCTGCTGTGTTTATTTATTGATGTATTTATATTTATTGTGTTGTACAAGAGCCTTGATTTTAGAAAGGTGCTTTTTTATAAATAAAGATTGATTATTTGGCAGCCCCGTTAATCTGTCTGGGGGAAGGTGCAAAAGTAGCTCCTCCTTTATCCACCACCTCTGTTTCCTTCCACTTTGAATTCTATGGGGATACACTGTAAAGAAGCAGGATTCTGAGCTGGACAGCACAGAAATACTACTCTAAGTTCGGAAGAGGAAGGATCCAGATTTATTTCACTGTTTTGCAGTAACTGCTCATTGCTGTTTTTGTTTTAAAACTTAGATTGTGGGCTTTTAGTGGCACAGTAATTTCTTGCTATCTTTACTTAGAATTGTTTTTGGGCTGTTGAAAATTTAAAACCTAGCTTGGTGTGCTTGTAGTGGTGGTGTATTCCTTTGCTGTCTTTAATTGCTGCAAATTTCTGCCAACCCTCCACCCATGACCCCCCTTAATTATATGCCTTGTTAAATCTGACTGACAGGAGTCAAGCACAGGGAATAGCAAGGGTTGTGGAGTAGGAGGGGCATAAGGGGAGGAAGCCCGCCCTCGGCACAAGTGTTTTGACTAATTTTGTTTGTTTGTTTTCCTTCTTTAAAGAAACGTATCTGAGGATCAGTGGCAGGATTTTTAGGACAGTAAATTATAAAAAGGGAACTAGGAGACTTCAGTAACAGATAAGTACTGTAATAGCAGTATAAGTGCAGTATAATGTGGGGAGTGGCGCAATGCAGTGGCTGCAGGGCAGCCATATTCAGGCAGACCTTCTGGACAATGAAGTGCTGCCCCATCTGCAGGCATCTCTCTGGACTGTGGGATGAGGTAGCCACACTCAGAGTGAAAGTAAACTTGGTCAGGAGTACCTTCACCCCTATCCAGAGACCACCCAGTTCAATGCTGCTGCCTTAAAGGATGCAAAGAACGAGGAGCACATGGATGACAGGAAGCTCGGGGAGGGTTAGGGCAGTCAGGCAGAGGCACATCCCAGATCCTATTCCACTCCAGAATGCATATGCTGCACTGGCAAATGGAGACAGACAAACAGAGGTACCCAGAGAAGTGGAAGGGATGGACATGGAGGTCAACCAAGGAGGTGACCTCAGTGGGGAGAGCAGTGGACCCCAGAGGAGGAGGAGGAGGAAGCGAATCCTGGCGAAAGACTATCAAAAGAGGGATCCAGCTAGGAACACAGGAGGAGGAGGAGGACAGGAAGGTGAGGTGCCTACCAGGTGCCATGGCAAGAAGGGATGGGAGGAAGATCCTGGTGATCACCGGGAAGACAAGATGGGAGGGTGAGCTGGATGTCAGCAAGGCCTTTGACACTGTGCCACACAAAAGGCTATTAAACAAACTAGGGAATATGGGAGTGGGCAAGATAGTAATGCAGTGGGTAGGTAACTGGCGGGGCGGCAGGATACAGAGGGTGGTGGTAAATGGCTGTCACTCCACAGAGGGAAGAGTGACCAGTGGGGTACCACAGGGACCAGTCCTATTCAACGTCTTCATCAATGACATTGTGCAGGACCTAGAAAGCAGAATTTCCCTGTTCGCTGATGACAGAAAGCTCTGTAACAGAGTGGACACGCCAGAGGGTGTAGACAGAATGAGTAGGGACCTGCAGACACTTGAAGAATGGTCAGGGGTTTGGAAGTTGAAATTCAATGCAAAGAAGTGCAAGATAGTGCATATGGGGCATAAAAACCTTGGAACAACGTATCAGTTGGGGGGGTGAGGATATAGCACGCACCAAGCAGGAAAGGGTTATCATCTCTGATGACCTCATAGTAGGGAAACAGTGCGACAAGGCAGCAGATAAAGCAAATAGGATGCTGGGATGCACAGGCAGGAGCATCACCAGCAGGAAAAGGGAGGTCATAGTTCCACTATACAAGACACTAGTGAGGCCCCACCTGGAGTATAGTGTACAGCTCTGGAGACTTTACCTATGTAAGGACACAGACAGGGTAGATAAGGTTCAAAGGAGGGCAACAAAAATGGTACATGGATTGCATCACAAGACCTATGAGGACAGGTTGAAGGACTTGAATATGTACTCCCTGGAAAAGAGAAGGGATATGACATAGACATATAAGTATCTTACAGGGAGGAACAGAGTGCAGGAATACACTATTTTACAGCAAAAAAGATATTCCAGGACTAGAGGGCATGGGTTGAAGTTGGAGGAAGGGCAATTTAAAGGAAACATGAGGAAGAACTTCTTCACAGAATGGGTGGTGAACAAGTGGAACACCCTGCCAGAGGAAGTAGTGGGGGGCTGAAACAATCATGGGATTTAGGAATGCATGGGATAGACTTAAGGGAATTCTGGAGGTTAGGGGAAAGGGGCAACAGACTTCTAGGAAAACAAAGTGAACTTACAAGCTCAAATGGGCAGACTGAGTGGGCCGTGGGCCTTTATCTGCCAACAGTGTCTAAGAGTTAACCCCATCAGCTTTATCTATCTATAGCACTGACCTGTAAAGTAATCCTGTTCTTCACTAGTAGTCCAATTTTGATGTCCATTAGGTTCAGGTCCTTCTCCAGCTGGTTGTTGGACCTGATCTTGGTAACTACTTCTTCTCTTAACCGGGTCACTTCAAGCTCCTCCTGAAAGTCCAGGTCGCTCTGGTCCAGGAGGTAAACAAACTTGCGTACAACATTAAGAGGTGGGCTTTCCGCACTGACTGCATAGACACACAAACACAAATAGACAGGGAGTTCTGTAAATAGGTATGTTCCATTATTAAATTGCTATAAAGCATCACAGCAGTTTGATAGGCATTTTCTTCCGTTCCTTTCCTGAAAGGCTATGGCTAATTTAATCAGGAAGGTAAAAATATTGTGCATATCATCTGAAAAAAGATTATTCTACTGTCTACTACTATATTATGTAAATTTTCTTTTCTGAAATGTGTTTTGTGAGAAGGCATGAAAGAAAAAAGTCTTAAATAATTGCACTAAAATACAGTATGGGCCCTCCCAACTAACAGCCCAGGGGTCAGACATTCAAAACATCTCAAGTACAAGCTGGTTGAAACTGCGTATTTGAAACATTTTTTTCAAGGCAGGAAAAATGGCTATCCAGATCTACACAGACATCACCAGATTCTATAAACAGGATTAAACAGGCTGGGTTATACTGACTGGGCACAATCGAGCTGGAATAAAAAAGTTATATAGTTGTCGCCAAGCAGATGTTAGGATGCTACCGTTACTGCCCCTCCCTTGTGCTCGTGTGGGCACTAAACAAGGTTGAGGGGCCTGCGCTCTTCTATTTAGACTGGGGAGGGGGGATATTCCAGAACATAACTGAAAATAGTGTGGTGCCTCCACCCAGAGAAAGATAAGTGGGCCAGGTCATGTGTGCCGTACCATCCCCTGGGATGCAGTACCAACCCACCTCCCCCCACTGTTTAAGACCACCACCTGGAAACCTGTCAATTGCAATACTTAAATTTGGCAAAAACACAATTTTGTATTTCGTTAGTCATATGCTCACACGTGTAAAGTAAGACAAAAAAGAAACAGACTATTAATAGCAGCAATCGGTCATATGGATGAAAAGGGTGGTTAAGAGATACTCAGTAGTGGCAGTTTCCAATAATCCAGGCACCTCTTACAGGAATAAGACCCTCCCCCACACCACGAAAGGGATCCCTCTGCTAACTGTACTGTTAGACCCACTACCCACAGTAGTCCAGTTCCACAGCATTAACAGGGATTTTACTGTCAGATAAAAAATGACTACAGTTTTTAATCACTGGCTACCCAAACTAACTTAACGGCTGCAGGCCTGATGATGCCTAGGCTAGGAGGATGCTGTGCTGCTGCACTTAACAGCGTACTGCAAACCTGCGATAATAAACCCCACCCAAGTGACTTTTGCTGGCAAATAAGACAGCCAAAAAATCTGTAATCTAAAAGGGAAAATGGCACTCCAACACGAAAACTGTAATTGTAATACTCTTTAAACTTAGGCTTGCAAGCGTCTTTGATGTCTGACTGACTAGATCCTCAGTCATGCGTCACAGCTCTCCCCTCTCACAGCGCAGACGAAACTCCCACTGACGAAAACTGTAAGGCTGAAGCGCCAGGGCTGGTGATTTGACATCCTCCAGTCACAACAACTGTTTGTATATTCCAAGTAATATAAATATTTAAAATAAATCTTCAAAATGCCTAAGCTGGTGGTCTCGGAGTCCTTGAGTGCTTCTATCTGTTCCTGTCTACAACAATGAACCTCGCAACTCTGCCACCTGTAGTCACTCAGGCGGCAGTACAGCAGCAGGTTATACTATTCATCTACCTCAGAGATAGTGTGTGTCCTTTGGGACACTCATCTATCCCCATGCCAGCCCCTAGTAACCTATGCTCAGGGTGAAAAGCTGGGTTACTGGCATCAAAAGTGCAAGCAATGCCACTCTACAGGCCACTTTTACAGGAAATGAATACCTTTACAAATATATGCTGACTTTAACCCTGTTGCTTCTTACCACACTGTGACTTACAAAACAGAAGTAGAGCCATTATCTCTGCCTCCTTTAGTGACAGTTTATGTGATGCACCGTTCTAGGCTTACTAAATCAAACAACTGGGATACAGGATTAGAAGTGCAACATGAATCACTTGTGCTATACTTTGGTAGGGGTGAGGAGGGCACAGCGATAACAAAGACAGCATGCAAAATGTAAATTGAGGATTTTGTTCCCGTGATCTAGTTACTGTTTCCATGTACAGCACAGGGACCAAACCAGTGACCTGGTGGCAACACACTGCTCTGCCAACCAGGAGGGGGGAATTTAAATGCAAGCACCGAGACCAAGACTGGGGCCATCAGGAGGTCATGCATAATGCAGAAGTAAGCTGCTTGAAGCTGGCCCAATGGCGCTGGAGGTTGAGGTGCTGGTTGCGGCACTGCCGTGCCATGCGGCGGCCTGGGTGCCGGGAACAAGCCCCTTGTCACAAGAATTCGGCATGGGGAGAGAGGACTGAGTGTCTAGAGAACTGCTCTCCTCTCTTGGGGGGGAAAAGTCTCATGTTTACCGCTCGTTGATTGCCCTCTGGTGGTGACTAGAGGGCAATATGAGTCAGGAGACATGTTCCGAAGTAACCACGTCGGTAGGGAGGGGGTTGGAAGAAAATTAGCCTAGCAGGGCTCCATGACAGTCTGCTGTGCCGCAAGATGACTCCGGGTTCTGGATTGGGTCTCCAAGGAGGGGGCGCCACCTTCTCGGCCCTGCCACGGGGGTGGTAAGCCATGGGGGAAATATCGGGGTCAGCTAAAATGCGGCACAGCAGGACCCAGTCCCTGCCAGGGCTCAGGAGAAAAATCTGTATTAAAAAAAAAATAAAAAATGCCAGCCTGGTGGCGTAGAGGGTTGAGGCGCTGGCGCCGTACCTCAAACCACACCAGCAACCCAGGTTCGGGAATGGAGTCGAGGCTCAGGGGGTCGGCAGGGGGAGGATAAGATCGAGTGTCTGACGGACTGCTCTCCCATCCTAGGGTGGGACTGGGGAAGGCCTCCCCAGTGGAGACTGGAGGCACTATATAGACGGTGCGATGGGGAAACCAGAAAAAAATAGAAATACCACTCAGCGGCTGCCGGATGACGGCTCTCCGACCTCCCCCCCCCCGGTGACTTCAGTGAGCCTCAGTCTCCTCAGCAGCGTCCCTGGGCCCTACTGAGAGTGCGCTGGGATGCCCCTTCAAGTGCCTTCCCCCTCGGAGGATGGGGACCTGCCTGGCGAAGGGTTACATCCAGGATATCCCTGGGACCGGATGCAATATGAGGATTGGAGAAGCTTGAATAAAGTCAGGGGGTTTAGGAGGGACTTGCAGAGCCTGAAGGGGTGGGGGTCACCAGAGCACGGAAGGGAAGTAAAACAGATAATGCACAAAAAAAAAGTAAGCTGCTTGCCTCTCATGAACACACAGCACAAGTAGCACAGTATTTGTAAACCAGCTGCCAATTGGCCAAGGAGCAACACTAACATCAGCTGGTAAAGCAGCTGCTTTCAAGGCCTCGTGACCAGAAAGGGGAGGCTGCTGCAACTCCAAGTACCACAGCCAGGGCCACAGGATCACATCTAAATTAAAAAAAATATGTATATATCAAAGCACAGGATATTAATGGTAAAATAACTGCCTACTGATTCCAAGCCCAGAGACTGTTCTATGCATGCACCCCACCAGCAAATTCTTTATAGCATGAAGGAGCAGCTCCCCACCTTTGCTGTAGCATCCCTATGACCCCACCTTTAACATCTCAAACTAAGGGAGGAACAATGTATTTAAGTAGCTTTGAAAACTTTTTTTCATCATAAAGTTATCTAAAGCTGCATTACTAACAATAAAACATAGAGAACAATGTATGTGCAACCACACACAACAAGGCTGTGTTTCCACTGAAGAGCTGAAATAATGAGAGCATATGAACCTCGAGAGTGAAGCATATGTTTTGGATTTTTTTTTTTAAATACAGGACGAAAATACCGGGAGAGTGGGAAGGGGGCGAGAGGGCCCAATTTGAACAAGGGCAGGCTCTTGCAGCAGGCAATCACCGGTAGGCCTGAGTCCCAGACAGTTTCTGTAATCAAATGAAACAGTAGGAGAAGGAAATACAGCAGCCAGAAGCCCAAGAGAGAAGGCCCTGAAGAACAGCCAGGCTGAAGTTAGCCCTATGTCTAGAGGCAATGTCCAGGCTGTAGTGTTTGGTGAAGGTATGGACAGTGTTCCATGTGGCAGCTGCACAGATATCTCTGCAGCAGACACATTCCTGAAAACAATCTGTGGAAGCAGCCATACCCCTGGTATAATGGCCTTAACAACACCCAGAAGGTCGGCTCCATGACATTGGGCAAAGGGGTTCGCTTGGCATGATGGCGACCCGGGTTCGCGCTCAGAGCCTGGTTACCAGGAGCGGAGATCGGCAGGGACTGTATGCACAAGCGTCAACTGGATGCTTCCCGCCAGGAAGGGGTGGGAACTGCCTGGGCAACTTTGGGCGGATTGGGTGCATGATCGGGGAACGTGATGCCTCGACATGCCCTCCAAAGGCCCCCAACCTGAGGACACTGACGCACGCAAGTCTGAGAACTTGATGGGTGGTGCACAGAAAACAGGAAAACAACACCCTGACTGACAGGATGACGGCTGATGGACCCTCGCAGCCACGGAGCCCCAGTACAGCCAGGACCGACCCCAACAGCACCCAGGGCCAACAAAGGAAGCCAGTAAGGCACATTCTCTCCGGAAGGAAAGGACCCGCCTGATGAAGGCATATTCTCTCCGGAAGGAAAGGACCCGCCTGACGAAGGGATACATCAGATTACCCTCGCGTGCTGCCGAGAATGGGGTGACAGTTGATGGGGATTTACTGGGACGAGTAGGTCTCAGGCAGCCCGAAGGAGAGGCCAGCCGAGGTGCAGGGGGAGGTGCAAAAAAAAAAAACCAAACCAAAAAAACACCCACAATTTCCTTGTACTTTCAGTAACAGAAAACAATGCAACTTTATTCATTACAAATCGGGTTTACAACTTTTGAGTCAGAGACTCACTTACAAAGGCACCTCGTCGTGGGGGGGGCGGACATCAAGACAGTTTTTACAGTGCAGATTAAAATAGAGGATAACATTACAAGTGCAGTAAAAGGAACATTTAACCGATACACTTAGGTTACATAATGTAGTAGTTTGTATGTTATTTAGGTTACATAATGTTACAAAATTGCGTTGCACTCATTAATATAGTAGGTCCTCAGAGAAGACAGTAGGTTACATCCCTGTTTGGACCTAGTAGGGAAGGGGTAGGTCTGGGGAGGGAGAGGCTGTCCAGTGGATGTTGTCGAGCCAGGGGGCAAGGCGGACAGGAACCACAGGTTACAACAGGGGGTCAGTTGCTCCTACAACAGCAGGTATTAAAGATATAGTTCCGAAGGGCTGTTTTGAAGGAGCCAATTTTTGGCAAGTTGGAGATGCAGTAAGGGAGGGATTTGAACCAGGTGGGGGCTCGGTAAAGGAAGGATCTCTGGGCACCTTGAAAGTGGCCTTAAGAGAGCTAATGGTGGTGACAGACAAAGATGGCTGCTGTAGGGAGGTGGAGACCCTGGGTGGGGGGAGAGACAGTCCTAGCAGACATTTCTTAGCAAGAAGGCAGGTCTGGTAGAGCAGTCACCCTCGGGTTGAGAAGACTGGTGGTAGTACAGAGAAGGCAGGTGTGCGTTCAGCTGCGGGCACCATTCAGGAGCCTACAGGCCTTATTGATGGAGAGTTGGATTTTGGAGAGGGCAGTGTTGTTAGCTACAGCATAGATGGGTAAGCCATAGCCCATGAGGGACAAGACGGAGGAGCTGATGGCCAGCCTGAGGGCAACCTGAGGCATGCAGTCCCTGTGCCGATACAGCAGGCCAATCTGAGAGTTAATGACGGCTGACACAGCATTAATGTGGGTGTGGAAGGAGAGGGCAGTATCGAACATGATGCCTAGGTACTTATATGTGGTCACTTGTTCTAGCGGGTGCAGAGTGCTGGGGATAATCAAGAGGGAAGTATTTTTCGCTTTATTTTGGTGGTGGGTGAAGAGCATTGATTTGGTTTTCTTTAAGTTAATGACCAGTCTGCGGTCTCCGAACCACCTTTCGGCTTGGTTGTAAGCTTGCTGGAGGGATCATTGGAGGGAGGTGGGATTGGGATGTGAGGCAACAAGGACTGCATCATCGGCGAAGAGGAGCATTTTACCGGTACATAAGCTGGGGAGGGTGTTGAGGTAGAGACAAAGTATTGGACCCAGGATGGAGCCCTGAGGGACCCCGGAGCGAACGGGAAGAGTGCTGGAGAGGGAGCCGCTGATCTTGACACGCTGGGATCTAGCAGAGAGGTAGCTAGAGAACCAGGAAATGGTACCACCAGAGAAACTAAGTTGGTGGAGAGAGTCGAGTAGAAGGGGATGACAGACAGTGTCAAAGGCCTTGGAGAGGTCAATGAACACTGCTCCTGCAAGGCTGCCAGAATCAAGAGCAGCATGCAGGTGTTGGGAGAATTCCAGGAGAGCCGTGATCGTACTGTGTCCTGGGCGGAAACCGTGCTGCTCTGGGCACATAATGTCATACTTGGTTAGGTATTCAGAGAGCTGGATCAACACCACTTTTCAAGGGTTTTAGAGGGGAGGATGGAGATGGGCGGTAATTGTTGGGGTGGATCGATCCCCACTCTTATGTATGAGCGTGATTTCAGCAGTTTGGGCAAGCACTGGGAACTGGACCCAGCATAGAGACCGGTTTGAAGGTCAGGGACTAGGACTTCGTCTAAGACCATACGGAGGATCCTGGAGTCGAGGAGGTCACTGCTGGGGTTATTGCTGACTAAAGCTTTTAGCAGGTGTGGCCTGGTTTCTTGGGAGGATATGGTGCGCAGGTAGAATGATGGGCGATGCAGAACCGGAGGGAGAAAGGTGGGGATTGGGTCAAAGAAGCTGCTGGGGAGGACCGAGCTTAGGACAGAGTAAGGCAATCGGCTATGAAGAGTGGATCTGTGGTGGGGGTGCTATTGATGGTGAGCTGAGATGGTGGGGGGGAGTGAAACTTCCCATTTAGCTCTTTCATATTATCCCAGAAGGTCTGGGCTGAACCCCAAGTGGAAGCGAGGGTGGTCTGGTAGTGCTCTGCCTTGGCCCACCTAATGGCCCAAGTGCCCTTATTGCGTTCTATGTTGTAGGCCTGTCTGTTAGTGCCTTTTCCAGATTCTACAGCAATGTGCCAGCGATCATCTCTGTTTTTGAGTCTCTGGAGAAGGTGTGGGGTGATCCATGGGGCATTGCATTTTTTGGAGCAGATCCTGGTGAGGGGGGCGAAAAGGTCACAAGCCTTACAGAAGGCATTTGTGAAGTGGTCAAGAGCTGAGTCAATGTCAGGGGTGCTGGTTAGGGGACCAGTCTAGCGGGGCTAGGTATTGTTTTAATTTTCTGAGGCTGCTGGAGCGTAAACGGCAGTGTAGTGTGGCCTGGGGCCACTGGCTTCAGAGTGGAGGATGACCAGAGACAAAGGACTGGGCAGTGATCACTAAGAGAGTTGGGGAGAACAGTGACATCCCGGATTTTTGTAGGGGCAGTTAGATATAACAACATCTAGGAGAGTGCTGGTGCCAGTAGAACGGTTGAATCTGGTGGGCTGGGTGACTAACTGGGACATATACAGGGAAGCAAAGGAGTCCCTTACATGGGAGGCAGTGGAGGCAAGCCAGTTAACATTGAGATCACCTAGGATGACTAGCTCCACTTTGTGAGGGAGAGATGTGAGATAGTCAATGAGGGACAGGAACGTTTAGTTCTGATTCCTCGAGGGTACGTATGAGACCATGAGGAAGAGAGGGCCTCGGGCGGGGTCAGGTGTGATTTTTAAGGTGAGGGCTTGGGCTTCATAATCAAGTTTAGGAGCTGGGAGTGCCTGACCTATAAGGAAGTCCAATACAAGTAGTGTGCAACCACCACCGCGTTTGCCTACTCTGTCTTCCCTGTAAATGATATATCCAGGGAGAGTGACAGCGGAGTCAGGGGTGGATCTGGACAGCCAAGTCTCTACCAGTGCAATTATGTCAGGTTGATGTTGAATGACCCAACATTAAAGGGCAGCAGATTTCTTTAGGAGACTGCAAATGTTTAAGGATGCAAAGCGGAGGCCAGTACAGGGTTTAGAAGGGCTGGAAGCAATAGGTCCTAGGTTTGGGTGTACATTACCAGATAATAATAATAATGGTAGTGTAATTATTCTGGTTAGTGGCCGGTAGCGATGGAGACCCTTGGGTCGACACCCAGCTGAGGACTTTAGAATCAGGGTGCATGGGATAGATAAAGTGGGAACGGTGGGAATGGCAGGGAAGAACTGGGTCCAGGTCAGACCTTGGAGGGTGGAGGGAGTGTGGGTGTTTGTTGGCAGGGTGGGGTGTGGGGGGGGTCACGGGTGTGTCGAGGGTGGGGAGGGCCGAGTTACTGTGGGGCACTCTGGGGATGAGGTGCCTACAGTGGAGGAAAGGTGCTCCAGTCTGTGTGAGGTCAGTACCAAGAGGGTGAAGGAGAGCAGACTTAGTAATGGAGTGTAGGTACCCATAGCAGCTGAAAAGTAAAGGACGAGTGCCAGGAGTAGTAGAGAGTAAGGAGATGTAGAGCAGCTTTGGAATGGCTGGGGGAAAACCCCTTTAGTGGGCGAAAAGACTATAAGCTGCAAATGGGAAAAATCAGTATCAATCAGTAGAAGAGGGAGGGGCAGAGACAAATGAATAGTCAGTGGCGGAGCCAGATTTAGGAGCATTTGAAAGCCCGGGGGGGCCATTCAGTCAGTCATGGACTTCACCAAATGCACTTCACAGTGAATAAAGATGGTGGTGGGGCACCACTACTCACACTGTGGCTGCCAGGAGGGGCGACCGCCCCCCAGACCCCCTCTAGCTCTGCCACTGTGAATAGTGATAGACTGACCACACAATAATTGAAATGAGACAGGAACTATATTGTGTTGGATTGGGTAAGCATGCTTATAACTGGGCCCTCTAGTGGCTAAAGGATATAATCTGCTAATGGAAAAGTCGGTACCAAGGTCAAGGGTGCAGCCCACAGACTTACAGCTCTAAGAGAAGGGGCACAGCGCTCAGGGCAGATAGCAAAATCACAGTACCTTAAGACCTCTCTTAAAACTTAAATCAACTCTTAAGAAATCTCTACATCAGACTAAACATTACATAAAGTGAGAAATCAAGAACATATCAAGCAGAGATCAGCCCTAGCATTAATTTCTTGGCAGCAGTTCCCAGAAGACTTATGGATTGCTGCACAATGTGTGAGAAACACTGGCAGACAGGGGCAAGTGATATTCCTCCAGGGGTAGATGCCAAACTTCAGGGTTCCAACCCGTACCTTGCTTGGAGGGTGAGCGTCAGGCAGCTTCTCTTTGTTCTGCTTACCAAACTGCAGAATGCAGTTTGTTTGAGAGGAGAGAGCCCGAAAGGGCAGAGCTGTCCCCCTGGCTAATCACCTAGACAAACACTGTTTGGACATCAGAGCATCCTCTCTCTTCGGGTCAAAGGAAACAAACAACTGATCAGACTTCCTCAAAGTCCAAGTCTAGTGTGTATAGTAATGCAAAATTTGATGCACATCCAAAGTATAGAGCAAAGCCTCCCCCGATTAGAGAACTCTGGAAAACAAACAGGAAGGTGGATGAATTGATTCAAAGTACACTCTGACACCACCTTGGGATTAAATTTAGGATTGGAATGCAAAGACCGTCTTTGTGAAGAAAGCCAAACAAGGCTCCTTACACATGAGATCCAGAAGCTCGGAAATCCTTTGAGCAGAAGTAATGACGACTAAAAAGAGTGCTTTCCACAACAGATGGCACACCTCGCAACTGGTTCAAAGGGAGGCAATGTGAGTTTCTTTAACACAAAATTGAGGTCCCAAGGAGGGACCGGGTGCCAAATAGGAGGTTTTAGATGCAGAATGCCTTGAAGAAAAGTGCGAGACACAGCAAGCTGGAAAATCATGTACATAAATGCTCGCAGTCTGGGAAACGAGATCCCAGACCTACAGGCAATAATGACAGAGGCTAAACTGGACATAGTAGCCATTAGCGAGACATGGTTTACCAGTAACCACAATTGGGAGACTTCAGTACCTGGCTATGTACTGTTCAGAAGAGACCGAGGTGCAAAAAGGGGGGGTGGAGTGGCCCTTTATGTTATTGAAAATATCAAAGCTACAGAAATTCAGAATACACACAAGGAACCAGAACTACTGTGGGTCACCCTGGAAAGAGGAAATGGGATAGCCATACGAACTGGGGTTGTGTACAGGCCTCCAGACCGGGGGAGAATATAGACACATTACTGTCAGAAGATATACAAAACATGACAGCTAAAGGGGAGGTTCTGATAATGGGAGACTTCAACATGCCAGATACAGATTGATCAATACCAGCAGGAACATCGCCAGAACTAGACACATGGTGGATCCCTGTGGTTGGGGGGCCTAGAACAACTGGTACAACAACCCAGAAGAGACAGGGCTATCCTAGATCTGGTACTAACAGGGAAAGGATCTCAGATCTCCAGGTAGACGGTCACCTGGGAGCCAGTGACGATCACATAGTATGGTTCACTTTGGCCACTAGAACTAAATCATCCCATCCCAAGGCAAAAATATGGGACTTCAGAGGAGCTGACTTTGATAAGATGGTCAACAGAGTTAAGCTAGCCCTGGGAAAAAGAAATACAGGTAGGGGTACAGGCAAAGTAGGCAAGCATTAAGGATGCAATACTTGAAGCAACATCCCATTGTGTTAGACAGAAAAGGAAGTGCAAAAGAAGAAGGAAACCACTTTGGTTCTCAAAAACAGTTGCAGAAAAGGTCAGAGCCAAAAGGCTGGCCTTCAGGAAATATAAGGGGACACAGCAGGATGAAGGTAGGGAGCCATACCAAATTTCCCTAAAGGAAGCAGGGAAGGCAGTAAGGCAGGCAAAGGCCCAAACCGAGGAAACACTAGCAAAAACAGTAAAAGAAGGTGACAAGACTTTCTATAGATACATTAGTGAATAGAGAAAGTCCAGAGGGGGTATTGCCAAGATCAAAGGGGATAAGGGGGCATGTGAGGAGGAGGACCATGTAAAAGCATCTATCCCAGGGGTTCTCAAATGGTGAGGCCAGCCTCCTTGGGGAGGCCCCAACCTGTTCCAGGGGAGGCTCAAGCAAGTCTGGAAAAGTACTATATTTACATTTTGAGTTTTATGTTTAGAAATGAAGCAAACTGAAAGAGGATAATAGTAGGCACATTTTATGTATTTATTTACTAATAGGTGACAAGGGAAGGTGAATGAGTCAAGGCTCATTTCAGATGTACCCGGGGAAGGGTTGGGAATGAATACATTTCAAAAGGTAACTGCAAAACAATCAAAAAATACACAGTAAACAATAGTGCAAACAAATATGAATAATAAACGTATAATGAGTGGTGGTGATTGATAAATTTGTAGATTGATGGTAGAACAACCCAAATACAAAGGTTGAGCAAAGAAGTACTAAGAGTAATAGCAGGAAGGAGCAAAGTAATCGAAGAAGTTGTTCAGGAGCAGGAAGAAGGTGGAAGCTGACAAAGTATGTAGGAAGGTTATTTCATATAGAGAGGAAACAGAGAAAGTAGTCTGACCCATGAAGGTACTGCAGCAAGGGTAACAATGGTTCAGAATGAAAATAAGTAGACACGTAGGCTGGCCTGTGGGGGGTTACAATAAGCAACAATAATATTTATTTTAATTATTTGTTATTCAGATAACACCTTTGAGCACAGAAGCTCTTTTCAAAGGTTCTCGTTAGCATAAGACAAAAGACAGAATGTGAGCCCAAGTACTGAAAGGGTTTCAATTTATTCATGGTGTACTGCGCAAAGTACAGTATGTTATTTTTCTTTGGGGAGGCCCAAGATTATTTCAGTTTTTGGGGGAGGCTCAAAATCTTTTCCATGGATTTGGGGAGGCTCACTGTGACAGTCTAAGAACTATTGATCTATCCTAAACAGATACTTCTGCTCAGTATTTATTGAAGAGAAGGTAGGGTAGGGTCCACAGCTCAGCACCAGGGACACAGAGGGGATGGAGGTGTGCACTAGTCCTTTCACAAAAGAAAGGGTCCTACAAGAGCTCGCTAAGCTCAGGGTGGACAAGGCAATGGGACCTGATGGCATACATCCCAGGGTACTAAAGGAACTAAGGTGGAACTAGCAGAGCCATTATCAGAACTGTTTAGTGAGTCTCTGACTAGAGGAGAGGTCCCAGAAGACTGGAGAAGGGCTCATGTGATCCCCTCACAAGAGTGGTAGCAGGAGAAGGTAGGGAACTACAGACCAGTCACTTTTACCTCAGTAGTGGGCAAGATTATGGAGGCACTCCTTAAGGAAAGGATAGTGCAACACCTGGAATCCATAGGATCACAGGATCCAAGACAGCAAGGGTTTACAACAGGAAGGTCCTGCCAAACTAATCTCATAGATTTCTTTGACTGGGTAACCAGAGTGGTGGACCAAGGGGGAGCAGTTCATGTTGTCTACCTTGACTTCAGCAAAGCTTTCGATACTGTTCCACATAGAAGATTGATTAACAAGCTGGGTAGGCTCGGGGTGGGTCAGAAGTTGGTCAACTGGGTGGCAAAATGGTTGACGGGCAGAAAACAGAGAATGGTGGTAAATGGTATAACAGTCAGGAGAGATGCAAGTCACAAGTGGGGTACCTCAGGGATCAGTCCTGGGGCCAGTCCTCTTTAATATCTTCATTGGTGACATTGCAGATGGAATAGAGGGTAAAGTTTGTCTGTTTGCAGACAACACCAAGATCTGCAAACAGAGTAGATGATCCAAATAGGGTGGGCAGAATGAGAAGAGATCTGGATAAACTAGCAAAATGGTCAGAAGAGTGGTAACTGGGGTTTAACACAAAGAAGTGTAAGATCATGCACATAGGGAATAGAAACCCTGAAGCCACCTATAGGCTGGGAGGGGAGTTGCTGGCAGTCACAAGGGAAGAAAGAGACTTGGGCATCATCATCACAGATGACCTGAAATCATCCAAGCAGACCACAGTAGGTAAGGCTAGGGGGATGTTGGGGTGCATTAGTAGGTGTATCACAAGTCAGAAGAGGGAGGTAATAATCCCTCTTTACAAGACACTGGTTAGGCCCCATCTGGAGTACTGTGTGCAGTACTGGAGGCCACACCTTCACAAGGACATTAACCAAATTAAGGCAGTCCAGAGAAGGGCAACCAAAATGGTGCAGGGACTGCATCAGAAAATATATGAGGGCAGATTAATGAAGCTCAATATATATACACATACATATATATGTATACACCCTACAGCAAAGGAAGGAGAGAGAGAGGTGACATGACAAACATTCAAATACCTTAGGGGCATTAACAAGGTGAGAGAGTCTAACACGTTTCAATACAAGAAAAATAGCAGGACAAGAGGACACAGCATGAGATTAGAGGGAGGCCGATTAAGGAGTAATGTGAGGAAGTTCTTTTTCACAGAAAGGGTGGTAGATGCATGGAACGGCCTACCCCAAGGAAGTGGTGGATATGAACACGGTGCAGGGCTTCAAACAGGCATGGGGCAGACATAAGGGAGCAATACAGAGGAGTATGAATAGACAGGCCATTGACAGAGCAAAGGCCGATGGCACCTTCATAAGGTGGAAAAAGAAATGGGCAGACTGGGTGGGCCTTGCGGTCCTTATTTGCCATCAACTTCTCTGTTTCTATAGCTCTGCTCTTGACAGGTACATGGTACGAAGAAATGGCAGAAAGATGTACCTTGATCAAGGAGTACCTCAATACAAAATTAGAGAGAAAGAAGATACTCCAACACCTGATCCACCAGGCAGGTGAAAGGATAAAAATCATGGGAAGTGGCCCAAAGAAAAAAATGCTTCCAATTCATAGCATAGGTCACCCTGGTAGAGGGCTTACGGGCAGCCACCAGTACATATGTGACTCTAGGGGATACGCTAAACCAGACGAAGGCTAAGTCATTAGGAGCCATGCATGGAGATGCAGAGATTTGAGGTCTGGATGGACTAGGGTCCCCCGCTCCTGAGAGAGCAAGCTGGGGCATAGGGGCAAGGGCATGGGAGGTTCCACCGCCAGCAGCTGCAGCAAGGGGAACCAGATCTGGCAAGGCCAGAAGGAAGCTATGCAATCACTTTGGCCCCCTCCATCTGAAGCTTCAACAGCACCCACTGAAGGAATGGGAAGGCATAAAGAAACTTCCTCTTCCAGGAGACGGAAAACATGTCTCGCCAGAAAACTCCAAGTCCAGGATCGAACAAGCAGAAAAGCAGCAATTTTGCGTTGAATGGGGACGCAAAAAAGGTCCGGCTCTGGAGACACACACCTGTCAAAGAGCTTTTCGACTACCAGGTCAGAAGTTCCCACTCATGAGCCCTGGACTGGTAGCGGCTTAGACTCTCCACCAGGATGTTTTGAATGCCTGGAACATGGATGGCAGAAAGCTCCAGACCGTGCTCGATGACCCAGTACCAAACTCTTATCACCTCCCTGCACAGTGGGTATAAGTGCATGCTCTCGTGCTTGTTTATGTAATAAACCACGCTCAAATTTTCTGTCTCAACTACGAGCCTGCCTCGGACAAGATGAGTCTGGAAGGCCTGGAGAGTGTACAGGATGGCCCGCATCTCTAGAACATTGATGTGAAGACCTTGTTCCATGTCCATCCAATTGCCCTGAGTTTGGTGAGCTCCCCAGCTGAGACCCAAGGCATCAGATGTCAGAATCTGGTGAGGGGGTTGGAACAGCAAGGCCCCCCCCCACTCTCCCTAAAAGGCTGGCTGGCTCTAGCCACCAGGACAGAACTCGTCAGATGGGGTCGGAGACTGTGACCAGCTAGTCGAGGCCATCTGTGAGTTAGTCCCATTGAACCCCCAACGTCCATGGAGGAATCCTCATATGTAGTCGGGCTAGAGGCACAGTGGCAATGGCCACTGCCATGTGACCCAGATAATGCATGGATACCCTGGCTGAGACCTGATGGCAGGAGAAGACCAGACAAGCTTGGTCCATCAGATGCTCCACCCTATCCTTGGGCAAGAAGGCCATGCCCTGGGATATATCCAGAATGGCCCCTATGTACTGGAGCCATTGGCAGGGTATCAGTCAGGACCTTGGCATGCTGATAGTGATCCCCAGGGCATGTAAGAGACCAGAGGTATATGTCCCAGGGTCTGAACAAGGCGTTCCTGGGTCGAGGATGCTAGCAGCCAGTAGTCCGGATAGGCAAAGATGTAAAGGCCCTGCCTCCTTAGGGCAGCTGCCACCACTGCCAGGCACTTGCTAAAAACCCTGGGGGCTGAGCACAGGCCAAAGGGATGAGCCCGGAACTGAAAATGGGCACCCCAGAAATGGAAGTGGAGGAAGCGTCTGTGGAAGGGAAAAACTCTGATATGCAGGTAAGCATCTTGCATGTCCAGAGAGCACAGCCAGACCCATGGGGGCAGGACGGGCAGGAGCTCCTGAAGGGTGACCATTCGAAAGCCTTTGTACTCTGTGAACAGATTCAGATCCCTCATATCTAAAATGGGCCCGAGGTCCCCAGTCTTTCTGGGGACCAGGAAGAAGTGAGAGTAGCACACCCCGCCCCACTGAGTCTGAGGGACGGGCTCTACTGCTCTTTTCTGCAGCAGATCTTAAATTTCCTCCCAGATGAGAAGCAGGTGATCTTGGGGGGTTAGGGGGGTTTGAAATAATTGCTAGGAGGATTGCTGGCAGGCCACTCGTTGGAGTGGGCACCAGGAGGGCTGTGGTGACCACCCAGGGAGCCCCAGTGGTGGCAGTGGCAGGGTCCGACGCCTGTTTGCACTTATCCTGGCTTTTGGCAGGAGGGCAAGACTGCCAGTGAGAACAGCAGTGGAAAGGTGGCTGCTGGTTAGATTTAAGCTGCATATGGTACAAGGAATGGATGGACCTGAGGGCCCGGCCCAATTCCTGGAGGGAAGAGATCAAGTCCTGCATGTCCTTTCCAAAAAGGACGGAACCCCAAAAGGGGGCATCCAAAATGCTGGACTGCACATTCGAGGCAGACCTGGAGCCAAGAGTGGCGCAAGAGACAAATGCCTGAGGCTGCCCCTCTGCCCAAGGCATCACTGGCATCATAAGCAGCCCGCAGGATGTGACTGGTGATGTCCAAGCCTGTCTTGAGAGTCTGGGCTATCTGCTTCTTAGTGGGATCATCGGGCAGGGTCTGAAACAAGTCTCTGGCCTGGTCCCACAAAATATTCTGGTACTGGACAATATGGGCCAAATAGTTAATGGCCCTAATGGCCCGAGTAGCTGAGGATTACACCCTTTTCCCTAGGTGATCTAACCGTCTGAACTCCTTGTCTGGAGGGAGAGCACTGAGGTGCTTAGGTTTCTTGGTGTGGTCATGGGCCACATCGATAACCACTGAGTCAGCTTTGGCTGCCCCCAAAGAACCGTTTACCAGCAGGGTCATGGTAAAGGCGGTCTGCCTACTTGAGCACCACCAGGGCAGTAATGGGATATTCCAGGCCATCCTTGTGAAGTCATCATTAGAGTTAATCAAGGGAGGGGCCACCAAAAGAAGAGCATCAGGCTAGCGTAGGTAAATTGCCATCCAGCAATGTTCTCACTCAGTCCTGCTCCTCAAGTCTCCCAGCCCATGGTGGTCTGAATGTGCCTCATGATGTCCAAGAAGGAGGGGGTCATCAGGAGGAGATTTGGGGTCTGCCTTGGGATGCTCCTCTTCCCCAGAAAAGTCCCTTGCCAGAGGCGAAGAGTCGAAATAATTAGGATCCTCTTCATCATCAGGCTCACTTTTAGGGCACTGGCATCGTTCCAGGCATCCGCCCAAACTAGCATCGGACCTGGTGCCCGACATTTGATTGTCACGGCGACCCAGTCTAACATGATCCAAAGGAGGCTGACTCCTGGGAGTGTGGCGGGGAGATGCCGGTGGCAAGCCCATTGGTGTGGGGCTTTGCTTCTGCACTAGAGTCCACCAAGAGTTGAACAGGGCATTAATATCCATCAGTGGAGAATAACTGTAGACCAGAAGAAAGAGATAGGCTGGTGCCAGGAAAAGGTACTGGAACCGGCACCGCAAACAGGGAGGTCCCCCCCACCATCCCTAGTGACAGTCTCTAGGACAACCAGAGTCAGGCTCGGAACTAGGCCAAGAAAGACCTCCATCTTCATCAGCCCCATCCACAGGGCCAACATCAATGCCACCCCCCCTCCAGGCCATCCTGTCGCTCAGGAGAAGAAATGATAATGCCCTCTGGTCCAAGCCAGGGCCAGCACCAGAACCCTTCCATCTTCTGGCATAAGTGGCGCCAAAAAGAGGCCTGGTCTTACGGCTGAGGCTGACCCATTCACCAGTACTGGCCTTAGTAGCAGGAGCTTGGGCGGCATCAGGCTGCAATGCCAAGGTGACCACCAGTGTAGACGAGCGTATAGCTTTGGTTTCACCATAATGGTGTCCGCTGTCCCAAAGGGCAGAAAGACTTGGGGGCAGGCTCTCCTGAGGAAGACGACTGACCACCAGATTCCTTCCCACCCCCACACCCAACATCTTGGTGAGGAGAGTGTGGGGACTGCTCTGGTCTTCCTCAGTACATGTAGTACTGGGAAATGGCTCACGGGAAGAGCCCAGGGACCTTACCTTGGCATCCCTGGTGCGATGTCTTCCTTTGAAGGTAGGTGGATCATGAGCCCAGCTCCACACACAATTCTTGAGGGTGCATAAGTCCATGGAGAAGCAGGTATTGCACCTGCCCATGTCATGGTCGGTGCCAAGAAGGCCCAGCAGTCATCATGCCAGTCCTGAATGGCAGTATGACCGCCACTGGAGTACCAACGTATTGGGGGGCACCATAGTTGGTCTTTTTCTTAGCCTTCTGGCCTTTAAGCTCCTCAGAACCGGACATGGTGACTCAATAAACAATGAAAATAAGGAAAGAAATGAGTTTGGTGCTGAACTACAACATGAAATTAATAAAGTGGCACCCAAGAACCCAGAGCCATCCCAGAAACTTCAAACTGAGCAGTGATGAAATGAGGAAACATGAAGCATGAAGCAACCACCGTGCACTCGACAGCAGGATAAACAGAAATGAGGAAGGGAGGGGGCTGGCATCAGTTACTGGCCAACCCATGAGTGCGACATCACTATGTTTGCCTCATGGGCAGCAGGATCCTGGTGCCTCTGCCTTAGACCCACAAGTGGGAATGAATTGTGAATACTGATTCTTGGAAGATCCTGCCATTTCTTTCTTCATAATCAATATAAAATTTACAGACTTCAACAAGTTAAAAAAAAAAAAAAAAAAAGTACAACTTTGGGGCAGGGGGTGCACGGTAAGCAGCTTGTTGTGGAGTGAATGAGGGATCTAAAATGTTATGACCTTTGAACTGCGCTTAACAACTGTTCGGCATGCACACACCACCACTTTGCAATTTGCACAGCAGTTTAGAACGTGCACGACAAGGGTTTTGAGCAACCTGATTTTTATACAGAACAAAGGCTAACCATATATTATGACAGCCATCAGCCTGATTTCCAAATGATCAACATAGATGATTTTGTATAAGTTATCATACGTAACAAGGCTGTGTTTGAATCGAGAGGTTTTCATGGAAACCTCTTGATTCAAAAACAGCCCTGTATGTGTATGGTCGCTCATACACAATCGTTTATAGTGTATGGGCAACCAAATAATTTAAAAATTAACTGAGCAACTGCTGCCACTGCTCTTTTTCTGTCTAAAAGTGACAGTTCTACTTGACAGCGCTAACGACGACAGCCTTGGCTCATGAACAGTATGAAAGTCTTCTATTCTGTATTGCTGCAGTAGTGACATTAATGCAGCAAAACAACATTGTGACGTCGCTACTACAGCACAAGGGAACTCTAGTAATCAAACTCCATACATAACAAAGCTCTCCCATACAATATGTCAGCATCTAATACATGATATTTTCATATGGGCACCCACCAGCTGGAGGAGTTGGGGGCCAGAGTGGAACTGGTTCTTAATCTGCCAGCAGATTCTCTAAATAGAGGACATCAGTACCACTACTAAACAAAAGAATTTGAGGGAGGATTAAATGCGAGAGACCACCATGCTGAGTTTTCCTCTACCATGCCATCGTTTTACGTTAGAATAAGTGATTAATATGTCCCACTGAATTCAAAAAGTTCTGTCCCCAAAATTATAAAATGGGGTCCCGCGACTTCCCAGTTGCTTGCTACCCCAGCTCACCCCACACTCACTAGCATGACGAGATGCCGTGAGGCGCGAGAACACGCTCAAGTATATGTAATGGGCTGCAGCTTTTCTACTGATTTTAAACAATATAGATGGCGACCTGGCAGTGAAGCGTGGGCACCGGTCAAGTAACAAGGCCCTTGTTGGTTGAGCGGTGCCACGCTTCATTCAGATAGCCACTATATCTTTAAAATTAACAGAAAAGCTGCCCATTCATATAATGGAGCGCATGGCAACTCTCACTGGCATCTCGTCATCATGCTAATGAGCATGCAGAGGCGGGTAGTGCAGCTGAAAAAAACAGGAAGTCCTTGGGGCCCCATTGTATATTTTCACAGGGGACAGAACTTTTTAACGGCTCAAAAATTTGGGGACATATTAACTTCCTTGGGGTCTTCTGGCAACAAGGCACCAATGGGCATGGTGCAGGACAGTATCTTGGTGAGTCTCTTTAAATAATGGGTCCACTTTTTTGCATACCTTAATAGTTATTTCCAATTAATGAATTATTCATCAGTCAACAGGACTGTGGGATTCTTGCTCCAACATTCTAGCTTAGTTTAGAATGCTAAAAGAAGTTTATGATAGACGTAATAGTACTTACTCAGTGTTCTGTAATCGTCTCTAGCTTTGTTTGCTTTAAGGAATGCTTGTATTTTTATAATTTCTTCAGTCTGCAAAATAAATCACATCACTTTTACAACTTAAAAGAAATAAATTACACAAAGCTGTAAGTAACTCTCTATTTTTATTTATTTTAGTTTTTGACCAGGAAGGAGAACTAGACAATTTTTGCCTACTTTCAGCCTCGTCCCGGGGATACAGATGGATACCAACTGAAACAACCAGATTTTAAGCTGTTAGTGGTATTTTGATTGAATGGGAAATGTGGCCAGGACACTGGGGAAATTCCCCTACTCTTTTCGAGAAGTGCCATGGGATCTTTAACATCCACCTGAACTACCACCAGAACAGGCAGATGGGACCTTGGTTTAATGTCTCATCCGAAAGACGGCACCTCAGGAATGCAGCACCCCCATATGATCCACTACAGTGTTAGTTTTAACCCAAATGTCTGGAGTGAGGATAGAACCCACAGCCTTATGATCTTCCGGCCTCAGAGGCGAGTGTACAACCTGCTGAGCCACTGACACTGCTAACCATCAGTAATTACTCATAAATCACATTAAAAGACAATTTGTATTTTGTACACAAAACACAAATTACCAAGACTCGTCATTATGAGTGATCCCACTTTGTGTGGACAAAAAGGTTTTGCAAGAGACCTGTAATAATATCAGTTATTGCTTGCTAATCTGTTAATGTAACATGTGTTTCCTAATTTGGTAACGTGATTAGTTAATTTCCAGTTGGAGCACTATAGCAATGAGGTCACAGCTTTCAGCTGCGGTTCACTTAGTCTGACTTGATAAACAAGTCAGTTCCTTTCATTATGAGGGCTGAGCTAGTACTTCAGTGCAAGAGTGTGCAATTGCACTACACTGAGAAGTACCAACAGGACAAAAGAAGCCTGTTATTTATCGCTATCAGATAAAACCAGAACAAATATTGAAGTATATTTCCAGGCAGTGTTTGTTCTGGTAAAATCTTGTTAGTCTGCCCTACACAAGGATTAAGTAGGTACTGTATGTGCAAAAACCATTAACAGGTTCTAACATGGCTTAGCAGGGCTTGCGATAACCCCCTACTGAAGTCCTCAAATGGGATTTTTGAGGATTTAGAAGCACTTAAAGAAAAACAATGCTTCAGCACTGACCCTGTATATTCAAAAGTTTCCAATCATTTTTAACCAAAAAAAAGTCAGATAATGTAGTACAGAAAATATCGAAAATGTCTTAAGCCCAACATTCCCTCTCCCAACTCCCAACGTTGGGAGGCACTATAGCACAGTGGTTTAAGGCTCTGAGCTGCAAATCTGGTGACATCCAGCAGATCAGACCTGGGTTTGAACCCCACAGCTTCCACTTGCATACTGTGCGACCCTGAGCAAGTCACTTAACTTCCCTGTGCTCCCAGGTCACACCTGTAAAAAAGCTTTCAGCTTAGTGTGCTAGTCATGGTTAAATAACTAACAAAAAAAAAACATTCAAGCACAGGATTAAACAGTCCCCTACACTGCCTGTGCAAATGCAAGCCCTGGCTGGGATACAGTAAGGGGTCTGATAGTTACACCAGGAGGGAACTAGAAAGGTAGACACGGGGTGGGGTGGGGGGACCCACCTGGACAGTAGGTCATAGGGTAAGACATGGACACAAAATAGGGTAGACTAGAAGGACCAATGGACTTTTTTTTTTTTTTTTTCAGATGTCTATGTTTCGGTGATCAGCTTTAAAAGTGTATATATATGTGTGTGTGTGTGTGTGAGACAGACGCTCACAAAACCAAACAATTTGGACATTCTCTCCCTGTATCCTTTTCAGTACCCTACATACTGCCTTTCTGTCTCTAAATGTCTGTCAGTGAGATAGTCACAAGTTACATAAAGCTATCCGTGCTATATATGTCCTTAACACTGAAGCGCCCACACACTGTCTTGTTTTAAGCAGTAATACATGTGTCATCAAAAATTAGTTTTAAGGCTACAGGGTGCGGGCTCCCTCCCAGCCAACTGAACATTCTCAACCACATGGAACTTCAATCATTCCTTCCAGTATAGCGGTGTATGGCATTGAAATCATCCATTGCTTTAACTCGACCCAAAATGGCTGCACAGGATAGAATAGGATAAAGAAAATGTAACTGATCTATTATTGAGGGTGTCTGAACAGTACAGTGTAGGGTTAAATTAAATGGAGAATAAAGTATGTTTAAGGGCTGGCAGTATAGCCTAGAGGTTAGGGTAACTAGCTGTTAATGAGCACTGTACATCCAGCAGACTTGGGTTTGATTCCCAAAACATCCACTTGCATACTGTGCGACTCTGAGCAAGTCACTTAATCTCCTCAGTGCTCCCAGGTCACCCCTGAAAAAAAGCACTTATGCTTGGTGGGTCTTTCCTGGTTACCAGAGAAGTAAAGTTTAAAGAGCAATTCTGTACTTCAGCATGCACTTTCATAAACAATTTTTTAGCTCTAATAATTTACTGGAGAATAGACACTTGACACATCCAATGGTTCTGATCATTCATGATCTTTACAGGGCAGTGGTTGGTAAGGGAGTTTCCTCACCACCACCACCACCACCACCACGAATCAAAACTACAGACACACATTTTTACCTTTTAAACTGAATACTCAAAGACAAAAAAAGCAGACCGTGACAGACACCTGGCTCACCACTGTTCAAATTCCAGCCCTTTAAACCAATCTTCAATCCACATCATTAAACGTGCCACCTCGGCCAATGTTCTCTGTTGTTCTGCCCTATGCTGCCTCCTCACGTGCTCAGATGTGTGATGTAAGCTCAGCTAGGATGGCGGCAATCAGGTGAAAGGTGCTTTCAGCGAATCTCTCACTTGTGACCAGATGCTGGCTAAGGAAACTCACTGACTACATAAACAGCCTCCTTACGCCCCATCAGCAGCCCCCTTCCTATTTAACAAGGTCCTAGGTGGGATAGATGCTTGCAGCAAACCTCTCTACTTGTGACCAGTTAGTGGCTGAGGAAACTCCCTGACTACATGAACAGCCTCCTTATGCCCTATCATCAGCCCCCTCCTATTAAATAAGGTCCTAGCTGGGTCACTAATTACAAATCCCCCACTGCACAATACCATTTGCTCAAGCTTCATTCCAATACTGGCTAGCCCATCTTTTGAATAGCCTTCTTTCTCATATAACCAGTTCTTCTAGCCTCATGATTACTCAGTAGAAACTACTATATTCTACTAAGTAAGGGTGAACGGATATTCATTTTTCTAAAAGGGTATTTCAGATTCCAGTGAAAAGTTACAATTTAGGATTTTCAGATATACTGTAGCTACCAAAAATTCTAAATATTAGTACTCCACATTACAGCTGGATATTGAAAACCAAGATCCAGTCTCTAATCTGAGATCTTTTGTAACTGCAATGCCCCGTGGAGGCACGATGGGACCCCTGCTGCTAGCGATGGCCAACAAGCCAATTAGCCCAACTGTCCCACCCGACATACCATATAGCTTCCACTCTCCATCCTCCCCCAAAAGCCTGCTTCGTAGCTAAGTTTGTATAGTGATCATGCTTTTGCAGCTGTGTTTACATGTCTTTATTAATTATTCATAAGACAGTGCCGGACGACCAGTGCAGTGGTAGCACAACCACTTACAACGCTAACAACCCAGGTTGGAAAGCAGGGTGTGAAGAGTCAGCCATGGAGGAGGAAGAATGGGCAGCTGTAGGACTGTTCTCCTCGGGGGGGGGGGGACAGAGCCCGGTGCTTGCCTGGCCCCTGGCAGAAGGTGGGAGAAAAGCAGCCCAGGCCACAATGTCAGGAGACATGGCAGACACCGGCATGAATTATACAGGAACTCAAGGTGTGCATGCTGATGTCACTGCATGTCACATCTCCTAGTTGCACCAGAAAAACAGGAAATGCTGGTGAGTGCTTGCAGGCCCCGCACCCAGCCATGCCAGCCTGAACAGGATCAGGACCATGGCAAGGGTTGGGGAACCCCACGGTGGGGAGCCCTGGGGAAAGACAGCAGACCGTATGCCCAGGTGGAGGTCTGGGTGATGGGGCTGAGACACTTCGTATGAAGGAGGACAATGGGGAGATAAACAAAGTAAGGGGGGAAAATATTCATAAGGTAAACACATGCTCAGAGAGGCTGCTGTACCTGGCATTAATCCCTTGGAAATGTCTGGAATAGTTCAAAGCTGAAAATTTGCAAATTGTTTTTACAAAAAAAAAAAAAACACTCCCCCCTCCTAAGTAATGCAATTAGACTTATACACTAATGACCTCACATGCTGTCATTCCTGGGGATTAAGGAATGGCTGGAGGGGGTTGGTCCTTGGCTATGCCTTGAGCCATCCTTCCTACCCAGTCAGTCAGTCATTAAACCCTAGGAAATGGTTGGCCGTTCAGTCATTATTGCTAAAAGGGAAAGTCCCCTGAACCGGTTTTCTGTTTACCTATGTAGTTTGTAGGCATGAACAATGTTCCTTTTGCACACCCTAATTTTTCCCTGCTTTAAATTTAAATGAAGTCACTTCACTGTGTTCAGCGCTGGTGTGAAAACCTGTTTGACTCCATTGCAAAGGTCAAGACCCAACTCATGCAAAGCATCATGGTAGTGGATGATGCTTAATAGCACCAGTCAGTAGAACTGCTACTCTAGTAGTCTGTTCTGTTACATGTTTTCTGAGCTGTGTTCTTATCTTGTGCTGGCCATCAAACTTGACAAGGTAAGCTCCCCACTGTTTTCTGTTAAAAGTGTGTCTGAGTTGGAAAAGATGCTTACATTTACACACACATGCAAACAAAGGGCCCACAACCCATGAGTTGTGAAGGCAGGAATGTAGGATTTCAACACATGGATAGTAGGAGATTCTCATACTACATGTCATATAGTAGGGAACACACAGACAGTAGGGGATATCATACTACATATAGTAGGGCATATCATACATAGCCTCCCTTTTTATTAATAAATCACCTGTAGGAATTGCATTCTAAAAGCTGCAAGGTGGTTGTGGCTCTTTACAGATAGTTTCCAGGCACCAAGTTTCAGGGCCAGCACTGATGTAAAAACATAAATAGTATTTTAGGCATGCAACAAAGTAACTACCAGACCAAGGTTTCAGGCTAGGCTTTCAGCTGAGCTACTGTATCCCCCCTCCACCTTTTAAAGTAGTATCAGGCTAAGGCTTTTGGTAGACTCAGCACATTTGGCACTTACAGACTTACTGTTTTTGCACCCCCTCCCCACCAAGGTTCAGGTCAGGCTTTCAGCACACTAAACTGTATCTTGTAATGCCCGTAACCACCCATGACTCTATTACTTATATTAACTTGCACTGAATTGCGTCTTGAAATGCCCGTAACCACCCATGACTCTACTGCTACTTAGTATTTTATTTTTATGTTGCAACCGTGTCTGTATTTGTTACCCTTGTCCCTGGGTCGCACCTGGAAACGAGCCCTGGCTCAGTGTGCCTTTTCCCAGTTACCAAGAATTTTAATTAATTAAATAAATAAATCCCCCTCCCACCACTGTTACAAATAAATACATACAAACAGACTTGCTGCCCCTTCCAAGCTGCTTGTCAAACTTTCAGCACATGACCCCCACAAGGCATATTAAAAAAAAAAAAAGACTTGCTATCCCCCCCACCACCACCACACACACCTGGCACTTCTAACAAAATGACTTGCTGCAACCCTCCCCCCAGGTTTTAGGCCAGGCTTTCAGCACAGATATTTATTTGCTTTTGTTTACCAGGTAAGCACACTACACAACCAAGTGCCTATTTTTAGGTACAACCTGGAAGATTACAAAGATACATTCAGGCACAACAGGCAAAAACAAGAGCAGGTCTAATCAAGAGCAAGGTCACTACAGGAACATCAGGGGATTTACATAGCAAGGTAGGCAGTATACTTCTCCCCTAGCTCTTCCAAAGGAATACAAAAACAAAGAGATGTGCTGTCATCCCCCCCCCACCCCATGGTTTCAGGTCTAGCTTTCTATGCTTGAATCCTTGGGGGGTGGGGACAGGAATAGGGGTTACTCACTTGTAACCATAGTTCTAGGAGAGGCATATGGTGTACATCCACACTTCTGGCAGAATCCTTTCCTTTTTACAGCTGCAGTAGGCAGAGCCTGCAGACGTTTTGCATGTATAAAAGGAGTGATGTCATGTTTTCTGACCGTGGAACTGACTGAAGGTGTAAATAGTTTCCTCCGCCTTACCCTCTTCCAAGAAATGTTTTCCACCCTCAAATAAATACGCTTTCATGTCAGTCAATGGTTGCAGTGCACTATTTTCTTTCTTAAATGGGAGGTACAAGAACTGGAACCTGAGTAGTGGGAGGCAGCATTAGTTTATTTGGGGGAATAAGATCCACCCCACCTAAGAAGCTCCTAAAGATCCACCCCACCTTTTTTTTTGGTCCATGTGGGAGGGGCATGAGGTGGATCTATCATGCTGGAACAACTATCAGAGCTGCCTGGAGTGCTTAAGCTTCAGAAGGAAAAGCCTGAAACTGCATCCCTATACAGCACTTGTTTAAACAGCAGTAGACCATGGTTTGTGATGTAATACCTTGGCAATCCACTACAGGCAAAAAGCAGTATGCAAGTGAAAGTAATATGCAAATAGTTTGCAGTTTGTAGTTGTTCCAGCTTATGTTTGTTAAGGTTTTTCCTGGCACAGGGTTTTTGACATTTTCAAGATTGTTCTGTGTTGTAACTGCCACACATAGGGTTGTTACCTATCCGGTTTTAGACCGGATAATCCAGTTTTTAGGGTCCTTATCCAGTCATCCAGTTTTGGGGCCATTTTGAGTGCTCGTATACTCTTAAAACTGATTTATCAAATCATTCACTGTTTTGGCTGCATTGCATGTTCAGACTCCAGGTTACATAGATCTCAAATCATTCAGACCTGCCTTTGTTTGTAAAACTAGTCTGTCTGGGAGGTGTAAAGTATGGCCATTAAGACAATTAGCAGTAAATTGACCTAATCTTTTCCACTCTGAATTTTAAGTATGGCCTTTTATTCCTATGACAGGAAACAGCTTTTACAACTTTATATGCACTCATATGTTACTTTTTTCTTTGTCTAATATTCTCATATGTTTAGACTAATTTTTGTTAAATGAATAATCTAGTTTTATTGCCCTTATCACTACACTGATTACTTCTCTCCTGAGTCCTCAACAGCTACTGCTTTCATTTTTTGTTCTACTTAAACATTCCAGGATATTAGCTACACTTTTAGAGATCATTCAGATGAACGGCATGGAATGGTGTGTCTGAAATTGTGGAATGTCTTAGAAATATGAAAAGAAACAGCAATAACTACTGTGCCCATTTCAGGCTGTTTCCTCTCAAACAAACTGCATTCTGCAGTTTGGTAAGCAGACTAAGGAGAAGCTGCCCCCGGAGCTCACCCTCCAAGCAAGGTATGGGTTGGAACTCTGAATTTTGGCATCTACCCTGAAGGAATCTCACTTGCCCGTTTGCCAGTGTTTCTCACACTATGTGCAGCAATCCAGAAGTCTTCTAGGAACCGCTGCCAAGAAATTAATGCTAGGACTGACTTCTGCTTGACATGTTCCTGATTTCTCACTTTAAGCAATGTTTAATCTGATGTAGAGATTTCTTAAGAGTTGATTAAAAGTTTTGAGAGAGGTTTTAAGGTAGTGGGATTTTGTTATCTGCCCTGAGCCCTGTGCACCTTCTCTTAGAGCTGTAAGTCGGTGGGTTGCACCCTTGACCTCTGTGTCCAACTGAGACTGCTGCAGTGCCCCCCCAAAAAAAAACTTGCTTCAGAACCTCCCTGCCTGTTCTCTTTTTTTTTTTGCTGACTTTTCCATTAGCAGATTATATCTCTTAGCCACTAGAGGACCCAGTTATAAGCACACTTACCCAATCCAACAAAATATAGTTCCTGTCTCATTTCACTTATTGTGTGGTCAGTCTATCACTATTCATCAGTCTTTGCACCCACCCTCTTCTACTGATTTTTCCCATTTGCAGCTTATACTCTTTGCCCACTAGAGGGTTTCCCCCCACTACCGTGCCAAAGCTGCTCTACATCTCCTTACTCTCTACTACTCATGGACACGCTTCCTTTACTGCTCAGCTGCTATGGGTACCTACACTCCATTACTAAGTCTGCTCTCCTTCACCCTCTTGGTACAGACCTCACCCCGACCGGAGCACCTTTCCTCCACACTAGGCACCTCATCCCCAGACTACCCCACAGTGACTCAACCCTCCCCCACCCTCGACACACCCGTGACCCACCAACACCCCCACCCTGCCAAAACCCCCACTCCCTCCGCGCTCCAAGGCCCGACCTGGACCCAGCTCTCCCTGCCATTTCCCACCCTTAGCACTTTATCTATCCCATGCACCCTGATTCTGAAGTCCTCAGCTGGGTGTCGACCCAAGGGTCTCTGTCGCCACTGGCCACTAACCAGAATAACTACACTGCTATTATTATCTGGTGATGTACACCCAAACCCAGGACCTATGGCTTCCAGCCCTTCTCAACCCTGTACTGCAACTGGCCTCCGCTTTGCATCCTTAAACATTTGCAATCTCCTAAAGAAATCCGCTGCCCTCCTGTGCTGGGTCGTTCAACATCAACCTGACATAACTGCACTGGTAGAGACATGGCTCTCTAAATCCACCCCTGACTATCACCCTCCCTGGATATACCTTCTACAGGGAAGACTGAGTAGGCAAATGCGGTGGTTGCTGCGCACTACTCGTACAGGACTCCCTTATAGGTCAGGCACTAAACTTGATTATGGAGCCCAAGCCCTCACCTTAAAATCACACCTGACCCCACCCGAGGCCCTCTCTTCCTCACAGCCTCCTACATACCCCTGAGGAATCAAAACCAAGCGGTCCAGTCCCTCACTGACTACCACACATCTCTCCCTCACAAAGTGGAGCAAGCCATCCTAGGTGATCTCAATGTTAACTGGCTTACCTCCACTGCCTCCCACATAAGGGACTCCTTTGCTGCCCTGGATGTGTCCCAGTTAGTCACCCAGCCCACCAGATTCAACCACTCTACTGGCACCAGCACTCTCCTAGACGTTGTTATATCTAACCGCCCCTACAAAATCCGGGATGTCACTGTCCTCCCAGACTCTCTTAGCGATCACTCCCCAGTCCTTTGTCTCTGGTCATCCTCCACTCTGAAGCCAGTGTCCCAGGCCACTCTACGCCGCCGTTTACGCCCTGGCGGCCTCAGAAAATTAAAACAATACCTAGCCTAGCTAGACTGGTCCCCTAGCCAGCGTGCCCCTGACATTGACTGAGCTCTTGACCACTTCACAAATGCTTTCTGTAAGGCTTGTGACCTTTTCACCCCCGTCACCAGGATCCACCCCAAAAAAATTCAATGCCCCATAGATCACCCCACCCCTCCGCGAGAGACTCAAAAAAATACATAACCTCTGGCACATTTCTGTGGAATCTGGAAAGGCGCTGACAGACAGGCCTACAACACAGAACGCAGTAAGTGCACTTGAGCCATTAGGAGGGCCAAGGCACAGCACTACCAGACCACCCTCACTTCCACTTGGGGTTCAGCCCGGACCTTCTGGGATAATATGAAAGAGCTAAATAGGAAGTCCTGCCCCCCTCCACCAACTCAGCTCTCCATCAATGGCACCCCCACCACAGATCCACTCCTTATAGCCAATTGCCTTAACACTGCCTTCTCTGACCTAAGCTCGGTCCTCCCCAGCAGCTTCTTTGACCCAATCCCCACCTCTCTCCCTCTGATCCTGCATCGCCCACCATTTACCACCTGCACATCCTATCCCCCCAAGAAGCCAGGCTACACCTGCTAAAAGCCTTAGGCAGCAATAATCCCAGAAGTGACCCCCTCGACTCCAGGATCCTCCATATGCTCTTGGACGAAGTCCTAGTCCTGCTGACTGACCTTTTAAACCGGTCTCTATGCCTGGGTCAGTTCCCAAGTGCTTGGAAAACTGCTGAAATCACACCCATACATAAGAGTGGGGACTGGTCCACCCCCAACAATTACCGGCCGATCTCCATCCTCCCCCCACTCTCTAAAGCCCTTGAAAAAGTGGTGTTGATCCAGCTCTCCGAATACCTAACCAAGTACGACATTATGTGCACAGAGCAGCACGGTTTCCACCCAGGACACAGTACAACCACGGCTCTCCTGGAATTCTCCCAACACCTGCATGCTGCTCTAGACTCTGGCAGCCATGCTGGAGCAGTGTTCACTGACCTCTCCAAGGCCTTTCACAGTGTCTATCATCCCCTTCTACTCGACTTTCTCCACCAACTTGGCTTCTCTGGCAGTCACATTTCATGGTTCTCTAGCTACCTCTCTGCTAGATCCCAGCGTGTCAAGATCAACAGCTCCCTCTCCAGCACTCTTCCCGTTCACTCCGGGGTCCCTCAGAGCTCCATCCTGGGTCCAATACTTTTTAGTCTCTACCTTAACACCCTCCCCAGCTCATGTACCAATAAAATGTTCCTCTACGCCGATGATGCAGTCCTCATTACCTCACATCCCAATCCCACCTCCCTCCAATTATCCCTCCAGCAAGCTTACAACCAAGGCGAAAGGTGGTTCGGCGACCGCAGACTGGTCATTAACCTAAAGAAACCAAATCAATGCTCTTCTCCCACCACCAAAATAAAGCTAAAAATACCCCCCCCGGGTGCACGACTGAGCACTTCTACCGAATATACGAGGCTCTCATTAGCTCTACAACTAACTGTTATAAATCTCAAGTTTTTACAACTGCAGAGAGATTTTGGACAAAATAATCTATACTTTTGGATTCCTGACATAATTCTGCAGATTTGTACATCAAACAAGATCATGGGGTGGACAAATAAATGCGGGCCTGGAAGTACAAAAAAAATCAGGCCACAACAGAGCAACAGGCCACATCTAATGTAACAGCTCTCAACTCTGGTGAGCCGCTGTGGAAGGCTTTGCAGGCAGCCATGCAGGCCATAGATGGGAAGGTGGAGTCTGTTCTACAGCGACTGGGGGAGCAAGATTTAAAAATAGAGGCTGCCACCAAAACTGCATCCTCGGCCAAATCCCAGGCAATTAAGGCTATGTCCACTGCAGCTAAACTAACACAAGAAATGGGCAGCTCCGTTACAATTTGGAGGCGCTTGAAAATGCATCCAGGGCGCCAAATGTTAGAATTATTGGACTGCCGGAGGGGACTGAAAACCCTTACCTTCCTGAAATCCTGGCTCCCTACTGCCCTATACCTGGAACAGGATTTGAAGATGCACTTTATTAAGGCCTACCGAATTTCTCCCTGATCTGCAGGAGCGCAGAAAGAGCTGCCCCGAACAGCATTGTTGGTGACAGCGAGTTCTGCCACGAAAGATCAGATTCTTCAAGCGGCCCATAATTCAGATCACCTTAACTTTGAGGTTTTGCTGGTTTACTACTTCATTATGAATTCCTTTTACTGTTAATTGTAATTCATTTGTGAGGCTTTGAAAAGGCTCGACAAATTAGGCACATACCCTGCACTGTTTCCCGGATCTCTCCTATGCTGCAAGGGCCCACAGAAAGCAATTTGATGGGGTTCGTGCCACTCTTAGGAGTCTTGGGGTGGTCCATTCTTTGATGATGCCTGAGCGCCTGAGAATTTTCTATGGGGGCCATACATTCTAATTCACTGACCCAGGAGAAGCAGGTAGACGTGTGCAGCAGATCCAACGGGAGTTCGAGGCCTCAAGAGCTTCAACTAACTCTGGAGTCGAGTCTGATCAGGAATCGGAAGACGAAGATACCTGAAGGGGGTAAAGTACAGAACTGAACTCTCAGAGCCTACTGTAGCAGCATAGACTTTCCGTTCCACTAATATCCCTGAGCTGAGACTTTTAGTTAATAATAACTGAACTGGATTTACTCACGGGTCTGTAACAGGGTTTACAATATGCTGCGTGTAGTGTACACCAAAGGGAGGGGCTTAAACTTCCCAGTTTTTTGGAGTGTTTTACTCATGAATCAGTTCTTTGTTTTACAAGATAATTGGTTTAATAAGTTGGTCATGTTCAAATCTCTATAGCATGTTGTTTCAATACAAGATTTTGAACGTAAGTTGTTCGAGTGTGTGGGGGCACAGTTACATTTTAGGATTCCCATGTTTGGAAATAGGGACTAATCAACACTGGATGCTGAATTATTCTTAAATTTTGGGCTACAATATTCGGACTGACCATTTTTCATGTGGAAGTGCAGCTCCTGGGATTATTACCATATAGATAAAAGTATTGTTGAAATACCCCCATATTCATAACCTATATGCCTAGATTAAGATATCCCTTTTAAACTATCTTATCTTGTATTTACTTGTCGGTATCTGGCTAATGTGATATGGAATGCTGTGTTTAAGAGAAATCAATAAACATAAAGATTAAAAAAAAACAAACTTGATTATCCCCAGCACTCTGCACCCGCTAGAACAAGTGACCACATACAAGTACCTAGGCATCACGTTTGATACTGCCCTCTCCTTCCACACCCACATTAATGCCCTGTCAGCCACCATTGACTCTCGGATTGGCCTGCTATACCGGCACAGGGACTGCCTGCCTCAGGTTGCCCTCAGGCTGTTCATCACCTCCTTCGTCTTGTCCCTCGTGGACTATGGCTTGCCCATCTATGCCGCAGCTGACAACACTGCCCTCTCCAAAATCCAACTCTCCATCAACAAGGCCTGTAGGCTCCTCACCGGTGCCCCCAGCCGAACTTACATCTGCCTTCTCTATACTACCACCAATCTGCTCAACTTTGAGGAGTAACTGCTCTACCAGACCTGCCTTCTCGCTAAGAAATCACTGCTAGGACTCCCCCCACCTGGGGGTCTCCACCTCCCTACAGCAGTCATCACCGTCTGTCACCACCCGTAGCTCTGTTAAGGACACTTTCAAGGTGCCCAGAACCAAGACCTCTCTTGTCCAGAGATCCCTCCTCTACCGAGCCCCTACTTGGTTCAACTCCCTCCCTAGCTGCATCTCCAACTTGCCAAAAATTGGCTCTTTCAAAACAGCCCTTCGGAACCATATCTTTAATACCCACTGTTGTAGGTGCAACTAACCCCGTTGTAACCTGTGATACCCACCCACCTTGCCCCCTGGCTCGACAACATCCACTGGACAGCCTCTCCCTCCCACAGACCCACTCCTTCCCTACTAGGTCTAAACAGGGATGTAACCCACTGTCTTCTCTGAGGACCTAATATATCCATGAGTGTAACTCACAATTTTGTAACATTATGTAACCTAAGTAACATACAAATTACTACACTATGTAACCTAAGTGCATCTATATTAAATGTTCCTTTTACTGCACCTGTAATGTTATCCTCTGTTTTAATCTGCACAGTAATAACAGTCTTGATGTCAGCCCCCCCCACGACGAGGTACCTTTGTAAATGAGTCTCTGACTCAAAGGTTGTAAACCTGATTTGTAATGGATAAAATAAAGAATAAAATACAATAGCTGCTGAGGTAAAGGGAACACAATGCAGTATTTAGGGTACCACAAGCATCAATTATTTTTTTTATTTTTATTTAGCTTTTGTTGTCCGGGTAAGTGCACTAGACAAATCCTGCCTATTTTCAGGCACGACCCGGGGGGAGGGGGATACAGATGAATGGCAACTGACCTTGAACCAGATTAAGCTGTTGGTGGTATTTTTTTAGTGAATGAGGGAAATTTGGCCAGGACACCGGGGAAATTCCCCTACTCTTTTCGATAAGTGCCATGGGATCTTTAACATCGACCTGAACTACCACCAATCCAGGCAGATGGGACCTCGGTTTAACGGCTCATCCGAAAGACGGCACCTCAGAAAATGCAGCACCCCTCTCATGCTGCATTACAGTGTCAGTACTAGGATATTAACCCAAGTGCCAGATGTGGGAACTGAACCCACAGCCCTCTGATCTCCCGGCCTCAGAGGCGAGTGTGCTACCTACTGAGCCACTGACACTACTTGTAATAATTAATAATTATATGAACAATCAATAATTAAGTAATGTAATAATCAATAATTAAGTTATCAAAAATTGGTCAAAGCATCTCAGAATACCTAATTGACATGGAAGGAAAATGGGAGAATTGTTTAACAGAGGTGTGAGGAATAAGCTGTGAATGAGCTTGGCACGTCCAGCAGACCCAAGTTTGAGTCCCATAGCCTCCACTTGCATACTGTGTGACCCTGAGCAAGTCCCTTAACCTTTCTATGCTTCTGGATCATTCCTGTAAAATGGGTTATGTGGCCAAAGAATGAATGAATAGTACAAAATGATTTCCTATCACTATTAACATCTATTCTGACATTACAAATGTCTATGGAGGAAGAGCGATATACCCATCAGTCATAAAAAAGGGTGGAGCCAGAGGCAGAGTTTGGGGTGTGGTTTAGCATCCAGTTTTTACCTCATCTGACCCTAGCCACACAAGTTCATGACTTACTAAAGATTGTATATTTAAACTCCACATATACTGTTAATTACGCTGCAACAATATTTCTTTAGAAGTGAACATTTACATACTGTTACCATCCCTTCAGATCTACTGCTTTCTAAGCAACTTTGGGTGCAATGCGTTGTGGATGACTGAATAACATTATCTGTCCTAGCCTTTTCTTGGAGAATACACAGTGGTAAAGATGAGCATGCAGCTTCTATAACCGAAAGCAAAAATAACAGACAGCGAGATAAACAAAGCAAAATCAAATAGAGAGGATACTTGTATGGGTGAAAAGAAAAATAAATTGAGAGAAACAAAAAGAAATCAAAGAAACAGACTAGCAATACTAGTCAAAATAAGTATTTGAAAGGTGAAAGCAATAAACATTGTGTTGTTCCATGTCCTGCTGAGTTAGTTTAGAGCGGGAAAGAAGTGAAAATAATATTCTGCAAAATAGTACTTGTTCAATAAAGTGTTTTTCAGATTGGCTTAATTCAGTACATTTGGAGAAATGGTGCTTGTGCTGTTAGGATTGTTTTGACGGCCATCTATTGGTCTGCAAAGGAACTAAGATGTACCCTAGCACAGTCCCATCATGCAGTGCAGCCCATCTTTTGTAACACACTCAGAGGAAAATCAAAGCACCTAGAATAGAATGTGAATCGCAAGTTTTTGAAAAGTTGTAAAATATGTTTTGATGTTAGAAAGCTTAAAGCTTGTAATGAAAGTTATTTTAACAAAAGTGAAATAACAGCCACGATATTTCCAATAGGTGTGTTCCAATTGTTTTGAAGTATATATAGTGTACACTGTATTTAACAGCTCAACATATAACATTCGGAAAGTAAATCAGTGTGATTGTTTTCATTTATTCAGAGATGATTACTCATACAATTGACAGGATGGGTCTCTAGCAGAATTAATCTTTGGGTGGTTGGACCAATTAGGCCTTTGGCTTTGTGGTCCAACCCTTCCGCCCCCCACCCATGGAGTAATTCTACAGTAAACCCATCCTTTCTTGTGGCTTAGTCCTTACTTGGCTCAGCTTACATGCCTCTCCTAGTCACACATTTTCACAAATACATTACGGAGATAGAAAAGTCCCTCCTAGTGGGTATATGGTGTTATTCAGACTGTCCTCCAACCCTGCCCCCACCATCTTACTCTGTATTTTGCATCAGCTGAAGCAAGAGACTGCAGTGTAAATTGTTTACTCAGCTTGCAGTTTTAAAGTAGTCCACAGTCCACTCAGAATCTGCAAAAACATACGTTATGCTGAGTGTTTTGATTTGTATGTCATGTCCTAGTGTGTCCCTCCCTCTGCCTGCTATTGGGAGTTTTTCCTAAATTAGCCTATTAGCAGATACCCGAGAGCTAGCTAACTGGGGTTTCTGTAAGAAAACCCCTACTAAATTAAGCTCTAATTCACTATTGTTGTTTTCTGTGTGTGTGTCAGGTCTAGCTTGCAGGAGTGTTTTAATTTTAACACTTTTAATTTTACCAAACTACAGTATACACAACCATAAAAGCACAGAAATTGCCCAGATCATTAGCACTATAATTAGTTAAGACTCTGAGGGCCAGGTATTCAAAACTTTGCCCCGGGGCTAAATTAGCACTGCCCAGCAGGCAAACTTAGCCCGGAGTAAAAAGCAAGCTATATTCAATAGGAATAGCCCTGGGCAAACAGCTTCTGAATATAGGATGGGAATGAGGCCGGGCAAACTGGGCTGGGAGTGCAGGGCAAAAACAGACTGGGAATAAGACAGCACTGAATATAGCAACAAGGAAGTACATACTGCTACTGCAGCACAATAGACTATGGAGAAAGCCACTGTTGCAGGTGGAGAACATTGTGTGTGACTGCACAGAGATGTCTGACATCTACTGCAAACAACAATGTAAGCCACACACTGCAGAACTGTGCTATGATGAAGTGAGGTTTGCCCGGGACTAACCTGATTGCACAGTGCTAACACATTTGTCCGGGTCAAATGGGAGCTATATTCATAGCTCCCATGCAAAGGAGCCTAGTTAGATAATCCGTGGGCAAACAGGCACATTTGCATCTCATTAAGTGCTGCTAAACATACATTACCATGCAGTTTGCCCGGTGCTACTGCATGGAGGACAAGGCACCCCCTTTTGGTCGGAATGGAAGTACAGGCTGGATGCTGCAGGCTAAGGCATGCCCACAGCATCCCCTGTTGGTTGGAACAGAAGCACAGGCAGGAAGCAGCTGGAACTGCGTGCTGGCATGCACACTCAGTGCATACAGCACACCCATGCATCTGTGCACACAGGACCTATATAATGTATGGTAGAACACTGTTAAGCATAAAAATCCATACCAACTAAAAAGTTGTTATGCTGCAGTAGCTTGTTGTTATGCTGCAACAGGTACGTAGCTACTGCAGCATAACAACTTAGAACCTTGCTTGCATTCCAAAAGCGTGAGCCGCGTTGTCAAGCTTTACCTCAGAACATTTGCCATTTACCCGAGTGGTAAATTCAACAAGGGGCTGTAAATGTAAAATTATTAATTACCTGCATGGCGGTCATCACAAAAACTGCAATGTGCACACCCGGCGAACTACGGTACACGAACTCCGTGGCGCCTTCCCATAACAAAATTCGTCCCTTGAACTTTGACTCCAACGCCCCTCTTACTTGTCCCATCGCAGGTCACGTCTGAGGTCATGGCAGCACGTCGGATCAAACTTGAAATACAATAGATAGGTGACCATACACTATAAAAGACAATGTATGGTCCCCTATCCGTAACAAGTTTGAAAAATCTTCTCAAGGTCGTCATGACGACTGAACCTCTCGAGCTTCGCTCTCGAGGTTCCAAACGTCGCCATGACGACCTCTCGAACAGTTTACAAACTTGTTATGGATAGAGGACCATACATTATCCCTCTCTCTCTATATATGTGTGTATATATATATATATATATATATATACACATATACATATATATACACACACACACATATATATACACACACATTTATATACATATATATATATACACACACACACACACACACACAGACACACACAGTCCTCACCGACTATAACAGGCACATATGTGCAAGCACATTCTGCTCATTATAGGGGTTGGTTGCAGTACGCAAAGTGAATATATATTATTGATCTGGGGCAATATGGGGGAGGCAGAAGCACTGTAAGACACTCCCTATCACCCAATATGCAGAGATCTCTCAACAGCTTTCTCCGGGCTCCTTACAGTGCAGCCCATTATCTGTTTCTACAGTGCCCTTTCTATTTTGGTATAACAAGAATCACTCTGCTAGTCAAGTGGTCCCCCCATCCCCCCCTGCACGAATCCCCGACCCCCGTGAAATGTACAATAAAGATTTTTTCCCTGGTAGTCTAGTGGCCCCATCCCCCAGCATGAATCCGACCCCGTGAAATGTAACAAGACATCTCCTGGTAGTCCAGTGGTCCCCCCACTCCCCAGCACAAGTACATATTGTAGCTTTCCCCTGGTAGTCTAGTGGTCCCCACACCTGGCAGCGACACCCTCATTCATCCCACTGACAGTCTGCAAAGTGAGCTGGCGACCGGCTCTGCTCTCCTCTCACCACCACAGCCAGCCGCCGACTGCAGTATGCATGAGCGCTACAGAAATTAATCAGCTCATTCATTTCTGTAGTGCTCATGCACACCACAGTCGGCAGCCGGCAATGGTGGTGAAAGAAGGCAGGCGATTGTCCAGCTCACTGTGAGGGACGGACTGGGACGAGCAAGGGCATCACACACTCTCCGGGTGGGGGAGAGGAGACACTAGACTACCAGGGGAAAAGCTACGATATGTACATGTACCAGGGTCGGGATTGTGCTGGGGTGGGGGACCACTAGACTACCAGGGAAATGCTCATTGCAGGTCAGGATTCATGCTGGGGGTGAGGGAACTCATAGACTACCAGGGAAATGTCTTATTGCACATTTCACAGGGTGGGATGGGTGGGGGGGACCAGTAGACTACCAGGGAACAGTCTGTATTTTACATTTAATGGGAGTCGGGATTCATGCTGGGGGTGCCACTAAATTACCAGGGCAATTTTTGCTATATCGCGGCTACAGGGGTCCACGATGTGGGAGGAGCACCACTGCACTATTGCCAGCATTCATTCGGCGGTATTTAGCGCCGTGCTACAGGTCATGCTAATGTCTGTAGCGTGGCGCTAGCCCTTTGAATATGCCGCAGTGCTGGCATTCATGGGCACTCTCCTAACCCCGCCCCTGCATGCCATGATCTATTAGTGTCGGTGCTACCACACAGCGCCAGTGCTAATAGGGCTTTTGAATATTGCGGCATCGTGCAAATCCAGCACTATTACAGTGCTATGGTTTTGTGCTAGGCGCAATGGTTTGAATATTTGGCCCTAGCTGTTTTCTTACAGAAAACCCACTCAGTTAGATTTCAAGTATTTGCTAAACTATAAATGTAGGTACCAGCTTTCTATTAGGTAGAACTAGCATTTAGTACTGATTTTGGTCTGTGACATGATGTTCATATTTTTTTTTTTTTTTACAAATGAAGTGTATGGTATGAAGCTGCAGCCTAGAAACTGCAAAATACTTTAAAGTCGCTTTTGCTCCTGTGTGTGGTATAGCATGAAAACAATAGGACAACAGTGACTATTTCAGCTACACATTTGATCCCATTTTACAATGTTTCATTGCACTACACATTTAGCAGCTTACATTCCTCTCCTGGTCACACATTTTCACAAATACATTCCAAGAGATGGAAAGTCCCTCCTGGTGGTTATGTAAGCATTAATCACCGCCAGCTGAGGGCTCTACCGGTGGATTAATGCCTGCTGGGGGGGGGGGCTCGTGCCCGAGCGCCCCAGCGGGCGTGTCACCGTGAGGCAACCAGAAAGGTGTCATAACAGAGGCTCTGCGGCGCCGCCCAGAACCTCTGTTACCGGCATCGCCCTCCGGCGGGATCACCTTCTGCCCGGTACCATCACGATTTCTCTCTGTTCCACCCGGAGCCGAACGAACACAGGAGGCGGGAGTCAGGTGTGCAAACAGAATTTTTTTTATTACGGTACAGTGCGAAAATCTTACGTGCTGGAGCGCAGTTCAATGATTCGGCGTCTCCAACTGTTTTACAAGCTCTCGGTGTCTGTGCCTGTCTGCCTGTACTCAGGGACCTGCTGGGTTGGCCGCACCGATCCTCTCCGAGGTCGACAACAGGTCGATGTCTCAGGTACTAGTAGGGGATGGGTGGCAGCAGCTTCACCACTCCAGCGGTTTCATCTGCAACACAGCAGGCATCAATCCTTTCGCCCGTATGGTGTGCATCGGAGCCGGCCGCTCTCCATGTACGGGTCGACCCAGTGCTGGCCAACAGTGTGCATCAGACGGTAGTGAGGACGGCTACCTAGTGCAACTGCCTCTGTGTGACAGTGGTGCCAGGCGCTCCGATTTCTCATTTACGCTCTCTCAGCCAGTGAATTGCAAGCTCAGTGCTGCACCCTCTCACTCCTGGCTGATCTAGGTACTACCGGAGCGGGCTGCTACTCTCGGCAGCCTCCATGGCCACAGCTGGTACTGACCGAGCGGGCGTCATCCGTGGCTTAATACCCGCTCGGTTTCAGTCAGCTGTGGCGATTGCGCCTATCGCCGCGCTCCTTTCGAGACCCCGACTCAGAGCCGTGTTACAAACGGTGTTATTCAGACCTGTCCTCCAATCCTGCCCCCACCACCTCACTCTGTATTTTGCATCAGCTGAAGTCAGTACAGCAAGAGGCTGCAGTGCATGTGTTTTACTCAGCCTGAAGTTTTAAAGAAGTAGTCCACTCCGAATTTGCAAAAACATATGTTATGCTGAATGTTTTGATTTGTATGTTAAGTCCTAGTGTGTCTTTCCTTCTGTCTGCTATTAGGAGTTTTTCCTAAATTAGCCTATTAGCAGACACCTGAGAGCTAGCTAACTGGGGTTTCTGTAAGAAAAATTCTACTAAATTAAGCTCTAATTCACTGTTGATGTTTTCTGTGTATGTCAGGTCTAGCTTGCAGGAATGTTTTAATTTTAAAACTTTAATTTTATCAAACTATAAATACACAACCATCAAGGCACAGAAATTGCTCAGATCATTAGCGCTATAATTAGTTAAAACTCTAGCTGTTTTCTTACAGAAAACCCACTCAGTTAGATTTCAAGTATTTGCTAAACTATAAATGTAGGTACCAGCATTCTATTAGGCAGAACTAACATTTAGTACTGATTTTGGTCTGTGACATGATTTTTTTTTTTTTTTACAAGTGAAGTGTATGGTATGAAGTTGCAGCCTAGAAACTGCAAAACACTTTAAAGCCACTTTTTCTCCTGTGTGTGGTATAGCATGAACACACCAGGATGACAGTGACTATTTCAATCAATCCATCAAACAATCAATCAAATCTTCATTTATCCAGGCAAACGTCGTTGAGCACAGCTCATTTACAAGATGGACCTGGTAAGGTCAAGGTTCAGTTTACATAGATACATAAAAATATTCAATATACACACACTCTAGGATACTACATAGAATATTCAGTATACACACACTCTAGGATACATTCTAATCAGACTATACATTAAATTCAGGTGTAGTGGTAATAAGGGGTGAGGGGAGGGGCAGCGGGAAGTGGTGTGCCTGGCTGGTGGGGGAGGAGGAAGATGGTGGGGGCCTATACTGTGGAACGGATAAACTGTGGGCCTTATGAAGAGGGCAGGAGGGTGGCACTGGGGGGTTTGTATAACAGGGGTATAGGGCTGTGATATATGACAAGGGATTAAGGGGAGGTGGATGGAAAGGAGGGGTGCATTTTACAATGGTTCATTGCACAACACATTTAGTGTATCCCACTTTTTCAAATAATAAAACAAATATTTGCCAACCTAAATAACTCGCACATACATATTTTTATACTTTATTACAAAGATACTTCACATTTGTAACCAAAAAAATATTTGAAAATCACGTCACCAAATCATCACCAAATTTAAATATCTAGGTATCTGGATCGACAATAAATTATCTTTCAGTGACCACGTCGAAGATGTCTCTAGAAGGTTAAAAGCAAGGTTAGGTTTCTTCTACAGAAATAGGCCCCTTTTCCCCCTTGAAACTCGAAACAAGCTTGTACAGGCCACTTTTCTCCCCTACTCGACTCCGGCGATGTAATCTATTCCTCCACCACTCTTGCAAATCTAAGTAAACTGGACATCCTTTATCACCGTGCATTACGATTCATTACCAACTCCTTACCGTTGCACCACTGTGACTTATATGCAGCTGTTGGTTGGACATCCCTTACTACTAGGCGCCTGCTCCATGCTGGGCTATGGACTCTTAAACTGCTCCTGCAGAAATTGCCAAGCTCTCTCTCTTCCCTTATTAGTATCTCACATAGTGCATACTGGTTAAGAAAATCTGACTTTATTATGCTTGACATACCAAGGGCGGACTTCCTTTGGTAAGCGATGCTGTGCATATGCCCTTCCCTCCATTGGAACCAATTACAAACCCGTACTGAAACTAACTAGCAGTTTCAATAAACTTCTACAAATCGCTAAGTTCAGCCAAAATAAAAGACACCTGTAACTGTCATTAAGTCTCTTCCTTCCCCATGTGTGCCATATTTATCCACTGGTAAGGTATAACTGATTTGTCACATGAACTGCTTTCCCTTCCCCTTCTACTCCTGGCTTTATCTTTGCTTACGCTCCACTGCTACTCTATCAAATCACTCCTCCCCCCCATATCAGTTGTAGACTGTTGTTTGTTCTAGCTGCCAAAATACTGTATATGTATTGCACACACCAGTCATCATGTTTCATTTATCAGTATGCAACCTGTAAGTCGCTTCCCTGTCTCATACAATGTTTACCACCTGCAGTCACCCTATGTGGTACCCTTGTATGTATATCCAGCCTGTATCATGTAATGTGCATTTCATGTATATACTGTTATTACCTATCTATGTTTGTACTTTAAGTGTTTATGTCACAGGACCTCCTTGTGAATGAGCTTGCTCAATGGAGTTTTCCTGCAATAAACTTGAATATATAAATGTCACAGAGCAAAATCAGCACTAACTGCCAGTTCTACCTATTAGAATAGAGGAGGCAGTATAGTGCGGTGGTCTAAGACTCTGAGCTGCAAACCTGGTGTCCTGGGTTTGAATCCCACAGCCTCCACATACGTACTGTACTGTGCGTCCCTGAGCAAATCACTTAACTTCTTTATGCTCCCAGGTCACTCCTGTAAACAAGCTTTAGTGTGTGTCTCCTGCTTAAAAAAAAAAAAAAAGAATGCTGGTACCTACATTTACAGTTTAGCAAATACTTTTGAGCTGAGTGAGTTTTCTGTAAGAAAACTGCTACAGAATTTACTAATTATATCAGTTATCTGGGTCAATTTCTGTGTTTTTTATTGTTGTTTGTAGTTTGATGAAATTAAATCTTAAAATAGAAACAAATATTACTGCTAGCTAGACATGACACACCCAAAAAACACAAATAGTGAATTAGAGCTATTTAGTAGCTGTTTGATTACAGAAATCCTAGTTAGGTTGCTCTCAGGCATCTGCTAAATTGTAACTGTTGCCATTTATGCTCACTGGATAAGAGCAGTTACAAAGCACTGCTGTTGTGAACTGATTTTAAAAAGCACTGCATATGCTAAATCTATGTGCCTGGCTATGTCACTGTCACAAGAGACAGGGTGCATTGTAGGAGGCAGAAGGCAATAAACCTACTTGTGATGGAGATCCCCAGAGGGAAGGACACACTAGGACTTTACATACAAATCAAAACACTCTGCATAACTTACGTTTTTGAAAATTCTGGGTGGACTACTCCTTTAATTGAGCCATCCCCAATCTGTATCCTTCCAAGAACCACTCTGTGGTGTGCATACCAGCGTGGTTATTTCACTCTTATTTACAGCGTTACACCTTTATCAGTTTTTAATTGCAATTGTGTCTAAATGCTCCACCATGTAGCCTCCAGTCTCCCACTATACATGCATGCATTGCAGCACTGTTTCACTGCTTTCCAACATACAGATCTCCACCTCCCTTGAACATCTCTCTCTGTCACCGCCACAACATAAGTGTGTCTCATAACAGTGAAATATGGTTATTTACATAATATGACTGTGCCATATACACAGTAATCCACAGGACATGTAGGAGGGCCTCTCAAAATGCAGCTGTCATTACCGAGTGCACCATGGAATGTGCACTTCTACTACAGGGTTGAGACCACACACTATCACACTCAGTAAGGACAGGCTGAAATGTTTTCAAACCATTATCCACACTGTTCACTGGCAGTGTGGACACATGGTAACGTTTACAGACTGTAACGGTTTGAATCCATTACAGCTTTTTCAAGTGTAGTGTGGACAGGGCCTGCATGTCTATGTAATTATCTTTCTATCAATTGCATATATCGCTATTTTTACCAGTTTCTAAAACAAACCTGCATATCACATTTGCTTGCACTCTGAGCACATACTTATGAAACTGTGCATATTTGTACTCCACTTCTGCATAGACCTCATACTTTCCTAATATTCCCATTATCGTAAGCATAACTACCTTATCAAAAGCGACCCCCTCTGAAAGTTACTATCTCATTTTCTCTGCCAACAGTCCATCATCATTACACCCAACTTCCTGACATCAACACATTGCTTAAATATAACTTACATTCTCTTGGACAAAAACCCTGTTTCTCTGAGAAAAAAAAACAAAAACCTGTGTAAATAATCCCAAGGCTAAACATATGCCAGCCATTACTTTTTCATGTGCTGCCACCTTCTGTACCATCCTGGGGATTTGCATAGGTTTCCCATAATGCGCTACATTATTGGGGTATGTGCAGCTGTGTTTTCTTTAAAATTTGGCTGTCGGGTCAATATCAGCCGGGATAACGCATACATCAGTGGTATTTGCTCTGGGGTTCTTTTGTAAACCTATATTGCTTACTAGTCCTTCCATTAAAATATGCCTTCCTTAGAACAGAAACAAACAAATCTTACTGCTTACAAATCATTGTGTTATTTCTCCATACCTCCTTAACAATACCACATAACTTCACTAACTTCATTATGCAGCCGTGGTGGATCTGACCAAATTTTATTAATTCTGGGCTGGAAGGTCTTCAAGCTGGCTCCTCCCACCCACCCAGATGGTATCCTCCTCGTCACCACCTCATGACATCAGATCTTGCACACTGGAAGCAAGAAAAAGTGTGCCATTACCAGATGAGGTTGGGTGGGTTGTGTGAATGTGCACCACATAACACTCCTAGAGCTATGGTTACAAGTGAGTAACCCATACTTCCAGAGGCATGGATATGGTGCACTATCTACACTTCTGGCAGACTCCTACCAGTTTTCAGAGAGGCGAGGGCAAGGCACAGACCCCCTATTTGGGAAAGCAAGACTGGAGAACTGAGGACCCAAAACCAGCATCCTGGTGTGACTGAAGGTCGATGTGGTAATGGAAGATGAAGGTGTGCGCTGACTTCCAGGCAGCAGCCCTGCAGATTTCCTGGATAGGGACATCCCTGGAAGCAGCCACAGAGGTAGCGTTATGTCTAGTGGAATGAGCCCTAAGCCAAGCAGAAGGCTCCCTACCAACCAACCTATAGCAGAGGTTGATGCAGGAGACTGTCCACCTGCCAACCATCCACATATCAATCAATCAATCACTTTTTATTTATAAAAAGGCACCTTTCTAAAACCAAGGCACCAGGTCCTGGACTGCTCCATCTCCACTCTAGAGGGACTGGTGATCAGTCAGTTATCCAGGTAGGGGTACACCTTAACCCCTCGGTGCTGTAGGAGTGCTGCCGCCACAGCTTTGCATGTGGTGAAGACCTTGGAGACCAAGGAAAAGCAGAATGGCATTACCTGGAACTCATACAGGATCCCTTCCATGAAGAACCACAAGAACCGCCGATGGGATGGACAAATGGGGATGTGAAAGAAGGCATCCTAGAGGTACAGGGAGCAGAACTGCAAGTCCTGTGCTAGGGATGAAATGATCTGATTCAGAATAACCATATCTGGAATTTGCGCAGCTATAGTTATTTGTCAAGGTCGTGCAGATCCAGTATGGGGGGGCCAACCCCCACATCCATTTTGGAACCAGAAAGTATCTAGAGACAAACCCTGAACTAGTCATGGTGTCCTGGACACGAATGACTGCCTTCTTCTGAAGGAGCTAGGTGATGTCCTCCCACAGGATGGACAACATGTCCCCTGACACCATGTCCTCCCATGGGGCACAAGCTTGGCTGGGCGGGAGAGCCTTGAATTCCAGAGGCAGTCCTCAGCTGAGCACCTACCTGTCTAAGATAATAGCGGACCAGGTGGAAACGAAGTAGCCAACCCCTCATGGGAGGTCCCAAAGCAGACAGGATGGGCCGCAGACAGATGCCTCGAAGCCATCACTGTGCAGGCTTGGAAGCGGCAGCAGAGGGAGAAGCGGCTCCACTTCCACCTGACTTCGTGGCAGCAGAGGTTTGTTTTGGCTGAGGCCATCAAGTCTGCTGTTGCCCCTCAGGGGGCTGAGGTGGTCTGGCCAAAGGAGTAGGGTAGAATCATAACTGAAAGGAGTTTTTCCTTTTTTTCTGGCTCTTGATATCTTTCTAGGCAGATGTAACTGAGTCCAAGGTGGTACTGGACTTCTCAATACGTGTGAGATGGCCCTTCACACCAGGCCCGAACAAGTCAGTGCCCAAAACAGGGACATCTGCCAGCTTGTGTTACATATTGGCCATAAAGGTCAAAATCAACAACTGAGCCCTGTGGCACATAGCTACAGCTGAAGCCACTGAATGGGCACGAGCTGCCAATGTCAAAGGCCATCTGAAGCAGTTGTTTGGCCACAGCATGACCCTGGTCACAGACCAACTTGACTGGCAACTGCAGGCCAGCTGGCAGCCGGAAGATAACCTGGTCAAGGATCCAAAGAGGGCATGGGCAAAGTTGGCCATTATGATGGCCAAGTTAGCCTGCCAAAGGCCAAGGGACGAGGCCACATAGATCTTCTTGGCCATATGGTCCAAATTCTGGGACTCCTTGTCAGGTGGTTTGCCTATGTCCCCAACGTTGCCTGTGCAACTAAAGACCGAGCCGGCGACCAGGCCTTCAGCTGAATAGTGGCAAGGTGAAACCCAAAAGGAATCCCATAGGCACCTCATATTTTCAGAACATGTGAGCTGACGGCATAGGGCAGGAAGTAGAGTGCTGTCACAGCTCCACAGCAGATTCAAGGATGGCCTCCGCTACCAACTGCTCAACGGCTGTCAAGCCGTAGAAGTGCGTGAATCGGAGGCCAAAGAATGCTCCTGTCCCACGACCAGTGATGGGACTTTTTAGGTGCAGAATCCCATTGTGGGGTCTTTGACATCTGAGACCCCCGGGAAGGGTCCTTCCCAAGGGTAGAAAGGGACTGGCACAAGTCCCAAAATGCCCTGGTAAATGAGGTGCCCATGCCCACTGGGACCAAAGTGCACATGTATAAAGTGTCCACTGCAGCCTGAGATGCAGCCTATTCGAAGGCAGCAAGCTGCTCAGCCAAGCTTGCTGCCATGGAAACCACATAATGGGCATCCTTTTATTTTATGTGAAGGTCTGGTTGATCCCGGTTGCCCAGGAGCAGGTGGGCATAACGGTCCTCCAAGGTGGAGGGGTGAAGGACTGGAGGGTACAGCACAAGCTGCAAGCCTGCAGGTCGTGCTGCTGACCTAGGCAGTAAATGCATGTGGTGTGCGGGTCAGTGTGCAAAATTTTCTGTCTGCAAGTTGTGCAGAGTTTAAAACCAGGACCGGTTTTCGGGTCACCCTGATTCCATGATGGGTAGCGAAAAGGTCGAAAGCAAGAGGCTTAAAGACCGAATACGTAGTTCCAAATGAAGAATGAGGTTAGAGCCTACATCTAGCATGCAGCTGCAATGGAAGGAACCTGATGCTTCCAGTGGAAAAGAAGATATGATGTGTCAGGACGGTGCTGAGGATGATGCCACCTGGATAGCTTGGAGAAGCCAACTTGAAGACCTTCCAGCCCAGAATTAAAGGGGAAAGGATTCTGCCAGAAGTGTGGATTTTACACCATATCCATGCCCCTAGAAAGCCTGTTTTTCTTCATGCCTTTGTATGTGCCAGAGAAGGGGGATACATTATATAATTGTGCTGAAAGGGTTCCAGCAAGCTGCATCAACAACAAAGTTGTCAAACTGCGGCATAGCAGCAGTAACAATATCAACAGGAGAAATTTCACCTGTCTGACATTGTTTTCCCCCTTCTTTAATATAACAAACTCCGAGTCTCATTTTTTTCAGGGGGGCGCGCAACACTCAAAAATCGGCAAAATGTTGCCAATGGGTCCAGTACAGTGACAGCCTCAAGGAAGTCACTGTACTGGATTTCAATATCAAAAATTTCAATGAAGTAATGATATATGGTACTGAAAGTCTGGCCTGAAACCTGTTGGGGAGGGAGTACAAAGCCAGTCTGTTCATTTTTTTTATGCCTTTGGAAGTGCCAGGGGAAGAGGAGATACCTGTGATGAAATCCTAGATGGAAACCGGGGGGGGGGCAGCAAGTTTGTTTTTTGTATACCTTTGGAATAGCCAGGGAAGAGGGGACGGGGATTCTGTGTTGAAAGTCTTGCCTGAAACCTCGGGGACTGGGGATGCAAAAAACAGCAAGACTGTAAGCGTCAAGTATGCTGACTCTGAAATTTAGTATTTGGAAACTGTAAAATGTCACAAACCACCTTGTAGCTTTTAGAAAGCAATTCCTACAGCTGATTTATTAATAAAAAGGTGGGCTTTATAAGATATGCCCCGCTCTATAAAGTGTGATATCCCCTACTTTGTGTGCTGAAATCCTGCATAGCTCCCTTCACAACCACTGAGTTGTAGACCCTTAGTTTTTCTGTGTGTTTTTGTGTGTGTGTGTGTGTGTGTGTGTGTGTGTGTATAAATTTAAGCAGTTTTTTCCCAACTCAGACACACTTTAAACAACAGGAAACAGTAAGGAACTTAAAGTTTCATGACCAGCACAAGACAAGAACACAGGTCAGAAAACATGCAACAGAACTGACTGATAGGGAAGCACTTCTGCTAGCTTGTGTGACTAAGCGCCATCAACTACCATGGTGCCTTGCATAGGTAGGGACATGATCTTTGCAATAGAGTCAAACAGGTGTTCACACCAGGGCAGAACAGAGAAGCAATCTTATTTAAATTAGGATGAAGTTGAGGGGGGTGAAAGAGGGAACCACTGTTCATGCCTACAAACTACACAGGTACAGAAAAATAGTTTATGGGGACTTTTCCTTTAATTACCCTACCCACACTAAATCACAAACTAATCACCCACCTCACCTCATCCTATAAGTGACCCCCACCCCCCAAGTTTTAGTGATGATCCCCACCCTATACTACCCTGTAGCCCAAACCTCATCCTAAGCCCCCAAATTCTATTTTTTTATTTAATGTACTTTATTAATATTTTTTCAAGATTTAAGACAACACATAGTAAGATACCTATTCACACAGTGTCATGTAAGATACAGTAATGTTCCCCATACCAACAATGATCGGGACCACAAAAATACACATATAAATGATTAATCAAACTCATATAACATACGACAACACAACATTACATCCAAGTCCCCTCCCCCATCTCTGCCCCCAAAGACCTCCACTCAGGGAAAGTGTGGTATGGGTGCCAGGAGAACACCTACATATGGTTATTTAGCACTATGCTCTTAAACCCTGTGTAACATTTTGATAAACCAGAATGGGCGACAAGTACGGAATAGAATACTCTCCTAAGTCGGTTGCATGGTTGTTGGGGGGTAGAGTGGGTTAGTAACAAGGCTTCCAACTTGCTCCACGTTTCAGTGTAAGATACGGGACGGTTTTTGATGCTGGCTATTGTTTTTTCTACTCTTAGGTTAAATAACATTTCATTCAAACGTTCTGTGTGAGCAATAGCCTCCTTATCAAGCCAATGATGCAATATAACCCTTTTTACCAACACTGAGATTAGTGATATATAAAACTTCCTTTCCTTGAATGGAATATTGGCTACACTTCCAAGTACACAGACCTCAGGAGAAAAACAATCTTGCAGGCCCAACAAGGGGTCCAGGTCTGCTTTGATCTTGCTCCATATAGGGGCAACTTTAGGGCACTCCCATAATATGTGTAAGAGATTCCCCTCTGTTGTATTACTACTAGTGCATTGAGCAGAGAGTAGTTTCCTCATCTTGCAGAGATGGAGGAGGGTGTAATAAATGTTGTGCAATATGTAAAACGGAGTGAGGCATAACTTGTCATTAGACACATAATGATACATATCCTTCCATAAACTATTCCAGTTCAAAGTCAGGGAGGGCAAAACGGATTGCCAGTAGTGCAGGCAGCTGGAGATCACAGGAAACAGGTGTGTGAATAAGACGGACACTAGTTGAGACACTGCATGGGATTGCCCAACCAGGGACAGGACTGTAGAGGTGAAATTACTATTATCTATAGTTCATGCAGTTTCCAAACTAGGTGACCAGTACATGTCGCAGCTGTAGGATACGGAAAATATTCCTTGTGGGAAGATTAAGTAGGGTCAGCAGGTCCTTACTACTGGGAATCTGCCCCCCAACCAGGAGGTCGGCAATATGTTTTATCTTGCAGTTCTGGAAAAGTCAGAACAGATAACATTTTGCCCCCCATTTTAAGATTGGGATTGCCCCAAAGTGGTTGCTGGACATCAAGTAGGTTATTGTATCGCAGGAATCTACACAATTGGGCATGTACACGCATGGAAACATTAATAACAGAACCCTTGAGGTCAGTTGGTAGTTTATTAGGAGAAGTGTAGAATAGGCTAGGGGGTGATATCCCATAAGCCTGAAAATATCTTTCTATATGTAATTAAATTGGGGTATATACAGATTCCTGATTTATGTTTGTGAGCCACCGGGCATATTTGGCCATGTGGCTAGCCAGGTAGAAGAGGTACAAGTGAGGCAGCTTTAGGCCCAAGTGCTTTGGTGCACTCAGCTTAGTGTAGGCCTTTCTAGGAGTTTTCCCTTTCCAGATGAACTGGGTGATGATGGAGTGAACCCGTTGGAACCATTTTTGGGGAAGATGTATATTTAAGAGGTTAATAGGGTAAAATAAGCACGGTGGGAGAATATTAATTTGTATTACACTAATCCGGGCTTGTAGGGATAGGGAGGAACACCTATGGAGATCTAGCTTTATGGTTTCTACCAGCTTGTCCAAATTTTGTGCTTCCAGGGAAGGTTGGCTTAGTGACAAGAGAATTTCTAGGTATTTCAATTCTTTTGTCCACTTCACTCCAAAGTGGGCGTAATCAGCAGAAGTAGCCTTGGGATTTAGGGGCATCATGGTAATTTTGTCGAGGTTAAGTTTATATCTTGAATATTTCCCAAATTTGTAGATAAGACATAGGACTTCAGGTATGGAGGACAGCACTTCACTGCAGTACACTTTTGCAGTCGGGTTGGAGTACAGTATCCGTATCGATTTTAGAAAAGAGGCGGGGAATCCAAATTTCCCAAGCAACAGGAACAGGAATTCCAACCAGACCCTGTCAAAGGCTTTCTCTGCATCCAGAGAGACCAAGGCCATGGGTGGTCAGCATCTCTGGATGCAGAGAAGATATGTGCCAGCTTTCTGAGGTGATCGGCTAAGGTTCTACCCCTCATAAAACCCACTTGCTCAGGAATAATCAGGCTTTCCCACACCTGCATAATTCTGAAGAAAAGAATTTTAGCAAAAATCTTCATGTCATAGTTCATGAGGGAAATGGGATGATAATTTGAAACTTTGTCATTCGGCTTACCTGGTTTGGGCAATACAATAATTAGGGCCTCTAGCAGTGAGTGTTCTGTGATCCCCTTTTAACAAAAAAATGAGAACAAATGGAGAAGAACAGGGACTAATTATTTGGCCAGGAGCTTATAAAAATTTGGGGGAAAGCCATCCGGGCCGAGGGCCTTATCATAAGGTAAGGATTTAATGGTGGCAAGAATTTCTGGAGCTGTAATGTGATGCTCTAAGTAAGTTCTCTGTTCCGGGGCCAGGACTGGTAGGCATATGAGGTTGAGATAAGCTTGAGAATCCTCTACAGGAGGTGGGTTTGATTCTGAGCTATATAATCGGTTGTAAAACTGTTAAAATTCCTGAACAATGTCTCCCAGGGATACTTTAAGGGACCCATCTACTTGGGAGGAGATAGCTGGTATCACTCTGGAGGACTCTTATTGCCTCAACCGGAGGGCTAAGAGATGCCCTGCCTTCTCCCCCTGATCTGTGCAGGCTGAATGGGTTTTGAGGATGGCATACTCTGCCCTTTCTCTTAGGATGTCTGCGAACTGGTGCCACAGTTTAGTAAGGGCAGATTGTGCGGCTTCTGTGACATCCAATAGTGGATCCTGCTCATTAGCTCTAATTTTTAGTAGTAGGGATTGTAGGATAGCCTCTTGCTTTCATTTTCTGGTAGTTGCTATTCTAATGAACTCTCCCCTCGGCATGCATTTAAGTGCGCACCAGATTTTGTCAACGTCTGGTATGGAGCCCGTATTCTGCTCCATAAAATGGCCAATGAAAGACTTGATACCTGTCTGGGAATCTTTCAGTAACTGAACATTCAGTTTCCAAATATAGTCTCACTCAAGGTTTGGGAGAAAGGTGAGTTCCATCCATACAGGGGAGTGGTCCGAGATAACTCTAGAAGATATGCCTACATCCACTATCCCAGGGAAGGAGCCAAGACTAAGTAGGAAATAATCCAATCTGGAATAGGATTTGTGAACCAAGGGGTAAAATGTATACTGACGTTCTGTTGGGTGCATAATTCTCCAGGGTTCACAGAAGCCTCACAGTTCCAGAAGTTTGTGGAACACTAGTAGTGTGGGAGATAGGCGCCTAGTACGTTGCCCAGACCTGTCCAGCTCAGACATCATTGTTACATTCCATTCTGCCGTCAGAAGGATTGGTAGCTGGGCATAGGGGGCCAGCAGGGTGACCAAAAGGGAAAATAAGTCAGGGGATGGTATATTGGGGCCACAGATACATCCTAATACTATTTCAGTCTGATCTAGCATTCCATGCAGCAGTAGATATCTCCCCGCGGGTTCTGAAATGCTACGTTTTAGGGTAAAACTAGCATTTTTAAAGATTAATATTGCTACTCCTCTCTGTTGGGTGGAATTCCCAGCTGCAAAGACCTGACTCACCACCTGCCTACAGAAAAGTAAACTGCCGTCAACAATAGGTGGGTTTCTTGTAAGAAGGCTAGTTGACAATGTAGGGCCTGTAAGTGTTTTATAATTTGATATTTCTTCCCTCTTGTCCCCGCTCCTTTAACATTCCAGGTTACATATCTCATGCTTAGCAGGCACTAAGACGGGGTGTACAAAGTTAGGGTGAGTACAAAGATAGCTCCAAAACTGGCACCTAACAGCCTTGCTTGTGTCTCCAGTCCCCCCCTCCCCGTTGCAGATTCCCCATCCCCCCCGTAACAGTATTAATCAAAACATGCTTAAAAAAAGACCAAAGGTCCAAGACCTGTACCGCCCAAGTCTTCCGGGTCATTATATCAGAAGCTTCCCAACTCGTTTCTACTTTCCCCATGCCCCAGCTCCCCACACCCATTTATAGAAAAATAAAATCCCTTATCATGCTATATCCAAACACAACTAATTACACTGTATCCATCAAAGTTCACTTCTATGCAATGATGTAGGAAGCGTACGGACGTTGACAAAGTCTAGATGTCTTACCACAAACTAGTGACTAGTCCGATGGGCTTTTGAAGAAGCCCCTATTTGTAAATGCTACATCCCAGATCTCAAGAGTCTCAGATGGGCTCCCCTAGTGTCCCTAATGTTGAGCTGCAGCCTACAAAACCTACTGCCAGGTAGGAAACAAACTAACTAAAACCACCCGCTTCCATGTGATACACTATTGCTATAGATATAAAAGGGTAAACGAAATTGAGGTCAGTCCTCCGGACCTCAAGAAAGGGTGACTGCATAAACGCTAAGTCAGACACTACAGGACTCCCAGATAAGGGTCCTTGCAAACATAAGTTTATATGCCCCTTGAAATCTTTAAGAAAGGAAAAGCGTCCCTGTTAAGCTCTCATTGGGAAAGACACAACAGTTTGATTTACATATTACTTTGCCTGGCATTGGAGTCTTTGCCAGAGGTTATAACTGGGGCAGGTAACTGGTTTGTTGGGTAACACAAACCGGAATTTAGTGAAAACCATCAGCTGCAGCTAGTGTAAGTCTCGTTTGCCTACTAACCCAGCTCACAAATCACATTTTGCCCTGCTCTCCCCCAACATAACACAAAACTGAGCTGTAAAATAAATAGTAGGCTGTTGCTGCATATTTTGTAGGGATGTTAAAACATAAACATATATTCAGACCCTATAAGGAAAAGGAACATAACTCAAGTTCAAAAGAAAGTGGAAACTATCAGCTTGGTGGTCCTTGTGATCATACTGCCAATTGTCTTGCAGTCACCAAAGGAAAGAAAACTGTTCCTGTTGTACCTTCACAGAAGAAACTGCGGTGACTAATTGGCTTGCTCCTCTGTTTAATGTCTCAGTTTACAGTTAAAGTTATGTATGGAGCAAGTATCAAGTTCGTACGGCAATGATTTTGAGGGCCTGGTTTAGGCACAATGAAGAGGAATGCACTTTGCATTACAGTACTTGCAACGTAGTAAACCAGAAGCATTTGTCTTCTTGTATGGGAGTTACAGTAGTTGCGACTGTGACATCGCAGGCAAATTCGGGTCGACGAAAACATCGAGACCAACCCTGGAATATATCAGATACCACTTCTATAGCGCAACTCGTAGGGTCACAGTGCATTCAAATGGTACGACAGATTAGCTTGTAAAAGTTAAAGACACTGCTGTAGTACCTTAACAGGTCGAGGTCTCTCCTTCACTTAAAAAGATCAGGATACAATTTCAGCAATTTGGATGCTTGCTCGGCTGTCTCACAGCTATGCCAGATGTCTCGATGCAATATTTGGAGGGTTGCAGGGTATTTCACCCTGTACCTGATTTTGGCAGCAATCAGTTTTGCTACATAGGGGTGTAACTCAGTGTGCTTCTATCGTACCGTTTTCGGCAGGTCTTGGGCGATGCAAATTTGTTTCCCTTCCCACAGCAATTCTTGGAGATCTCTGGTCTTTGCCAAGATATGTTGCTTGTCTAGAAAATTGAGGAGATGAAAAATCAAGGGATGAGGTGGTACACCCTGGGGAGGAGTGGGGCATAGCAATCTGTGTGCCCTCTCGACGACATATTCTGGGCCGTTGGGAGAGGGGCCTATCTTTGAGCATAGTTTCTGAACAAACGTTACAGCTCAAGAACCCTCCTCTCCTTCAGGTAGCCCATAATTACTAAATTGTTCCTCCGTGACCTTCCCTCCAAGTCTTCTTATTTTCCATTACCTTTAGGAGCTGGCATAGCTGGGATATCTCTGGTTCTACTTTACCCCGCCAGTCATCCAAAGAGGAAATTCATGCTTCATTGTCCCCTGTGTGCCGAGTGAGGACTGCCAAGGAGATTGAAATAGTCTGGACATCTGCAGCCAGGGAGTGGAGGGTGGTTTTCAGCAGGCTTAGGTATTGTTTTTTTTAGCCATGGCATCCACTTTCCTAGAATCCTTATCTGGGGGGTGAGATGCCAGGGGAATATTAGCCTTGTCACAGGCTGCAACTTGCACTACCCCAACATGGCTGCAATGTGCTGACAGGAATTCCGTTCCAGGACCTGATAAGGAATATCTCATATCCATTTTTTTATCCACCGGAGGGATGGAAGTAGGAAATTGCATTATTTTCTATGTCTGTTTCCCCAGGGATTTGTGCAAAGGGATAGACACTCTCTTTGACTCTGGAACATCCATCATTTCCTCATATTCAGGCTCCTCCTGATCCTGGTCGGCTTCTTCCATAGGAAGTTGAAGAGTTTCAGCCATCTTCTTGTAAAACAAGAAGTGGAAGGGGGACTCAGAAAGCCTGGGAGGGGAAACACTGGAAGGCCTGTCTGGGGAGATGTCAGGCTCTAGTGGCTCATCTAGGCCTGCAAACTCTCCTCCATCATCTTCATCCTCCTCCCAATTGCCCTCATGATATGCTTCTGGGTCAACGTGAACCAAAAAAAAGTACAACTCACAATAGATTTTGGTTCTGAACCAGACCGACCGGAAAAGAACCAAAGACAAAACCATTTCTATTAAAATCAACACAAGGAGGGGGGGGGGGGGCGCTGATGAGCCAGCTAGCCTAAAGATGCACGTTTCTACTGCTCCCTGAGCCGCCACAAAAGAAAAGAAAATGTAATTACTTTAAACTGAGATATAAAGTATTGGAAGCTACAGGAGGTTGTTGGAAGGTGGGATGGATGAATATGTGGTCTCAGCTTCAGCGAAAAGTGCTTCCACTACAGGAAAACACAGAGGAAGCAACCACAGACCCTGCAAGAGAAAATACAGCCGGGTCTCCCTCTCAGCAGGAGTAGTAAAGCGCACTCAGGCCGCCGAGGTCACACAACAGGTTTTGGCGCACTGGAGCCTAGGTTCACCAGCTTGGCCACAAATTTCGACTGTAAACTGCAAGAACTGGTAGATTTGCATGCTACTCATGCTACACGACTGTGCGAAATGGAACAACGGATTTCAGATCTAGAGGACACTACGAATCCAGTACCAGAACAACTTACTATAATGCAGAAAGAGATGGAGGAATTAAAGGATCTACTAGATTACCAAGAAAACTATCATCGCCAACTCAACTTGTGCCTCAGAGGATTGCCGGAGGGTCTGGAGGGCCAGATATCATTGACTTCTGTGCCAAGGTATTGCCAGAGCTTTTGGGAGTTTCATTAAAAAATGGGCGTATAAAAATCGAAAGGGCCCACAGATCTGTTATGCCGAAACCAAGGCCGAATCAGCCTCCGAGGCAGATAATTATGAGGTTTCACAACTACCCGATAGAGAATCAGTCTTAAAAGCTTACCGTGAATGCTCTGAACTTCAGTATGAGGGACATCGCCTATTTATCTCACAAGATTATTCTGCACGTTTACTTAAAAGGTGCCAGACCTTCAACCCTGTTATGACGCAGCTACGGGAAGCCAAAATTGAGTGCTATATGCTGTATCCCGCCACTCTCAAGATCAAGCATAAAGGAGCTACGTACTCTTTTTGGGAAGTGCCTAAAGCAGAAATATTTGTTAAGGAGCTGAAAAGGAAGAGTGGATGATAGAACCCAATGCTGTGAGACGGAATCGCTATAAATGGAAGACAGGCTAATTGGCGTGGTGGAAACTGGCACTGGGAAATTCAAATGGTGTTCATTTGACTTTTTTTTTGTGTGTTGTTTTTATAATGGACATTGATCCTTAGAGAAACAAGGATTAGACGGACCGGTGTAATTTTAGTCCACACGAGGGGATCCCTGAAGTGAATATGGGATTAAAAACATATTGCAGCATGCATGAGATTTCATTTCTCGCACCTGGACTGGTTCTTTTTATTTTATTTTATAACCTCCATGGGGATAACGGAGGAAAGTATAAACTTACTAAGGACTTTTGCTGGCTTGCCACCATCAACAGACTCAAGTGACATTCTAAATCTTAAAGCTGAGTGGCTAATGAGAGGGTTGAACTTAGTAGGCAGAGGACTGTAAAGTTTGGAGAGGGGAAGGAGCTGAAAGTGATTGGAAAACAACAAGCTTTTTCTTTTGTATACATACAGGGTTATGGGGAAGGGGGTACGGTATAGAGGCAAGGCTGAAATGAAGGGGAACTCCTCCTTATTGCGACTATGAGTTAGAAATGCCTCCAACAGATCCATATAAAGGGTTATAAGTAACTTTTTTTTTACACTAAAAGTGGCGGCTCAGGGGGGATGTGTTTGTCTGATAAAGGGTTGGGATTGTAAAATGTCCGCTTATCGCAGTTACTGTTACAAAAGAGGGGAAGGAGGCAAGGAAATAAGGGTGGGGGGAGAGGAAGGAATGGGAGGGGGGGTTTGTATATAGTTGTTGTTGAAATGTTATGTTATATGTTTTCACTTATTTACAGATCCAAAAATAACACCAATCTATGGATATGGGGGGTTGGAGGAGGGAAATTGGGAGAAACAAATGAACCTATGACGAAAGGGAGAATACAAAAAGATGAAGGATGGCTGGATTGAAGGAACTGACCATTGTTTCATGGAATGTTAGGAGAATAGCCACTCCCATTAAACGCACGATGCTACTGATGGCGCTGAAACGTCAAGACGCCCAAGTAGCTATGTTGCAGGAAACCCATCTCACGGATAAGGAACATGCGAAATTGAAGAGGGGTTGGGTTGGGGAGTGTTATTCGGCGGCTTATCGATCTCATAAGAGGGGAGTGACTGTTCTCCTACATAAAAGCTTGCCATTTAAGAAAGAAAAACTTGTGACTGATCCGGTTGATGGGAGGTACGTTTTTGTAACCGGTACTATACATGGGGAGACAGTTATGCTTGGGAGTGTTTATGCCCTTGCGGTGCATGAACCAACCTTCTATAGAACATTAATGGCTCTCTTGAAAGTGGAACAATTCCCAAATTTAATACTAGGAGGCGACATGAATTGTTTGTTTAACCCCACTCTAGACCATTCAAAAGGTAAAAGGGCCCGGAAAGGGGTGATTCGGGAATGGTTGGCGAGGATGTGCGACTTGGATTTAATTGATGGGTGGCGTGTAGCCAATCCTATGGCTAGAGAATATACTTTTTTCTCGCACCCACACCAGATCTGGTCACGTTTGGACTACGTGTTGCTCCCTCGGACTTGGTATTTTCGGGTTAGTGAAGTCAGGCACAGTCCAATACATATATCGGACCACGCAATGATCATTCTGACATTGAAATGGGGGGGGGGGGAGAAGAAAGAGTCCCAGTACGTGGAGATTCCCTAACTATCTGCTAGCTAATAAAAAATTCAAGGAGTATATACAGCATCAATGGAAACTGTATGTGCAAACTAATTCAGAGTCAGCTACTTCATGAGCTATTTTTTGGGACGCAGGGAAAGCGTTCATGAGAGGATCTATTATTAGTTCTGTAGCTCATTATAAGCGTAAAATTAGGGAAAGGAGGATGAACCTGGAACAGCAACTTATGGTTTAGAAGGGAAAAGCAGCTAGAGGGGAGGGTGGGGAGAATATACAGCAGTTGCTGAACGGAACTAGGGAAGCCCTCAATAATTTGCTATTGGGAGAAGCTAGGAAAACCTGCCTCTTTGTCAGGAAACATTTCTATGAATGGGGCAACAGACCGAGCACTATGTTGGCCAATTTAATTAGAGGGAAAAGAGGATCGCATTTGATTCAGGCTATAAGGGGGGAAGATGGGGTATTACGGAAAGACATTGGGGGTATTGGATAATGCTTTAAGAGATTCTATCGGAGACTATCAGTCACAAGCTGAGGACGGAGGAGAAGGGATGAGAGATTTCTTGAATGGAATAACTCTCCCTAGGGTCACACAAATACAACGGGACTGGCTAGATTCAGATATAACAAAAGAAGAAATTATAAAAGCGATCGGGGCCCTTAAGAGAGGGAAAACTAGTGGGCCGGACGGATTTCCAGTTGAATACTATAAAAATATGCAGCCACAGATAGTAGAACATTTGGAAGCTGTATTCAAAGAAGCCAGGGAAGAGGGAGGACAGTTACCACTATCCTGGGGGGAAGCAACGATATGTCTGATTCCAAAGGCAGGAAAAGACTTGTTTGAATGCTCCTTTTTTAGACCGATATCCCTCCTAAACAGTGACTCCAAGATATTGGCCAAGGTTCTGGCGAGTAGATTGGAAATAATATTACCAAGGCTTCTTCACCCAGATCAGACCGGGTTTATTCGAGATAGATATTCTTATCATAATGTGCAGACCCTGTTAAATGTGATTTGGGGAGCACAACATCTAGGTGAGGAGGTACATATTCTTTCAATGGATGCGGAAAAAGCATTTGACAGGGTTGAATGGCCATATTTGATGGAAGTTATGGCCCGGTTTGGTCTGGGTGACGGTATAGGAATGGTGCAGCGAATGTATGCCAGTCCTAGAGCTAGAGTGTTAGTGAACGGTATACTTTTGGATAGTTTGGAGCTAAGTAGAGGAACCAGACAAGGATGTCCCCTGTCTCCGCTACTGTTTGCACTGGTGCTCGAACCTTTAGCTATAACAATTAGGTCACATCAGGGAATAAAGGGGGTACAGGGGAGGATGGGTAAAGAGAAAAAACTCTCCTTATACGCAGATGACTTGCTGCTATATGTTGCGGAGCCGGACCAGTCTATGCCTGTATTATTAGGGTTAATAGAACAATTCTCCCAATTCTCAGGATATAAACTAAACTTAGACAAATCAGAAGAAATGATAGTTGGGAAACCTAAGAATAAGGGGAAGATTTTGCAGAAATCGAAATGGGGTCTTAAAACAGTCCATGAAGCCTTCGCATATCTAGGGATAAGAACAGGTGGAAATATTGAGGGTTTATATAATTTTAATTATGGACCACTACTACAGACAATAGTGGCAGATTTGAATAGATGGCATGGGCTCCCAATTACATGGCTGGGTAGAATCAATTTACTCAAGATGAATGCACTGCCACGAATACTGTACTGTCTGCAGATGCTCCATCTTGGAATCAGGAGGGCGGATATTAAGAAGCTGGAAAAAGCCTTTACTGTTTTCATCTGGCGAGGCAAGCGACCCAGGGTGGGGTTAGCCAGACTAAAAGCACCAACAGAGAAAGGGGGATTACAATTCCCGGACTTAGAAATTTACCATATGGCTGCTCAGTGCTGATACGTTCAGGACTGGGTCGGGAGACCAGAAGAGGCTGGTTGGCTTGATCTGGAAGAGAGGGGATGTCCTGGCAGGGTCTCAGCATATTTATCAACTAGAGGATGGAAGGCCTTTCTTGATTTGCCGAATCCCAACCCCTTAATTAGAGTGGTATTAGAGAGCTGGAGGAATATGAGTAAGAAGAAGGAGGTGGGACGAGAGGACACACTGTTGCTGCCCCTGAAAGGGAACCCTTTTTTCCTCCCTGGACTAGAGGATAAGGGATATTGTGAGTGGGAGATGAGGAGGGTACAATGCTTAAGACAATTATTCAATCGGAACAGACTCAATACATTCGAAAATATACATGTAACCCCCCTGCAAATGGGGGTTCCCAAAAGACTTCCAGGAGCTTGCTTGAATGCTCCAAGCCTGAATGGTGTTTAGCATTTAAGCCATTTATCAGTGAGTGTTTTTAGAGCCTCTGGTACTGTCTCTTTAAGAGCTGTCTGCTTGCAGACATAATTAGTTTATATGGGGGGACTGTGTGTTTCTCTGTTTGAGTACCACTCGAACTGCTGCCAATTCACTCCATTTTTGCAGTCACTAGGAGTGCAAAGGGAACCTATCTGAAAGATGTAACTGTTTGCCAGAAATTATTTAGAGTGATAATGAAATTACAGTTTGTCTAACCTGCTTTCTTTTGCAGTCAGAACAGTGTCTGTCTAGTTCCCCATTCTGGTTTTGAACTGCTGAACTGGACCAATCAGTGTGGGGTAAGCTAGCTCTAAAATGGTGCCTTGGACGAATCAGAACTTGGACTCATAATCTGAGCCAGCCACAAGAGGATTGTATGGGCAGTGACTCTGGGAGATGTAGTTTAGACTTCAGTGCCTTTTTGGACCAACAGCAGCAGTCTATTGTGAGTGACAGCCAATCCAGTCAAGAACTGGGAGGAACTCAAAGGAAGTGCCCGGTTTTGTCGGGTTGGAGTTTCAGTTGAGCTTTGGCAGTGAAGAAGGAAGGAGCCCTGTGCTTTTTCAGTGTGCAGTTTAGTCAAAAAAGCGTGTATGAGGCCCAGAGTTCCGGTCTGCAGCTTGTGTAACAGCTTGTTAGGACTGAATCCGTCCTGTGAAAAGAATCAAAGGATCTCTGAAGAGTAGAAACCAGGCTCACCCTGTAGAAGACTGGAGGAATTGCTGAAAATTACACTTGGTCTGTCAGGAACTGAATCTGCTGTGTGTTCTCCGGGTATTGTGCAGTAATTGCGATCGGATACAGATGCAGCCTGCCTGGTATAGTGCTTTCTTTTATGGATGTGTGAAGAGGTTTGTGTACCTCAAGTGAGCCCTGCTGACATTGAAGGACCCTATCTTATTTGGAGGTCGTGAGTACTAATTCAGAAGTCGCTCCTGTTGAATTGCCACATTAAATCCAAATGAAATTACTGTACTGCTGACTGTTTAATTCTCCTTTTCTCTGTGTGAAGGCCCTACCAACTGCCAGGTTTGGACTAGCCACTAGGGCTTGGGTACCCAGGGACAGTAACTGATAGGGATAGGCCTGTGCACAGAGCCATGAAATAGATTATTAGAGTGATAAGCTAATTAACCTGATTTCCCCCTGTCCTTGTTATATCCCCTAAATAAATCAGAGCTGCTTGTTTCAGTAAAGTTATACTGCCTAGTGTTTTGTCTATGTTAAAGTACTGTACTGTGATTGTTGCACTGTATCTCATTTCACAGGAGGTCCCAGTGCGGAACCAGACCTGGGGGTAAGTGTATACTGTGAAGGTAATTCTGATATATTGTGTGGGCCACTAGTGGGAAGAAAGGGGTTGCAGTGTCCCAGAGGGCTGTGACCAAGTTAGTTTAACTATTGCAAACCCTGACCTCTGGGTGGAGGCACCCGCCATTGGATCAGGCCCCTCAACCTGTTGGTGGCAAATCAGGCAGGGGTAGTAGCCCTGGGATAGCGCCATCTAGGGGTTACATCTTGGAGGCTCACCGCTGGGATTGTGTGTCCTCTAGTGGCCATATACTGAACCACTGTTAAGAAAAAAATGTACCCGACAGAAGTGGCTGTGCACCGGCTAGTGGAGTGGTGTACTGGGGAGGAGATCGACCCCAAATGCTATGCTTATCCTGGACATCCCCTGGGTATTATCCGGACACTGTGCAGGAGTACTTTCCAAGGTGGAAGGTTTACAAAACCCTGTGGTGGTGGGTCGGCATGCTAATCTGCTCACCCACACTTTCCTGGCCTAGTAGAGTTTAAGGATCCCATAGATAGCTCAAAGTGCCACAGACCATTACCCCAGAGGAGCCCTCACTGCTTGGAAGTGATAACTAAGGACAGTAAAGACCGGAGATCAGCCCCACCACTATCTGAAACTTTTGAGGAGAAATTTGCTGAATGGTTGCTGGGAGAGGGAAAACTGTGGAGGACTTGAAGAAACTATTCTTGCCACCTGGGGTGTTCCTCCCCAACACCCTCTCCTGCTCCAGTGCCCGTGTGGTGGCTGAACCAATGCAGACTCCTATTTCTGCACCTGCCATTAGTCACGACTCTTCACCGAAGGTTGAGGATCTTCTCTGGCACCCTCCCACCCCAAGGGGAGGATGACTGGGAGACCTGGATAGACTATGTTGCCCCAAGTGCTAGAATGGCAATGCTCGGAAGCGGCGAAAGAGGGTTAGTGAGAGCCTCGAGGTCCTGCCCTCAGCTACCATCCGTGCTAAGCGGGTCAGTAACCCTGAGCGACTGCACAGGCCTATCTTGAGGCCTTGGAGAATGTGTGGGAGCCCAGATTCTGATGAGGACCTATGGTGGAGAGTAAGAAATGCACAACAGTACCAAGGGGGTTGTTGTCTGTGTATGTCTCGGCTGGAAAATTGTTGCAAGAATGCCTCAGAAAGGGTAGTTTGCCAGCGATTGAACTGGACCGAACCAGACTGGACAGAATCTTAAGTCTGCCCCTTCTCAGAACTGCTGTTGCTTCAGTTACGCCTGGCAAATCGACTGGAATCCCACCCTCCTATGATGAGTTAATGAGAGAAATTGAGGAGTTGAGAAAAGGCGACCTGGGAGGTACCTGCACCAACAGCTGTGGCTACGACCCGAGTGACTGAGGGTGACCCATCAAGTGAAGTTCAGGGGCAGAGGTTGACAGTCAATGAGTGCTCTGACAAGGAAAAGATATGCCACAATGGGGCGAACTGTTGAGAGATCCGGGAATTCAAAAACAGTCCCTTTATGAAGGCCACGCCTGCAAATGCAGGCCCTGACCTATATCCGACTGCATCTGCTATGGGGTGGGGGTACCCACCCATGTATCTCCTGCTGATAACAGCTCCAAACTCAATTCCTTGACCATGGAAGTGGAGAAACTGACGAGATGTCTCCAAATGCTTATCACGCCGCAGACAGAGATGGCACCCAGGTTTCCAGTTAGTAATACCCCTCTGGCTCCCAGTGTGGCGCCTCGGCCAGCTCAAACTCCAGAAAGTATGTTTTGCTATAATTGTGGGAAAGATGGGCACATGAAAGGGAATGCCAGTCCCAAAAGACACTGACAAAGTTGCATATAGGCTACAAGGAGGCCGGAGAAGAAATCAGTGGTTAAGAGGTGCGACATGATCCCAGTGAGGGCACCAAAATGCTAATTCACATCCTTTTGTGGCAAGGTCAGTTGCCCAGGCCCCCACTACGCCTCTCAGACTGGTCCAGAATAGTGGGTCCCTCCATGGAGACCACTGTAAAGGTGAATGGAGTGTCTACAAGAGCTGTATTAGACAGTGGCTCCCAAGTGACAATTATGTTCCAGGATTGGTATCAGAAGCATTTGTCAGGCGTGCCCTTACAACCATTAGAAGGACTGCATGTATGGGGGTTAAGTGAGAAGGCCTACCCCTATTCCGGGTATATCCAATTTGTGTCTTTCCCCACCTCCGTGGCTGGAGTGGCCGAACAAGTAGAGACCCTAGCCATAGTGTGTCCCCCACTGGACTGTATGATGGTGTCCCTTTGTTGATTGGAACAAATGCTCATATGTTGGAAGGCTGGCACAGTTGTGTTATGAAAAACAGGGTCAAAGACTAGTAGAGCTTTAAGAGTTCGGCTTTAATTAAGAAGGCCTATGAGGCACAGAGAGATGCTGAAAAACAGAACCAGAGGAACCGGTCGGAATTGTATGGAAGAAGGATCCTGAGTCTCTGATCCTGGCGCCAAATGCCCAGTGTACCTTACAGGAGAGGTCCATATCAGAAAGGATGTTAAGAATAAAATATTAATGTTGGATGCACCAGGCGATGGAAAATTGCCAGAGGGACTGCTGGTCAAGCCTAGTATTTTGCCCGCTAGAGCCCATGCTTATGCCAGAAGGGTAATGGTCCAAGTTCATAATGTGTCTGAAAGAGACATTCGAGTAAACAGAGGTTGCATCCTGGCTAATGTGCATTGTGCAGACACTGCAGTGCTACCCAGCAGCAAGAGTTCAAGGAAGAATGACAGAGTAACGCCTGACTTGTTTGATTTGCGACTCCCGCTGCCAGCTGAATGGAAAGTGAGGATCAGTGAGAAGCTTGCCCAGAGAGACCAGGTGTTTTCTTTAAAGGAATGGGATGTAGGATGCGTGCAAGGAGCTGAGCACAATATCCGGCTGCATGACGAAAGACCATTTGTGAGAGGTCTCGCGCCTGGCACCTGCTGACATAGATGATGTGAGCGGCATCTGCAAGAGATGTTAGCTGCTGGTGTAATACAAGAATCCAGAAGCCCTTATGCTTCCCCATTGTTGTAGTGAGGAAAAGAATGGAACAGTAAGGATGTGTGTGGATTATCGCACCTTAAACCGCGGACTATCCCTGATCAGTACACAATGCCCCGCATTCAGGATGCTTTGGACTGCCTAAGCGGGAGCAAGTGGTTCTCTGTGCTGGATCTCCGCAGTGGGTACTACCAGATCCCGATGGCCCCAGAGGACCGTGAGAAGGCGGCCTTTATCTGTCCGCTTGGCTTCTATGAATTCATGAGGATGCCTCAAAGGATTTCAGGTGCCCCAGCCACTTTTCAACGATTGATGGGCGTGCAGTGGGGGACATGAACTTACTAGAGTGCCTGGTATACCTAGATGATGTCATTGTGTTTGGCAGCTCACTGGAGGAACATGAGAGCAGATTATTTAAGGTATTGGACCGACTGGAGGACTTTGGCCTTAAACTGTCCATTGATAAGTGTCAATTCTTTCAAACATCAGTAAAGTATGTGGGACACATAGTATCCACCGAGGAAATAGAACGACCCAAGTAAAGTTGAGGCCTTGACCACCTGGCCACAGCCCAAAATCTAAAGAACTGCAAAAGATTCCTGGGATTCTGTGGTTATTATCGAGCTTCATCAAGGACTATTCAAGAGTGATCCCCTTTACTTAACCTTACTCAAGGGTATCCCCAACCCACAAAAATACCAAAGTCAGCGTCCCTCAAGACTGAAAGAGTGTATTTTCATCCGAGTGAAGTATTTGGGGCCGCTGGACTCCTGATTATGAGACTGCTTTCATGAGATCATATATCAACTTACCCATGCTCCAGTGCTGGCCTATGCCGATCCAAGAAAACCTTCGTCCTGCACACTGATGCTAGCTTGCAAGGGTTGGGGCTGTGTTGTACCAAGAGCACGAGAATGGCCTGAGACCAGTGGCCTTTGCGTAGAAGCCTGACCCCATCCGAAAAGAACTATCCTGTACATAAGTTAGAGTTCCTAGCTTTGAAGTGGGCTATTGTTGACCAATTCCATGGAGTACTTGTATGGGGCTAAAATACTAGTAAAACTGACAATAATCCTTTGACCTATGTGCAGACCTCAGCTAAGTTGGATGCCACTGGCCATAGGTGGCTTTCTGCATTATCTACATATGACTATGCTCTCGAATACCGAGCAGGTCTGAACCACAGAGATGCTGATGCTCTCTCCGGAGGCCTGTTCCCCAGAATGATTGGGTCCGATTGGCAGAACCTGACATTCGGCACTCTGCCGGAAGTTTGACAGGGAGGAACAATGTCCACGGACGCAGTGGACTGCATGGTGGATTGCTTGGGAGCCTCTGAGAATTGCATACCTGCTGCTTATTGCCACTTTTCTGCAATAGACATTGGTGCACTGCCTCAGCTGGACAATGACAGTATTCGTGAGGCTCAATCCCGCGATCCCATGATCAAAGCAGCTTTAGAAGCCCTCTATGCAGGAAAAGATGTGTCCAAATTACGCTCCACTGATTTGAGAACTGCACTGTTATACAAAGAAGGTCCTAAGTTGAAACTGATCAATAAACTGTTATACAGAGAAACAGTAGACAGAGGGGACAAGTAGACAAACAACAACTAGTGCTGCCCACTGCCTTCGAGACTCAGTACTGAGGTCCTTGCACAACCACATGGGGCACCTTGGTATAGACAGAACACTTGACTTGGTGAGATCCAGATTCTATTGGCCTAAGATGGGGCTGATGTGGAGCAACACATTCGAACTTGTAGTCGCTGCTTACAGAGAAAGCTTTGCCCCAGAGGGCTGCCCCTTGTTAACATCACCACCAGTGCACCCATGGAGCTGGTCTGTATTGATTTTCTGAGTTTGGAGTCAGATCAAAGAAATATCAGTAATGTGCTGGTGGTCACTGACCATTTCACGAGATATGCCCAAGCTTTCCCCACCAAAGACCAGAAAGCATCCACTGTGGCCAAAGTACTTGTAGAAAACTTTTTTGTTCACTATGGGCTCCACAAAGAATCCATTCTGATCAAGGAGAGACTTTGAGAGTCGTCTGATCAAAGAGATGCTTTCTCTGTGGGAGTCAAAGTCAGAACCACTCCTTACCACCCCCAGGGGACCCACAGCCTGAGCGTTTCAACCGCACTTTGCTAGATATGCTAGGAACCCTGCACCAAAGGACAAGCCTAGATGGAGCCAACAAATTAGCACCCTGGTACATGCTTATAACTGCACCAAAAGTGATGCCACTGGATTCTCCCCCTACCGCCTGATGTTTGGAAGAGAAGCTCGACTACCAGTAGATGTGTGTTTTGGGGTCTCTCCTGATGGGGTTCAAGCTGACAACTATTTACAGTATGTGCAAAAGTTAAAGGCCCAGCTAACTCATGCTACCAACTGGCTCAAACCATGGCTGCCAAAAGAAATCTGGCCAACAAAGAAAGGTATGATAAAAGGTGAAAGCACAGGAACTCCAGGAGGGAGATCGGGTATTGCTAAGAAATCTGGGACTGCATGGCAAGCACAAGATTGCTGACAGATGGCACCATCTCCCTCACATTGTAGTGGGCAAACTAGATGATCTGCCAGTGTACAAAGTAAGGCCTGAGAATAATTCAAAGATGTAAAAACAATGCATAGAAATCATTTACTGCCCATTGGACAAATCCTGATTGAGTCTGAGCCCCAGAAGATGCCCCTCTGGACCAGTGACTAGAGCTGCTGCTAAGAAAAGATCAAGGAAGTCTGCACCTACAGAAGCAGAGTTAAAGTGTTCCCCTGCACAAGTCCCAGTTGAGCATGACTGTCAGTCCATATCGGAAGAAAGTGAGAGTGACTTTGAATACTATCCTTCTTACGAACTGAGTCAATTGTTTTGAGGGCAATCCCTAGTCAATACTGGAGATGAAGCTGGGCCTTCTGGACTGCCTAAGCCCCCTTCATCCCTGGAGCCAATGCTCCCAGTAAGTGAAGTGCAAAGCATCAGATCAGATGAAATGGAATCATTGTGCATGGTTGAACTGTTTGAGCTTTCAGGGAGGAAAATGATAGATTGGGGCAGACTGGTGATACACCCAAACAAGAAGAGTATTTTGAGTGCCCTGACAGTCCACTGCCAGTGTCAAAGCTCTCCCTCACGAGCCAAATGTTGTGGACTCAGAAACTGTAACTCCTGGAGCTGAAAGTGCCCCAAGTTCTAGCCTCTCTACCCCCATGGAGACTCCACTGACAAGTGAGGACAATGCTGAAAATGAGGCTCAGAGTGCAGAGACTATAACAGTTCCCCTAGAAAGACTGGTCGAGCTGTAAAGCCTGTGGTGCACCTCAGTTATGATTCACTTGGGAGGCCTGTGGATTTGCCTCTCAATGTTGTCCATAAAGGGTGTATGTGTCCCGAGCTCATTGCCCAAACTGAGCGTCAGTGCTAACTCAAGTTACTTGTGTTTGCCCTCTAAGTATGGTGCCCTTGCCCCATCCAGCCCCAAGGTAACTGATAGGAAGGGCCCCTCTCTTCAGGTTTCATGTACAAGAGGTAATAACTTGAGTTATGGTACAATGTGTATGTAATACTGTGTAAAGAGTGACGTACTGCAATGTTTCAGAAATGTGTTCTTGGTAAAATGATATATTGACTGATGATTACGTGTGCGAGCCTAATGCAAATGTATATGGTTGCAGTTGAAACTTATGGGGGTACTTGCTTGACGCGGACGTCAAGCTTTCCCAGGCCAGGAAGGGTGTAACCCCCCTGCAAATGGGGGTTCCCAAAAGACTTCCAGGAGCTTGCTTGAATGCTCCAAGCCTGAATGGTGTTTGGCATTTAAGCCATTTATCAGTGAGTGTTTTTAGAGCCTCTGGTACTGTCTCTTTAAGAGCTGTCTGCTTGCAGACATAATTAGTTTATATGGGGGGACTGTGTGTTTCTCTGTTTGAGTACCACTCGAACTGCTGCCAATTCACTCCATTTTTGCAGTCACTAGGAGTGCAAAGGGAACCTATCTGAAAGATGTAACTGTTTGCCAGAAATTATTTAGAGTGATAATGAAATTACAGTTTGTCTAACCTGCTTTCTTTTGCAGTCAGAACAGTGTCTGTCTAGTTCCCCATTCTGGTTTGAACTGCTGAACTGGACCAATCAGTGTGAGTAAGCTAGCTCTAAAATGGTGCCTTGGACGAATCAGAACTTGGACTCATAATCTGAGCCAGCCACAAGAGGATTGTATGGGCAGTGACTCTGGGAGATGTAGTTTAGACTTCAGTGCCTTTTGGACCAACAGCAGCAGTCTATTGTGTGACAGCCAATCCAGTCAAGAACTGGGAGGAACTCAAAGGAAGTGCCGTTTTTGTCGGTTGGAGTTTCAGTTGAGCTTTGGCAGTGAAGAAGGAAGGAGCCCTGTGCTTTTCAGTGTGCAGTTTTAGTCAAAAACGTGTGTAAGGCCCAGAGTTCCGGTCTGCAGCTTGTGTAACAGCTTGTTAGGACTGAATCCGTCCTGTGAAAAGAATCAAAGGATCTCTGAAGAGTAGAAACCAGGCTCACCCTGTAGAAGACTGGAGGAATTGCTGAAAATTACACTTGGTCTGTCAGGAACTGAATCTGCTGTGTGTTCTCCCGGGTATTGTGCAGTAATTGCGATCGGGATACAGATGCAGCCTGCCTGGTATAGTGCTTTCTTTTATATGGATGTGTGAAGAGGTTTGTGTACCTCAAGTGAGCCCTGCTGACATTGAAGGACCCTATCTTATTTGGAGGTCGTGAGTACTAATTCAGGGTCGCTCCCTGTTGAATTGCACATTAAATCCAAATGAAATTACTGTACTGCTGACTGTTTAATTCTCCTTTCTCTGTGTGAAAGGGCCCTACCAGCTGCCACGGTTTGGACTAGCCACTAGGCTTGGGTACCCAGGGACAGTAACTGATAGGATAGGCCTGTGCACAGAGCCATAGGTAGATTATTAGAGTGATAAGCTAATTAACCTGATTTCCCTGTCCTTGTTATATCCCCTAAATAAATCAGAGCTGCTTGTTTCAGTAAAGTTATACTGCCTGAGGTATTTGTCTATGTTAAAGTACTGTACTGTGATTGTTGCACTGTATCTCATTTCACAGGAGGTCCCAGTGCGGAACCAGACCTGGGGTAAGTGTATACTGTGAAGGTAATTCTGATATATTGTGTGGGCCACTAGTGGGAAGAAAGGGGGGTTGCAGTGTCCCAGAGGGCTGTGACCAAGTTAGTTTAACTATTGCAAACCCTGACCTCTGGGTGGAGGCACCCGCCATTGGATCCAGGCCCCTCAACCTGTTGGTGGCAAATCAGGCAGGGGTAGTAGCCCCTGGGATAGCGCCATCTAGGGGTTACATACAGGCTTGGACTGGCCTAGGCCGTCAGCATTTCTTTTGCTACTTACAACTTAGGGCCTATATAGGTTCTATTGGTAGGCTACAAAATCCCGAGTCTAAATGGGAACACACTGAACAAATGATAGTTGCGGGGCAGAAAAGACCAAACGGCACTATTCGAAGAACAGCAAGAGAAGGAAGAACCTGGCTCTCAGATAAGACATTGAGCACCAAAAGGCTCTGGGAGAGAGACCTAGGGACCCCCATAACAGAAGAGAATTGGGAATTAATAATTCGGCTCCATCAGGGCATAATGATATGCAATAAATATAAAGAATCTTACTACAAATTCTGTCACAGATTGTACTACCCACTACTAGTGGTTCATAAGTATAATCCGTTAGTATCCCCTTTATGCCCTAGAGGTAATAAGGATTTAGCATCATATTATCATTATTTCTGGACCTGCCCAGTGTTGCAAGACTTTTGGGGAGAGATTGTAGCAGAGATAAGAAGGATTATGGGACAACAATATATTAAATCTCCATTATTGTTGCTTTTTGGTATAGAAGTTGCCGAGGATGGGGAATGGATACTGGTCAAAAGATGGCTTAGAGTGGTCTTGGGCATGGCTAGGCATTGTATTCTTAATACCTGGGTAAATGCGATGAAACCTACTATATCCCAATGGAAGGCTCTGATACTGCAAGCCCTTACGTTGGAGAGACTGGTATATGTCATTAGAGATAAGGAGGATCTTTTTCAAAAAACGTGACAGCCATATCTGGAGTCACTAACAGTAGCTGATAATATTATGATAAGGGAGGGATGGATATAATAAAAATGACCCGGGGGGTAAGTGAATAACAAATGGTCCTCTCTGGGCTAAGTAAATGATGAATTCTTGGTCCCCTTCTCCATGGCTCTCGAGTTGCCCCCCAAATTGATAAGGATGGAATGATAACATACTTGTGATTGGTTTTAAAGTAGAAAGGAATAAGAGAATTGATTGATTGCATATAAGTTATTATTTGTTAGTGTATCGTATGTGGTGTAATATAATGTATTGTATGTGTCTTCTGTCGAAATGTCTGTCTATTATCACAGAAAAACTAATAAAACAAATTATGCAAAAAAAAAAAAAATCAACACAAAGAGGGGGGCTCTGATGAGCAGCTAACCGAACAGACGTGCCTCCAAGCTGCTCTGTACCAACGGTCGGTTAAAAGTATACATCCAACGAGAAAAAACAAACCAAATAGGAAAAACTTGTAGGAATTTTTGAGGAATAATATTATGGAGGAGTATCTGGTGCCCAATGCGGGGAAAAATCAAAGAACAGCTGGTAAATCAGGAAAGAAATTAGCGGCCCTCCACAGCCTCTGAGCAGAGCGAAAGCGTGGTTATAGTTTTGCTTTCAGCAGCCGAAATTGGCGTGTTGGGCATGAGGTAACTGGCCAGGTGATTACGGGCGAGCCCAGGCTAGTGAAGCTGGAGGGCATAACTGATCTCAGGCTACAAGAGATCCTGGAACAACAATCCGCACATAATAACAGGATCGCTGAGACCGAAGAGCGGCTCTCACGGTTGGAAGATGATACGGTAGAGATCCCAGGTCAAGTAGCAAGGTTACAGAAAGAACTGGAGGCCCAGTAAGCAGAGATGGCTGCCAGGTGCACCTTTAGGGTCATCGACCTAAGCCCTTGCTGAGAAAGGGACCATAGGTAGTCCAAGATGCTTGCCAAGGAACAGGAGAAAGGGTCCAGGCCGTTGCCCTGACACCAAATGGAGAATCTTTTCCATTTGAAGGCATAGCATTTTCTGGTCGACTCCTTACGGGAAGCCTCAACTACATTGAGGACCTCGTCGGAAAGACCCAAGGCCTGGAACTCTAGCAGCTCAGGAACCAGGCCGTCAGGTGCAGGGATTGAAGGTCCAGATGGAACACCTTCCCCTGATTGACTGATAACAGGTCCGGGTGAGCTGGAAGCTGCCTCGGGAGCCTGGAGCTGAGGCTGAGGAGATCTGGATACCAGCATTGGCGGGGCCAGTCTGGGGCTACCAGAATCACCTGCAACTTGTCCCTCCTCACCTTGAGAAGCACCTTGTGGATCAAGGGAAATGGGGGACAGGCGTAGAAGGGCCGGGATCCACGGCCTCGAGAAGGCATCCCTGCAGCGAACCCTGCTGAGGCGGGCATGAAACAGCCTCAACAGCATTCTCCTGAGGCAAACAGGTCCACCTGAGGTGTGCCTCAGTGGGAGAACAGATCTTGTACTACCTCCAGCAGGAGAGACCACTCATGGGACACAGCCCTATCTGGCTTAGGGCATCGGCCAGTGTTGGAGGCTCCTGCCACATGGATGGCTGGGAGATCTGCCTCCAGGCTGCTGAGTGACCAAGCGTGGAGAGCTTCCTTGCACAGAGGCAGGAGCGTCCTGCCCTGGTGGTTTAGGTAGTACATGAGTCGTGGTATTGTCCGTCTGGACCTGAACCACTTGACCCTGTAGAAGCGAAGCAAAGGCGGTGAGGGCCAGGCAGACCCCGAGTTCCAACAGGTTGATATGGCATCGGGACTCCCGAGGGGACCAGAGGCCGTGCGCTCTGTGCTCCCCCAGATGGGCACTCCAACCCATCAGAGAGGCATCGGTCGATAGACAGACCGTCGGCTCGGGGCAGACAAACGGGATGCCCTTCTGCAAATTGGCTGGAATGGTCCACCACTGGAGAGCGTTCCACATCCCCTGGGTCACCGTCACTAGCTGGTCCAGTGGATCGCAGCAATGTGACCACTGACTGGCCAGTCCCCACTGAAGGGGATGCCATGTGCCAGTGGGCACAATGGACCACGCTGGTGCAGGCCGCCATGAGACCCAGGAGCCGCAGGAAGTCCCGGGCAGGGCGCGATTGCCCAACCAGAAATGATTGAGCAAGGTAAGAACCTCGGCCCTGTCGCTGGAGCGATGCTCTCTGGCTCGAAGAGTCGAGCTCTGCCCGATGAAATGAATCACCTGCTTCGGTCCGAGTTCCGACTTGGCCTCGTTAATGAGAAAGCCGATCTGGGAGCAAACCTGGAGGGCCAGATCTGTGGACTGCTCCACCTGCTATCTGGAGGGGGCTGCTATCAGCCAATCGTCCCGGTAAGGGTACACCCGGACCCCTCGGTGCCGCAGGAATGCTGTCACCACTGCCATGCATTTGGTGAAGACCCTGGAAGCAAGAGAAAGGCTGAAGGGCATGGCTCAGAACTCGTAAAGGGATCCCTCCGCTCGAAAGTGAAGGAATCTCTGGTGAGACGGACAGATAGGGACATGGAAGAACGCGTCCTGTAGGGCCAGAGAACAGAACCACATGCCTCGTTCCAGGGATGGTATTATCTGAGCCAGAGTGACCATCCTGAAGGTCCGAGACCTTAGGAACTTGTTCAGTTCGTGCAGGTGAAATGGGCAGCCAGCCCCCCATCCGTTTTGGGACCAGGAAGTACCTGGACACAGACCCCGGGTCTGAGGGAGGGTCCGCCACCTCTCTGATCACCTCTTTGTGGAGGAGCAGAGCAATGTCAGCTCGGCGAGCCGACGGCGAGGCTGCGAGCCCTGAGGCCCCCCAGGGGGCGACGGCTCGGAAGGGCGGGGCCTGCTCGAACTCCAGAGGCAGGCCCTTTCCTACCACTTCCAGCACCAACTGGTCAGTGGTGATAGCGGACCAGGTGGAAAGGAAGTGGCGGAGCAGTCCCCCCATGGGGGGAATCCGGGGTGGAGTGACGAGGTTGGGGGCGACAACCCTCGACCTGTCACTGGGCAGGCTTGGAGGAGGGACCGGCCGAGGGACCTCCTGGACCCTTTGCCTCCCTGCTTCCTGGAAGAGGAGGCCGCAGGCTTGGCTTTGGGATGCCAAGTGCAAGCCTGCTGGCCCTGATGCTGCTGGGCCGGACGTGCCGTGGGCGCAGATGGACGAAAGTGCTTGGGTTGCGGTCTGCGGCCCTTGTCCCTCTGGGCGGAGGAGACCGAGTCCAGAGTGGCATTGGACTTTTCAATCCTCTGGAGGTGACCCTCCACTCCAGGGCCGAAGAGGTCGGTCCCAAGAAGGGACATCCGCCAACATGTGCTGGGTATCCGCTGTGAAGGTGGATATCCTCAGCCATGCCGACGGCGCATGGCCACTGCGACCTGACTGACCTGGCACATGAGTCGCGATGTCGCGCGAGTCTGAAGTTGTTGTGGCCACTGCCCTGGTCGCACCTGCTTGACCGTGGTCTGCAGGGCAGCAGGGAGATGAGGGCTACCTCGGTCAGGGAGCCCAACAGGCGTGAGAGAAGTGTGCCATCAGCTGCGGCCGAGCCTGGCCTGACTAAGGCCAAGGGAGGCTTGGCGTGAACTTGCTAGCGTGGTCAACTTCTTGGACTCCTTGTCGGGAGGCTTGTCCACATCCCTGGCGCTTCGAGCACGTCGAAGATGCCATCGATAACCAGCCCCTCGGCTGAGGGGTGTTCTGAAAAACCAGACGGGGAACGGTAGGGACTGCATACTTTCTCGTCATCCTGGCCGAAGGCGCAGGGCAGGAAGAAGGACGCTGCCAGAGCTCTAAGGCTGGGCCGACAATGGCCTCGGCCACCGGAAAAGCCTCCGTGGGAGAATCCCCTTGGTCCAATACGTCCGTTAGGGGATACTTGGGCCGCTTGGATACGAGCTCGAGCTGCATCCCGGTGGACTCTGAGATGAGCCTAAGTAAACCCATAAAGGATGATGGGCTATGGTCCAGCGACTGACCTCCGGAGGACTCCAGGTCGATCTGCCTGGAGAACAGGAAGGAATCGTCGTCTGACTCAGACGAGTCCGCAAAGAGCTGCCTTGGGCCTGAGCCACCCTCCACCTGCCGAGGGCGGTCGGGAGTGAGGGTGACAGACAGCCTATGGGGCAGGCCCTGGCCTGGCCGAGAAATCTTGGTCGAGGCCCCAAAAATCGGCTGTGGAGGCGGAGGTTCCACCAGAATTGAGTGGGGCAGCGGTTTCGGTCGAGCAACAGGCCGGGGACAGGCGCCTCGGCTGGGCGGGTGTTGCTTCAGCTCCACGGTGACAGCCCACTTGATGGCCAGGAAGGCGGCAGCGTCGGCATCTCCCGGACAGAAAAAGCTGTTGCCACCAGGTTCTCGTGGCGCCAACGCAACTTGCATCAAACCTCCCTCGTCCGAGGGAGAGGCGAGGACAAGCGGTGGCACCGCACTACAGTACAGAGGCCGAGACCGCCTATGTCGGCGGGATCGACTGGACGTGAATGTCGAGACCAGAACCTCTGCGGTTCAGGAGGGTTCAGGGGCAGGCGGGGGAGACCCACTCTCCCTCTGTTTGACAGATCGGCCGTGGACTCTGGAACCGGAGGCACAGGCAGTCCACGGTAACCTCGATCTCTGCCAGGGAACGGGGAGTGAGGGTTGTTGGCTTCAGCAGTCGACAACCCGTCCGGCAGAGCGAGAAAATCCTGACTGCGTCGGCGGGTGTCTCGGTCAGCTGACCTGATGGGGACACCGTGAGGCCAGTGGCGAGCTTGAATCATCGACCGAGTAGGTCGACTACTCGGGGAGGGACCTCTCCTGCTCCCAAGGCGTTGGCGGAGGACTTATCTTTAGAGTCCTTCTTCTTGGACCGTGAGGAAAGTCCTGATGGCCCCTCTCCCTTGGTGGAAAGGGACTGACAGAGTTCCTTAAAAGAAGCTGAATAGGAGGATCCCAAGGAAAGCGGGATAAAGGCTGCGGCCGAGGAAGACAAGGATACAGCCCGCGCTGCCTCCTCCTTGAGGGCGATCATCTGCTCGAGCTGTTCTGCCGAGGCAGCTGCAGCGGACAACGTCAAATGGGCCTCCTTCGATTTCACCGGCAGGTAACGTTTCTTGGGGCACCCAAGTTGTAGCGAACGGCTTGGTCTTCCGGGCGTGAACCGAGAAGGAAGGCACAGGTCGCAGGCCTGCAGGTCGTGCTCAAGGCCTAAGCAGTGAGCGCCGCGTGGAGTCACGGATCCGTCCAGAGACATCTTCTGCCGCATGTGCACTTCCGAAAACCGGGAATTCGATCTGTCCATCGCAGCTTTCTTGAGGAAATAGTTGACCGAAGTCTTGAAAACCTTAAAATCAATTTCGGGTAAACCGAAGAATTAGGAACCAGTCTTATATGCAGAGCATTAAGGAGGGAACCTGAGCTTCAAAGCGGTAAGGATGATCTGGCGTCATGGGGCAGAGCCGAGGGTTTTACCACCTGAGTGGGTGGGAGGAGCCAGCTTGAAGACCTTCTGGCAAGATTTAAAGCGGCAAAGATACCTGCCAGAAAGTGTGGATGAAGATCTGTCAGAAAGTGTGGATGAACAACATATCCATGTCCCTAGAACTGATTATATCTTGGTCCCAAGAGAATGGCATGATAGGGTAATCAATATTTCACATGGTTCTATTCACATATCGGACCATGCCATGGTGATAGCAAGGTTTAGGATGCGACTGGAGAGAGGTGCTCCCCCGCAATGGAAATTTCCCTCATATATGCTCCCTAATAAGGAGTTTAGGTAGTATCTTGCAAATCCATGGAAATTATATAAAGAGACTAACGCAGGGTCAGAGTTGTCTAGCGCAACATACTGGGATGCTGGAAAAGCCTTTCTAAGAGGTTCTATAATAGCATATATGGCCAGGGTTAAGACAGAGAAGCGGGAAAAGAGACAGAGATTGGAAAAACAACTTAAAGAACTAGAGAGGCGAGTAGCCCAGGGTAAGAGGGGGGCAGTAGAATGGTTACTGATGGTCACACAGGAGACCTTAGACTCTTTGGCGCAAGGAGAAGCTAGAACATCATGGTTTTATTGTAAGCATCAGCTGTTCAAGTGGTCAAATAAACCGGGTCTGCTCTTGGTTAGACTTATGAAGGGGGACAAATGCCCTACTAGGATAACAGGTATTAAGGATAAAGAGGGTCAACTACATAGAGAGAAAAAAAAGATGAGGACCTGTTTTCAGGAATTTTACACTTGGTTATATAAACCGGAGGGTATAGGTTGGGGGCAAGGGGTACAGGCCTTTTTAGATAAGATAGATCTGCTCAGCCTCACAGAGAACCAAAGGAACCAATTAAGTCAACCTATAACTAAGGTAGAGGTCCTAAAGGCTATAGGGAAATTACAAAAAGGCAAAGCAAGTGGCCCAGATGGATTTCCTATAGACCTTTATAAAACTATAGCAGAACCAATGGCTGAAACATTGAGTGAGGTGTTTAGAGGGCAGAGGGTCCACAAATCCCAGATACCTGTTTCGATGCCACGATATGTAATTCTAAACCGGGTAGATATGTTGGAGATAATACCTCGTACAGGCTGATCTCTTTATTGAATAGGGACCTTAAGATCCTTACTAAAGTCCTAGCTACAAGACTGGAGGATTATATGCCTGAGCTGATTCACCCAGACCAGACCGGATTTATAAACGGGAGATTGTCCTATCATAATATGCGCAGGTTGCTTAATGTGGTTTGGAGAGCAGGACAAGAAGCAGGGAAAGCTTAAGTCGTCCCAATGGATGCGGAAAAAGCGTTTGATAGGGTGGAGTGGGAGTACCTCTTTGAGGTGTTGATCCGGTTTGGTCTGGGTGACTCATACGTACGGTGGATTAGAGAGATGTATCGGGCCCCTTGAGCTAGGATCTTGGTTAATGGTACGTACACAGAACCTTTTATATTGGAAAGAGGAACCAGAAAAGGGTGTCCGCTTTCGCCGTTGATATTTGCACTGGTGCTGGAACCTCTAGCTGCGGCAATAAGACAGTACAGGGAGATTCGGGGCATTAACAGGGAGAGGAACACTGAACATAAAATTACATTGTACGCGGATTATATGTTATTGTTCATTACAGACCCACAAAGGTCTATGCCACCAATATTGGAACTGATAAGGAAATTTGTTACGTTCTCTCACTATAAAATTAACCTAAGTAAGTCAGAGATGTTGTGCTTTCCTAAATTATAGGAGGAAGATGTGCAATGAGGAATACAATGTCGGATGACAAGTATAACATATCTGGGTATCAAAGTTGGTAGGACAATTGGATCATTATATCGACTAAATTACATACTGCTTATTAAAATAATAGAACCGGACTTGAGAAGATGGATGCAATTACCGATATCCTGGTTGGGGCGTATCAACCTGTTGAAAATGAATGTCCTTCCTAGGGTCCTGTACCCTATGCAGATGATTCCGCTGTGTATCGTAAAGAAGAATGTTGATAGGTTAGAGAAGTTATTTACTCAGTTTATGTGGAAGGGGCAAAGGGCAAGAGTTCGACTTTAGAGACCAAAAGCTGAAACGGATAAAGGGAATCTTAATTTCCCAGATCTAACAAATTACTATTTATCTACACAACAACGCTATATAGTAGACTGGGTGTTCCGCCCTGAAGTGGCAAGCTGGGTTCGCTGGAGGAAAAGGGATGCATGGGACGACTCTCGCATATCTACACAGTAGGGTTTACTGCGCCTATACCGCTCGGGGAGGGTTGTAATCCCTTAATTAAAACAGTATTAGCAGCATGGGGCCTACTCCGGAAAACTAGGGGAATTAGTAAAGGGGAAACATTCTTGATACCAGTGGTGGGAAACCCTTTCTTTCTTCCAGGTTTGGAGGATGCCAGTTTTGGGGAATGGTAGAAGAGGAGGATGAGGTGTGTGGGTAATTGGATTGGTAATGGGACATTAAACACATTGGAAGATATTATTCAGAGGACAGGGTTACCAGGGCAGCAACTTTTTCGATATCTCCAACTTCAAGCATTTATCCTACAAATGGAAAGGGGAGGAGAGAATGTATAAGGGTAGGGTTCAATAGAAACGCTGATTATGGGGACACAGAAAGACCCTAAGGGATTCATTGGGAAGGCTGCAAAGGTGGGGAAACAAGGTCTACCAGACCATACACAGAAAGTGAAACAACTGTGGGAAAGGGACCTGAAAAAGGAGATCTCAGAGGATAACTGGCAACAGATGCTGGTGGGACATGGGGGTCTCTTAATATGTAATAAATTTAAGGAGACTTATTTTAAATTTTTACACAGATTGTATTATCCACCAGTAGGAGTGCACAGGGCACATCCGTCTCTCCCATGTGTGGGAGATGTAAGAGGGAAATGGGAACATATATGCATTGTTTTTGGGACTGCAGTGTTTTAGAGTCCTTCTAGCATAAAATATTTAAAGAAATAGGGTTGATGGTGGGGTTTCCCATCCAGATAGACCCAGTTATAGGGCTATTTGGGTTGTGCCCGGATGAGACAGAGGAATGGGACCCAATGCCACGCCGGATAAGAATTCTAATGATAATGGCCAGACATTGTTTTCAAAACACTTGGGTCACTAATGTGGTACCAACTGTTCAGCACTGGCACCAGCTGCTGACACATAATTTGGCATTGGAAAGATTATCCCTGGTAATTAAAAACAAGGTAGGGGCCTTTTACAGAGAATGGGCATAAATTCGCTTAGCAGAGAGGAAATGGATACTATATGTTATGGTCTGATATGAGAGGGATTACATTGAAATTGGGAACTCCCCCATGCCTCATGCTTATGCTTGTTTACCCATGACTTATGTTTATCTGTATCTATGGTGTATGTATATTCACATCCGTGTCTTATATGATAGCATCTTATCATATCCTCATATTGTCAGGAAACCTGAGTACTTGTGGGGGAACTCGATAAGTGTATGCAATATTAATTAATTATGAAATGCATTTGTTTGTATGTCTGTATGTGTGTATTGTCTGTTGCACGTGTTGGTGCAACCTTTAAAATCAATAAAAAGATTATACAAAAAAAAAAAACAACACCACAAAAATCACACTACCTACTACTACACTTACTGTTACTGAGACAGAGGTAAGAATACCGAAAGATGAGGACTGCAGTTGAGAAAAAAAAAAAAGACGATTCAATCTAATACCAAACTGAAGCGCAGGAGGGATCTCTGGATCGACTTCACACTTAGGCAGAGTAAGAAATCTGACCATTACACTGCAGAGTGCCAGAGACAGAGGTTTGAAAACAGAGCTCGAGCTCAACGTTCTATGCTTCTGCACAGAGTTAACTCTTTCCTCTCTGGAGCAGTTCAAGTGCTGGGGCTAACTACATATATTCAGAATACAGCAATACCTTATGTTGTTTGAATTACTAAATTGTTCCTCCTTGACCTTCCCTCCAAGCTTTCCATCACCTTTAGGTGCTAGTGTAGCTGGGGTATCTCTGGTTCTACTTTACCCCGCCAGTCATCCAAAGAGGAAATTCGTGCTTCGTTGTCCCCTGTGCGCTGAGTGAGGACTGCCAAGGAGATTGAAACAGTTTGGACATCCGCAGCCAGGGAGTCCAGGGTGGTTTTCAGCAGGCTTAGGCCTTCAATGAACTTCTCCTCTGTAAGTGCTGCCTGCGGGGTTGGATTAGGCGCAGCCACCGTGAAGGTAGCTTTGGCACACTTGGAGGCTTTGTTTTTGTTCGGTGTAGTGGGCAGCGTGTGCCGAGGTAAGCTATCCCTCATTTCTGCCTCCATAGCAGCTGTTTTTTTGCTAAGATAGAGTAGCTTTGCTTCTGGAGTATTGGTGTGCCAGTTCTGCTGTTATTAGCAGTGCCGTTAGGGTAAGTAGTGGCAAAAAAGAAGTAAAAGGGAGCGTGTAAGAAGAAGCTGGTCGAATAGTGTCCGATCAGGCAACCATCACGTGACTTCCAGGTTTTCTTTTTTTTATTTCCTATTTTACTGGGTCCCATGGAGGACTGACCAATGTGCTCATCTTAGCTGCAGTGTTTTCCAGTATGAATAAAGACATTCTCCCATTGTAACACCTGACTATCAATCAATCAAACTTTATTTAACCAGGCAGTTACATCATTGAGCAAGCTCATTTTCAAGATGGTCCTGGACACAGAGGACACTTTTGCTTACAGTAGACAACACTTCATACAAAAGTAGACATCGGTACAGGCAGTTACAAAATACAAAGTCAGTACTTCGATGAATCAGACATGTAAATCAAGTGCAAATATAGGCATTTAAAGTGCAGCGTATACAGGTTGTAGCTTACAGAGTACAAGTGAGGAGAGGAAGGAGGGACACAGAGAAGGGCAGTGGGAAGAAGGGCATCAGACACATAGTAGAGAGGGAAAATAGGGCAGCCTAATAGAATGAGGCCCCCAGTGAAGCTAATTGATCAGAGGGGGGAGATAGTTGCCCTAAAGGGATGCTGGCCAACATGGGAAATAGGTGGCCCAGGATTACAGAGGTTAAGGGACTCAGTAGAGCGGGGTAAGGCTTTACCTGAAACAATCTCATGCCGTATTCAGGTCCCTATAGAGCAGCCCACTAAATATAAAATGGCTGGGAAGCAGGGAGATTTTAAGTAAATTTAGCAAATTATTCCAAAGCGCTGGTAAAAAAAAAAAAAAAGAGCTAATGGCAGTTAAGCCAATACATGTCCTTGTTCGTGGTAGCTAAAGGAGGAGTTCCTTAGTCCATAGGCACCCTTTGAACGTTCCAACAGGTCACAGATATAGGGTGGTAGTTTGTCGGACAAAGCTCAGAATAGCCACAAGGGTGTTTATTTGCCTCCTCAGGGAGAGGGACGGCCAATCTAATGCTTGGTACAATGAGCAATGATGAGTCTGCAAGGGCAAGTCAAGAGCAATCTCAATGCGTGATGATAGAGTGTATCCAGCTTTTGGAGCACATACTGGGGGCAATGGCTGTATAGGAAGTCGGCATAGTCAATCAGGGGAAGAATGGTTGTTTGAACCAGCCGCTTTCTAGCTTCCAGGGTGAGTAGGCATCTTATGGGGTAGAAAATACCAAGGTGCTGCCTTAGTTTTTTTTGTTAACTCACTTAGATGTACACCGAAGGTGAGTTTGTTATCCAACCAGACTCCCAGATATTTAAATTTATCCACTAGCTCTAGTGGTTCATTATAGAGGGTAATAATCTGTGGGGTCCAAGGTATCCCCGTATTGTGGAATGGAGAGAGAATCATAGCTTTTGTTTGTTTTTTTTTGCATCTAGCAAGAGCTTTAGATTCAGCAGGTTATGCTGGAGGATGATAAAATCCTGCTGTGGTTCCTTGTATGCAATGTCCAAGGAGGGGTTGGTCGTGTAGAGGACTGTGTCATCTGCGAAGAGGTGAACATTTCCGGCAACCAGGCCAGAGTCGATGTGGTTGATGTGAAGGGTGAAGATGATAGGTCCCAAAATGGAACCTTGTGGAACACCTCGGGGCAGTAATTTTAATGGGGAGAATTCCCCTTGGGCTTCAATTTGCTGTTTACGATTTGTGAGGTAGCAGCGGAACCACTTTACTGCAGCAGAGGTTAGACCGATGCTACTCAGGGAATCAAGAAGTACGGAATGATCAACCGTATCAAATGCTTTGCTGAGGTCAAGGAAGAGTGCAAAGATGTGCTGTTTACTGTTCAGGGCTTTTAGCCAGTCATTAAACACTTTGGCAAGTGCCAGCACGGTACTGTGCTTGGGTCTGAAACCTGATTGGACTGGACTGAGGATATTCTCACGATCCAAGTACTCCCTTAATTGAGAGTTTACAATTTTTTCAAGTAGCTTGGATAAAACAGGAAGCAATGAAATAGGCCTATAGTTGTTCAAGTCAGTGGGGTTTCCTGACTTGAAGAGGGGGATAACGTGCACAGTTTTCCAACTAGCCGGCAATTCCCCTTGGGATAATGAGCTGTTAAAGAGATGGGCAATAGGAGCTGCCAAATAACAAGAACCTGCTTTTAAGAAGGATTCAAGAGAATCGACACCTGCGCTCTTTTTGGTGTCCAGTGAGAGAAGCAGGTCCTCCACCTGTTTGTAGAAGACCGGCTGTAGCTTGAAGAGGGGACGGTCGGCGGGGGACGGGGCGGGCTATGATTGGTCTAGTAGCTATGCTGGCGGTGCTTGGGGTGCTCAGTTTACTAACAGGTGATGTATCGAATGCGAGGCCTGCAGTGGTTAAGTGGTTATTGAGCTGGTTGAGGATCTCGGACCTATCTGTGTAGGAGGTGCTATTTGCCACAATTTTGTCTGGTAGCTAAGTGGCAGAGGACTGTCCCTCAACCTCTCTCAGTATCTGCCAAAAATTGGTGACTAGCTGACAAGCAGCCAGTCGGGTGCTACTACAGAGGGAAATAATGATTAATTTATTCTAGAGAGAGTGCAACTAAGACGAGCATGGAGTCTGTTCTACTTCAGGATCAAATAAGGCAAGATGGAGGTGGGGACTAGGGGGTGTGCTGGTTGGGGGTCTACTTGTCATGGAGGTGGGAGATACGGCATTTAACAGCACAACCAGGTTTTGAAATTCAGACTAGGATATTTATTGAAAAGTTTCAGCAGGAAAGGCATACTGAACAATTGCAAATTGCTTGTCTCACGGAGCGTCCTGGGAGAAGGGGACATTGGGGATGCATAATCATAAAAACATTACATGTCATCTGTCGACCAGGAAACACATGGCCAAAGTAAATACACCACATCATTAGAAATCATGAGACAGTAGAATAGACAATACAGTTAGCACTATATATATGAAAAACAAGATGCAGAATATATACAATACAGTATGACTTTTTACCAATCCCAGGACAGCCCAAAATCTGGTTGTCGAATCAGATTCTGTGTTATTTGATCATCCTTATTACTAACCAGAAACTACTGTATACACACAATGTTCAAAATCTACCACAGCCTAATAAATAATAACCCAAACTCAAGGTGCTTAAGAATATTCTGGCAGAATCAGGACAGGGCAATGTGGAGCTTCAGTTCTTCAATGAAGTTACAAGGTGCATTTGCACTAACTGATCTGCATCGCTACACTGGTGCAGATATGGCACTGTAAAGCGGCTACCGGAGCATTCCAAGTCGCTTCGCTATGGTGCAGTCTGATCAGTGTTTTTGTGGCTCTGCATACCACTGCAGCCATTTTTTGTTAGCATGTAAACATGCTGCTCCACCTGCCCCAGTGCAGCCCATTGACACACCATGCCACGCTTCCCCCATTACAATGTTCAGAAGATCAACATTAAGAACTTTAATGATAAGCACACCCACTCTTGTGTTTCTCCTCAAAGTTGAGTCATAAACGCCATCTGAATGGCCCCAATGTAAGCGCTCCCTGGGGATGCGGTATTAGTCCCTAGCAGGCTGCCTGCATCCTGCTCCCTCCAAGCATAACTACACCTGCTTTACTCATTTGTTAACCGGTCAAAAAAAGCTGTTTAACTTACTTCTGTCTGTCTTGATAGCAATACCTGGGGCTAGCCTGTCCTTTTTTCTATGATAATTACTGTATCAATATCCATCTCTGTATCTGTGGATTTGCCTGTTCCCACTGCTCACTGGTCTTATTGATGCTCTAGAATCACCTGTAATGTTATATACGTGTGTTTCCTGATTTGCACTTCCACTATGTTTCTATTCCCACTGTAAATATTGATGCTTGTTTTGTAATATAATCTGGACTTAACCAGGTCCATCTTGCAAATGAGCTTGCTCAACGATGTTCACCTGGATAAATAAAGATTTGATTGATTGAAAGTATGCAGCATCTAGATTTCATCAAGATTATTTCTACAATTCTCTGCTAATGGAGGATTCGCACATCTGTGTCCTAAAATGCAATCAACTCTACATCTGAAATAAACAATATGTTAAAGATCCCTGTAGAAGAAGACAAACTGGATAGTAATTTGTGCACTGAAACAGGACACAGTACCAGAGCTGGGATTACTTTTTATCAGTTTTGGGAGCTATGGGGCCAAGAGTCCATGTCTTTTAAAGGTGCCCACTTCCACAAATAAAACTGTATTTCTGGCTAAGTTTGCACATGTGCAAAATGCTGGAAATACAGCTGGGCTCAACAGATTGAATCTGTACTGATGCAAGAGACCACAGTGTTAATGCACAGCTGCATCGCAGAGGTGGGAGAGATGCAGACAACAACGCAAAGGGACAGTACAACGGTAGGTCGTGTAAACATGCCTACTGTATCTAGTTTGACTTCTTTGTTGCATTGCTCAGTCTTGCGATGACACAAAATGCTGCTGCCTTGTACACTGCATTCCTTATACTACTGTCAACAGCTTCTCATTTGGTATTTTTAGAAGGGAGCCATTTTAATTTCAACAAAATACACTAGACCCCATGTTAAGATATGGAGGATGCAGTTTCATGATGAAACATTTTTGTTTTGCAACTTACATGATCCTTGTAATACTGCAGTCTTTTAAGGTATTTCCTTCTTGCCAACCACATCTTGACCCATGACTGAATCTAAAAACAAGCAAAGAAACAAGTCAAAGAAACCTACTGCTGCTTTGTGTTACCAGATACTGTACTTTGCAGATTCTTGTGTAGTGTAAGTAGTGCTAGGTGATAATACTGCAATGTCACAAACCCAGACTTTCATGGCATTAATACAGTAGTTAATGTGAGAGCCAATACATTATCTTATTTTATTATTTTTAAAGTTCTTACATTAAACGTTTTATTCTTTAGTGGCTGACAGTGTAGTAACCTGAAGCTAGAGGCACCGTAAAGGACCGGGGTCTCTTTCCCTGACATGATCATTTTCCTTTTTTATTTTTTTGTTTTCCCTTTCTCCTCTCCTGGTTCCCCTTCATTCCACCCTCACTCCCTTTGCCTGCAGTCCAACCGACCCCCCCCTACCTATCCCTTTGTTTAATTGTGCACTGTTCAGAATTGGGAAGGGGAGTCGTGGGCAGGAGACCCTCTCTGTCACAAACGCACTCCGCAGGTCAGGCCCTCTGCTCCCACAGTGCCAACCTCAGAGTGCAATAGTGTCAAACAGGTAACAGATAGGGTAACCCTCCTGTCTGCTTCTGGGTCCAAATCACCATTAGTCTCAAGTTCTGGTGGGGATTCAAACTGTGAACCTTATGTTAGTGTACTCAAATGTACAGGCTCAGATAATACTCTCTTCGGGGATTGGGGAATGCAATATATCTTTCGCCTAAGGGCACCTAACCAGGTATCCAAAATGAACCCTTAAAACTCTGAGACCTTAGGTATATTGTTACCCTTTTACCAAGCTTAGTAACACCATCAAACCCTTGAACAGTTGTCAGACTTAACCACGTATAGATCACATGCAAAAAGAACTTGGAAGACACACCAAGACAGTATATTAAGAAAATGTACCTTGCTAAAAGATGATAAAAATATGAAAAATGTAAACATAGAACAAAGAGCTCACAATCACATAAAAGAACAAGGGAAAATTACAAAGCAAAACTCCTACCACAATACATTTAGATGTTTGCTATCTAAGGTATTACCTCTGGATGTGCGTTTTAAAGTTAGATCAGAGAGCTGTGTCTCTCTAGAGTCCCAAGATGATATGACATACATTTCAGACACAAGTATTAGTTTAAACACCGTCTTCACACCCCTTCTCTGAGTTATCTAGCTCCTCCTTTCAGAATATAAAATTACAAAAAATGGTTTCCTATCAGGAGGTATTTTAAATAAGGTGCCATCAGAAGAAAAAAAGACATTTCCTATATATAACTCCTTAATTACATATGTTTGCTTTGAACTTAGCAATCCCACACTGGCACCAATGTGTTAAAAAAAAAAAAAAGGAATCAGCCTAATGATGTCCTGTTTCTGAGGTCATAAAGTCGCATTTGATTTCCACTTCAAAAAGCCTAGGCATGTCATAAAAATGTAATAAAATGTAATTCTGAAGGAAGTCAGTTAATTAAATGTTCCTGGTCAGTTTACATATCCTGTAGCTTCACTGAAACCTGTTGGGGGAAGGGGGGGGCAGCACCCAAAGAAGCACAGGCTGTCTTATGTGAGAATCATGCTATATTTTTATTTTACCAATATCATACAATAATCATAACCAGTTGGCCAACGTCACACTCCTCCCCACCTAGACTGAATCTGGGGGGCTCTATCTCCTGCACTGGATGAGCTCCACAAGTCAGTTCACTCCTCATATAGACGCGACAAGCCATCTGTGTTCTGACTGGTTGCGCCAGCCCTATGTAAGATCATTATGTCATACTCTTGCAAGGCAAGACTCCATCTTAATAGTCTACCATTAGTTCTTCCCATTTGTGACAGCAAAACCAGAGGGCTGTGGTCAGTTTGTACCTCAAAATGCTGCCTGTATACCGGCCCGATGTTATTGAGGGCTGAGGCGCTGGATGCCTTACCTCACGTCGCACCAGCGACCCATGTTCAGGAACGGACATGGGTCGCTGAGGGTTGGCATGGGGAAGAAGGACTGAGCATCCCCAGGACTGCTCTCCTTCTCCGGGGAGGGGGGGGATTGAAGTGCTTGGCGATTACCGGCCACCTAACGGAGGCTGGGAGATGTCACGTCAGCACTGACACTGTGGACGAGAGTCTGTGTCAGGTGCTTGGCGGGGGTGCGCACGGGTGCATGCATGCCGCTGTTGGTGCCACTGCATGCTGCGACCTCAGGGAAGAAAAAGACTAAAATGGGAGTCCTCTGCGTGGATGACAATGGTCCCTCCTACTGCAATGGCTTGGGAAGGCACCTCCCCAAACACTAAATCTGGTCAGGTGGGTTGAGTTGCTCCCCACCCCCTGCCACAAAGGGTAAGTCATGGGGTCTAGGGGAGGGGGTCTCATACACGGTGCCTGCGTGGGGGGGACGTCGGATGGATGCAGAGGACTCCGGGGGGGAAAAACAGATAGCTGAAAAAAAAATGCTGCCCGTATAAGTGTGGCTCTAACTTCTTTAGGCCCCACACTATGGCAAGGCACTCTTTTTCCACAGTAGAGTAAGCCTGCTCCTTGGGAAGTAACTTTTTACTCAGGTACACTATGGGCTGATCCTTCCCTTGGTTGGATGTCTGACTCAGTACTGCCCCAATACCTATGTCTAAGGCGTCAGTTTGGACTAGTCAACACTGGAGCACTGCACAGTGCCTCCTTCGGTCAGGCTGGTTCCCAGGTAATTTTCTTAGGCATCTTTTTTTTTTACCAGGTCAGATAAGGGAGCAGCCAGGGCACTGTAACTGGATACAAATTTCCTATAGTACCCTGCTGTTCCTAGAAAACTCCTGGCCTGCTTTTGCGTTTCTGGCCTGGACCATGCCTTGATCACCTCTATTTTTACTTGGTTAGGACGGAGCTGTCCCTGGCCTACAACATGCCCGAGGTATGCCACTGCAGCCATGGCCAGCTGGCACTTCCCAGCTTTGACAGTGAGCCTGGCCCTCTGTATCCTGTCCAGCACTTCCCTAAGGTGGGACTGGGGTTCCTCCCAGCTGGCACTAAAAATGGCAATATCATCCAGGTATGCCACGGCGTACCCCATAGCATCATTTAACACCTGGTTCACCAACCTTTGGAAAGCGGCTGGGGCGTTCTTCATTCTGAAAGGCATTACTTTAAATTCAAAGAAGTCTATTTGAGTGATGAAGGTTGACCTCTCCCTAGATCTGTCAGTTAATTCTACCTGTCAATGCCCCTTTGTTAGGACAATAGTTGTAAGGTATGTTGCCCTTCCTAACTTGTCCAGAAGTTCGTCCGTCCAGGGCATCGGGTAGGCGTCCGACTTTGTGACTGCATTCAGTCCACGACAGTCCACATAAAAATGAGTAGAACCATCTGGCTTGGGCACAGGGACTACAGGTGAGGCCCAGGGGGTGTGGGATCTCTGGATTACCCCTAAATTAAGCATTTCCCCACCTTCCTTCTAATGTCCTTTTGGACAGCCTCTGACACCCGATATGCTGTCCGCCGTACGGGCGTCTGTGTCCGTCTCTACATTGTGCGTCGCTAAGGGGGTTAGTCCAGGCTTGGCGCTAAACAGTGGGGCAAAGTCTGCTAAAACCTCCTTTACTTCCTGGATCTTGTCCGGGGACAGCTGGGTTGACAATTTAACAGCCTCCACAGAGGACTCCCACTTGCTTTCTTCCAGCAAGTCCAGAAACAGGTCTCCTTTGTCCGCCCCCTCCCCAGGGCTACATACTGCAAACACCATGTCAGCCCTATTAGCATGTGGCTTCATCATGCTGACATGGTACATTCTTCCTGTATGTCTTCTGTCAAGTAACTGTATGATATAGTTCACGTCATTTACCTTTCTGACTACCTTGTACAGTCCTGCCCACTCAGCCTGCAGCTTGTCTTTCCGGACCGGGATAAGGACCATGACTTCCTGACCCACTGTGTACGAGTGAGCTCTGGCTCTGTGGTCATATCACACTTTTTGTTTCTGTTCAGCAGCTGCCAGGTTGCTCTGGGCTGTCCCCATAAGCTCCTTCAGCCTTCCTCTAAACCCAAGGACGTAATCCAGTTTTGGGAGTTCCCTGGGTGGCATGCTTGCCTTCCCAGACCACCCAGATCAAGTCTAGGGGGCCCCATATACCTGGCATCCATATAAGAGCTTGAAGGGGGAAAACCCTGTAGACTCTTGGGGCACCTCCCTGTAGGCATACAACAGGTGCGGAAGCTATTTCTCCCAGTCACTCCCATGCTGTTCAGCAAACACTTGGAGCATTGAGTTCAGGGTACCGTTAAATCTTTCCACAAGCCCACCAGCTTGTGGGTGATAAGATGTCATGCTCTGCTACCCCACACTTCTCCCACAAACATTTCATCAGGTCCAACAAGAAGGAATCCCCTAATTTGGTGATAACCTCCTGCGGAAACCCAACACGGGAGAAAATCCCAAGTAAGGCATCTGCCACTTTGTCTGTCCTCAGTGAGAATAGGGTGACTGCCTTAGGGTGCCGGGTGGCGTAATCCACCACAGTCAGGTTGAAACTCTTCCTGGAGGAGCTGGGGGTGTTTAAAGGCCCTGCAATATCCATTCCCAACCTCTGTAATGGCTCCTCCACTATGTGCAATGGAACTAGGGCGGCTTGGGTTTTCTTACCCGCCTTCCCTATTTCTTGGCACCAGTGACAAGACCTGCAATACTCCTTCACCTGCTGGGTGAAGCTGGGCCAATAGAAATTCTGGGCCAACCACTGCGTAGTGTGTGCGAGTCCCAGATGACCAGACAAGGGACTATCATGTGCCATCTTGAGCAACTGCTCACGGTACCCCTGGGGGATGACAAACTGCCTGCCTATCACCCCTCCCGCTGCCTTAGCGTCCCGAGTATACATCAGTCCATTTTCCCAATAAACTATGTTTTTTATCGCCTCCCTGTGCTCCGTCAGAGTCTCCCCAAGGTCTCAGTTTCTCTAGACTAGGGTCACCTTTCTGAGCAGCTGCAAACTCCTTACACATTCTCAAGGCATGAGACAGGTTCCCTTCAGTCTCTAAACTAGGGTCTCTAGCACTAGCGTCAGGGCACCCATGATCACAGTCATCCCTAACCCTCTGATGATAATGGATCACCCCTCCTTCTTCGAAGTAACCCTTCGTAGCTGTGTGGTTAACTGTTACTGGGGAAATTTTTACCCCCTTTTCATTAGTCTCCATATCAGGAGACACAGGCTGGGGAACCAGCCTCCTAGTGGTTTCCACAGTGGCTTCTATAGGGTCCAGGGAAATACAGGTTACTCATCTGTAACAGGAGTTCTAGGAGTGGTATATGTTGTTCATCCACACTGTCTGGCAGGTACCTTGCCACTTAAAGATGGTCTGGAAAGTCTTCAAGCTGGCTCCTCCCACCCACCCAGGTGATGAAACTCTCGGCTCCGCCCCATGACGCCAGATCTAGCCCGCTGGAAGCCAGGTTGTGTGCTGAGGTCCAGTGGGTCCGTGTGGATGAACATATGCCACTCCTAGAACTACTGTTATAGGTGAGTAACCTGTATTTCGAGGGGCGTGGATATGTTGTTCTATCCACGCTGTCTGGCAGACTCCTAGCAGTTCTCCGGGAGAAGGGAAACAAGACAAATACCCCCTACTTAGATACATAGACAGTGTCGGCAGATAAGGGCCTATGGCCCACCCAGTCTGCCCATTTGAGCTTGTAAGTTCAGTTTGTTTTCCTAGAAGTCTGTTTCCCCTGACCTCTAGAATTCCTTTATGTCTATCCCATGCATTCTTAAATCCCGTGATTGTTTCAGCCCCCACCACTTCCTCTGGCAGGGTGTTCCACTTGTCCACCACCCGTTCTGTGAAGAAATTCTTTCTCACGTTTCCTCTGAATTGTCCTTCCTCCAACTTCATCCCATGCCCTCTAGTCCTGGAACATCTTTTTCGCTTAAAAATAGTGTTTTCCTGCACCTGTTCCTCCCTGTCAGATACTTGTATGTCTCAATCATATCCCTCTCCCTCCTCTCCTCCAGGGAGTACATGTTCAGTTCCTTCAACCTGTCTTCATAGGACTTGTGATGCAATCCATGCACCATCTTTGTTGCCCTTCTCTGAACCTTCTCTACCCTATGTCCTTACGTAGGTATGGTCTCCAGAACTGTACACTGTACTCCAGGTGGGGCCTCACTAGTGTCTTGTATAGCGGAATTATGACCTCTCTTTTCCTGCTGGTGATGCCCCTGCCTATACATCCCAGCATCCTATTTGCTTTATCTGCTGCCTTGTCACACTGTTTCTGTACCTTGAGGTAATCAGAGATGACAACCCCAAGATCCCTTTCCTGCTTGGTGCATGCTATATCCTCACCCCCAACTGATATATTGTGCCCACGGTTTTTGTGCCCCATATGCATTATCTTGCACTTCTTTGCATTGAATTTCAACTGCCAAACCCTGACCATTCTTCAAGTTTCTGCAGGTGCTTCTCATTCTGTCTACACCCTCTGTGTGTCTACTCTGTTACAGAGCTTTGTGTCATCAGCGAACAGTGAAATTTCTGCCTTCTAGATCCTCGCAATGTCACTGATGAAGATGTTGAATAGGACCGGTCCCAGCACTGATCCCTGTGGTACCCCACTGGTCACTCTTCCCTCTGTGGAGTGACAGCCATTTACCACCACCCTCTGTGTCCTGCCACCCAGCCAGTTACCTACCCACCACACTACTGTCCTGCCCACACCCATATTACCCAGTTTGTGTGATAGTCTTCTATGTGGCACAGTGTCAAAGGCCTTGCTGAAGTCCAGATAGGCCATGTCCACTGCCCTCCCCTGATCCACCTCCCTAGTCACCCAGTCAAAAAATTAAATGAGGTTGGTCTGACATGACCTCCCCCTGGTGAAACCATGCTGCCTTGGGTCCTGTAGTCTTAGGGAACAGGGACTGGAGAACTGAGGTTCCAAAATCAGCATTCCGGCGTGACTCAAGGTCAATGTGGTAATGGGAAATGAAGGTGTGTGCTGACTTCCAGGTAGCAGCCCTGAAGATTTCCTGGATATGGATGTCCCTAGAAGCAGCCACTGACACAGCGGTATGACAGGTGGAATGAGCCCTAAGCCCTACGGGAAGCTCCCTACCTGCCAGCCTACATAGCAGCGATAAATGCAGGAAGTGATCCACCTGCCAATCATCCGCTTTGCTGCAGGTCAGCCAGGTGCGGCTTCAGTATAGGTGACAAACAGCTGGCGAACCTTCCCCCAAACTTCCGCCGTACACTCTTTGTAGTAAGCGAGTGCTCTTCTCAGGTCCAAAGTATGGAGCCTGTATTTGGCCTCAGAGGTGTGACTGGGGTAGAACACCGGCAGAGTCAACACCTGGTTCAGTCGAAACTCCGACACCACCCTCAGGAGAAATTTCGGGTGGGGGTGCAGGACAACCTTGTCCCTGTGGAAGACCAGGTAGGGAGCTTCGATGAAAAGTGCCTGGAGCTCCCCAATCCTTCTTGCTGACGTGATAGCCACCAAGAAGGCAGTCTTCCATGACAGGTGAGAGACATCACAGCTGTGCATCGGTTCGAATGGCTTGCCCATCACCAGCAGTAAATCCCACGGAGGTGGTGGTTCACGCACCGGAAGGGATATGTGATCTAGGCCCTTGAAAAACAGCCCGACCACCTTCTCCTGCACCACCGACTGGTTGCCGGCCCGCGTCCGGTGAGCAGAGATGGCTGTCAGTTGCACCTTGAGGTTCGTCGGTGGAAGCCCCTGCTGGGAAAGGGACCACAGGTAGTCCAGAATGCTAACCAACAAACAGGATGAGAGTTCCAACCCCTTGCCCTGACACCAAATGGAGAATCTCTTCCATTTGAAGGCATAGCATTTTCTGATCGACTTCTTGTGGGACACGTCAACGACATTGAGACCTCGTCAGAAAGACCCAACGACTGGAACTCTAGCCGCTCAGGAACCAGACTGTCAGGTGCAGGGATTGAAGGTCCAGATGGAGTACCTTCCCCTCGTTGACGGAGAGCAGGTCCAGGTGGGCTGGAAGCCACCTCAGGAGCCTGGAGCGGAGGAGATTTGGATACCAGAACTGGCAAGGCCAGTCTGGGGCTACCAGTATCACCTGCACATTGTCCCTCCTGATCTTGAGGAGCACCTTGTGGATCAAGGGCAGAGGAGGGAAGGTGTAGAAGAGGCCCAGGGTCCATGGCCTGGAGAAGGCATCCCCCTGCAGTGAGCCCTGCTGAGGGGGCGGGCATGGCACAGTCTCAGCTTGGCGTTCTCCCTGGAGGCGAACAGGTCCACCTGAGGTGTGCCCCAGTGGGAGAACAGGTCTTGTACTATCTCCTGTAGGAGAGACCACCCGTGAGATGCATTGCCTATCCAGCTGACGGCATCGGCCAGACTGTTCAAGGCTCCTGCCACATGAATGGCTAGGAGATCTACCTCCAGGATGAGCATGAGACACCAAATGCGAAGAGCTTCCTTGCACAAAGGCAAGGAGTGCGTCCCACCCTGTCTGTTGAGACAGTACATGGTCGTGGTGTTGTCTGTCTGGACCTGGACCACTTGACCCCCAAACAACGGGGCAAAAGCAGTCAGGGCTAGCCAAACCGCTCAGAGCTCCAGCAGGTTGATGTGGCATCGGGACTCCTGAGGGGATGAGAATCCATGGGCTCTGTGCTCCCCCAGATAGGCACCCCAACCCATCAGAGAGGCATCGGTCATCAGGACGACCGTCAGCTCGGGCAGACAAACGGGATTCCCTCCTGCAAATGAGCTGGGATGGGCCACCACTGCAGGCCATCCCACATCTTCTGGGCCACAAAGACTAGCTGGTCTAGATGACTTGAGCACTGAGACCACTGGCAGGCCAGCCCCCACTGCAGGGGGCGCATATGCCAGTGGGCCCAACGGACCACGCTGGTTCAAGCCGCCATGTGACCCAGAAGGTGCAGGAAGTCCCGGGCAGGGTGCAATTGCCCAACTAGAAATGACTGGGCAAAGGAGGAAAGGACCTCGGCCCTGTCCGCCGGGAGCCGGGCTCTGGCTCAGAGAGAGTTGAGCTCCGCCCTGATTAACTGAATCACCTGTGAGGACACGAGTTCCGATTTGGCCTCGTTGATGAAGAGGCCGAGTTGAGAGCAAGCCTGGAGGGCCAGATCTCTGGACCACTCCACCTCTAACCTGGAGGGACCTGCTATCAGCCAGTCATCCAGGTAAGGGTAGACCTGTACCCCTCGGCGCTGCAGGGACGCCGCCACCACTGCGATGCATTTGGTGAAGACCCTGGGACCTGATGTGAGGCCGAAGGGCATGGTCCGGAACTCGTAGGGGGTTCTCTCTGCCCGAAAGTGGAGGAACCACTGATGAGACGGACGGATTGGGACGTGAAAGAACATGTCCTGCAGGTCCAGGGAGCAGAACCACATGCCCTGCTCCAGGGATGGTATTATCTGAGCCAAGGTTACCATCCAAAAGGTGTGCAGCCTTAGGAACTTGTTCAGGTCATGCAGATCGAGAATGGGGCGCCAGCCCCCCCGTCCGTTTTGGAACCAGGAAGTACCTGGAAACAAACCCTGGGCATGGAGGAGGATCTGCAACCTTGCTGACTACCCTCTTGCGGAGGAGCTGGTCAATGTCATCTCAGAGAGCCGAGTGGGAGGGTGCGGACTTGGTAGCCCTCCACGGGGCGCGGGCTTGAAAGGGAAGGACCGGCTCAAACTCAAGAGACAGGCCCCTGCCAACCACTTCCAGCACCCAGCGGTCCGTGGTGATAGCGGACCAGGTGGAAAGGAAGTGGCTGAGCCGGCCCCCCATGGAGGGATCCAAGGCAGGTGAGACAAGGTTGGGGTGGCACCCCTCCACTGGGCAGGCTTAGAAGAGGAGGGACCAGCCAAGAAGCCACTGGGGCCCTTTCCCCCGGACTTCCTGACCAAGGAAGCAATGGACTTGGCTCTAGGGCGCCACGTTTGAGCCTGCTGGCCCTGCTGCTGGTGCTGCTGTGTAGATCCTGCCGCAGGAACAGAGGGACAAATGGCTTACGCTGCTGATAGCGGCCTTTCTCCTTCTGTGCAGATGTGACCAAATCTAGGGTGGCATTGGATTTGTCAATGTGCTGGAGGTGGCCCTCTACATGGGGCCCGAACAGGTTGGTGCCCAGAAAGGGAACATCTGCGAGCTTGCGTTGGGTGTCTGCCATGAAGGTCAAGATCCACAACCAAGCCCTGCGGTGCATAGCCACTACGGCCGCTACCGAATGGGCACAAGAGTCTCCAATGTCAAGAGCCATCTGGAGCTCCTGCTTTGCCACCACCCTTCCCCAATCCCGGATCTGCTTGACTGTGGCCTGGAGGTCAGCCGGAAAATGAGGGAGCACCTCATCCAGGGAGCCCAACGGGGTGTGAGTGAAGTGTGCCATCATAACAGCCGAGCTGGCCTGGCGAAGGCCCAAAGAGGTAGCAGTGTACACCTTTCTTCCTGAGTAGTACACTTTCTTGGACTCCTTATCTGGGGCTTGTCCACGTCCCTACTGTTGCCCGTGCACCTGAAGACAGAATCTGCTACCAACCCCTCGGCGGAAGGGTGCTCCGAGAAGCTGGAGAGAGAGCCAGTAGGAAAAGCATACTTGCGGTACATCCTGGCTGATGGCGCTGAGCAGGACGCTGGGCACTGCCAAAGTTCTAACATCTGGCCCACAATGGCCTCGGCTACAAGGAAGGCCTCTGTGGGGGAGCCCCCCCCCTTGTCCAGAACCTCTGTAAGGGGATATCTGGTCGTTTCTGCACAGGTTTGAGCAGCATCCTGGTGGACTCAGAGATGAGCCGAAGGATACCAAGGAACGAGGTGGGCTGTCATCCACAGAAAGACCCCCCCCCCGGAGGATTCCAGGTCAACTGGACGGGAATGCAACAACGAGTCTTTGGAGACTCTGAAGAGTCCGCGTACAGCTGGTCACCGCCCGAGCCACTCTCCTCTCGCAGAGGGCGATCGGAGGTGAGAGTGACCGACAACCGATGGGGCAAACATCGAGCTGACTGAAAATCCTTGGTGAGCACCCCATTCTTCGGCTGGGGAGGGGACGGATCCACCACAATGGGCGGGGAAGCCAGTTTTGGCCGAGCCGTTCATGCCGGGACCGGGTCCTCAACCGGGGAACCGGTGGCAGGAGTCAGCTTCAGCCGCTCAGGCAACAGCCACTTAACTGCCAGTGTGAAAGCCGGCATCGGCTTGCTGCCAGCCAAAATGAGCTGTTACCACATTAGATCTTCATAGTGCAGATGCAACTTGCACCGGAGCCTCTCCTTAGCCAAGGAGGATGAGGAAGAAGTGCGGTGGCGCCACTTTCCGCGATGTCAGGACCGAGACCCCAGACGTCGGGATTTCCCGGAAGCAGAGGAGTACAGAGACCTCTACAGTGCTGGTGGTGAGCCAAGGAAGGAGCGGGGAAAACCTGCTGCCCCTCCAGTTCAGGGTCCTGGGTCAGGGACTTCGGCTCAATGGTCTGAGACAAGTCCTTGGAAGGCACCGGAAGCACCAGTGTCTGAGACAGAGAGAGAGAGAGAGAGAGAGAGAGGTGTCGGCCTCCTCAGTCGACAACCTGTTGGTGGGCTCAAGAAAAATCTCAGCCACATCAACAGGCGTCTCGGACGGCTGGTCTGACAGGGACACCATGAAACCAGCGGCCTGGGCAGCAACACTGACTTGAAGTCGAGAGCTGACAGTCCAGAGAACGAGATCTTTCCCACTCCTGAGAATGTCGACGGTGGGTCTTACCTTTTTTCAGATCCTTCTTCCGGGACCGAGGAGCGCGAGACCCAGAAGGACCCTCCCCTTCTGTCGAGAGGGACTGGCACAGTTCCCGAAAGGAAGACATGTAAGAGCAGCCCAGTTGGAGCTGAATAAAGGCCAGAGCCGAAGAGGAGCTCACCGTGGCCTGGGCCAGCTCCTCCTTCGGTTTGACCAGTGGGTACCATTTCTCCGGTCGCCCCAACTGGAGTCGAGCAGCACGGTCTTCAAGCACCAGCGGAGAAAAGGACAGACACATCTACAAGCCTGAGGGATCGTAGTTGTACCTGAGACGTAAACATCTGAGGTGTGTGGGGTCAGTGTGCAACATCTTTCTGGCACTTGAGGCAGCAAGCGGGCTCGAGGACGGTCTTGTCCTCCTTTGCAGCTGCGAGGAAGAGGGTGAAGACTGAACTCGAACAAGTTTCAAAGTAAGTTCAGGAAATAAAATCTGAAGTTTTTAGAGCCAGGGCCTGCAAAACATAAGAGCACTAAGGAGGGAACCTGATGCTTCCAAGTAGTAAGGAAGATCTGGCGTTATGGGGTGGAGCCGAGAGTTTCTTCACCCGGGTGGTTGGAAGAAGCCAGCTTAAATACTTTCCTGTACCATTTTAAAGCGGCAACATACCTGCCAGACAGTGTGGACAGAACAACATATCCACGCCCTTAGAAGTACAATTTTCCCTTGCCGCTTGGCTATGGGTAACTGCACACACCATCTCCTGTTTGAGATTGTTGCCAAGGATGACAACAACTGCTAACGTTTTGGCTACAGCCACCTGCTGCACAGTTCCCCCTGTTTCGTCCCGGTCTAGGAGAACACTAGCAAGTGGCAATGTTCACTCCTCACCAGTGAACCCTTGTACAGTTCCAGATTTATTGGGTATAAGCTGACCAGGCTATACCAGATCCCCTTTTACCAGCATCAGGGATGCCCCTGTGTTTCTTAACCCTTGTGTCTATACACCATTCACCACGACTGGGTGCAAGTGTTTCCTCATGTTCACAGGCATGCTCCAGGGACACACAGACAACCCACTTCTTTCCTAGCCCCATTTTGCGTATTGCTCGTCCTTTTGGGACACTGTCTGGCAGTACGTCCAGTTTCTTTGTAAACCCAACACTCGCTTCTTTTCTCAGAAAATCTTTTTTTTGAAACCTGGGTTTAACTGGTTTTGGTGGAGGCAGTGAGGGTTTTAGCTGCCCTAAAGGCACGCTTTTCCATTTCTGCACTGCCACGCCCACCCCATTCGCTTTCAGAGCAGGTCTGCTCTTGGCATAGCGGTCTGAGAGTTCAGCAGCCTCTTGCACTGTTTTGGGATCTTGGTCCTCCAGCCAGGTTTTCAGCTCTGCTGGGCATACCCAAAGAAGCTGCTGTAACAATACAGCATTTTTTATTTTATCTACAGAATTTGCTTCAACTCCTTCCCACCAACATTTTAAAAACTGATGTTGTTTCATGGCTAGCTCCTCATAGTTCATGTCAGGGCTTCTCTTGAGCTTACGGAATTTAGCTCTGTATACTTCCGCAGTTAAAACAAACTTTTTTAAAAGTGCAGCTTTAAGTTTGCTGTAATCATTACTATTCTCATTGTCCATTTGACCCAATGCATCCCGAGTTTTCCCAGTAAGTAGAGGGGATAGCTGAGCTCAGGACCCTCTAGGAATTTTGCCTAGACAAACTTTCTCAAAGGAAATTAAAAAGGCATCCATATCCTCCCCCTTTTTAAATTCAGCTATCAATTTGGAATTTAATTTGCAACCTAGTCCTGTAGTTCCAATTAAACCCAAGCCACTTACCTGCTCTGGTGCTGGTGGTTGGAGTCGTAGCTTCTTGAGTTCATGTTGCCTCTGGCTCTCACTCTCTTCATGGTCTGGTTCTCGCCTCGCTTCTTGCCGTTCTCGCCCCACTTCTCAACGTTCTTGTTCAGCCTCCCTCTGGAACTCCAACTCCATTCTGCGCAACTCAATCTGCAGTCTGATTGCTTCTGGCTCCAGAATGCTGGTGACCTTCCCCTGCTGCTGTGGCCCTTGGCCTGCACTGGCCCTGCTGTCCTCCTCACTGGATCTGAACACTGAACTGGCTGCTGGCCCGTCCACACCTAAGGTTTGGTCCTTTACAGCCACAGTCTGTGACTCGATGCCCTGGGCATCTGCTGCCATCAGGGCATCTATGAGGTTCTGCTTGTTGGCTTTCCCCTCATACTGGACTCCTCTGCCCTGGCACAACTGGCCCAAGCAGTCTGCAGTGTTCCTGCTGTAGTTGGAAGCCATCTTCTTCCCTAACTTCAGCTATTCTAACTTGCACTTTAGAAAAAAAAAAATAAAACAGGTAGGAACTTTGACTGTAAACAAAATTATATAGTTCTGTTTCTTTCTTAAAAAAATAAATCACGGACTTCTTTTGCAAGTATGATGTACAGTATTAAGCTGACACACTGAACAGTTAAAGCTTGTGTTACCACTTTTATCACACTGCTGCCAACCAAATCTGTCACAAACGTATTCCGCAGGTCAGGCCCTCTGCTCCTACAGTGCCAACCTCAGAGCGCAATAGTGTGAACAGGTAACAGACAGGGTAACCCTCCTGTCTGCTTTTGGGTTCAAATCACCTTTAGTCTCAAGTTCTGGGGGGATTCAAACTGTGAACCTTATGCTAGCGTACCCAAATATACAGGCTCAGATAATATTCTCTTCGGGGAATGCAATATATCTTTCACCTAAGGGCACCTAACCAAGTATCCAAAATGAACCCTTAAAACTCTGAGACCTTAGGTATATTCTTACCCTTTTACCAAGCTTAGTAACACCATCAAACCCTTGAACAGTTGTCAGACTTAACCACATATACATCTCATGCAAAAAGAACTTGGAAGACACACCAAGACAGTATATTAAGACAACTGTACCTTACTAAAAGAAGATAAAAATATGAAAAATGTAAACATAGAACAATATAACAAAGAGCTCACAATCACATAAAAGAACAAGGGAAAATTACAAAGCAAAACTCCTACCACAATACATTTAGATGTTTGCTATCAAAGGTATAACCCCTGGAAGTGCGTTTTAAAGTTAGATCAGACAGCTGTGTCTCTCTAGAGTCCCAAGATGATGTGACATACATTTCAGACGCAAGTATCAGTTTAAACTCTGTCTCCACACCCCTTCTGTGAGTCATGTAGCTCCTCCTTTTAGAATATAAAATTACAAAAAATGGTTTCCTATCAGGAGATATTTTAAATAAAGTGCCATCAGAAGAAAAATACATTTTCTATATATAACTCCTTAATTGCACGTTTCCTTTGAACTTAGCAATCCCACACTGGCACCAATGTGCTAAAAAAAAACCAAAAAACAGGAATCAGCCTAATGATGTCCTGTTTCTGAAGTTAAAGTCACATCTGATTTCTACTTCAAAGAGCCTAGGCATGTCACAAAAAGGTAATAAAATGCCATTCTGAAGGAAGTCGGTTAAATAAATAGTTCCTGGTCAGTTTACATATCCTGTAGCTTCACTGAAACCTTGGGGGGACCCATGGAAATGGAAGTACAGGTCGTCTTATGCAAGACAATCACATACTATATTTTTATTTTACAAATATCATACAATAATCATAACCAGCTGGCCAAGCGTCACACTCCCTATGGGGTTTGTGTTGCCCAATCTTCTGGCTGGATGCCAGGACCTCCCTTGCCCTAGAAAAGGGCCAGGATAGGCTTTAGGGAGTGCCAGCAGCTAGACATGGAGAGTGGAGGATGTGAGGAGCACGGACAAAAGAAGAGTACCTGAAGTGTGTCCGTGGCTCCTCCAGCATCGCGCCCCACCATCTTCAGTCCAGGGCTGTCTGGTGGTTTTGGCAGCAGCAGCGCCTGTTGGGTGGGAGCCTGGCTCCCCGACACAATCTGCTTCCTTCCCTCAGAGCCCCGAGTGTTGTGGGGGGAAGCCTCGGGCGGCTGGAGCAAGTGATGCACAAAAATAGGTACAGACGGAAAATGCACCCCGGACCTGCAGATCTGCCCCAGCAGCCGTGCCACCCAGCGGCTTGCCCAGACCCCCTGCTTGCAGATTAAAGAACCGGGCTGTAGTGGTGAGTGGGCCGTGAGCCCAATTTTATGTTTTACTCACCCCAGGTGCTGGGGCAAAAAGCAGGGAGGGAACAGAAAGCTAAGAGGAAAAACTGAAAGGGTCACAGCCCAGAATTATCAGGGAGGCACAGTGAGCATCCAGGGAGGGTGGACAGACCTAAGGAGAATGAGGAACCTGAGCAGTTGGCCAAAGGCCCAGAGAGAGAAAAGAAAGAGGCCCCAGGATGGGCCATGCCTAATGAGTTAGTTTTTTTTTTTTTTTTTATTTTCTTTGTCTTTCTGGTTTTGTTTGAGGTTATTTTATTATCGAAGAATAAGCTTCCTGCCTCTCCTTCCAGATTCGTCTGTCCTGTCCTGACATTCTTAGGGAACCTCTGACGTGCTGCAACTTGGCACAGTGAGCAGGGTAATAACATCAAGGAGTCCAAAGCTTGAAGCTACCCATACCAAGATGCCTGTGCAAAGACAGAACGGTCCTAACAGAGGAGTATCAACATAAGAAGCCTGGAACATGCTGTTAATGATTCCAACTATTGCAGAGTGCCATGGCTCCCATGCTTTGTGGGAGGAGAAGTGGATCCAAACACCAACAGGCTGCACGAGTTCACTGACAAGCTGAAAGCCTTCTTTCGATTGTATGACCTGCCTGAAGCTCAGAGTCGAGGTCCTGCTCACGTAGCTCCAAGGTACAGCCCACCAGGAGGCGTCATCCTGGCCAACTGAAGAAAAGGCTGCTGCAGAACACATTTTTAAAAGGTTACACCACATCTTCGGTCCCAAGAGACTGTTGATGCAAATGGTTTGATTCTTTTCCAAGGTACTGGGAGAGGCCGAGACCCTCTGTGACTGTGCCCTATGCCTGCAGGAAGACCTCCGTGCCATCCAGCGAATTGATCTGGAAGTGTTCCCCAATCCGTATGGAATCTTGATAGACAAATTTGTCGAAGGGGTTAAAGGTGAAACCTTCCAAATCAGACTCCACAGGTTACAAGAGCACCATCCTGAGGTAGCATTCCTGGATTTCAAGGAGAAGGATATCAGGATACTTGAGCCTCATCGATTTGGGAGTAGCAATACAGCATGGCAGCTGGACATGCTGGTAAGGGGCAAGGAGCAGCCCAGTCTTCACATGGAAGTCCCTGGGTGCAGTCGAAGTAGTGGTCATCTCCCAGAGGAGGGGGACACCCACTGTAAAGAGCGAGAGGAACTGACATGTTTAACATGGCAGGTGCGAGAAATGGTAGCACTTGTGGCAGAGATGAAGCGAGCGTTCCTCTGCCAGTTGTGCAGTGTCCATACCAACCTAAAAGAAGACAGAAATGAAGTCAAAAGCACCCAGATCAGATAGTGGAGCAGGGCAGGTCCATACTCCCAGGTGAAGAAGTCGTGGGGTCCATACAGCAGCCATGTGAAGGGAGAAGTTCCAGAAGCAGTGAAATCCAAGGAGCTCGACACCAGTTGTGTGTGGACACCAGAAGAGAGCTAGAAAGGATTAAGCAGAGCAACCAAAGAAGTCTAACAGATAAATTTGACGAATTACAAGTAATTCTAAACACTCATGACATACATATTTGTGCAATTGTGGAAACATGGTGGCAACCCGAGGATACCTGGGATAGGCAAATCCGGAGGTATACACTTTATAAGGACAGATCCCTATCAAGAGGCGGGGGGGGTGGCTCTATATGTTGCAGATGGTATTTCTACGGAGAGTATAGATACATCTAGATGGCTAGATGTTGAAGTTATTTGGGTTAAGATTAGCCCTCCCCGAGCAGCTAAGATTAATTTGGTAGTAATGTATAGGCCACCATCCACTAGGGTAATGGAGGATGAGATTACATTAGATTTTATCAACCAATTTTCTCTAGCAGGGAATGTAATACTGGTTGGTGACGTCAACCTCCCTGGTATTGGATGGGGTACATTGAAAGCAAGTATATCTGTAGAATCCAAATATTTAGAGATATTTAGTCTCATAGGATTGGATCAGTATGTTACAGCCAATACAAGGGGGAATCATATCCTGGATTTACTATTAAGTAACCTTGGGGACAATATTATAAATTGTAATTTATTTCCCCCTTTGGGTTCTAGTGATCATGCTATAGTAGGGTTTCAGTACTCTTGGTGATAATAAAGGCATCACTGTACTCCATAGGTATAATTCAGCAAATTTCGACCAAATAAGGTATGAATTGACTGCATGGGATTGGAAAACAGATTTTGAGAACCAGACAGTTGCTCAAATGTGGGACAAGTTGACAGATACCATAAATGGCTTAATTTCGAGACATGTACCAACTAGAAATAAAGAGGCCAAAAGTCCATCCACGCCATGGATGACCCAATCTGTTAAGGGATTAATTAAAAGTAGAAATAAAGCATACCATCAAGCAAGACATAACAACACGGAAGCTGGTTGGGAGATATACAGGAAGAGCCTTAAACCTGCAAAAAAGGGTACAGTTCAGGCCAAAAGAGTGTATGAGTACACACTAGTCATTAAGATCCAAGACAATTATAAGACCTTCTATACATATATTAACAGCAAGAAGGGGAAAAACAAGGCTTTTGGACCCCTAAAAACACAAAATGGGAATCTTATAATAGAAAATAGGGCATTAGCTGAGGAATATAATGTATATTTTTCATCAGTATTTAATGCTAGCCCTCAAGTTATCCAGGACTGTGGTGTAATAATACATCGGGGAGAAAGCCTTAAGATAGACCCTGCTGATGTCTTAACCAGATTACGAAAGGTAAACCAGAATAAAGCACAGGGGCCAGATGGGATTCATCCCAGGGTAATTAAAGAAACTGCAGTTCTACTAGTGGGTACAGTATCTTATCTTTTTCAGAAAAGTATAGACACTAGTAAGGTTCCGCAGGCCTGGAGGCAAGCAGTGATTATACCTATAAATAAAAAAGGCTCTAGGCAGGAAGTTTCAAATTACAGGCCTATTAGTCTGACCTCGGTGCTGGGTAAGATTCTGGAAGGTATAATTAAAGACTATACCATTGAATTCCTGGAAACTACAAGCAGGATAGATACGACTCAGCATGGATTTACCAGAGGAAGGTCATGTCAAACCAACCTTTTGGAATTTTATAACAAGGTTAGTAAAGCCATGGATATGGGAAATCCAGTTGACGTGATTTTCCTGGACTTTTCGAAGGCTTCTGACAAAGTCCCCCATGTGGAGCTTGTCAAATCACTTTTTGAGCTAGATATACGAGTTTGGATACAAAAATGGGTTAAGGCGTAGCTTACAGACAGAAGCCAGAAAGTCTGTGTTAAAAGGGAATACTCTGGCCAGGTTAGAGTGACTAGTGGTATCCCCCAGGGGTCTGTTTTGGGACAATGTCTATTTATCTTATATATTTCATCTATGCAGGTTCATTCAGGGGTCTGGTTGTCTAAATTTGCAGATGACACTAGGATTGGGTGTCCTGTAAATAATTTAGATGAACAGTCAGTCTTACAAACAGCATTACATAGTTTGGGTATGTGGGCCTCCCAGAAGCAATCTATTTTTAATATTGACAAGTGCAATGTTATACACTTTGGAAAGAAAAATAATAAGCTTCAATATACCCTGGGTGGTTCTGTATTAAAGGCTGTAGGTGAAGAAAAAGATTTGGGGACTTAGTTTTAGTTTACAATGTAATACAGCTCTAAAAAAGGCTGGCAGTGTAACATATTGTATACAGAAACACATTAAAAGTAGAGATAGGCAGGTTGTGATGCCCCCTGTATAATGCACTGGTATGTCCCCATGTGGAGTACTGTGTTCAGTTTTGGGCCCCATACAAGAGGAGTGATGTTGGACTGATGGAGAGGGTACAGAGGATAGCCACCAAAAGGATCAAAGGGACAGAGGGACTGAGCTATGAGCACAGACTGCAGTATTTAGAGTTGTATTCACTGGAATATCGTAGAATGAGGGGTGACATGTGTCTGATATATAGGGCATTGACCGATACTAATTTGTGGGATCTTTTAGGCTTGGTAAAAAGGGATCAATCATATAATACCAGAGCCCATTGTTACCAATTGTTAAAAGGCAGATAAAGTACAAATAAAAGGAAATATTGGTTAAACAACAGGGTAACAGAAATTTTGAATATGCTGCCCGGTGAGGTCGTGTAAAGCAATACAATGTTGGAATTTAAAACAAAGTTAGATAAATTTCTCTTAAGTAAAAATATAAATGGGTATACATAAATTGTCATTGGCGAGCTCATGGACAAATGTCTTTATGCTCTGTAATGTTTATGTAATCTATGTAAAACCAGGCTGTTGAGTCACTTCCCAGGAAGTCCATCCAAAGTTCCAGATGCTCAAGTGCAGGGGCCTGCCCGTATGCTGAATGTCATTGCCCAGGATGTAAGCCAGCAGGTTCCAGGTTGGGATGCCCAAATGGAGGACCCCGGATTTTGCCCAGCACCCAAGGTTGAACCAGATCCAGTTGGAGCCACAGTGACCATAACCACCATCTAGACATCAGACCTGGCAGTTGAATGGCACCACCATGAGGAAAAAGGGACCCCCTCCTCCAGAAGAAACTAAGTCACCAGTCAGCCAAAATGCGAGGTGCCAACAAAGACAACAGGGAGGTGTCCAACAATGCCTACGATAAGGAAACACCCTTGCTCAATGGAGAGCAAGTGCTGGTAAAGTCAGAGTGGCATGGTGGGACATGGGAGCCTGACCAATATGTCATCACAGACAACAGTCCATGGCCAGGATGGCATGTCTACCAGGTCCAAGCTTTGGATGGAACCAAGCTGGTACACTGAATTCAGCTAAGGTCCTGCCTGGATTCTATCAAGACAGATGGGCAAGGAGAAGCAGGAACCACCCCAGAAGGTATTTCGAGGCTGTCCATCCAACTTTGTGGGTCATTTTGGTACAATATATTAAAAATGTTACAGTACGGAAGGTAAACATCAATGCGTAAAGTAAACTAGATGTATAGTTAAGAGTATGAAAATGTTGTTTGTGTTTTAAAACTCGCAGTAATAACCCCATACATGGGGACAAGTATGTTTAAGAGGGGGTGAACTGTAGTACTGCAAAGCTAGGGGCACCATAAAGGACCAGGGTTTCTTTCCACGACATAGATACATAGACAGTGTCGGCAGATAAGGGCCTATGGCCCACCCAGTCTGCTCATTTAAGTTTGCAAGTTCAGTTTATGTTTTCCAAGAAGTCTGTTGCCCCTTACCCCAGACCTCCAGAATTCCTTTATGTCTATCCCATGCATTCTTAAATCCTGTGATTGTTTCAGCCCCCACCACTTCCTCTGGCATGATCATTTTCCTTTTTTTTTTTTTTCCCTCTTTCTCCTCTCCTAATTACCCTCCACCACCCAACCCCCCCGCTGCAGTCCCACCTACCCCTCCCTATGCCTTTGCTTAATTTTGCACTGTTCGGTGCTGGGAAGGGGGTTCGTGGGCAGGAGACCCTCTCCACAGGTCTTGTGCTGCCCAATCTCCTGGCTGGATGCCAGGACCTGCCCTGCCCAAGAAAAAGGCTAGGGAGTGGCTTCAGGGGGAGTTGGCCGCTAGACATGGAGGGTGGAGGATGCAAGGAGTATGGACAAAAGAAGAGTACCATGGCTCCTCCAGCGTCACCCCGTCTTCAGTCCAGGGCTGTCTGGTGGTTTCAGCACAGGCAGCCCATTGAGTAGGAGCCCGGCTCCCCGACACAATCTGTTTCCTTCCCTCAGAGCCCTGAGTGGTGTGGGAAGAAGCCTCGGGCGGCTGGACCAAGTGGTGCCACACAAAAATAGATCTGGATGGAAAACGCACCTTGGACCTGTAGTTCCACCCCAGCAGCCGTGCCGTGCAGAAGAGGCAGCTGGGTGGAAGCGTGGCTCCCCGGCAGCTTGCCCAGACCCTCCGTCAGCAGAGTAAAGAACCGGGCCATGGTGGTGGGTGGGCCATGAGTCCAATTTTGTATTTTACTCTCCCCAGGTGCTGAGGGTAGAAAGTGGGGAGCAAACAGTAAGCCGAGAGAAAAAACTGCAAGGGCCAGAGCCCATAATAGTAAGGGAGGCATAGTGAGCTTCCAGGGAGGCAGGACAACCCTAAGGAGAACGGGGGGCCTGAGCAGTGGGCTGAAGGTCCAGAGGGAAAAGAAAGAGGAATCAACAAAGTCCAAGAGGGTAGCATCTTTCAGAAAAAGAGATGTACAAGAACAAGGGGCCACAATTTGAAGATAGAGGGGGGACGGCTCAGAGGTAACATGAGGAAGTATTTTTTCATGGAGGGTGTTGTAGATGCATGGAACAGCCTTCCTGAGAAGACCTTGGAGTCAAAAACAGTGGGAGAATTCAAGAATGCATGGGATAAGGCAATTCTAGTGGGGAGTAGGAGGAAGTAGGCTATAGGTTAACTAGGATCTGCAGCTTATCCATTAGGTAGGGAAGTGGGCAGACTAGGTGGGCCAAGCAGTCCTTATCTGCCATCAAATTCAATGTTTCTAGGCCCCAAGATGGGCAATGGCCTACCGAGTTAGTTTATTTTTTTCTCTCTCTTTCTTGTTTTGTTTGAGGTGGCTCAGGAAAAGACAATCTGAGTTGAATAGCAGCTCACCCCAGGAAAAGAGGACAGGGCGCCATGACTTAAAAGCCCTGAGAGGTTGGGGAACAGAGCAGACCAGGGACACAGTGGAGTTAAGGCCCTTGGGGAACTGCGTGGGTGTCATTCTGCACCAAGGGGCAGGGACATAAACAGAGGCCCTTGGCCGGCTATCACGAGGGAGGGGCTAGCTTTGATGGTCCAGCAAGCAGGCCCATGAGCTTCAGAGACCCAGGCATGGGGCGGTTAGTAATATTAATGATAGAGGGTTGTGGCTGCAGAAACAGCCAGAGCAAGAACGTCCTTAAAGGAGCAGCACCAGCTTTGGGGGGGGGGGGATGTTCCTATGGCCTGAGGTACCCACAGAGTTTCGCAGACGTGTTCTGAGTTCCACCAGGCCTGGATTGTGCTGCAGCCTGCCTAGCACCCCCTAGAGACTGTAGTTCCTGCAAAAACTAAACTGTTTGTTCAAAAATCCGAACTGCTGGCTTGCTACTAAACTGTGTTATCAAATCGCATCTTGGTGTACCTGACATCCAGCTTCGCCAGAGCCCGACGCTGACCCAGGAAGGCCCCCAGTCCATCCGCCATCTGCAGCAGAACCACCTCCAGTGATGTCAGCCTGTGTCAAAGTCCTGCCACAAGTGTTCCAGCATCAGTCCTGTGACAGTAAGTGGTAGAGAGACGCTAGTGAGGTATCCAACAGTGGGTCAACTTAGGAGCCTCCCCGGCTCAAGCTTGAGGGACCACAGTTAATGTCGTACTTGTCCTTTTCTTATTTTGCTGTCCATCCGTAAGTGTGCTCATGCCGCTTCGTAGAGGCAGCCCAAAGATCATACCACCAGCAGTCTTGGCGAGAGTACACCTGGGTGCCAGGGACCTGCCAGTGGTCACAGCTGCGGATCATCCAGAGACCCATCGGCTGACCAGAAGTCTTCAGCTTCTTGCCCGCATCCGCAGAGGATCGCCATCTTCCTCCTTGTCCAGCTAACAACGTTCCTCTTTGTGTGTTGTTCATCCGGGGGATGCCCCATTGTGGCCTGTTTGTAACAAGCGCTTTGTGGGGTCAATGCCCACCTGCTCATCAGCCAACACGTAGGAAAGCCCAAGCCTGCTTCATCCGTAGTTGCATCATCTCTGCCATTTGCATGCAGGACTTGGACTAAAAGGGGTCAGCCACTGTTCTTGGTTCAACCAACTGTTCGTCCCAGTTGTATTGTTTTATTATTATCCTGTACCACTGTCGAAAACAGTTATTTTATTAGCCATTTTGGTCCCTTGTAAATAAACCCTTTCCATCTTGGTCACTAAGTAAGCTTCCTGCCTCTCCTTTCAGATCCGTTTGTCCTGTCCTGACATTGTTAGGGAACCTTTTGGCCTGCCACAGCAGTACTATATGATTTCATGGCCTATGTGTAGTTGAGTCCCTGTTCCACATTTACTGGGTATTACTTAACAGGTTACCAGATAGCATGCAGAAGTTCCAATCTTAACATTCTTTGATGCTGATTAATAGGATCTACTCACATCCTGCTGTCAGATGTCCCAAATGTCTAAGCTGAGCCTGGGAGGAAACTATGCAGTATTAGTATAAGATGGCCTTTCCACAGACATACAGTAAAAACAGGTTACTCACCTGTAACTGTAGTTCTAGGAGTGGTATATGTTGTTCTTCCACACTTCTTGGCATGTCCCTTTCCCCATTAAATCTGCCAGAAAGTCTTCAAGCTGGCTGCTCCCACCCACCTGGATGGTATAACCCTGGGCTCCGCCTCATGACACTAGATCTTAGCCCGCTGGAAGCCAGGTTCGTGTGTCCGCAGCCAGGGAGGTCAGGTGGGTCCATGTGGATGAACAAAGTATACCACTCCTAGAACTACTGTTACAGGTTAGTAACCTGTTTTTCTAGGATCATGGATATGTTGTTCATCCACACTTCTTGGCAGATTCCTGGCAGCTCTCTGGGAGGAGGGAGGCAAGGCGCACACCCCCTAGATACTTACTTGGGGAAAAGAGATTGGAGAACTGAGGCCCCAAAGCCAGCATTCCGGTGTGACTCAAGGTCGATGTGGTAGACAGTAATGAAGGTGTTTGATGTCTTCCAAGTAGCAGCCCGACAGATTTCCTGTATGGGGATGTCCCTGGAAGCAGCCACCAATGCAGCAGTATGGCGGGTAGAATGACGCCAACTCATAGCACAGACTGATGTAAGATGTAATCCACCTTGCAACTGTCCATTTTGCTGCAGGTCTGCCAGAAATGGCTTCAGCATAGGTGACAAACAGCTGGCAAACCTCTCCCCGAATTTCTGCAGTCCTCTCCATATAACAGGAGAGAGCTCATCTCAAGTCCAAAGTATGGAGCCTGTATTTGGCCTCCGAGGTGTAACTGGGGTAGTACACCGGCAGCAATAACACCTGACTGAGGTGAAACTCTGACACCACCTTCAGAAGGAATTTCAGGTGGGGGCGCAGGATAACCTTGTCCCTCTGGAAGACCAGATAAGAGGAGTCCACCAAGAGTGCCTGGAGCTCCCCTCTCCTTCTGGCAGATGTGACAGCCACAAGGAAGGCCGTCTTCCACAACAAGTGTGACAGCTCACACTTATGCAACGGTTCGAATGGCTTGCCCATGAGCTTTGCCAGTACCAGCAGTAGATCCCACAGAGGTGGAGGTTCACGCACCGCAGGGAATATGTGATCCAGGCCTTTGAAAAAGCACCCAACCACTGTCTCCTGCGCCGTCGGCTGACCAGCCCGCGCTCAGTAAGCAGAGATGACTGCCAGGTGCACCCTAAGGGTCGATGACCAAAGACACCCTTTGGAGAAAGATCAAAGGTAGTAAAGAACGTTAGCCACTGGACAGGACAGAGGGTCCAGGACCTTGCCCCGACACCAAATGGAAAACCTTTTCCATTTGAAGGCATAACATTTCCTGGTCGATTCCTTTCTGGATGCCTCCACCACGGTGAGGACATCCTCAGAAATACCCAAAGTGTGGAACTCTAGCCATTCAGGAACCAGGCTGTGAGGTGCAGGGATTGAAGTTCCATATGGTATACCTTCCCCAGTTGACCGAGATCAGGTCTGGGTGTGCTAGAATCCGCTCTGGGGGCCTGTTGCTGAGGCTGAGGAGATCTTGGTATCAGAACTGGCATGGCCAGTCTGGGGCTACCAGAATCACCTGTGCCTTGTCCCTTCTCACCTTGATGAGCACCCTGTGGATCAAGGGAAATGGAGGGAAGGCACAGAAGAGGCCTGGGGTCCACGGCCTCGAGAAGGCATCCCCCTGCAGCGAGCCTCAAGGGAGGCGGCATGAAACAGCTCAGAAGCTTGGTGGTGTTTCCTGGAGGCAAACAGGTCCACCATCAGTTTGCCCCAATGGGAGAACAGGCTGTAAGCTACCTCTATATAGAGAGACCACTCGTGGGATGTCTCACCTAAGCAGCTGAGAGCATCTGCCAGATGGTTTGAGGCTCCTGCCACATGGATGGCTACGAGAGCTGCCTCCAGGTGGCTCACGAGTGTCCAGATGTGGAGCACTTCCCTGCAGAGCAGACGGGAATGTGTGCTGCCCTGTTTGTTGAGGCAGTACATGGCTGTGCTATTATCCGTCTGGATTTGAACCACTTGACCCCGGAGGTGAGAAGCAAAAGCTGACAGTTCCAGTCTGACTGCTCTGAGCTCCAACAGGTTGATATGATATCGGGACTCCTCAGGGGTCCAGAACCCGTGGGCCCTGTTGTTCCCCATGTGGGCTCCCCAGCCCATGAGAGATGCATCGGTAGTAAGGACAGTCATTGGCTCGGGGCGGACAAATGGGATCCCTTCCTGCAACCGGTCTGGGATGGTCTACCACTGAAGAGTGTCCCACATCTTCTGGGGTTACAGGGATCAGCTAGTCGAAATGACTGTGGCGCTGAGTCCACTGGGCGGCCAGCTCCCACTGCAGGGGGCGCATGTGCCACCAGGCCTAATGGACCATTGAGGTGCTTGCCACCATGTAACCCAGACTTCTCCATGTCTCCTTGAAAGTCGGACTTTCAAAAGGCCAAGTCCACAACCAGTCCATCGGCTAAGGAATGGTACAAGAACCACAAAAGGCACCCCATGGAAAGTGCATATTTGCATACCATAAGGCTGGCAGGGTGCCAGGTTGGATGCTGCTAGAGCTCCAAGGCTGGTTCCAAGATGGCCTCAGTCATGGAAAAGGCAATCCCAGGGGAGGCAGTCATTGTCCCAAAATGCCCATGAAAGATAATTTCGTCATCTTATGGATTGGCCCCATAGACATATGGATGACCATCAAGATCAGATGGAGGAGAGCTCCAAATGACACCAATCTGTTGTTAATAGATAGGGCCTAGACCAAGGCATGATCGAAAGTATGAGTCCTCAAGGACAACATAGAAGACCAGAGTCGCCCGAGGACTCTTCAAAAATGGCCTACGACCATTTAATACCTCTGACCACCCAGGAGTCTTCCGACTGTTTGTTTTCCACCGACAGCAGACCTGACAAGCCAACTGCAGTATGGGACGTCTAGGTCGGAGCTCACACCAAAGGCTGTGGTGGAGGCAGCTCCACCCACAAGGGAGGGAAGAAAGATGCTGGGGGCATCTGTTGAGGGTGTACCAGTGTGGGCAGCACTGGTATCTGCCAGATGACTGGTGATCCAAGGAGCAGAGTCCTACCCCACCCCACAATGGTCCACTGCTGCCAGAGGAGTTCCTCGTAGCATCCTGCGGTGGTACCTTTCCCCACCTGATGAGGAGAACAATGAACATTAAGAGCGGTGCCTCCCTGTTTGCAAGACTGAGAGCACGAGAGGTGCCTTGATCACGATCTTGACCACTGACCCAAGAGCTGATGGCGAAGAGAAGCCATCACAGGGTCAGTACAGACCACATGCCAAGATGCATTAATAAGCACCGACTTCTGTGATGCGACCAAAGGTGGAGGCTAGTACTGAGAGGAGCCATTCGGGAACACCAACCGGTCCACGTCCTCCTGGGAGTGGACAGGAACAACCAGGGTCATGGAGACAGACTGCCTACTGCGCACAACTGCTCTGGACCAGACACCACGGCGGGCTCAATTTTCAGAGCCACAAAAACACCGCAAGCCCCTGGTGTACCAACGTAAGGCACAAAGGGTTTGTGACATTCTTCCACTCAGCGATCGGGATCTTCAATCTGGAGGGCCTAATGTAGCAACTTACACCAGCTTTTCCCTGGTCTAACTTGCACCATGTGGGGGGCCCTGCTATGGGGCTTGGGCCAAGTACTTTGTGCAACCTGCTGTAAAGTGTGGAAACTGTCGCAACTGTGCCCAATGTACTAAACTCAGGTGCAGTTTCATCAAAGGAGTTTGGCACAGATGTGCCAAAGGACAGGCGTGATGCGGGCTTGATGGAAGCCCTGGCTCCACTCCTTCAGAATCGAGCCCCCAATGCCTCATTTTTGTTCTCACCCATGAACTCCAAATGGAGTTGTGAGCACCTAAGTTAGCGTTACATTTCCTCTGGCTCACTGTCACGCAAACACCCTCACTTAAAACCAAAAAACCTCCAAATGTAATGGGACTTAAACAAGCTGCATGCACAAACAAAATTAATCACAAAAACTATGAAAAGTAAAGAAAGCACCCTCTAGTGACAGGCTGCCTGTGCATGGATGATTCTGAATATAAAACCATTTATTTAAATTTTTTTTTTTTCTTAACAAATGTGACACAGAACTCATTTCTAAGTACAGTGAGATACTCCAGAGTGGGCGGTGTTAGGTATGCCCACATTTCCATGGGCCATAGAGTCCGCACCCCCACCCCCCCTGCAGAGCTGGGCCTCGCTCTGTCCCTGGATGTGTGGGTATCCCCGAACACCATCCACCTGGAGTGTGTAACTGCTTACATAATACTGGACTGTTTAGTAATATTTCATTAAGTTTACTGTGTTGTACTGCACCTAGTAACAGGGTTATCGGTGTACTGTGGGACTATATCTAAGATTAGTGGGTGACCTGAGTAGGCAGTAGGGGTGTATCTTGGACTGGGGGGAACCTGGTGGCTCACCCAAGGAAACCTACTTGGAAGGGGATGGAACCACACGGCATTAGGGCCGGCATCTTTGGGAGGGTGGTGGGGTGCACAGGGTGTGGAGCAGCCATGATACTGGACTGGGCTTGGAAGTTTGTGGTTGCCCAGTGTGCTACCAGCTGGCACAGCTTAGGAGGAGGTTGCAGGATTAGGAGACAGCTGGGGAAAGGGGGGAGGTATGGTTGGGAAAGGGGGCAGGGATCTCCCACAGGGTTGCACCAAGCACTGGGGGCAGCGGCATAGGGAAAGGAGTGCAGGAGAATACTCAGGGGTCACATAGGGACCCTGGCAGAGGGGGTCCAAAAGGATACTACCAAGGAAGTAGGCAGGTAACTGGGGACCCTCACAAAGGAGGGACAGAGGGACAACATTCTCAGGGAAGTAGGCAGATGGCCAGGGCTGGACAGAAGGAAGCAAAGCGGGGAGGTGGATCAGATCTTACACTCAGTAACCGCTTCAATTCTCTTCTTCTGCTCGAGGATGCGGGGGTGATGTAGCCATGACAGGGTGGTTAGAGATGGAAAGGATGGGGGGCAGGAGGCAGGGGCCAGATAGCAGGAAGAACGGGGGAGGAAAACTGGAATGCAGGAAAATGGGGGGAGCAGTGAATCAGAGCAGGAGGGGCAGGGGGAAGAGGGAGGAAAGAGCAAGGAGAAGGACCAGTTGGGAGGAAAGGTAAAGGAGAAGGACCAGAAGTACAAGGAGGATTCAGTAAAGGGAGCTGAGGGTTTAGGCGAGGGGAGCACAACAAGCAAGGAGGGACTAAATGGAGACAGTGAGGAAGGAGGAGGGCAGGCCAGGCTAGTTTAGCAGATGGGGTAGAAGGACCAGTTGCGAGCAGTGAGGGAGTTAGCAAGGTACAGAAGGATACTCAGGAGGAGGAGGCATAGGATTGGAGGGAGGGTGGTCAGGGTAAATAAGGAGGGTGGCATGTGGCACCCAGATGAGGTGGAGGAACAAGGAGGCGGCTGGGTGGAGGGCCGGTAGAAAGGATGAGGGACATGGAAGGGAAATGGAGGAAAGGAGGCGGTCAAGTGCTCCTGTTGGGGATTCTATGATCAGGGGTATCAAATGGGATAGGAGGAGAAGCCTGGCCAGTTAGAACAAAGTGCTTCCCTGGACTAGCGGTGCACAGGGGCTAAATCTGAGGTATATCAGCTGGCAAAGGATTGTGGGGGTTCCCGGACATACTGGTCCACCTGGTACAAATGACATTGAGGGAAATAGCGAGCTAGAGATACAGGCAAGATTCAGGGAGCTTGCCAAGGTCTGTCATGGCATAGGATGCACAGTTTCCTTCTCAGAAATCCTGCCTGTACCAAGGGCTAGTGGGGAGCACAAAAGGAAAATTAGGGAGATAAACCAGCGGCTCAGGGAGTGGTGTGAGGCCAGAGGGTATGGGCTGATGGGGGACTGGTTGGGGAGACCTGGGAGGATAAGGAGCTGTATGCTAGAGATAGACCCCATCTCAATTTGGAGGGGAGGGGAATCCTTAAGTTGAAAATAGAGGGTTCATTGGCGAAAAGTGGGGTTTAAACTTGTGAAGGGGGGATGGGAAAAAGGCTGTCAAGGGGTGCCGATAAGGAGGACTCTGTCTCCACCCCTTGGGAGCTGGAGGATTGCAGGAAAAGGCCAACTGGTAAAGTGCAGACCAGGGAAACAGAATCCCCATGGGAACACGAGCAGGGGAAATGGAAGTATAGGGAAAGGGTGGAAGGTAGTCCTGCTAAATGCCAGGAGCTTGGGAAATAAAATGCCTGAGCTTCAGGCGATGCTAACTGAGGGAGCAGTAGATGTGGCAGCGGTCACTGAGACCTGGGCCAATGCAGGACACGACTGGGACCTGAACCTGGAGGGTTACACTATGTTCAGGAAGGACAGGGGGGAGGGAAGGGGAGGAGGGGTAGCAATGATAGTCAAAAACTGCATTGGCATAGGGGGAGTAGAGGAGGCGGAGGGAACCGTGGAGGCGATTTGGGTCACCTTGATAACAAGGGGGGGCAAGAGAGTAAAAATAGGAGTGGTGTATAGACCTCCTGCCCTGGCGGAGGAGCTGGAGGAGAGTCTGGTGGCAGATGTTGGGAGACATTGCAGACTGGGCAGAGGAATGGTGGTGGTGTTAGGGGACTTAAACATGCCAGGAACAGACTGGGAGACTATGACATCATCTGTGACCAGGGAACAGAGGTTGTTGGATGTCTTTCAAGACGCGTTCCTAACTCAGCAGGTGGGGGGACCGACCAGGGAGGCGCGGGTACTGGATGTGGTCCTGGCAGACAGTGACCAGATTAGGGGCCTGGAGTGACCATGCCACAGTCTGGTTCTGCCTGGACCTAGGAGGGCTAGAAAGCTGCACAAAGACGGAGGTAACTGACTTCAGGGGAATGGATTTTAAGGAAATGGGAAGGATCCTTAAGGAGCATTTGGATGGGACTGGGTCAGACATGGACGCTGATAGTAGGTGGGAAATCATCAGGAGAGGGGTGCAAGATACTACCAGCACCTGTGCAAGAGTAAGACGAAAATGCGGTAGGGCCGGAAAACCCTGCTGGTGGAGAAGGGAGGTCCAGGAGGTGGTGCAGGGAAAGAAGGAAGCCTATAGGCAATTCAAGTACTCAAGGAGTGAAAGGGATCGAGGGGAGTATGAGCTGATTGCTAGAAGGGCCACTAGGGTGGTGAGGGCGGCTAAGGCAAGGAAGGAGCAGAACCTGGCCAGGGAAATCAGGAGAGGGAACAAGGGGTTCTTTAGATACATTGGGAAAAACGAAGGGTGAAGGGCAGATTAGCAGGATTAAATCAGGGAGAGATGGGCACAAGACCCAGGGAGCAGGCTGAGGTACTAAAAGTACTTCACTCCTCAGTTTTCACCAAGGAAAATGGGGTGCTGCATCATACATGGGAGGAGACAGAGATACTGAGGAGGGGGCCCTTACCGATCGGCAGGTCTGGGGAGAGGGAGGATCACTGGCAGGAGGGGAGGGCTAAGCAGGAGAAGAGGTACTGGAAGGGAAATCACAGCAGAGAGTGTGAGGAAGCCCTCAGCTCCTCTAAGACGGAGAAAGCACCGGGGCCAGATAAATTACATCCCAGAGTGCTGGAAGGAACTCATGGATGTCCTGGCGAAACCCCTGGTGGAGCTTTTCACCATCTCTCTGAGGACAGGGTGGGTGCCCCAGGACTGGAAGGTGGCGCATATAGTGCCTATCCACATGGGGGGATCAAGGGAGGTGGCAGAGGACTACAGGCCTGTCCGCCTGACATCGGTGGTGGGCAAGGTGATGGAGGGCATTGTCAAGGAGAGGCTGGGGGGGACCTGGAAAAGTCAGGGTGCCTGGATGATAGACAGCATGGATTCGTCTCGGGGAAATCGTGTCAGACAAACCTTGTGAGTTCTATGACTGGGTGAGTGCCTTGGACCTTGGTAGACCAGTGGACGTCCTCTTTCTAGACTTCAGCAAGGCATTTGACTCTGTTCCTCACATGGGCCTGTTGGATAAGCTGGGAGAAATGGGGGTGGGGAACCAGATGATCAGATGGATAGGCAATTGGCTCCAGGACCGGAAGTTGGCGGGATAGTCTCATCCCAAAGAGGTCATTAGTGGGGTCCCACAGGAATCAGTCCTTGGGCCCCTCCTGTTCAACGCCTACATCTCTGACATAAGGACAGGAATCAGGAGTGAGATGAGTCTCTTTGCGGATGACTCAAAACTGGGGGCGGTGGTGGATGGGGAGGAGGGCAGGGTGGCCCTACAGGGGGACCTGGAGGCTCTGGAAAGATGGTCTAGAAAGTGGAAGCTGAGGTTCAATGCAGGGAAATGCAAGGTACTCCACCTGGGGACCAGAAACCTGGGCCAAGTGTACACCCTGGGGAAATGCTACAAGTCTCAATGGCTGAGAGGGACCTGGGGGTGGTGGTGGATGTCAAAATGAACAACTCGGAGACTTGTAGGAGGGCAGCCAAGGCCAACAGGATGCTGGGATGCATCGCTGGGGATCACCTCCAGAAGGAGGAAGTGATGCTCCCTCTGTATAACTGCTTGGTGAGGCCACACTTGAGTACTGTGTGCAGTTTTGGAGGCCACACTAAAGAGGGACATTAAACTCCTGGAGAGGGTCCAGAGGAGGGCAACCAAAATGATTTGGGGCTTGGTGGACAGGACCTATGAGGAGAGCTCAAGAGCTAAATATGTACACATTGGAAGAGAGGGACGAGGGGACATGATAGAGGTCTTCAAGTACATGAAGAGGGTAAATAGGGGAGGAACAGTCAAGGGTGCTTGAGGAGGAAGGAGGAGGGACCACTACAGGGCATGGGTGGAAGCTGGAGGGGAGAAAGGAAGAGGTGCTACTTCACTGAGAGGGTGGTGGAGCCATGGAATGCACTGCCTAGGGGCTGGTGGAGGCAGAGATGGTGGAGGGTTCAAGAGGGCTGGGACAGGTACAGGGGAAGGGTTCTGGAAGCAAAATCCAATGCAGCAAGAATATCCGGAACTGGGAAGGGAGAAGCCAGAGAAGGCGAGGGGGGCAGCAAGGTCAGCACCCAGGGTGGGGGCTGACCAATCGAGCAGACTCGAAAGACCATCAGGCCTATTCTGCTGGCATTTTAGTATGTTAGTATTACTGTGACACTTGTTGCCAGGGATCCCTTGTAATATGATTTGTAACTTTAACGGTGGCCCTTCCTAATTAATTAAAGCAAAAGAGATGATTGAGATGATTACCTTAATAATAGCAGTGATGTTTCCTTGAAGCACCTTTAGTCTTCCTTGATAGGATTTCCTTTGTTTCCGTCCCTTCCAAGAAGCCTAGAATAAGGGAACAGGAAAGAATGGTATTTTAACTCAGTGATATTAAACAAGTGACTGCTTATTAAACCTGCACATCCCACTGTCTTACGTTTGTATTTTGTGTTACTAAAATATTTCTTTAATTAGCATTATGCCTATGGCATTACGCATCATTTTAATTTTTTTATTTTCATTTCCACATTATAAATCTTTTATGTGATTTCAGCCAATCGGCACTCAAAACCCAGGGGCTGTTATCCTGCATACAGCTGTCATCTAGTGAGGGAACATTACAGTGGAGTGTTCCACTTCAAAAACTGGAAAGGGGGTACAAAAACTTGGTCAAACTAAAACTAAACAGAAAAAATGTAAATGTAAGCCCCCTGTGGGGCTTACTACATAGCCCATCACACACGAGGGTATGCATGGATGCCAGGACCCGTAGTTTAAGGAGGGAACCTGTTACCGGGGATAAAAGACGCTGTGTACTGGGAAACGGGAGTTGAGTTCGAGTGGAGTGAGACAGAGTTGGAGGTTAGGTGGAGGCGAGATGAGGACCAGGGAGTTGCTGGTGGAGTACTGTTGCCCTGTTACCCCCGAGGAGGAAGCTAGCCCCTTGATAAGGAAGATGGTGTGGCTGGGAGTTAGGGTGCAGTCTGTGCCCCACTCGATTCATGGGTTCCCGCTGCAGTAGGAGGAGAAGCAAAGACCTGGCAGGAGGTCCATCGCTATGATCCTCGGCACCAGGGTGGATAGGAAAGGGAACCTGCTGGGTCAGAGTGTGCCGGTGGTTGACATGGGAGTCCGCAGCACGGAGGGTGAGGCACCAGATTTTGGGTGACTCGAGGTGGTAGTTCAGGGCTCCATAGCCTAATGTCCCATGCCCACCGGTGAGTGCCATCTGTGAAATGAAAGCCCAGACACAGCCCTGCAGTGCTGCAGGAAGTGGTGTGGGACCACGAGTGCAGAGTTTCCCTTGTTGGGTTTGCATCGTGGGTGCCAGAATCAGGGGAGAAAGCTATAAAGTGCCCTGAGGGAGAGTGAGATTGCCAGTGATAGAGGCTGCCTGTGCATCTAACTGGTTCTTTGGCTGTCTTATGGGGAATGGAGTGCATGGTTTGGAAATTCTCTGAAAACACATCTCATGTTGCTGCCATCACCCCTAAGTTTTGGAGCTTGCCTGCTCCGAGGAGGAGTATCATGGACTGTGTGTCCCCTTCGTGAAAGTAATGCACCGTGACTCTGGCCACTGATTATGTGAAGACTGTAATCAAATGCTCCCCAACGCTCTACGGATCTGATGATGTTTGTGACTTGAGCCTTTAATCAACCTTAATTTAGAAACTGCTACAAAATAAATCCTGAAGGGTCTGAATGATTTTTTTTTCAGCCTGGACAGTTACTTAATTCTGCTTTGCAACTAAGGTAAATAAATGCCTGTCCGATTATAGTTCTGCTAACAAGTTTTGCCCCCCTGAGACTGCTGGCTGCACCCCCTTCTGACAAGAAAAGCACCCAGACAAAGCCAATCCGTCGCCGCAATACCATGGAATCAGGTAATGAGCATTTCATTTGTTATATTCTCTGGATTATGTTTGTGGTTGTAATGTGCCCCCCTTTCCCCATGTACCTTAACATCTAAATACCCTAGACAGGGAAGGGTATGCTTACATAAAATTTACTATAAATAACTCAAGTCATTTCCATCAAGTTTGTGTGTGTACCAAGGGATGTCTCTTACTGAATAAGAACACTTTCTCCTGCTATTTAGGGTTGACAGAACTGCTCAGCTTCGCTTGATGGTCCTTTCACCCAAAAAGCATGCAAGAACATTCTTATTCTAGAAGTGACACCCCTTAGTACACATATAAACATAGAGAATTTATAAAATGTTCTGCCTAGCAAGTCTGCATGTCATTGCCAGGGACATCTCTGAATTCCCATGCTGTTTGTGGGAATCAGTGTAAATATGCCTTCATAGAAACAGACTGACCTAGTCTGCCCATTTCCCTACCTACTGGATAAGCTACAAATCCTAGTTAACCAGCCTATTTCTTCCTGACCCCCACAAGAATTGCCTTATGTCTGTCCCATGCACTCTTGAATTCTCCCACAGTTTTAGACCCCACAACCTCCTCAGGAAGGCGGTTCTACGCGTTCACCACCCTCTCTGTGAAAATATATTTCCTCACATTGCCCCTGAGCTGTCCCCCCTCTATCTTCAAATTGTGTCCCCTTGTTCTTGCACATCTCTTTTTCAGAAAGATGCTACCCTCTTGGACGTTGTTGATTCCACTGAGGTACTTAAGTTTCTATCATGTCCCCCCCCCCTTTCCTCAAGGGTATACATATTAAGCTTCTTTAGTCTCTCGTCATATGGCTTCTCTTGCAGACCATGCACCATTTTAGTTGCCTTCCTCTGGATTGCCTCCATCCTGTCTATGTCCTTGCGGAGATAAGGTCTCCAGAACTGGATGCAGTACTCCAGATGGGGTCTCACCAACTGTCTGTACAGAGGGATAACAACTTCCTGTTTTCTGCTGGTGATGCCTCTCCCTATACATTCCAGTATCCCCCCAGCCCTCCCTACTGCCTTCTCACATTGCTTGCTATTCTTAAAGTAACCTGATATGATCACTCCCAGGTCCCTTTCCATTTTGTTACTACCCCCGTGTACTCTTCCCTAGGTTTTTGTTTCCCAGGTGCATTACTTGCACTTCTTTGCATTGAATCAAGCTGCCATACTTCTGACCATTCCTCCAACCTTGCCAAGTCCCTTCTCATCCTTTCCACACACCCCCGTGTATCAACCCTGTTGCAGATCTTTGTGTCATCTGCAAAGAGGCATATTTTCCTTCAGTCCTTCTGCAATGTCACTTATAAAGACATGAAAAAGGACTGGACCCAGTACTGAACCCTGCAGAACCCCACTAGTAACCCCCCTTTCTTCAGAGTGGACTCCGTTTACTATTACCTTCTGTGTCCTGTTGTCCAGCCAATGTTTTACCCAGGCTACCACCCTGGGACCCATCCCCAGGCTGGCTAATTTGTTTATTAATCTTTTGTGTGGGACTGTGTCAAATGCCTTGCTAAAGTCTAGGTAGGCCATGTCCACAGCCCCTCCCTGGTCTACTACTTTGGTCACCCAGCCAAAGAAATCGATTAGATTAGTCTGACATGACCTTCCCGCGGTGAATCCATGCTGCCTTGGGTCCTGTGCCCCACTGGCCCCTAGGTACTCAACAATTCTTTCCTTCAGAAGTGATTCTATCATTTTCCCTACCAGAGAGGTCAAACTGACAGGTCTGTAGTTTCCTGCCTCTGTCTTGCTCCCACTTTTGTGAAGGGGACTCGCATCCACCCTCCTCCAGTCCTCAGGTACCACACCATCCTCCGATGATTTGTTAAAAAGGGTAGTCAGTGGTGTCACTAGTTCTCCCCTTCATTCTTTTAGAATTCTGGAGTGAATCTCATCAGGCCCCATTATTTGTCCACCTTCAGTTTTAGGAGTTCTTTCAGAACCCTTTCTTCTGTGAAAGGACTGGGATCGACCCCCCTATCCAGATTGCTTCTGTTAATTGGATTAGGTACATCCCCCTCCTCCTCTTTTGTGAATACTGAGCAGAAGTATTCATTCAGTATCCCTGCTTTTCACTGCACCTCTCTGCCCACCCACCGTCCATTCTATTCAGCCTCACTATCCCTCCCTTTGTCTTTCTACGCCCCCTAACGTACCTGCAAAAGATTTTATCTCCCTTCTTAACCGAGTTGGCCATCTTTTCCTCAGTTTGGACCTTTGCTATTCTGACTGCCTTCCCTGCTTCCTTCTGCTTTAACTGGTACAGTTCTCTTTCCTGCTCCTTGTTTCCTTATATTTCCTAAATGCTATCTTTTTCTCCCTTACCTTCCACAACACCTCTTTGGAGAACCACAGTTGCTTTTTCTTTCATTTTCATTTATCTGCTTCACACAAAGGCTTGTTGACTCTGTGATGGCAGTTTTGATGTTTCCCCATTGTTGCTCCACCCCTCCTTCTTGCCTGTTTGCTAGTACTTTTCTAAGGCACTCTCCCATTTTGACAAAGTCAGCCCTCCTGAAGTCCAGTACCCTCACTTTTCTATGGCTTGACTCTGCAGTTGAGTTTATCGTGAACCACAATGTTTGGTGGTCACTTGTTCCCAGATTCCCTTCAATGCTCTATTTATTGAAATTCAGACCATAAGCCCTTGGGAGTCAGCATCTTGCCTTCTAGGGGCTCTTGAGGATACCAGTATCAGTTACAGAGGATCATGCATGGATACCTGTGAAGAGCAAGATGGTAATTTCATGACGTGAAACTGAGGGCAGAAATGAAAATTATGTACTCACTGTAACTCTTGGTCTTTCAGAGTATCTTCACCATTCAGTCACGCTAAAGGGTTTGAAACAGAGGCACTGACCCTGTGGAAGCAATTAAGCAAAGTCTTTTGCAGCTTGAGATGGGAACCAGCATCACTGCTGGCGCCGCCTCCAAGGCCGATGTAGTGACATCACACATGTTAGCCAGCCAGTAACCAACTCGAGACACCTCCCCCCTCCCTATCCCCAGTTCTGTCTGCCAGGAGAAGGAAACAAGTGGGAGAGAAAAAAGAGAGAGAGGGGTACAAGCTCCTAGCCCAAAGGGATATGAAAAGGATATTGGATCTAGAAATAATGACAAAATAAAACCCTGCTACCAACTCAGTGGAACTACAGATTGGGCTTAAGGGTTCCACCATATGAGAGTCAGAGACTGACTGGGCCACCTGGACAGGGGGATGGTGAGCAGATGGGCAGCAGCCCTGGCAAAGAGCTCTAGCTAAAACTCTGAGGATGAAGGACATCCATGGTAAGTAAGATGTAGAAGGCCATCTAATGAATATTTGCACTGTAAGTGGACAAATAAGGGTATGAACCTCAAAAAAGTGCTCTAGAGGAGCAGAAAACAGGTGTGATCGGACAGAGTCTGAGAGCACAAACACTATCTTCTTGCCACTCCAATGAGTAAGGGAAAAGAAATAATGAGAAAATACGTGCACAGCTAGTCTGGGACAAAAAAAAAAAAAACCCTGATGCAATAAGTCAGGATGTAAAGCACAAACCCAGTGTCTCTCCTTGTGAGACAGAAAGAAAAAACAAGTATCACGTCCAGAGCAGATACTGCTGCATAGCATAAGACAGGGAGGTGGAAAGAATGAAGCAAGGTAGCAATACCAATATGCCCAAGTATATTCTTAACAAGCAGAGTGTCTTCGGGAAATAAAAAGTACAGTTACGCAAGAACTTACCGTAACAGTAGATCTTTGACAGAGGCTCTTGCAGTACGTAATTACATATAGGACTGAAGACGGCAGGTGTCAGGACCCCACGGAAACATTTCTAGCTAGCAGTCTCCGCCGGGGGACCACCGCCACGTCAGGTGACCGACGTCATGCAATGTCAGTATAAACGGATGGTCCCCCACGCCCACCTTCCACTTCTTTCCCGCCAAGGGCCAATGAGGCAAGACAAGAGAGAAGCGGATGTTTCCCCCATGGAAAAGGAGCTGAAAAAGCTAAGTAGGATGAAGAGCGGGAAGGTATTACTTACTGCAAGAGCCTCTCTCGAAGATCTACTGTTATGGTAAGTTCTTACGTTACTGTACTATCTTACTTCGAGAGGGCTCTTGCAGTAGGTAATTACATATAGGACTGAGTCCCAAGCAGTCTGGAACAAGGAGAAGCACACCAGGAGGAGGAAAACTACCCAAATGTAGACCCTTTGGCTGAAGGTCTCATGAAAGGAGCAGTAGAACAGCCAACCGAAACTCAGCTCTCCGGAGAGGCAATGTCCAAACTGTAGTGTTTTGTAAAGGTATGGACAGAAGTCCAAGTTGCGGCTGTGCAAATGTCAGCTGCAGACACATTCTTAAAACAAGCTGCAGAGGCAGCGCCACCCCGATGGAGTGGCCCCTGACTTGAACCGGCAGGGTCTTGTGATCCTTGTCATAACAGAAAGTGATACAATGAGCCAACATTTAGATAGGCATTGCTTGGAAACAGCATTGCCTTCTCTTCTGTGAGCAAAAGAGACAAATAGTTGATCAGTCTTTCTGAGCTCCTTCATCCTGGTGGAGTAATATCTCAGAATTCGGTGAACGTCCAAAGTATGCAAGAGGTACTCCCCTTGACTGGAGTGTTGCGTAAAGAAAGCAGGCCAGTTCCATGGATTGATTCAGCGTAGATTCCGCTACCACCTTAGGGAGAAACTTAGGGTTGGTACGCAGAGCCACATGTTCCTTGTGAAAAATGAAATATGGGATTTTGCACATCAAGGCCTGAAGCTCAGAATTCTTCAAGCTGAAGTAATGGCCACGAGGAAGAGAGTCTTCCAAGAAAGGAACTTTAGGTCTGCTGAGGCTGCCAGTTCTAAAGAAGGCAGAGTAAGCTTCTCGAGAATGAAATTCAGATCCCAAGGAGGGGCAGGAACGTGAATAGTGGGTCTCAAGTGGAGAACCCCTGTAAGAAAAGTCTTAGAGACTTCCAACTGCGCGAACATTCTGTCCTCAAAAGGAACATGGTAAGCGGAAACAGCCGCCATGTGAACCTGTAGAGAGGAATGACCGAGACCCAGATCAAAGAGATGGCACATGTAGTCCAGAAGCCTCCCAACAGGGCAAGAGAAAGTCTTGAAGTCTTTGGAAGAGGCCCAAATAGAGAACCGTTTCCATTTCATGGTGTAGGTAGATCTAGTGGAGGGCTTTCTGACCTCCACCAGAATGTCAGTCACAAGCGGAGAAACTCCGAAATCGGGCTTGAGCTACGTCTGCAGGAGCCACGCATGCAACTGAAGGGATTTGAGACCTGGATGCACCAGGGTCCCCTTATCCTGGGTCAGCAAAAGTTGCGACAGAGGAAGAGGAGGTTCCTCTGAATACTGTTGCAGAAGAGAGAACCAAACTTGCCTGGGCCAGAAAGGAGCGATTAGGATCATGCGAGCTCCTTCTGAGCAGAGTTTGTGTAAGACCCTCGGAATTAAGGGAATCGGGTGGGAAGGCATAGACGAATCTGCCCTTCCAATCGAGAGACAGAGCGTCTCTCCAAAAAATGCCTCACCCTGGAGCGAGCGAGCAGAAGGTGGGAAGTTTTGCGCTGTGAGGAGACACGAACAGGTCTACCTGAGGTGTCCCCCAGCACATGAAGATATCATCTACTACCCCCGATCCAGTTCCCACTCGTGATCCTGTGCAGACGACTGGCTGAGGCGGGCTGCCAGCGTGTTTTTGACCCCGGGAACATGAACCGCCGTGAGGTGAAGATTGTGTTGCACTGCCCAGTCCCAAACCCACACTGCCTCCCGGCAAAGAGGGTAGGAACAAGTTCCTCCTTGTTTGTTGATGTACCAGACTATGCACATGTTGTCCGTCTGGACCACCAGATGACCGGGAAACCGGTATAGATGCAGAGCTTGTAGAGTACACAGCTCAGCCCTGAACTCGAGCATGTTTATGTGAAGAGTCTGTTCGAGCCTGGACCAGGAGCCCTGGGTCCTGTGAGACCCCAGGTGGGTTCCTCAACCTTCTCCCGAGGCGTCTGTTGTCAATGTTTGGGAGGGGGAGTGAGGCAGAAGGGAACTCCCTGGCAAAGGTTCTCCAGAACCATCCACCATTGCAAGTCCCGAACCATAGGGTTGGAGACCAGGATCTCCTGATCTACGTCATCCACCAATTGGTCCCACTGAGACCGAAGCATCCACTGAGAGATCCTCATGTGGAGCCAAGCGCGAGGGACTGTCGGAATAGCAGCTGCCATGAGCCTGAGGTGGCGCAGGACTGACCTGGTGCTGACCCGCCTGCGACTGGACAACAGGCTTACATGAGCCCGGAGGGTGGCCACCTTGTCCAGTGGCAGAAAAGACGTGCTGGAGGTCGCGTTCAGAATCGCCCCGGTGAACTGGAGCCTCTGGGATGGGATCAAATGGGACTTGGCCTGGTTGATGGTAATACCCAGGCTGGTAAAAACCTGCAGGGTAAGGGAAAGGGAGTGGAGAAGTTCCTCCCTGGATGGGGCCGCCAGGAGCCAATCGTCCAGGTACGGGAAAAGCTGTACTCCCTGGGTATGCAGGTGGGCCGCTACCATGGAAAGGCATTTGGTGAACACTTGGGGCGCCGAGGAAAGACCAAATGGGAGGTCCTTGAACTGATAGTGGTCCCCCTGAAATGAAAACCGAAGGTATTTGCGGTGGGAAGGGCGAATAGGGATAAGCAGGTAGGCATCCTGCATGTCCACAGCGCACAGCCACTGTCCTGGCCAAAATAAGGGCAGAAGGCTCTGTAAGGAGAGCATTCTGAACAGTTTGTACTCCATGAACAGGTTCAGGGAGCTGAGGTCTAGGATAGGCCTCGCGTCTCCCGATTTCTTCAGAACCAGGAAGAAATGTGAATAGGAACCTGTCCCCCGAAGGTGGGATGGGATAGGTTCTGTCACTGCCTTCAGCAGAAGGGAGGATATTTCTTCCTGAACCAGAAGATGATGTTCTTGGAAGTAAGACGACCTGTTTGGGGTTGGGGGTTCTGGGTGGTTTCTGTAGAAACTCAACTGAGTGTCCTTCTGCTATCAGCTGGAGCACCCAAGTGTCTGAAGTGATCCTCTCCCAACCCGGTAGATGGAAGGAGAACCTCCCTCCTACTGATTCCTCTGGAAGGTCCAGAGGCTGTGGGAGAGAGCTAGGCATGACGTCGCAAACCCACTGTGAAAGTCGAGCTCCGACCAGCAGCGTCCACTGCGTCGTACGTGGCACAAAGTATGTGCCGACTGGCCGAACGAGCAGACTGGACCAGATTTGCCACTTCCTGCTTATTCTGAGACTCAGGATCGCCTTCTGGTAATCCCCAATGTGAGCAACATAATTAAGGGCCCTTATTCCCAAAGTGGAAGAAGCGTAGACCTTCTTCTCATACTGGTCCAGAAGGCGGGATTCCTTGTCAGGCAGGGACGAGCTAACATGCTTAGGATTAGCCGTACGGCCGTATGCGGCGATAATCACGACTAAGTCGGCTTTGGGGTGTGTATTCAGAGAATCCACACCCTCCAGAGCCTGGTACAGCCTGTCCATCTTCCTTGGAAGGGGGGCTAATGCTGATGGTTGTTTCCAAATAGTGGAAACAAGGTCCGCATGAGGCTCTATCCAAGATAGAATCAGAGTTGGAGTGGTTTCGGGCAGATTCAAATGAGCAGCGAACTTCTTTCACTGTGGATCCAGCTCCAAAGATTGCCACCGGTGAACCTCCTGGATCTTTCACAGCAACTCCAGAAAGGAAGGATTTTCCAGAGAAGACTTCGGAGGAGTTCTGGGCCTGGGCTGGTCTGGAGTGCGTGGCTTGTTGTCAGGATCGGAGCACCCATCAGAGTCATCTGTGGTCTCTGAAGAGGAAGACTCATCCCGGTGTGGGGGAGGAACGAACCCCTTGGGCAGCCCTCGGGAAAGCATGTCCTCCCCTGCCCTGGTACCGGATGGCTCGCCTCTGGTATTAGGAGGGAGGGAGTCTCGCCTCCGACGACAGGAGTCTGGAACCAGGTCCAGCAGCAGAAGGTGACTCTCCACCTCCCTGGTGAGTTGAGCCTTGGCCTCAGCCCACTAGGAAGCCAGAGTCTCCTTCAGGTCCACCAGTGGTTGAGGGGGCGGTGGAGTAGGAGGATATAGATACTGGGGGTATCCATACAGCAAATATCCGTAACTCGATGGTGGGAAGCCCAGCATCGGGTACTGAGGCACTGGGTACTGTGGCGCCGGATACTGTGGTCCCGGGTAGGATGGTTTCGGATAAGACGGGGTCAGATACACATGTGCCAGGGCTCTGCCTAAGCAGGCAGCCCTTGGAGAGGCCCCGCCGGTGTGCCAGGGATAGGAGGCCCAGCGAGCGTCGTGTCCGGCATAGAGATGATGTCCAGCAAGGGGATGTCGTCCAGTGTTGGTGCCAGTGTCCGAGGGTCCGACGTCAGGTCGTCTGGCCGAGCGGGAGCAAGACCTGACAGAAGCATGCCTGCATCCTCGGTGTTGCCCGGGGAAGGGGGCTAAAATGCCCGGGATCCAACAGGGGAAACACGGGGACCTTGGACTGCAGCGATGAATGCAGCGGCGAGCCGGGTATGGCGGACTGGTCCGTTGGGTCCGGTGTCGGCTGTAATACCGTGTGTCCATCGGAGGAGCCGACATCCACCTTACTGGCTGGGCCCGGGCGGGCGTTGGAGGAGCCGGCGTCCGACTTATTGGAACCAATGCCCGACGAAGGCCGCAAGGGAAGAGCAGTCTTGGCGGATGTTTTGGCGGCCGTGCGCTGCCCAGAAGGGTCAGGCGACTTAGTGGCCTTGTACGAGCAGACGTCAGCAACACTGACATCTGGCTTACTGGAGCCGCTTGAACCAGAAGGCCGCATGGTGGCAGTCTTACCGGGAGCAGCTGCCTCCTTTGACCCAGAGGCTCCCAATGGGCCCGAGCACGAGCCCGACGGGAGGATTGCCGCCGCCTTGGAAGCCTCCAAGATGGTTGTCGGAGTTGTCCCCCGGGGGACGTTACCTTGAGCACAGTGACTTCAGCCGAAGTCGCAGTGGCCGTGGAAGAGGAGTCTCGGTCTCACTGCTTCTCCTTCTTTTTGCAGTGACCCTCTGGGGAAGTAGAAGACTGACAAAGCTTCTTCTGCTCCTTCTCCATGGAGGACATCTTTTTGAAAATTAGGCCCTTCAGGGACTGCTGCCTCTGTTTGCAGGTGGCAGTGCTGAACTTCAGGCAGTGCTGGCACTTTTCCACGGGATGGTCTGGGCCTAGGCAGAGAAGGCCCTTGGAGTGTCCGTCCTTATGCAGGAGCTGGACGCCACAGGAATCGCACTTGTTTTTGTGCTCGGTTGGAGTAGGGGACGACATACACGGCAACTTAAGAAAATCTGATGAAAATTCTAATAAAATTTGAGAAACAGAGGTAAAAATACCGACTAATGACTGATGAAGCAGTGACCTTAACTGCGAGGCGCTTTCACGAGCTAACGGCAGGAAAGAAGTGGAAGGCGGGCATGGGGGACCGCCCCTTTATACTGATGTTGGTCACCTGACATGGGGGCGGTCCCCCTCCAGAGACTGCTAGCTAGAAATTTTTCCGTGGGGTCCTGACGCCTGCCGGCTTCAGTCCTATATGTAATTACCTACTGCAAGAGCACTCTCTAAGTAAGATCTTAAAATTAACCCCCTCCTTTTTTTTTTTTGTTTGTTGGTGAAAAGCAAGCCCAATTCCCTTGTATGTTTTCTGGAGGAAGAGCTGGAACTCCAAGAGGGGAGGCATGCATGAAGTGGCAGGAAGGATGCCAGTGTACAGTGTACAACATGATGAGCTGCTCAGAGGCCCTGGCTCTAACCTGAGAGGGGGACGGTGAGCGGGCATATGACTGAATGGTGACGATATTGTGGAAGATCAAGAATTACTGTGAGTATATAATTTTCACATCTTCCAAGAATCAATCTTCACCATTCACTCACACTAGTGAATCAGAGTACCAAGCTTTCTCCATAAACGGGAGGAACTGGCTCACCCTGAGGGAAAAATATCTCTCAACCCTCTGTGGGGATAACTACAGAAGGACAGAGGCACCTTACGGGTCTAGCAGGACCCAAGACTGGTCAGGGACAGGTGTAGGCTCCCACAGCCTGGGAGCAGGAGGGAGCCCTGACAACTCATGCCTGACCATGCAGGAGAAGAAGTAAGCCCCTTGGGAGTGCAAGCTAAGCACCTGACAACAGGCCAGGGTTGCCAACCAAGAAAGGCAAAGCCATGCCAAATGCAGACTGCTGTTCCTACCAGCCTAGAAGCTACCTTACTAGCGCTGGACACCCTTGCTTGGTGCCTTGGCATCTATTCTCCAGGCCCTGGGCAGAAACGTAAATGGCCTACTGGTTAACTCACAGTTTGGAAAGGAAGCTAGAACCTGGCCTAACTTTACCTACAGGTGCTTGTTTTAAGATGTACAACCAAAGAGGGGCTCAACTCACTCGTATTGAGTATTCAGAGATTGGTGCCTACAGTATCAGAGAACAAAGTAAACAACCCGCCTTAAAACATAAAGCCAAAGACAGCAGCACTAGACCCAATAGTTAAAGCACATGTTGTAGAATTACAAAAAAGGGAACAGTCTTACCGTTTCTCCAACTTTATTAAAGTGCTCATATAACTTTCACACCGTTTAATCTAGAAATAATATGATGAAAAACAAGTGGCCAGTGTCCCTTTAAAGTGTGCTGTTTGCTTCCTTTAAGGTACCTGACAAAACTTTGAGGGAGCACCCTTGCTGGAGGCCTTTAAATGGGGTCTGAAAACGTTTCTGCTTATGCATGCATTTGGGGATTAAATGAGTATTATCAGCTATAAACATTTAAATATTTATTTATGCATGTTTAAATTGCATTGAATAGAGATGAATGCATTCAGTATTTATATATTTTTAAATTGCACCAAATAGAGCTGAATGCATTCAGTATTTATGTATTTTATTATTTTTTGTAATAGCACCCTGGGCCGCCGGGGAATGGCGCAAGCCGTGCCACAAACAGCTTAAGTAAATAAAATTTTATTTACATAGCGCCCAATCCCAGAAACTCTAGGGGCCTTACGCAATCAAAAACAAGAGTACTAACAATAGAATAAAAGCTCTAAATGGTTATACAAAAATGTAAAATTCAGACATAAATAGGATAATTATAAATGATTAATAAATAATAAAAACAGGTTTAAAAACACTATGGCTAGTCCGGAAAGGCCTGTTTGAAAAGATGAGTCTTTAGGCCTCTCTAAAATACTTACACCAACGTGACCTCCCTTACAGAACTGAGAAGCGAGTTCCAGAGGGCCGAGCCAGCCACCTTGAAAGCTTGATCACTGGAAATTTTCAGCCTGGCCCTCAGAACGACAAAGAGGTCCCTGGTGGAGGAGTGGACTGGAATGGCAGGGGTAAGGAGATCCATCAGGTAGCCATGGCCTGATCCATACAGGGCCTTGTAGGTAAGCAAGCTCATCTTGAAGATGATTCTCTACCTGACAAGACAGCCAGTGCAGATCTCGCAGGACCGGGGTCACATGACATGCCCGTCAGTAACCCGGATGCTGCATTCTGCACTAGCTGCAGCTGGAGGAGGGTCCCTCCACAGACCCCGAAGTATAAATGCTGCAGAAGTCAAGCCTGGAAGTAACAAAGACATGTACTAGTGATGGCACGTCTTTGGGCGGAACAAGGGGTTTAATCTGGGCGACATTTCTTAAGTGGTAAAAACCACTTTGGACAACAGATGACACCTGAGCATCAAGTGTCAATCTGTCATCCAGGAAGACTCCCAGACTTCTCACCCTAGCAGAAGCCATTAATGGAGTGGTTCCCAGGACCGATCCTGTTGCCACTCTGGAAACGCTCCCATCACGCCCACAACCAGGCCCAATCACCAGGACCTACATATTGTCAGGATTTAATCTCAGCCAGTTGGAGGCCATCCAGTCCTGGATTTCGGCCAGGCAGTTGTTAAGCACTTCCATGGCATCATTTGTTCCAGGGGTAAAATATATGTACAGCTGGGTATCATCTGCATAGCAGCGACAACCCAAACTATACCATTTAATGATCTCTCCCAGGGGTAACATGTACACCACTAACAACATCAGTGACAGGATCGAACCCTGAGGAACTCCACATGGCAGGAGCATTCAGGGAGGACGAGAAATTCTCCATCACCACCCGCTGCATCCTGCCTGAGAGACAGGACTCAATCCAGCTGAAGACAGTGCTGGAAAGGCCACAATATTCTCTAAAGCGATCCAAAAGCACAGTGTGGTCCACAGTGTCAGATGCTGAGGAGAGATCAAGAAGAATGAGAATTGAACGGTCTCCTCTATCTCTTGCCCTGAGGAGGTCATTTTGCACCCTGACTAATGCCATTTCAGTACTATCCTCAGCCCTAAAACCAGAATGGAATGGCTCATAGATGTCACAGGCCGTGAGGTGTACCTCGAGCTGCAGTACCACAATTTTCTCAACAACCTTCCCTAAAAATAGGAGGTTGGAGATAGGTTGGTAATGCGCTAGGACATCAGGGTCGAGTGATGGTTTGTTTAGTAGGAAACTCACCAATACCTCCTTCAAGGCATCAGGGAAGATCCCCTCGGAAAGCGAACACCAGATTGTCCTGGTGAACACTGGACCAATGATCTCGGTACATCCCACTAGGACACAGGTCAGGGTCGGATCCAGTTTACAAAAAGTTAGTCGCACCTTCGAGATCACCTCAACAACCTCAGCCACCTCCACTGGCCTAAACTCCTCCCAGACAACAGCAGTGCCTATTCTCCCACCAGGCCAACCACCGCAGGGCAAACCTTACCCCACTGGGGAGACAACAGACCAGACCAGACAGAAGTCACCCCGTCACCCCGTCAGAGAAGAACTGAGCAAACTCATCGCACACTGCGACTAAAAATGCTTTTTTTGGCTGCAGACAGACTAGATAAAGCAGTCTATCCACAGTCCAAAAAAGCTGAACTAGTCTGTTCCTCCCTGAAGCAATCTCCCTGGACAGGAAGTCTGCCTTCTTATGGCCGATTACACCTTGGTACTCTTGATAGTGAGCTTGTTTAAGGCCAGTTTGTCCTCCTTGGAATGGGTCCTCCGCCAGTAATGCTCCAACTTCTGGCCCCTGATCTTCATCTCGAGAGCCCCATCAAACCACGAGAGTCTCAAGCAAGAAGATCTGGGTCGTGTACGGACCAGTGCGATGACATCAAGTGCTTGGAGATGGCCTTATTATAGACAGCCACTGCCTCATCCGTGCAAACTGCACATGCAGTACTCACACCAGATAAATCTACTACCGCCAAAAGTCCCTCTGGGGACAATCCCTTCAAAGGGTGACAGCTGACCATCTCGACAGGGGAGGGACTATCGGGAGGGGAGGACCCAAACAAGAACTCTACCATGCACTGATCGGACCAAGCAACCTGATCAGTCTTGAGGTTCATGACCTCAAGCCCCAGTGAGAACACCAAGTTCAAGGTGTGGCTGTGGTGATGGGTCACAGAAGCAACTGCTTCTGTCAAGCCCAGTGATGTCATCAAATGGAGGAGGATGCATCCAAGGTGTGAGGATTCGTCATCAACCCAGGCACTGAAGTCCCCCAGAATTAATCATCTGGGGACTCCAACACCCTATCAACGACGAAATCTGTGACCTCTTGCAGGAAATCTCCCCCCTGCCCCAGAGGGCAGTAAACAAGGAGAATCCTACAACCCACACCTGGACCCCATGCCCCTCCACACATTCAAAGGAAGAGGCAGAACCCACTGAGCACATTGTTCAGCCTGGATCTAAAGCAAATGGCCACACCCCCCATCCCAATGTTCCCTCCTTGGACAGTGCACTAGAGTACCCCCAGCAGGGACAACCACCTCCAGAACTGGTCCAGCATCTCCCAGCCAGGTCTCCATAATGCAAGCCAACTGACAGATGAAATCAAGTCCGCCATAATTGCAGTCCTGATCCCCATCGATTTGTTACTGTACTGCACAGCCCAAAGGGGACTGGTGGAGACTGCAGGCCAACTGGTTACCAATACCTGCCCACTTGGTCTGGTGGGAACCCAGTGGGAATGGACACCAAACACATCGGACCTCTCTCCTGGCTCCATTTCCGCCCAGGGTGTCTCCTGCTCCTAACCACCCTGATCCTGATCACCTCCACTGTGCCTGCAGCACTCTGCCGCCAACCTCTGTGCTCCCTGGTTATACCAACCTCCTGGCAGCATCTTACCGCTGCTGCTGGAATAGAAAGATCAGTAAATGGGAAGAGATCGTGCAGCAGGGGCACCGCAAAGGCAATACAGGGGGGCCTATAGCTCCGACACATCTTCCAGTACTAAACCAACAATCAAAACCTTATCTACAGCAACCCATCCCAAGTAAAAATTCCCCAATAATACCCATCCCCACACTAGATCAAATAAAACAATAACTAATCCCTCCCCTCACCAACAAAAATAAAAGAAATTTACAGAAATACCCAAACAAAAATACAATAGGTAAAAATTACCCCTCTCTATAGCCCAAACCCACTAATGTACAATGTTGTTAAAACAAAATTATAACATAACTGAAATATATTTATAGAAAATCTAGAACCAAAGTGCTGTGGGGAGTAAAATTCAAAAATCCAGCTCCTTTTAAGGAGCAATGTGCAGATAATTAACTGCAAATAAAACGTCACTAGTTGTTCTCCAGAAATTAAGCCTCAACAGTCTTTTCAGTAAAGCTCCCACCAGTACTGAAGTGAACTAACCCAACAGGGAACGGTGCTCTCACCACCGTTCTCTGAGAGTGTAGGTGCAATTTCTAAACTGCTTAAGATTGGAGGATTTATAAAAACAGAGGGGCTTTTGAGACGTCATTATTCAGTTACCCTCAATACTGCTCTCACCAGCATCAGGGTAAACAGCTGCAGTAGTATAATTACATACAGAGCTCTTACACTCAGGTCCAGGACTCAGGTGATGTCACCACAAACGCCCAACACTACTCTCACCAAAGTTGAAACAATGCTCCAAACAGAGTGGCAAAGTTGGTTAAATTGCAGTGCAGCAGCAGTATTTACTCCAACTGTTCAGGGAACTCTTCTCTCATAAGCCACAAATTCGCTCACTCTTTTACTACTACATCATGGTGTGTGCCCTGGAAAACACCTTTCTTCCAAAAGCTTCCTCCTCCACAGAGTCAGGGCCATGGGGCAGTCATGCACAGGGTGTTTAGGCCCAGAGGGGGTCTGCAGCACCAAAACCCTCAATATGGGGTGAGGTATAGTTCCTGCAGACCCTGTAAAAGAGCAATGCCTGCAATGGACGTCCTTAGGGCCTGGAGAAGATGCATAAGGACGTAATCAGATGTTCTTGGATGCCTTTGAGAAACGCAGAGGTCAAGCAGTGATGACGGAGGAGCCCATCACTGAAATCCCAAAATAATCTCAGTGCCAGGGTAGCGGTACTGCAACCAACTAGGACATCACCTCCTGCTACATTTCCATCAGGAACCTCTGGTATGATGGGTACTTAGCACCCGAGGACATCTGAATGGAAAAATCCTCTTCCTCAGAGGAGGAAGTAAGGGAGGACGGGCTGGACTCAGAGAACAGTGATGCTGGGGCTACAGGCCTGAACTGGGCCTGGTCGGATTTAAGATGATACAGGTGAAAGACACCAGTCATTCTGCTGAACTGCTGCCAGATTCCAGGCCCCAGAGGACCCACAATACCTGAAACAGCATGGAAGACCAGGCTAGGTCCTCTGCCAGGGCTGAGAGAGTGCGCTCAGGGGACCTCACCTGGAGAGAGGGACTGGCAAACTTGCCTGTGTGGAACCAGCCAATATCAGAGAATTGATCCAGACAGTGCCATGGTGACAGACCTCCAGGTGGGGAAAGCAGAGCCATACATGTCCCACAGGGTCCCCAACAGTGACATTCTCAGCCGGTTCTAGGGGCAAATGAGACACTGGGTTAGCGCTGGAACCCTGGCCGGTGCTGCCTCCAGCACCTGTCACAGGATCAGCTGCGGGCCCAGTATCACGCCTCAGCTCCTCAGCAGGACTGGCACTGCGCCTCCCCCCCCCAGCCAGGCCGAAAGCTCAGATCAGGGGTGCCCCCAGTGTCAACCCTGGACTCAGCACTGAGAGCGACACTGGAACCAGAACCACAAACAGCACTAGAACCCAGCTTGGCACCAGAATGGTCCTTAGTCTGTCTCCAATATAAGGCTTACGGGAAACTTCAGAAGTGACACCAGGTCCAGAGTCTTGCTCAGAACTGGGCCAGGGATGGCTTCCCTCAGTGACATCTCCATTTCCAACCTGAAGGCTGGTGCAGTCATCCTCCTCTAGGCTACTAGGGTGATCAGGACAGGAAAACTACCACCCTAAGCTCAGAGTTAGGATTGACTCCAGAACCCATCCCTCTTCTGGCACCATGAGCAGTGCCAGAAGGAGGCCCTGTCTCACAGTTGGCACTGCCCCACTCATCGGTACTGGACTTAGTACCAGAAGGCAGGGCAGCACCAGGCCACAACACTAAGGTGCCCATCAGTGATGACCAAGTGTACAGCTTTGGCCTCACCACTGGGGACTTTCTCTGCCCCAAACAGACATCTATATTTTATTGTTTCATTTTAGAACAATGATGCATTCACCCTTGTTATTCTGTGGTGTGACATCATGGCCACAACAGTGCTGATGCACTACTATTCATAGGCACGATGTCACGCCAGTCTCAGCCAAGAATAAGTACATCTTACTTCACAGAAACTTATGGTTAATAGTTAGAAATCAGTACAATAACAGTAGCAATTATAGTTTTTTATTTCCCTTTAAGTTTTTGTTAACAAGAAGGCGGGCTAGACAATACTGCCTATTTGCAGACACTTTCTGGGTGGCGAGGGTGGGGTACCGAAGCAAATCAACTGAAATTGAACAGATTAAACTACTGGTATTTAGTGAATGGAGGAAATAAGGTAATGACACTGGAGAAATTCCCCATCTCTTCTCAGGAAGTGCCACGGGATGTTTAACATGCACCTGAACCATCACCAGACATGGCAGACAGGACCTCAGATTAACATCTCAACTGGAGGACAGTATGAAACCAACAGTGAAGCACCTTAGTTATGTACTTGAGTGCCAGTGCTTATGGTATGAGCTCAGTTCCATCGTGGGACTAGAACACACGACTTTCTGGCCCAGAAGCAGATGTGCTGCCAACTGAGCCACGCAGACATCCAACCCCTGGACAGCCCAGCTGAGGTTGAGCATTTTGTTTTTTAGTGAGGCCAGCTTTTGCCCATTTAACAATACAGTAACTGATGCTGTTCAAGCAGGGATGCAAACAGGAACATCTGACAAAGATCGATCATGCAGCGCTGAAAATGCTGTTCTGTTGGTTTAGCATTCAGTTGTACAAAGAGTGAATAAAGTAGCTACGGGGGTTATTATACAGTACTAGATAGCAAATGTGTATATTAAAATGCTCTGGATACTATATAGGCATATTAGGTCATATTTTCTGACTGGCAGAACTTCCTGATATCGCTAAAATCACATCTTCGAGTTCTCATTCTTCTCCACCCACCCACAGAGATTACATCACCATAAAGGGATATTTGATCCTTGTTTACATACCTGTAGTCTGATCACAGCAGGCTCCTGTTTGTGCAGGTATTCTTTTCTTTCCCCGTGAGCCTTTCTGACGAGGTAGCCTCTGGCTCGGGCCTGAAGCTGAATAATGAGGTTCTCATTCGCTATCCAGAGCTGCTCACGGTTGTAATCAGCTGTAATTTGTCCAATAATACTCTGAAGGGAAGCAGTGTCGGGGATTAATGATCACGAATTGCTTTAGAAAAAGCATTCATTATGAAAAGTACCTATGACTAAAGCACATAGACTGTGCCCCTGCACCAGTAACATATGAATTTACAGCATCATTTAGGCAACAAAAGAAAGTTCTGAATTTCATTACTGTAGGTATACAATAGTACGGTACTAGTATAGTATACTGTAGCGTACTGTTGTATAGTATATTATAAGCTCATGGTGCATTGCTGCTGCATTCAACCCACCCCACATGGAATTACACAACTATACTCAAAGTGACAGAACTTCTTGTGTAATACATTTGGTACATCTATTGACCACAAAGTTATTATTACAGAACACAAACATTTGCAATTAGAAATAAGAGTTCTGGCTTCTATGAGACTATCTGTACCTCAGTCTCTGCGATGTTAAAATGCTAGGAGTGTTTTGCAGAAGTGCTTACTTCCTCTCCAAGCACCAAGGCTGCAACAGTTCATGCACTGTTTGTATTATTACTGTTTCCCCATCATCACTGGGTGAGCCAGGATCTCTTTTGGCTTGTCTTCCAGACCCAAGACCCACACCACCTGGATCAGTCACCAAAGGTCGCCAGTTAACAACCACTTATCCGCTTTATGATCCAAACACTTCCGAGTGTGGATGATGGCCAGACAGAAGCAAAGCTGGTCATTATGTTCCCTATCATTGAGATTGGGGAGACGGGACCCAAACACACAGGTACCACACCATAGCTCAAGATGTATATTTGTGAATTTGTATGAATTATTGTGTTTATTATGTTAACTACCTGTATTTTACAGTTCTTATTTCTTTATTTAATGTGCATGCACTGCACCATGTCCTCTACCCTGTTAGACGTATTGCCTTGTAATATATGTAAGTACATTTTGTTGATGGGGAAATTCCCAACTGTATTTTGTCTTGTATATGTCACTTGCCTTCCCTGTATGTTATCTTGCCAAAACCTGTTTGTGCCATCTTGATGGCCTGGGTCGTGCCTGAAAATGGTCTCTAGGACCCATGCACACACCTGATCGACAAAACTAAACAAAAAACTATGGTATGATGGCTTCTTCCACCTCAGATCCACCTATGTTCTCTTCCTTGGTTACCTGCCTGAGGTTCTCTTCTGGGGTGTGGCCTGCGATGGGAGTCCTTTCTGGACCATCAGAAGTGAGCTGGAACCAGGCCCAACCACCGCATCTCGAATGGCACTCCAGGCACAAGACTGAATATACATCATTATCACATTATACGCCAACATCCTGCATCATGCTGTCAAACAGATATCCTCTGCTTATCTGGCAACACATATTCTTGCCCACTAAGCCCCCTCCTGATGGTCCACCATAGGGCAAATATGCATCAGCAGGAGCTTCCTACCCTCACTGAGCCAGGAACCCTATGAGATGGACAGTCATCAATGTCTCTGCTGCCCATGTGATAGTCTGGAATGAACTTACGAACCCAAGTTATCAATATAGCAAGGCATTTTGCTTACCACTGGACTATCAGATGGCCGATGCACAAAGGACCTGATCCTCAAAACCACTGCTTAAGTAATTCAGCTACTCCAATGAATTATTTTGCAAAAAATTGCTGCCACAGCAGGCTCTGTAGCAGCACATCAGGCTGCCACTTGGGAGACCACAGTACACGTTCAACAGCCAGTTGTGGGTGTGTCCACTGTGAAGGTGACGGGCCCTCACATCCCCGTGAGAAACGGTGCAAGGCTGCCTGGCATTCGTGCAAACCGCTGCCAATCAACCAAGCAGTAGCACTGCGTCAGCTGTGAAAACTATTGCTCTCTCACGCATTCTCTCGGCCAGCAGATGCATGCAGCTATAGCAATCCCACAGGTGAGACTGGGGGTGGAAGAACCAAATACATCAAATAAAAAAAAAAAGAAAAAGCACTGTCCAGGGTTTCTAGCAACACTGCCAAAATTTATAGCCATCTTATACTCTAGTAATGTCCTTACAATTTCTGTGTAGGAATTTTCAGCCTAGAAAAAGTCAATTTTGCTGAAACAAACAGATGTTCTGAATATCTGGTCCTTTGCTTTTAGTTAAAAAAAAAAAAAAACCCTTACATTTTACAGCAGTACTGTATGTTACTGGTTACAGTTTTGACCCAAACTTTAATTTTTTTTTTTTATTGCCCTTGCTCTCCTGTCTCATATTATACCTTTCTTTCCCATTTCGAGTCTACTTTACCACTTTTTGTTTAAATCTAAAATACTAAGCTAGGGCACTTTTTAATATGGGTTACCCCAGGTTTTCATCAGAAAGTTTTTCTCGTCTTTGAACACTAACAGTTTAACATCACTTTTCTTGAGACAAAATGAACTACAGTAGTATGCAGCACACACTGCTCCCTAAATTCACAGGACAAGTGAGTGTATAAAAACACCTGCGAATAACAAAAAGAAATGTGGGAAGCATTATTCTTCTATCTCAAATGTAAAAAAAAAAAAAAAAAGGTACCAAAGTAAACTCAACATGGGAAATAAATGGAATCTCACAAGAGGTAAGGGGCGATCTGAAAAAAACTAAAAAAGTACAGGTCAAATGTTTCACCATAATATGCACTGCTGCTATAAACCGACATCCAGTAAAAAGCTACAGTTCTAAATAAGCAGCATTATTACCTTTCGTTTTGGAATTAATTTGTTTTTATTGAAGCTTCAATACAACACAAAGACATTTATACCTTTCTTGCAAATGTCATAGCAAGGATAAGACGATCTCACAGGAAAATTTCACAAGACAGATTATGTACTTACCATAATAGCAGATCTTCGAAAGAATCTCCTCCATTAGGCCACATCTTTGGAACTATAGCCATCAGCGCAAGGATCACATGGAAACTTCTGCCAGCTGGGGCCCATCTGTCCCATGTCTCTATCTATATAAACATGGGTGGCCACAATTACTCCTCAGTTCCCCACCAGGAATTAGTTTCGGAGGACTTCCAGCTATGGGTAACCAGGAGATAAGACCAGCACCAGGCATACAAGGAGAGGCATGAGGTTAGGTACGGGATGCATGGAGCAGGTTTTAGGCACAGCATCTGGTGTATCCTTTACTGAAGCAGAAGGGGGCAGCCTCAGGAGGGAGGGAGGGATGGCATGGCCTAATGGAGGAGATTCTCTTGAAGATCTGTTGTTAAGTATGTAACTTTTCTATCTTCTTCAAGGATATCCCCTCCATTGGGCCACACCTTTGGAAAGATTCCCATGCAGTCCCAAATATAACTGGTAGGAAGTACAGTCTGATATACATATTCAATCAATCAATCAACATCTTTATTTTACCAGGCGAAACACCACTGAGACAAGTTCATTTACAAGATGGACCTGGGAACAATACAGTAACCTGATAGGCTGTAACATAAGATATATAGTAAGCATAAAATGACAGCAAAAATGTACAAGGCAGACAAGGGCAAGGTAGTACATGTGATAAGCAACAGGCTAATAATCATTAGCAAGCTATATACATAAGTACATAGGAAAGTCAATGATTCTATACATGTGCACACAGATTTAAACACAATACGTGGAGATCACATGAGGTTTACACAGCTGTAGAATGACGGAGGTCTATGTGACCTGTATGTAGCGTACTGGAGAATACAGACTAATAGTGAATACAATGATGTGGTAAAGACAAGACAGAACAGAAGAGGAAAGAGAGAAGAGAAGGGGGAGAAGGGTAGATGGGGCAGGAGGGACAGTACAGAGGTAAGGACAAGGGAGGGATGTCAGGAATGTAATAGACAGGGGATGGGGGTTGTCAGTTACTTGGAATGCTATTCAGAGACAGAGACTCCTGGGTTGATATCCTAGTAGACAAGCCCGATGGAGGATAAACAATTAGAAGGTGGGTTGGCCATTTGAATGCTAGTCTCCTATTTGAAGCACTGGCACACCTCAGGGAAGGTTTTTAGGAGCATGGCTTTGAATCGGAATAGTGTTACAGGATGAGTTAACTTTAGGGAATTTTGTATCTTGTTTCAGAGCACTGGAAGGGCGTAGCTTAATGAGGCTCTGCCAAAGTGCATTACAACCTTGGGAATAGCAAGGGATATGTAGGCAAGATTTCTAAAGTGGATAGATACTTTGGGGGGGAGGGCGCAGATGGGCAGACAGCCTATAAAGTATTGAGGAAGCTTGTGAGTTACGGCCTTGTAAGTCCAGAGTACGGCACTTTTTTGCCTCCTCAAGCTAAGAACTCCAACCCATGGAAGCATAAAGGGTGCAGTGGTGAGTAGAGTATGGTGCATCAGAGATAAACCTGAGGGCTCTGTGGTAAAGGGTGTCAAGTTTGGAAAGAGTCGAGCTGGCGCATTGGTTATACAAGAAGTCAGCATAGTCCAGAAGTGGCATAAAGTAGCCTGGACAAGGAGTTTGCTAGCCTCTGGGGTTAGTGAGTGTTTTATGCGGAAGATGATGCTCAGTCTTTGTCTCAATTTTTTTGTGAGCTCATCTAAGTAGTCAAGGAAGGACAGCTTAGAGTCAATCCAGACCCTCAAATATTTGAATTTCTTCACAAACTTGTTTTTCATCCGGGAAGGTGCTGATTTGGAGGTTCGTTTCAGTTCGGTTGTATTTTGTAGAAGATACTAAAGGGGAGAAAAGCATGGCTTTGGTTTTTTTTTTTTTGCATTTAGTAGGAGTTTCAGGTCAACCAGATTTTTCTGAAGGACTTCAAAGTCATTTTGGAGGTCCATGCAGCCAAGCTCCGGTGTCAGTCTGTCGATGTAGAGCACAGTGTCATCAGCAAAAAGGTGTATTTTTGCCAACTGAAGACCGCTGTCTATTTGGTTTATATAGATAGCAAAAAGCAGTGGGCCAAGTATTGACCCTTGAGGCACTCCTCTTAGGGGTTTTTTTTTTTTTTTTTTTTGAGATACGACACCTTCTGCCTTTACCTGCTGATTTCTGGCTGTAAGGTAGTTGGCAAACCAGTTTAGTGCCTGGTTTTCCACCCCAACTTTCTTTAAGGTCATTAGCAGCAGATCATGATCCACCGCATCAAAGGCCTTACTAAAGTCTAGAAACAGGGCGCAGATGTATCGTTTGTTGTCAAGAGCAATCTGCCAGTCATTTATGACCTTGGCGAGTGCTGTTGTAGTACTGTGAAGCGGTCGGAAACAAGACTGGACTGGGTTTAGCATGTTGGAGTTTTCTAGGTGCGTTCTGAGCTGCTCATTAACCAGTTTCTCCAGTAATGTAGACAGAGCTGGGGAGCAAGGAAACAGGACGATAATTATTAAGTTCACAGGGATCCCCTGATCTAAATAAAGGAATATCAAGTGCTATCTTCCAGATCTCACATATTCAAGACAGCAGGCCTGGCAGCAGAGCAAGTCGGAATCTAGCACATCAATGACAGACTATGTCCAGACTGTAATGTTTAGTGAAGATGTGGACAGTGCTCCATGTGACTGCAGCACAAATGTGAGCCACAAAAACATTTATGAAACAAGCAGCAAAAGTGGCCATTCACCTTGTGGAGTGACCACGAACCACACCAGCAAGTTCATTACCATACTTCCTATAACAGAAGGCAATACAATGTGCCTGCCATTTGGGACAGGCACTGTTCAGTCACAGAAGTGCCCTCTTTCCCAGGGGTGAACTGAATGAAAAGCTGAGAGGACTTTCTGCAGTCCTTGGTGTAAGTAACATAGTATCCGAGTGTTTTATGTACATCTAAAGTAAAGATCAATGCCTCACGCTGACTAACATGATAAGGGTAATAAACAGGAAGGTAGTTTTATTCAATTTAGTATAAATTCAGATACTACTTCCAGCAGAAACGTAGGATTTATATGCAGAGAGACTCTGAAAAAATCAAGTAAGTCTCGCACATTAGAGCCTGGTGGTCTGGAATCTTTGGAGCAGAAATGATTGCAACTAAAAATAACATTTTCCATGGTAGAAAATTTAAGCCACAACTCATGACTGGCTCAAAAGGAACCAACGTCAGCTTCTCAAGCACAACATTCAAGTCTCAAGGCAGGACTGGACTGAAGATAGAAGCAGATTACTCACCTGTAACAGTAGTTCTATAGTGGTATATGGTGTTCATCCACACTTGAGGCAGTGTTCTTTTCTCCTTTAAGGCTTACCGGAAAGTCTTCAAGCTGGTTCCTCCCACCCACCTGGGTGGTAACTCCCTCAGCACCTCCCCGTGACGTCACATCTTACCTACTGGAAGCAAGACAGTCTGTCACTTGCCAGGGGAGGTCGGGTGGGTTAGTGTGGATGAACACCATGTACCACTTCAAAACTACCATTACAGGTGAGTAACCTGTTTTCCTACGGATGTGGATATGGTGTACTATCCACACTTCAGGAAGACTCCTAGCAGTTCTCCAGGAGGAGGGAGGCGAGGTGCACACCCCCTACTTACGGAAAAGAGATTGGAGAAAGTACAGTTACGTAAGAACTTACTGTAACAGTAGATCTTCGAGAGGAGCTCTTGCAGCAGGCTATTACAATTAGGACTATGCCGTAGGCACCAGGACCACACGGTGAAAAACTTCTGCCAGCAATACCAGTGGGGACTGCCCCAACGTCGGTCAGGGTACAAGAGGGGGCGGACCCAGCTCCACCTCAGTTCTCCCGCCAGTACCCAGCAGAAGGCCTGACAAGAGAAAGAGGCGAAGCCTACCATCTAGAAGGAAAAAAAATAGATCTGCACACTCTGAGGGGGAAGGCGGGAGGGAAGCAGCGCCTGCTGCAAGAGCTCCTCTCGAAGATCTACTGTTATGGTAAGTTCTTACGTAACTGTACTATCTTACTTCAAGTGGGAGCTCTTGCAGCAGGCTATTACAATTAGGACTGAATCCCAAGCAGTCCCTCAGTAAAGAGGTAGCCGACCCCGGGAGGAGCAATATGCAGACTCCAGAGGCCCTAGGACAAAAGTCCCTGTAAAACTGCTAGGCCGAAGCCAGCATGGCGTCTGGAGACGATATCCAAGCTGTAATGCTTGATAAAAGTATGCACAGAGTTCCAGGTCGCGGCCACACAAATATCCTGGATAGCGACATTCCGCATGGCGGCAAAAGAAGCCGACACTCCTCTGGTGGAGTGACCCCTAACCAGGCCGGTAGGGGTTTATTGTGATGCTCGTAGCAAAATGAGACACAATGGACTATCCATTTAGAGATAGTCTGCTTGGACACCGGTTGACCCAAGCGATGTGGTGCAAAAGCCACAAAGAGCTTCTCCGATTTATGGTACTGAACCGTTCTGCTGAGGTAATACCTCAGTAACCTGTGGACATCCAATGTGTGGAAGAGAGCCTCCCCTCTATTGGAAGGGGAAGGAAAATAAACTGGAAGATCAACCGACTGGTTGAGGGTCAACTCCAAGACCACTTTGGGAAGAAACTTAGGATTAGTTCTGAGGGAAACTCTTTCCCTATGAAAAACCAAATAGGGCTCTTTACACATCAGAGCCTGAAGCGCGGAAACCCTTCGAGCTGAAGTAACAGCAACCAAAAAACAAACTTTCCAAGAAAGGTAACGCAGGTCACAACTTGCTGCGGGCTCAAAAGGAGGGAGGGTGAGTTTCTCCAGCACAAAAAGGAGGTCCCAGGGTGGGACAGGGTCCCTAATGGGAGGTCTCATGTGTAGAATTCCCCTAAGAAAGGCGCGGGCTACATCTAACTGCGCCAATGCTCTCGCTCCCACGAGAGCATGATAGCCGGAAATTGCCCACATGTGCACCTTGATAGAGGAATAACTCAGGCCTTTCTCGTACAAGGAGAGGAGATACTGCAAAGTGGAGTTCACAGGGCAGGTGACGGGATCCAAATGTTGCGGCAAGGCCCAAAGACAGAAACGTTTCCACTTCATGGCACAAGTGGAGCGAGTAGAGGGCTTTCTTGCGGACACTAAGACCTCCGCCACTTCCGGGGAAACCCCATATCTGTTTCAAGCTACGTCTGAAGGAGCCAAGCATAAAGGTGCAGGGACCTGAGATCCAGGTGAATTAGAGACCCCTGGTCCTGGGACAGCAACTGCGAGCAAATGGGTAGCGGGATTGGAGGGTCCTGGGACAACTGCTGCAGGAGTGGGAACCAAATCTGTCGAGGCCTGTTGGGGGCCACAAGGATCATCCGGGCCCCTTCGGCCTGCAATTTGAGCAAAACCCTCTGAATGAGAGGGAAGGGCGGAAAGGCATAAAGAAACCTCCCTGCCCAGCAAAGGGAGAACACGTCTGGCCAGAAAACTCCAGGCGCGAGCTCTTGCGAGCAAAACATTGGCAGTTTGGTGTTGCGTGGTGATGCAAAGAGGTCCAGTTCGGGAAGACCCCACCTGTCGAAGAGCTGGGCTGCTACGGATTGTAGCAACTCCCACTCGTGAGCCCTGGCCCGCAACCTGCTGAGGTTGTCGGCCAGATAGTTGAGGACACCTGGAACGTGCATGGCAGACAGCAGAATGCCCCGTTCCAGTGCCCAGTACCAAACTCTCATTGCCTCCCTGCAAAGAGGATAGGAACGAGTGCCTCCTTGCTTGTTGATGTAAAAGACGACCGCCATGTTGTTTGTCTGAATCAGAAGAGAGCCTGGTACCAGATCCTCCCGAAACGCCTGAAGAGCATAGAGGACCGCTCGCATTTCCAGCACATTGATGTGAAGGGACCATTCCTCGGGTGACCAAACCCCCTGCGTTTGATGAACATCCAGGTGCGCCCCAGGTCCGATGCGTCCGTCGTGAGAGTCTGACCTGGAGGCTCCGGATGAAAACTGACCCCTTTCTCCAGATTGCTGGGGTCTAACCACCAAAGTAAAGTTCTCCTGACTGGCTCCGAGATCCTGACTAAAGCGTCCAGGTTGTCATAGCATTGGTCCCACTGCACCCTGAGCATCCACTGTGGGACTCTCATGTGGCGGCAGGCCAAAGGTGTGACTGGAATGGCCGCCGCCATATGCCCCAATAAGCTGAGGAAGTTCCGGGCCAGAACCCGAGGTGCTATGGAAATCCGTTCTGCCAATGTTCGCAAGTGAATCCCCCTGTCCTGTGGGAGAAAGGCCATGCCCTGGACAGAATCCAGGATCGCTCCTATGAAGGTGAGCTTTTGGCTGGGCTCTGGGGATGACTTTTTCAAGTTCAGGGTGATCCCCAGCTCTCAGAATAGAGTATAAGTGTCTCCGAGAGAGCGTAAGAGGCTGTCCCTTGACAGGGCTGTAAGAAGCCAATCGTCGAGGTAAGGAAACACACAATGCCCCATCCGCCTCAGAGCCGCAGCCACCACTGCGAGGCATTTGGTGAAGACTCGCGGAGTGGAAGAAAGGCCAAACAGGAGCACCCGAAACTGAAAATGCTCCCCCTGGAAGTGGAACCTCAAAAACTTCCTGTGAGGAGGAAAGACCCCTATATGCATGTAAGCATCCTGCATGTCGAGAGAACAGAGCCAGTCCCCTTGGTGCTGCAGGGGAAGGAGACCCTGAAGAGTCACCATCCTGAACTTTCTGTACTCTATAAAGGGATTTAGCGGACTGAGGTCCAGAATGGGACGAAGGTCCCCAGTCTTTTTTGGGACCAGAAAAAAGTGGGAGTAGAACCCCTGGCCTCGCTGATCCCAGGGGACTCTATCGCTCTCTTTTGCAGGAGGGCCTGAATTTCTCCATCCAATAGTGGGATGTGAGAAGGAGGATAACAGGAGAGCTTTGGTGGAGTGTGTGGAGGAAACTCTAAACTCCAAGGTGTGTCCTCTCCATACAATGTCCAAGACCCATTGATCTGTGGTAATAGAGCTCCACCCTTCGAGATGAAGGGAGAAGCGGCCCCCAACCGGCTCCCCATGAACTTCTGACAGAAGGGGGGGGCGGAAGGGAGTCACTGGGCAGAACCGGGGGTTGGGAGAGAGGCCTGGGTGGACTTGGGCCCACGGGTGGAAGGTCCACCAGACTGCTGGTTCCTGGACCTTCTGCGAAAGCCACCTCTCTGCCCTTGCTGGTTTCCGCGAGCTGAAGTCTGATTGCCTGAGGACTTACGAAAAGGCCGATGGCGATGGGGGTATCGCTGGTCACCACGGTACATCTGGCGGACCGACCAGATCGACTTACCTGATTCCTGGAGACGGGAGATCAAAGCCTCCGTCTCCTGCCCAAATAAGACGGTACCCTGGAATGGTAAATCCCGGATACCAGACTGCAGATCCTGGTGAAAGCCCGAGACTCTCAACCAGGCATAGTGCCGAAGGCATACTCCAGAGGCGGCCGCCCTGGCTGCCATGTCCGCAGTGTCATACGAGGCTCTCAGCACATGAGAGCCTACGTCTGAGCCCGACTGCAAAAGGGCCAGGAGCTCAGTCTTCTTGTCGGAGTCTGGCATGGCCTGTGTCAGCTCAAGTCCCCGTTCCCATAACGCATTCTGGTACTGCACCATATGCGTGAGGAAATTCAGGGAGCGAATGGAACAAGTGGAGGCAGCGTAAACTTTTTTGCCCACCTGATCCAGGTATCGGGACTCCAAGTCAGGAGGCTGGGAGCTGAGGTGCCTCGGCTGTCGAGATTTATCATGAGCAGCCGTAATCACCGATGAGTCGGCCTGCGGGTGCTCTGCCAAGAAGGGTTCCGCCCTCGGGGCCTTATAAAGCCTATCCAACTTTTTCGGAACTGCCAGGATGGAAGCTGGATGCATCCAGGTGGATTTAGTAAGATCTTGGAAAGTATCCACCAAAGGAGAAATAACCAGGGCTTTCGGCTCCTTTTGCCTCAGATATTTAGCCAATCTCCGGCGTTCCGGGTCCAGGTCTTCCGTGTCCCACTCGTTGGAAGCCTGGATGTGCCTCATGATGTCCATAAAGGTAGGATCGTCTGGAGGTGAGCGAGGCATGTCCTTCTCTTCAGGGGAGCGCTTGAGACTGAGAGAAGAAGAAGAGGTCGATGAAGAAGAGGAGGATCGACTATCCGATTTGGAATAGTCTGATTCTACCCCATGACCGTGCCTACACTGACATCGGTGACTAGGGGACCGACGACGGTCCGAAGACTGATGATGGAGCAATGACCGACATCAGACAGGAGACCAACGCTGGGAGCAGTCTCACTTAGCGCGAGAAAGGCTCCTGGAACGGGACCGAGACCGACGTCGGTCACTAGAAACCTTAGAGTGACGTCGGTGGTCCTCAGTTCCAGTAAACGCAGGAAATCCAGAGCAGGGCGCAACTGCTCAACCTGAAATGACTGGGCAAAGAAGGAGAGAGAGCCTCCACCCCGTCCACCAGGAGTCAAGCCCAGACTCTGCAAGAGCTGAGCCCCACCCCGATGAAGTTGATCATCTGTGAGGGTATAAGTTCCGACTTGGCTTCATTGACCAAGAGGTCAAGAGAGACGCAGGTCTGGAGGGCTAGATCCCTGGACTGCACCACCTCCTGCCTGGAGGGACCCACAATAAGTCAGTCATCCAGGTAGGAGTATACCTGGAATCTTCGGCACATCAAGTAAGCTGCCACGACTGCTATGTATTTGGTGAAGACACTGGGGGTTGAAGACAGGCCGAATGGCATGGCCTAGATCTCGTAGATGATCCCCCTCAGCCCGGAATCGGAGGCACTGGTGGACTGGGACATAAAAAAACAAGTCCTGAAGATCTAGAGAGCAAAACCTCAAGTTTTGCTCAAGAGATGGTATGATCTGAGACAGAGTGTCCATCTTGAAGGTGTATGGCCTGAGAAACTTGTTCAGGTTGTGCAGGTCTAAATTGGGGCGCCAGCCCCCCCCCCACCTGTTTTGGCACTAGGAAGTACCTGGAGACAAACCCTGGGTGTTCTGGAGGGTTCGAGACAGGAGCCACGAGCTCCTTGTGGAGGAGTTGGGTGATGTCCCGGAGGGCCGACAGGACGTCCACGGACACTATGCCCTCCAGTGGGGCATGGGCTCAGCAAGGTGAGTACACCTCCAATTCTAGAGGAAGACAATGACCGACCACCTCAAGGACCCACCTCTCCATGGTGACAGCAGACCAGACAGAAAGGAAATACAGAGCAGGCCCTCCAAAGGAGGACCTAGGGGAGTCAGGACAGGCATGGGGGAGGCACCCCCTATCCCATCACTGGGCAGGCTTGGGGGTGACGGAGGAACTGGATGAGGAGCTGCTGGAACCCCAACCTCCTGGCTTACAGATGACTGTGGCCACAGACTTCAGTCGAGGTTACCGGGCCTGAGCCTGCTGTCCAGCCTGCAGCTGGACTTGTTTGGCTGAAGAGGCAGAGAGGGTCTGAAAGGGCTTCTTTTGCTGCATAGAGCCCTTTGGGTCTCTATGGGCAGATGTCACCGAGCCCAAGGTGGTACTGGATTCTCAATGCAGGTGAGGAGCCCCTCAACCCAGGGTCCTAACAAATCAGTACCCAGGAAGGGGACATCCACCAGCTTGTGCTGGGTATCTGTCACAAAGGTAGAGATCCTCAGCCAGGATCTGCAATGCATAACCACTGCAGCCACCACAGACTGAGCACAAGAGTCACCTATGTCCATGGCAGTCTGGAGCTGTTGCTTGGCTACAGCTCAGCCTTGATCTCAGACTTGTTTGACCGTGGTCTGAAGGTCTGCTGGGAGATGAAAAGGACCTCATCAATCGTGCCCAAGAGGGCATGCAGGAAGTGATCCATCAAAAGGGACGAACTCATTGGCTGAAGGCCAAGAAAGGCCAAGAAACGGGGCAGCATACACCTTTTACGCTACGTGCATCAATTTCTTGGACTCCTTATCGGGTGGCTTGTCAACGTCCCCCACACTGCCTGTGCACCTGAACACAAGAGTCAGCCATGAGACCCTCAGCTAAGGGATGCTCTGTGAATCCGGAAAGGGAACCAGCAGTGACTGCATACTTGCGGGCCATCTGGGCTGATGGCGCATCTTGCTTGGTGCTGCCATAGCTCAAAGGCAGCATCAAGACCGGCATCTGCCACTGAGAAGGATTCCCAAGGGGAGTCGCCTGGGTCAAGGATCTTGGCAAGTACAGTACTGAGCCTCCAATGGGAGACCTGTAGATTCGGAGGTGAGAAGAAGACCTATAAAGGAAGTAAGGCCCTACTCTGTCGACAGATCCTTGCCCAACTCCAAGTCTTGATTTCAGCAAGGCCTTTGACTCTGTGCCCCACAAAAGGTTGATCAGGAAGTTGGTAGATCTTGGAGTTGGGGAAAAGATGGCCAGATGGGTGGAAAACTGGCTGAGGGACAGAACTCAGGGTGGTTGTGGAGGGAAGTTATCTGGCACCTGAGAGGTAATGAGTGGGGTCCCACAAGGCTCTGTGCTGGGGCCGGTGTTGTTCGATGTCTTCATCAATGAGACTGGGGATGGCCACAGTCTTATCCGCCTCAGCAGGAGCTGACCCGTCAAGTTTTGGTTTGGTCTCCCCAAGCCTCTTCTCCGATTCTGGTGGAACTGTCATCAAAACAACCCAAGTCCAGCACTCTAAGTAGGCCCACCCAGCTTCATGTCTTCCCCAATGGCTGTGGGTCACCGTTAACCCTGACTGTTTCCAGAGGGTCAGTGTCCATATATCCTCGGATTCAGATGATTCCTCCTTGCACTCCCATCCAGTTGACTCACATACGAAGAAGCCAGCAGAAGACTGTCATTTGGTCTATCAAGTCCACGCGTATTGCAGGGTCCACAGCTTGAACTAATGACCCTGCCCTCCCTCCCCACTCCTCCCATCCTCCCTACCCATGATCCTTACCTTCCCCATGCCTATCCCAGTCTCTCTTAAAGCTGCCCACTGACTTCAGCAAGATGACCTCTTCTGGCAGCACAGTCCAAATGACTTCCACCCTCTCTGTGAAGAAGTGCTTCCTGACCTTCCTCTTAAACCTCCCACACTCCAGCTTAAGACCATGTCCCCTCGTGTTATGGTTGCCACTCAGCTTAAAGAGACTCTACTTATCCTTATTTATTCCTTTCAAGTACCTGAAGGTCCTAATCATGTCACCTCTCTCTCTCTCCTGTCTTCCAGGGAGTACATATTCAGTGCCCTCAACCTCTCCTCATATGTGTAACCCCCCTGTGACCAGGGGTTACTAGAATCCCACTTGGTTCTAGTGGCAGGCAGGGAAGGCCGCTTGTGAAACATCGGTTAAATGGGTTTCACACTGTCTCACTCTATCGTCAGTCTCAGCTAAGGTGGAGGGATGATATCATATAGAATTCTCACAGCAGCATAAGCCACAGTGGAATGTTGCAGCTGGGAGTTAGGTTAGAACGTTGGGGTTTTCAAAGGAGTTTTGTGAGTCTGTGGTGGAGGTGCACTGCAGTTGGCAATCCCTCAGAGGCCCCAGCTCTGTTCAGAGTTACCACAGAAGAGGGTGTGTGTTCTCGCCCTACAGAAGGACACAGAAAAGTACTTTTTGAAGTGGTTGAGACCGTCCCCCAGTTGTTCCAGTGCCCCATCCCTGAGAGGGATGGGGGGGAACAAGACCAGCTCTTCAGGGACAATTCCCCTGGCCCTGCTGGAAGAAGAGAAGCTGCCTGTGAAGAAGATTTGTGCTGAGGCACCGAGAAGTAAGTTTTGCTTTTTTCCTGAGAGAAGCCTGTGGGCACCTGTGAACCAGGGTGAGTCTGCTCTGCCAGAGAGCCTATGTTTCACCGAGACTGTTGTGTTATCTGCTACTGTGGGTCAGGAAAGGACAGCCAACTACAGTACTTAAGTTTGTGTATGTCTTGAAATGCATCTAATCAGTGGGGGGTCTACAGGGATGGACAAAGCCACTTAAAGAACGTTACAAGTCAGGACACCATTTACCAGAGACAGTAGGTTAAGTGTGATATACATTTCGAGATAGCAATCTACAAACAGAGAGTTTCAAAGGAAAGGTGCTGACTCCAAATGAACAGCCAGGTATGAATTTGGGGACAAAAGGTGGGAGATCCCCCATCTGGAGAATCCATATTTACCTCCATGGATTCACTTTGGGCACCTATAGCTTTCTCCTGGGCACTTGGCCAGTGTTCGCAGAAAGTAACCAGACGTGGGATTAGGATATGTGTTTTCCCTTACAGCTTGGAAGTGCTCATGGGTGGTAGAGGGAGCCACCAGCAGAAATGTCCATGCCATATGGAAAGTGTGTACCTGTGCTGGCTGAGGGCCATGCCAGGGAATCCAGGATAGAGAGAGCAGCAGAGGCAGTGACACCCCTAGAGGAGTGACCTCTGACTTGACCTGGCAAGGTCTTGTGATACTTTGTCATAACAGTAAGTGATACAATGAGCCAACCATTTTGAAAGGCATTGCTTAGAAACAGCATTGCCCTCTCTTTCGCGAGCAAAAGAGACAAACAGTTGATCAGTCTTTCTGAGATCCTTAGTGCTATTGGTGTAGTATCTCCGAATCCGGTAAATATCCAGAATATGTAAGAGGTACACCCCCTTAACTGGAATGTTGCGTAAAAACACGCAGGCAATTCCATGGACTGATTCAGCATAGATTCCACTACCACCTCAGGGAGAAACTTAGGGTAGGTACGCAGAGCCACACGCTCCTTGTGGAAAATCAAGTATGGAATTTTGCACATTAAGGCCTGAAGCTCGGAAATTCGTTGAGCGGAGGTAATGGACACCAGGAAGAGAGCCTTCCAGGAAAAGAACTTAAGGTCTGCTGATGCTGCCGGCTCAAAGGGAGGCAGGGTAAGCTTCTCGAGAGTGAAATTCAAGTCCCAAGGAAGGGCAGGTGCTCGAATGGAGGGGGTCTCAAGTTGAGAACCCCTCTAAGGAAGGTCTTAGCGACTTCCAGCTGCGCAAAAGACCTGTCCCCAAATGGAACATGGTAAGCGGAAATGGCCATGTGAACCTTTAAGGAGGAGTGACTGAGACCCAGATCGAAGAGGTGATGCATGTAATCCAGGAGCCTCCCGACAGAGCAGGAGAAATGGCTTGAAAGCTCTGGAATAGGCCCAAATAGAGAATCTTTTCCATTTCATGGCGTAAGTGGAATGAGTGGAGGGCTTTCTGGCCTCCACTAGAATCTCCGCCACCTGCGACGAAACCCCAAACTGGGATTGAATCACGTCTGCAGGAGCCACGCATGCAGCTGAAGGGATCTGAGCCCTGGATGAACCAGGGTCCCCTGATCCTGGGTCAACAAAAGTTGTGACAGAGGAAGAGGAGGCTCATCTGAGTAGTGTTGCAGAAGAGAGAACCAAACTTGCCTGGGCCAGAAAAGAGCGATGAGGATCATGCAAGCTCCTTCCGAACAGAGTTTGTGTAGGACCCCCGGGATCAACAGGATCAGGGGGAAAGCATAGACAAATCTGCCCTTCCAGTTTAGAGAAAGAGCGTCTCTCCAAAACACTCTGCACCCTGGAGCAAGCGCGCAGAAGACGGGAAGTTTTGCGTTGAGAAGAGAGGCAAACAGGTCTATCTTATGGGTTCCCCAGTGTAGGAAGACATCGTCTACTACCCCCTGATCCAGTCCCCATTCGTGCGCTTGGGCGGACGACTGGCTGAGGTGGTCTGCCAAAGTGTTCTTGACCCCCGGAACATGAACTGCCATGAAGTGAAGGTTGTGAAGTATCGCCCAATCCCAAACTCGCATCGCTTCCCTGCAAAGAGGGTAGGAACGGGTTCCTCCCTGTTTGTTTATGTACCACACTACACTCATGTTGTCGGTCTGAAAAGCCAGATGACCGGGAAGCAGGTACAGATGCAGAGCTTGTAAGGCATACAGGATGGCCCTCAGCTAGAGTACATTGATGTGAAGAGTCTGCTCGAGCCTGGACCAAGAGCCCTGGGTCCGATGAGATCCCAGGTGGGCTCCCCAACCCTCGCCCGAGGCATCTGTCATTAGGATTTGGGAGGGGGGAGAAAGACAGAAGGGAACTCCCCGGCAAAGGTTCTCCTGAACCATCCACCACTGCAATTCCTGAACCATCAGGGAGAAGACCAGGATCTCACGATCCAAGTTGTCCACCAATTGATCCCACTGAGACTGAAGCGCCCACTGAAGAGATTCTCACGTGAAGCCAAGCGTGAGGCACCGTCGGAATGGCAGCCGCCACCAGCCCAAGGAGGCGAAGGACTGACCTGGCGATGACCTGCCTGTGGCTGGACAACAAGCTGGCCTGAGCCTGAAGGGTGGCCACTCTGTCCAAAGGCAGGAAGGCCATACCGGAAGTCGTGTCCAGTATCGCCACGATAAAGTGGAGTCTTTGAGATGGGATCACATGGGACTTGGTCTGGTTGATGGTAATACCCAAGCTGGTGAAAACCTGCAGGGTAAGGGAAAGGGAGCGCAGGAGATTCTCCCTGGACGGGGCTGCCAGGAGCCAATCGTCCAGGTTAGGGAAAACCTGAACCCTATGGGTATGCAGGTGGGACGCCACCACAGAGAGGCATTTGGTAAATACTCGGGGGGGCTGAAGAGAGACCAAACAGGAGGACCCTGAACTGGTAGTGGTCTCCCTGAAAAGAAAACTGAAGGTATCTCCGGTGGGATGGGCAGATAGGAATATGCAGGTAGGCATCCTGCATGTCCAGGGCACACAGCCGCTGTCCCAGCCGAAGGAGGGGTAGAAGACACTGCAAAGAGATCATTCGGAACCTCTTGTACTCCATGAACAGGTTCAGGGAGCTGAGGTCCAGGATTGGCCTCACGTTGCCTGATTTCTTCTGAACCAGGAAGAAATGGGAATAGTAACCTGTCTCCCTGAGGTGGAGGGGGACGGGTTCTATCGCCGCCTTCCAAGGAAGGACGGAGATTTCTTCCCGAACCACAAGAAGGTGTTCCAGGGAGTAAGACAACCTTGAAGGGGGTTTTCTGGGAGGTTTCTGAAGAAACTATCAAGTGCCCTTCCACTATGAGCTGGAGCACCCAAACATCGGACGTGATCCTCTCCCAACCCTGTAGATGCAGGGAGAACCTCCCCCCTACCAGTTCCTCTGGAAGACCCAAAGGCTGTGGGAGAGGAACGGAGTCAGGTGGTGTGAGGCAGCACCGCGGCTGGAGCTCCCGCTGCTCGTTTGGGCGGGGGGGGGGCTTTGCAGCCTGAGGGGCCCGGCATTTATTGGCCCACTTCCCTTGTGGTTTCGCCTTGGCCCATGCCCGCTTTCGAAAGGGATGGCACTGCGGTTAAGGGGCTCTGTATAAGTAGTCAACCTCCTTGAGAGCAGTGCCCTTCTCACGCAGTCCAGTGATGATATCCTTGACATCACCACCAAACAGCACCGAACCCCTGAAGGGCGCATCCTGGATTGCAGATTGCACTTCAGGGACCAAACCTGACACTCAGAGCCAGATGTGACGCCGCAAACCTATGGCAAACGACGAGCTCCTACAAGCAGCGTCCACTGCATCATTTGAAGCTCGAAGTATGTGCCTACTGGCTGAACCAGTAGATCAGACCAGGTCTGCCACTTCTTGTTTGGTCTGTGATTCAGGAAGGGAATCCAGTTTAGCTTCCACCTCGCTAAGGACAGCATTCTGGTAATGCCCCATGTGGGCGATGTAGTTCAAGGCCCTAACACCCAGAGTGGAAGAAGCGAAGACCTTCTTCCCATACTGGTCCAAAAGGCGGGATTCCTCATCGGGCAGTGACGAGCTCAAATGCTTAGGACTGGCTGTCCGGCCATGGGCAGCGTTGATCACGACCGAGTCAACCTTGGGGTGATAGGTAAGAAACTCAACACCCTCAGGAGCCTGATATAGCCTGTCCGCCTCCCTCTGAAGGAGTATATGGCGGAGGGTTGCTTCCAGATAGTGGAAACAAGGTCCACATGAGGTTCGATCCAGGGTGGAACCAGGGTAGGAGCGACTTCGGGCAGATCCAAATGGGCAGCTAGCTTCTGCCGCTGTGGATCTGGCTCCAAGGAGTGCCACTAATGGATGGCCTGGATTTTGCGCAGCAACTCCATAAAGGAAGGATCCTCCGGAGGAGACTTCGGAGGGGTCCTCGGCCTGGGTTTATCCAGAGAGCAGGGCACGTTGTCCAGGTCGGAGGGCCCATCGGAGTCATCAGAGTGCTCCGAGGAGGATGAAGAGGAGGAAGACTCCACCTCCTGACATGGGGGAGGAACGGACCCCTTGGTAAGCCCTCGGGGAAGCGTATCCAACCCTGCTTTGGAACTGGAGGGCTCATCTCTGGTATCCGGAGTAGGGAAGGGAGTCTCTAGTCTCTGACGTACGTGGTCCGGAACCAGGACCAGTGTCAGAAGACTACTCTCCACCTCCCTAGTGAGCTGAGCGTTGGCCTCAGCCCACCAGGAAGCCAGAGTCCCCTTCAAATCCACCGCCGGCTGAGGGGCCGGTGAAGGAGGAGGAGGGGGATACGGATACTGAGTTTATCCGTAAGGTGCGTATCCATAACCAGATGGCAGATAACCTGGCGTTGGGTAATGAGACACTGTGTACTGCGGTGGCAGGTACTGGGACACCGGATACTGTGGACCTGGGTATGACGGCGTTGGAAACGATGGGGTCAGATACCCAGGAACCAGGGGGTCTGCCGGGGCAGATGGCATGGCAGGGCGCCAAGCAGGTGGGCCTGGAACCGGAGGTAGGACCAGCATTGGGGCCAGCGTCCAGGGAACCGACGTCAGGTCATCCGGTCCAGCGGGAGGTAGACCTGACGGGAATGCAGAAAGGTCCTTGGCATCTCCCAGGGAAGGAGAGGAAAATTCCCCGGGGTAAGACTGAGGAGACCCAGGTTCCCCGGAGGGCAGTGAAGGCTGCGGGGAGCCGGGAACGGCGGACAGAATAGAGTTCGGCGTCTGCTCAGCTGCCACACTGGTGTCGGGCAGCCTGACATCCGACTTTATCAGCAGAGTCCGGACTGATGTCAGAGGAGCCGACGTCCGACTTAGCGGACCCTTAGCCAGAGGCAGGCCACGAAGGAAGGGTGGGCTGGTTGGGTGGAACAGGGGCCGTGCACTGCCCCGAAGGGTCGAGCGAGTTAGCGGTCATTTCCGGGCGGGCATCAGAGGAGCCGACATCAAGCTTACTGGAGCCACTCGCACCAGTAGGCCATATGGCAGCAGCCTTACTGGGAGTGGGGGCCTCTAATAGCCCGAAGGGCCCGAGTGCGAGCCAGATGGGTGGGCCAACGCCGTCTTGAAAGCCTCCAAGATGGCCATCGCAGAGCGGTCCCCGGGGGGACATTACCTGTAACATGGCGACTCCAGCTGAAGTCGCGTTGGATGAGGAGCCCCGGTCCAGATGTTTCTCCTTGTCTTTCTTCTTACAATGGCCTTCAGGGGAAGTACAAGCCTGACGGAGCTTTTTCAACTCCTTCTCCATGGAGGTCATTTTCTTTTTAAGGATGTGGGCCTCCAGTGACTGCTGCCTCCATCTGCGAGTGGCGGCGTTGAATTTCAGGCAGTGCTGGCACTTCACCTGATGATCCGGGTCCAGACAGGAGAGACACTGGGAATGGCTGTCCTTGTGCGGGAGTTGGGCGCCGCATGAGTCACACTTATTCTTGTGCTTGGAGGGTGTAGGGGACGACATACACCACCGAAAAAGTAAACTATCAAATTAAATCGAGAAAAAAACGATAGTCGAACTACTGACAGGCTAACAGGTGTTGAACTTTACCGCGAGGTGCTGACACGAGCTAACGGCGGAAAAGAACTGGAAGGTGGGCATGGGGGACCGCCCCTTTATACTGACGTCGCATGACGTCGGTCACCTGACATGGGGGCGGTCCCCCGCCCTAGAGACTGCTAGCTAGAAATTTCTCCATGGGGTCCTGATGCCTGCCGGCTTCAGTCCTATACGTAATTACCTACTGCAAGAGCCCTATCGAAGTAAGATCTGTAATTCTAGCAGTGGCATATGGTGCACATCCACACTTAGACAGCTCTTCCTTCCCCTTTAATTCCTGCCAGAAGGTCTTTAAGCTAAGCTCCTTCCACCAATCCAGGTGGTATCCTCCTTGGCACACTGCCGTGACAGCAGATCTTACATGCTGCAAGCAAGGATCCGTGTGCCACTTGTCAGGGGAGGTCGGTGGTTTGAGTGGATGTACACCATATACCACTCATAGAAAGTACAGTTATGTAGGAACCTACTGTAACAGTACATCTTCAAGAGAGGTTCCTTCAGTAGGTCATTACATATAGGACTGACGTCACTTTCTGATGGGAGACTGCCCACCTGACGTCACGCGATCGACGTCAGCGTGGCCATATACAGTGGGCGGTCCCCACACCCACCCTCCAGTTCTCCTGCCAGAGCCAAGAAGAGGCCTGACAGCAGGAGCAAACAGGATTTGGAGTCCCTGTAAGAAATAAAATGAGGGGAAGGAGGGAGGGAAAAATATGACCTACTGAAGGAACCTATCTTGAAGATCTACTGTTATTGTAAGTTCCTACGTAACTGTACCATCTTACTTCGAGAGGGTTCCTTCAGTAGGTCATTACAAATAGGACCCATGCAGTCCCTCCAAAGAGAGACTGAGTGAAACAAGGGAGGAGAAAAAACTCCAAAAGAAACTGGGAACCAGAATAAACCCAGCCTAGGACAGAAGGCCCCACAAGACAGCTAGGCCGAAGCCAGCCCTCTGCCTAGAAGCAATGTCCAGACTGTAGTATTTAGTAAAAGTATGGACAGAACTCCAAGTGGCTGCGGCACAGATATCAGCCACAGATGTGTTCCACAAAAAGGCAGTGGAAGCAGTCATGCCCCTAGTAGAATAACCTTTGATAGGACCCGGCAGAGTTTTTTTGTACTTTTGGCAACAATATCAAATACAGTTGCCTAACCATTTGGAAAGGCACTGCTTGGAAACTGCTTTGCCCTTTGACCTGGGGCAAAAGAGACAAAAAGCTGATCGCAGCTACCGAAATCCTTGTTCCGGTGTGTGTAGCACCGAAGGATTCGATGGATGACCATGGTGTGCAGGAGTGCCTCGCCTCTGTTCGAAATGATGGAAAGTAAACTGGAAGCTCTACTGATTGGTTCAGTGTGGCTTCTGACACCACTGTTGGTAGAAACTTGGGATTTGTTCTGAGGACTGACCAGTCCTTGTGGAAAATAAGATGAGGCTCTTTACAAACCACAGCGTGAAGCTCCGAAATCCTTCGAGCTGATGTAATGGCAACCAAAAATAACATCTTCCAGGAAAAGAAGTGCGAGTCACAGCTCATGGCCAGCTCAAATGGAGGAAGAGTGAGCTTCTCCAACACAAAGTTCATGGGCCGCAGCCTCTACAAAAGCAGCGAGCTGCACAGGAAATCCCACCTCCACAGAAACCACCTTATGATATCCCTTGAATAAACAGGAGGACCCGATCATCTGGGCAGCCTAACAGGAGTCGGGCATAATGGTCTTCCAACGTGGAGGGCTAAAGGGACCAGCACAGGCTGCAAGCCTGCGGATCATGCTGGGCCCCAAGGCAATACATGCACAACGCATGGGGGTCAGTACACATGTTTTAGTTGCAAGTGGCACATTGCTTGAACCTTGGACCAACCTTCTGATCACTGCACTCGATCTTAAATCGAAAATTGAAAAGGTACTACACAGGAAAATAGTCAAAGACCAAAATGGGCTTACACCACACACAGGAGCTGCGAAGGAGGAGACCTGATGCTTCCAGCAGAAAGGAAGATCCGATGTCACAGGGCGGTGCCAGGGAGGATACCACCTGGATGGGTGGGAGGAGCTTAGCTTGAAGACTTTCCGGCAAGAATCAAAGTGGAAGGAAGAGCTGCCAAAGTGTGGATAGTGCACCATATCCATATCCTTAAAAGTGGTTTTATATGAAGAATACCTCTCAGAAAAGTACTGGAAACCTCTAATTTGGCAACTGTACAACCATCAATAGGAGCATGGGAAGCTGATATGGTGACCAAATGCACCTTAAGTGAGGAATACTTTAGGCCAGAATCTGACAGGGGTTGCAAGTATTCCAATACAGCATTTCATGTAAATGGATCCAAATTCCTGGAAGTAGCCCACAGAGTGAAACGCTTCCATTTCAAAGAATAAGTTTGTCTGTCAGAAGGCTTTCTAACTGCAATCAGGACATCAGCAACCTTAGGGGATACCTGAAAACATGAAAAGGCTATGTCATCAGGGGCCATGCATGCAGATGTAGGGATTTCAGGTCCAGATGAATCAGTGATTCCCTGTCCTGTGACAATGTACCCCAACACAGAGGTAGTGGGATGTAGGTTCCACTGCCATCTGCTGCAGAAGTGGAAGCCATAGATGTTGAGGCCATAATGGAGCAATGAAGAGGACAGTGGCACTCTCCATCCACAGCTTGAGCAGAACCTTTTGTATTAGAGTCATTTGCAAAAATGCCTATAGCAATTTCTCTTTCTCAGAGAGAGACAGACAATGCGTCTTGCCAGAAAACTCCATGCCATGGAGCGAGCGAGCAGAAACATGGCAGTTCTGCATTGTGTGGGGATGCAAAAAGGTCCAACTCTGGATAACCCTATCTTGCAAAGAGGTTGTCTATCACAGAGGTCAGCAGCTCCCATTCCTAAATCCTGGACTGTGACCACCTTACCTGGTCTGCCAAGGCATTCTGGAGACTCGGGAGATGCACTGCTGATAACTGCAGGTTGTGCAACAGAGCTCTGTACCATACCCACACTGCTTCCTTGCGTAGAAAATAGGAATGAGTGCCTCCTTGTTTGCTGATGTAATGCACCACATCAGCGTTGTCCATCTGGAGTAACAGAGGACCAGGGCATAAATGTTCTTACAATACCTAGAGGCTGTACAGGCTAGCCCTCATATCCAGAACATTTATGTGCAACCTGGACTCCACCTTGGTCCATGACCCCTGTGTCTGGTAAGGACCAAGATAAGTACCCCAGCCGGAGCCCAAGGCATCTATGGTGAGGATCTGTATAGGAGCTGGTACAAGGAATGGAACACCCTGCCTTCAATAGGTTTTCATGATCCATCCACCATAGCAATGCTCTGTGACACGGGGACGTGTTGTGAACCATTTAGTCCAGCTCATCTGTCAGCTGATCCCACTGGACACTGAGTCTCCACTGAGGGATCCTCATATGGAGGCAGGCCAGTGACATAGTCACTATGGCCACAGTCATGAGACCCAGGAGATGTCCCGACTCCCGACATGGCAGATATGCAGTTAGCTATGTGTTATCCACTCTATGGAACACAATGCAGAAGACATTGAAAGTGAAGAAGATTATATCTATTACAGCCTTCAAATATCTATATAATAGGATTTTCAAAGAAAAATGTAACTGCTTCCATCAACACTAGATTAACCTTCCATTTATAGATAGACAGGACAAGCTTACCAGCACCCTTTGTGAAGTTACCCTATAGTTCACAAACCAGTGCCTTAATCATTTCCCTATACCCTTAATATTTTAATCTCCTTAACACTCTCAGCTCCTACCTCTCCAGCCTAACCCTCTCCTCTTCCTCCCAGACCTACTCTAGATCCTCTTATTGCACCAACTCTTATGATTCCTCCCCCACCCTGTTCCCTACCCCTGACCATTACTGCAGGTATTCATCCTGCCAACTCCATCAGCCACGAACCCTCCCTTGGAGTCATATCTTTCAGCTATCAATACATCCTGTCATCTTAGTTTAATAATTTTTCTAAGGAATTCTCTGATACTTTCAACCCTTCATCAAAATGTGACAGTATTAAAGTGTCTCCCATTACCTATTTTAGCAAGCTGGCTACCTCATGAATCGTGTATATATGTATTATATCCTTGTTTTTCTAACATATCAATTTAAGTGTTCTGTATTTGATATATTGTTTCATTTCTGTCTTCTCAAAATTGTGTATATTCCGATTGTTATATTTCTAGGATTTTTTGTATTACTCTCACTTCTGTCTTCTCAAAATTGTACATACTCTGAATGCTATAGTTCATGTAAATTGAACCTTGACCTTACCAGGTCCATCTTGCAAATGAGCCTTGCTCAACGATGTTCGCCTGGATAAATAAAGATTTGATTGATTGATTGATTGATGTAACGCTGTCCTCACAGTGACAGTGACTCCTTTATACCAGCTGTGGTTGGGCAGCGAGACTGTCTACTCTGTCCTGTGGCAGGAAAGTACATCCCTCTTATCTGTGTTCAAAACTGCTCCTACTTACTACAATCTTTGGCAGGGAGTCAGCATAGATTCTGGCACATTTACTGTGATACCCAAGTCTTCAAGCAACTGCTGTGTCCGAGACAGAGTATGTAGTACAACCTCCCTGGAAGGAGTCTTCAGGAGCCAGTTATCCAGCTACAGGAACAAATGTAGGCCTTCCCTGTGAACAGCTGCTGCTACTACTGCCAAATATTTGGTAAAGACCAGTGGTGCAGAGGACAAGCCAAAGGGAAATACAGTAAAACCTTAATAATTTGAATGTCGGAATCCGACTGCTGCTCTTGTGATATAACTTGAGCCTCTCTCCTAGCATTTTCTCCTCCCTATGGCACTTACTGATTTCCCGCTGGTCTCCAAAATCTGAAAGTTTCCCACATCCAGCAGAAATCCTATTGTAACCCCCCTGCAAATGGGGGTTCCCAAAAGACTTCCAGGAGCTTGCTTGAATGCTCCAAGCCTGAATGGTGTTTGGCATTTAAGCCATTTATCAGTGAGTGTTTTAGAGCCTCTGGTACTGTCTCTTTAAGAGCTGTCTGCTTGCAGACATAATTAGTTTGTATGGGGGACTGTGTGCTTCTCTGAGTACCACTCGAGCTGCTGCCAATTCACTTCATTTTTGCAGTCACTAGGAGTGCAAAGGAACCTATCTGAAAGATGTAACTGTTTGCCAGAAATTATTTACAGTAATAATGAAATTACAGTTTGTCTAACCTGATTTCTTTTGCAGTCAGAACAGTGTCTGCCTAGTTCCCCATTCTAGTTTTGAACTGCTGAACTGGACCAATCAGTGTGGGGTAAGCTAGCTCTAAAATGGTGCCTTGGACTGAATCAGAACTTGGACTCATAATCTGAGCCAGCCACAAGAGGATTGTATGGGCAGTGACTCTGGGAGATGTAGTTTAGACTTCAGTGCCTTTTGGACCAACAGCAGCAGTCTATTGTGAGTGACAGCCAATCCAGTCAAGAACTGGGAGGAACTCAAAGGAAGTGCCCGATTTGTCGGTTGGAGTTTCAGTTGAGCTTTGGCAGTGAAGAAGGAAGGAGCCCTGTGCTTTTTCAGTGTGCAGTTTTAGTCAAAAAACGTGTGTAAGGCCCAGAGTTCCGGTCTGCAGCTTGTGTAACAGCTTGTTAGGACTGAATCCGTCCTGTGAAAAGAATCAAAGGATCTCTGAAGAGTAGAAACCAGGCTCACCATGTAGAAGACTGGAGGAATTGCTGAAAATTGCACTCGGTCTGTCAGGAACTGAATCTGCTGTGTGTTCTCCCGGGTATTGTGCAGTAATTGCGATCGGGATACAGATGCAGCCTGCCTGGTATAGTGCTTTCTTTTATATAAATGTGTGAAGAGGTTTGTGTACCTCAAGTGAGCCCTGCTGACATTGAAGGACCCTATCTTATTTGGAGGTCGTGAGTACTAATTCAGGGTCGCCTCCCTGTTGAATTGCCACATTAAATCCAAATGGAATTACTGTACTGCTGACTGTTTAATTCTCCTTTTCTCTGTGTGAAAGGGCCTCACCAGCTGCCACGGTTTGACTAGCCACTAGGGCTTGGGTACCCAGGGACAGTAACTGATAGGGATAGGCCTGTGCACAGAGCCATAGGTAGATTATTAGAGTGATAAGCTAATTAACCTGACTTCCCTGTCCTTGTTATATCCCCTAAATAAATCAGAGCTGCTTGTTTCAGCAAAGTTATACTGCCTGAGGTATTTGTCTATGTTAAAGTACTGTACTGTGATTGTTGCACTGTATCTCATTTCACAGGAGGTCCCAGTGCCGGAACCAGACCTGGGGTAAGTGTATACTGTGAAGGTAATTTGATATATTGTGTGGGCCACTAGTGGAAGAAAGGGGTTGCAGTGTCCCAGAGGGCTGTGACCAAGTTAGTTTAACTATTGCAAACCCTGACCTCTGGGTGGAGGCACCTCATTGGATCCAGGCCCCTCAACCTGTTAGTGGCAAATCAGGCAGGGGTAGTAGCCCTGGGATAGCGCCATCTAGGGGTTACATCTTGAGGCTCACCGCTGGATTGTGTGTCCTCTAGTGGCCATATTTACGAACCACTGTTAAGAAAAAATGGGTACCCCGACAGAAGTGGCTGTGCACCGCTGGTGGAGTGGTGTACTGGGAGGAGATCGAACCCCAAAATGCTATGCTTATCCTGGACATCCCCTGGGTATCAATACGGACACTGTGCAGGAGTACTTTCAAGGTGGAAGGTTTACAAAACCCTGTGGTGGTGGGTCGGCATGCTAATCTGCTCACCCACACTTTCCTGGCCCTAGTAGAGTTTAAGGATCCCATAGATAGCTCCAAAGTGCCACAGACCATTACCCCAGAGGGAGCCCTCACTGCTTGGAGAGTGATAACTAAGGACAGTAAAGACCGGGGGAATCAGCCCCACCACTATCTGAAACTTTTGAGGAGAAATTTGCTGAATGGTTGCTGGGAGAGGGAAAACTGTGGAGGACTTGAAGAAACTATTCTTGCCACCTGGGGTGTTCCTCCCCAACACCCTCTCCTGCTCCAGTGCCCGTAATGGTGGCTGAACCAATGCAGACTCCTATTTCTGCACCTGCCATTAGTCACGACTCTACCGAAGGTTGAGGATCTCTCTGGCACCCTCCCCACCCCCCAAGGGAGGATGACTGGAGACCTGGATAGACTATGTTGCCCCCAAGTGCTAGAATGGCAATGCTCAGAAGGCTTAAAAGCTTAAAGAGGGTTAGTGAGAGCCTCCGAGGTCCTGCCCTGGCTACCATCCGAAGCTAACGGGCCAGTAACCCTGAAGCGACTGCACAGGCCTATCTTGAGGCCTTGGAGAATGTGTATGGGAGCCCAGATTCTGATGAGGACCTATGGTGGAGAGTAAGAAATGCACAACAGTACCAAGGGAGTTGTTGTCTGTGTATGTCTCTCGGCTGGAAAAATTGTTGCAAGAATGCCTCAGAAAGGGTAGTTTGCAGCGATTGAACTGGACCGAACCAGACTGGACAGAATCCTTAAGTCTGCCCCTTCTCAGAACTGCTGTTGCTTCAGTTCACGCCTGGCAAATCGACTGGATCCCACCCTCCTATGATGAATTAATGAGAGAAATTCGAGGAGTTGAGAAAAGGCAACCTCGGGAGGTACCTGCACCAACAGCTGTGGCTACGATCGAGTGACTGAGTGACCCATCAAGGAAGTCTAGGGCAGAGGTTGACAGTCAATGAGTGCTCTGACAAGGAAAAGATATGCCACAATGGGGCGAACTGTTGAGAGAGATCTGGGAATTCAAAAACAGTCCCTTTATGAAGGCCACGCCTGCAAGTACAGGCCCTGACCTATATCCGACTGCATCTGCTATGGGGTGGGGTACCCACCCATGTATCTCCTGCTGATAACAGCTCCAAACTCAATTCCTTGACCATGGAAGTGGAGAAACTGACGAGATGTCTCCAAATGCTTATCACGCCGCAGACAGAGATGGCACCCAGGTTTCCAGTTAGTAATACCCCTGCCCTGGCTCCCAGTGTGGCGCCGCCAGCTCAAACTCCAGAAAGTATATTTTGCTATAATTGTGGGAAAGATGGGCACATGAAAAGGGAAATGCCAGTCCCCAAAGACACTGACAAAGTTGCATACAGGCTACAAGGAGAGCTTCGGAGAAGAAATCAGTGGTTAAGAGGTGCACACATGATCCCAGTGAGGGCACCCAAAATGCTAATTCATGTCCTTTGTGGCAAGGTCAGTTGCCCAGGCCCCCACTACCGCTCTCCAGACTGGTCCAGAATAGTGGGTCCTCCATGGAGACCACTGTAAAGGTGAATGGAGTGTCTACAAGAGCTGTATTAGACAGTGGCTCCCAAGTGACAATTATGTTCCAGGATTGGTATCAGAAGCATTTGTCAGACGTACCTTACAACCATTAGAAGGACTGCATGTATGGGGTTAAGTGAGAAGGCCTACCCCTATTCCGGTATATCCGAATTTGGCTGTCTTTCCCCACCTCCGTGGCTGGAGTGGCCAAACAAGTAGAGACCCTAGCCTTAGTGTGTCCCCCACTGGACTGTATGATGGTGTCCTTTGTTGATTGGAACAAATGCTCATATGTTCGAAGGCTGGCACAGTCGTGTTATGAAAAACAGGGTCAAAGACTAGTAGAGCTTAAGAGTTCCGCTTTAATTAAGAAGGCCTATGAGGCACAGAGAGATGCTGAAAAACAGAACCAGAGGAACCGGTCGGAATTGTATGGAAGAAGGATCCTGAGTCTCTGATCCTGGCGCCAAATGCCCAGTGTACCTTACAGGGAGAGGTCCGTATCAGAAAGGATGTTAAGAATAAAATATTAATGTTGGATGCACCAGGCGATGGAAAATTGCCAGAGGGACTGCTGGTCAAGCCTAGTATTTTGCCGCTAGAGCCCATGCTTATGCCAGAAGGGTAATGGTCCAAGTTCATAATGTGTCTGAAAGAGACATTCGAGGTAAACAGAGGTTGCATCCTGGCTAATGTGCATTGTGCAGACACTGCAGTGCTACCCAGCAGCAAGAGTTCAAGGAAGAATGACAGAGTAACGCCTGACTTGTTTGATTTCGGCGACTCCCGCTGCCAGCTGAATGGAAAGTGAGGATCAGTGAGAAGCTTGCCCAGAGAGACCAGGTGTTTCTTTAAAGGAATGGGATGTGGATGCGTGCAAGGAGCTGAGCACAATATCCGCTGCATGACGAAAGACCATTTCGTGAGAGGTCTCGACGCCTGGCACCTGCGACATAGATGATGTGAGACGGCATCTGCAAGAGATGTTAGCTGCTGGTGTAATACAAGAATCCAGAAGCCCTTATGCTTCCCCATTGTGGTAGTGAGGAAAAAGAATGGAACAGTAAGGATGTGTGTGGATTATCGCACCTTAAACCCGTGGGACTATCCCTGATCAGTACACAATGCCCCGCATTCAGGATGCTTTGGACTGCCTAAACGGGGCAAGTGGTTCTGTGCAGGATCTCCGCAGTGGGTACTACCAGATCCCGATGGCCCCAGAGGACCGTGAGAAGACGGGCTTATCTGTCCGCTTGGCTTCTATGAATTCATGAGGATGCCTCAAAGTTTTCAGGTGCCCCAGCCACTTTTCAACGCATTGATGGGCGTGCAGTGGGGACATGAACTTACTAGAGTGCCTGGTATACCTAGATGATGTCATTGTGTTTGGCAGCTCACTGGAGGAACATGAGAGCAGATTATTTAAGGTATTGGACCGACTGGAGGACTTTGGCCTTAAACTGTCCATTGATAAGTGTCAATTCTTTCAAACATCAGTAAAGTATGTGGGACACATAGTATCCACCGAGGAATAGAGACCCACCCAAGTAAAGTTGAGGCCTTGACCACCTGGCCACAGCCCAAAATCTAAAAAGAACTGCAAAGATTCCTGGGATTCTGTGGTTATTATCGGCGCCTATCAAGGACTATTCAAGAGTGATCCGCCCTTTACTTAACCTTACTCAAGGGTATCCCCAACCCACAAAAATACCAAAAGTCAGCCCTCAAGACTGAAAGAGTGTATTTTCATCCGAGTGAAGTATTTGGGGCCCGCTGGACTCCTGATTGTGAGACTGCTTTTCATGAGATCATATATCAACTTACCCATGCTCCAGTGCTGGCCTATGCCGATCCAGAAAACCTTACGTCCTGCACACTGATGCTAGCTTGCAAGGGTTGGGGCGTGTTGTACCAAGAGCACGAGAATGGCCTGAGACCAGTGGCCTTTGCCAGTAGAAGCCTGACCCATCCGAAAAGAACTATCCTGTACATAAGTTAGAGTTCCTAGCTTTGAAGTGGGCTATTGTTGACCAATTCCATGAGTACTTGTATGGGGCTAAAATACTAGTAAAACTGACAATAATCCTTTGACCTATGTGCAGACCTCAGCTAAGTTGGATGCCACTGGCCATAGGTGGCTTTCTGCATTATCTACATATGACTATGCTCTCGAATACCGGCAGGTCTGAACCACATAGATGCTGATGCTCTCTCCGGAGGCCTGTTCCCAGAATGATTGGGTCCGATTGCAGAACCTGACATTCGGGCACTCTGCCGGAAGTTTGACAGGAGGAACAAATGTCCACGGACGAGTGGACTGCATGGTGGATTGCTTGGGAGCCTCTGAGAATTGCATACCTGCTGCTTATTGCCACTTTTCTGCAATAGACATTGGTGCACTGCCTCAGCTGGACAATGACAGTATTCGGGCGGCTCAATCCCACGATCCCATGATCAAAGCAGCTTAGAAGCCCTCTATGCAGGAAAAGATGTGTCCAAATTACGCTCCACTGATTTGAGAACTGCACTGTTATACAAAGAAGGTCCTAAGTTGAAACTGATCAATAAACTGTTATACAGAGAAACAGTAGACAGAGGGGGACAAGTAGACAAACAACAACTAGTGCTGCCCACTGCCTTTCGAGACTCAGTACTGAGGTCCTTGCACAACCACATGGGGCACCTTGGTATAGACAGAACACTTGACTTGGTGAGATCCAGATTCTATTGGCCTAAGATGGGGGCTGATGTGGAGCAACACATTCGAACTTGTAGTCGCTGCTTACAGAGGGCTGCCCCCCTTGTTAACATCACCACCAGTGCACCCATGGAGTTGGTCTGTATTGATTTTCTAAGTTTGGAGTCAGATCAAAGAAATATCAGTAATGTGCTGGTGGTCACTGACCATTTCACGAGATATGCCCAAGCTTTCCCCACCAAAGACCTGAAAGCATCCACTGTGGCCAAAGTACTTGTAGAAAACTTTTTGTTCACTATGGGGCTCCACAAAGAATCCATTCTGATCAAGGAGAGACTTTGAGAGTCGCCTGATCAAAGAGATGCTTTCTCTGTGGGGAGTGCGAAAGTCCAGAACCACTCCTTACCACCCCGGGGACCCACAGCCTGAACGTTTCAACCGGACTTTGCTAGATATGCTAGGCACCTGCACCCAAAGGACAAGCCTAGATGGAGCCAACAAATTAGCACCCTGGTACATGCTTTATAACTGCACCAAAAGTGATGCCACTGGATTCTCCCCCTACCGCCTGATGTTTGGAAGAGAAGCTCGACTACCAGTAGATGTGTGTTTTGGGGTCTCTCCTGATGGGGTTCAAGCTGACAACTATTTACAGTATGTGCAAAAGTTAAAGGCCCAGCTAACTCATGCGTACTCAACTGGCTCAAACCATGGCTGCCAAAAGAAATCTGGCCAACAAAGAAAGGTATGATAAAAAGGTGAAAGCACAGGAACTCCAGGAGGGAGATCGGTATTGCTAAGAAATCTGGGACTGCATGGCAAGCACAAGATTGCTGACAGATGGCACCATCTCCCTCACATTGTAGTGGGCAAACTAGATGATCTGCCAGTGTACAAAAGTAAGGCCTGAGAATAATTCAAAAGATGTAAAACAATGCATAGAAATCATTTACTGCCCATTGGACAAATCTTAATTGAGTCTGAGCCCTAGAAGATGCCCTCTGGACCAGTGACTAGAGCTGCTGCTAAGAAAAGATCAAGAAAGTCTGCACCTACAGAAGCAAAGTTAAAGTGTCCCTCCACAAGTCCCAGTTGAGCATGACTGTCAGTCCATATCGGAAGAAAGTGAGAGTGACTTTGAATACTATCCTTCTTACGAACTGAGTCAATTGTTTGGGGCAATCTCCTAGTCAATACTGGAGACAAAGCTGGGCCTTCTGGACTGTCTAAGCCCCCAACTTCATCCCTGGAGCCAATGCTCCCAGAAAGTGAAGTGCAAAGCATCAGATCAGATGAAATGGAATCATTGTGCATGGTTGAACTGTTTGAGCTTTCAGGGGAGGAAAATGATAGATTGGGGCAGACTGGTGATACACCCGAACAAGAAGAGTATTTTGAGTGCCCTGACAGTCCACTGCCAGTGTCCGAAAGCTCTCCATGCGAGCCAAATGTTGTGGACTCAGAAACTGTAACTCCTGGAGCTGAAAGTGCCCCAAGTTCTAGCCTCTCTACCCCCATGGAGACTCCCCTGACAAGTGAAGACAATGCTGAAAATGAGGCTCAGAGTGCAGAGACTATAACAGTTCCCCCTAGAAAGACTGGTCGAGCTGTAAAGCCTGTGGTGCACCTCAGTTATGATTCCCTTGGGAGGCCTGTGGATTTGCCTCTCAATGTTGTCCATAAAGGAGTGTATGTGTCCCCGAGCTCATTGCCCAAACTGAGCGTCAGTGCTAACTCCAAGTTACTTGTGTTGCCCTCTAAGTATGGTGTCCTTGCCCCGTCCAGCCCCAAGGTAACTGATAGGGAAGGGCCCCTCTCTTCAGGTTTCATGTACAAGAGGTAATAACTTGAGTTATGGTACAATGTGTGTAATACTGTGTAAAGAGTGACGTACTGCAATGTTTCAGAAATGTGTTCTTGGTAAAATGATATATTGACTGATGATTACATATGCGAGCCTAATGCAAATGTATATGGTTGCAGTTAAAACTTATGGGGGTACTTGCTTGACGCGGACGTCAAGCTTTACCAGGCCAGGAAGGGTGTAACCCCCCTGCAAATGGGGGTTTATAAAATACTTCCAGGAGCTTGCTTGAATGCTCCAAGCCTGAATGGTGTTTGGCATTTAAGCCATTTATCAGTGAGTGTTTTTAGAACCTCTGGTACTGTCTCTTTAAGAGCTGTCTGCTTGCAGACATAATTAGTTTGTATGGGGGGACTGTGTGCTTCTCTGAGTACCACTCGAGCTGCTGCCAATTCACTTAATTTTTGCAGTCACTAGGAGTGCAAAGGAACCTATCTGAAAGATGTAACTGTTTACCAGAAATTATTTAGAGTAATAATGAAATTACAGTTTGTCTAACCTGCTTTCTTTGCAGTCAGAACTGTGTCTGCTAGTTCCCATTCTAGTTTTGAACTGCTGAACTGGACCAATCAGTGTGGGGTAAGCTAGCTCTAAAATGGTGCCTTGGACGAATCAGAACTTGACTCATAATCTGAGCCAGCCACAAGAGGATTGTATGGGCAGTGACTCTGGGAGATGTAGTTTAGACTTCAGTGCCTTTTTGGACCAACAGCAGCAGTCTATTGTGAGTGACAGCCAATCCAGTCAAGAACTGGGAGGAACTCAAAGGAAGTGCCCGTTTTTGTCGGTTGAAGTTTCAGTTGAGCTTTGGCAGTGAAGAAGGAAGAAACCCTGTGTTCTTCCAGTGCACAGTTTCAAAAACGGTGCAAGGCCCAGAGTTCCGCCTCTGCAGCTTGTGTAACTGCTTGTTAGGACTGAATCCGTCCTGTGAAAAGAATCAAAGGATCTCTGAAGAGTAGAAACCAGGCTCACCCTGTAGAAGACTGGAGAAATTGTTGAATTGCACTCTGTCAGGAACTGAATCTGCTGTGTGTTCTCCCGGGTATTGTGCAGTAATTGCGATCGGGATAGAGAAGCAGCCTGCCTGGAATGTCTGTCTGTGGGACACGTTGGTGAATCCTTGCAATAATTTAGTACATGCTTTTATCTGTCACGAAAGTGGAGCCACAGTTCTTGCATATGCTCCAAAGCATCACCTTCTTATATCAGGAGGAAGAAGGGGCTTTATCTGCATATTTGATCTTCGTCAAAGACAGGAAAGAATGATTTTCCAGGCCCATGATTCCCCTGTGAAAGCAGTTGCTGTGGATCCAACAGAAGAGTACTTCATTACTGGATCTGCAGAGGGTAACATAAAGGTATGGAGCTTATCCACTCACAGCCTCCTCCATACTTTCCTCAATGAGCACAGTCGACAGTCCATCTTTAGAAACATTGGAAATGGAGTAATGCAGATTGACATTGGACCTGCTAATCATATCTTCTCCTGTGGAGCTGATGGCACAGTAAAGATGAGAATCCTGCCTGATCGATTCAGCACATTAAACGACGTCTGCAAAAATGATGTCAAATTTATTCTTTGATATTCTGTCAGTGGTGATTGTAAAATTTCAAGGAACATAATCTCTTAAGTGGAGAACATGTAAATAACTCACATGATAATGTTTATCTTGCAGTAGTGCCATGAAAATGAAAATGTTTCTTTTTTCCCCTGTTAAAATTTAATTTGATGGCCCTTAACCCCCAAATGCACTAAAGCCTTAAAATAGGCCATACAGATTTTGATTATAACTACTTTAGATAGAAGATACAAATGTCCAATGTAAAAAAAAAATATATATATACTGGGTGTGTATTGCTGCTAAAAATATTTTATTTCAAACAGGCTTGCCTGTTTTTAACTTTGTTCCTAGATATCAACATCAATTTAGAATATTTTTAATGATAAAGTGTGTATCATACATGTAGAAATTATGTAATTGTATTTAATATATGAATATATTGCATATTTACTTAAAATTGTAGTGTGGGGGAACTTGAACTAAGTTAAGAATTTATAAATCCATGAAGGAAGCAGTTGTTCAGTTTTAGAGTCTTTGGGTGGAAAGGAGTCCTGCAGGTTCAGTTAGCCAATGCTAGGTGTGGGAGGCACAAACTGTAAAAAGAAGGAAACAATGCAACACAACTTGGAATAGAACCCAGGTCCCCTGAGTTATTTGAGTAAGAATGGAGACCTCTTAAAGATACATTAGAAGGCCAGTCCTGTGGCTGGAAAACTGGGGTTTAGCTAGCAGGCCCCAGAATATTTACCCTGTGGCCAGCTGAAGGCCAGGGAGGTGCCATGGGTTAGGCACACAACCTCTGCTAGTGGGAAGAAAGGGGGGTTGCAGTGTCCCAGAGGGCTGTGACCAAGTTAGTTTAACTATTGCAAACCCTGACCTCTGGGTGGAGGCACCCGCCATTGGATCCAGGCCCCTCAACCTGTTAGTGGCAAATCAGGCAGGGGTAGTAGCCCCTGGGATAGTGCCATCTAGGGGTTACAGTTGCTTTTAAGTCATGCACTGAAGTTTCATTCTGCTTCAGTCTGTTTTCAGTCATCAATAAATGGGTATCAATTGCTTGTATGCTGAGCCGTTAGTTTAAGATCATTCATATCTTGCACAAGTCTTTCAAACATTACTTCCACTTTGTGAAATGATGTAGAGTAAGAGCTGAGCTCAGCCTTATTATAGTTGTAGGATTTTAAGGCCTAGCAGAAATTAGAACTGCACAAATATCCCACAAAATGGGTTTAAACCAAAAAAGAAAAGCTGAGATGGGTATAGCAGAGTCAGCTACACTGAATTTTGGTTAAATTGTCAAGTTTCTTGCCTTGGTTGATGTTGGTGAAGGTGGATTCCAAGAACTGTAGCAGGGAGAGAAGATTCAGGCCTTTACCTTTCTCTAAAGCCAAGCCACGCCCCCACTGCCACCTCTTACAGCAGGCTGATGAAAGGATACCCTCCCACAACCCTGACAGAAGCGGGATACAGTGCCCTACCAGACAATCATTTTTGAGGTCTGAAGACCTCTTAGGGCCTCTGTGACTTCATAGTCAAACAGTTTTGGCCCTCTAAATGGGCCATTTAAAACTGCTTGCTGCACATCAGTGGCAAAGCTAGCAACTCTGTGAGCGTAGCCAAATGTTTGCCAATCTCAGCACCTGAGGTTAATGCTTTAAGTAACTCATTCTTGGTAGGGCCTCAGGCAAAGCCTGGGCTGAGTACAAGAAGCTTTTCACCTGCTGTTCTGATATTTTATCATGTGGGCCTGTTGGGTTGCAATTCTAAGGGCCAGCAAGGCAGAAGCACACGTACAGTATGCTTGCACATCATAGATTCTTTATCAGGAGGTAAAGTACTCGTGTTTAGGTGGCCTAGCTCTAGCAGGAGAAACCATGATGACTAGAGTCAGTTTCTGGCTGCTTAGCACACTGTGCAGAATATGCTTCTCAGCCTTTCTAGGAACTACAAGCAGTGAGTTTGGTAGCATCCTCTAATACAGGATATACAGGTGAAATTATAATGGAGGGCATGCAAGGCACCTCCAAAGATTCCATTCCTCTTCCACAACAAAGCCCATGGCAATTTGCATTTTCTGCATCATGGCTTGAAAAGGGGAATCTTCAGGATGAGACCTTGGGGTATAGACCAAAGAGTCCTCTCACTGCAGGAAGAGAGGGTAGAACTAGAGCAAGGTGCAACATATTGTTCTCCCTCATACTCTTCCTCCAAATCCATGAGGTCAGGATTATATTCTACTTCACTGTCACCCTCTCTGTCCATAACAGGAGCTACAGAAGGCACCAGCAACACCAGTGGTAGCTGAGAGGGAGCGATCTGTGACATGCTAGTAGATGGCATTGACAAGGGCTGGGTACCAGGAGGCCCCTTTGGTGGAATAACTGCCCAGGCAGAATGAAGCTAATCATCTCTGAGAACTACACCAGCACAGCTTGAGAGTTGATGGCACCCTGTAAAGAGGCCAGGACTACTTGCATCGATGGGCCCCGATGTTATGACAATGGCGTCCTACTGTCAATAGCAGGTATAGCAACACCTAAGCAAAGCCCTGACTTTCGTGTTTTATCAACAGTCGGGGGTCTGGTGTCAATGCTGCCTAAGACGGCAATGACAGTACATTTACCTTGTCTCAACAGCAACTGGGACCTAACCGGCGAAGCAGATCCTTCTTTTTCTTTGTGTTTATGCTTGTGCCCGAAAGCCAAGGTGGGCTACAACTACGACTGTTCCCTGTTCCAATCCTGTGACTTCGGTGGCCGCTTCTCAGAAGTAAGCGCAACTAAGAATAACACTTTCCTCAACAGAAAGCCAGCTCACGGCAAGCTCAAAGGGAGACAGAGTGAGCTTCTCTAAAACAAGTCCGGACGCTCAATCCTCTCTCTCCCCCCCTGCTGACCCCCGGTGAACCGGGCTTGTTCCCGAACCCGGGTCGCCGGTGTGGCACAAGGTGTGGTGTCCAGCACCTCAACCCTCAGCAACACCAGGCCGGCCCTTCTAACTGCAACTTGATGAGTACCCATTGTGGAAAAGGAGGGAACGCGTAAAGAAACCTCCCCGCCCAGGAGAGGGACTACGCATCTTGCCAGAAAGCACCAGGCCCTGGATCTAGCGAGCAAAAATTGGTCAGTTTTGCTTTGGATGGGGAGGCAAATAGGTCAAGTTTGGGGTGACCCCATCTGGCGGAAAGATTTTCCATCACTGCACGGAGCAGCTTGCACTCGTATGTCCTGGACTGAGTTCGGCTGAGACTGTCGGCCAGGGAATTGTGAATGCCTGAAACATGAACTGATGAGAGTTCCAGCTGGTGATCTATTGCCCAAGACCACACTTGCATGACCTCTCTGCAAAGAGAGTAACAGTGTTTCCTTCCCTGCTTGTTGATATAGAATACCATTGACTTGTCGGTCTGTGTTAGTAGGGGGCCAGTCTAAAGGACTGTCCGGAAGGCTTGTAGGGCATAAAGAACTGCCTTCATCTCCAGAATATTGATATGGAGATGAAGTTCCTGCTGAGCCCAGGCCCCTTGAGTCTGGCAAGTGCCCAGATGTGCTCCCCAACCCTGGCCTGATGCATTGGTGCTCAGGATCCGGGTGGGAGATTCTCTCCAAAAGTGAACCCCTCTGGAGAGGTTGTGAGTGTAACCCCTAGATGGCGCTATCCCAGGGGCTACTACCCCTGCCTGATTTGCCACTAACAGGTTGAGGGGCCTGGATCCAATGGCGGGTGCCTCCACCCAGAGGTCAGGGTTTGCAATAGTTAAACTAACTTGGTCACAGCCCTCTGGGACACTGCAACCCCCCTTTCTTCCCACTAGTGGCCCACACAATATATCAGAATTACCTCCACAGTATACACTTACCCCCAGGACTGGTTCCAGCACTGGGACCTCCTGTGAAATAAGATACAGTGCAACAATCACAGTACAGTACTTTAACATAGACAAATACCTCAGGCAGTATAACTTTGCTGAAACAAGCAGCTCTGATTTATTTAGGGGGATATAACAAGGACAGGGGGAAATCAGGTTAATTAGCTTATCACTCTACTCATCTACCTATGGCTCTGTGCACAGGCCTATCCCTATCAGTTACTGTCCCTGGGTACCCAAGCCCTAGTGGCTAGTCAAACCGTGGCAGCTGGTAGGGCCCTTTCCCACAGAGAAAAGAAAAATTAGTTTAAACAGTCAGCAGTACAGTGATTCCATTTGGATTTAATGTGGCAATTCAACAGGAGTGACCCTGAATTAGTACTCACGACCTCCAAACAAGATAGGGTCCTTCAACGTCAGCAGGGCTACTCTTGAGCTCCAAGAGACTCCTCACACATTTATATGGTAAACAGTCACAGGCAAAAGTCACTTAATGGCAGCAGGATTCACTTGAGTACACAAACCTCTTCACACATTTATATGGTAAAAGAAAGCACTATACCAGGCAGGCTGCATCTGTATCCATCGAATTACTGCACAATACCGGGAGAACACACAGCAGATTCAGTTCCTGACAGACCAAGTTCAGCAATTCCTCCAGTCTTCTACAGGGTGAGCCTGGTTTCTACTCTTCAGATATCCTTTGATTCTCTTCACGGGACCGATTCAGTCCTAACAGGCAGTTACACAAGCTGCAGACCGGAACTCAGGGCCTTACACACGCTTCCGACTAAAACTGCAACCAAAAGCACAGGGCTCCTTCCTCTTCACTGCCAGAGCTCAACTGAAACTCCAACAGACAAACCGGCACTTCCTTGAGTTCCTCCCAGTTCTTGACTGGATTGGCTGTCACCACAATAGACTGCTGCTGTTGGTCCAAAAGGCAAGTCTAAACTACATCTCCCAGAGTCACTGCCCATACAATCCTCTTGTGGCTGGCTCAGATTATGAGTCCAAGTTCTGATTTGTCCAAGGCACCATTTTAGAGCTAGCTTACCCCACACTGATTGGTCCAGTTCAGCAGTTCAAAACCAGAATGGGGAACTAGGCAGACACAGTTCTGACTGCAAAGAAAGCAGGTTAGACAAACTGTCATTTCATTATTACTCTAAATGATTTCTGGCAAACAGTTACATCTTTCAGATAGGTTCCCTTTGCACTCCTAGTGACTGCAAAAATGGAGTGAATTGGCAGCAGCTCGAGTGGTACTCAAACAGAGAAGCACACAGTCCCCCCATACAAACTAATTATGTCTGCAAGTAGACAGCTCTTAAAGAGACAGTACCAGAGGCTCTAAAAACACTCACTGATAAATGGCTTAAACGCCAAACACCATTCAGGCTTGGAGCATTCAAGCAAGCTCCTGGAAGTCTTTTGGGAACCCCCATTTGCAGGGGGGGGTTACATGAGGATTTAGCCACCATGTCAGAGACTACTTGGCCGGGCTGGATACCAGAATCAGCTGGTCCAGGTTGTCTGACCTCTGATTCCACTGAACCTGAAGGTTCCACTGGATCACCCTCATGTACAGTCAGGCCATAGGGATTGTGGCAACAGCTGCTGCTATATGGCCCAGTAGCCAGAGTACTGTCCTTACTGCAACTTGGCAAGCTGAAAGCAGCTCCCATGTGTGGGACTGGAGGCGTTCTGCCCTGTCCTGGGGAAGGAAGGCCCTGCCTTGTGTCATGTCCAGTATAGCCCCTATATAATAAAGCCGCTGACTTGGCCAAAGGCAGGACTTGGACAGGTTTAGAGTAACCCCCAGGTTCTGAAAGCGAGAGAATGAGACTCGGAAGGGTTTCTGTAAGCCGGTCCCAAGAGGAAGCGGTGAGAAGCCAATTGTCGAGGTAGGGGAAGACATAATTCCCCTGCCTCCTGAGACTTGTATATACCATGGTTAGGCACTTAACACCTTTGGTGCTGAGGACAGGCTAAAAGGCAGGGCCCCGAACTGGTGATGGCGGCCTTGAAAGCAGAAGCGCAGGTACGTCCTGTGTGGTTGGAAAATCAGAATGTGGAGGTATGTGTTCTGCATCTCCAGGGAGCATAACCAATCCCCTTGATGTAACAGGCAGGAGCCCTATTAGGGTGACCATCCTGAATGTTTTTTTTACTGTATGTACTGGTTCAGGTGGCTTAGTTCCAAGGTGGGACAAAGATCCCCAGTCTTTTTTGGCAGAAGAAGAAGTGGGCGTAGAATCCTGTCCCTCGTTGCTCTGAGGGCACTGGCTCAATGGCCTTCTTCTGAAGGACAGCCTAGATTTCTTGTGTTATGAGGGCACTGTGGGCCTGAGATTACAGAGACAGTACTAGAGGATTGTCTGGAAGGGTCTCTGTAAGCTCGAGAGTATGCTCTCTCTCTCTCTCTCGATGAGCTGCAGGACTCAGCGGTCTGATGTTATCTGATACCACCCTTCAGTGTGCAAAGAGAACCGACCCCACACCGCTTCTCCCACAGACTCTGCTGAAGGATGAAGGTTAGATAGCGAGTCAGGCAGGGGAGCTGGGGAGGGGGAGCACAAGCTGAGAGGTTGTAGGGGCCTGAGGGACAGAACCTCCTGTAGCAGTGGCTTTGCGCTTGAAGCCAGCCCATTGCTGCTGCCGCTGAGCTCAGAATTGCTGCAGCCGAGCTCAGAATTACTGTCTTCCAGGCCTATGAAAGCACTACTTAGAAGGATGCTTTGGCTTGTACATGGTTTGTGTCAATCAAACCTCTTTCTTTCCCTGCCTCCTGCAAACAGGTAATGATAGCATGGGTATCTTCCCTGAACAAGACTGGCCCTCTGAAGGGGGCATCCTTTTATTTAGTTAGTTTTTGTTTACCGGGTAGGTGAGCTAGCCATAAAATGACTATTTTCAGTCACGACCTGGCAGGCTACAACATAAATAAAACAGCAGGTACAAGTACAGCACACAAAGCATGGGAATACAGTGGAAACATTTCACAAATAAGGCCATGTTATAAACATGGTGGGAAACAAAAGTACAACAAGTGGGAGGAAGGATAAGTAAGTAAAAACATATTTCCAACTATCTGACACACAGTGAATATTTAGAGTAATCTAGTAAGTACATTGTTAGTGTACAGATTAAACAAGTACCATTTACACATAGAAAGAAGTCAGGAAATACAATATCATCATTACACAGAAATTGTCGGCAGATAAGGACCGCTGGGTGTCGTCGAGGCACAGGTCAGGAAGCACAAGAAAAAAACAGGAGCAGCTGTAGAATTCACCAAAACTTTATTTATAGTAGCAGTAACATAAAAAATATATATAAACTTGTTCGTGATAAATATGTACAGAGGCAAAATAAAATCTTTCTTGTAATCTTCCTTGCAGTAGCAGTTTAGCTGTTTTATAAGTCTTTTCAACTCCCATCCTTAGCAAGCATCCTGTTTTTTCAAAATGTTCTGTTCTCATAAATATCGGGGAGCTGCTAGAATACAGTATGCTTCCTGAGGCCACTACAGCCCTTGTAAAAGGCTCAGACATTTGCACCCAAGTAACCTCTAATTTTCTACAGGCATTTCAAAATTATAAATATATATACACATTTCAACAGTAACACCATATTTTCCAAACAAAAGTGATCTCATTATCCATTTCATTTCCACACAGTGATTTGCACATATTTCTATGTCAGCAGATCTAGATACTGTATACAAGGTAGGAAAACAGACAGCAAGAGAAAACTGAGAGACAGCGAGAGGAAAAGAACTGCGAGACCGTTCGGGTTGATCAAGTCCAAGGTCTCACAGGAAAATTTGGTTGCGCAACCAGACAGAGAAGAGACAGAAAAGGACAGATCCTTGCATTTAAACACTTTCTCCAAAACAGTTGGGACAGGGTCCTATTCTACCCTGTCAAACTAGGCCCATCCGGTCTGCCCATAGGCTCTATACATTGTAAGTGACCACTGACCCTATGTGATCAATGGCTTTTCATCACTCCCTGGAAGTGCAAAGCAGCTGTCTTAAAAATAGGATGGGAAAAGTAGAGCATTTTTCACTGGAAGGGACAAATAAGAACTAATTCAAGTAATACCAGGCGTCCAATCGTACAGGATTGGAGGAAGGCAAGACAAAAAGTTAGGTTACTGGGAGTAAAGTGCAATAGGAGGGTGGGAGATGAGCAGAGTGAAAGATCATGGGGGTTGAAAGCATGAGCAAGAGTTAGAAGCAGACAGGAAAGTGCAAAGCTCCTTTTTAAAGAGGGCATGGGAAGACACCTGATGAGTTGTTAATGAGAAGGAGTTCCATTGCAGTGGATCATAATGCGAGAAAGCATGGGAACCTTTAGAGGTTTTACACCTTGATACTTCTAGTAGGGATTTGTCAGCTGAACGTAAGCAATATGACAATGTTTGAGGAATCAGCAGTGCAGCTAGATTTGTAGGAGCCTGCGCTCTGATTACATTATCCACAAGGTAGCCAATGGAATTAGGTCTCAGCGTGGAGGGTGGTAGCCAGTTTAGGGCAGAGTAGAGTAGGCAGTAGCGCTTGAGCCGAAGGGATGAGGAGGCAAAGCAGCAAATGTTATTATAAGTGGTGTCCCAAGTACTAGTGTGGTTTTAGGTATGATAGCGTGCGTGATGACTCCACAGGTCAGAGCTGGGAGCAATATACCATGGGCAATAGTCAACCTAGCAGAGGGAGTACCTGTATGGCTGGTCTGGTAGGCAATGTCTAGCTTAGAGTACACCGATTTGCAGGTAGCTTGGACATGGAGATCAAAGTCTAGGGGCTGATCAAGGACTACCCCAAGATATCTGAACACAGTAACTGTACTCATAGGAGAGGAAGCAGTGCAGGAGACTTTGATGTCATTTTTGCAGGATTTGAGTTTGGCGGCAGTCCCAAATAACACTGCTTAGATTTTAGTTACATTGAGTACCCAGTTTATGGTCAGAGCCAGATTTGAGTTTTATGAAAGTCAGAGGAAAGACACGAGTTCATTTCAAACAGATTTTTGGAGCTAGTGTACAATACTATATCATCAGCATATACAAGGGATGAACATGAGGTGAGACCCAAGGTAATGCTGTTAATAAATATTGAGAAAAGGAGGGGACCCAAAATGGAACCCTGGAAGACCCCAATGCTTATCGTAGCCTGTTCCAAGAGGCTGGAATTATACTTAACAATTTGGACCCGGTTTGACAGATAACTACTAAACCTGGTCACTACAGACGTCGTAAAACCCACTGATTTTCAGGTTGTAAGAAAGATGGGGTGATCAACAAGATCAAAAGCTTTAGTCATGTCTATGAAAACTGCCCCAGTAACAAGGACAGAGTCCATGGCAGAAAATGTGTCTGTGGTAAATTTGAGCAGAGCCATGGTGGTCCTATGGCCATTACGGAAACCATGTTGAGCTGAAGAAAGAATGTTATTTTTATGCAGAAAATCAATGGTTTCAGTAGCTACTAACTTCTCCATAATCTTGAAATGGATATCCTGGGTGAACCCAGAGACCCTCAGTCAAGAGTAACGGCGGATACAGACTGCAGAAGCCACGGCTCTGCCCGCTAAATCCACAGTGTCGTAGGAAGCCCACAAGATGTGGTTGCAAATGTCTGAACCGGACTTCATAATCGCCATGAGCTCTGCCTGACTGGGTGAGTCTGGTATGGCCTGAATGAGCTCTAGTGCCTTGTCCCACAGGGCATTCTGTTACTGTACCATGTGGGCAAGGAAGTTTGTGACTGGATGGCACAAGCTGTGGAGGAAAAGACTTTCCTGGCCAGGTGGTCAGACTATTAAGAATCCTTATCTGGGGGTTGCGTGCTGAGATGCCGTGTACATCTGGACCTGTCGTAGGCAGCGTTCAGCACCACGGAGTCTGCCTCTGGTTGTTCCCCATAGAAGGGGTCATCCCAGAAAACAGTGTACAACCGGTCTGACTTTTTGGAAACTGCTGGGGTTGAAAAAGGGTGTTTCCATCCTTGTACGATTCTACCAAGGGAGGCATGACCATGGGGAGGGCAACCTTTTTCCGAAAAAATGCTGTAAGCTCTTCCTTTCTAGATCTAAGTCTTCCGAGACCCAGCCATTTCAATTGTTGGATATGACGCATCACATTCATGAAGGATAGGTCGTCTGGTGGAGAGCGCAGACTGTCCTTCTTGACATCAGGGTCGGATTGAGGGTCTCAGTCACCACAGCTGGAGTAGGAGTAGGAGTAGGAGTCAGGTTCCGAGTCCTCTGAGTGGGGAGGGGGAAGGAGAGGGCGACCTCAGTGGTTTTTGGGATGATCCCTTGGGGAAGGAAGATCCTTGTCCAGCATCAGCCATCTAGGAGGCAGACTTGGAGAATGGCCTGAGGGCTCATATGGGGAAGGCCCTTGGGATACTGGCAGAATCAGAGCAGAGAGGGTCTGTTTATCTTTAGTGAAGGCCCACCAGCCTGCAAATAGTTCATTCAGACCCTGTGGAGGGCTTTGAGGTAGATCCGGGGGCGGAGGCGAGCAGGCTTGGATGACCTCGACATCAGGTTGGGGTAGCTCTAGTGTCAAAGTAGAATGGTCCCCATCATCCGGTGTTGGGAATTCAGGTGTATTCTCAGGCGCTGGAGGTATCTGATGAGACGTCTGACCATCAGACATCAGGTCACTGGGTGTCGGCCTGACAGGGAAGCCAGAGTTCACTGGCATTTGAGGCGGCGCCAGGTTTTCCCTGAGATGGTGCTTTGGAGGTAGGCACCGGGGTGACCCAAGTAGGTGGCGGACAACTGGGTGGAGTTGCCAGCAGGGGAGGCGCACCTCCCGAACCGGACATACACCCAATGCTCCCAGAAGAAAAGGGCAACTATACCGGGTGCCGCTTACCAGCGTCTGCCCCTGTTGTCAGGGGGCAGACACCCTGGTCAGGAGGATGACAGACAATGGCCTGCAGTCCAAAGAAGCTCCGGCCAGGGTAACAGGCTTAAGCTGGAGTGGCTATGGAGTGTGGGAGGACTTCCCACACCCCGAAGAGCCTTCTCCCTCAACAGTAATGAGGGATGTAGACTTGGAGACTGGGAGCCCAGAGGAGGAGGAGGAAAGGGTCACCATCTTCGTCGGGGACTGAAAGCGGCCTTCTGTCCAGGATTTCTCCTCGTTTCAGTGCTTGTGTTTGCCACCCACTTTCTTCTCTTTTCTTTTTTTGGACATTCTTTTTCTTTGCTACCGCTACAGGGAACTCTTGGGCATCCTCTGCACTCGCGAGCTCTGCCTCCTACCCAAAGCTCTCCTTCACCCCGCAGCATCCTGGGAGACCCCCCCCCCGGCTCTGCACCTCCCAAGGTGGGGCCGACCCATCGGCTCAGGGTGCTCTACCTGTAATCCAATGTGCTGGCTAGGCAATCGACCTGGTGGAGAGACGAATAGTAATCAGCATTTATATAGCGCTTTTCATACACAGTGTATCCCAAAGCACTTTACAAGCAATGCTAGACTGGTAGTAAAGTGACTGAATGTGCAGTGGCGGCCATATCGCACATCAACGCCCACACACAGCCTGGACAACTGCATGATCTGGTATATGGAAAGGGGAATGTTGGCCAGGACACTGGGAATGTCCCCTACTCTTTGTGAAGAGTTCCCCAGGTTCTTTTACTTCCACCTGGACACCCACCAGGACAGCTCCAGGATGGGTAGAAGGGACCTTGGTTTAATGTCTCATCTGAAGGATGGCACACCCCAAGAGTACAGCACTCCCCCCAATACTGCACTCGGGTTGCCAGCATTTTAGGTACGAGTTCAATCCCAGTGTGGGATGAGAACCCATGACCTTCTGGTCCAGAGGCAGATGTGCTACCAACTGAGTTCACACTGACACAGACAGACGCCCGGAGATGGAGTGTGGCTCGGCAGGACGAGGTGCTGCTGCCTATCCCCGAGGACGAGGATTTTCTTTGTTTTCTCCCCTTGGAGTGCGGCGTGCAATGGCACCTGCTCATGGCTGCCCTTCTGGTGTCTGCAGCACTCTGCCCCTTACATTGGCTGGTGTTCCTGCAGTGCCCCCGATCTCCATCGGGGCCACCAGGACACCGAGCAACCATGGATCCCTCCCCAGGGGGTGGACAGCTGTCCATCTCCCCCCCCCCCCCGAGTTAGTCACCGAACCCGGGTCGCTGGTCGTAAGGTGTGGTGTCCAGTGCCTCAACCCACGGCACCACTGGGCAGGCTGCATTTTTCTCTTTGTGAGAAGATACTGAAGGAGGAGAGGATGAAGAGCTCTTGTGGTGCAGTTCCTTCTCCATGGCAGATATCTGTTTTCCAAAAGGAAAGCTTCGAGGGTCTTCTGGCACCAGAGCCTCGTGCGCGGACTGAAGTTGTGGCAGTGCTGTCAGGCGTCAATGTTGTGGTCTAGGCCCAGGCAGAACAAGCAGGCTGAATGGCCATCCTTATGCGGGATCTGCTTGCCGCACGCACACTGTGAAAGGCGCCTCTGGATCAATAACAGAGAAGACGACAACATGCACAATCCATCAAAAACTGTAAGGAAATAAAATAAAAAAGAGAGTGCTGAAAACACAGTCAAAATGGCAGTTGATAAGCTGAAGACATCAGCAGAGGTCCGACTAGCGCAGTCGATGGCAGGAAAAGAACTGGGAATGGGCTGGGGAACACCCCTTTTATACAAGGCATGATGTAGGGGGCAGTCCCCCGCCAGGTACTGCTAGCTAGAAAGTTTCCATGGGGTCCTGGTGCCTGAGTCCTAAAAGTGTGAATCTCGAAGATCTTTAAATACTGTCTGTGGGAAACATGTACCAGGATATGCAGGTAGGCATCCTTCATGTCAAGGGAGCAAATCCATTCTCCCTGGTTCAGGAGAGGCAGCAGACTCTGAAGTGTCACCGTCTGAAATTTTTTGTACTGCATGAACAGATCTAGCTCCCAGAGGTCTAGAATAGGCCTGAGATCCCCTGTGCATTTGGGGACCAGGAAAAAAATGAGATTAGAACCCTCTGCTCTGTTGCGTCTCTGGGAGAGGTCCTATAGCCCTTTTATGAAACAGAGAGTGGATTTCCTCCCAGATCAGATAAGAAGACGGCACTGATTTTTTTTCTGGAAGGCGCTCCAGAAGTTCTAGAGTGTGGTTGCCTTCTATTAGGTGCAGTACCCAGACATCTCTGGTAATCTCACTCCACCTCTCTGCAGGGAGAAACGACCCCCTAAAACCTCCTACCGTCTTATGGGTGGGGGGGTCAGGCACAGAGTCTGGCCTAAGTGACAGGGGCATCCATGGCCGCACCACCTCTTCTGTGGTTTTTTTTTTTGTGTGTTTTCTTCCTGTGATGGAGGAACGAGTGGGCAGGGCAGGGGCAGCCCGGCACTTACCCTGAAGCTTGTTAGAAGGCTTGGACTTATGGGCAAACAGCCAAAAGGGTACTTCACCACTCTTGGGCTCGGTGGTGTGGTACACAGCATAGACAGACTGCAAGGCGTGGCTAGAGGCTTGCAGCTGGGACAGTATGTCCTATGTGTCTGCCCCAAACAGTTTGAAATCTTTAAAGAGGGCATTCAGGATGGACAATTAAACATCCTGGGCAAAGCCTGGCACCCTCAACCAAGAGTGTATTTGCAGGCAAATGCCTGCCGCAGCAGACCTGACCGAGGCGGCTACAGCATCACAAGCAGCCCTAAGGAGGTGGGTGCTGACATCTGAACCCACTTTCAGAGACTGCAGCATCTGCTGCTTTAGGGGTCCTCTGAGAGGGTCTGGGTAGCTTTGAGGGCCTGATCCCAGAGCTGGTTTTGTTACTGGACCATATGGGCAATGTAGTTCTACATCCTGATGGTCAGTGTGGTGAAGGCAAAGGTTCTCTTGCCAATGTGATCCAGTCGCCAGGATTCCTTATCCAGGGACAAGGAACTGAAATGTTTTGGCCTCTTGGTGCGATCGTGGTCGGCACTGATGACCACCGAATCACTTAAGGTTGGTTGGCAAAGAAAGGTTGTCCTACTGGAGCCTGGCATATTCTGTGGGAGCCTGGTATAATTTGTCTGCCTTCTTTGGCATGGCTGGAATTAAATTTGGCCGGTGCCAGGCAGCCATGGTGGCAGCCTCAAAGGATTCAATCAAGGGAGAGATGACCAGAGAAGGTGCGTCTGGCAATCTCAAATAAGTGACCAGTAGACGTCAAGTGGGATCTTACTCCTTGGTGTCAAAGCCCATGGCCAACTGCAACTGTCTCATAACAGAGACAAAAGAAGGGTCATCGGGGGGGGAGGGGGGACTGCAGGACACACCTTGGGATCTCCACGCTGTTGAACGAGACCATAGAGGAGGAGTTATATGGCGTGGCTCCCCCTGTCATCACCGTCATCATCCTCATTTGGAGAAATGTGGCCCAGGTGACCTCCAACCTCGTCTCCCAAGTCCTGAGGGGGCAGCGAGGATGCTGGATTTTGAGGCGTGGGCCACAGCCTTACTGGAGGGCAGGGGGCCGCTGCAAGGATGGGCCTTGGGGAGAAGCAAGCTTAGCTTGCATAAAGTTCCATAAGGCTGTATGCATGGAGTGAATGTCCATCACTATTGGTGTAGGATCTGATGGCATCGGCTGAGAGAACACCGGAGTCAGCACCAGGGAGGGAGGGAGGCTAAACAGGCTGCGACCTACGGGGAGGATCCTCGGCAAGGGTCAGCATTAGGAAAGGTGGCAGTGACCAGGACTTGAGCTGGGAGGACTCAGGAGAGGGTATAACTCCATGCCCAAGGCAATAGCTTAAGAAACAGCTGTGGTCAGTGGTGGTGGGGGGGTTCGGCCAAGTCCCAGCAACTGCCAATGCTGGGCCTGTCGACAACAAGCCAGCTGAGCCATCTGACCGAATGCCCACTGAGAACAAGGGCCTGAACAGTGGCTCGAACAGCAGGGGCTGAGAAGCTGGGGGGCACCAGAGTCCCTGGAACTGATGCCTACCACCTTAAGATTGATGTGGGGTGGTACCAACAGTAGCCCTGTAGGAGAAAGGGCATGCAAGGTAGAGGGGGCTGCCCCAGATGAGGATGGCCCCGCCACGGTTGATGCACAGAGTGGAGACCGGGATCAAGACGATGAGGACCAGGTTTTTTGTCCTTAGGATGGTTCTTTTCTTGATGCCTGTGCTTCCCTGTCAACTTGTCCTGGGTACTGGAAGATTGCGAGGCCAAGGACGTCATAGGGGAAGCTGAAGAACTTTGGGCTTGAAGCTTGTTCTCCATCTGTGCAACCTTCTGCTTCAGCAGAAAAGTTTCAAGTGTCTGCACTTGGCACTTCCTGGTGGCCTGTTTGAAGCTGCAACAAATTACGTCTGGATCAAGCCTGGGTGTTGTGTTCTGTGCCTAAGCAGCAGACGCAAGCCTCATGGTAGTCATCCTTAGGGATCTTCTGCCCAGCGGCACACTTTTTGAAAAGATTCCCGGAGGCAGAGTTTGGCATAAATGGAGAGGATACATCTCTTTATCGCTAAAGTGATACTCACTAGGGAGAGAAAGTAAAAAAGTAAAAGCTCAATGAAAATTTTTTTAGTGAAACGGCAGTCGACTGAAGCTAGCGGATCTCCGTGAAGTCTGATGTGCGATAGTTGATGGCAGGAAAAAGAACTGATGAGGGCATGGGGACTGCCCACTCTTTTAGGATAGGGTGATGTTGGCGTATAATGTTGGAGTGGGCAGCCCCCCCGGTAGACTGTTAGATAGAAGAGTTTCCATGTGGTCCTAGTGCCTGGCATCTATGGTTCATAGGTGTGGTCTGCTGCAAGAGATACCCTTGAAGTAAGATTCTATGTTTCTGCATTTAAAAAGCAGGTCGTCACTAAAAACCAGCCATCTCAAATTAGAGAAAGTCTGCCAGGGCCCAATAAAGCAAGACACAAGTGATCTGTAACCACCTGCAATACTGAGAGAAAGAAAATTCAGAGGAGCATGTAATGTGTCATTAAATACCGCTGCAAAATAAATGCAGAGTGAGGTACAAATGCAACTTAGGAATACATATATATAGCCCCGCTTACATTGACCAAGGTGTTACACAGTGGTGTGGCTTACACTGGTGTCAGTCTGCACATGGTTGTTTATGAAGCCAGTGGTATACATCACTTAAAACAGCAGTGCATGACATTAGTGAAAACACTGATCTATACTTTTTTTTTCCATTTCAGACTGCCCTTTTTCTCCTCACTTGTATGATACCCTTCTTTCCACAATTTCAGTCTGCTTTTGATTTTTTGTCACATTTGAAACAATAAAACGAGTGCTCTGTTTAATATGGCTTGGCCCAGGTCTGCATCAGTATCTTCAGCTGTTTACGTGTCATAAAGTCAGACAGCATTGTCTGCTGTATGCTCAAATAATGGCCGTCTAAAAACACTAACAATAATGGTGAAAAAACCTGGTTTGAGCCATATTAAAAGGAGTGTTCCTTTTATTTTTTCCACTGTAACAAAAAAAGTGGTAATGCAGACTCAAACTAGTAAAAAATGGTACCATACAAGTCCCGAGATAACGGGCAATCAAACAAAATAAAAAAAGTGTGGGTCAAAATATTCACCCCTGCCATGCACTTTCACACAGGTGTTTTGGGAACTGGACTAAGGGAGCCATCCTACAAGTAGCTTCCCATGTGTTGTGATGCTAAATTACCCTTAGGGAGTGAGAGCTGAAGAGTGGCCGCTGTTTACACAGCACTTGAAACCACCTACACCAGTTCAGCTCCTCTGTCTAGTATAGGAGCAGAAGACCCACACTGGTTTAATGCTTGCATAGTTTACATATGCAGATGTATACTGGAGTGGCTATTTAAACAATCTACACCAGTGTGGGAATGGGTAGGACTAATGAGGTAAATGCAGTTAACCAAATAAAATCCAGTTTAACAATGTACAACTCATTTTAAAGCCTGCAGACACTTGCATGGTAATACAGCATTCCTGGTGATGGAATAGGGTACATCTAGTCTGCCTCTTTTGTCACATGACAAGGACTTCCTATATTCAATTTGAGTGCGGATACACGTCTGAGCTTATCAACTATTATTTCTCTCCAGACGTACTCCATGTATCCACAATGCTACTATGCCTCAGAAATCTGTCTAGAGCTTAAAGGGGCACAGTAAGCACAAAGAGACCCACACCCATGTGTGGAGCTGGTACCAATTTGCCGTTTAAGTGCAAAAACATTTCTTTTTTTACTTACTGTTTACTGGGAGGGCAGCAGGACCAACAAGCAAAAAGTTCAGAGCTTATAAAACTTTAACATGCACTGCAAGCCTCCCACTGTTGTAGGCCAGCTCTCACATCAGCTGCAAGAGATTCTGAGATTTCTGGTTACAGCAAATGTCAGCTTGGGGGTCAGAAGACTCAGCTTGATGAATCTACTGTACTGCAGTAAACAGTAGAAAAAGAAATGCTGATTGATTGATTTATGCTGGATATTGGACATACATACACACATTTGAAGGGGAGAGATAACCAGTGGTCCAAGAAGTTATTTCCTCCCACCAGCTCAGTGAGAATACAGTGTCGCCCCATTTACTTTGAAGAACTTGTCTAGCCTGAGCTTAACTGTGTCAGGACTCCGTGTATTTTGTAGAAAATGAAGCCCAAAGGTGTGCTCTGATCGTTCCATAGGTAAATGCTCTTTGTGCAGCAAGAATATAATTTCATATTTATGTTGACCAGTCTGGTAAGCACAGCTCAGGCCCCTGCATTCTCACCTGTATTTCTTCTCTGCTTAGCTGCGCAGTGTTTTCTGCAAATCCTTCTGGCCGAACCCAAGTCCCTTCAGAAGTTTCAAGACTGTAGTAGTATTCATACTGATCTTTTACTCTGTGTTTAACCCATATACTTTGATTGGATCCTAAAAAATTAAAAATTCATCATATTGTAAAACTCTAATTAAAATCGGAGAGGTTCAAATCATTGGAAACAAAGCTGTGAAAGAAAGAGGAGCCTGTATAAGCACCTTCAGCTTCATCGACCTTCTGCTTCTTGGCTTCTGAAAGACCCTTATAGTAGGTTTCAGCACACTCGGCGAGCACTCCTCTCAGGCCAATTCCAGGAGACTGCAGGGAACTCAGGGTCTGTTGTTCATCTCCCCTTTCTACTGCCAGGTTTACCGCTGCTATTCCAAGGGCCACTAAATATAAAACAAAAGGATTCCCATAGAACAATCAATCATGAAGCTATGACAAGTTTTCTTGTTTCTTTTCTTATACTGTAAATCAGTAACATGATTTCAGCCAATCAGCATGCAGAGTCACTGTACATCTTATCTTGGGTACTGCGTGCTCTGGTGCAGTAGCGTTAGGAGCAAGCACTCCTCTTCAGTGCTGGGGGAAGACAGCTCATTTAAAAACAAAAAAAGACTAAACATAATACAAATCACTAGAGAGAAACTCGAATGATTTATCGTAACATAACTGGGCCTCCAAGGTGTGTCTCTTATGGTGTAACAGACTCCTCTCCTGAGGTCTGGGAAGACAGAACTGCTCAGCTTCACAGTCTTCTCTCCCAAACCTCACTCTCGGAGTCTCTTATTTTATAAGAGACTGCCTTTGGTGGCCCGATTAACTTACAAAGTCATAGCTGCCAATGCCGGAGCATCAGTCAGCACCCTTTAAATGAGGGTGATCTGAATCTGACAGCCAAATCAGAATTTTTCAAAGTCCCTAATTAGCAGTGTCAGTGGCTCAGCAGGTTGTACACTTGCCTCTGAGGCTGGAAGATTAGAAGGCTGTGGGTTCTATCGCTGCACCAGGCACTTGGATTAAATCCCAATACTGACACTGTTATGCTGGGGGGGTGCTGCTGCATTCCTGTGGTGCCATCTTTCGGATGACACGTTAAACCAAGGTCCCATCTGCCTGTTCTGGTGGTAGTTCAGGCGGATGTTAAAGATCCCATGGCATTCCTCGAAAAGAGTAGGGGAATTTTTTATTATAGGAAGCAAAACAAAATACAAATGAAAAATATTGTTCAAATAATTAATATGTACAGATCAATGTTATATCTGAAAATATATATCATTTGTCAAAAGAAATCATCTGGACATATAGAGGCTTAAAGACGTAACTGTAACAGTTCTACCTTAAACAATCTAGATATTATTCTTGAATTTTATTCACTTATATCTAATGAAAAAAGGCCCTTCCACCACTTTTTCACATTGGTACTTGGTGCTTCATAAAAATCTGCATTATAAACTTCCAAAATGCTTTTTCACACAACACGTTAAAAATAGGGAATGTCATTCTTTGTTGGCGTAGCACCCATTGGACCCCTGCTTGCCACAAATAAAACTTTAAGACTGCAAAGAACACAAAGTGCCTGTGTGAAACTTTGATGATGTGTTTCTATAGTTGCCAAGCATAATATTTTCATACGTTATATTCATTAACCATCCTAATTACCGGGTAGATGCAAGGAAAGCCCATACATTTTCAGAAAATAAACAGTCCAGTATAAAATGCTCTATTGTTTCTACTTCATTTATACATTCAAGGTATGGGCATGTCTCTGATGTCCTTGACAAATTTCCCCCATTCACTAAAAATACCACCAACAGCTTTATCTGGTTCAGTGTTAGTTGGCATCCATCTGTATCCCCTTCCCCCAGGATGAGGCTGAAAATAGGCAGAATTGTCTAGTCCTCCTTTCCTGGTCAACAAAAAAACTAAAATAAAAATAAAATAACTGGTATCTGTCTAACAGAGTATAAGAATGTTGAAATGTAATACTTGACCCATTTCAACACAACATGAGCGGCTTTTCCTCTGATTCTGGAGATTTAGGGAAAATTAAAATGGCACCATAAAAAACAGAGGGGAAGGTTCATAATTTACATAAACAAGCATGGCCAATGTAAAAAATGTTGAGTTGGGACACGGATTCTTGAGTTATAAATGAAACTACCGCCCCCACCACCACCACCAGTGTTGTATGCCTACTGTTAACAAAATGGTTAGATTAGAATCACTAAATAACTTACAGTAGACATGCAAATAACAATTCGGGCACCTTAGACAACTTGAATAGATGTGGCTTTTCCTTGTGTAGATGCAAGAAAGATTTCTGACAGTATATCTGATCTTCCAAGGGTAGCAAAGCCGGGTGATCTGACTGAAAGTGTCAACAGGGCCTTCACATACTAGCTATGTCTATATGTAGGACAGTTTATCTAATAATCTATGTACTTTTGCACCTTTTGCAGTTTCCTGAGTTTTGCAGAGCTCCCTGTGGCAACCTGTTCAGCTGTGACAGAAATGAGAGAGAGAGAGAGAGAGAGAGAGAGAGACATATTTGAGGTAGACAAGGTTAGCTAGAATGAAATAAATCAAAGAAACCACAAGATGCTACCTGATGAGGAACTGGCTAAGCACAATTCACACACAGCTGAGGACAAGACTTTTAAGAAAATGTCAAGAAACTAACCATGATAGATGACCCTATGGGTTTTTCCCACGGGCAGTTACTAGCCATTACAGTGACCAACCAGGAATAGTACTAGTCAGGATTAGAACTTTTTTTTTTTAATTACATTTTATTGCTTTACAAGTAAAACAACTTCATACAATTATACTCGTGCAAGAAATCACATTTGTTCTTGACAATACATCCAATGTAAAAGAACATGGTATTCTATGCAGTCTGATTTTCGGATGTGGGGGTATATATCCATTTATGTCTAGAAAACAAAATAATAATAACCATAATAAGCTGCACCCCACAGGACTTTTGGGAGACCTATCGCAAAAAAACAAACAAAAAAAAAAACTATACCAAACATTATACCACAACATCCTGTGTTGTTCTAGTCCCCATACCAAACATATTAAATCCTCAAATTTTTAGTGTACATCAGCATTCGGCTCACCCTCTCCAGCTAACCTCTCTCTCCCTATCTTGCTAAATTTAACTGTGAATAACACATTATGTGAGATAACACACTAAATAAAATAGAACAGCAGTTTTCCAAATCATTTCTGGCCCTCATCCTATTCAAAAAGCTAGTTAACCAAACATCTAGATGTCTCCCAACAATAGCGTTGTAAAAGTACCGAATATGTTTAAACAAAAACAAGCATGGAGCTTAAGAATCGCAACTAGCGTTCTGGCGGTTAGTATCAAGTCCAAATTGTAATATTTAGTCCATCTCAAGTCTCTACCTCTTCATCTGATTCCGAATTCTCCCGGTTGCTGTTCCGATTAAACTCCATTGCAATAGCTGCAGCTTTCTTAATCGCTTCCTCTGGATCTGTATATTGGAAAGTGTGGCCTCTGTAGTGCAAAATAAGTCGGGCAGGCATCGACAGCGAGTGGGTACTCCGAGATTACGAAGCTTTGCTCTCACCCCATTAAACTTTTTGCGTCTGGTTCTGGTTGCATATGAGAGATCTGGGAATAGGTGAATCATGGCTCCATGAAAGCGTAGCTTTTCAGTGTCTCTCGCAGCCTGCATCATACGATCCCTAATCGCTGGACTGGCTGCAATCAGAAGAACTGTCCTGGGTGATTCACCCTGAGCTGCTGCTACGCAAGGGGAAACTCTATAGACACAGACAAGGCTCTCCTCTCTGAGCTCAAACTCAAGGCATCTGGCAGCCAGGATCAAAGAAAGAACAAAAGGCTGTCCCCCTCAGAATTCTCTGGTAAGCCAACTATGCATACATTCGGAGCCCTTTGACTGTTTTCGAGGGCCTCCAAATGGTAGCGAAGTTATGTATTCTCCTGAATAAGCTTGTTTGTTGAAGTTAACGCTTTAGTCGCCATTGATTCGGCTATGGAGGCTGTTTTAACTGCTTCCTCTATTTTATTATCTTGGTCAGCAAACCTGGTCAGAATCGATTCAACTTTAGTATCAATTGCCTGCATCAATTTTTGTAGTGCTGACCATGGCGGTTCGTTCTTGGCTGCAGGTTGTGCTGTATCTTCATGTTGCTCCGGTTCAGAAGGCCTAATTTTACTGCTGCCCTGGGGTCCCTTATTTGTATGTCCCATCATCCAGGATTGGTATTAAACAGTGCGGCTCAACTCCTAGAACCCATTAGAAGGTACAGAAACTCACTTTTTTCAGTTTAAATTGGAGTTTTATAGTTTTAAAAGTCAGCTGAGTGAGGAGCCTTAGTCACGTCTGGTCGGTAGGTGTGCTCCAAAGCGCCCCCAGCATTAGAACTTTAAATTATTTCAAGCTACTAACAGGCATCTCTTAGGAAATGAAAATTACGGCCAGTTTACAAGATGTGAGCTGCAAAGCTGACTACTAAAACAGGATTTTAATGTGCAGAATTATTGACGGGTTTGAAATTTGCTGTTACATAAGAGCCAGAAACAATCACAGTATGGATTAAGCTGCCAGATTGATAACCTGATCTGTTCAAAACACTGCCATTTCTTAACTGACACAGTAGGCTCGTTAACACTGCGCCCTTGCCACATTGGCCACTTCCAAATCGTTCAAAACAATTTTAAGAAATCGTTAGACAGCCACATTCACATGGCACTGGTGTTTTCAGTGCCTTTTTGCTTTCCAGCGATTTACAATAGGTGTAGTTCCGGTTACTGTTGGGCTGGTGGGGACTTGTAGTGATGCAGGTGGTTTGCCTGTTCAGAAGGCAGACTGGGTGGGCCATAGGCCCTTATCTGCGGACTCTGTCTATGTATCTATGTAAGGCACAGGAAACCACCTACACCACTCCGCAAACCCAAGAAAAGAGGGATCGTGGCGGCAATGCCACACAACAGAAACCTGCCAAAACGAGAGGGTTCACACATTGGCAGGAGCACTGATCTGGCCATTGTGAGCCAGTGACAACGGCTCACAGGCGGTTGTGTCAACGAGCCTAGTGTATTAGAATGTCAGACCAACAATCTTCAATCCCCTAGGAAGCCCTTTGTCCCTCATCATACCTCTCAACTGGCCCTAATTCAGAGGGACATGCCTCAGTTTATATCTTGGAAACCCTCCATCCCTCATGAAGAAGGTGGTGTCCACTCAAATTAGTAGAAATTTTGTATTGCTTGTTGATGCTCTTCTAGAGATCAACTATATTAAAAATCTTTAGCACAACTGTTTACAGAATTCAGAGAGCGATACGCCAGTGGTGAAGGGATAAACCACAGTCTGAGGAGCACTGTCCCACCTTTGGGTTGTGACTGGATTCGAGGTATACCACTCAACAACTGCTGCTAAAAGGTGCTTTTACAGTGATCACTCAGTTTTCTATCTCTGAATTCAGCTCAGCAGAAGCACAAGCTTTACAACACAAAGGAGCAAGTGCAGATTTTAAAAGCAAAGGAGAAACAAGTTATGAAAATAAGGTTTTGCTCTTTCATTATGTTTAAATTTTTTCTGGCTATTTAATGTGCTCACCATCCTTGACAGGTAAATGCAGGTGATGAAAAAAACGCAACTCTGTGCTCCCGACATGCAACTAACAACTGAGGCACATGAAAAATCTGTCCCATAGACTGATGCCAGGAGCCTTAGGCAAGGGGAGACAGTACATCCAATAACTCAGTCAGGACATGTAGTCAAAGGCTGCTAGCAAAACATATTAAAAATAGTAGCATAACCATAGCTGTGCCTTATTGCTTAACAGAAAGCAGTTACCTAGGGTTGGACACGACCCCTCTAGTGGTGCAGTCAGTCACTCGGCAATGGTAACTGCAGTAGGTAGAAGGAGTTTGAGTTTCGAATAGAGAAAGACAAAAGGATAAACTACACATGGAAAAAAGATGTTTTGAAAGCCTCAGAGATGGCAACTGGTTTCAACAGGAAAACTAACAACAAACTCTTACCTGGTTCAGAGCCTAAGCTTGAGGAATGATTTGAAAACGTAGTAGTATCAAGACAGCAGTGGCTGTAGCCAAGAGCAAGAAGGCAAAGACACTGATCAATGTACAGTAAGTAGCTGCTTCTCCATTTGGACTCTCGAACAATCATTAGTCCTCCCTTTTCCATGTCACAGACCATGTTCTCAGTACTCACGTCTTGTTCTGCTTGTTCTATACAAAGTATTCATATAGGCTTTTTTACAGAATGCGCAGTTTATTATTCTTTTTTATTCTGTTTTTTTTTTAGTTTGCTGCTTGCACGTTCTGTTGTGCTGCAGAAGGTGGGGGTGGGACAGCACAGCACACAAGAGGGAGGCAATGGGGGGGTTGTTTTGTGTGTGTATACTGGGGCATGAAGGAGGGTGGGTTTTCTTTCTGATAGGCTCCTGTCATTGAAAGCTGCTCAGCTGTTTGCTTCATGCAGATCAAAGCCATCTCTGATTGGAGCGGCCCAGTCCTTTGAAATACAGAAAGTTTCAGTCCATCAGGCTGAGAGTGATGTCAAACAAACATGGCCCATGGTCACTGATGTAGACTACTGAACCCTTGCTTTTGTGAACTGCAATGGGCTCGGCAGTAACACCACCCCGAAATCCCCATCACTGCCACAAAAACACTGGCTGCGCTTGCACAACCGGCATAAAAAACAAGAACGTTACTGACTAGTATCTCTTGATCTTTATGAGCATCTCTTCAATACAGTGACTCTTTTTTTCTTGGAGCCGGAGGCACTATGACCCTACAGGAACCAGAACATTAAGTGACAGCAGTGTTAACACACAGCAATGACATTCAGTGCCACATACACCATATATTTATTTATTTTTTGTTGACCAGGTAAGTGCACTAGACAAATCCTGCCTATTTTCAGGCACGATCTGGGGAGGGGGATACAGATGAATGCCAACTGACTTTGAACCAGATTAAGCTGTTGGTGGTATTTTTCAGTGAATGAGGGAAATTTAGCCAGGACACTGGGGAAATTCCCCTACTCTTTTCAATAAGTGCCATGGGATCTTTAACATCCACCTGAACTACCACCAATCCAGGCAGATGGGACCTCGGTTTAACGTCTCATCCGAAAGACGGCACCTCAGAAATGCAGCACCCCTCTCATGCTGCACTGCAGTGTCAGTACTGGGATATTAACCCAAGTTATACAGTGTCACAGACCCACAGAACTAACTGCCGCAGTACTGCCTTTTTGGTACCAAGCCGGAGTAGAAACAACCAAGAAAAAAAAAAAAGAAAAATACAGAAGCGAACAACAGGACAAGATTCCTGGTCAGAAATGACAACTAAAATTATAATGAAACATTATTTCTACCTCTATGGGAAAACAGATTTTCAAAAAGAGGGCATAAGATGATGCTGTGAAGACCCTAGTAAGAGGGACATACAGGGTAATAAGCACATTTAACCCACTCCTGCTGCTGGGAAAGGGAAAAACAAACCAACATGCACACACTCCCAGACAGCTGAGCCACTTGAACTACTCAAGCTCCATGGAGAAGTGCAGCAGATACTCGTTGGCCCGAGGGATAAAGAGCTGGTTAATTGTGACTCTGTGGTGGAGATACGTAAGAAGATCAACAGTTACTGCTTTGTATCTTTTTAGAGTCAGTCTCATCCACAGTGTCACGCTATTTGGTTGAGAATCTAGCAGTCTAGACACGGACCATCTGATTTATAAGGAGCTTACAAAGGGTAGCATCCCCTGAAATACTGTCAACTCAAAACCTGCATGTCTCCTAGATAGAACATCCAGTATGCAGCTGAGTGCAGAAGCACTATTTCAGGTTGCAGCCACACAGATCATGTAATACAGACAACACTAACAAAGTGCTCCATTAGCTCCCATCTGATCCGGCAGGAGAAGACGTTGGGCCCTTGAAAATGACAGTTAAACAGCTTTCGGTGGGCCACAGGTGCCAGTCAAAGAGGTGAAGCCACAGCATCAGCCAAATGCAGACTCCAGTTCCCACCAGTTTGAGGTCACCTCACTGGCATTGTACAATGCCCCTGCCTGGTGCCTTCCCAACTCCAGACCCTTGGCTGGAAAGGCAGATGGCTTGCCTGACTAATTCCAAATGAGGCATGACAGCTAGGAGTTGTCCTAGCTGTGCCCACAGGTGCTTGTTGTAAGCTGCTTGCTGTACCTAATTGCAGTAATGCACATCAGGGTGCGAGCAGAGGTACAGTAAATACCTTCCACCCAAAACATCTGACTGAGTACAGCTGGCTTCAGCAGGTCGGTCACATACTAGGTGATAAAGCCCTGTCAGGGTCTGCATCACCTGATTCCCAAGGTGGGGTGAGGCACTGTACCAGCAGAGTCCACGAGTGTGCAATACATGTGAAGGATGTTCCTTGATGCTGAAAGGAGAGCGAAAGGGCATCTCCAAACTGTTCAAGAACATTCTTCTTTGAAGGATCTAGGCCAGGAAGGGACACCATAGTTGGCACTGCTGAAAGCTCCTAGGAGTCCCAGCTGTAAAGACAAGGTACTGTGGGTGACAATCGTGCTAAGGTCCAGCGCCTGCAGCATGTCAGTCAGGAATCTCTGCTACAGAGCATTCTCAGAAGCTGAGGACATGAGGAGGAAATATGGCTGATGATGGTCAAACGGAGGCACTGCCGTTCCCACGGTGTGCACTCGGTGGCTGGAAGAATACAACTGAGATGTGCAAGGGAGCAGACGACCGTTATTAGATAGCACATGGCACCATGGGAGGCATGTTAGGTGCATAGGTGATGACAGTAACAAACACTGGCTCCTTCTCTTTATGAAAAAGCTTCCATGGGGACTTAGTGCCTCTGCCCTAGACCCATAAGTATGAATCACTGGTGAAGAGAAATTCCTGGAAGATCAATCTCCAGCTCTACAACAGGATGCACAATGGCCTTGGTGTCTGTCTCTCCTCTGACACTGCAAACGGTGCTGATGAGGTCCTGACATCGTCCTGCTCACTGTCACCACAAATGGTCACAGAAGCACAAGTGGCACCAGGCCACAACAGAAGTCTCACCTCTGTGGACATTTGCTCCTCAAGGCAGTTCAACCATGGGGAATTCACACCTGGCCACTCAGGAGTCTCGGTCTCACCTCTGGGGACATCTGCTGCTCAGGGCAAGCCAACTCGAGGGAGGGGAGTTTCATAGCCAGCAACCCAGAAGGAACCAGCTATCCACCAGACCCACCTAAAATGGCCTCCGATGCCTCAGCAAGGTGAGGTTGAAGAGGACCCTGTACCAATACAGAACCAGAGGTCCCAGGACTGTGCCCAGGGAAATGGCCCAGTAACCATACCTTTGCCACACAAGAGCGATGCCCAGCTGTGAAGGTGGGATCAGATGGGCTCACTTAATTGTGTGGATCTGGGGGGCATGGCAGTCCATGAAAAAGCAGGCACTGCACTCATCCATACTGTGCTGAGGGTCAAGGCAGGCCATACAGTACCGATGCCAGTCTACTGCAGCCATCTGCTTCCCATAGTGGCAATGATGCAAGATGGGAGGCTGCCAGACTTTCTTGCTCTTCTTAGACACCTTCTTCTCGGATTTGGACATCATGGAAGAAGAAAAATAACAAAAGAGAAAGGCACTACGAGTAACTTTCGGCGGTAACACAGACCAAAATTTGACAATGGGTAACTGAAGTGTTGTCACTCTCATGGTGTGCATTCTACGGTGGGAAGAACAGAACTGAGGTGCACAAGGAAGACGGCAATGGTTATTAACTGACATGCAAAGCACCACGTGAGGTGTGTGCAGGTGCTATCAGTACCCAATGCCAGCTCCCTCCTGCAAATAAAATTTTCTTCCACGGCATCCTAGTGTATCCAGCCCAGATCCATAAGCGGGCATCCACAGTGAAGACTGATTCCTGGAAGATTACCTGGCGAAGGTAGTGATGATCAGTCACGGCACCTATCAGATGTCTAAATCCAGCCCAGCACTAGACTGAGCATTGGGCTAGGCAGGGGCAATGCGCAGAGTGGATGAACACCTGGGCCTTTTTATGCTCACACAATATATATTTCCATGTTTGCAAAATTTTAAGAGAGTCAAGTAGGGCCCCATTCCATAAAAGTGTCAACCTTGTCTAGGGTTGTGAAATTAACAGCTTTTTTAAACAGACTACCACTTACATCTTTGAGCGTCCTCTGTGTTTTTGTTAGCTGTGTGGATCCCGTCTTGTATTTCATCTAACCACAGAACTGCAGAGTCATCCTCTGTGACCTTTTGTGAAAGCAGAAAATAAGCTGATTAAAAAGAGTTGTGCAATTATTCTTTATTTAAAAATATTTCAAAACCAGGAAAAGGCTCTCTGAGATTTGCAATTTTCTTCTGCATAAGGTATCAAGTTTTACATAGGAGTCAAATCAATATGACATACATCAGTAGTTTACTTAAGCTGTAAGTCATGAAGCAAAGCTAGCTCTGCCACTCAACACTGGGACCAAAAAAGTTTGTTTATTTATTTATTAGATCATCAGTTTACAAACCTTTTAGATTAATATTTTCTTAAATGGCAATTTGTGTGCATGCACAGGGTTTGACCTTAAAATTGTTTTACTATCCCTGAACCTAGTGCAAATTGTCCAGGGCTATTGCAGCTAACCCTCTACTTGTCTGTCTTGACTAGTGCAGGTTTTTCATGGCTGTTAATGAAGCTGAAAAAGTCCCTACTTTAGCAGGCTTTAGTCCTCAAGCTACTCTCCCTCAGTGTTCCAGGTGGCCTGGTGTGATTAACAGCTCGTTAAGAACTGCAATTATCTGGCAGTTCAAGATGGGGATCCAACAAAAGACTCAATGCGAGTCCTTATCACTCAGTTGTTAGGACATTCAGCTAGTGTGCATGCTGTGATCAAGGGTAGAGTGTTAAGTCACTAGCTTCCAGTTTGCTGAACTTGTCTTTGATTTGTCCCACAATATTAAGACCAGTGTGCCTCAGTCATTTCCCAACCTTTTGAGTGTCTGTATCCAACACTGCAGTGACAGAATCCTATGACGCATACACGGTCTGCCCAGCCAGGTGGTCTGTCAACTCTATACTTTCCCTAGACACCACTGCAGACTAGACACTGAAGTGGCCATCCACAGACCCATAGCTGCCATTACTGACTGGTGTAGGGTTCACAGCTCCTCTTAATGGATCACACCAGTCAATGGCTTCCATGCGGTCCCACCCTTATACCAGCTAGCACATCATTTCATCCTAAAAACTATGCTTTGGAGCATGTATAGTACAAAGCAAAACCTTAGTAAAATAGATAATTTGAAATGTTAAAGTAGGTATTCCTGGCTTGCACAGATCATCCTATATAGAAAGAGAGGTAGTATAGCATCATGCATGTATGCTGCCCCCTTTGACTGCTGAAAGGATAATGTTATGAACAATCTGTTTTTGTTAGGGCAGAGCATGCTAAATAATATTTGTGTGCCTGGTATGTGTAAATAGATATGTCAAAGTTTCTTGCATCCCAAGCCCCCTGTGTTTGTTTAACTCTCTCCAAAGAAATCCTAGCTTACTTCGCAGTGTAAGAAAACTTCCAGAAGTGCAGTTCCGGTTAATCACAGGGTGGGGGATGAGAGTGTCTTTCTCTGCCTGATTCTGTACATTGCCCTGCACATCAGGGTCGGACTGTGGTGACGTGCATGATGATGTTGGCTATTGTGTGAGCAGAGCCAGAACTGCCTGATTGAACATTTGATATTATGGTAGTCCCTGGTTTGGCGGGGAGGGATGAAGAAAGAGGAAGCAAGGGGCACATGATAAAAAAAAAAAACAATGGGGGCACACACTGCGTGTGATTGGACTGCAGTCTTTTTTTTTTTTGGCTGGAGCAGGAAGCAATGTGGGAGCAGGATAACTATGCAATAATCACAGTATTTCTTGGCTTGCATTTTCCCTGTATAACCGATCAAAATTGACCATTATTACTGTGGGCTAGTGCAATTTTTAATCAACTTGTCCGGCTGGCTAGTGCAAAAAAAGTTAAGGTTGACCCCTGTGCATGCACAAAGCAAATATATCATTACTGTAGTGTAGGGGGCTGTGCAGGTGTGTACTGCATAAGCCAACTGAGGTTTGCCTATTAAAAGCCAACTCTGACAAGGCTGACAATGACAGTGTTTAGTTGGTTGATGGGCATAAACTTCTTGTAGTTCAAAGGAGTAAGCCCTACCAATCATACTGGTTTTCTGTCCATTGGCCAGTTTGATCATCAGGCTTTGAAGATAAAGATCAAGCCTCACAGAGTGTGAGAGCTTGCCCCCAAGTTACAGACAGGAAGCACCTATCTGAAAGCAATAAACTGAGTTGGGGAGAAAAACAGCATGCAAAATGCAAATACAGTAGCTTCAAATATGTTAACAGCATGTCAATAATGAAAGCACCAGCAGCAGCGGATTTAAATTACATGTTGTCTATGTTCCCTTGAAGATCCTCAACACCAGTTGGGTAGCTTTGAAAAATGTAACAGTCGGACACAAATCAATTTACTGTTCAGATATTATTGTAATCCCTGTTTTACTTTTTCCTCCTGCCGCTCCCCAGCTCTTTCACCCACCTCCAGGACTTACCTCATCTACTTCTTAATGCGTTGTGTCAGTGGGAGCCACAAATGGTGGTGGTGCAGTGCTTTCAGGGTCGCAGCAGCATTCTGCAGACAGGGATTCTTGTCTGCCCATTACTTCCCTTGCGTCAGAGCTGGTGGCATGCAATGGTGCACACATAGACTGTGAAGATGGTGCATGCTTGTAACTCCCACCTCTGACTTTCAATGCTGACCACTGCTGTGCCACCTAGCCTCCACTAGGTAGCTTCCAAGCAGCAGTACATACTGTACCCCACCCCAAAGGAACACTAAATCCTCCTTCCACCACCAGCCCCCGGAGTGACCTTTGGTTTATTCCCAAACTCAGGTTGCCGTGTGGCGGGAGGTGAGTTGTTCAGTGTACCAACCCTCCACACCACTGGCCTGGCTACAAGTTTACTGTAGCTCAGATTTCCTTAGAAAGTATTGTTTGTGGCCCTGAGGGGACTGAACCTGCAATTCACTGTTTTACAGTTCTGTGTGTTTATCCTCTGTACCATTCAGCCAGAAAAATGTTCCCCCCCTTCCTCTCTATAGTATGCATGTAGTGTAACATTTTACTGAAGTGTACTTTTTATTTAAGTGTAATCTATTATAATGTTTAACCAAATGTCTTGTGATAACCTTATAATTTCACAACATTTAACATCAAATGTCCTATAATAAACTTATCAGGATGGTGTTCCCTTATTAGGATGGTATACACCTGTTAAGGAAGGTATGCAACAAAGAACCTTCTGTACAATAAGAGTGTAGTTGTGCAAGAAATGTGCTAAACACCTATGAGGTTGTGCAAGAAATGAAGTAATATTTATGTTTTGACTGAAGTTCACCACCCCTAAGATTAATGTTATTTTGTTATATGATTGGCTTATAATGGGGTGTAGGCATTTTCCAAAATAACAATTCTTCATATAAACACTGTATTTAAATTGAATAAGCAGCTCCAACATATTGATGAAAAGAATGAACATGCATGTGAAGCTGAATAACCGCAATAAACTCTTAGAAGAAATATGAAGGCTCCAGTGAATTTCTTTTGCAAACACAAAGCAAACCTTACAATGCTTTAACCTGGATGGCTCCCCAACAGCCCACACTCCTGCCTCCTCCCCCGTCACCAATTCAGGAATGCGCTCCATCCCGCTGTTCCTCCCTGGCTTGTCCCCCTTTACCACATCGAATGCTGCATTCGATGTCTGGGAGGGTAGGGCCCCAGGTCGGCTAAGAGGAGATTGAAGCGGGGTGGCATCCTGCTCGCCGGGGGGGGGGGGGACTTTTAGGGATAAGTATGTTCTGGGAGGTGTGGCGTACAATCAGGCCACAGTGTACAGACACCAAGCATCCAGCACACCTCCCAACCTCAACTTCTAGTCCCCTGGTAAGTCGCCAATGTGGTCACCCAGGAGCGCTGTACCAGGAGGCACAATTCCCCCCTCCTCCCCCAAGAGATGGAGAGCATGCAGTCCGCCACTCAATTCTTTACCCGTTTTTCTTTATTACTAAGGGAAGCTACATAAAAACAAGATCACCATCCCTTGGATTTTATTAACTTTGGCTGTTTGTTTACACATGACATCATAATAAACTGTTTATGACCACACATGACATAATGCCTTGTTTATGACATAAACATCTCCCCAGCAATAGATTGGGATGTCATACACAGAACTGTGATTGCAGAAGTAGACAAGCAGAGAAAATAGGGAACAGATCCCATTTCCATGTAAATGTCCTTAGTAATAAACAAATAAGGGCGACAATTACAAAAAAAGGTGCCAGAAGCTGAATTGTGTCTAGATATTATGTTTTTCATAACTGTCCCAACAACATCAGGGCCTCTTTAAAAACCTGTTACACTGCAAGCAAACATGTAGCACTGATAAATGCTTGTTAAAAGTGTCTGGCACTATCAAGTGTTGGTTAATACACACCCTGCTTACCACATGGCCCAAGAGAAACAATGCTGGCAAGGATAATGGCATAAAAAAATAAAATCAGCAGTAGCCCTTATGAAGGGTTACATTTTCTGGATATAATTTTGTCTAGTGACCAATACGAAAGAATATTTGGACTCTGCTGCAGAAGCCGAGAGGGACAGCAGCTACCTTAAAGAGCAACTGACACCATCTGGCCAAAAGTGCTACATTGCAGAATTAGAACAAGCATATGCCCATGTAAATCTCATATCAAAAACTAGATTTCTATAGGACTTCATTTTTAAAGTTATGAGCTATTTTGTAATCCTGATTTCACTACCTGTTCAAAAAAGCCTGTTTCAGTGAAGAGCTGCTGGTGATGTCATGTAGGGGACTCACATTCTAGTACTCCCTGTCAGCAAGTTTATAGGACCTGTTTTTCCAAAGCTGTAAAGATCATGTGCAGTGGTTTTCACATGTAAAACAGGCAGCACCAGTCAGTAAACATTTCTTTAAAAACTGTGTGTGTTTCAGATTTTGTAACAAAGCTGACAATATTTTGTTTGGGTGTCTTTTTGTTGTGGTCATTTTTTCCAGGGTTGCTGGATACTGATCACAGCACACTGTTGTGAGGTTTGCAGACTGAATAAGTGTATGATGTAGTAAAAGGCTGAGATCATTCACACCTATCATTCAATTGAGGCGATTTCTAAGAATGGCACTTTAAAACAATTATTCCATCTCCTTGTAAATGGAGGTGGGAGAGGTTGTTGCTGTTTTGAAACCTTACTAGTAGTTTCTAATTTAGCCAGTGCATTTTTTCTCAATTGGGCTGTTTTACCAAGCTTACATTCAGGCCCATCTATGTTCTACTCTAAATTACAATGATCATTTTACCAGAGCTAACACTTGTACGAATTAATATATACAAGGCCCCTATTAAAACATATTGTGAAGCAGACACTGACAAATAGCAGTGAAGTTACCAATATTACAATACAAGCAACAACACCAATTCCAAACAGGCACAGCAGAGTACCAAATGGCTTCAGCAGCCTGGAGGCATGCCAACTCAGCATCCAGCAACCCTGGAGAAATGGACCACATCAAAATGGCATTAAACAATACAATTTTGTCGACTTTGTTACAAAACCAGAAACACATCCAGTTTTTATAGCAATGTTTTGTGCATGGTGCTACCTGTTTTACTTGTGAAAACCACTGCACATGATCTTTACAGCTTTGGAGAAATAGGTCCTATAAGCTTGCTGATGGAGTACTAAACTGTGAGTCCCCGAGATGCCATCCCCAGCAGCTCTTCACTTAAACAGGCTTTACTGAACAGGTAGTGAAATCATGGTAACAAAATGGCTCATAACTTTATAAAGAAGTACCGTAGAAATCTAGTTTTTTGGTATGATATTTACTGGGGTATGCTTATTCGTATTCTGCACTATAGCACTTTTTGCGTCAGTGGCTGTTTAAACCAGAGCTGTGTATTTGTCCTGTAGTTTACAGAAGAAAGGCTTTTTTACCAGATTTGTTTGTAGACACCGAGTACCAAAGGAACAACCCCCTGCCCCTCCACTCACTCCCAGTAGACACAGAGTACCAAAGAAACAACCTCCACCCACTCCCAGCAGACAGAGTACCAAAGGAACAACCCACACCTGATCCCAGCAGACACCAAGTACTAAAGGAACAACCCCCTCCCCCACCCACTCCCAGTGGAAGGCAAGGCCACACCTACTTAAATACACAGGAACAGTTAGGCAACACAGCACAAGCAATAGCCTAGCTGGTATACAGGCAGAATTGCAAAGGGTGTACCTAGCAACTAGGTACACAAGAGGAAGAGAGAGAGAGAGAAGCTGTAAGTCACTACAGAAGGAGAGAAAGACAAGGAGAGAAGGAAAAAAAAGGGTTAGGAAGGGAGGAATATCAGCAAGCACAGAATGATGCAGGGAGTAGTGCAGTACTCTTGCTGTGGTGCAGCAGTCTTCAGAAAAACATTCTGGTTACTGCAGTGCTGCCCCATTTGCAGACACCTCTCTGGTCTGAGGACAGAGGCTGCCAGTCTCCAGGCCAAGCTGGCCGGAATACTGGGGGCCTTTGCTCACCCAGAGGCCACCAGGTCCCCAGCCAATGCCACAACGGCCACCCAGGCAGACGGCAGGATAGACTACGATGGGCTCAGGAAGGTTCAGGGAAGGGGGGCAGACACATATCCCCCATCCAGTCCATCTCATGAACCCCTACATAATGTTGGAGGAACGAGACAGCCCTGCAAGGGAACCAGAGGCTAAGACCAGGGAGGAGGTGAGGGTCCTTCACCAGGGAGACCCAGTGGCGGGAGGAAGAGAACGCCATAGCAAGAAGTTACTCCTGTTTGAGGACTCAACTGTATGGGGAATGAATTTGGGCACAAATAGTAGAGAGGAAAGGGAGGTAAAGTGCCTTCCAGGAGGCACAGCTCAGAAGGAGAGGGAGCGCATCCAGAAGATCGCTGAAGCTGTGGCAAGGAGAGGAGAGCTGGAGAGAATTATCCCCTTGGGGACAAATGACCTATCCAAGGATAAGGCTAGCCTGCAGCAGGTGAAGGAGGACTTTACAGTGTTGGGAGGGTGCTTGGGGAAGATAGCAAGCTCCATGACATTTCCGGAGGTGCTGCCAGTCCGCACTGGGGAGGAGGGGGGGAGAAAGGAATCTCCACATTAATAACTTCAACACATGGCTGAAAGGCTGGTGCAACTAGAAGTGGTATTGCTTCACTGGGGACTGGGAACCCACCAGGACTGATGCAGCCCTGTATAGTAGGAATGGACTGCATCTGTCCAGCAAGGGGAAGGCAGCCCTCAATAAGCCCTCAATAAACAGTTTAAATGTTTTGCTGATGAATGTTTAAACTAGCCAGGGGGTGAGGGGGCACCGGGAGCAGGGATACTCAGGCAACCCACCCCCACTTGGAATAGAAAGCAGAACAATGGAGCAGGAAGAGGAGTTGATATCAAGGTTATCGGAGTTGGGCAGAAATGCAGTAGGAGAGGAATCGGGAACACAAGAGAAAAATATCAGGAAGGTGGGGGGGGAGATGCAGAGGACAAAAAACAGGAATAGAGAGAGGTCAGGCAGTAAAACCTGTAAGGTCATGTTGACAAATGCACGTAACCTGAGAAATAAATTCCCAGACATCGAGGCCTTAAAAACTGAAGGAGACCCGGACATAGTAGCAATAACTGAAACCTGGTACACAGCTAATCATGAGTGGGAAACAAATGTTCCAGGATATGTTCTATTCAGGAGGGATAGGTAGGCCAAAAAGGGAGGGGGGAGTAGCCCTGTATGTCAGAGAGGGTATAATGGCAACACAGGCACAGGGTAAGCGGGGGGCAGCCGAGGCACTGTGGGTCACCCTTCAACCTGGAAATAGCACAGCAAATCGCCACAGGGGTGATTTATAGGCCTCCAGGACAAGGACAGGAACTGGACAGAGTTAGTAGAGGAAATACATGTGATGGCAATGAAAGGTGAAATTCTACTGATGGGGGATTTCGATATGCCAGATGTGGCTTGGAACACCAGTGTAGCTGCTTCAGCCAGAAGCAGAGGCATCCTTGATTTACTCCAGGAGGCTGAACTCAAGCAGCTTGTGCTCGATCCCACCAGAGACAGGGCAATCCAGTAGTAATGATCAAAAGGGATCGAATTGCAGAGGTCCAGGTAGAAGAGCAACTGGGATCCAGCAAACACAACATAGTGTGGTTCAGCATAGGGACAGAGATTCAATTAAGTCATATTAGGACAAAGGTTTTGAATTTCAAAAATGTGGACTTCACTGAAATGGGGAGGGGGTATCAAAAGAGCCCTGGAGAGAATGGGGGCAGGAGGGGAAGTGGAAGAACAGTAGAAGCGTCCAAAGGAAGCCTTACTGGAAGTAACAAACCAATGCATCAGACTGATATCCAAAGACAACAGAAGGAGAAAGCCACTGTGGTTCTTGAGAGAGGTTACGGTAAAAACCAGGGCAAAAAGAAAAGGGTTCAGGAAATATAAGGAGACCCAAAGGGAGAAGTACCTAGTGTCTCTAAGGGAAGCGGGGAAGGCAGTAAGGAAAGCAAAGGCAGGAATTGCAGCAGTTGCCAAGGGAGTGAAGAGGTGGACGATAGTCCATTCACAGGGGAAAGAGTCCTGCAGGAGCTCACTAAATTGAAGGTGGACAAAGCAATGGGACCAGATGGCATACACCCAAGGATATTAAGAGAACTGCAAAGGGAGACAGCAGAACCTCTGGAGCCATGTCCACCAAGTCACTCAACACAGGGGTGGTACCAGAGGATTGGAGGAGGGCACATGTGGTCCCAATATACAAATCTAGCAGCATGGAGGAGATGGGGAAGTATAGGCTGGTCAGTATCACCTCAGTAGTGGGGAAGATCATGGAGCCATTGCTTAAAGAAAGGATAGTGGGGCATCTAGAAAACATCAGCACCCAGGACCACAGGCAGCATGGATTCACAGCAGGGAGGTCAAGTCAGACAAATCTGGTTGATTTCTTCAACTGGGTGACGAATGAAATAAATTAGGGTGGAGCAGTGGAAATCGCTTACCTTGATTTCAGCAAAGCCTTTTACACTGTCCTACACAGGAAGCTGATAAACAAGCTGGGTAGGCTGGGCATGGGAGACACAGTGGTAAACTGGGTTAGAAACTGGCTAACAGACAGGAGGCAGACGTGGTGGTAAATGGGATGCAGTCTGGGGAGGGGGGGGTGACCCATGGGGTGCCTCAGGGATCAGTCCTGGGGCCAGTCCTGTTCAATGTCTTCATTAATGACACTGCTGGAGGGAAAGGTCTGCCTGTTTGCAGATGAGATCACACGAAGATCTGTAACAGAGTGGATACCCCAGAGGGGGTGGAGAAAATGAGGAGGGACCTGGGGAAGCTTGAAAAATGGTCTGAGGACTGACAACCGAAGTTTAATTCAAAAAAAGTGCAAAATGATACATCTGGGACACAGAAACCCTGGGAAAAGCTATGGGATTTGGTGGTTGGGGGGGGGGGTTGTTGCTGACAGTCACAAAGAAGGAAAAGGACCTGGGGGTTATTATTTCAGATGACCTGAAAATGTCAAAGTAGAGTGCTAAGGCAGCTGGGAGGGCCAGTGGTATGCTGGGATGCACAGGCAGGGGTACTACCAGCAGAAGAAGGGAGGCAGTGATGCCATTATATAAAACCATAATCAGGCCTCACATGGAGTACTGTGTGCAGTTCTGGAGGCCACACCTTCGTAAGGATATTAACAGGCTGGAGATAGTCCAGAGAAGGGCAACTACGATAGTACAGGGCTTGCAACACAAGACATGAGGAGAGATTAAGGGACCTCAGTATGTACTCACTGGAAGAGAGGAGGGAAAGAGATGACGTGACAGAAACATTTAAGTACCTCAAGGGTATAAACAAGGTGCAGGGGAAGACATTTTCCAATACAGGAGGAGCACAATAACAAGGGGGCATGACATGAAACTGGAAGGTGGGAAGTTAAGAGGGAATGTGAGGAAGTTCTTCTCAGAGAGGGTGGTGGGCGCATGGAATGGTCTGCCTCAGGAGGTGGTGGGAGCAAGCACTGTGGATGGATTCAAGCATGCTTGAGACAGGTATGGGGAACCATAAAGGTACAGCAGCGGGTGGGTCGGACGCAGTAATCCAGTACAAGGGCTTATGGGCAGACTAGATGAGCCAGGTGGTAATTATCTGCCGACAATTTCTATGTTTCTATGTTAAATTCTTTGGAATATTGCACAAGTACTGCCAACACTCCCTACTGAGAGCCAACACCGCCCCCTTCCTTATGCACTTCAGTACTGTCCAGCAAGTGCCTTCAAAACAGGAGTAATTGTTCAGATATATAGGACTTTTGAGTCCCAGGCTCAGGATATAAAGAAAAGATTTATACCCAGGGGTTACCAAACAAAAAAGTACAGTTACGTGAGAACTTACCATAACAGTAGATCTTTGAGAGGAGCTCTTGCAGCAGGCTACATCATAAGGACTATGCAGCCACGCACTAGGACCCCACGGAAAAAACTTAGCTAGCAGTACCCAGTGGGGACCGCCCCCTGACATCAGACTGCCTCTGATGTCTGGCAATGGTATAAAGGGGGCGGTCCCTAGCCATACTTCAGTTGTTCCACCGGAGACCCAGCTAAATCAGAAAACAGAGAACCAAGGCAAAGTGACTGACCCCTCCGAGGGAAGAAAGAAAAAAGGACCGGGGGGAAAGGAGGGCAGGAAAACAGCACTTGCTGCAAGAGCTCCTCTCAAATACATACTGTTACGGTAAGTTTTTATGTTAACTGTACTATCTTACTTCAAGTTGGAGCTCTTGCAGCAGGCCACACCATAAGGACTGAGTATCAAGCAGTACTAACTGGACCCAGGTAAGAAAGGGAGGTGGTAAAGGAAAGATAGCAGGATCCCGCAGGATAGCAGGCCCTGAAGTACCGCCAAACCAAAACCAGCACTCTGACAGGAAATAATGTCCAGGCTGTAGTGCTTCACAAAGGTATGCACTGAGCCCCAGACAGCTGCCACGCAGCTGTCTGACGCAGAAACATTGTGAAGTGCCACAAAGGAAGTGGAAACACCCCTGGTGGAGTGACCCTTGACCAAGCCCAGTAAGGGTCTGTTGTATCAGAAGGTAATGCAGTTTACAAGCCATATGGAAAGAGTCAGTCTGCTTTGCCACTGGAGTCCCCAGAGTTCTTGGGGCAAAGGAAACAAAAAGTTGGTCAGACTTTTGAAAGTTTCAGGTGCAGTCGACATAGCAACGAAGCACCCTATGTACATCCAGAGTATGAAGAAGGCCCCCCCACCCCCAACTGGAATAATCCGCATAAAAAACAGAAAGCATAGCTTGCAATCCATGGCTGGCTTGAAGGGAGGCAAAAACAGGTTACTCACCTGTAACAGTAGTTCTAGGAGTGGTATATGTTGTTCATCCACACTTCTTAGCAGGTACCTTGCCACTTTAAGATGTGGCGGAAAGTCTTCAAGCTGGCTCTTCCCACCCACCCGGGTGGTCTAACCCTCGGCTCCACCCCACGACGCCAGATCTTGACCCGCTGGAAGCCAGGTTTGTGTGTCGAAGCCGGGGATGTTGGGTAGGTCAGTGTGGATGAACAACATATACCACTCCTAGAAAGTACAGTTATGTAAGAACTTACCATAACAGTAGATCTTCCGAGGATTGCTCTGGCAGTAAGTCATTACTTCTAGGAGGTTCCACCAGGTGTTACTGTCAAATGGCAGCTTCTTCTAGCAGTCTTCCATGGGGGCCATCCACATGACATCACTTCCTGTGGATGTGTTTAAGAGTGGGCGGCCCCCAGTACCCTCTGTTCACCGCCGGCTTCAGCGAGCACAACTAGGACTGAGGTAAACGAGGGCCAGAAAAAACAGATAATAGCGGATCCCACCCAACGTCCTGAGTTGGAGATTCAAGGCAAGAAGGCAGCGGGATGGAGGGCAGGATACTTACTGCAAGAGGCAGTCCTCAGAAGATCTACTGTTACGGTAAGTTCTTACATAACCGTACTATCTTCTATGGACTGGTCTCTTGCAGTAAGTCATTACTTCTGGGAGATTTCCAAGCAGTAAAATCCAAATGGAAGGAGAAGCAAAGCCAGAAGGAGCAAAGGCACAAGAAAGGGAAACTTGAACCGCACCCCCAGAGGCAGATAAGCCAAGGTGGGTAAGCACCAAGTGATCACGAAGTCCTAACTCAAACCCGTAGGCAAAGACATGTGAGCAGGTGAGAGGTCGACTTGAACTGCACCCCCAGAGGCAGGGTGGGGTAAGGATCAATGGGACCACCATGTCCTAACTCAAACCTGGAGGTGAAGACATGTGAGTCACAGGAGTAAAAGCATATAAGAGTTTGACTTGAACCACACCCCCAGAGGTGGGGTGGGATAAGGCCCAATGGAAGCACCATGTCTGAACTCAAACTCGTAGGTGAAGACACGTGGTAAAACAGAACTGAAGACGGCCAGGCACAGTGATGCATCCTGAGAAGACAGAGGTAGACAGGCTCTGGCAGAAAGTCAAATCCACAAACAGATAAGTACAGATGATCAGGTAGCAGAAAAGCAGCACCGGGGAAAACACATCCTGGATGGTCACAAAAAAGGGACAACTGAGGGGCTCCAGGAGGGAAAGAAGCAGGAGTGCCAAACAGATCCGCAGGGAGGAGTGAAGTGTCCAGTCCAGAAGCAAGCCACCAACAAAGGTAGAGATATCCCGGGCGCCTCCGAGGCCTGCAAGAGGAGGCGGGGGATATCAGCAAAGTGGCTTAGGGTGCAGAAGCAGATCCTACCCTGCATGAGGGGCGGGAACACCGTGGAGGGGCACAGTGAGTCACTCCCCTAGTCGCCCTACCACGGTCCCGAGGACATCCCGGTGGGGGGGGGGCCGGGAATGAGGCAACCCACCTGCGGGGATGTAGGGGTGGGACTTGGGGCCGGGACAGAGGTCCTGAAGAGACCGAAGACCATAACTCAAAGCCAAAATGGAATTAAGGATGGCCTGAGCACTGGGGCCAAACAGCAGGTTCCCAGAAAAGGGGGCGTTGGCGACTGACAGCTGGACGTCGGGCAGCAAACCCGAAACCCACAGCCAGGTGAAGCGCCGAAGGGTAACGCTGGTGGCCAAAAGGTGGGCTGATGCATCAACTGCATTGAAGCACGCACGGAGCAGGTGACGGGGAAGGGAGGGTGTGGCAGAAAGCGGCTGAGCCAGCCTGATCGACTCAGGGGAGGGAGGCAAGCTGGAGAAGAGGGCCAACGCCAAGGCACCAAGTGTGAAGGTACAGGACCATATGACCCAGATAATAAAGAATACAAAGTAGCAAAGTACTGGAGGAATAAACCCGAACGCCATAGGAACCCATGTGCTGGGAATCAGAATCTGTCGGCACGGAACTGCAATGGCGAGGGTGGGTGGTCCGATCATGGGCCGCCGCCCTGAAAACTAAGTCCGCTACAGGGAAGGTGGACAAGGAGGGGTGGTTGGGGGGGGCATGGTAGAGCCAGTCAGCACCGCTAGGGGCAGGCTGAGTGGAGGCAGGACAAGACCAAACACGAGAGACAGCGTGAAAATGCACAGAAATCAAGGGCGGGCCCACCAGGGAAGGCTCCTCAGGAACGTCAAGGTAGGCAGCCATGTCCCGAAGAAAGGAGCCCTGAGCCGCAGCAGGGAAGTCAAAAGCATGCTGGATCTGCAGCATGAGCTCCACGAAAGAGGGATCCGGGAGCGAGGAGGGATCCGGGGTTCAGGCAGGCCGACCTCCATACGGGAGGACATGGACTGAGGGGAACCAAGGTCCCCAGGGTCCCTGCCAGGAATCACCCCCAGGAAGAAATCCCCCATCCCGAAATATCCAGACAGTGAGTCCCCATAAATGGCAGATGGGGGGAACCAGGCGGAAAGTGCCGGGTCCAGGTGCAAGTGCTAGGGCGATGGGGAGGGGAAAACAGGACGAAGCCAGACCCTGACCCAGGCTCCGCAGGACCTCCATTACAATGCGGGCAATGCCTGGAGCGTGTGACAGGTCCAGAGATGGAGGACACCCAAGAGCGGCATCAGGAAGAGGGCGAGCCAGCCCAGGAACTGCCGACCCTGAACAGCAGGGTGAGGCACTCCGACCCCAGTGGAACGGGACCTGGAAAGGAGCAATGAACTCAGGGTGAAGTCCATGCAGTGGGGCCGAAGGCCTGGAAAAAGCCACGACCGAAGGGCACAAAAAGGACAACGAGGGTGGGGACCCCCTAGGCCCCACCCAGTGCTGGGGCAAGCGGGGGGTGGGGCATGGAAGCAGAGCCCCGAGCAGGGGGAGTCCTGGGGTGGGAGGCCCCCAACGTCAACGAGGGAGGCAGCACTGTCGATGAAGGAATGAATGAGTAGGGCCCTGCCTCGAGGTTGATGTGGTAATGGGAAATGAAGGAGTGTGCCGACATCCAGGTAGCAGCCCTGCAGATTTCCTGGACAGGGACATCCCTAGAAGCAGCCACCAACACAGCGGTATGGGCAGGTGGAATGAGCCTTAAACTCTACGGGAGGCTCCCTACCCACCAACCTATAGCAGAGGTCAATGCAAGATGTAATCCATCGAGCTATTATCCGCTTGGCTGCAGGTCTGCCAGGTGCGACTTCAGCGTAGGTGACAAACAGCTGGCGAACCTCTCCCCGAACTTCCGCCGTTTGCTTTTTGTAGTAGGCGAGCATTCATCTCAGGTCCAAAGTATGGAGCCTGTACTCTGCCTCCGAGGTATGATTGGGGTAGAACACCAGCACAGTAATCACCTGGTTAAGGTGAAACTCCGACACCACCTTCAGAAGGAATTTCGGGTGGGGGCGCAGGACAACCTTGTCCCTGTGGAAGACCAGGTAAGGAGACTCGATGGAGTGCCTGTAACTCCCCAGTCCTTCTGGCTGACGGGATAGCCACCAAGAAGGCGGTCTTCCACGACAAACGTGAGATGTCACATTTGTGCATCGGTTCAAATGGCTTGCCCATGAGCTTTTCCAAAACCAGCAGTAGATCCCACGAAGGTGGAGGTTCACGCACAAAAGGGGATATGTGATCTAGGCCTTTGAAGAAGCACCAGACCACATTCTCCTGTGCCACTGACGACTGACGGGCCCACACCCGGCAAGCAGAGATGGCTGCCAGGTGCACCTTTAGGGTCATCGACCGAAGTCCCTGCTGGGAGAGGGACCAAAGATAGTCCAAAATTCTAGCCACTGGACAGGATGATGGGTCCAACCCTTTGTCCTGACACCAGATGGAGAATCTCTTCCATTTAAAGGCATAGCATTTTCTGGTCGATTCCTTATGGGAAGCTTCAACAACGTTGAGGACCTCATTGAAGAGACCCAAAGCCTGGAACGCTAGACACTCAGGAACCAGGCCATCAGGTGCAGGGACTGAAGGTCCAGGTGGAGTACCTTCCCCTGACTGATGGAGAGCAGGTCTGGGCATGTTGGAAGGCACCTTGAGAGCCTGGAGCTGAGGCTGAGGAGCACTGGATATCATAACTGGCATGGCCAATCTGGGGCTACCAGGATCATCTGTGCCCTGTTCCTCCTGACCCTGATGAGCACTTTGTGAATTGAGGGAAGGGGAGGGAGGAAAGGCATAGAAGAGGCCTGGGGTCCACAGCCTTGAGAAGGCATCCTCCTGCAGCGAACCCTGCTGAGGAGGGTGGGCATGGTACGGCCTCAGCTTTGCGTTCTCCCTGGAGGCGAATAGGTCCACCTGAGGGGTGCCCCAGTGGGAGAACAGATCTTTTACTACCTTCTGGTGGAGAGACCACTCACGAGATGCCCCGCCCAGCCGGCTGAGGGCACTGGTCAGCTGATTCAAGGCTCCTGCCACGTGAATGGCTAGGAGATCTGCTTCCAGGCTAAGCACGAGGGACCAAATGCAGAGAGCTCCCTTGCAGAGGGGCAAGGAGCACGTCCTGCCCTGCCTGCTGAGATAGTACATGGTCGTGGTGTTGTCCATCTGGACCTGGACCACTTGACCCCAAACAAACGGAGCGAAAGCAGTCAGGGCTAGCCGAACCTGCTCATAGCTCCAGCAGGTTGATGTGGCATTGGGACTCCTGGGGGAACCAGAGCCCATGGGCTCTGTTCTCCCCCAGATGGGCACCCAACCCATCAGAGAGGCGTCAGTCGTCAGGATGACTGTCGGCTAGAGGCGGACAAACGGGATCCTTTCCTGCAGGTGGGATGGGACGAGCCACCACTGGAGGCCATCCCACATCCTCTGTGTCACAGAGACCAGCTAGTCGAGATGACCTCAGCGCAGAGACCGCTGGCTGGCCAGTTCCCACTGGAGGGAATGCATATGCCAGCTGGCCCATCAGACCATGCTGATGCAAGCCGGCATGTAGCCCAGAAGACACAGGGCACAACTGCCCAACCAGAAATGACTGGGCAAAGGAGGAGAGAACTTCCGCCCTGTCCGCTGGGAGCTGAGCTCTGGCATGGCAGGAGTCGAGCTCTGCCCCGATGAACTGAATCACCTGCGAAGGCATAAGTTCCAACTTGGCCTCGTTGATCAGGAGGCCAAGGTCGAGGCAAGTCTGGACAGCCAGATCCCTGGACCGCTCCACCTCCCTTCTGGGGGAACCTGTTATCAGCCAGTCATCCAGATAAGGGTACACCCTGACCCTTTGGCGTCTCAGGTAAGCCGCCACCACTGCCATGCATTTGGTGAAGACCCTGAGGGCTGAAGACAGGCGGAAGGGCATGGCTTGGAACTCGTAAAGGGTTCCCTTGGCTCAGAAATGGAGAAACCATCAATGGGACAGACGGATCGGGACATGAAAGAATGCATCCTGAAGATCTAGGGAGCAGAACCATATGCCTTGCTGCAGGGATGGTACAGTCTGAGCCAGAGTTACCATCTGGAAGGTACGGGACCTGAGGAACTTGTTCAGGTCTTGCAGATCTAGAATGGGGTGTCAGCCCCCCATCCGTTTTGGTACCAGGAAGTACCTGGAAATGAACCCTGGGTCTGAAGACGGGTCCACTACTTTACACACCACCTCCTTGAGGAGGAGCTGAGCTAAGTCATCTCAGACTGCTGACTGAGATGCTGCGGACACCAGATCCCCCTGTGGGGCGTGGGCTCGATATGGAGGGGCCTGCTCGAATTTCAGAGGCAGGCCTCGACCGACCACTTCCAGAACACAATGGTCCACGGTGAAAGCAGACCAGGCAGAAAGGAAGTGGCTGAGCCGGCCCGCCATGGGCGGTCCCAGGGGAGGTGTGATGGGATTGAGGGAGGCACCCCACAATCCATCACTGGGCAGGCTTGGAGGAGAGTCTGGCGGAGGAGCTATCGGGACCTTTCCTCCCGTGCTTCCTGAACGAGGAGGCCACAGGCTTGGCCTGATGACGCCAAGATTGAGCCTGCTGGCCCTGCTGCTGCTGGGCTGCTCTGGCCACAGGAGTGGATGAACAAAAGGGTCTGCAGTTCTGACACTTAGGGCCCTAGTCCTTCTGGGCAGATGTGGTGAAGTCCAAGGTGGCATTGGACTTCTCTATACATTGAAGGTGTCCCTCCATGCTGGGCCTGAACAGGTCTGTGCCCAAGAAAGGGACACCTGCCAGCCTGTGTTGCGTATCAGCCATAAAAGTTGAGATGTGCAGCCAAGCCCTGCAGCGCATGGCCACTGCAGCTGCTACAGAACGGGCACAGGAGTCAACAATGTCCAGAGCAGTCTGGAGTTGTTGCTTCACCACTGCCCTACCTTGGTCCTGGAACTGCTTGTCTGTGGTCTGCAGATCCGCCGGAAGATGAGGGATCACCTTGTCCAGGAAGCCCAAGAGGGCATGGGAGAAGTGTGCCATGATAACGGTCAAACTGGCCTGATGAAGGCCAAGGGAGGAGGCTGCACAGACCTTCCCAGAATGGCCCAGTTGTTTGCATTCCTTGTCTGGGGGTCTGTCCACATCCCCTTTGTTGCCTGAGCACCAAAAGACGGAGCAGGCCAAAAATCCCACCGCAGAGGGGTGCTTCAACAACCCCAAATGGGACCCCATAGGGACCGCATACTTGCAGGCCATGTGGGCAGAAGGCACAGGGCAGGATGCAGGATGCTGCCACAGCTCCAAGGCTGGGCCCACAATGGCCTCAGCCACCGGAAAGGCCACTATTGGAGTAGCCCCTTTGTCCAGAATCTCTGTGAGGGGATATTTGGCCTGTTTCTGCACAGGCTCGAGCTCCTTTCCCATAGACTCGGAAATGAACGACAAATATCCATCTGCAAGGTAGGGCCCTCATCAACGCAGAGACCCCCCCAAGAGACTCGGTGTCGACCGGATAGGAGATCATGGAGGAATCTTCAGACTCCAATGAGTCCTCGTAAAGAGGGCAACCACCCATGTCAGTCTTAACCCGCCTTGGGTGTTTGGGAGTAAGGGTGTCTGACAACCGATGGGGCAGGCCTTGGGCCGACCGAGATTCCTTGGTCGGAGCTCTGGACTTTGGTTGCTCAGCAGTGGTTCCACCCAGATTGGTGGAGTAGCCGGCTTCGGCTGAGCCGATGGGGCCTTAACCGGCACCTCGGTGATGGTGGCCGTGGCTGTTGGTCATTCAGGCGAAAGCGACTTAATGGCCGGGGAAGAAACCAGAATTGGTTTTGACCTGGACAGGACCAAGTGCTGCCATATTAAGTCTTTGTAGTGCTGACACAACTTGCGCCGGAGTCTCTCCTCACACAAACAGGATGAACACGAGGAGCGGCGCTGACACTTACCATGGCATCAGGAGCAAGACTGCCAATGAGGGCGAGTCTTGTCTGATGTCAAAGTCAAGGAACGAGACCGAGACCTCAATCATTGGCAGGGCCGACGGGGGACCTCAGTAGGTGTCGGGGAAACCCGCATCTCCTCCTGGTTAGGTTCCTTGGGGGACGGGTCCTGCCCAGCAGGCTTAGCCGACCCATCCAAGGGCACGGAAAGCACCGGCGTCCGAAATAAAGAGTCATCGGCTGCATCAGGCGACAACTTGCAACTGGCTCGAGAAAAATCTCGGCCGCGTTGACAGACATCTCAGCCGACTGATCTAACGGGGTTACCGTGAAACCAATGGCCTCGGCCGCGACTTCGACCGAAGTCGAAACAGGGGTTTCCTGTGAGCGGGACCACTCCCGGTCCCAAGATTGTCGATGTTGCAAATTGTCCTTTTTCAATTCCTTCTTCTGAAAGCGCGAAACATGCAACCCTGAAGGGCCCTCTCCCTTGGTAGGGACAGACTGGCACAACTCCTTGAAGGAAGCCGAATAGGAGGATCCCAGCTGTAGGGGTACGAAGGCCGAAGCCGAAGAGGAGCCCGCCGTGGCCTGAGCTGCCTGCTCCTCCAAGACCTTAAGCTGTTTCAGCTGCTTGGCTGACTCTGCAGCTGTGGAGACCACCCAACAGGCATCCTTGGATTTAACCGGCGGGTAACACTTTTTCGATCACCCCAGTTGAAGTCGGGCAGCGCGATCTTCCAGAACCAAAGGTGAAAAGGATCGACAGTGATCACAAGCCTGTGGATCGTGGTCGTGTCCCAGGCAGTAGACGCACGCAGCGTGTGGATCGGTGCGAGACATCTTCTGCCCACAGGGGCAATGGCAAAACCCAGGAACTGATTTGTCTTCCATCGCAGTAGGGAGAGAAGAAGGCAAAGACGAAACTCGAGAGAGTTTTAAAATAAGTTTTGGAAGCGAATCTGAAGATTCTGGAGCCAGGGCCTACTACACGTGGGAGCGCTAAGGAGGGAACCTGAACCTTCCAGCGGAAAGGAAGATCTGGCATCATGGGGCGGAGCCGAGGGTTATACCACCCAGGTGGGTGGGAGGAGCCAGCTTGAAGACTTTCCGGCACATCTTAAAGCAGCAAGGTACCTACCAAGAAGTGTGGATAGAACAACATATCCACGATCCTAGAACGTAAGCTTTTCTAACACAAACAGAAGATCCCATGATGGGATAGGGTCCCAAATGGGAGGTTTGAGATGCAGCATACCCCCTTAGAAAATCCGGGCCAAATCTGACTGGACAATAGACTTGTTGCCGTCCACTGGTGCATGATAGGCTGAAATCACAGAGAGGTGCACCTTAATGGAAGAATACCGGAAGACCGCATCTGAAAGGGAGAGGAGGTACTCAAGGACAGCATTCAAAGGACATAGGAATGGGTCCAGTCCATGGTTAGCAGCCCACAGGCAAAACCGCTTCTACATCATGGTGTAAGTGGCGCGAGTGGACAGTTTTCTGGCAGCCACCAGAACCTCGGCCACTCTTGCAGTGACTCTGAAGCAAGACATGACCACGTCTGCAGGAGCCACGCATACAGGTGTAGTGACCAGAGGTCTGAGTGAACAAGCGTGACCTGCTCTTGCGACAGTAAGTTGGAGGACAAGGGCAGGGAAAACTGGTGGTTCCACCGCCAGCTGCTGCAACAGGGGTAACCATATCTGGTGAGGCCAAAGCGGAGCTATAAGAATCATCTCTGCACTCTCCACTTGGAGCTTGAGTAGAGTCCTCTGAAGGAAAGGAAAGGGAGGGAAGGCATACACAAACCTCCCTGTCCAACAGAGGGACAATGTGTCTCACCCGAAAACACCAGGCCCTGGATCAAGTGAGCAAAAACTGGGCAGTTTTGCACTGTATGGAGGCGCAAAGAGGTCTAGCTCTGGATGACCCCATCTTTGAAGGAGATTGTCTGCCACAGACTGCAGAACACACGAACATACAAAGAAGCCAGCAGAAGTAGGCCATTTGGTCTATCAAGTCTGCTCATATTGCAGAGTCCACAGCTTGAGCTGTCCCTGCCCTCCCCCACCACTCCTCCCAACCCATGATCCTTACCTTACCCTATGCCTATCCCAGCCTCTCTTAAAGCTGCTCACTGTCTTCAATGAGATGACCTCTTCCAGCAGCGCATTCCAAGTGTCCACCACCCTCTCTCTGAAGAAGTGTTTCCTGATCTCCTTCCTAAACCTCCCACCATCCAGCTTAAGACTGTGCCCTCTTGTGTTATGGCTGCCACTCAGCTTAAAGAGAGTCTCCTTACCAACCTTAATTATCCCTTTAAAGTACATGAAAGTCCCAATCAGGTCCCCTCACTCTCGCTCTCTCTCCGGTCTTCCAGGGAGTACATGCTCAGTGCCCTCAACCTCTCCTTGTATGCCTTACCCTGATGACCCATTATCATCTCTGTAGCCCTCCTCTGGACCTTCTCCAGCAGGTTTATGTCCCTTTTGAGGTGTGGGCACCAGTACTGAACTCCATACTCTAGATGTGGTCTTACCAGTGACCTGTACAAGGGTAGTATAACCTCCTCTCTCCTACTACTAATCCCCATAGATATGTATCCTAGCATCTTGTTTGCCTTTGCTGCTGCTTTCTTGCACTGTGTGGAGTGCTTCAGGTCACTAGTGATCGTCACTCCCAGGTCCTTCTCCTCCTCTGATGCAGCTACTTGGACTGCACCCAGGCAGTACTCTGTCCTGGGATTCTTGGTTCTAATATGCACAATTTTGCATTTCGTGGCATTGAAGCTGAGCTGCCAGATCCTGGACCACCTCCCCAGCTTTTCCAGATCTTCCTGTAGGTCCTGTATTCCTTCAGCTGTGTCCACTCTCCTGCAGAGCTTGGTGTCATCTGCGAATAGGCACATTTTGCCCTTAATGCCATCCCCAATGTCACTGATGAAGACACTGAACAACACCGGCCCAAGCCCTGAGCTGTGCGGGACCCCACTGGTTACCTCTCTGGTACCAGATAACCCCCAACAACCACCCTCTGGGTTCTGTCCCTCAGCCAGTTTTCTACCCATATGGCCATCTTTTCCTAACCCTGAGATCCACCAACTTCCTGATCAATCTTTGTGGGGCACAGAGTCAAAGGCCTTGCTGAAATCAAGATAGGGATGTCTACCACTTGGCCCCTGTCTACTGTCCTAGTGACACAGTCAAGGAAGCCAATCAGATTCATTTGACATGATTCCCCCCACCATGAACCCATGCTGCCTCGCATCCTGGAGACCATGCTCCTCTAGATATTCCACCAACCTTTCCTTTAGTATGGTCTCCATGAGCTTGTCCACAATGGAGGTCAGACTGACTGGTCTATAATTCCCTGGGTCATCCTTGGGACTGCTTTTGTGGAGGGGGACTACATATGTTGTTCTCCAATCCTCCGGTACCTGCCTGACTCTAGTGAACTATTAAATAGGTCTGCCAGTGGCCCTGCCAGCTCCTCAGCCAGTTCCTTCAGTACCCTTGGATGTACTCTGTCCGGGTCTGGTAATTTGTCCACTTTCAATGCCTGCAGCCCCTCCCTCCCTCTATCCTCCTTTATCACTACATCTATGTCCCCCTCCCACACTCTTCTTTTCCCTCCTGAAGGCATTGGTCCGTCGTCCTCCCTGGTGAAAATGGAAGAGAAGTATTCATTTAGTATCACTGATTTCTCCCCTCATTATCCTCCACCCACTCCACCCCTTTCTTAAGCCCAACAATCCCTTCCTTCTTGTCCCTTTTCTCAGTTAAACAGCAAAAGAAAGCCGTCTCCCCGATCTTAACTCTTTAAGCTATCTGCAGTTCCTTCTGTGCCTTTGCTCGCCAGACTTTCTTACTTGCCTCACTAGCCAACCTTAGGTAATTTCCCTATCCACCTCTCTCTTGGTCTTCCTGAATTTTCTATAGGACAACCTCTTTTCTCTTACTGCCTGGACAACCTAAGAACTGAACCAGCTGTGCGCTTTGGCCCTTGTGTTCTTTCCCCTGAGCCTAACACACTCATCTGTGGCAACCAGTATCCCTTCCTTAATGATGGACCACCATTGGTCCACCAGATACCTGCTCTGATGCCCATCAGATAGCTCCTTAGCACTTCGTCCATTTTCCTGAAGTCCACCCTCCTGAAATCCAAGATTTTGGTCTTAGTCGGGATGCTTTCTCTGCCCTTTTCCAACTGGAACCACACTGTGCAATGGTCACTTCAACCCAGTGGCTCCCTGACCATTATTTCCTGTACATGCTCCCCATTTGTAAGCACCAGATCAAGAACTGCCTCAGCTTTTGAAGTTCCCATTTGTGAGTCCTTGACTGTGACCTGTTTAGGGTATCGGCCAAGGTGTTTTGGACTCCTGGAATATGGACTGCAGTGTACAATAGGCCGTGGTCTAGTGCCCAGAACCACATTCTCAGGGCCTCCCAACAGAGAGTATAAGAGTGAGTGCCCCGGATTGTTGATATAAAAAACAACTGACATATTGTCTGCCTGAATCAACAGGGGGCCTGGACAGAGGTCCATCTGAAATGCTTGCAGAGTGTATAGAACTGCCTCATTTCTAGGACACTGATGTGGAGGGACAGTTCTAGTGACGACCACATCTCCTGTGTCTGCTGATCTTGAAAAATAGTCCCCCCCCATCCCAGGCTCGAGGCATCAGTTGTCAGAACCTGAGAAGGGGGATTTCTTTGAAAGGGGGTTCCTAGTTCCAGATTCTGGGGAGAGATCCACCACAAAAGAACTTGGACCACAACCCTGGAGATCAGGACCGGCTGGTCAAGATCATCCTCCCTTTTATCCCATTGCACTCTGAGGCATCACTGTGGAACCTTCATAAAAAGGCATGCTGAGGGAACTGTCACTATGGCAGCTGCCATGTGACCTAAGAGCTGAAGCATGGTCTGAGCTGGGACCTGGTGAAGAGACCGAAACCTTCTGGGCCAACGACTGAAGGCACTCTGCTCTGTCTGGTGGGATGAAAGCCTTCCCTTGCTCCGTGTCCAGGACTGCCCCTATGTACCATAGCCACTGGCATGGCCACAGGGCCGACTTGGGCATGTTCAGAGTAATCCCTAGGGAGCTGAACAAGCGCAAGGTATCCTCCAGAGTGCCCAGAAGCTGATCCTTTGTAGAGTTACCATCCCTAGCCAGGATCTGTGTCCCACATGCACACTTGGACTTCCATCGCTGAGAGGTGGAGGACAGTGAAGACATGCACTGATGAAGCGATTCTAAAAAAAAAAACTGCAAGAGGTTAAAGAATCTACAAAAAAATGGCAGTCGACTGGTAGCAGGAGGTGTCTGTGGAGCCGATGTGCATGGGTTGAAGGCGGGAATAGAACTGAGGTGTGGCTGGGGACCTTCCCCTTTATACCACTGGCAGACATCTGAGGCGGTCCGACATTGGGGGCAGTCCCCACTGAGTACTTCTAGCTAAGTTTTTTCCGTGGGGTCCTAGTGCCTGGCAGCATAGTCCTTATGGTATAGCCTGCTGCAAGAGCTCCAACTCTAACTAAGATCTACTTGATGAGGCAATGAAACAGGCCATTGGGTTTACAAAGAATTTCCTTGTTAACACCCAAAACTAGAAAAAAAAGATTGCCAAGAGACATATGTAACAGTATACAGTTATCTGGCAAGAACAACTGGCAATACAATAGTAAAATACTGGCCAATTTTGATGAGGAATGAGAGACTAACAGCAACTGTAGGATCAAAGTTAAAACTCTCTTTTAGTAAATGGAAGAGCCTGGAAGAAAATCTGGTCCATAGCCAGTACAGCAAGAAAAACGAGTAACAAGCAAGGCAGCTTCCTACAGTGTACATCCCTAAGGCTTTCTATAAGTGTGGTTCTTATGTTTTTCATTATGCTATTCAGAGCAAGACCCATTTTGCACTCTACCCTAAGGAGTGAGATTAAAGGAATTTGTGAGCTGCACCACTACACCCTTGACCTTGATATTCTTAGATCTTACTTCAAGAGGGTTCCTGCAGTAGGTCATAACAGATAGGACTGTGCCCTCTGGTGTCAGGACCACACAGCAAACTTTTTCAGCAATGCCTGGCGGGGGATCACCCACCCGACATCACATGACAGACGTCAGCATGACCCTATATAGTGGGTGGTTCCCCACATCCGCCCTCCAGTTCTTTCCCACCATCAACCTGCACAGAGTACCTCATGGTTACACTTGCCCAGCCATTTGCCCTTTTCCACTCGATTTCTCGCTTGATTAACTTAGCTTTTATTTTCATTTATGTCTTCTCCACCGAAGATTAAGACGAAGAAGAAGTGCAAGGAGTGTGGCTCCAAGATTCCTCATAAGAACAGCCACTTTTGATGCCTCTTTTGCTTGGGCCCAGAACACGATACTGTGGCCTGCTCTGGCTGCCAGCCCTTCAACCAGACCACTTGGAAAAGGAGACAGCAGGCCCTGGAAGCCCATGTTTTGAAGTCTAGAATGGCTTCGCTTGAAAGAGAGATGCAGAAGCTTAGGGACACTGCATCTTCCCCTTCTTCAGAGTCTAAAAAGAAAAAGAGAAACATCGGGAGAAGGATCGTTCTGAGGATCAGGACCAAGGTGATTCCAGTAGGCCCTCAACCAGCAAGACTGCTCCCCTGCCGCCTGCCCTACTGGTTCTTCAGCCTGCGCCCGGGGCTCCTCCAGGTACTTCAACTGCTGCTTTTCTCCTGATATCCACCGGTAAGTCATCCGCCAGGCTCCTCCGGTGAATGTCCAGTTGTTGCCGATAAGTCAGCCCCCGGCTCCCCCGGGGCCTGCCCGGCTGCTAAGTCAAGTCCCCACGGCTCTGTTGGGACTTGCCTGGCCTCTACCGGTAAGTCAGTCAAGGGTTCTTCCCTCCACCACCTGGTAACCTCTTCATCCAATAAGCCGTTCATCTCCGACGTCCACCAGACCCTGCTCTCCCACTGGTGGCTCACGCCATCTCACCCAATGTCCGGACGAGCACTGCTATGGCAGTTAGCCATTCTTCCCCCACCCAGACTTCACCTGGGTGGGAACCTTCCCTCCCACCTTCCCAGGTGGTCCCTCTGACTCCCGTAGTCACCACCAGTTCAGAGAAGGGGACAGGATCCCTGGTGGTGGTTCCTCCTCCAACCCACCCCAGTGTCAATCCCTCCAATACCTGCAGAAGGCCCCAGTCCAGAGGCTCTGATGACGACTTCTAACGTCCCCGTCTCACTCTCTGGATCGTCAGACCCTTCGTTAGGTCTCCTTACGTCTGCTCTGCCTCTTCTACCGTCGGAGACTGTGATGTGTGTTTGGTCTGCCCCTCCGTCGAGGCCCTCACGTCCGATCCAGACTACTGCACTGATCTGTACATGATTGTCTCCTCCATCGGGACCCTCATGTCTGATCCAGACATCATCTTTATTTTCGCTGGATCCAACATTGCCTACCTACACGATGGCTGGTCTGACGACTATTCCCTTGACATCAGCCCCTCTCTCGTCAAGAATCCTTATGCAGGGATTTACACCTGGACCCTCTTGGCCTTATGTTTCAGGCTTCTTCCCTCACGGCCCTATGTCTGCTTATCCTCCATCAGGTCCTGCATCAGACTTCCTCTATTCGGGGTACCCTTCTTACCAGGGTTACCATCATCACACTTTTCATGGACAGGGTGCTCCAGGCTACCACTATCCACCTGCCCATGTTCCTCCTCCACTCCCACCTCCACCCACTCCTGCTCCTCAGCAGGATTTTCAGACCTTAAGTCATTCATAGTGGAAGGGGGCCAGATCTGAGCTGGTGTCCGATCTTGAGAAATGCCTCCCAGCCCCAGTGGTTACCCCTCCACCACGGTCTCTACTGCCCATCAACTCGGTTCACTCGATGATGCACATGTCGGGAACCCATCCTAAGGAGGTCGTTCTCCCTGACTTTAAACCCCCCGATGATGATTTCATCCATTTCTGGGGGAGAGTCACTGGAGGATTCCTCCGTGATCAAAGGGATGGATTCTCCTAAGTCTTCCCCTTGAGGATCCTTCTTTTACTGAGCTCTTGCGGATTATCCAGCAATCCAGTGACTGGAATGTAGAGAAGCAGGATCCTTTGAGGAAGCGCCTCGCAGAACATTTAGATATGGAGTCTACTTCCCCGATCACCGTCCCCCCTTGGATGGCTCGTCGTGAAGACCTCACCAATACTATCTGGCAGCTGCTGCACTCTATCCTGGCAGTTCCTAAGAAGGCAGACTGGATCTACCATGCTCTGGAGGGAATTTCCTTCCTGGACGCTCACCCCAAGGCAGATTCAGTCGTCAGTGCTGTGGCACATGACCATTCGGCAGCACCTAAGCATATGAGCACTTCTCCTCCAGATAAGGAGTCTCGGCAGCTGGACCAGTACAGCAGAAAAGTTTATTCTTCTGCCACAAGCGCTCTTCGCGCCCTTAATTATGTAGCGTACATGGTGTACTTCCAAAAGGCAACTATAGCCAAACTTGAGTCCCATTTATCCAGGCCCTGAAGTCTTTGCAACCCAAGGATGAGTTGGTCAAAGACATACGCTTGACAAATATTTTGTGCCACCACGTGCTAAGGGTTACCTATGACACTGTGGATGCAGTGACCCACGGCAGTGTCCCTCAGGCCTCACTAATGATGTCCAGTCTGTGATCCAAGATGTCCCTTTCAGAGGCTCAGTCCACTTCAGAGGGGACGCCAAAGGCATTATCATGGGCCTACAAGACAGCGGCCAAGCCCTGAGGTCCATGTACAGATTGGAAACCCAGAGAAAGCAGCCCTTTCAGAGACAGACTAAGAGTCAGGGAAAACAACCCTTCACTCAGCGACAGGAAAAAAGGCAGGCCACGGGCGCCCCCTTCTTGTCCCCTCCCCCGCCACAACATATCAGCATGGATCCAGGGGTCCTCCTCTCCATCAACCCTCTGCTTCCTGACTGGCTAGCACCTCCCCCTCCTCTGCTTGCAAGCCAGGAGCCGGTGGGAGGAAGGTTCGCCCTCCATGGGCAGGAAAGGATGGACGTGACTTCAGATGAATGGGTTCAGCAGCTCGTATCAAAAGGGCACACTCTGGAGTTTCTGGAAATTCCCCCAGACTCTCCTCCAGGTCGCTTGCCTTACTCTCCTCATCAAGCTCCTCTAGTCAAGGAGGAAATAAGGTCTCTATGCCAGAGGGGCAGCCATAGAGCCCGTCCCTCTGCCTCAAAGAGGGAAGGGATTCTATTCCCACTTTTTTCTGGGTCCAAAAAAGACAGGCGACTTCAGACCCATCCTGGATCTCGGCAGCCTAAACCTTTACATGGAGTACAAAAGGTTTTGCATGCTGACACTGCAGAGCCCTGTGCCCCTTCTGCAGAAGAATCAGTGTCTTTGCGCACTGGACATGCAGGATGCTTACCTGCATATACCAGTGTTCCCAGGCCACTGCTGTTTCCTGCAGTTCTGCTTCCAAGGGGAGCACCATCAGTTCATAGCCCTCCCCTTTGGCTTTTCCTTGGCATCTCGGGTTTTTACCAAGTGGCAGCAGCTTTACACCATCAGGGGATAGCAGTTTTTACCTACCTGGATGACTGGCTGTTGACAGCTGCATCCAGGAACAGTCTGCTGGAAGCTCTCTCATGCACTTTGGACCTTTTTTCTCACCTGGGTATCACGGTCAACTTCGTGATATCAACTATTACCCCTTCCCAGAACCTTCAGTTCACTGGGGCCATTTTGGACACGGTCCAGTGCAAAGCTTTCTTCCCCCCGGACAGGGGCAGAGACTATTCGAGAGCAGGTCAATGTTCTGATCTCTTCCAGATACCTTCCAGCTACAGCGTGGTTACGCCTCTTAGGAAAGATAGTGGCCTCCATCTCCACAGTCCCATTTGCCAGGTTGTGTATGAGGATCACCCAGTGGACCTTGCAGGTCCAATGGGATCAACGCTTGGACGACCTGGACCATCCGGTTCTAGTCTCCAACGCAGTACAGAGGAATTTACTCTGGTGGTTAGATCCTCTGAATCTTTCGCAGGACCTTCCATTCAAAAGTCCCCCGCCGCTTCAGACTCTCACCACAGACGCGTCATGTCTGGGTTGGGGAGCCCACCATACCCAGGGATCACGGTTCCAATCAGAAATGAATCTCCACATCAATATTCTGGAGATGAGAGCAGTTCTTTAGCCTCTTCAGGCTTTTAAGCCTATTCTGTCAAAAGGATCACTGCTAATCCAGATGGACAATATGTCGGTAGTCTGGCATATCAACAAACAGGAGGGCACCTGATCGTACCCCCCATGCAGGGAGGCAATGCAGGTGTGGAACTGGGCAATTCAGCATGACTTATTTCTCACTGCTGTACATGTCACAGGAGTTCTAAATGTCCTGGCAGACAACCTCAGTCAGACCTCGTCCCTCGCCCACGAATGGGAACTCAGTCAGGAGGTAGCAGATTCTCTATTTCTGAGATGAGGTCACCCAGACTTAGATCTGTTCACCTCCCAATTCAACGCAAAGCTTCCCAGCTTTTGTTCACTCGTTCCAGAGCATGGTGCTTTCTGGCATGATGCGTTGTCACTTTGTTAGACAGGAAGGTACTTGTACGCCTTCCTTCCCTTTCCCATTCTGCAGAGGGTTCTTCTAAAGCTCCAGGCAGAGGGAGCCCGGATGATCCTGATTGCTCCCCTCTTGCCGAGACCAATCTGGTTTCTGCTCCTGCAGCAGCTCTTAGAAGAACCCCCAGTTCCTCTTCCTCTCAAACACGAACTGTTGACCCATGATCATGGCAGGTTAGTGCATCTCGGGCTCTGGACCCTGCATCTTCATGCATGGCTTCTACAGACATAATTAAGTCTTGATTTGGGGTCTCACATAAGGTTGCTCAGGTCCTGGTAGAGGCCAGGAAACCCTCTACCAGACCGATCTATGCCATGAAATGGAAGCGTTTTTTCATTTGGGCAGCGCCTAAGGGCTGGGACCCCTTTATGTGCTCGGCTCCACAGATTATGGAATATCTGTTGCACCTGTCTGTTCCCGGTCTATCTTACTCCTCCCTCAAGGTCCATCTGTCAGCCATTTTGGCCTATCGTGATTTGGTAGGGGGGAAAACCCATGGCTCAGCTGGAAATCTCTAAAACCTTTCTTAAAGGGATTCTCCATCTGAAACCCCCTATCCATAACCCCACCCCACCTTGGTATTTAAATTTTGTGATTGAGCAGCTTACGCTTCCCCCTTGATGAGCTGTGACTTGTGCTATCTCTCCTGGAAGGTGCTATTTTTGGTTGCCATTACTTCTGCTTGAAGAATTTCCAAGCTTCAGACCCAGATGTGTAAAGAGCCTTATTTGATTTTTCATAAAGACCAGGCGTTCTTACGAACCAATCCTAAGTTTCTTCCCAAGGTGGTTTCAGAGTTCACCCTCAATCAGATGGTTGAACTCCCGGTATATTACCCTAACCATTCTAACAAAGATGAGGCTCTCTTTCATAATCTAGACGTATACAGGATCCTGAGATATTAAGTCCACAGGACTAAAAGCTCTAGAAAGTCAGATCAGCTTTTTGTTTCCTTTGTCCCCAAATCCGTGGGTTCAGTGGTATCTAAGCAGTGCTTATCCAAGTGGCTAGCTAACTGCATTCACTTCTGTTATCAGAAGTATGACAAACCTCTGCGGGGGGAGATCAGGGGTCATTCCACTCAAGGAATAGCAGTGTCCACAGCCTTCTTGTGAAATGTTTCTGCAACACAGATTTGTGCAGCAGCTACCTGGAGTTCAGTCTATACCTTCACGATGCATTACAGTCTGGACATTGCCTCTAGGCATAGGGCCGGGTTTGGCCTAGCCATTCTGCAGGGCCTATTGCCTAAGGCCGGTCCTGTTCTATTCTTTCAGTTGCTCCTCCTCCCGTGACTCTCTCAGTCTCTTTATGAGCAACTGCTTAGGATTCAGTTCTATCTGTTATGACCTACTGAAGGAACCCTCTCGAAGTAAGACAGTACAATTATGTAAGAACTTACCTTAACAGTAGGTCTTCAAGAGAGATTCCTGCTGTAGGTCACATTTTCCCTCCCACCTTCCCCCAGTTTTTGCATTTCTTTCTGCATTTTTGTAACTGGGCTCCAGGATTTCATCCTTTCTCCTGTCTCATCCTACTTGGATCTCCGACAGGAGAACTGGAGGGCGGGCATGGGGACCGCGCACTATATAAGGTCACATTGACATCCATCACGTGATGGGTGGATGGTCCCCTGCCAGGCATTGCTGGAAAAGTTTGTCGTGCGGTCCTGACGCCAGAGGGCGCAGTCCTATCTGTGATAACCTACTGCAGGAACCTCTCTCGAAGATCTACTGTTACGGTAAGTTTTTACGTAACTGTAGTTTTTACAGTGTTTTACTCCACTAATAAGTGTCTGTATTACTCCTGTCCCTGCTTAGTACCATGTGTTGCTGTGCTGTCACTGGACCCTTGTGAAAACAGGCAGTATTGCTCACATACCTTTCCAGTATAAAAAATAAAATTGAAATTTTTGGTTTATGCCCTGTGGCATAGCCACAGAAAGGGGTATGCTGGTAGAACCATGCATCAGTTGAAAGTGCCCCTCAAAGAACATACAAGATCAACATTATGGGGGTATGTGTGATTTTGTATTTCTCTGAAATCTAACTTTATTGACAATGCCCTTTTTGGGTAACTCCTGCCCCAGTGATTTTGTGCTGAGATCTGTCTTTTTAGCTTGTTTTATTTTGGGCCCATCGTGACCCAAACCCATAAGACCTAGTTTATTTCTCGTTGTTCCCCTGGGGTGAGATACTAACAAGGCACATTTATAAATCCTGGGTAAGCCGAAGCACATGTTTGTGTCTTTTGTTCTCAGCCTTTGCAGATTGTGTTAAGAGGCCCTCTGGCACCATGCGTTCCTGCTTAAAGCATCACTATCCTAAATGTTCATGGTTATTTGCACATACATCCTATGATGTTTGGCATTATGGGGATATGTGTGATTCTGTATTTCTTTAAGATCAAATGTGAATGATAAACTGGATATCCAGTTGCATTACTATACAAGAACTATTTATTCTATTTGTAATTCTGTACAGTCTGTCCCTCATCCCTTTTCATAACTGTCTGCATTTTTCATCCCCTTACTTCCCATTCCCCACTTTCTACCCCCAATCCGCCCCGTTCCACCTCTCCCTTCCTCCTCCATCCCATTCATGTCACTACAGCTTCAGGTAGTGAGCAATGTGTTTAAGTATTTTGTTAGATTAGGATACGATAGTCATAAATAAGGACCTGTATTGTACAGTACTTGTAATCTTGCAATTGTGTTTCAAAGTGTTGTTCACGACAGGTATACAAGGCTGTAAAACATCCTACCTAAATGTTAACTAATGCTCTAGTTTTGTAATTCTCACATCATCACTTAAAGAACATCCTTTATTTAAAGCTGGAATTGAAATCTTGTCTCTGCAACTAACAAAGAGGCATTTGGACCTCGAAATGCTTAAGTACTTAAGCAACTGTGGCCTTTAAATTAACCCTTGCAGGGCCGCTGACTGATACATCAGTCCAAAATTCCTATATGTTCTAATTCTGTTGGCAGCCTAAAAGTTAAGCACTCTGGACTCAACTGCATCCTGGTCTTTTTGTAAGGGACACTTTTAGCAAGCATATGAATGCTGTCCAGTGTGTTTGGTCTTATCTGGTGGGTGCAGCACTTCTTCATTGATGTGCTGTAGTTTGGGCTGGCTGCCCTTGTGCTTGTAACTGACTCCTGCAACACGTCATAATCATGTTTCCCCATTTCTAAACTGAAAGTTGCCCTAGGTGCACAGTTTCATGAGGTGCATGGTTCTAATCCTGGCGATTTAAGGTTCATGGGGCTTGAATAAGTGGCACCACTAACAAGGGGGTGTAACAGACTAGTCAGTTACTGCAAAGTGAAAATTGATGGATATTCTGCCTACAGAGACTTAAGCCATCTGGTCTGAATTATGAGTTTGATTTCAAGGTCTTTTTGTAATGTGTAGTATTACACTGGCTCCAGTATTTATCCAAATGAACTGCATTACTGTGATATTGTGTGAATAATGTATTAATATGAACTATTTTCTCCCTGTTTTGCATATTCATTTTATTAAGAAACCAAATGTGCTTCTGTTTGTTTTCTTTATAGAAATATTTCATTATGTCAAATGATGTTCTGGGAAGTGGGTATCCCCTGCAGGTGAAATGTATGCAGAAATTAACAGAGTGGGATCACCTACTTGAAAAAAGATTACATACCAGACATTACTTTTTCTCATTCTCTCTGATTGCCCTTTTGATCTTTATTTTCTAAGTTTTTTTTAGCATTAAAAATGAGAACAATGCTACTGGGGTCTAGAAGCATAAAGCGGGTCACTTTATGACAACATTATGAAGTTTTGTTTTTGTAAGGTCGCACCTGGAAACAAGCTGTGGCTTAGTGTGCCTTTCCTGGTTAAACAATTTCCCCTTTCCCGTTTGCAAATAACTGATGTCAGCATTCACAGTTTAGATATCTCTGTATCAATCGTTATGTGTGTTATTTCCCACACCGCTATTTATACTATAATTAATGGTCTCCGTTTTCTCCCATTGCCAAAACCGTGTGTTAAATGCCGTAACACCTGAGTAGGTGTTACGGCATTCACGCGCTCCCTTTGAAGAACAAAGCGCTCGAGACTAAACACAGCGCGACGTTCAAATTGTCCCTGTCACCTCAAGCGGCACTGACTGAAATACACACTTCTCGGGGGTTGCCTCTATACCAAATAGCCTCCAGCAGCCTCGCATAGCCTAGAGTTAAAAAAAAAAAAAAAAAAAAAAAGCCGATTCCAAACACGGAAGGAAACCGAAAGACAAGAGCAGGAAAACCGCAACACAATTCAAAAAAACAAAAAGCGACCTCGGACTTTTCAAACGGAGCCCTTCAATTATATAAAATAAAATATGGGGAAAAGTGTGTTAAAACTCGAATTTAACACACACCCTCTTTGTTGGATGGCATTCATAAACCCCGAGGGCGAATGCCATCCAACAACTCGGGTGTGTGTTAAATTCTCGTAACACACTTCTCCCCATACTTTATCCTATATGTAATGTCTGTTCATTGTATGCTCTGAATTGTTTCTATGACATGGAGCCTTTGTAAAGGACTCACTGACTCAAAGGTAATAATTCCGATTGTTTCAATAAATAAATAAATAAAGATACATGTATTATTATGGTCTTCATATTTTACATGTGGTTTTAAGGGTCGTGCCTGAAAATAGGCAAGATTTGTCTAGTGCACTTACCCGGTCAACAAAAAATAAATAAATAAATAAGGGTTGCGTTGAACTTCTTGAATGCTGCATCTACTGCTGAATACAAACTGATGTATGATTTAACTGCTGATGTCATCAGAATGGGCTGTTACAGAACATGCAAACTCACCAATGGTCCCTGCCCTCCGAAGAAAAGTACAGTTACGTAAGGACTTACCATAACAGCAGACCTTCGAGAGGAGCTCTTGTAGCAGATTACACCATAAGGACTGAAGCCGGCAGGCCCCAGGACCACACAGAAAACTTCTGTCTAGCAGTCTGTAGCAGGAAACCGCCCCGACATCAGCCCACCCCAGACGTTTGCCTGTGGTTTAAAAGGGGCAGTCCCCCAGCACCACCTCAGTTCTCCCGCTGGAGATCCTGGCAAGCACAATAAATGGTGAACCAAGGTCTTCCTCTGAAACAGAGGAAACTGAAAAAGGATGGAGAAGCAGTCACCAGGGGGATGGAGGGAGGGAAAGTAGCACCTGCTGCAAGAGCTCCTCTTGATCTACTGTTACAGTAAGTTCTTACATAACTGTACTATCTCACTTTGAGGGGGCTCTTGTACAGGTTACACCATAAGGACAGAGTCCCAAGCAGTGAGAAGACTGACCCCAGTCAGCTGGAAGAAGGAAGAGATCAGAGTAAAGCTCTCAAGAGAGAAGGCCCTGCAGGATAGCCAGTCCAAAACCTGCCCTGCGCATCGAGGCAGTGTCCAGACTGGAAATCCGAATGAAAGTGTGGACAGGACTCCAAGAAGCTGTTGCGCAGAAGTCAGCAATGGACACATTTCTGAAGGATGCAAATGAAGAAGCTACTGCCCTGGTAGAATGGCCTTTGACTGGGCCAGGTAAAGGCTTGTCATATTTACAGCAGCAATAAACAATACAATAAACTAACCATTTGGATAAACATTGTTTAGAAACTGAAGCCTCTTCTTTTCATGGGGCAAAAGAAACAACCGATTTTTTTTTTCTGACGGCTCAGGTGCAGCCCAAATAACCAAGCACCCAGAGATCATCCAAAGTATGTAGTAAGGCCTTCTCTGAATTGGAATATTCTGGGTAATACACAGGAAGGTGGATGTCTTGATTCAGAGTAAACCCAGACACCACCTTTGGAAGGAACTTAGGATTGGTTCTCAAAGACAGACTTGTCCTTGTGAAAAACTAAATAAGGCTCTTTACACATCAGAGCCTGGAGATCAAAAATCCTTCAAGCAGAACAGCAACTAAAACTAACACTTTCCATAGCAGAAAGCGAAGCTCGCAACTTGTATCTGACTCAAAGGGAGGCAACGTAAGTTTCTCTAAGACAAACAACAGACCCCAAGGGGGAATCGGGTCCCTGATGGGAGGATTCAGATGCAGAATTCCCCACCAGTCTGTGTGGGATAGGTCAAGTTGGCAAGGGTCTTACCTTCGATAGGTGCATGGTACACAGATATGGCTGAAAGGTGCAGCTTAATGGATGAATAACTCAGGCCTGAGTTAGATAACAAAAGAAGATACTCCAGAACGAGAATCTCCTGACAAGTAAAGGGATCCAGCTGATGAGCGGTGGCTCAAATGCAGAACTGCTTCCACTTCATTGCATAAGCAGACCTAGTGGAGGGCTTTCTGGCAGCCACAAGGACCTCTGTTACCTGGGAGGAACCCCACAGTGGACAATAGCGAGGTCTGCAGGAGCCATGCATGAAGGTGCAGTGACCTTAGATCCAGATGGACCAGGGTGCCCTGCTCCTATGGGAGCAAGTTGGAGCACAGAGGCAGGGAAATCAGTAGTTCCACTGCAAGCTGCTGTAGAAGTGGAAACCAAATCTGTCATGGCCAGAAGGGGGCTATAAGAATCATCTCTGCTCCTTCTGACTGCAACCTGAGAAAAACTCTCTACAATGGAAAGGGGGGAAGGCATACAGAAACCTCCCTCTTTAAGACAGGGACAACGCATCTTACCAGAACAACACCAGGCCCTGGATCTAGTAAGCAGAAAGTGGAGAGTTTTCTGTTGGATGGGGACGCGAACAAGTCCAGATCTGAGCGGCCCAGCCTGTCGAAGAGATCCTGGACCACTGCCAAAGACATTCCCTCTCGTGAACCTTGGACCGGGAAAAGCTCAGACTGTCGGCCAAGGTGTTTTGAACACCTGCAACATGCGCAGCAGTCAGGCTCAGGTAATGCTCTATGGCCCAATACCACACTCTCATGGCCTCTCTGCAGAGGATGTAAGAATACATGCCTCCTTGCTTGTTTATGTAGAAGACTATGGATATATTGTCCATCTGGATCTGGAGAGAACCCCGAAGTAGGTTTGTCTGAAAGGCTTAGAGAGCATGCAGTATCGCCCACATCTCCAAAATGTTGATGTGGAGATGCTGCTCCATTGGGGACCATGTCCTCAGAGTCTGACGGTATGCCAGATTGGTGCCACAGCCCTGGCCCAACACGTCCGTAGTCAGAATTTCCCCGAGGTGACTGCGACCAGAAATGAACCCCCTTGGAGAGGTTGGAGGGGTCCAGATACCACATCAAGATCTGTCACACCGAGTTGGATATTCACACAAGAAGGTCCAAGTCATCTGACTGCTGGTCCCATTGGACCCAAAGGTACCACTGGACTACCCTCATTTGCATGCGAGCCAGTGTACTGTTACGATGGCTGTGCCATATATCCCAGCAGCCTGAGAACTGTTCTGGCTGTAACTTGGCGAGACAACGAGACCACCTGAGCCTGAGTCTGAAGGCAATCTGCTCTGTCTGAAGGAAGAAAGACCTTGCCTTGCTCAGTGTCTAAAATCGTCCCTATGTATTGTAGTCTCTGACGTGGCCAAGGGGAGGATTTGGGGAGGCTGAGGATTATCCCCAGATCCTGAAATAGAGAAAGAGTGGCCTCCATGGTTCTGAGCAATTGCTCGTTGATAGGGGCTGTAAGACGCCAGTCGTGTAGATAAGGTAAGCCATAATGGCCTTCCATCCTTAAGGCTGCTGCCACTACTGCAAGGCACTTTGTAAAGACTTGCATGGCCAAGGACATTCCAAATGGTAAGGTCCGAAACTGGTAATGGTTTCCTTGGAAGTGAAAGTGAAGGAACCTCCTGTAAAGTGGAAACACCAAGATGTGAAAGTAAGTGTCCTACATGTCCAGGGAACAAAGCCAATCCCCCGATAAAGTAAGGAGAGAAGGCCGGGAAGAGCGACCATCCTGAACCTTTTGTGCTCTATAAATTTATTCAGGCTGCTGAGGTCCAGAATGGGACGCAGATCTCCCATTTTCTTTGGAACCAGGAAGAAATGCGAGTAGAATCCCATCCCCCCACTTTGCTGGTGGGACAGGTTCAATGGTCTGTTTTCACAGAAGCTTTTAGATTGCTTCGTGAATCAAGGCGAGATGGGCCTGAGGGTAATGGGAAGGAGGTGGAGGATTGTGCAGGGGAATCTCCAACAATTCTAGGGTATGCCCCGATCCACTTATTGCAGAACCCACTGATCCGAGGTTATCCTGTATCTCACTGTATCTGTATTTCATTGTACTCTCCCGGGTCATACCTGAAAATAGGCATATCACTTGTCTAGTGTACTTATCTGGTCAACAAAAGCTAAATTAATAAATTCTGCGCCAAAAGTCTATTTTTTTCATGGAGAGGATTATGGATGCATGGAACAGCCTTCCTGAGGAGGTCGTTGAGTCAAGAATAGTGTGGGAATTCAAGAATGCATGGGACAGACATAAGGCAGTTCTAGTGGAGGGTAGGAGGAAGTAGGCTGTTGGTTAACTAGGATCTACAGCTTATCCATCAGGTAGGAAAATGGACAGACTAGGTGGGCCAAGTGGTCCTTATCTGCCATCAAATTCTATGTTTCTATGTTTGAGGGAGAAGTGACTCCCCACCGCCTCCCCCAGGGATTCTGCTACAGGAGGGAGGTAAGGAGTCAGGCAGAGGAACAGGGGGACAGGCAACGCAGCCAGTGAGATTCTGGGAGATCTGGGCACTGAACCTCCTGTGGCTTGGGAAGTAGCCTTTCTCTTAAGGGCACACCTGGGCAGCTGACCTCTAGGTTGTTGCTTGGAGTTATGACAAAAAGGCTGTCACTGGGATGACTTAGGCTGAGACCGATACAGAGTATGAATTGAACAGCTACCTTACCCAGCTCTTGGAGGGAGTGATGACATTCTGAGAATCCTCGCCAAACAAGATGGGGCTTCTAAGCGGGGCATCCAATATCTTACACTGGACATTGGGGCAAACCCAGAAACCCTAAGCCATAAGTGGCAGCATAGGCAAATTCCCATAGCTGCAGCTCTACCTGCAGAGTCCGCAGAATCATAGGAGGCTTTAGGAGGCTTGGAGTATGTGGGTCCCCACATCAGAGCCCAACTTGAGAAGGTGCAACAACAACAGCCTTCCCAGTGAGGTCCAGCTGAGCCTGTGTCACCTCAAAAGCCTTCTCCCACAGGGCATTCTGATACTGAACCATGTGGTCAAGGAAGTTTAGGGAATGGATAGCACATGGGGCTGAGGAGTAGACCTTTTTGCAAAAATAGTCCATCTGCCTCGAGTCCTTAGCAGGAGGCTGAGTGCTGAGGTGCCTGGGTCATTTTGAACGGTCATGGGTCACGACAATAACAACTGAGTCAGCCTCCGGATGCTCCCCATAAAAAGGTTAATTTCTTGGAGAGCTATACAGGTAATCCACCTTTTTGGACGTCGCTGGTGTTGTTGATGGATGCTTCCAAGCTGCCTTATTGACATTCTTGAAGGAATCTATCAACGGGGGGACTACTAGAGGTAAGGATTCCTTCTTGCGAAAGAAAGTGGCTAGCTGACGTCGCTCGGGGTCCACTTCCTGTGTCCCAGCCCATGAGGGCCTGGATGCGCCTCCTCACATGCATGAAAGTTGGGTCATCTGGGGGTGACCACAGGGTATTCTTGGGCTCCTCCGGCTCTGATGGGATATCTGAATCTCCAGAGTCATAGTACAAGGTGGAGGAGAATAACCCCCACCGACTCTCCTGAATCCAGTGAGGGAGAGGGTGGGTGCCAAGGCCTATGCCTTTTTTTTTTTTTTTTTAAACTTTATGAATTCTCTCCTACCTATTAGCCTCTCTCCTGCACGGTCTCTCGGAGGGTTGGCTCTGCCCGTCCAGCCTGAAGCCCAGACATCCACACTCCAGTTGCGAGACCCCCCACTCCATGTGCAGCCTTACCCTAACCCCTCGGATCAGAGTCCCCCAAGGAAGGACCGCCACACTCCTTACCAGTGCTCTATCCATAGTGCTGGAAGGCTGCTGCTACTGAAGGAGGGACCGAAATGGACTTCCTGGTGCCTGGCGAGGGATGTGGTTCCTGCTGCTAGCTTTTGGTAGAAAAGAATCTTGCTTTAAGAGCAATAAGCAGCTGACTAAAAAGCTAAAATTCTTCTTACTAATAGAACACTTCTATATCAGCAGAGTCAGTGCCTGTTGGGATTAAGCAAACAGATGTTTTATTAGAAGCGGGGGGGGGGGGGAGTGTCATTTAGGGTAAAAAAAAGAAAAAGAAAAAAGTCAGTCAGTGTGTGTTTCTGTGTTGGGGAAGGGGACTATATCAACTTAGTTTGATAAATCAGGAGGAGAGCAGAGAAGATTATTGGGGGCGTGGCTTAGGCAGTAGAAAAGCTGGTGTCTCCAATTACAGCTTCCTGCTGCTAGCTTTTGGCAGAAAAGAATCTTGCTTTAAGAGCAAGCAGCAGCTGACTAAAAAAGCTACAATTCTTCTTACTAATAGAACACTTATATCTCAGCAGAAGTCAGTGCCTGCTGGGATTAAGCAAATGGGTACTTAACCTCCAGCTGTACCTCTTCACAATTCATACGCTGTTCTTGCGGAGAGTAGTACCTCTATGGAGGCACCTGCAATGGAGACCATGGAGGATGCTGGGAACCTCCACAAAGGAGACCCACAGGAGGGTGGCACGGGACCCCACAGGGAAAGGAAACAACTCTTGGTGGGAAACAGAGAAACATAGAATTTGATGGCAGATAAGGACCGCTTGGCCCACCCATTTCCCTACCTAATGGATAAGCTGCAGATCCTAGTTAACCAACAGCCTACTTCCTCCTACCCCAATCCCTAGAATTGCCTTATGTCTGTCCCATGCATTCTTGAATTCCCCCACTGTTTTTAACCCCACAACCTCAACAGGAAGGCTGTTCCATGCATCCACAACCCTCTCCGTGAAAAAATAGTTCCTCACATTACCTCTGAGCCTTCCCCCTTCTATCTTCAAACTGTGCCCCCTTGTTCTTGCACATCTCTTTTTCTGAAAGATGCTTGGACTTGCTGATTCCCTTGAGGTACTTGAAAGTTTCTATCATATCCCCCCTGTCCCTCCTTACCTCGAGGGTATACATATTAAGCTCCTTAACTCACTCTTCATATGTCTTCTGGTGGAGACTCAATCATTGGGGAGAGTGAAGGTAAGGTGCCAACCTAACCATGGCTTGGAGGGCGAGGAGGCGAATCTCAGGATCATGGGGAGCAGCTGCACAAGGAGGAGCTGGATGTCATTGTCCACCTAGGGACAAATGACCTGGCTGGGAACGGGATCAGAGCAGGCAAGAGGAGTTTGTAGAGTTGGGGAGGGGCCTTAGACAAGTAGCATGTATGGTAACCTTCTCGGAGGTCAGCAGTGGGATTTCCGCTTGCGACGTCAGCGACCCGGGTTCGAGAGCGGATCCGGGTCGAATCGGAGCGGCAGGGAGGTAGAATCGGCGTCCGATGGGCGGCTCTCCTACTCGGGGAAGGAGGTGCAGGTCAAGCCTCGGGCATAGGGAGACCCTGGTGGAGACCGGGGTTCCGCTACCGGCCGGGCGCCGAGCATGGGGGGGATGGAGCCGGGGCGGCGGACGCTGGCGTCATTGCATGTCCCTGCCTCCTCTAGGGGAGAAAACTGGAGGAAAAAGATGGAGGGCAGGACCGCCGATTGATGAAGCCCTCCCCGGAGAGCCTCACATGGCCGCCACCGCTGCAGGACCCCGACTAGATACAGTCCTGGGGCCACGAAGGTGGCCTGCGGCCCCGCCCTCCGGGAGGGTAAGCCGGGGGTGACCGAGGGTCCTCAGCAGCAATCGGCGACAGCAGAGGTCTCCGGGGGCCGTGACCAGGGTGGACAGCATCGGTGGTCCTGCGGGGGAAAAAAATTAAAAAAAAAAACCTTCTCGGAGGTGCTGCCTGTCTATAGCAAGGGTGATGCCAGGGTACTCCACATTATGGGATTCAATGAATGGTTGAAACACTGATGTGGAGTTTTGGCTTCACTGGGGAGCCATCTGGAAGGATACAGACCTATACTGGCGCAATGGTCTGCATCTGTCCAGGGGGGACCAGGATCCTACGTAGTATGTTTAAATGATTCATTGGCAAGCATTTAAACTAGCCAAGGGGGAAGGCACTGAAAAGGAGAAGGAAAACTGCAGCCTCCCCCAACAAAACATGGTAATTAGCAAGGTAAACACCAAGGTAGAAAAGTTATTAGGGAGCAGGACATGGGTAAATGCAAAAAAAGACAAAGTCTCAATGGCTGAGAGGGACCTGGGGGTGGTGGTGGATGTCAAGATGAACAACTCGGAGACTTGTAGGAGGGCAGCAGCCAAGGCCAACAGGATGCTGGGATGCATCGCTAGGGGGATCACCTCCAGAAGGAGGGAAGTGATACTCCCTCTGTATAACTGCTTGGTGAGGCCACACCTTGAGTACTGCGTGCAGTTTTGGAAGCCACACTTAAAGAGGGGCATTAAACTCCTGGAGAGGGTCCAGAGGGTGGCAACCAAAATGATTTGGGGCTTGGGGGACAGGACCTATGAGGAGTGGCTCGAAGAGCTAAATATGTACACATTGGAAGAGAGAAGGGACCGGGGGGGGAGGAGACATCATGATGGGGTCTTCAGGTACATGAAGAGGTAAGTAGGGAGGAACAGTCAGGGTGCTTCAAAGGAAGGAGGAGGGGCTACTAGGCGCATGGGTGGAAGCTGGAGGGGAAGATTCAGGGGAGAAAGGAGGAGGTGCTACTTCACTGAGAGGGTGGAGGAGCCATGGAATGCACTGCCTAGGGGGCTGGTGGAGGCAGAGACGGTGGAGGGGTTCAAGAGGGGCTGGGACAGGTACAGGGGAAGGGTTCTGGAAGCAAAATCCAATGCAGCAAGAATATCCGGAACTGGGAAGGGAGAAGCCAGAGAAGGCGAGGGGGGCAGCAAGGTAAGCACCCAGGGTGGGGGCTGACCAATCGAGCAGACTCGAAAGACCGTTAGGCCTATTCTGCTGGCATTTTAGTATGTTAGTATGAAGCAAGAACAGGGATGGGGCTAAAAGGGGTAAGTCCATCAACAAATGGAGGGTGATGAGTACCAATGCCCGTTGTCTGTGTGACAAGCTCCCTGAACTAGTGGCCTTCATGGAAGAGGGATGCCTGGATAGTGTGGCAGTCACAGAAAAGTGGTACACAAAGAACCATGACTGGGATGTCAACATACATACACAATCTATAGGAGGGACAGGGAGGGTAAAAGAGGAGGAGGAGTAGCTCTCTATGTAAGGGAAGGAAGCAAAGCAACAGAACTAAAGAGTAAACAGGAAGTTGATAATATTTATAAAATATATAATAATTTATTTAAAAAATATTATTTATAATGATAGAGTATTATTATTATTGATGAGTCACCATGGGTCACCCTGGAGACAGGAAATGGCACCACAATCCGCACAGAGGTTGTATACAGACCCCCATCTCAGGGGGAGGGAATCGACAAGGAAATGATAGAAGGCATCCTTAGAATGGCAGAAAAAGGGGAGATATTGTTGATGGGGGACCTGAATATGTCAGATGTTAACTGGAGCACCTTTGCTTCAGGTACATCCAAGAGCAGGGTCATTCTTGATGCCATACAAGGGGCAAGCCTCAGACAGCTAGTATCGGAAACCACTCAGGAGTGAGCATTCTTAGACCTGGTACTCAAACGAGAATGGAGAAAGGATCTTGGATTAGAAGTGGGTACCCATCTGGGAAGAAGCGACCGCTGAAGAGTGCAGTTCACGATAAACACAGCCATAGAGTCAAGCCATACAAAAGCAAGAGAATTGGACTTCAGGAGGGCTGACTTTGTGAAAATGAGAGAGTGCCTCAAAAAAGCACTAGCAAATGGGCAAGAGGAGGTGTGGAGGAACAATGGGGAATAATCAAACTGCCATCACAGAGGCAACAAGCCTTTGTGATAAGCAAATCAACAAAACAAAACAAAGGAAAAAAACACTATGGTTCTCAAAAGAGGTGGCAGGGAAGGTCAAGAAGAAAAGGACAGCATTCAGGAAATATAAGGAAACAGAGAAGAAGCAGGACAGAGAACTTTATCAGTTAAAGCAGAAGGAGGTAGGGAAGGCAGTCAGAATAGCAAAGGCCTAAACCAAGGAAAAGACAGCCAACTCTGTTAAGAAGGGGATAAACGCTTTTACAGGTACATTAGGGAGCGAAGAAAGACCAAGGGAGGGATACTGAGGCTTAATAAAGGGGAGGGAATGTGGGCAGAGGGTGACAGTGAAAAACAGCAACAGAGTAGATGATCCAGGTGGGGTGGGCAGAATGAGAAGAGATCTAGATAAACTAGCAAAGCGGTCAGAAGAGTGGCAACTGGGGTTTAACGAAAGAAGTGCAAGATCATGCACATAGGAAGAGAAACCCTGAAGCCACCTATAGGCTGGGAGGAGTTGGCAGTCACAAGGAAGAAAGAGACTTGGGCGTCATCATCACCGATGACCTGAAATCATCCAAGCAGACCGCTAAAGCAGTAGGTAAGGCTAGTGGGATGTTGGGGTGTATTAGTAGGGGTATCACAAGTCGGAAGAGGGAGGTAATAATCCATCTTTACAAGACACTGGTTAGGCCCCATCTGGAGTACTGCATGCAATACTGGAGGCCATACTTTCACAAGGACATTAACCAAATTTAGGCTGTCCAGAGAAGGGCAACCAAAATGGTGCAGGGACTGCATCAGGAAACATATGAGGACAAATTAACTGAGCTCAATATGTATACCCTAGAACAAAGGAGGGAGAGAGGTGATACGATTGAAACATTCAAACACCTTAAGGGCATTAACAAGGTGAAAGAGTCTAACATATTTCAATATAACAAAATTAGCAGGACAAGAGGACACAGCATGAGATTAGAGGGAGGTCGATTAAGGGATAATGCGAGGAAGTTATTTTTCACATAAAGGGTGGTAGATGTATGGAACGGCCTACCTCAGGAAGTGGTGACTATGAATACAGTGCAGGGCTTCAAACAGGCATGGGATAGGCATAAGGGAGCAATACAGATGAGTATGAACAGATAGGCCATTTACAGAGCAAAGGCCATTGGCACATTCATAAGGTAGAAAAAGAAATGGGCAGACTGGATGGGACTTGCGGTCCTTATCTGCCATCAACTTCTATGTTTCTATGTTAAAAAGCAGGGATACTGAACGAATATGTCTGCTCAGTATTCACAAAGGAAGAGGAGGGGGAGGTACCTAAACCAAACATAAGAAAAACACTCTGGATAGGAGGGGTCGATAACAGTCCATTCACAGAAGAAAGGGTTCTGAAAGAAATCTTAAAACTGAAGGTGGACAAAGCAAATGGTGCCCTGATGGGATTCACCCCAGAATTTTAAAAAGCCTAAGGGTAGAACTAGTGACACCACTGACTACTCTCTTTAACAAATCATGGGAGGATGGGATGGTACCTGAGGACTGGAGGAGGGCGGATGTGATTCCACTTCCCAAAAGTGGGAGGAGAGCAAAGGCAGGAAACTACAAACCTGTTAGTTTGACCTCAGTGGTAGGGAAAATTATGGAATCACTTCTGAAGGAAAGAACTGATGAGTACCTAGAGGCTAGTGGGGCTCAAGACCCAAGACAGCATGGATTCACAGCGGGAAGGTTGTGTCAGATGAATCTAATATATTTCTTTGACTGGGTGAACAAAGTAGATGACCAGAGAGGGGGCTGTGGACATGGCCTACCTAGATTTTAGCAAGGCATTTGACACAGTCCCACACAAAAGATTAATATACAAGTTAGCCAGCCTTGGAGTGCGTCCCAAGGTGGTAGCCTAGATAAAAACTTGGCTGGACAACAGGATAAAAAGGGTAATAGTAAACAGAGTCCACAGGGAAGAAAGGAGGGTTACTAGCGGGGTACCGCAGGGTTCAGTACTGGGACTGTTCCTGTTTAATGTCTTTATAAGTGAAATTGCAGAGGAACTGGAAGGAAAAAAGTATGTCTCTTTGCAGACGACACAAAGATCTGCAACAGGGTTGATACACAAGGTGGGATGGAAAGGATGAGAAGGGACTTGGCAAGGTTAGAGGAATGGCCAAATGTATGGCAGCTCAGAGTCAATGCAAAGAAGTGCAAGGTAATGCACCTGGGAAACAAAAACCATGGGGAAGAGTACACAATGGGGGTGAGATACTAACAACAAAAATGGAAAGGGACCAAGGGTAATTATATCAGATGACCTAAAGGTGGGCAAGCAATGTGAGAAGGCAGTAACGAGGGCTGGGGAGATACTGGGATGCATAGTGAGAGGCATCAACAGTAGAAAACAGGAAGTTGTTATCCCTCTGCACAGACAGTTGGTGAGACCCCATCTGGAGTACTGTGTGTAGTTCAGGAGACCCCAATCTCCACAAAGACATAGACAGAGTGTAGGCTGTCCAGAGGAGGGCAACCAAAATGGTGCAGAGTCTGCACCAGAAGACATATGAAGATGACTAAAGGAGCTTAATACGTATACCCTCGAAGAAAGGGGGGGGGCATGATAGAAACTTTTAAGTACCTCAAGGGAATCAACAAAGTCAAAGAGGGTAGCATCTTTCAGAAAAAGAGATGTGCAAGAACAAGGACACAATTTGAAGATAGAGGGGACAGCTCAGTGGTAATGTAAGGAAGTATTTTTTCATGGAAAGGGTAGTGGATGCATGGAACAGCCTTTCCGAGGAGGTCGTGGAGTCAATAACTGTGGGGGAATTCAAGAATGCATGGGACAGACATAAGGCAATTCTAGTGGGGGGGGGGTAGGAGGAAGTAGGCTGTTGGTTAACTAGGATCTGCAAATGATCCATCAGGTAGGGAAATCAGCAGACTGGGTGGACCAAGCAGTCCTTATCTGCCGTCAAATTCTATGTTTCTATGTAACCACTGGACCTGCCTTCGTCTACTAATGGCAGGGTTTATTTCTCTTTTTATGTTTCCCCGGCAGCGCAGACATGCAATGACATCCAGCACAGCATGGGTGCGCTTTTGCACCCCCCTGCAGGACTACTTTACCCCCCATGGAACATGCATTGCGTCAGCCGAACCACAAACCACTAGGGCTGTGCGAACCTCTAAAGTTCTACCTCGTGAACTTTCTGAGTAGAACCCAAAAAAGTTCTACCTGGTAGAACCCCATAGAATCCAGTTCTACCAGGTAGAACAGGGTTCTACCATTTATAACCAAGTTCTACCTAGTAAAGCCAGGTTCTATCAAGTAAAACTACGTTCTACTAAGTAAAAAAAACAAGTTCTACTATGTAAAACCAGGTTCTACATGGTATAACAAGGATCTGTAACATAACGCAAAAAAAAGTATTTTACATGGTTCTACTTAATTAAGAAATCCACAGTAGTATTGTTTTTTGTTTGGGAAAGTATGTGCAGTACTAATAATGGTATATACAGTTTATTACTGCAAAGCTTTGGTGCATAGGATTCTGTCTCGGTGCTCAAAAACTTTGCAAAACTTACCATTCTTAAAGTTAGAATCTTAGTACTACATGTATATTCCCAAACATGCAAAATAAAATTTGTGGATTTAATTTTTTTTTATAGTTAAGTAGAACCAGGCAGAATGTGGTTATAGATTGCAGAACCACCTGGTTACCCAGTAGATGATGTAAAATAGTGCTGAAACAGATTTAGCAAGCGATAAATGTCAGGGATGATATATGACTCGTATATTATCCCTGACAACTTTAGTTTTTTAAATCTGGTTACAACTTACAGGCAGCCCAAAGGGATAACCCTCTGGGCCAGCCCAGTGGCGCCGAGGGTTGAGGTGCTGGACGCCACACCTCGCAACACACCGGCAACCTGGGTTCGGGAGTGGGTTTGGGTCGCTGGTGGGTCGGCCGGGGGGAGATAGGGATGAGTGTCCCATGACAGCTCGCCTTCTCCAGGGAGGGAGGAGGCCGCTACCCGCGCACTTGCCTGACTCCGAGCGGAGGCTTGGAATACTGCAAGCCCCAATTGTAGGGGATGGGCAGCTGCTATACAGCATGGACATCGGTGCCTTTTGCCTTGACGTCAAGGATCACATGCTGTAGGGGAAGGAAGAACAGGGGAAAACCCCTACCGGCTCCGGGAAGACGTTGCATGCCTCCGATGTGCCCCGCTCACCAGACCACTTCCTCGGCCCAACGAAAGGAAGGAAGGATGTTGGGGTGTTGAGGCCCCCACCTCATCCCCACTTGGGGGGAAAAACTGAAGCTCCGTGGGGGATCGAGAAGTAGGTTTCCGCAAGCGAGAGGCAGGAGGATGACTCCTTGGATGCCCTGAGGGGTCGGAGTCGGCAGGCAGTAGGGGGGCAAAGAGTAATTAAAAAAAAAAAAAAAAAAAAAAGGGATAACCCCCTGAGCTACACTCTGTTTCAATAATTTTAAATCTTCCCCCACTGTTACACCCAGGTACTAATTAGATCTCAGTTCAAAATGACTGGCGCCCATGATACCTATAGCCTCAGCTGCTTTAGTACCAAATAAGTACATGGACAAAAGTTTAAAGCAGAAAATATATTTAATCCACACAATGTGGTAAAAAGCGAAATGCCACTGCCCGGCCTCTGCACCTTACCTTCCTCAGTGCCCCCAGAAGGAAGCAGGTGTCAAGCACTAGGGCAGTGTGGCGTTTGGCTTTACCACATTGTGGGAATTTAATTATTTTTCTACTTTAAACTTTTGTCTGTGTAGTTATTAGTTTGGGGCTTTCTGTTATTCTGAGTAACAGTCAATATTAGTAATACATTACCCACCCTCGTTTTCTCCTTTCCCTCTAATACACTCTCCTGCCCTGATCCCTATGCCACTCATAGGTAACTATGTCAATATACAGGTTACTTCATTTGTCCCGTCCTCCCAAACACCTGCCCCTTCCTCATCTTTATGCAAAATAATTGAAACCTCCATAACAGTACACCATCTGCAAACTGTCTTTATGATGCCAGGTGCACGGTTTGGTGTTTAACAATGGAGGGCGAATTGTATTTGTTAGAGGAAGTGTCCCGGGGGTTTGGAGGACTTGCAGTTTCGGACGGGGGCTAGGGTAAGATATACAGGTTACTCACCTGTAACAGGAGTTCTAGGAGTGGTATATGTTGTACATCCACACTTGTTGGCAGGTACCTTGTTGCTTTAAGATGTGCCCGGAACATCTTCAAGCTGGTTCCTCCCACCCACCCAGGTGGTAAAACCCTCGGCTCCGCACCATGATGCCAGATCTAGCCCGTTGGAAGCCAGGTTGCGCGTCGAGGTCGGGTGGGTTGTGTGGATGAACAACATATGCCACTCCTAGAACTCCTGTTACAGGTGAGTAACCTGTATTTCTAGGGATGTGGATATGTTGTTCAATCCACACTTGTTGGCAGACTCCTAGCAGTTCTCCGGGAGGAGGGGGGCAAGGCGCGCACCACCCCTGATACTTACTTGGGAAATAAGGACTGGAGAACCGAGGTCCCAAAACCAGCATCCCGGCATGACTCTAGGTCAATGTGGTAATGGGAAATAACGGTGTGTGCTGACTTCCAGGTAGCAGCTCTGCAGATTTCCTGGATAAGGACGTCCCTAGAAGCAGCCACCGAAGCAGCGGTATGGCAGATTGAATGAGCTCTTATCCCTTTGGGTGGCTCCATGCCCGCCAACCTATAGAAGAGATCTATGCAAGAGGTGACCCACCTGCTTATCGTCCACTTGGCTGCAGGTCTGCCAGGTGTGGCTTCAGCGTAGGTGACAAACAGCTGGCGAACCTCTCCCCGAACTTCAGCCGTCCGCTCTTTGTAATAAGTGAGCGCTCTTCTAGGATCCAGAGTATGGAGCCTATATTCGGCCTCCGAGGTGTGATTGGGGTAGAACACTGGCAGACTCAACACCTGATTCAGGTGAAACTCCAACACCACCTTTGGAAGAAATTTTGGGTGGGGGCGAAGGACAACCTTGTCCCTGTGGAAGACCAGATAAGGAGATTCAATGGTAAGTGCCTGGAGCTCTCCCATCCTTCTGGCTGACGTTATAGCTACCAAGAAGGCAGTCTTCCACGACCAGGTGGGAGATATCGACCACCGGTGACGTGGCTTGCCCATGAGCTTGGCCAATACTGCAGTAGATCCCATGGAGATGGAGGTTCTCAATCCGGGGGGGATATGTGATCAAGGCCTTTGAAAAAGCGCCAGACCACCTTCTCCTGCGCCACTGACTGCTTGCCGGCCTACACCCAGTAAGTAGAGATGGCTGCCAGGTGCACCTTAAGGGTCATCGACCAAAGCCCTAGCTGAGAAAGGGACCACAGGTAGTCCAAAATGCTAGCCAACGGACAGGAGGAAGGGTCCAAACCTTTGCCCTGACACCAAATGGAGAATCTCTTCCATTTAAAGGCATAACATTTTTTGGTCGACTCCTTACGGGGTGCCTCGATGACATTGAGGACCTTGTCGGAAAGACCCAAGGCCTGGAACTCTAGCCGCTCAGGAACCTTGCTGACTGAGATCAGGTATGGGCGGGCTGGAAGCCGCCTCGGGAACCTGGAACTGAGGTTGAGGAGATCTGGGTACTAGAACTGGCGAGGCCAGTCTGGGGCTACCAGAATCACCTGGGCCTTGTCCCTCTTCGCCTTGAGAAGCACCTTGTGGATCAAGGGAAATGGAGGGAAGGCATAGAAGAGGCCCATGGTCTACGGCCTCGAGAAGGCATACCCCTGCAGCGAGCACTGCTGAGGGGGGCGGGCATGAAACAGCCTCAACTTCGTGTTCTCCTTGGAGGCAAACAGGTCTACCTGAGGGGTGCCCTAATGGGAGAACAGGTTTTGAACTACCTCCGGCAGGAGAAACCACTCATGAGATGCAGCGCCTATCCGGCTGAGGGTATCGGCCAGACTGCTTGAGGCTCCTGCCACATGGATGGCTAGGAGATCCGCCTCCAGGCTGATCACGAGAGACCAAATGTGGAGAGCTTCCTTGCACAGATGCAAGGAGTGCGTCCCGCCCTGATGGTTGAGATAGTACATGGTTGTGGTGTTGTCCGTCTGGACCTGAACCACTTTACCCCGTACAAACGGAGTGAAGGCGGTGAGGGCTAACCGTATCGCTTGAAGCTCCAGCAGGTTGATGTGGCATCGGGACTCCTGAGGGGACCAGAGGCCATGGGCCTGGAGCTCCCCCAGATGGGCACCACAACCCATCAAAGAGGCGTCAGTCTTAAGGATGAACGTCGGCTCGGGGCGGACAAATGGGATCCCCTCCTGCAGATAAGCTGAGACGAGCCACCACTGCAGGCCGTCCCACATCTTCTGGGTCACGGTTACTGGCTGGTCCAAAGGACAGGAGCACTGAGACCACTGGTGGGCCAGCCCCCATTGCAGGGGACGCATATGCCAGCGGGCCCAACAGACCATGCTGGTGCAAGCTGCCATGAAACCCAGAAGGCGCAGGAAGTCCCGGGCAGGGTGCAATTGCCCAACCTGAAATGACTGGGCAAAGGAGGAATGGACCTCAGCCCTGTCCGCTGGGAGCCGGGCTCTGGCTCGAAGATGGCCCCGCTGCTGGTGCTGCTGGGCCCGACGTGCTGAAGGGGCAGAAGGGAGAAAGGGCTTACACTGTTGCTGGCGGCCTTTGTCCTTCTAGGCAGATGTGACCGAGTCCAAGGTAGCACTGGACTTCTCGATCCTCTGGAGATTGCCCTCCACCCCGGGCCCGAACAAGTTGGTGCCCAAGAAGGGGATGTCTGCCAGCTTGTGCTGGGTATCTGCCATGAAGGTAGAGATCCGCAGCCAAGCTCTGCGGCGCATGGCAACTGCGGCCACTACCGACTGGGCACAAGAGTCTCCGATGTCCAGAGCAGTCTGGAGCTGTTGCTTGGCCACCGTCCTTCTCTGATCCCACACCTGCTTAACCGTCGTTTGAAGGTCAGCCAGGAGATGAGGAACCACCTCATCCAGGGAGCCCAAAAGGGTATGTGAAAAGTGTGCCATCAGTAGAGCTGAGCTAGCCTGTCGAAGGCCTAGGGCGGAGGCAGCATAAACTTTGCACCTGGAATAATCCAGCTTTTTGGATTCCTTGTCCAGGGGCTTCTCTACATCCCTGGCGTTTCCGGAGTGCCTGAAAATGCTATCGGTTACCAGCCCTTCAGCCGAGGGTGCTCTGAAAACCGTGGGGAACCAGTGGGACTGCGTGCTGCGGGCCATCCTGGCGGGCGCGGGACAAGAGGCAGGCCACTGCCACAACTCCAATGCTGGACCAACAAGGGCCTCGGCCACAGGGAAGGCCTCCGTGGGGGAATCCCCTCAGTTCAAAATCTCCGTGAGGGGATATCTGGCTCGTTTCTGCACAGGTTCGAGCTGCATCCCAGTAGACTCTGAGATGAGCCGAAGAATACCAAGGAACAAGGATGGGCTCTCGTCCACTGACAGACCCCCGGAGGATTCCAAGTCGAGCGGCCTGGAATACAGGGAGGAGTCGTTGGACTCCGAGGAGTCTGCGAACAGCTGCCGAATGCCTGAGCCACCCTCCACTAGCCAAGACCAATTGGGGGTGAGGGTGGCCAACAACCTGTGGGGCAAGCCTTGGTTGGGGCCCCAGTTTTCGATTGCGGGGGTGGTGGTTCCACCACAATGGGTGGAGCAGCCGGTTTCAGCTGAGCAATCAGTGCCAGAGTCAGCTCCTCGACCAAGGAGCCGAGGGCGAGAGGCTGCTTCGGGCGACAGCCACTTAACTGCAGGGGAAGGCGATGGAGTCGGCTTGTTGCCGGCCAATAAGAGCTGCTACCACATCATATCCTCACAGCACCGACGCAACTTGCACCGGAGCCTATCCTCCGAAGAGGATGATGAGGAAGAGCAGTAGTGCCGCTTTCCGTGATGTCTGGACAGAGACCGCTGATGGTGGGACTTACCAGACACAGAAGAGGACCAAGAGCGCTGGGGTCGCCGATGGTGGGTCGAAGAGGGGCCGGGGGAAACCCACTCATCCCCCGGCTCAGGGTCCTCGACCAGGGACTTCGGCTCAGAAGGCTGAGGCAAGTCCTCGGTAAGCACTGGGGGTACCGGTGAAAGGGGGCTGTCGGCCTCTCCAGTCAACAGCCCGTCCAACTGGTCAAGAAAAGTCTCGACTGCATCGATGGGTGTCTCGGCCCGGCTGATCTGACGGGGACACCGAAAAGCCAGCAGCCTTAGCCGCAACCTCGACCGAGGTCAATAAGAGACACTTGGGGAGCGAGATCTATCCGCTCCCATGAATGTCGATGGTGGGACTTACCTTTCGGTTCCTTCTACTTTGACCGACTGAAGTGAGTCCCTGAGGGCCCCTCTCCCTTGGTGGAGAGGGACTGACAAAGCTCCCGAAAGGAAGCAGTATAGGAGGAGCCCAAGGAGAGTGGGATAAATGCCAACACCGAGGAAGAAGAAGATGCAGCCTGGGCCGCCTCCTCCTCGAGGCGATTAACTGCTCCAGCTGCTCATGAGCCTGCAACATGGACACACATGTCAGGCCTCCCGACTTCACCAGTGGAAACCATTTTTCGGGTGCCCCAGCTGGAGTTGGGTAGCGGTCTTCAAGAACTGCAGCCGAAAAGGACTTTAAAGATCGCAAAGCCTGCGGATCATGGCCAAGCAAGGCAGTGAGCATGCGTGGCGGCGGGTTGGTCTGAGACATCTTCTACCCGCAAGGGCACCGACTGAAGCCGGGAGTAGATTTAGAATCCATTGCAGCCGCGAGGGAAGGAGAAGACTTAAGTCTCGTGAATTTAAGCATGATGTTTGGTAAAACCGAAAGTTTAGGATCTAGGTCTAGAGACGCAAGAGCACTAAGGAGGGAACCTGAGCTTCCAAGTGGTAAGGAAGATCTGGCGTCATGGGGCAGAGCCGAGGGTTTTACCACCCGGGTGGGTGGGAGGAGCCAGCTTGAAGACTTTCTGGCACATCTTAAAGCGGCAAGGTACCTGCCAACAAGTGTGGATTGAACAACATATCCACATCCCTAGAACAGGGATATTTTTTATTGTCATAATAGTCAATTAGTTCAGTATGTGGGAACAGCATTTTGTAAAATCTGTTTTTTTTTATTTTCATTTTACAGGTTATGATGAAAACAGTTTCTATCTGGTGAATGGTTCCTTCAGATCAAAACATTGAATGTCACTGGGTGCAGCACTGAAACTGGGAATGCATTGTAAAGTTGACATTTTACAGCAAAAACACAAAAAAGATTAAAATTGAATTCCCATCTGGAATTGAACCAGAAGAAGTTATTTATTATTTATTTATTTTATTAATGTTTTTCTTTGTTAACAGCATAAGAAGTATTCATTGAGTGTATTTTCTGTAACAAAAATCCAGTAAAACAAATGGATGGAGAGTTGTGTGACAATGTGTAGTCAGTTCTGGTTATTTTAGCTGAACTGCCATATGCAGTGGTCCTTCAGTTTCTGGTCCTAGTCAGATTGGGCCTTAATAGCACATGAGAACCAGCAGTGGATGTTTGTTTCTGAAATTAATGGAACTCAAGGAAGAAGATGAGGAGAAGACAGGGTGACCCACCAGTGGAGGAAAGACAGCTTGAAAGGCTAGTGGCTAGTGAGGAAGTTGTTATCCCTCTGTACAGACAGTTGGTAAGACTACATCTGGAGTACTGTGTACAGCTCTGGAGACCCCATCTCCGCAAAGACACAGACAGGGTGGAGGCTGTCCAGAGGAGGGCAACCAAAATGATGCAGAGTCTGCATCAGAAGACATATGAAGAAAGACTAAAGGAACTAAAGATGTGTAGCCTCGAGGAAAGGAGGGAGAGGGGGGGACATGATAGAAACTTTCAAGTACCTCAAGGGAATCAACAGAGTCCAAGAGGGTAGCATCTTTCAGAAAAAGAGATGTGCAAAAACAAGGGGGCACAATCTGAAGGTGGGGGGGACAGCTCAGAGGTAATGTGAGGAAGTATTTCTTCACAGAGAGGGTTGTGGATACATGGAACAGGCTTCCTGTGGAGGTTGTAGAGTCAAAAACAGTGGGGGAATTCAAGAATGCATGGGACAGACATAAGGCAATTCTAGTGGGGGGGGTAGGAGGAAGTAGGCTGTTGGTTAACTAGGATCTGCAGCTTATCCATTAGGTAGGCCAAGTGGTTCTTATCTGCCATCAAATTCTATGTTTCTATGGCTACTAGTGGCAACAGAATCCTTCACCATCATCATCATCCTCATCAGCGTGGCATGATGCCATCTGTGTGCTGTCAACCTGCATAAATTTGGGACAGTATATGTTTGTGAACTGAGGCAGGTTCATTTTTATGTTTGCTTGCATGCATGTGCAAGAAACATAGTGCCATCATCTGAGTTTTCGTAGGTATGGCACCCGTCTTCCAGTGCAGTCAGTGTGTTTGCAGATGCAGCCACAGTTCACCAATGAATGCTGCAGCTGGCTATGACAGCAGTTGAAAATGCAGTGCCGTACAGTTCAAAGGCAGAGCTACACTTCAGTGAGCAGCGAGTAGCTACTGCGTGCGCATCGCCCCCGACACACACACACACACATATTTTGTATGTCCGCCCCGCACACACACTGTATGGCCGTGGAAGTGCCCAATCCCCATCGGCTCTGCTCCCCCAACAGAGTTCCAAATTGCCACACTGGGGCCCACCCCAGCATGGCAACAGTCCAAGTATGGCCAATGGGGTGCCCAATCCCCGTCGGCTCCACTCCCCAAACAGCCTTCCAGCTGCCATGCCGAGAGCCCACCCAACATGGCACAAGTCCCGTCGTCCAAGAAATAAAAAAAAAAAAACCTGTAAGAAAAACCTTTCCTCGCTGACTGTCCTGATTCGCTCCCCCACCCTCTGCATCCACCTCCCCACACCCACCTCACGCATACTTACCTCCAGAGCTCGGTCGACAATCTTCGGTGGACTGGGAACATGTCTGCACTCTTCAAAGCCGACCGCAAACTGAGGAAATGCCGGTAAGCTGTATAATGCAATAAACAGGGTTTTTTCAACTTTGATGCATATCTCAGGCATTTTGGGGAATTTTTTCACCAAATTTTCAACATGGGGTTTTTGGGACCCCATCTCATGAATTCTGTCACTGTCATTTTGTTAAATCGGCTCCAAAAGGTGATTTCAAGGCCACTGTGCGGAACCACCTTCCGGGACCGATTTACGAAATGACAGTGTCACAGTTCATGAGGTAGACCCCCCAAAACCCTACAATGAAAATTTGGTGAAAAAGTTCCCAAAAATGACTTTTTTACGAGCATGCGTTGCACTGTTCCTACGCATGCTCGTAAGTTCGCGAATTTTCAATATTTTCACTCCAGATTTTCAACATTGCCATTTTACCACACCTCCTTCTGAGCAGTACAGCTGTCATTTTTTACATTTCTCCCAAAATGCGTTTCCGTGCATGTAGTGTACAATGGCGCAGTCAGTGTGCGAAATCAATGTTCGGGACAGATTAAGAAAATCAAAGTGACACTGTTCATGAGCAGAGGTGTTACAATGGCTATGTTCAAAATTTGGTGAGAAAAATCCATAAAATGACTGTGTTACGAACGACCATTGCGAAGTTTCCACGCACCCTTGTAAGTTCATGGATTTCTAATATTTTCAGTCCAGATTTTCACCACTGGCATTTTTCCACACCTCCTTATGAACTCCAGCTGTTATTTTTCATACCATGGCCGAAATGTGTTTTCACACTTCCAGCGCAGAAATGCATGGTTGCTGTGGGAAATCACTATTCAGGATAGAGTAAGAAAATCACAGTGACACCGTTCATGAGCGGAGGTTCCAAAATGCCTGTGTTGACAATATGCTGTAAAAAATCCCCAAACTAACTGCATTATGGGTGTGCGTTGCACAGTTTCTACACACACTCGTGACCACCAGTTTTTTTTATATTTTCACTGCAGATTTTCAACATTGCCATTTTTTTGCACCTCCCAGTGAACAGTACAGCTGTCATTTTTCACATCCTGTTCGAAATGTGCTTTCGCACCAGTGGTGCCAAATAAGCGTAATCAGTAATGCAAATCAGCTTTCGTAACGAACTGATATTGCCACTATTCATGAGGTGGGGGTCACAAAAAAACCATGTTTAATATCTGGAGTGAAAATACCAACGAATGCCTGGGACATTAGGGTTTCCGACCATAACGCCCCACCTTGTAGAGATTGAGAGGCATGAGGGGTGTGACTTGGGATTGTCGCCTATAACACTCCTGCCATTCCACCCCCACCCACACCCTGCAGCCAGTGACAGGCATCGAGGTGTGCCTTGGACTATTTGGCCCCAAAGTTCACCTCATTCTCCTATACTGCACCCATTTCACCGTATTTCTTATGGAATGGGGGTGAGCATAAGGCCCAAAGACTCCAAGGCACACTGTGACACTTGTCAGTGTCTGCAGGGTAGGTGTGGAGAAATGGCATGGCCGTTATGCCTGATGACCCAAAGGCATACCCCAGTGCCTGTCAGTCTCTGCAGGGTGGTGGTGGGGTTGGCTTCAGTTCAATACTTCACTGCCATTCCTATTATGCATCTCTCTAACTCCTACACTACCAATGCCAATGCCAGAAAGCAAACATTCGGCATTCACAAATGCTTGTTAAAAAGTAAGCCTCTCTACATTCTTCATGGAAAGACATGTTCTTTTGTCATTCACTATTGCCCCAGCAACACTAAAAATTCTCTCTGAATATGTGCTGGCAGGTGGGCAACTGAGGTATTCAATTGCAATCTCGGTTAAAGAAGGTCAGATAATTTTTTTCTGCTGCCAATAAAGCAATGGTTCGTCACCTGCAGTGAGATGTACAGTCTCCTCCACATAATCCTTAACCATTTTTGCAGCAGGGACTTCTGGTAGCACTACAGCTGGCTGAGCCTTCCCAGTTGTCATTATCAGACCAAAGTCTGACAGCATGTCCCACAGTGATTTGTCCTCTTGTGGTGTAGCAGCAGTTCTGGTTGGTGTTTGATGACCCAAAACATCAGTAGTGGTGGCACCAGCAGCAGCAATGGAAGATTGTGCTCCCTCCCTCTCCACCAGATTTTGTTCAGAATTTGAATGTTGCCAAAAGGGCACTGATGATGTACTACTTTTCTCAACTATACGTGCTGACACTTTCTCAATTAACAGTTCACAACAGTATTCCAGGTCTTTAAAGTCATGTGGTTTGAACAATGTCTCAATTGTATCCTTAAACTGAGGGTCCAGAAGTGTGGCCAAAATGTAATGGTCTACTTTGCACGTATTTACAATGCGCTTGTCAGCCAGGTAGGTTTGTATCATTCTTCCAACAAGTGATGCAGCATTGTCAAACAACTGTGACTTGAGACGCTGCAGTCTCATCCTGATGAGTGAAATTAAGGGTAGGATCTGACTTAGTCTGGCACCATCAGAGTTCACCACTCGGGTAGCCTCCTCAAAGGGTTTAAGGATACAACAAAGATTCTCCATCAGATGCCACTGATTGGGGCTGATATTCACATGTCCTTTCCCAATGCCATGTTGGACTGCATATTTGTGGATGGCTTTCTGTTGTTCAGGCATTCTCTGCATCATATAGTAAGTGGAATTCCACCGGGTTGGAACGTCCTGTATCATCTGGTGGAGAGGAAGGCTGTTTTCAATCTGAAACAACTTTCGGCTTTCACAGAATGGCCAAAGTGGGTGCACACAGTGTGGGCAGCTGCAATCAAGTTCTGAACATTTCGGTCCTCACTGATAAAGTCTTTTACCACCAAGTCAACAGTGTGTGCAAAGCATGGTATGTGTGTAAGCTTACCAAGTCTTATTGTTTTCACAATATTTGAAGCATTGTCAGACACTATAAACCCTGGTTGCAAGGACTTTGGAGTTAGCCACTCAGCAAACTTTTCTTCAAGGCTCTCCAGAAGATGTTCCACTTTGTGATATTTTTCAAAACCATAAATACATAAAGCTGCCTGCCTTCAAACTGCGAAATTCCCTTGCTTCTTGCTGCTGCTGCCACCGCCAGTGCCACTACATGATAATAATGATGATGAGGAGGAGGAAGGAGGGAGGAAGGTTTACCCACTGGCCAGTCACAGCCATATAGTCAGTCATCTGACCACTGGTCCACATATCTGTCGTGACATTAACCTTTTTGCCCACTGAACCTTTCAGAGCATCAGACACGCTTTTCCAAACAGCGTCATACAAGTCTGGAATGGCAACACTGGAGAAATAGGTCCAGCTGGGGATCTGATACTTTGGCACAGTGATTTCCATGAGTGCTTTAAAACCTGGGTTAGCCACAAATGAGAATGGGAGCAAGTCAGCAGCTATCATCTCCCCAGTTGCCTTTGTTAATCGCTTTGCCTCAGACCTGTTGGGCTTATATTTCTGTAACCGCTCAAAGCAGTCTTCCAAAGAAATTTGATGCCCACTATGCTTGCTGCTATCACCTGATTTTCTGGGCTGCTTCTTTTGACCTTTACCACCTTGAGGGGTGGATGTTGTGGCCATGGATGGTATACAGTATGACTCCAGCTGGGCTGTGGTGGTGGACTCAGAGGGGTAAAGAAATGAGAAATTGAGGATGCTGTGCTTTGACTGGAAGGAAGACTTTCATCATCCCTCACCTCCGCATCAGTTACTTCATCGCCTTGGTAGACATCCATTACCTCATCTTCCTCAGCCGAGTGCAGAACTGCAACATCTTGTGTGTGCTCCTTTTGTGGTTTTTGATACTGATAAATGTGAGACTTGTTCATCTGTCTTATCATTGTTGATGTTCCCAGTCGAGTACCCACTTTACCACAACTTAATTATGTTTTGCATAATTTGCAAACCACATGGATGCCAGATGATTTATTTTGTGTGAAAAAAATCCCCCACAATGGATTTCACAGAGTTTGTTGCACTACTGGTTATGGGTTCATTACTACCACTGCCACCACCACAGCCATTACTACTTCCACTATCTCTTGCCCATCTGCATGTAATTTTGAAGATGCACAACCTCTCTGACTGGTTGAACTGCATCTCTTTCTTCCCCTCGTGAAGCTTGTCCATCTTCAGTCCTCTGTTGTTCCTCTGCATGTGTCGGTTTCTGACGCTCCAAGTTATATCCCCCACTAGCATTAATGTGTTTTTTTTTAACACCACAACCATCCTTCTGATAACTCTTTTTTGTTTCTTTTTCTACCCCTGTATTCCTCCTCTTCATCCCACTCCCCAGAACTACTGCTACTTGACATACTTACTGCTGCCTTATCTACTACAAACTCAGGATTTGTTCCACTGATTTTCCCCCATACTCACTGGTCTTCTCCTCCTCATCATCATCCATCACTCTGTTTACTAAAACTGGCTGCCGCACTATTATGGCCCTTGTGCTCATCCTCTGAGTACCACGACTGGTTACTCCTGCAACAGCCTGAATTTTCTGTACTGTTGTTACTGTTGCCTGGATTGCCTGAGAAGTGCTGCTGTTTTTTTTTTTACCACTCATGGCTGTGTCGAGTCAAATACTTTTAGTAAGACACAGGGAAATTTACTCCCTAACAGGAAAATACAGCAGTGTTTGCTGTGTCGAGTCAGGTACCTTAAGTTTTAACCCCCCTACAAATGGGGGTTCCCGAAAAGTCTTCCTTGAGCTTGCTTAAATGATCACTGCCAGGCTGGTGTCCTGCGTTTTAGTAGTTTAAATGTATTGCCAGAGAGTGCCTGTATAGCCTCTGTGTACTGTCTCTTTAAGAGCTGCCTGGATTACAGTCATAATAAATATGAGAGGGAGCTCTGTTAGAAGATGTACTTGTTTGCTGATCATTTGTTAGAGTAGTAATAATATTGCAGTTTGTTCTAACCTGCCTTCTTTGCAGCATGGACAGTTCTGTTTGTTTCCATTATCTTGGTCCTGGACTGCTGAAATGGGCCAATCAGTACCTTTGGGTACTCTAAAATGGAGCCTGTACCCAGGGGCTTTGTGGGAGAAAAATTCTGTAGGAATTGTAGTTTTTGCATTTTGGCGCCAAGACAGACCTGGAGGGGGAGCCCTTGTTATGAGTGACAGACAGATCAGCCAACCGAACCTTTTGGATCCCGGGAAAAGTCCCAGACTGTCTGCAGTTCAGTCAATCTGAATTGGGAAGTGAAAGTAGTAACAGCTTGAGTATTCAAGCAGCAGCCCCTGTGTAATTCGCACAGGAGAACTGTGAAAGGGCTGAGTTTTGGCCTGCCTGTCTGCTTGCTGTCTGTGACAGAGAAACTGAAGCTTATTCGGACTGAATCCGAATTGTGAGGATGATTTAGGCCACAGAACTGTAACCAGGCTTTAACCTGAAGAAGACCGAAGATTTGCTGAATGCGATCGGCCTGTCAGGATTTCCAGCCACTTTTGAACTCCTGGTTTATGCAGAGACTCTGTAATTGCGACCAGATAGCAATCTGCCTGGTACAGTAGAATCTCTCTTACATGTAAATGTGCTGTGTGCTGTTAGTGGGTCGTGATTTGGTTCCCCACTGTGTGGTGAACTGTGTTCTGCTTGCTGGAGGCTGCATCCAGCTCCCATAGACTGAATCTGAATTCATCTCCATTGGGCCTGGGCTTTGCCACACTGGCCCAGCCAGACTACCCATTCCACAGAGAAAGCCATCGACGAGAGACCTGCCTGGGGATCAGCCCCCTGTTCACGCTTTTGAAAAGGAATGACGCCTCGGTGATTCATGTGGGCCCTGCTTCTCCTGGCACTCCAGTTCAACAGCTGCTGTCTCGATTTCGTACTGCCTGTGTCCTGTATTGGGTATCGTGAGTAAACCAGGGTAGCTCCCTGCAACAACAGCTAAATCTAAAGTGTTGTCATCTGATTGCTTTGTTGTCTTTTCTGTCACGAACTGAGCCCTCCGGCTCCGGATTACAAATAGTGTGTGTTGTGCATGTTGCTTTCTTCCATCACAGGGCCCCAACCAGCTGCAACGCAGGCCTACCCCGGGCAACGTTCCTGGCTAGCCCATCTTTTTTCCTATGTGGGTACCCAGAGTGTGTGACTGTGTAGGGACTCTGAAGTGCATAACTGTCTGATTGATTTAGCTTTTAAGCCAATCAGCCTGATTACACCCCTCCCTTGTCCAAGTCCCCTGAATAAATCCGATCTAACTCTTTTTGCATTTAACCTGACTGTGGTTACAGTTTGTGCCAAGAGTACTGTACTGTTGCTATTTGCTGTGCATAACCTTGTTTTACAGGGGGTCCCTAGGGTCGAGCTAGAGGAACTAGCCCTGATGGTAAGTGAAAACAGTGTGGGTAATTGCATGATGAATAAGGGTCATTGTGAAAGTGATTATTGTATATTGTTCAGGCTACCAGAAGGGAAAGAGGAGGGTTACAGTGTCCCGGAGGGCTGTGCCCAGGTTAGCTTGACCACTAACAACCATGACCTCCGGGTGGAGGCACCGTTTCAGTACCCAGGCCCCTTAACCTGCAACTAGCCAAGCAGACAGGGGTAGTAGCCCTTGGGATAGCGCCACCTAGGGGTTACAAAGTGGTAAGACACAGGGATATTTTCTCCCTAACTGGTAAAGATAGAATTGCTGGCTGCACTGAGTCAGGTACAGGTTCTTTAAGTAGTAAAACACAGGGAGGTTATTTCCCACACAGGTTGTAGTGTAACATTTCACAACATTTAATACCAAACGTCCTATGAGAACCTCATTTAGGATGGTGTGTATGTTTAGGATGGTGTGCACTTGCCAAAGAAGGTGTGCAACAAAGAGGGCTGTGTGCGACTTCTGGTTGGGCTTCCAAGCAGCATGGCAGTGTAAAAGCAGAGCTCCGCTACACCCCCCGCTATCTTCCAGATTTGACGCTCTTAACTACAAATAAATTAAAAATAAACAAGATCCAGATATCGGGGACATACGTAGGAAGTAATTTAAAGAAGAAAAACAAAAGGAACAGTACAACTACGGGCAGCAGTGAGCAGAATTAAATCGAGCAGCAATGTCGGCCCAGGAGCCCTCTGACTCCCAAAACTCTCAAGCGCCAGCAGAACGGCAGGACCAGATGACCATACCAAATAATAAAGCGAGAAACAAATGCATAAAGTTAGATATTATATACAAGGAGCTATTATTGTTTCGTGCAGAAATTAAAGATCTTTACGGAGAGCTTCGCAGAGACGTAGTGAGCCTGGAGCAATGAGCTGATGCATCAGAGAGACAGATGACAGCAGTAGAGAACAGAGTAGACAACATGGAGAATACAATTCAACTCTTACAAGATCAATGTGTACAATTGCAAGAAAAACAAGAAGATCTGGAAAAAAGAGCTTGCAGAAAGAACCTAAGATTATATTGCATCCCTGAAGGCTCAGAAGGTCAGGACATTACTGAGTTTACTATTGCTTTGCTCAAAACAGCTCTTGAATTGCCCTCTAATATTCAATTATCATTACAGAGAGTTCTCCGTGCACTGGGTCCACAGCCTACAGATCCGAATGCTAGGCCTCGATCTATTATTATGCGCTTTCTAAGCTACGCAGTCAAGGAGACAGTATTAACAGCAGCATGGCGAAAAGGCAAGGTCTTATATGGACAAACCCGTTTCTATGTAGATAATGACTACGCTCCACAAACTATGTGTAATCGCAGAGCATATGCAGACATCTTACCAGCTTTGAAGGAGGCAGCCATCAGATTCACAACACCTTACCCAGCCAGACTTGTGGTGCAACTTCCATCGGGAAGGAAGGAAGGAATTTCATACTGCGGAGGAGGCCAGAGAGGAGCTCCTTAAAGCGGGAATTTAAATAAAAACAAAATCCACGTTAAGATTACAGAAAACTGACCCACGGCGCTGGCATATGGTGAATTTGGGCAGAACATGGAATGATGGAGAAGTGACAAAGAGGGGGAACATTTCCAATCGCCTGGCAAATTTTCACCGATCAGCAAGGGGAAGAACCTGACTGATAGAAGATGAAGCTTGGCTTGGGATTTCTCGATGGTCCTCTGGATAGAGGTCTCTGAAAGAGCATGACTGATGAGAGGGACTGGGAATTCAGTTATCTGAACTGGAATCTTTATTAGATGACAATTCTCTCACAGGAGGTTGGACAGAGAAAAGGAATGCTTAATAAGTTTACCTGCAGAAAACTCTGCCATAACAAAGAAACAAGTAAAACTTTCGATCTGGCTGTTCGAACTGGCCCAGACGATTGCTCTGAAGGAAGCAATGGATATAACTTTAAAGGGCAGATTATTGAGGGCTGTTTGATTTGTTTTCAGGGCTAAATTGATATACTGGCCTAAGAAAAGCTGCCCTAGTTGTATACTACAGAATTTAGTTAATAATAAAACAAACAATTTACTATGCGGGCATCTCAGATCTTACAGGAAGCCCATTTCAAATCAAAGACAGACAGGCAGGATATTTTGAGTTAACAGTTTGATATTTATTTAGCTTGTCTGCACATTTCTTTTCATTTTTTATTAGGAGAGTAGTATATCCCCAGGAGGCCTGGGCATTTGGTGTTGCCAGATATCCTCCGGTGACCCCAGACTGTCAGGAGGCACACTTAGGGAGTAGGTTTTTAGACTCCCCTACCTTGGAAGTCAATATTATTTGGAATACAGTGTATGTACATAGTTATCAAGAAAAAGGTCAGATATATACTGATAATTTGTTTCAGATTTCAAAAAGTTTGATAAGATCGCAGCAGATGTTTAAGAATAATCTAGACGGGAAAGGCATAAAATGTTTCAAAAACAAGAGATGTTCAGAAAGATGGCTCGGGGGGGAGGAGATTAGTATGGTGATCCTTCAGGAACTGGATTATTAAGATGGGGACAACAGGAGAGAATATGTTTCCATAAGGGAATAAGATGGCTACTCAGATAGTAAAAGCACTCTCGCTTAATATAAATGGGCTTAAAGAGGAACTTCAGTGATGATCCAAAAAATTACAGCTTGTAGTGAGTGATTATATGCAGTACTAGACCTGAAAGGGTGTGTGCATTTGTGATTTGTGGACAAGGTTTACTCTGCCTTCCATAATTTGGATTTGTTTTTGAGCCCTACTGCACTTGCATGGATGTTTAGCTGCTGGGCGGCTAGCTCCTGGTGACATCATTGTAGGATAGGGGAGTGACTCACACTGTGTAGTACCATGCAGTTGCAACAATGTTGCAAGGGAAACCTACCAGTACTCAGTATACATACGGTGTTCCCCTCCCCCAAGACACCCTGTTAGCAATGCATTATGCCAAAATCCAAATGCCTTGTCAGTATGTTTTTTTCTTTTTGTGAAACCGACTCTGCCCTACAGTGATGTCAGCAGTACACCCTAGGTCCACAGAAACACCAGGCTTGCTACAGAAGCCCTGGTACACCTTGCAGTTTTTAGCAGCTCAGAATGCAAAAACTAACTGCAGCAGACAGTAATGAAATACAATTCCAGAATCAATGCAAGAAGGGGTAATTTATGCATGAAAGTCAAAAGGACTGGTGAAGGTCCTCTTTAACAACCCCATCAAAAGGGCTAGACTGTTCCAATATATTAAGAAACACCGCAGTGATTTTTATTACCTCCAGGAAACACACACAACAGATACCGAACATGCAAAATTGAATTGGGGGGCAGGTTTTGGGTATATGCGTAGTCCTTCCCTAAAGGGAAACGATGAGGAGTAGCCATTTTAATACCTAGGACCTCTCCTTTTCATTTAGAAACACAGTGCGTAGACTCAGAGGGAAGGTATGTAATCTTAAAAGGTACCCTTTATGGGACAAAGGTCACGGTAGTGAACGTGTATTTTCCCCCCTCTTACATCAGTTTGTCTTTTTAAAAGATAATTTGCAAAGCTCCTAGACATTATGCACTGCTGTCTTACAATAGGGGGAGATATCAATTTAACTTTGACACCTCGGTTGGACTCCTCTGCACCTTCCAAATAGAGGCTAACATCAGCTCAAAGATTATTTATCTCTCAGTTTAGGGCATTGGGTCTAATCAATATATGGAGGCAGTTTTATCCTCTTTCTGGGGGATACACGTTTTTCTCCCCTAGATACAATTCTTACTCAAGATTGGACTACTTTTTCATTTCATAAGAACATTTGGACTGTTTACAAGATTTAACTATAGGACAGATTTCTTTCTGATCATTCTCCCCTATTTTTGAGGATAGATTTTAAAATACCAAGGAAATCCATTGGGTGGCACTTGAATACATCCTTTCTAAAGGATAAAACTTTTAGGGACAGCTTTAACTCTCTTAAAAATAGCTCAGGTTATTGCAGAAAATTCGTCCCAGGAGACATCCAATACAATAGTTTGGGATACTCTGAAGGTTGTGATCAGGGGGGAGATAATTGCGTATTCAGCATATAAGAAGAGATATTGGGAAACACTATATGGTGAATTACATGAGAAATTAAGGGAAATGCAAACAAAGTTTACCCCTATTACCACAGAGGCCCAAGCCCAGATTAATCAGACAAAGGCTGAGCTCCAGAAACTTTTAGACGAAAAAACACAACAGGCACTTTTTTACTTGAAAACATACAGGTATGAGGGAGGGCCAAAACGGGCAAGAAATTTAGCCCGGAGGCTTAGGGGACATGACATAGGACAGCCACAATCATAACACATTTAGTGGATCCAGAGAGAAAAACAAGAGCTCTTAATTCACAGCAGATAATGCAATTGTTCCAGAAATATTATAGGCAGCTATATGAGAAACCACAAGGTCTAGAATTTAACAAAATTGAGGAATTTTTCCCCCCTTACATTAAGAAAGCTAACTAGGGAAATGGAAATCAGATTAAAAGCCCCTATCAGATCAGAGGAAGTCAGACGTGCTATAAAGGAAAGTAAATCATTAAAAACCCCTGGCCCAGATGGAGTTCCATCCGAGTGGTACAAGACTTTTAGTAAACAACTGACTCCCTTACTACTAAATGCCTTTTTAGAAATTCAACAGGAGAATCCACCTCCTCCTTCATGGGATTACACTGATATTTCACCTACATTAAAAAAGGGCAAACCAGCAGATCTGCCTACTTCATATAGGCCAATATCCATATTAAACATGGACTACAAGTTATTTATGTCCATATGGGCACATAGACTAGAGGAACTGTTACCCTATTTGATTAATTCAGATCAATCTGTGTTCATTCGAGCCAGAGAAACCACAGATAATATACGTAGAACGATCTATTTGTTGGACCACTTAAATCAGAGACAGATACAAGCAGTGTTGCTCAGCCTCGATGCAGACAAAGCTTTTGATCGTGTCAGTTGGCCTTTTTTATGGGAAACTTTGCGCAAGTTTGGATTTCCTGGGGAATTCTCTAGCATGATACAGAGACTCTATACCTCTCCGAAGGCATATATTAAAGTGAATGGACAGTTATCTTCAATGATACAGCTGGGAAGGGGAACTAGGCAGGGTTGCCCACTTTCCCCCTTACTGTTTGCCATATACATTGAGCCACTGGCTGAAGCCATAAGGCAACATCCTAATATTCAGGGGGTCCCTTTAGGAGGGAGGGATTTTACTATATCATGATATGCAGATGATGTATTACTAACACTCCTAGAACCAGAAAAGTCCATTCCTGCTACTTTATAAGTGATAGACAAGTTCTCAGAGATAGCCGGATACAAAATAAATATACAAAAAACAGAGTTATTATCTTTAAATTTCACCCCCTCTCAGTCTCAGAAGAATCAGATCCCTCTGAAATGAAGAAATAATAAGATTAAATATTTGGGTGTAAATATTCCCCAGAAATTGGAACATTTGGAACTGTTTAATTTAGAGCCTCTATCGACAAAGATAGAGAATTTAGTCGGGAATTGGACACATCAGGTATTCTCTTTTTCAGCTCGAACACAAGCTATTTGGATGACCTTATTTCCTAAGATATTATATTATTTCATCACAATTCTACTTTGCATCCGGAGCTAGAATCTTTTTGAGGTTTGTGTGGGCAGGACAGCAGCCTAGGGTCAGATGGTCTCTGTTACAGTTACCAGTGGCAAAGTGGGGTTGTAATCTTCCAAACTTTAGAGATTACCATAAGGCAGTAACATGTAAAACAGTGATGACATGGCTGAATCCTCAGGTAGAGAAACCATGGAAATTTATTGAATTGATACTAAATGATTTAGTAAATATAATCCCTATTATATTTGCCCCCCAAAACGCTTATCCACAGTTACAAAACTTTACATTTGGAACCCATTATACATTAAAGGCTTGGTTTGAGCTAAGGGCGTCTGCTAGATTAACTGAAGTTTTTGGTTATTTTAAACTAATAGGTACAGAAAGTGTATCTTCGGAGATAGGTGCTGTTCGGGTCCATCAAGAATGGCAGAAAAAAAGTCTGCTTTTGTTATATCAGTACCTAGATGTAAATGGAGTACTGCCTTTTGCCACACTACAGGCAAAATATCAACTCCCCCATACACACCATTATAGATATTTACAGATTCAGTCATTTATACAGAAAGAATTAGCATTAAATACTCTGCCCTCTCTCATACCTATGTTGATGTCCCTTTTAAGGGACGCTATAGAAGGCAGGGAACAAATTCATTTAATTGGACAAATATATAAAGCAATAAGAGATTTTTGGAAGGAATCCACTGAAGATATCTAAGGGAGATGGAATAGAGAATTAGGGACTCAGATAACTTATGAGAAATGGTTGGAACCTATTCCTCACTCGATGAAAGTATCACAGTCATCATACTGGTCAGAATATATATATGGAAATGTCATAGTAGATATTTTTATACCCCTGACAAAATTGCTAAATTTGTATCTATGAGGTATGGCCTTTGTTGGAGAGAATGTCGAGAAAAAACGGCAAATATAACACATATTTTTTGTACCTGTCCGAAAGTTACTCAATACTGGTTAGATATAGAGAAGAGTATACAAAATATTGTGGGACCATAAATTAATTTATCCAATCAGATGATTCTGCTTTATATTGGGGAAGACGAAAAAGTTCCACCAGGTAAAAATAAGTTATACCTGTACCTGGCAGAGCTATAAAGGTTATAACTCGCCTATGGTGAACGGCTGAAGTACCCACCCTCTCTGATTGGCATTCATTGATGACTGAGATATATTATCTAGAGAGAACAGTAGCTTCTAGAGCTGGAAAGCTGTCACAATTTGAGCTCCAATGGAGGCCATGGGTTTTTCTATATCTCACCTCTGGATGAAACATTTGTTCCCTGATAGAGCCATTTGAATGTGACCAATTTTTGTAAGATATGAATTTTGATCAAGTGTCATTTGATATATAACAGAATGATGTTATGGAAACATGAATTGCCAACCCGAAGAACATTCCATGCATTGTAAGACAAAAGAGCAATACTGTATAGATGAACTCCTGCTGTCATATATATATATATATATATATATATAAATAAAACAATAAAAATAAAGAATATTAAAAAAAAAGGAGGGCTGTATGCATCAAAGAATGTTGTGCAAGAAATGTAGTAATACCCATGTTCTGAGGAAAAAGGTACACCACACCACAGCCTAAGATTATTATGTTATTTTGTTTTATGATTGGCTTATAAAGGGGTGTTGGCATTTTTCAAGATAACAATTCTTTATATAAACACTGTATGTAAATTAAATAAGCAGCACCAACACTGATGAAAAAGAATGAACATGCATGTGAAGATGAATAACCTCAATAAACTCTTAGAAGTAATCTGAAGGCTCGAGTGAAATTCTTTCTTAAACACAACGCAACCTTACACAGGTAAAAAAAGACAAGCACTGCTGGCTGCGTCACGTCAAGTACTGTACTTAAGTAGTAAAAAAACACATGAAGATTATCTTCTCATAGACTCTCAGAGCAGTGCAGCAAAATGAGTTGAGTGAGTCACTCTGACTGACACTCCCCTCTGTTATCCTTCCTTTGTAGCACTGGTGGAAAGGTAATTTAATTTTTAAACTATCATTTTTGTTTTGCACTGCCAGTATCTGATATTTATGTATTAACTTAGGAGTTAGGAGAACTAGTCTAGGAGTTAGGAGGAGGACCAGGACATGCAGAATGCACTACTGAAATGGATGAATATCCCTTATAATAGGCTAGCTAGCCACCCCAGGCCAGTGACAGAAAAAGACTGAGACGCAAACCGCAAGTAGTGGTACTAGTTGTTTTCTTTTTGCCCTGAATTGTGCAGGTATAGCTAGGTAGTAGGAAGGAAATTAAATGGATATTTTTCTCACTGAACAACACACAGTCTACGAGATAGACCATGTGTAAATACTGAACTGAATATGCTGCACTTTAGTTTACTTTATATTTTTAACTTTTTTCCACAAGAAGAGGGAATATGTAATAAAGAAACATCATCTGTGATCAAAATTGAATAAGAATGAACAATCAAAGTTTAAAGTTCCAGCATAGAACTAGATGACAGACTATATGCTCTCAGCATGGCACCTTGTCTCTCTCTCTCTCTCTCTCTCTCAAACAACACACTGAATGAAACTGAGAATTTGTGGTGGAGCAAGTATAACATCCCTTTCCCCACGTGTTTTGCGACCTGTTTCACCAATGGTCGCTACTGTTGCTACCAGTTTAATAAGGAGAGGTGGAAACATCCCACCATTGTCAAATCATGCAGGTCCTTACTTGCTGATTGACGTGCTGGGAGCTGGTCTCCTGACTCTACAATTTGTGCACCACCTGACTGAGAGGGAGAGGAGAAACGGACTCATGCGCTCACTACAACTCAAGGATACTGAGGTAAAAATAAATAAATAAATAAATGGGGCGAACTGGCATAAACCAAAATTGTAGGAAATGTTCAAAATGAGCGGACAAACACGAACAAGGGGAGTTCGACTGTTTTAAATAAATTAGCGAACCGAACTTGCAGCCCTACAAACCACTAGGGGCCACTAAAGCTGTGAAGTGCAAACCTCCCTCCCCTGAGAAAGAAAAGCTGCATATCAACAGCTCGATCCAAGTCTGCACCCCCTCCCCTCGGCTGACCCCAACGGCCTAACTCCATTCACGAACCCAGGTCACTGACATGGCACAAGGTATGGTGTCCAGCGCCTCAACCCTCAGCGCCACTGGGCCAGAAGGCTTATCCTTATGAGTCTTTGAATGACAGGTGTCAATCCCTGCTGGCCGTGGGGTAGGCTCTCTAGGAGCTGGTGTTAGAGCTTTCCTAGGAGGAACCTGGTCTTCAGAAGGAGTGGGTGAAGGGTCCCTCAGAGTTGGAGTTACGGGCTCCTTTGGTGCCTCCTTGTCCTTGAAGTATGCCCACCAGACCACAAAAAGTGTACAGTTCCACGGGTAGATACTGAGGTGTGGCTCGGGAACCGGCATGTGTGGGGTAGGTTTGGAAGGCCCCAGTGTCGGTTTGTCAGGTTGCGGTAACCCTGGCGTCAGCTCCACTGCATAGGGCTAACCAGTATAACACAGTGGTCTAAGGCTCTGAGCTGTAAATCTGGAGACCCGAGTTTGAATCCCACAGCCCCAGCTTGCATACTGTGTGACCCTGAGCAAGTCACTTAACTTCCCTGTGCCTCCAGGTCGCACCTGTAAACAAGCTTTCAGCTTAGTGTGCTACTCCTGGTTAAACAACTGGAAAATTATTGTTGGATCCCAAGGTAAGGAACAGTTTGGCATTGGTCTGACTGGGGTTGGAAGATTGTGCATCCGTCCCCCTTGAGTCAGCTGTGCAACAATAGGTCCAGCTAGTGACTGTGGGGAGATGGTTGAGGCATTGTTGAGGTTGGGGCCGGTGAGGCTAACATCGATGGAACAGATGTAAGTGGACGCCGGTCCGCTGAAGAAGCCAGCACTGGCCTGGAGGTGTAGAGTGACTGACTCCCAAGTGGGGCACAGGCGTCACTCTCGCTGGGAAGGTGACCGCATGCCCAGGACATCACAAGCTGGTGTCGGTCCCAGACTTTGGAACCTACTTCGCAGACGCCTTGACCTGGAGGGCGTTGCACAAAGACCCACCACTCAAAGAGGACCGGATCGAGTCACCTGGCTGAGTACCCATGTGTTGAATGGGCCTGACCTTCAGGTGCTAAGAGGCTGAGGACAAAGGCCTGAGCCCCAAAAACCCACCACCCAAGACTGTTAGGAGAGTGGATGGTTTGACCACAGGCAGCCCAGAGGCTGAAAGAGCAGAGGGGGGCTGACCTCATGCAGGAGGAAGACCCATGATCGGAGCCCGAATTGCTCAGGAACCTGGAACGGAATTGGACTGGGGTTTCTCCCTGTGCTTCTCCCAGAGTTTGTGCCTTCCAGAAGACTTATTCGAATCCGTAGTTGAAGAAGAAGTGGTGGCCCCAGAGGCTGGGAAAGAAGAGGTACTCTGGTGAAGTTCCTTCTCCATTGTTAAGAGCTTTTGCTGCAGCAGGAAGGATTCCAGGGTCTTCTGGAGGCAAAGTTGGATGCGCTTGTTAAAATCCTGGCAGTGCTGGTACGCCTCAATATCATGATCCAGGCCTAGGCAAAGCAGGTACGCCGAATGGCTGTCCGGGGCACTGCTTTGCCACAAGCACATTCATTTGCCGCTAGACAGACGAGGAAGAAGACATGCACAAATTCTACAAAAGTTGAAGAAAACTGGTAAAATAATAAAGCACGGGTAACGCAGTGACAATGCTGGTTGACTTGAGCAGAAGGCACCCATGAAGGTCCAACTTGGCCAAGTCAAGGGCGGGAAAAGAAGTGAGGTAGTGCTGGGGGACAGTCCCTTTTATGCCATAGGCAGACATCAGGAGCAGGCTGAAGTCAGCGGTCCCCCACCATAGACCGTTAGCCAGAAGTTTTCCAAGGTCCTGGTGCCTGCCGGCTTCAGCGTCCCTGGAGTAACCTACTGCAAGTGCCCCTCAAAGTGAGGTCCCAGTTAAGTTTATCTGCCATTTGCAAAAGCATCTTAGCACTCAAGTTCATTTGTGCAGTCTCTCTGCATGGGAGCCTGAAAAAACAAAAACAAAAAAAGACGACATTCTTGCAGTACGCATACAGGTTACTGCATTTTGCTTTTGCAAGTTCTCCACCTATGTGCACCACCTGTGTTGCTTCCTAGCTGGTTTGTGCCAGTGACACCCGTTCCATGCCTGCATGCGTGTGGTCCTGTGTTGCCCATTTTAGCACTCAAGCACTTTTTTTGCTCTTTGCACCAATTTTTTCACATACTGTATCTGCATATGTTTTAAACTGACCTTGCTTGCACAAAACTAAATTCCTGCACTGAGCTGTCTGTGTGTTGGGCTTGTCACTGAAAGTACAATTTTTATTTGCAGTGCACCTTTTATTATGTTTTATGTATGCCTTGGGTTAGTCACCCCAAAGGTGCACCAGGTCTTAGCACCACTGGTGAAGTCTTCAGTTGTGTGTTTTCTTAGCTCTGTTTTGCCTGCCATTTACAGCTGCTCCAGCAGGCAGTGCTGTTACTGTATACCTGTGCTGAGGGACTTGTCAGGGGGTCCCTGTCCATTCTGCTCCCTGCCTCTAGGCTGCCAATCACAACTTGAAGCCTCTTTTGTCTTTCTCCTTCCCTAGCAGTTGTCCTTATCATATTTTTAGCAGTCCCTTTGCTTGTTAGGTCAGCAGTGATGGATGGTAGAAACCAGAAACACGAGAATGTACTCAACTATGGAATGATTCTGCCAGCACTTCACTTTTACTTCTTTTTTTTGGGGGGGGGGGGGCTATTTGCATGTACATGCACTCAACTGCACCTTCATGCACCAGAATGGGCAGCAAAAACCTGCATGACAGACCCACGAAACTGGCACTGACAGTGGGGACTTTCCACAGTCTTGTTGTGGACTCCCATCCTCATCAGCAGGCACAGGCCCTGGCCTTCAGGTACATGTAAGTTCTCAATGGGAACAAGGTCACTACAAAACACTGGCTCCCGAGGGGAAAAAATATGGCACAACTTAAGAGTGGTACTGGTGTATGAGCGAGACTTGGAACCCTCATCAACACTGTAAACTTTGAAGGAACAAGCCAGCCCAGTGGCGTGGAGGGCTGAGGCATCATGCTTTACCTCCTGCCACGCCGGCGACTCGTGTTCGCAGTGCAAGCGGGTCACCGGGGGTTGGCCGCGGTGGGAGAGGATTGAGCGTCCTGAGGACAGCTCTCCTCTCCTGCGGAGGGGTGGGACTGGCAATCGATGCATGCCTGGCTAAGCGGCAGCTAGGCTAGCACACCAATCCCACAGAAGACGGAGGGTGGCGACAAACCAGGCGCCAGTACCATAGGCAAGCTTACGCGCATCTTGACCACTGGCGTCACTGCATGCCAAGTCTCGCACTCAGTGAGAATGGGAGAAACTGGAGACAGAAAACATTGTAGACCGGCAGGATGATCCCGGCCCTCCACAGTTGGCCAGCTGGCACCTCAAGCCAGAGGCAAGTACCAGTGGACGCTGGGGTGACAGGGCTGGGGGGGGCCGGAGGAAGGGGGCCAGTCTGCAAGGAGCAGAAAGAAATAAAGTAAAAAAAAATTAAAAAAAAAAAACTTCGAAAGAACACATAACATCACACACAGGGGCTCAACTCAGATCACCATCTTTATTCTCAGCACTCAACTAACTGGCTTGTAGGCATGACAAAAACCTTGGCATGAAGTACAACACACATCAGTAGACTACAGCTGGCATGGCACTCTGACACTTCTTCAGCGTATACGTTAAGGATGGTACAGATATGCTAAACAAACAGTGAAAAATATTAAAATCCCATGTTTTCAAAACCGACTATCATTTTTTCCCCAAAATGAGTGGGTGGGACAGATTCAAGGGAAGGGTGCAAACCGGAAGGGGCGCGAGGGGGGCAACTGCTGTCTAATGGACTGAAGTGCTACACACTCAAGCAGACTAGAGAGACCGAATGGCCTGTATCTGCTGGCAATTTTGTATGTTCGTATGAAGAAAACTGCAGCAATTAAACCAAACTACAAGGTAATATTTCAAGCATGATTCAAACATTTCAACACTATATTTGAATTTACTTATTAAGGATGAAAAGGAAAAGGCACTTAAAATGGATGAGTGGTGAGCCTCTGACACTGGCTGCTGCCTGAAGATGTTTCACAGTTTGTATTCTTATAAAAAGACGAAAAAAAAATCTGAAGACAAGATGCCAAGGCAATTTTTGCTCTTGAAGATTTAGACTACATTTGGGGACCGACCTCAGGCTTGGGACTACAAATGAAGTGTTGAGCTTATTATGCCAGTTTAAGGAATGCAGGCTCCTCTGTTCTGTAAATGTCTGATTTAGTACAATGGGGCACCACAGTGCTAATGGAAGAGTCTTTATTTTTGTTTACCGCGTAAGTGCACTAGACATAAAGATGCTTGTTTTCAGGCACAACCCGGAAGAATACAAGGAAAAACAGTTCAAATAAAATGCAAGGTACAGAGGAAGCTCACAGTTACAAAACAGAAGTAAGGACAATGGACAGCAAAACAATGTGATACTGGAGATAACTTTTCAGGATCTGAGCCATTTCCAAGTTAACAAGATCAGGAATGGAAGAAGAAAAAGCATGACTTAAAAGACCAGTGCACACAAAAAGGGAAGCTGTTCTATTTAGATGGATATATTTTACATTATTTAATGTAGATACAGACTGCTCAGTGCCATGCCATGCACATTTATGACTGCAGCTCTTTCAAAGATTTACATCTGTGATAAATATTCCCTCTAGACACCAGTAAAAATATACAAAAACAGGAAAGGACAAGTCACTGGCTCAGCAACGTTATCACTTAGATCAGGAGTCTCAAATCTTTTTTGCATTCTAGACCACCACACAGACTCGTTAGGAAATTCTGAAAAAGAAGACCTCAAAGAAAGAACATCTAAATGAAAAAAAACAACACTTCTAGCAGTCACCTGCCTGCTCAGCTTGGATCAAAGTCTATGTGTCACAGGTAAGTTTATATGTCAAATGTAATTTTTTCCAAAACACTAAGTAATAATATGGAAAATGACAGCCATGAGCTGTATGAACTCTAGGTGTCAATGCTGGCATTTTGTTTTGCTAGTTTACTACTTCATTATGAATTCCTTTTACTGCTAATTGTAACTAATTTGTGAGGCTTTGAAAAGGGCTCGACAAATTAGGCACATCTGGAAAAGAAAAGCTGAGTGTAAACTCAAACCACGTTATTTTTCCCACATTTCAAAATGGAAAAGTAAAATGCTATAATTTCAATGGTTGACACCCTTTCGATACAATGTTAAACCGAGGTCCCTTCTGCCTATTTCTGGACACTTGTAGTAGTTCACACCAGTGGTGTAACCGACGTGTGCATACAAGCATGCACATATATACACACACACACACACACACACACACACACACACACACACACACGCCTGTTTCTGTCTATACCAGCATTGCACTTTTCTAACAGCTGCTGAAGTGTTTCTATACATACCTTCCCTGTGCAATCAGTATCATTAAATTCTACGAGAAGCACTTTGAGATTCGTGTGTCTGAAAGGTGCTCTATAAAACCAAATTCTACTCTACTCAGTGTTCATTCCTTTATTGACAGTTTGCTTGTTTTATGGTCCCGCAAACACACTTTGTAAAGTGTAATACTGTACATCTAATATTCACTGTGCAGAACTAGGGGAAATTCACTACAGAACACTCTCAACCACGGAGTACCTCATTTGGGAAATAAGAAACCAAATGGGAACAGTGACAGCATTTTTAAACACTTTCATAGTTTTGTAGTTAAAAAAAAAAAAAAGATCGAGATGCAGTACCAGTATGATTACTAGAAAACAAAGCTCCATTCAAGCAAGAAAAAATAAGGTGCGTTTTTTTTTCTCTCTCTTTCTTTCTCCCATCTAGAGATGCCACTTTGTGTTAGTAAGGCAGATATTAAATTCTGGCAGGATTTCCTTTTTCAATTTGGTTCGATACTGAGAACAGTGCAACAGCAAGTAAACAATGACGGTAGCATGCTGTTGTTTTAATTTAAAACCAAATAAAATGCACTTGGGTTACTACCCGACACTGGTACTGCACTAGAGATGTTGTAATGTTAGAGGATCTATCCTTCAGGTGAGATACCAAACAGACACAGGTCCCTTCAGTTCATCGTGTGTGGCTGCAAAGGTGGGTGTTTTTATTTATTTATTGACTGTTTTCAAGGACAGCATGCTGACAACAGCTAATTTCCAGATGTGTCCTGGGGAAAGAGTACAGAGGGAACATGATAAACATAATCTCAGCAGTGGGTATGGGATCCAGGAACCAGTGAAGGGTAGTGGAAATCGCAACAGATAATCTTCTCCCTTGTAACAGAAGTCAGTCACCAGGACCTAGAACATCAGAACGGCAGACTGCCAAAACAGAAAGATCCGGTGGCCAAGGGTCTGGATAAGTTGCAGGAGACTTGTAATGCAGAGCACAGGTGCAGTTTGGTGAAGAAAGTGTTTGAAGCAGCTGGGGAGGTCTGTATCCTGGGGGGGGCAGCCACCAAGAGGTTTACCCCACCCCTGTCAATAGGAACCTAAGGGAAGGTTACAGTACAAAAGATGGCATTTAACTTCTGAAAGAGGTAGTCTCCCATGCAAGAGAAGAGTACAGAGCCCCACTAAGGGACTGCAAAACTAGAATTAAGGAAGCTAAAGGGGGTTTGGAAACAAGAACAGTAGTAGAAGCAGCAGAGAACACTGAAGCCATCTTCCAGTACATTACTGGAACAAGGAAGGTGAGGAAGTAGATTGGAACCTAGGCTGAAAATCAGGTAACTGAAGAAACCTGAGCATGAGACTGGATCAGTGGCTGAGATGCTGAATAAATAAAATACGTGCTTCACTGTTCGCAAAGGATCCGAGTGCAGAGAGGGTGCTCTTTTGGATGGTCCATGGCATCAGCGATAACTCTAATTAATGCTGCTAATTACGGCCCCATACATGTATATCTGCAACCAGAGACACTGTAAACATATTCAGATGGCCCCCCTCCCATGATATCACATATCCCTGTGTAAAGTGCCTGCAGCCCCAGTCCCAACCATGTGTCATCAAAGTGCCGTTTTTAGGGCCATGGCTGCAGTACTCAGCAGCCACTCGGTAAGTCCTTAATTACAGCATAGAAACTACCATACTGGGCTAACTAAGCTCCACGGGCAGGCCAGCTCCTTGCTATGAGTTACCTGCCCAAAGTGTTAGATCATGTCAGCTGCTCTTTAAGCAGTGCCATCTGACTATCCTACATGAGACTGGATGGTGTCTCAGATTAATAAAGTGCTCCTCCTCCCACCATCCCAGTAACAGATCTGTATATGATGGGGAGACAGTGGACCCTAAAAGGATGGGGAGACAGTGGATGCCATCGACGTTCCCCTGAGCTGGACCTAGAAGGCACCATTAAATGTAAAATAATTATGTTCCAGAATGAACTGTAAAAGCCTCCAAGAGGAAGTCAGATGACATTTCTCGTGCCACAGCTGACATGCTCAAAAAATCCTTAAATGCATTCAAACCCAAACTTTGCATGGTACTCTATGACATGACATTTATAGTCCCCAGCCTGCAACTTTTACACCTTCTTAAACAAGTCCAGTGTTTCGAGATAGGACAGCACCATGAGAATAAGTTCTTTCAAAAATAAATCAATGTGTGTGTGTGGGGGTGGAGCCCAAGCAGCGTGCAGCAAATTTTCATAGCTCACACATCGGGAGGAGAAATTTTGTTTAAATCACATATTTTGAAGCTCCCCACAGGTTTTTCAACCTCTCCATTGTGAAGAGCGACCCAAAATCTACTAGGATGGGTAACCCTAGGAAAGACAGGACGCCCGGAGGGGCTGGGAAAAGCAAAGGAGCAGCGGGACCTGGGAGAGCTGAGGAAATGGCGCTAACCAAGGATCGGCCTGCTGGAGAAGAAACTATCAGTACTTTGGGTCACAAACTCCAGACTTTGATAGCATCAGTTGCTACACTCAGTCAGAAAGTTGACGATTTTAACACCCGAGTATTGATTGTGGAGAAAGCAGTGGATGGGCTGAAAGACAATTTTAAGGAGGTCCGTAAACAAGCCGAGGCCTCGACTGGAGTGACCACCCTGCTTATTAAAGAATCCCAGCACCTTAAGGCATGATTGGAAGCCCTTGAAAATCAAGCACTTGGGGCCAATATCCGGATCGTAGGATTTCCCGAAGGCTCGGAGGGGGACCATCCGGTCCTGAACATGCAGGAATGGCTATCGGAGAAGTTCAACCCAGAAGCCCCAGCAAATACTTGGGACATACAAAAAGTCTATCGAGTTGTACCACGTGGTCATTCACAGAATACGGACGACCCTTGTACTTTAATGGTGGTCACCTCAGGTGTGGCGGCTAGAGACAAAATTCTTAGACTTGCCCACAAAGCAGCTCCAGTGTTTCAGAGGGACTCTCAAGTTCATATTTTTCCTGATATCAGTTATGCAACAAGGCAACAGAGAAAAAAATTTGATTGTGTGAGACGGGTCTTGAGGGAGCTGGGAGTACTGCACACAATTATCTTTCCGGCCAGGCTCCGGATCGTGCATCAGAGTAGGGTCTACTTGTTTTCGGATCCCACTGAGGCTGGTAAGTGGGCGGATAGAAGGGTCGCAGAATCGCAGAAGAGAACCAAGGGATCTGACGAAGAGGACAACGAGGCAACAACCTGAAGGTATATCATGGAGACTTTGGACTCAACAATGTTTTTTCTTTCTCCTGGTAACATTATTATAATTTTATCCACCAGATTACAATTTGAGTAAATGGACAAGGCCAGTACAGTTGCTTGATTTTGAGGGTATACATGTTTTGGCCCTCTCTCTCGTTACAGGTCTCTGTATTAGGAATTTGAGTGGGCCTACTACAGTTAGTTAATTTTTTAAAACTGGAATGGTGGGGAAAGAAGGAATAAATCCAAGACTAATATGGATAAGTTACCAAGGAATAAGAGGTTGATGCCTTATAGTTATATGGTTTTCTCTCAATATAGCAGAATGATTTGCTGTAAATCAGTTTATGGTTGCATTTTTTTCTCTCTCATTCAGGACAGAACATGGCACCAAATAGCCCCTATGGCAGGGGCACTGCCTAATTACTTTTGGACTGAATTGCTTGACAATTACTTAACATTACGCTAAGCCATGTGCTCTTGGGCTCATTAAGCAGCACGCACTAGGAGTGCAATTTAATCTTGTGTAACCCCCCTGCAAATGGGGGTTCCCAAAAGACTTCCAGGAGCTTGCTTGAATGCTCCAAGCCTGAATGGTGTTTGGCATTTAAGCCATTTATCAGTGAGTGTTTTTAGAGCCTCTAGTACTGTCTCTTTAAGAGCTGTCTGCTTGCAGACATAATTAGTTTGTATGGGGGGACTGTGTGCTTCTCTGAGTACCACTCGAGCTGCTGCCAATTCACTTCATTTTTGCAGTCACTAGGAGTGCAAAGGGAACCTATCTGAAAGATGTAACTGTTTGCCAGAAATTATTTAGAGTAATAATGAAATTACAGTTTGTCTAACCTGCTTTCTTTGCAGTCAGAACTGTGTCTGCTAGTTCCCCATTCTAGTTTTGAACTGCTGAACTGGACCAATCAGTGTGGGGTAAGCTAGCTCTAAAATGATGCCTTGGCCAGATCAGAACTTGGACTCATAATCTGAGCCAGCCACAAGAGGATTGTATGGGCAGTGACTCTGGGAGATGTAGTTTAGACTTCAGTGCCTTTTGGACCAACAGCAGCAGTCTATTGTGAGTGACAGCCAATCCAGTCAAGAACTGGAGGAACTCAAAGGAAGTGCCGGTTTCGTCAGTTGGAGTTCAGTTGAGCTTTGGCAGTGAAGAAGGAAGGAGCCCTGTGCTTTTTCAGTGTGCAGTTTTAGTCAAAAACGTGTGTAAGGCCCAGAGTTCGGTCTGCAGCTTGTGTAACAGCTTGTTAGGACTGAATCCGTCCTGTGAAAAGAATCAAGGATCTCTGAAGAGTAGAAACCAGGCTCACCCTGTAGAAGACTGGAAGAATTGCTGAAAATTGCACTCGGTCTGTCAGGAACTGAATCTGCTGTGTGTTCTCCCGGTATTGTGCAGTAATTGCGATCGGGATACAGATGCAGCCTGCCTGGTATAGTACTTTCTTTTATATGGATGTGTGAAGAGGTTTGTGTACCTCAAGTGAGCCCTACTGACATTGAAGGACCCTATCTTATTTGGAGGTCGAGTACTAATTCAGGGTTGCTCCCTGTTGAATTGCCACATTAAATCCAAATGGAATTACTGTACTGCTGACTGTTTAATTCTCCTTTTCTCTGTGTGAAAGGGCCCCTACCAGCTGCCACGGTTTGGACTAGCCACTAGGGCTTGGGTACCCAGGGACAGTAACTGATAGGGATAGCCTGTGCACAGAGCCATAGTAGATTATTAGAGTGATAAGCTAATTAACCTGATTTCCTGTCCTTGTTATATCCCCTAAATAAATCAGAGCTGCTTGTTTCAGCAAAGTTATACTGCCTGAGGTATTTGTCTATGTTAAAGTACTGTACTGTGATTGTTGCACTGTACTCTCATTTCACAGGAGGTCCCAGTGCGGAACCAGACCTGGGGGTAAGTGTATACTGTGAAGGTAATTCTGATATATTGTGTGGGCCACTAGTGGGAAGAAAGGGGGTTGCAGTGTCCCAGAGGGCTGTGACCAAGTTAGTTTAACTATTGCAAACCCTGACCTCTGGGTGGAGGCACCGCCATTGGATCCAGGCCCTCAACCTGTTAGTGGCAAATCAGGCGGGGTAGTAGCCCCTGGGATAGCCATCTAGGGGTTACATCTTGGAGGCTCACCGCTGGGATTGTGTGTCCTCTAGTGGCCATATTCTGAACCACTGTTAAGAAAAAATGGGTACCCGACAGAAGTGGCTGTGCACCGGCTGGTGGAGTGGTGTGACTGGGAGGAGATCGACCCCAAAATGCTATGCTTATCCTGGACATCCCCTAGGTATCAATCGGACACTGTGCAGGGAGTACTTTCCAAGGTGGAAGGTTTACAAAACCCTGTGGTGGTGGGTCGGCATGCTAATCTGCTCACCCACACTTTCCTGGCCCTAGTAGAGTTTAAGGATCCCATAGATAGCTCCAAAGTGCCACAGACCATTACCCCAGAGGAGCCCTCACTGCTTGGAGAGTGATAACTAAGGACAGTAAAGACCGGGGAATCAGCCCCACCACTATCTGAAATTTTGAGGAGAAATTTGCTGAATGGTTGCTGGGAGAGGGAAAACTGTGGAGGACTTGAAGAAACTATTCTTTCCACCTGGGGTGTTCCTCCCAACACCTCTCCTGCTCCAGTGCCCGTAATGGTGGCTGAACCAATGCAGACTCCTATTTCTGCACCTGCCATTAGTCACGACTCTTACAAGGTTGAGGATCTTCTCTGGCACCCTCCCACCCCCAAGGGAGGTGATGACTGGGAGACCTGGATAGACTATGTTGCCCCCAAGTGCTAGAATGGCAATGCCTCGAAGGTGAAAAGCGAAAAGAGGGTTAGTGAGAGCCCCGAGGTCCTGCCCTGGCTACCATCCGTGCTAAACGGGCCAGTAACCCTGAAGCGACTGCACAGGCCTATCTTGAGGCCTTGGAGAATGTGTATGGAGCCCAGATTCTGATGAGGACCCATGGTGGAGAGTAAGAGATGCACAACAGTACCAAGGGAGTTGTGCTGTGTGTGTATCTCGCTGGAAAAATTGTTGCAAGAATGCCTCAGAAAAGGTAGTTTGCCAGCGATTGAACTGGACGAACCAGGCTGGACAGGATCCTTAAGTCTGCCCCTTCTAGAACTGCTGTTGCTTCAGTTACACCTGGCAGATCGACTGGAATCCCCACCCTCCTATGATGAGTTAATGAGAGAAATTGAGGAGTTGAAAAAGACGACCTCGGGAGGGACCTGCACCAATAGCTGCGGCTAGCACCCGAGTGACTGAGGGTGACCCATCAAGTGAAGTTCAGGGCAGAGGTTGGCAGTCAATGAGTGCTCTGACAAGGAAAAAGATATGTCACAATGGGGCGAACTGTTGAGAGAGATCCGGGAATTCAAAACAGTCCTTTATGAAGGCCACGCCTGCAAGTACAGGCCCTGACCTATACCGACTGCATCTGCTATGGGGGTGGGTACCCACCCATGTATCTCCTGCTGATAACAGCTCCGAACTCGATTCCTTGACCATGGAAGTGGAGAAACTGACAGATGTTCCAAATGCTTATCACGCGCAGACAGAGATGGCACCAAGGTTTCCAGTTAGTAATACCCCGCCCTGGCTCCCAGTGTGGCGCGGCCAGCTCAAACTCCAGAAAGTATGTTTTGCTATAATTGTGGGAAAGATGGGCACATGAAAAGGGAATGCCAGTCCCAAAAGACACTGACAAAGTTGCATATAGGCTACAAGGAGAGCTTGGGAGAAAATCAGTGGTTAAGAGGTGCACGACATGATCCAGTGAGGGCACCTAAAATGCTAATTCACGCCCTTGTGGCAAGGTCAGCTGCCCAGGCCCCCACCACCGCCTCCAGACTGGTCCAGAATAGTGGGTCCTCCATGGAGACCACTGTAAAGGTGAACGGAGTGTCTACAAGAGCTATATTAGACAGTGGCTCCCAAGTGACAATTATGTTCCAAGATTGGTATCAGAAGCATTTGTCAGACATACCCTTACAACCATTAGAAGGACTGCATGTATGGGGTTAAGTAGAAGGCCTACCCTATTCGGGTATATCCAATTTGGCTGTCTTTCCCCACCTCCGTGGCTGGAGTGGCCGAACAAGTAGAGACCCTAGCCTTAATGTGTCCCCCACTGGACTGTATGATGGTGTCCTTTGTTGATTGGAACAAATGCTCATATGTTCGAAGGCTGGCACAGTTGTGTTATGAAAACAGGGGTCAAAGACTAGTAGAGCTTTAAGAGTTCTGCTTTAATTAAGAAGGCCTATGAGGCACAGAGAGATGCTGAAAAACAGAACCAGAGGAACCGGTCGGAATTGTATGGAAGAAGGATCCTGAGTCTCTGATCCTGGCCAAATGCCCAGTGTACCTTCACGGAGAGGTCCGTATCAGAAAGGATGTTAAGAATAAAATATTAATGTTGGATGCACCAGGCGATGGAAAATTGCCAGAGGGACTGCTGGTCAGCCTAGTATTTTGCCTGCTAGAGCCCATGCTTATGCCAGAAGGGTAATGGTCCAAGTTCATATGTGTCTGAAAGAGACATTCGAGTAAACAGAGGTTGCATCCTGGCTAATGTGCATTGTGCAGACACTGCAGTGCTACCCAGCAGCAAGAGTTCAAGGAAGAATGACAGAGTAACGCCTGACTTGTTTGATTTCGTGACTCCGCTGCCAGCTGAATGGAAAGTGAAGATCAGTGAGAAGCTTGCCCAGAGAGACCAGGTGTTTTCTTTAAAGGAATGGGATGTAGGATGCGTGCAAGGAGCTGAGCACAATATCCGCTGCATGAAAGACCATTTCGTGAGAGGTCGCTACGCCTGGCACCTGCTGACATAGATGATGTGAGACGCATCTGCAAGAGATGTTAGCTGCTGGTGTAATACAAGAATCCAGAAGCCCTTATGCTTCCCCCATTGTGGTAGTGAGGAAAAGAATGGAACAGTAAGGATGTGTGTGATTATCGCACTCTAAACCGGCGACTATCCCCGATCAGTACACAATGCCCGCATTCAGGATGCTTTGGACTGCCTAAGCGGAGCAAGTGGTTCTCTGTGCTGGATCTCCGAGTGGGTACTATCAGATCCCGATGGCCCCAGAGGACCGTGAAAAACAGCCTTTATCTGTCCGCTATGGCTTCTATGAATTCATGAGGATGCCTCAAGGATTTCAGGTGCCCCAGCCACTTTTCAACGATTGATGGAGCGTGCAGTGGGGACATGAACTTACTAGAGTGCCTGGTATACCTAGATGATGTTATTGTGTTTGGCAGCTCACTGGAGGAACATGAGAGCAGATTATTTAAGGTATTGGACCGACTGGAGGACTTTGGCCTTAAACTGTCCATTGATAAGTGTCAATTTTTCAAACATCAGTAAAGTATGTGGGACACATAGTATCCACCGAGGGAATAGAGGCCGACCCAAGTAAAGTTGAGGCCTTGACCACCTGGCCACAGCCAAAAATCTAAAAAGAACTGCAAAGATTCCTGGGATTCTGTGGTTATTATCGGCGCTTCATCAGGACTATTCAAGAGTGATCCGCCTTTACTTAACCTTACTCAAGGGTATCCCCAACCACAAAAAAATACCAAAGTCAGCATCCTCAAGACTGAAAGAGTGTATTTTCATCCGAGTGAAGTATTTGGGGCCCGCTGGACTCCTGATTGTGAGACTGCTTTCATGAGATCATATATCAACTTACCCATGCTCCAGTGCTGGCCTTATGCGATCCAAGAAAACCTTACGTCCTGCACACTGATGCTAGCTTGCAAGGGTTGGGGCTGTGTTGTACCAAGAGCACCTAGAATGGCCTGAGACCAGTGGCCTTTGCCAGTAGAAGCCTGACCCCATCCGAAAAGAACTATCCTGTACATAAGTTAGAGTTCCTAGCTTTGAAGTGGGCTATTGTTGACCAATTCCATGAGTACTTGTGGTGGGGCTAAAATACTAGTAAAACTGACAATAATCCTTTGACCTATGTGCAGACCTCAGCTAAGTTGGATGCCACTGGCCATAGGTGGCTTTCTGCATTATCTACATATGACTATGCTCGAATACCGGCAGGTCTGAACCACATAGATGCTGATGCTCTCTCCCGGAGGCCTGTTCCCCAGAATGATTGGGTCCGACTGGCAGAACCTGACATTCGGCACTCTGCCGGAAGGTTTGACAGGAGGAACAAATGTCCACGGACGCAGTGGACTGCATGGTGGATTGCTTGGGAGCCTCTGAGAATTGCATACCTGCTGCTTATTGCCACTTTTCTGCACAGACATTGGTGCACTGCCTCAGCTGGGCAATGACAGTATTCTGGGCTCAATCTCATGATCCCATGATCAAAGCAGCTTTAGAAGCCCTCTATGCAGGAAAAGATGTGTCCAAATTACGCTCCACTGATTTGAGAACTGCACTGTTATACAAAGAAGGTCCTAAGTTGAAACTGATCAATAAACTGTTATACAGAGAAACAGTAGACAGAGGGGACAAGTAGACAAACAACAACTAGTGCTGCCCACTGCCTTTCGAGACTCAGTATTGAGGTCCTTGCACAACCACATGGGCACCTTGGTATAGACAGAACACTTGACTTGGTGAGATCCAGATTCTATTGGCCTAAGATGGGGCTGATGTGGAGCAACACATTGAACTTGTAGTCGCTGCTTACAGAGGAAAGCTTTGCCCCAGAGGGCTGCCCCTTGTTAACATAACCACCAGTGCACCCATGGAGCTGGTCTGTATTGATTTTCTAAGTTTGGAGTCAGATCAAAGAAATATCAGTAATGTGCTGGTGGTCACTGACCATTTCACGAGATATGCCCAAGCTTTCCCACCAAAGACCAGAAAGCATCCACTGTAGCCAAAGTACTTGTAGAAAACTTTTTGTTCACTATGGGGCTCCACAAAGAATCCATTCTGATCAGGGAGAGACTTTGAGAGTCGTCTGATCAAAGAGATGCTTTCTCTGTGGGGAGGCGAAGTCCAGAACCACCCTTACCACCCCAGGGGACCCACAGCCTGAACGTTTCAACGCACTTTGCTAGATATGCTAGGCACCCTGCACCCAAAGGACAAGCCTAGATGGAGCCAACAAATTAGCACCCTGGTACATGCTTATAACTGCACCAAAAGTGATGCCACTGATTCTCCCTACCGCTCTGATGTTTGAAGAGAAGCTCGACTACCAGTAGATGTGTGTTTGGGGTCTCTCCTGATGGGGTTCAAGCTGACAACTATTTACAGTATGTGCAAAAGTTAAAGGCCCAGCTAACTCATGCGCACCAACTGGCTCAAACCATGGCTGCCAAAAGAAATCTGGCCAACAAAGAAAGGTATGATAAAAGGTGAAAGCACAGGAACTCCAGGAGGGAGATCGGCATTGCTAAGAAATCTGGGACTGCATGGCAAGCACAAGATTGCTGACAGATGGCACCATCTCCCTCACATTGTAGTGGGCAAACTAGATGATCTGCCAGTGTACAAAGTAAGGCCTGAGAATAATTCAAAAGATGTAAAACAATGCATAGAAATCATTTACTGCCCATTGGACAAATCTTAATTGAGTCTGAGCCCCTAGAAGATGCCCCTCTGGACCAGTGACTAGAGCTGCTGCTAAGAAAGATCAAGAAAGTCTGCACCTACAGAAGCAAAGTTAAAGTGTTCCCCTCCACAAGTCCCAGTTGAGCATGACTGTCAGTCCATATCGGAAGAAAGTGAGAGTGACTTTGAATACTATCCTTCTTACGAACTGAGTCAATTGTTTCGGGCAATCCCTAGTCAATACTGGAGACAAAGCTGGGCCTTCTGGACTGTCTAAGCCTCAGCTTCATCCCTGGAGCCAATGCTCCCAGAAAGTGAAGTGCAAAGCATCAGATCAGATGAAATGGAATCATTGTGCATGGTTGAACTGTTTGAGCTTCAGGAGGAAAATGATAGATTGGGGCAGACTGGTGATACACCCGAACAAGAAGAGTATTTTGAGTGCCCTGACAGTCCACTGCCAGTGTCCGAAAGCTCTCCATGCGAGCCAAATGTTGTGGACTCAGAAACTGTAACTCCTGGAGCTGAAAGTGCCCCAGGTTCTAGCCTCTCTACCCCCATGGAGACTCCCCTGACAAGTGAGGACAATGCTGAAAATGAGGCTCAGAGTGCAGAGACTATAACAGTTCCCCCTAGAAAGACTGGTCGAGCTGTAAAGCCTGTGGTGCACCTCAGTTATGATTCACTTGGGAGGCCTGTGGACTTGCCTCTCAATGTTGTCCATAAAGGAGTGTATGTGTCCCCGAGCTCATTGCCCAAACTGAGCATCAGTGCTAACTCCAAGTTACTTGTGTTGCCCTCTAAGTATGGTGCCCTTGCCCCATCCAGCCCCAAGGTAACTGATAGGGAAGGGCCCCCTCTCTTCAGGTTTCATGTACAAGAGGTAATAACTTGAGTTATGGTACAATGTGTATGTAATACTGTGTAAAGAGTGACGTACTGCAATGTTTCAGAAATGTGTTCTTGGTAAAATGATATATTGACTGATGATTACATGTGCGAGCCTAATGCAAATGTATATGGTTGCAGTTGAAACTTATGGGGGTACTTGCTTGACGCGGACGTCAAGCTTTCCCAGGCCAGGAAGGGTGTAACCCCCCTGCAAATGGGGGTTCCCTAAAAGACTTCCAGGAGCTTGCTTGAATGCTCCAAGCCTGAATGGTGTTTGGCATTTAAGCCATTTATCAGTGAGTGTTTTTAGAGCCTCTGGTACTGTCTCTTTAAGAGCTGTCTGCTTGCAGACATAATTAGTTTGTATGGGGGACTGTGTGCTTCTCTGAGTACCACCTGGAGCTGCTGCCAATTCACTTCATTTTGCAGTCACTAGGAGTGCAAAGGAACCTATCTGAAAGATGTAACTGTTTGCCAGAAATTATTTAGAGTAATAATGAAATTACAGTTTGTCTAACCTGCTTTCTTTGCAGTCAGAACTGTGTCTGCTAGTTCCCCATTCTAGTTTTGAACTGCTGAACTGGACCAATCAGTGTGGGGTAAGCTAGCTCTAAATGATGCCTTGGACGAATCAGAACTTGGACTCATAATCTGAGCCAGCCACAAGAGGATTGTATGGGCAGTGACTCTGGGAGATGTAGTTTAGACTTCAGTGCCTTTTTGGACCAACAGCAGCAGTCTATTGTGAGTGACAGCCAATCCAGTCAAGAACTGGGAGGAACTCAAAGGAAGTGCCCGTTTAGTCAGTTGGAGTTCAGTTGAGCTTTGGCAGTGAAGAAGGAAGGACCCTGTGCTTTTTCAGTGTGCAGTTTTAGTCAAAACGTGTGTAAGGCCCAGAGTTCGGTCTGCAGCTTGTGTAACAGCTTGTTAGGACTGAATCCGTCCTGTGAAAAGAATCAAAGGATCTCTGAAGAGTAGAAACCAGGCTCACCCTGTAGAAGACTGGAAGAATTGCTGAAAATTGCACTAAGTCTGTCAGGAACTGAATCTGCTGTGTTCTCCCGGGTATTGTGCAGTAATGCGTAGGGATACAGATGCAGCCTGCCTGGTATAGTACTTTCTTTTATATGGATGTGTGAAGAGGTTTGTGTACCTCAAGTGAGCCCTGCTGACATTGAAGGACCCTATCTTATTTGGAGGTCGTGAGTACTAATTCAGGGTTGCTCCCTGTTGAATTGCCACATTAAATCCAAATGGAATTACTGTACTGCTGACTGTTTAATTCTCCTTTCTCTGTGTGAAAGGGCCCTACCAGCTGCCACGGTTTGGACTAGCCACTAGGGCTTGGGTACCCAGGGACAGTAACTGATAGGGATAGGCCTGTGCACAGAGCCATAGGTAGATTATTAGAGTGATAAGCTAATTAACCTGATTTCCCCTGTCCTTGTTATATCCCCTAAATAAATCAGAGCTGCTTGTTTCAGCAAAGTTATACTGCCTGAGGTATTTGTCTATGTTAAAGTACTGTACTGTGATTGTTGCACTGTATCTCATTTCCAGGAGGTCCCAGTGCCGGAACCAGACCTGGGGGTAAGTGTATACTGTGAAGGTAATTCTGATATATTGTGTGGGCCACTAGTGGGAAGAAAGGGGGGTTGCAGTGTCCCAGAGGGCTGTGACCAAGTTAGTTTAACTATTGCAAACCCTGACCTCTGGGTGGAGGCACCCGCCATTGGATCCAGGCCCCTCAACCTGTTAGTGGCAAATCAGGCAGGGGTAGTAGCCCCTGGGATAGCGCCATCTAGGGGTTACACTTGTATTGTAAAAGTATAAGACATCCTCCTTATGATGTAACACAATGTAGTTGATGCATGATATCCTTTTGATTAAGGAGAAAACTTTACTTTTCCCAGAAGGAACTGTTGTAACTACTGTGGACTGTCAACTACATGCATTTTGTCTGTCCTGCATAAGATAAAACGAAAAAATAAAGTTTAAAAAAAAAAAAATCAATGTGTCTCGAGAACTTGTCAGTTACAAAACCTATCTCTCAGACAACAGGACCACCAGAACTACTGATCAGGGATTTGTGTGTTTTTGGTACTATAACAATTTTGGAACGACTGGATGATTGATGCACAAAAGACTGGCCTTTTCAGTGGTAATATCATCCAGTCAGAAGGCCTTACCATTTAAGTCATATACTTTCACTTTATATTGAGCAGTGAGATTTTTAGTCATTTCTGCTTGCAATCTCCATCATTCAACTGTCTTATGACCTCCTTATAATACAGGGTGAACAAAATAATACGAAATTTAATGAAGACAAATGCCATTGCTACATGTGCAGAGGGAGCCTTGCTGAAAGATATAACTGTTTGCCAGAAATAATTTAGAGTGACTGAGAAAATGTAGTTTGTCTAACCTGCCTTCATTTTAGCATGAACTGTTTCAGTGTAGCTCTTTCATGTTGGTCCTGAATTGCTGACTTGGACCAATCGGGATGATAGGAAGACCCTAAAATGGAGCCTGTGGATGAATCAGAACTTGGACTCTCAATTTTGAGCCAGCCACAAGGGGACTGTATGGGCAGTGACTCTGGGAAATGTAGTTTTGACCTTGGCGCCTTTTTCACCAACAGGGGGAGTCTTATTGTGAGTGACAGCCGAACCAGCCTACAGAATGGTGTGGAGCTAAAGGAAATGCCCTGCTCTGTTACTGGAAAGCTCAGATCAGTTGTGGCAGTGAAGAGAGAAGGAGCCAATAGCTTCTCGCGGTGTATAGTTTAGGGGAAGCGATGTGAAGACCCTGAGTTTGGTCTGCAGCCTTTGTGAGTGCCAGTTTGGACTGAATCCAAGTTGTGAGGAGAAAGAAGCACTAGAAGTGTGGAAACCAGGCTCACCCTGTAGAAGACTGGAGAAATTGCTGAATTGCGCTGGGTCTGTCAGGAACTGAAGCTGCTGTGTGTGCTCCCGGGTATTTTGCAGTAATTGCGATCGGGATCGAGGAGCAGCCTGCCTGGTATAGTACTTCCTTTTACATATAAATGTGCGTAGTGCTTGTGAGGAATCGCTATTTCAAATCCCCTGTACAGTGAATTGTGTGCTGAAGCTGGAAGTAAACCCCAGCTTAATTCGGACTACATCTATTTGCTATCAACTGCAGTGGGGTCCAGTCACAAGGACCTTGTCCTCATGCCCTGCTCTTCTGGCAATCCAGAGGGACATTCTCCATCCGATCCTCAGCTTGGGTGTTGTGAGAACAAATCAGGGTATTCCCCTGCAGCTTGTTTTTTTTTTTTTTTTTTAAATCACAAGTGTGTCATCTAATTCTTGTTGTTTCACTGTTTCATGGACTGAGCCCTCCAGCTCCAGATTACAACTGGGTGTTGTGCATATATTTTCTTCTACAAGGCCCTATTCATCTGCACCTGCCAACCCCGGCAACGGACCTGGCTAGCCCCCAACCTGGGTACCCAGAGGTGACTTTTCAGACCCTGTATGTGTGCACAGTACTGTGATTTAATGCCACTAATTAACCTGATTTCCCCTCCCGTGTTACTGTCCTCTAAATAAATCAGATCTGTTGTTGTTATACTATATACCGTCTGTGGTGGTGGTACTTATGGAAACAGTACTGTGTTTTGCTGTGTATGTTGGCTAACCTTACTTTACAGGGGGTCCTCAGAGACATGCTGCTGAATCAGTCTCGAGGTTAAGTGGTATCTATATGAGTGAACAGTGCGTAGACGTGGGGTATTGGGGCTGTAATTCCGGTGTACTGTGTGAGCCATTAGAGGGGATAAAAGGGGGTCTCAGTGTCCCAGAGGGCTGTGACCAAGTTAGTCTAACCACTCCAAACCCTGACCTCTGGGTGGAGGCACCTGCCATAGGACCTAGTCCCCTCAACATGGGCCGTAGTCAAACAGGCAGGTGTAGTAGTTCTTGGGATAGCGCCACCTAGGGGTTACATTTCTATCCTAGCAAATTTAGATATCCAAGGGAGGAAAACAGACAGCAAAAGAAAACAGAGACAGGTAAAGAATTGCGAGACTGTTCTGGCTGATGAAGTCCGAGGTCTTACAGGAAAATCTGGCTGTGCAACCAGACAGAGAAGAAACAGAAAAGGAAAGAATACAGATCCTTGCATTTAAACACTTTCTCCATAACAAATGGGACAGGGTCCTATTCTATCCTGTCACATATACCCCCTTCCTCAAAAGGGGACCTGTTTTATTAAACAGGTTTCGAAAACTTTTCATTCTCTAACAACATTTGCTGATTTCAGCAATTAAGCACATGTCCATTGTGTTTTTTTTTTTAACAGTGCAGTTTAAACTCATACATTTGTTTTTCATTCAACCTTCAGAACCCTCATTTTCTGATCCATATCTTGATAGAAAATCAGCATTACTATTCTCTTTACCAGATTTGTGTATCACCGTGAATTTAAATAGTTGTAGTGCCAGGTACCACCTTGTGATTCTGGAATTTTTATCTTTCATCTGATTAAGCCAACAGAGAGGACTGTGGTCTGTTACAAGAACAAAATCAGTTCCTAGTAAGTAAAATTTAAAGGAGCAGTCCAACCAAAACTTGCAAAAAACATATGTTGTGCAGTGTGTTTCGATTTATATGTGAAGTTCTAGTGCGTCCTTCCCTCTGTCTGCTATTAGGAGTTTTTCCTAAATTAGCCTGCTAGCTTTATAGTACTTTTACAACCCCTGAGGAACTCTATCTGCGACAGCTTAACTACGTAATTGTCTGCCTGAGGCTTGTAAGTCGTCCAGAATGGTTTGTGTTCCTGGACCAAACAGTTTATCACCTGAGAAAGGGGCGTTAATCACCTTGTGTTGTATATCATTTGCAACGCCGGAAATTCTGAGCCAGGCCCGACAGTGTATAGCAATGCCTGTGGCTGTGAGTTTGGCCAAAGTATCCACTATATCATATCCCGACCTTAAGAGATGTCGGGAAAGGGATGTAAAAGTATTAATTATAGGCATCAGTTATTTATTTTCAGGCGAAGGAAATAATTTGTTAATAATTTCCAAGGCAGAAGTGCTCAAAGTATACTGATATTTTAGTATACGGCCCATATTATTCAGTATCTGAATATTCAGGGTACTGGAGGCAAATAGTTTCTTTCCCATGTAATCAAAGTGTCTAGAGTCTTTGTCTGGGGGTATTGACTTGTTCTGTTGTAGAAAGCCCCTTTTTTTTTTTTTTTGCATCATTATATCTGTAAATGAGGGGTCTTCAGGGGTGAGGCAGCCCTGGAAGTTTGAGCCATATCCTCATCTCAAGAAGACATTGTATAATAAGGGGAGTGTACCTCCTGAGATTATTGTACCTCCTGAGATTATTGTACCTCCTGAGATTCCATGTCTGGAGCTCCCTCATAATAAATCTCCTCTGAAGGGTTCTCTGTTCTGTGTGGTTCATTATCAGAATAGTACTCCTCCGTGGTTATCGGAGGTGATAAGTAAGGAGAGAGTTCCAGGTCCGTGCATGCCTTCTTTGTAGGAGGTGGAAACATAATCTGAGAGAAGGGAGGGGTAGGTGGATCAGGTGTATCATCAAACCCCAAAGAGTTTATAAAACTTTATTAATAGTATGCTCAATATTGGGTACCTGCAAGGGTGGCAGGTCAATAGTTTTAGGTTGTGAGCCCATCTTAATTGTTGTAACTGATGGTAGTGGGCGTTGGAGGATTCATTTGTGCCTTCTGGTAGTATAATCCTGCATTCCTATAATGAGGAGTTTCTTTCCTATGTAATGAATGTGGTGCATTTATAGGGGTAAAATATGTTGCTTTGCCCCTTTTTCTCATGAGGTGTGACCCCACAATGTGTAGTGAGGTGTCTTCCATGAGTATATGCAGGTGGGAATGAGACACCTTTATCATAAAAGTTAGGGCCTCGAGGGGCTGACGTCGAAATAGTAGTTTCCAGTGATGGAGAAATAGCAAAGGTATTGTTTCATGATGAAAAACATGCTCCATCGATGGTGGAATGAGGCCTGTCGACGGGGGAATCATAAAATAGGTGCTCCATTGACGACAGAGGCACTCCCGTTGACGGGGGAACTATAAATACATAGATACATAGACAGTGTCTGCAGATAAGGGCCTATGGCCCACCTAGTCTGCCCATTTGAGTTTGTAACTTCAGTTTATGTTTTCCTAGAACTCTGTTGCCCCTTACCCCTGACCTCCAGAATTCCTTTACGTCTATCCCATGCATTCTTAAATCCTGTGATTGTTTCAGCCCCCACCACTTCCTCAGGCAGGGTGTTCCACCGGTCCACCACCCATTCTGTGAAGAAATTCTTCCTCACATTTCCTCTAAATCATCCTCCCTCCAACTTCATCAAATGCCCTCTAGTCCTGGAACATCTTTTTCGCTTAAAAATAGTGTATTCTTGCACCCTGTTCCTCCCTGTAAGATACTTGTATGTCTCTATCATGTCCCCTCTCTCCCTCCTCTCCTCCAGGGAGTACACATTCAATTCCTTCAACCTGTCCTCATAGGACCTGTGATGCAATCCACGTACCATTTTTGTTGCCCTCCACTGAACCTTCTCTACCCTGTCTCTGTCCTTTAGTAGGTAAGGTCTCCAGAGCTGTACACTGTACTCCAGGTGGGGCCTCACTAGTATCTTGTATAGTGGAATCATGACCTCCCTTTTCCTGCTGGTGATGCCCCTGCCTATGCATCCCAACATCCTATTTGCTTTACCTGCTGCCTTGTCACACTGTTTCCCTACCTTGAGGTCATCAGAGATGATAATCCCAGGATCCCTTTCCTGCTTGGTGCATGCTATATCCTCACCCCCCAACTGATACATTGTGCCAGGGTTTTTGTGCCCCATATGCATTATCTTGCACTTCTTTGCGTTGAATTTCAACTGCCAAACCCCTGACCATTCTTCAAGTTTCATCAGGTCCCTTCTCATTCTGTCTACACCCTCTGGTGTGTCTACTCTGTTACAGAGCTTTGTGTCATCAGCGAACAGTGAAATTCTGCCTACTAGGTCCTGCGCAATGTCACTGATGAAGATGTTGAATAGGACCGGTCCCAGCACTGATGCCTGTGGTACCCCACTGGTCACTCTTCCCCCTGTGGAGTGACAGCCATTTACCACCACTCTCTGTGTCCTGCCACCCAGCCAGTTACATACCCACCACACTACTGTCCTGCCCACACCCACATTCCCTAGTTTGTGTAACAGTCTTCTATGTGGCACAGTGTCAAAGGCCTTGCTGAAGTCCGGATAGGCCATGTCCACTGCCCTCCCCTGATCCACCTTCCTAGTCACCCAGTCAAAATATTTTCCACGAGGTTGGTCTGACATGACCTCCCCCTGGTGAAACCATGCTGCCTTGGATCCTGCAGTCCATTGACAACCAGATGTTCCACCAATCTCTCCTTCAGTAGTGCTTCCATGATCTTCCCCGCTACCGAGGTGAGGCTGACTGGTCTGTAGTTCCCCGCTTCCTCTTTACGAACATACGAACATACGAAATTTGCCAGCAGATAAAGGCCTAGAGGTCTATCAAGTCTGCTCGAATGTGCAGCTAGCACCCCTTATTCTGCAGCTGCCTCCCTTCCACCCTTCCCTTCATTAACCCTCCCCTTGTCCTGTCCCATCCTCGTTTGAAGCAGTCCACTGTTCTGCATACCACTTCTGCAGGTAACGCATTCCACCCAGCCACCACCCTCTCTGTAAAAAGTGTCTCTCATCTCCTCCTGAACCTTCCTCGCTCCAGTCTCATATCATGGCCCCTGGTGGCCCTCCCTCCCTACTTGAACAGCCCCTCTGTACCTGTCTTGTTTATTCCTTTCATGTATTTAAAGGTTTCAATCATGTCCCCTGTCTCCTCTCCTCCAGTGAGTACATGTTCAACTCCTTCAACCTCCCTCGTATGATAAGTCCCCAGACCCTTGATCATCTTTGTCGCCCTGCGCTGCACTCCCTCCAGTAACTTAATGTCCCTTTTCAGATACGGATGCCAGAACTGCACGCAGTACCCAGGTGTGGTCTAACTAATGACCTATACAGTGGCAGAATCACCTCCTCCTCCTTGAGGATATACCCTTGCAATACAACCCAGCATTTTGTTGGCCTTTGCAGCTGCCTTCCTACACTGTGCCGAGTGTTCCCACTTTTGTATAAGGGGACTACATCTGCTGTCCTCCAGTCTTTGGGTACCTCCCCTGTTTCCAGTGATCGGCTAAACAGGATAGCCAGCGGTTCAGCCACCACCTCTCTGAGTTCTTTAAGGACCCAGGGGTGCACCCATCTGGCCCATTGCTTTATAACTCTTATTACTTCCAGTTCCTTCAGGACCCTTTCTCGTGTAAAGGGACTTGTGTCCATTTCTGCACCATTCTCACCTCTTGTACTCCCTTCAGACCCATTACCCTCCTCTTCCTCAGTAAAGACTGAGCAGAAATACCTGTTCAGTATGTCAGCTTTATTATTGTCATCCTCCACACGGCCCCCATCCTCCCCTTTCAGTCTCACTATCCCTCCCTTTGCCTTTCTTTTTTCACTTATGTACCTGTAAAAGGTTTTGTCCCCTCTACCCACTGATTTTGCAATGTGCTCTTCTGTCTGAGCTTTGGCTTCCCTTGCTGACCTCCCTGCCTCCCCTGGTACTTCTCCCTATCCCCTTCTGCCTGTGTCTTTTTGTATTGCCTGAATGCAATCTTTTTGGCTTTCACTTTCTTTGCTACCTCTTTGGAAAACCATAATGGCCTCCTCTTCCTTTTCCTCTTGCCAACCTGCTTAATGCATAATTCTGTTGCTCTTGTAATCTCAGTTTTAAATACTGCCCACTGTTCCTCAACCCCTGATTCCTGCCCCATTCCGCTTAATGCCTCTTTCAAGTATCTCCCCATTTTCCCAAAGTCTGCCCCCCTAAAATCCAGGATACATGTTTTTGTGTGGTTTGGTTCTGCTCCTTCTGTGATTTCAAACCACAGTGACTGGTGGTCACTGTTCCCCAGGTGCTCCCCCACTGTTACCCCCATCACACTACCCCTGTTTGTGAGTACAAGGTCCAGTATTGCCTTCTGCTGAGTTGGTTCCATGACCAGCTGCTTGAGGAAGGCACCCTGAAAGGAGTCCAGGATAAATCTGCTCCTAGTTGATGCTGCTACTGGGATGCTCCAGTCCACGTCTGGAATATTGAAGTCTCCAACCAGTACTACCTCACCCTTGTCTGCCATCCTTTGGATGGCTAGCATCAGCTCCCTATCTGTTTCTTCCTCCTGGGCTGGTGGTCTATAGACCACACCTGTGTGGATGGCTGGCCCAATTTTCCTTTCCAGCTTAACCCACAGTATCTCTCCCCCATTTTGTTCCTCCTGGATCTCTGTGGCCCTTACATCATTTTTCACATGTAGTGCCACTCCTCCTCCCTTCCTACCTGTCTGGTCTCTTCTGAATATGTTGTAGCCAGGAATGGCCATCTCCCAGTCATGGTTATCATTACACCAGGTTTCTGTGATGGCCACAATGTCCAGGTCTGACTGCAACACGACAGCCTCCAGAGCTTCCATCTTGTTGCTAAGGCTCCTGGCATTGGCACACATGGCTTTCCATGATTTGACCTCCCTAGACTGTTTAGCTGTTCTACTCCAGCCCCTTCCCTGGTTGTCCTTTATCCCTGGTTCTCCTTGCCGTCTGCCCTTCTGCTGATTTTTGCCCCTTTTCTGCCTATCCACCTCTTGGGCACTAATCTCCATCTTTTGCACACTGCTTTGTTGAGCTATCCACTCCTCCGGTTCACTGGTTCCACTGCTAGCTGTTGGGTGTAAATGCATGTTCCTTTGACAGGGGGAGGCAGTCCCATCGATGAGTGAGTTAAATACATGTGTTCCGTCAATGGGGGATGTAACTTCGTTGACAGGGAATGCTCCCTGAGAACTTTGTCAACAGGAGAGTGTGCCTCGTCAGCAAGGAGTCCTTTAGGTAACCAGGGCCCAGGCCGTGTAGGGCCTTAAAGGTCAGCAAACCCACCTTAAAGAGGACCCTCCACCTAACTGGCAGCCAGTGCAGTTGACATAGCACAAGAGTGATATGATAGTACTCAGACTGTCCTGTCAACAACCTTGCCGCCACATTCTGCACCAGCTGCAGTCGGCGAAGGGTACCTCTAAAGACCCCGAGATAGAGTGCATTACAGTAGTCCAGCCTGGATGACATGAAGGCATGTACCAATGTGGGGAGGTCCTGCGGCGGAACTAGGGGCTTTATCCTGACGATATTCCTCAGATGATAAAAACTAGAACGGACAATGGAAGATACCTGAAACTCAAGTGTCAATCCACTGTCCAGAATAAGGCCCAAATCCCGCACCCTAGAGGAGGCCTTCAATGGTGCAGAGCCAAGAAAAAGCCCCGTCTCTGCACCAGAGGCCAACCTATCATGCACTCTGTTCAACTCCACCACCAGTACCTCTGTCTTATCGGGGTTAATTCGCAACTAGCTGGAGGCCATCCAGTCACTGATTTCAGCGAGGCAACTACTAAGCACTTCCACTGTGCGAAATGTTCCAAGCGCAAAGGAAAGATACAGCTGGGTATCAATCAGCATAGCAATGAAAATCCAGACTGTACTTCCTAATGATCTCTCCCAGGGGCAGCATATACACAGCAAACAACATCGGCGACAAGACCGAACCCTGGGGAACCCCGCATAGCAGGTGGCCTGGAGAGGAGGAGAAATTCCCAATCACTACCCTCTGCCTCCTGTTAGATAGAAAAGACTCAAACCAGCAAATAACCATGCCGGCAAGTCCGCAGAATTCCCTTAGGCGGTCAATCAGCACACGATGGTCAACCATGTCAAACGTTGAAGAGAGATCAAGGTGGACAAGAACTGTCCCTTCCCCTCGATCTCTAGCCCTGAGCAGGTTATTATGCACCCGAACCAGCGCAGTTTCTGTGCTATGCTTCACATGAAACCCAGACTGGAGCGGCTCATATAGATCATGGGCCATGAGATTCTTCTCAAGCTAAAGCGTCACCACTTTCTCCACAATCTTACCCAAAAATGGAAGATTGGAGATAGGACAGTAATTTGCCTTGATCTCAGGGTCCAACCATGTTTTTTTCAGAAGGGGTCTCACCAATGCCTCCTTCAAGACATCAGGAAAGACCCCCTCTGACAAGGAACACTGGACAATCAAGGCAAACACTGGGCCAAAGGAGTCAACACATCTCATTAAGAAACCAGTTGTAACCGGGTCCAGTTCACAAAAGGTGTGCCGAATCTTGGACGCAATCTCAATGACCTCAGCCACCTCCACCGGTCTAAACTCGCCCCAACCAGGTGGAGAGCTCTCCAGTCGCCATGACTACCATAGTCGGCCAAACTCTGACCCACTGGCAGAACCCCCTGCCTGATGGCAGACACTCTGTCCGAGAAGAACCCAATAAACACTTCGCACAATGCATTTGAAAAAGCTACCTTTGGCTGTAGACAAGCAGGATGGAGAAGCTTGTCCACAGTCCGAAAGAGCATAGTTAGTCGGTTCCTCCTGGCAGCAATCTCCCTGGACAGAAATTCTGCCTTCTTATGGTTGATTGCTCCCTGGTATGACCCATAGTGCATACGCAGGGCCAGTTTGTCCACCTCCAGGCCTGACTTCCGCCAGCAGCGCTCTAATCTCCGACCCAAGGTATTCATCCCCTTGAGCTCACCATCATACCAAGGGGATCTCGAATGAGAAGACCTGGGTTGTACACGAACTGGTGCGAGGGAGTCGAGTGCACCAGCAAGTGCCTTGTGATAGGCATCCACTGCCATGCTCACCCCCCCCCCACCACATGCACTATCCACACTAGATAGGTCAGCCATCGCCAAAAAACAGGGAAGTTAGTTCTTCCATGTGAGGACTTTAGAGTTAGGTGTTTCCTTGTCCTTTTTGTTTTGGAAGACGACTCACTGGATCTGGAGCTCTTGGTGCGAGCCCTCCCCCCCCAATGTCTGTAATATGGTATTTATGTCTTCCATTAAATAGTTTTAGAGTTGGCCGTCCCGGTGGCGCTGAGGGTTGAGGCACTGGATGCCACACCTCGCGCTACGCCGCGACCCGGGTTCGGTAACGGACCTGGGGAGCCGGGGGCTGGCAGGGGAGGGGAGGATCGGCGTCCCTCGGATGCTCTCCTCCCTCAGGGGTGGGATACCGGGATGCATAGCGTCTGTCATTCCCATAAAGGATTCGGTGGAAGCACCCGATTCCCTGAAGAGACGAAGCGACTCAATTTAGGGGTCGGGGAGGAGGGGCGTCGCCTGGCTGTGGCAAGGGCGTCAGGCGTGCGTCAGCCGCGTTACCTCTCGGGGACGTAGTCCCAAGCGCCGGCGTCCCCAGGGGATGGGGCCAAAAAGACAAGGGGAAAAATCACCCTCGCGGTCCTGGATGACGGCCTCTCCGCTCAAACCGCCATACCAGACAAGACCCCACTGTGCAGGAAGGAGGAGAGGAGGCACTCTAGGGGCAGATCTAGGGACGGCAAGAGCATTGAGAGGCCGGAAGGAGTAGGACCAAGAGGGTAGGAAAAAGCAGGAGGGAGAAAAAAAGAAAGTATAAAAAATAAAAACAAAATTGTTTTAGAGTTGTTGTAACCTTCTTTTCTGGTTACAGAGTTTAGTTTTTGGCAAAAAGCACAGGAATTGGTGCTGTGTATGAAGCCCAGGCACCTCAGGCTGTAGACATAAAGGTTCAGTTCCCGTTGATGACTGCTTACACAGAAGATTGAACTTGCTGCTGTGCAAGCTGAAGCCGGCGGGAAAATGAACAGACAGTACCAGGGAACTCCCACTTTTATAGGCAGAGCCAGGAAGTAATGTTGTGTGTGGGTGGTCCCTGGTGAAGAGACTGCTGGAAGAAGCTGCTGTGTGATAGCGCCACCTGCTGGAACCCCCCAGAAGTAATGACCTACTGCTAGAGACCATTCCGTAGAAGATCTACTGTTACAGGTGAGCAACCTGTTTTCTAGGGACGTGGATATGTTGTTCAGTCCACACTATCTGGCAGACTCCTAGCAGTTCTCCAGGAGGAGGGAGGCAAGGCTCACACCCCCTACTTAGGGAACAGGGACGGGAGAACTGAGGCCCCAAAACCAGCATCCCAGTGTGACTCAAGGTCAATGTGGCAATGGGAAATGAAGGTGTGTGCTGACTTACAGGTAGCAGCCCTCCAGATTGCCTGGATAGGGACGTCCCTAGAAGCAGCCACCGACACAGGGATATGATGGGTGGAATGAGCCCTAAACCCTACAGGAGGCTCCCTACCTGCCAACCTATAGCAGAGATCAATGCAGGAAGTGATCCACCTGCCAATCGTCCGCTTGGCTGCAGGTCTGCCAGGTGCAGCTTCAACGCAGGTGACAAACAACTGGCGAACCTCTCCCTGAACTTCCACTGTACGGTCTTTCTAGTAAGTGAGCACTCTTCTTAGGTCCAAAGTATAGAGCCTGTACTCGGCCTCCAAGGTGTAATTAGGATAGAACACTGGCAGATTCAGCACCTGGTTCAGGTGAAATTCCGACACCACCTTTGGAAGAAATTTCGGGTGGGGGTGCAGGACAACCTTGTCCCTGTGGAAGACGAGGTGGGGAGATTTAATGGAAAGCACCTAGAGCTCTTCAATCCTTCTGGCTGATGTGATAGCCACCAAGAAGGCAGTCTTCCACGACAGGTGAGAGATGTCACACCTGTGCATTGGTTCGAATGGCTTGCCCATGAGTTTGTCCAATACCAGCAGTAAATCCCTCAGAGGTGGTGGTTCACGCACCGGAGAGGATATATGATCTAGGCCCTTGAAAATGTGCCAGACCACCTTCTCCTGCGCCGACTGCTTGCCGGCCAGCGCTCGGTAAGCAGAGATGGCTGCAGGTGCACCTTGAGGGTCGTCAACCAAAGCCCTTGCAGGGAAAGGGATCACAGGTAGTCCAGAATGCTAGCCAGTGGGCAGGACAAAGGGTCTAACCCCTTGCCCCGACACCAGACAGAGAATCTCTTCCACTTTAAGGCACAGCATTTCTTGGTCGACTCCTTACGGGATGCCTCAACGATGCTTAGGACCTCGTCGGAAAGACCCAAGGCCTGGGACTCTAGCCACTGAAGAACCAGGCCATAAGGTGCAGGGATTGAAGGTCCGGATGGAGTACCTTCCCCTGACTGACAGAGAGTAGGTCTGGGCAGGCTGAAAGCCATCTCGGGAGCCTGAAGCTGAGGAGATCTGGATACCAAAACTGGCGGGGCCAGTCTGGGGCAACCAGGACCACCTGTGCCTTGTTTTTCCTGACCATGAGGAGCACCTTGTGGATCAAGGGCAGAGAAGGGAAGGCATAGAAGATGCCTGGGGTCCACAGCCTGGACAAAGCATACCCCTGCAGTGAGCCCTGCTGAAGGGGGGGGGGCGGGCACGATACAGCCTCAGCTTGGCGTGCTCCATGGAGGCAAACAGGTCCACCTGAGGTGTGCCCCAGTGGGACAACAGGTCTTGAACTACCTCAGACAGGAGAGATCACTCGTTAGATACATCGCCTATCCAGCTGAGGGCATCAGCCAGACAGTTTGAGGCTCCTGCTACATGAATGGCTAGGAGATCCGCCTCTAGGCTGAGCACAAGAGACCAAATGCAGAGAGATTCCTTGCCTGCCCTGCCTGTTGAGATGGTGCATGGTCATGGTGTTGTCCATTTGGACCTGGACCACTTGACCCCAAACAAATGGAGCAAAGGCAGTCAGGGCTAGCTGGACTGCTTGGAGCTCCAGCAGGTTGATGTGGCATCGGGACTCCTGAGGGGACCAGAGTCCATGGGCTCTGTGCTTCCCCAGATGGGCACCCCAACCCATCAGAGAGACGTCGGTCGTCAGAATGACCATCGGCTCTGGGTGGACAAATGAGATTCCCTCCCACAGATGAGCTGGGATGAGCCACCACTGCATACCAAAGGGCATGGCTCGGAACTCATAGAGGGTTCCCTTTGCCCGAAAGCGGAGGAACTGCTGATGAGATGGATGGATTGGGACATGAAAGAACGCGTCATGTAGGTCCAGGGAGCAAAACCACATGCCCTGCTCCAGGGATGGTATTATCTGAGCCAGGGTTACCATCCGAAAGATGCATCGTCTTAGGAACTTGTTCAGGTCGTGCAAATCAAGAATGGGTCACCAGCCCCCTGTCCATTTTGGAACCAGGAAGTACCTGTAAACAAACCCTGGGCACGGAAGAGGATCCGCCACCTTGCTGACTACCCCACTGTGAAAGAGCTGGTCGATGTCATCTCAGAGTGCCAACTGGGAGGCTGCGGACCCGGAAGCACCCCGCGGAGCGCGGGCTCGAAAGGGAGGGACCTGCTCGAACTCCAGAGGCAGGCCCCTGCTGACCACTTCCAGCACCCAGCGGTCCGTGGTGATAGCGGACCAGGTGGAAAGGAAGTGGCTGAGTCGGCCCCCAACGGGGGGACCCAGGGGAAGTGTGATGGAGTTGGGGGCAGCACCCTGCAACCCATCACTGGGCAGGCTTGGAGGAGGAGGGACCAGCCGAGGAGCCACCAGGGCCCTTCCACCCGGGCTTCCTGACTGAGGAAGCGACGGACTTGGCTCTAGGGCACCAAGCTTGAGCCTGCTGGCCCTGCTGCTGGGCAGGTCTCGCCGCAGGAGCGGAGGGAAGAAAGGGCTTACGCTGCTGATGGCGGCCTTTGTTCTTCTGCGCAGATATGACCAAATCTAGGGTGGCATTGGATTTTTCAATGCACTGGAGGTGGCCCTCTACACCAGGCCTGAACTGGTCGATGCCCAGAAAGGGAACATCTGGAAGCCTGTGTTGGGTGTCCACAATGAAGTTTGAGATTCACAACCAAGCCCTGCGGCGCATGGTTACTACGGCCGCTACTGAAAGGGCACAAGAGTCTCCAATGTCCAGAGCAGTCTGGAACTGCTGCTTTGCCACTGCCCTTCCCTGATCCCGGACCTGGTTGACCATGGTCTGGAGGTTGGCCAGGAGATTAGGAAGCACCTCATCCATGAAGCCCAACAGGGCATGAGAGAAGTGTGCCATCATAGCAGCTGAGCTGGCCTGGCGAAGGCCCAAAGAGGCAGCAGCGTACACCTTTTTCCCTGAGTAGTCCAATTTCTTGGACTCCTTATCTGGGGGCTTGTCCACATCCCTTGTGCTGCCCGAGCACCTGATGACAGAGTCTGCAACAAACCCCTTGGCCAAGGGGTGCTCCAAGAAGCCGGGTAGAGAGTCAGTAGGAACCACATCTCAGCTGACTGGTCTGACAGGGACATTGTGAAACCAGCGGCCCGGGCTGCAACTTCGACCGAAGTCGAAAGCTGACAGTCTGGAGAATGAGATCTCTCCCACTCCCAAGAGCGTCGACGTTGGGTGTCACTTTTTTTGGGATCCTCCTTCTGGGACCAAGGGGTGTAAGACCCAGAAGGAACCTCCCCCTTGGTCAGGAGGGACTGGCACAGCTCCCGAAAGAAGCCGTGTAAGAAGAGCCCAGTTGGAGCGGAATGAAAGCTGAAGCCGAAGAGGAGCTTGCCTCGGCCTGGGCCGCCTCCTCCTCGAGGGCCATGAGCTGTTCAAGCTGCTCCGCAGAGCCTGCCACTGCGGACACCACCCAATGGGCCTCCTTCGATCTGACTGGCAGGTACCATTTCTCCGGTGGCCCCAGCTGGAGTCTGGCAGCGCGGTCTTCGAGCACTGATGGAGAAAAGAACATGGACTGCAAGCCTGCGGATCGTGATCATGCCCAAGGCAGTAAACACATCTTCTGCCTGCAAAGGCATCAATGGAACCTGGGAACAGACTTGTCTTCCATTGCAGCCACGAGAGAAGGTGGAGAAGACCTAACTTGAATGAGTTTAAGAGTAAGTTTTGGGAAAAATCTGAAGATTTAAGATCCAGGGCCTTCAAAACGCAAGAGCTCTAAGGAGGGAACCTGAGCTTCCAAGCGGTAAGGAAGATCTGGCGCCATGGGGCAGAGTCAAGGGTTTTACCACCCGGGTGGGTGAGAGGAGCCAGCCTGAAGACCTTCTGACCCATCTTAAATCGGCAAAATACCTGCCAGATAGTGTGGATTGAACAACATATCCACGTCCCTAGAACTGTTAAATTCTGACACTTGATTAAGTTTCCTGAAATCAAGGCAGATTCTAACACCCCCTTCTTTTTTGTTTACAATTACCACTGGAGATGACCAAGCACTCCTCAACTCCTCTATGATACCCAATTCTTTCATTTTTTGTATTTCCTTAACCACATCAGCTCTTATTTTTTTCTATTTTTCCTGGCAGGTCCTCCGTCAGTCTCTCTGCTCTGGTCACAGCCCCGGGCTCCCACCAACCATCGAGTGCCAGCATTCTCCTGGTCACCCCCAACTTAGCGATGCGAGGGCAGGGCTGCAGCACTGGTTCCATTTAATTCCAGTGCTGCGGAACCAGTATCTAGTTGGGAGTGCTGGCGACAGTGGCTAGTGAAGCCGGGAGGGCTTCATGGAGACGGAAGGACCCTCCCTCCTTTTTCTCTCTTTTTCCTTGTGGGAGGCAGGGATGTGCAATGATGTCTGCGTCCGGCTCCACCTCCATTATGATCAAGCACACCGGTAGCTACTGCGACTCCGGCCTCCATGAAAGTCCATGTTAGCTGACACTATCACCTTCGGAGAAGGAGAGCAGTCAGTAGGATGCTCTATCCTTCTCCCCAGCCAGCCCTCCAGTGACCAGAGTCCATTCCCGAACCGGGTCACCGCGTCGCAAGTGGAAATCCAACCGCTGCACTGATGGGCCGGACCACATCACCTCTTAACTGCTTTGGTAACCTGTATGTCTTCTGCCTAATAGGACGCGCATTCCTTGTCACTATTACATGCTCAACCCCCTTTGCTCGGCCTGGTACTGTGGTAAATGTACCATTAAATGTCTTTAGCATATTACAAATGTCTGCAGTTTGTTCTGAGGTTCAGGAAACATTCTCCTTTACAGCATCAGCATTTACGGTTGGTTCCAGTTTATCATAAGCTACATCAGTATCTTAATTCTCAGTTTCTGGTAAAACCAGCAAAGCAGCTTTAGGCATTTTTTCAACCCATTTCTTAAGGAGATTAGCATGGTATATCTTAGAAGGATTTTTCCTGTCAGGGGTCTCGTTCTCATAGTTAGTGCCAGTACGTACAAGAACATTACAGGGCCCTTGCCACTTCATTAACAGTTTATTTTCTGTTGTGGGTAACGGTAGCAAAACCTTTTCACTTGGCTCGAAAACTTTTTCTTTTACTCCATGCTCATAAATATAACTTCTGCTGGTTTTGAGCCTCTTCCTAATTACTATGGGCAATTTCAACTTATTTTGCCAGCTTCTTTTTAGGGCACACATATAAAATGTTACAGATCGTCTCTGAGTGGAGTTATCGTCCCATGTTTCTTTTACCACATCTAGTGGCCCTCTTGACTGCCTACCATACACCATTTCAAGTGGTGAAAACCCTGTTAATGCCTGTGGCACTTCTCTGTAAGCAAAAAGTAGGTAAGGCAAATACTGGACCCAGTCTTCCCCTTTTACAAACCTTTTTATGTTTGCTTGCACGCATGTGCAAGAAACATAGTGCCACCATACGAGTTTTCATAGGTATGGCACCCTCGCTTCCAATGCCCTGAGGGTTTTTGCAGGCGGGTCCCCACTGCACCAATGAATGTCCCAGCTGTCTATGACAGCACTTCAGATGTAGTGGTGTACAGCTGAAAGCAAATGACCGGTACAATCAGCAGTGGTAACATGCAGGCAATTTGCATAGTGCCTACAAGTCACCACCATGTAGGGAGTCGTTTTCTTTGAACTATAGGCCACTGCATCCCAACTGCTGTCATAGACAGCTCGTTTTGTGTTGAAACACTTGGGCACAAATAAGACTGGTGGGCGCAGTTTGCAGGAAAAAAAAAAAGAAACTTAACAAAAGCAGAGCTTCTGCGTTTAAAATCGTGGCTGTATATCTCTTTATTGAACCTCACTGCAGATTCTGTGAGGTTTTTAGTGGGTTAAAACGTTCTTTCTGCAGCAAGTTTCCTCAAGTGTCCTATAGCAGCTTCCTCAATCCCCATGATCGTGAGCACCGGAATTGTCAAGAGGAGAACAGAACATGGCGATCATGCAGGGGAAAACAGCAATTCCGGTGGGATGGCAGAGACTGCGGCAGTCAGGGTTGAGTTATTAAAAGTTGCACAAAAAGAAAAATAATGAAAGTATTTTATTTATTGACAGAGCATAATATACCCTGTAAGTGGCTTTTGAGTAATATCACAACTTATTGGTCTGTATGTCAATGGACCAGCTATTTATCCTTTATATAAATAAATACATGTTTAATAATTATACAAGAGTATATTTCATTTCCAACCCCATGGTGCAGAAACACTGAATAGGATAAATAGCTGGTACACTGACATACAGACCAATAAGCCGTGATAGTTCTCAAAAGCCACTTACAAGGGTATATTATGCTCTGTCAGTAAATAAAATAGGTTTACTATTTATTTTGTGGTATGACTTTTAATAACGTATAGCACACTTCATGAATAGTAATGCAGCCTTGACGGCTCTCCACATCCCAGATGGCCCTCGCATATTAAAACATTAAAACTGAATGTTTAATTACCTGAAATGCCTTAAATGTCCCCATCATGGCACACTGGAATGCTCCCTGACATTTCCATACCCGAACTTTAGTTCCTGTCCCTGTTGCCAGCATCAAAGAAACACAGCATAGCAAGGTACATTCTCTTTATTAACAACAAGGATGAAAGAATAAAGAAATGAATGAGGATGAGTATACTGTCCCTATCAGTGGATCAGCACTGGAACATTTCGCTTCCTAAGGCCTCCTGGGTCGGGGTAAATGTCCCCAGGTAACAGGCCTTCGTAAAGGCATAGTGTCCTAAATAACTGAGTGCAGTGCTTTCCTATTTGTTCATATGTTTCAGCTCTAGTTCTACTGATGCCTGCCCTGCTGCTACCGATCCCTGTGGCAGCACAAGGAGGTCTCTTACTACTACTGACACCTGGTAAGTTGGGGAGTGCAGGCCAAGAATGCCAACACACTGAATTATGCAGTGAGACTTGGAGGGACCTCTCTGCTAGTGCAACAGGAATTGTGGTAGCTGCTCTATTGCTGTGTTCCCTCCTAAAGTATATTGGGTTGATAATAACTGCTTCTCCTTCCTCAGGCACTACAAATCTGAGGGGCATCTATGCTCCTGCAAACATGCACTGAGGTGGACCTCTTCCCTTTCAGGTCCCCTGGATTAATTTGGTTGCCTGGTTCTTGTTCTCTGCTATTATGCGGCCCCGCTGTTTTGAACCCTTGCAGTTATTGTCAGCGCTATTATGTACATGCTATTATGACTTGCGCAATTTTGACTGGATTCCCCCCTCGCATCCTCTTTTGTTCAGGTTATGTTACCTGCCCCATCACACTACACAGGGACACCACCATACTCACATCAGTCACCGAGTAGCTATCATTTCTCATTTACTGAGAGCCTTGCTTGACTTCTCATGTCTTGCTATGGCGTGACCCATATGTTACCCCCCCCCCCAAATTTCAGAACCAATGTTCCAGCTCTGACTAGACAATCCAAACTGTCATATTTTTCAAAAGAACTGTACACAAGGCAACAGTGGTGCTTTCAGCCATAAATACTTAGTTTAACAAAAGCTGAAGCACACTATATCCCAATAAATCAAGTTGAACAGACTACTAAAAATAATTTTTATTACACCAGTGTAATAAAATTATTTTAGTCTCGTGTTCAACTTGATTTATTGGGATATAGTGTGTTTCAGCTTTTTTTTTTTTAAACTAACAATCCAAACCGTGCAAGACAAGATTTTCTGAGTGCTGTGTGTTGTTGGAAATGATAATAAGAGGAGGGAAATGCTGGAAAAAGAAAGGAATCTAGTGCGAGGCTGCACAAGAAACAACTAAATCCACGCGGTCAGGGCAGGTCAAAGTGTAATACTGGTTTCAAAACTAAATATTCCAATCGACTGTAACTGCCCCAGTCCTGTCCTGTATTTTCCCCATTCTAACCCTGCTCCATAGTAGCTGTACACCTGGAGGCTCCAAGTGTAATCTTACATGAATTTCTTCCTTTACTTAAGTTCAAACCTTTTTTCCAATCCTCCTCTTCCCCTCTCATGTATGGGGCTGCTGCAGACACGTCAGTCCATGGTGAGCACTGCAGGCTGCGTGACTCATGGTGATATCTATGGCTCTGGTACTCATCTTTGCACTGCTGCTGAACTCTGCCGCTGGAGTGCCAGTGCTGTTTTTCGGAGGAGAGGCAACCTGAGGAGTCCTGGCTTCAGCTGTCTACCGTGGTAATCGCAATCATCACCTGCAATGCTGCCCACTCCTCCCTGCCTCACTACTTGGAGGCTGTGGAAAGGCTGAACTACCCTAAGGATAGGCTCTCCATCTGCTACATATAGAGGACCCCCCTCCCGCTGTCCATTCCCATCCACTGTCACACATAGTTGGATGTTTGTCTTCTCTGTTCAAAGTGTGTAACACTCATCACCACTTGCAAAGACCCCTCCAATGGCCATAATCTGCTTGAACAGTCTGCCATTGGTAACGTTACTTTTTAGTAATGGAGTCGCAAATACATGCTGTCTGTCGTGACAGTGTCTGTCAAGAGAGGGTTGTGCTTACAACTGTAATTTTAACTAATTATAGTGTACCAGAAAATCGGCAGATTTCTTCGCACTTGCGTTAACAATGTGTGGCTACTTGTATGCAGCAAAAAAAGGTGTGCTTGACACCTACAATAGAATAACTTCACAATTATCTGTGGACTTCGGTGCAACAAAGGGGTTGTGGAGGGGGGCCTGACAGCAAAAATATTGGAAAAGCACAGAGAACACTGTCTTCAGTTAGTATCATTCCATTTACTTTTATGAAAGGAGCCCCAGTACAGGGTGTTTGTCCATGTCTGTTAGTAGAGGCATGTGCTGTCATTTGACATTTGCCCCAGTAATTGCCGAACTTTGTCAGATTTACAGCATTTTGTGCCCTTTGGCATGCAGCAGGATAGTGTATTTGGCAACTGAAAAACACATGTTACCAAGTAACTGTGGAATACGGAGGTAAAAAAGGTAGATAAGAAGGGGCCACTGATAGCACTACCATTTCTTTATGATGTCAGACACCCAGTGGAGTATACTTTATTTGTTCTGTGACTCTGCCATGGGGGGGAGAGGAGAGAGAGAGAGAGAGAGACTAACTCACCACGGGCCTGCTGTCTGCCCCAAAGTACTTCTGTTTTGCCCTTTGCCATCAGTGGCAAGTGAGTGAGATGTGACACTGCATTCATCCAGCATCTCCTATCGCTCTGTGCGTCTTAAAATACTTGCCCTGATGGAGCAGTCCTGGAGAGTATCTGACAGCCAGCTGAAGGTTGTGCCCAATACTGTGTGCCACCCTTGTCATGTGGAAGTTAGCCCACCCCCACCTGCCTGGCAATAAGCACACTGTTTCAGAGGTCACTCCATTTCAGTGTCGGAGGAAAGCTGTACTTCCCACATATTTGTTGGCACAGTGAATGAGAGATACAGCGGGACCAGGACACGGAATTCAAAGAGTCTCTCGCTATACATTTGCTGAACAGCACTGTTTCATCTGTTGTGCAGCTTTCAGCCCCCTAACTGTCCCCCGCACCAGCCCTCCCTCTCACCCCCAAACATAACACATACAATGGGGTATCAATCCCCACTATCACCAGCGCCATGTGAAACCCCTTTGATGCCCTACAGCACCACTCCCAATAAGCGCTCACATGTTCTTGAATTTTTTATTTTATTTAGCCCCCACAAACATACTGACTCAACACTGGGTGCCCAAATCCCCAGTGTCACCATCCGCAGTAAGTGTCCCCCCCCCCAGCACACCGCTCCCAATGCCCAGTCACATCTTTTTTTATTATCCCATTCAAACCTCCATCTTAGCAAACAAACAAACAAAAAAAAACGTAACAGTGACACTGGGGTGCCCAATCCCCCAGTGTTGCGATCAACAAGAAAAAGAAACTCCTTCTGTTTTTTTTTTTTTCCAAAGTCTGTGGGGAAAAAATGTCCATCGATGTCTTATACAGCCTTTAATGTTCCCCCACCTGACCCTCCCTCTACCAATGCTATCATCTTCAGTGTACCGCAGACGCACCTTCACTCTTGAAAGCAGACTGCGAGCTGCAAGAACAGGTATGCAGGGTCAATGTATTTCAATGGGGTGTTGAACTGAATGGCATAATTTGTTTTATATGTTCATACTGTAGGCCCCATTTGCACCTCAGTAATAGCAGGCTTTCACATTTAGGTTCAATAGGTTTTCTTTTTTTTAAAATCACACTTCAGATAAAAGGAAAAGAAAGTGACAGTACTTTTAGCATCAGAAAAAAAATCCATAAAATAAAACCCCATATGCCTGTTGCCACTGAGCTATCTTTCTAATTCAATAACAATCCTTCCCCAGTTTTCTTTCTCTTAGTTTCAGAGGCAATTAATTATATTTAGTAAAACTAATGATTTCTTCTCTCCCTTAATAAATTGATTTTCTGATTACCATCACACAGTATTGAGCGAGTACTGGCCGACAAAGTGCTCCACCTCCCTGCACACAAGACTCTCTTATTCAGCAAAGGGTGTCTCCTGTACACCTGCTCTACAAATTGGCATGTTTGGACAGTCTATTTATTTTTACTTTTTGCATTTAAGATGGAAACATTTCCTGGATTTACAAGGTGTCAGTGTATCCCACAGAGCCACTTATTGCAGCATAAGTGTGGTTTCATTTGCATCTGTTGGGTGAGGGAACAGCTTAGCTTCAATCCAACATTTTCTCACCCAACAAAAGTGCATGGCACCTCTCATACTGCAGTGAGTGGCTCAGTGGGACATATGAAAAACAGCAAAACAATCATTACTAACAGCAGCAGAACTCAGAACCTCCCTTCCCCCCAACACACACACACACACACACCAAAAAATGTGTATTTCTGAGCATTCCCTTTTTTATTTCAAAAGGCGTTTTACATTAAAACATTATCTTTGTCCTTTACATTTCATCTGTCCTGGCTGCTTTTCCTGCCTTAAGTCCCAATCTTCAGCTTCTGACATCAGATTCAATCACTGCCATGGCAATGGGTTATGATGTCACTCACAGCAGAGGACTATAACGCAAGAAAAGCAGAAGGAACAGATGCAGTTCTAAGGGCCAAAAATGTTATTTTCTTTAAATGTCTTTAGTGATAAAGAATGCATTATCTTATATACTGCAGTTCAAGTTTTTTGGTAATATTATGAGAGATTTGAGTCCTGCTGATGCTATCTGCCAATGTTTTGCTGAAAACTGGAAAATTACTTTAAAAGTGAGCAAGTAGTACACTATTGATATAATCTGGAATAGAGTGGACATCAAGGGAGCCATTTATTTTTTTCTAATCTTATTCAACATTAACACTGGGAAAGGCAACATGACATTTTTGAGGTCTGTCTTCCCTTTAGGACTACAACAGCATCTTCTGCACTTCCACTTCTCAGAATGGAATACTATAGCCTGATCCAATCTTTAGACATAACTGCATCACTCTATGTGTCTTTTATGGAAATCAGATGTTCCTCCCTCTCTACCCTTATTCTGACATAAGGACACAGTCACAAATATTTGTAGCTCTGCAAAAGAATAATGTCATCTTTAGCCAATGTCAAGAATTCTCTTTTAACCTTTTGATGTATCCCAGTTTAAACAGGCTTGTACATCCATCTTCCTGCAATACTGTAAATGTTATCTTTATCGATCATTTGAAAAATGGAGATATAAGGTGGGGGGGGCACATGTGTGGCAATGGTGGATTGTGATGTTTGGATCGCACAGGGCATGTTTTTTGTGACCTCACAGATTGCTACTATTAGTGCAATACCAGAAAGCTAATAAGCTGTGCCCTACAAAGATATACAGTACATACCTACTATGTTACAGTACTATACTAATTCACATGGGCAACATCAATACTTTTCTGCCACCCTTATGATGCCTATTTCTACCTCCTGAACTACCAATGCCAATACAAGCAAACAAACATTCGGCATTGACAAATGCTTGTTAACATGTGTTTTAGGGGGCGTGGCCTAGCATCAGAGCGAGATGGCTGCTTAAACTGGGAGCTCTGTGGCCATCCCTTACAATCCCCTCAGCACCGTGCCAAAAACTCAAAATTTTATACAGATTTATCAAGTTTAAGGGGTGCTGATGTCGTCTACTCAAAAATCGGGGAGAAAACAAGCCAAACTATCTTTTAAATTGACCTCACGGGGGACTCCAGCGAAGAGCCTGGCTGGGTCTGAAAAAGCATCGGAAGTAGTGCAGGGGGCTGACCCAATAAGAAACCAACCAGGGTTGGGCTTAACCTCTGAGAGTATAGCGCCGGAAAGCATCCTGTCTTGTACAATGGCAGAAGGCTACCAGCAGCAGGAGCGATTAATAAGACTTAAAATACGACCTAGGAACCAGAATGGAAGCTGGGTTCGACAATGTTACTGCCCAAATACAGCATCTTCAGCAAGCAGTCAATTCTACATCGGAACAGGTCGAAACCCATGAAAGGCATCTGGGGAGCTGGAGCAAGGGGTTAGTGACCAGGAGGATAGAACAGCATCCCATTCTACTGATCTAGCAAAAGCATTAAAAGAGATAGAATTCCTGAAGCAGGCTATCGACGACCATGAGAATTGTGAACGTCGGTGTAACATTAGAATCATAGGCCTGCCAGAAGGTCGAGGGGAAAAACTGCATAATCTTTATTCAAAAATGGCTCACCACCATCTTGCAGTTACCCCAAGACAACGGCCTAGAAATCCAAAAGGCGCATCACTCTCCAGGTCCGAAACCTCCCTCAGATCACAGACCGAGGCACTTGATAGTAAAGTTCCTGAGGTACCAGGGTAGGGTAGTGATATTGGAGGCGGCGAGGAAAGTGTGTCTTATCTTGGAACAACAGAGAAGTGTCAGATTATATCCGGATTACTCTCGGCAACTCCAAATCCAGAGGCAAGCCTTTTCAGAAGTGCAACAGTTACTCCATTCAAAGAACTGTCCATTTACGCTCGCCTACCCAGCACGAATGATAGTAAGGCCACCAGGAAGGAACACTAGGGCCTTCACCGACCCATCTGCGGTGCTGGAGTATGTTTAAGGTCTGGACATTCCGAAAATAAATTTATACCATTTTTGCAGCCCATGAAAGAGGTACTGTACGCAGATGGGGGGGGCGAGGGGAGAGGGTGCTATTTCGTCGATCCGCAACTCTGGCAGGGGCCTATAAGGGCTGGATTGGGGGGAGCTCCCTCTTCCCCTTTTCACCAGGTCCACCTCTGGGGGTTTGCATGGTACGTTGGTGATACTTTGGCAACCCAATTTCGAAAACCAACGATGTGGAACTGTTCAGGGGGGTTCAATAATATGTGTTTGACCACATTATCAGAGATTCTCCGATGCTTTTGGACTGTCCAACGTGTTGAGTTTATTGGACTATTTGAGGTTATCTTAAGTTCTAAACTGGGATATGCATATATTTTGAACAAGGAATTCATTGGATGAAGACGATGGGGTAAATAGGGACCATTTTGAGAGGTGCCACTCTCCATCAAGTAACTGTTTAAGTTCTTTAAAATTCTCACAGTCCGCTTAATTAGAAGATCAATAGGGATGTGCTTAGTAATTCTGATGTTTGGGTAAGAGTTACTGTGTTAATGCTGTTAGATCCATTTTGTTGGGTTAACCCGCTCCAAAAGTTGACAGTAGGGGGCAGTGTTTCCCAAAACACCTCCCAGCGTGGGGAAATTTTCCTTTTCTTACTTCGCAGCATTTTAGTCTGTGAGGAGACTCGGATTCCCTCAGGTGATATCCAGAGAGGGAAAGGGTGGGAGGAGAGTGTAATCTCAGGATTTCTAGATCCGCTGGGACACGAGTGTGGAGGGGAATTAAATCCATTACTCTATTAAATAGTGAAGTAAATTATTGCAAGGGACGGATGCTCAAGCCACGAAAAGTAGAGAGTAGTTTTGGTTGTATTTTTTATTTTAGTTTGGATTAAGGGAGGAATCAGAGGCATAAGAGATGTTGCAGGGGAAAATAATAAGGGAAGGGGGTCATTCTTATTCCTTTTTGTATTTGGTTCTTACATGTTGTATTTTACTAGTTGAGGGGGGAAGGGAGGGAGGATCGTTGGGAAGTTTTATAACGCAAGGAAAATTATTTGTATCAGCAGTGAAGAAATGACGGAACAAAGATTACAATGGCATACAAGATATGCGAAGTTATCTAAGGGGTACTATAAATATGGCTAACATAATATTTGTAACATGGAAGGTAAAAGGGCTACGTACAGTCATCAAGAGAAAAAGGGTTCTGACACTGATTAAAAATAAAATGAGAGGGATGTAGTATTCTTGCAGGAACTTCATTCAACAGGGGAGGAAATGGAGGGTCTGCACTGTTCGTGGTAGGGGTACTTTGTTATCCTCACCTTTCAATTCAAAGGCCGAGGTGTAGCCATATGGATTAGATCGGGGTTCCCACACAAGGTCCTGTCCACAGTGTCAGACCCTCAGGGCAGATATGTCATAGGGGTAGTTGATATGGGGGGCTTCATTACAACATTGGTTTCTGTGTATGGTCCTAATATAGCCTCCCCATAATTTTTCACCCATTTGGAGACTACGCTGGCACCTTATCCAGATGACATAATAATAGGGGGGATATGAACACATATTGGGACCATCATTCAGGAGTAAGGAGAGGCCCAACCCTTAAAAGTGTAGGAACTCTTCGACACATGACAGAAGGGAGAGCTCTTTTAAAGGCTTGGAGATTCAGCCACTCATCCACCAGGGAGTATTCTTTTTACTCACATGTGCATAAAGTTTACACAAGATTGGATTATTTATTTTTGACAAAAGCCAGAATGGGAGACGTGGTTGAGGCGTCTTATGGCCCAATCTTGATCTCTGATCATGCCCCCCTGAAAGTGGAAGGGAGGAGAGAGTCCAGAGTCACCCCTTCATGGCGGTTGGACCCCAACCTTCTGGTGGACCCTAAATTTATTCAGCAATTAAAACGGCATGTACATGACTTCCTTGCAGTGAACAGACCTGGAGACACCAATATTATAACTATTTGGGAAACTCTTAAGGCCTCAATAAGAGGGGAAGCCATTTCCTACGCTTCGTACAAGAAGAAATCAATCCTGAAAAGAGAGCGGGAGTTAGAACATCAAATTCAAACTCTAGAGCAGGATTTAATGCTAAAGTATGACAACTTAAAGTCAGTAACCATAAAAAAGTTGAAAGGCGAATTAAACCAAATCTCCACTCAAAAAATTGAGAGTGCCCTCATTTTGACTAAATCCTACTCTTATTTTGAAGGAGATAAAGCCGGAAAGTGGCTGGCAGGGTTGGTTAAAAGGCAGAGGGCGGACAGAACTATCTTAGGAGTAGAAGTGAAGGGGTTACTTATAATCAGCAGAAAATTAATGAGGCTTTTCAAAATTATTACTCTCACTTGTATTATTCGGAATACCCTCAGGGGGCAAACCCGGATGCTTTCTTGGGGAAAGTTACACTTCCCAAACTGAATGACCTGGAGGCAGGACAACTGGACTCCCCAATTACCATGAGTGAACTAAAAAGGGTAGTCTGGAAATCTAAGAGGGGTAAGGCACTGGGACCAGATGGGATCCCAGCAGAGGTTTATAAATTTCTTTGGGAAGAGTTGGGCCAGACGATGTTGGGGATGACAGAAGAGTCGTTGGAAGAGGGAGAGCTCTTGCCCTCGCAGAATTTGGCCACGGTCATGGTCTTGCCTAAAGCAGGGAAGAACCCTCTCCTGTGCTCATCCTACAGCCCAATTTCACTGCTGAACGCAGATTATAAGATCTTGGCCAAGTTATTGGCTAACAGGTTGGAAAACTTCCTTCCCAAGTTAGTCCATCCTGACCAGGCAGGTTTCGTAAAGGGCAGACAAGTTAAACACAACATCAGACGAGTAATGAACATCATGTGTCGGTGGCCTAAGGAGGGGGTTGGGAGGTCTCTTGGTGCTTGACGCAGAGAAGGCCTTCGACCGAGTAGAGTGGCCCTTTATGATGGCAGTATTGCGGAAATTTAGTCTGGGTCCTCTCCTGATGAAGTGGTTGGGAAGCTTGTATAAGAACCCTAAAGCCCAAATTCTTAATAATAACATCATTCACCTCCCCTTTGCCCTTACCATAGGCACAAGGCAGGGTTGCCCCCTCTCCCCTCTATTATACGTCCTTTCAATAGAAGCCCTGGCTCAAAATATTAGAGGCAATTCTCGAATAAGGGGACTTCAGTGGAGGGGTGAGGAACATGTGATCTCACTCTTCGCTGTCGACATATTCTTATTTATTAGCTCCCCTGGAGAAGCTATGAGGGAATTGTCGAACATATTTGAAGGATATGGCCCTCTCTCAGGCCATAAAATCAACTGGGGCAAGTGCGACTGGATGCCACTGGGGGGAGTGGGTAATTCTATTAGAATAGGTCCAATGGTAGTGCAACCAACTAAAACAATCAAATATTTGGGTATACAAATCCCTTCCAAATTGTCGAACCTGGTTACCATCAATATGAAAACCCTAATTAAACAAATAAAGGCTGACTGTCTGGCATGGAGGGCGATGCCCCTAACTCTTTTGGGCAGAGTGAACCCGGTAAAGATGTCAATATTGCCCCAATTTCTATATTTCTTCCAATCTGTACCTTTAAAAATTCCACTAAAATACTTTAAAAGTATTGAAGGGGCCATAGCCCAACTTTTTTTTTTTTATATTCTTTATTTTTCAGGTCAGTATTACAGCAGGAATACATACGTACAGCCTTTTCATTGTTCATGATATACACATACAGTGGAAATTCATTTGTTACAGGACATTTTATCCAGGTTGAGCCATTTGTACAAATCACTTCAAGCATATAATGTCTGTTGATATCATTGAGTTGATAATAAACTACATGTGGGAAGAGAGAAGCAGGTACCAAGGGATTTATCTCATTAGGGGATGAATGAATCATCTAATGGGGAAATATAGAGGATCCATGACCTCCAATAGATTTCAAACTGGGGGGTACGGTCAGCTCTTTTTGCAAAAGTCGTTCCAGGTAATAAATTTCTGATACTACAGAGTGCCAGTGAGTCAAAGTTGGGACTGTGGGTTTCCACCATAAGCGGGTGATTACCTTCTTAGCTGCCGCCAAATATAAATAAAGTTTACTTTTTTTCGGCGGTACTGACCCTTCTTCCCCAATGTATAACAGAATCATTTAATTTGTTAAAACCAAATCTGCATCAATTAATACTTGAAGACTCCTGGCAATATCTTTCCAGTAGTGGGAAATTTTCGGGCATGTACAGAAAATATGGGAGGTATTAGCTTCCACCTGTCCACATTCTCTCCAGCATTTCCCCAGGTTTCCAGATAGGAATTTAGCTAATTTATCTGGAGACATAAAAAAATGCACGTGGCATTTCCAAATATATTCGAGCCAATAGGGAGCTGAAGAAGCCTTCATGGACGGGATAATTGGCTATAGCCATTTTTCATATGTAATCTGGGTATTAAATTCTTTATTCCATTTAGTCAGAACATTCTCTGTGGCCTGTTTCCAATTTCCCCTTAAGGCTCTGTAAAGCTGACCAATTAATTGTGTTGGGAGTTTGCCCTCAATTGCTTCAATTATCAGAGTCATGAAATTAGGCTTCGGGGAGGATAGGGCCACTCGAGTGGAACCCAAATCCATTAGATATGAACGTATCTGCAAAAATCTAAAATGATGGGTGAAAGGGAGTCCAAATTTAGACTGCAGAGCATCAAAGGGCATCACCCCATGTATATCTAGAAACTGGTAAAACATCGAAAGGCCTAATTTATGCCACTCTTCATATGTATGGTCTTGACTGGCTGCTATGAACTGTTTTTCTCTAGTTACCAATCAAAATTAAAAAAAAAGTTCTGCTTGTTCCTGAGCTGACCTAATTTCATACCATATTTTTAGTATGTTACGGGTCCCCCACATGAAGTCCCTCAAGGATGGAGTAGAATCTAATGGAAAAAACAAAACTGGGAATACATCATGAAGGTCATTCAAGGTAAATTCAATTAATTTCCATGGGGGCATACTGTATCTGTTAAGCCAGATAAATATGACTTTAGATGTCGTGGCCCTATGATATTCTTTTAGATTAGGGAGGTTTAAGCCTCCTTTGGCAATAGGTAGCTGTATGGATGACCATTTTATCCTAGGATGTTTCCCGGCCCAGATAAATCTAGAAAATATTCTATCCCAGGGAAATAAATAAAACCTAGATGGAATTAAAGGTACAGTTTGAAAAAAGTATATCATCTTTGGAAAGACCGTCATTCGGATGGTCTATATACGCTGATGGAATGACACGTGCAAATGTGCCCACCTTCCCATTAGTTGTTCCATGGCAACAGTTACAGGCTCCAAATTCAAGAGCTCTAAAAGATCCAGATCCCTGGGAATTACAACCCCCAGATATCTAATTCTGTTATTTCGCCATCTTGCCGGTAACAGAGCACTCAGACCTTGGGTTGGAACAAAGTTAAGAGGGAGTATCTCCGTCTTTTGAATATTAATCTTATATCCAGCAACTTCCGAAAACTTCTCTATCACCTCCAGAATGTCCGGAACTGAGCTTTCAGGTTCTAACAGGGTCAACAATACATCGTCCGCATATAATGAGAGGGTAAATTCTCTTCCCCCCCAGGGGTATCTAATGAATGTCAGAATTTTGTCTAATGGCTTCTGCCAGTGGTTCGATATATAAAGCAAACAAAAGTGGGGAGAGTGGGCAACCCTGCCTAGTTCCTCTACCTAGATGTATCCTATCTGATAACTGTCCACTCACCTTGATGTGCGCCTTTGGAGAGGCGTATACCCTTTTTAACAGGGAAATAAATTCCACTGGGAACCCAAACTCAGAGAGGGTCTTCCACAGAAAAATCCAGCTTACCCGGTAGAAAGCCTTTTCAGCATCTAGGCTGACAAAGGCTGCCAGGATTTTTCTCTTATTCACATAATCAAGAAGATGTACTGTTCTTCGGATATTGTCCGAAGTTTGTCGGTTCTGGACAAACCCTGATTGATCTGAGTTCACTAACTTGGGAATCATTTCTTCTATTCTATGTGTCCCTATAGACATGAACAACTTATAATCCATATTAAGTATGGATATCGGTCTATATGAAGTAACTAAATCAGGGGGTTTACCTGGTTTTAACACCGGAGAGATATTAGTATAATCCCAGGGGGGGCACCTCCCTCTTGAATCTCCTGAAATGACTTAACTAATACTGGGGCAATCTGTTTGTAAAATGTTTTGTACCATTCTGCAGGTAATCCATCTGGGCCTGGGGTTTTTAAATGTTTTACTATCAGTCACCACTCTTTTAAGCTCTTCAGTCTTCATCGGGAGCTTCAGTCTCTCTGTTACGACTTCTGGTATTCAGGGAAGTGTAAGGGAATGAAAAAAGTTCTCCAACTTACTCGTGTCAGCTAGTTCAGGAGCAGTATATAGCTGGGAATAATAATTCTGAAAGCTAACTGCTATTTGTTTTGAGCGAGTCACCCAGGTATTAGTTGCTAAATCAGTTAAGTGTGAAATATACGTAGCTGTCCTCTGTCCTCTTAATCTTCTAGCCAAATTCCGAGCCCCCTTTGGCCCTCCCTCAAACCTATAAGATTTCAGGTAAAATAAAGCCTGTTGTGTTTTTTCATCTAGAAGCTTCTGTAAACTAGCTTTAGTTTGCTTAATTTGTGTCCTGATCTCTTCAGTTATAGGGAAATGGGCCTATAGGTCTCTCAATACATCATGAAGTTTAGTATATTGCTTATCCCAGTTTTTTTTCCTAGCAGCAGCATAAGCTATGATCTCCTCACGAATCACCACCTTAATTGTATCCCACAAAATAGATGAGGAGACCTCTCCTCCCGAGTTTTCTGCAATTACCTGGGAAATTTTAGCTTTGAAGCCATCTCTAAAGGATTTATCCTTTAAAAAAGAGGTGTTCAGCCGCCACCCAGTGGTTTTCTTAGGAATTTTAAAATCTAGTTTCAAAAATAGAGGTGAATGATCAGAAAGGAATCTGGGACCAATCGTTAAACCTTGTACATAGTCTGTATGTTCCCGAGTAATAAAAAAATAATCTAACCTGGAATGGGAATTATGACGTGGGGAATAAAAAGTATATCCCCTTGTTGTTGGATAAAAACACCTCCAAACATTGGTCATGGCAACTGCTTCCATATTAGTCCTAAAGTATTTCAGGGCCGGGGAAGATCTATGTTTATGGGGGGCTGATGAATCTAGATGAGGGTTCAAAGTAAGATTAAGATCTCCACCCATGATCAAACATCCCTGAAGATTATCTATTAATTTGCCAAAGAATCGTTTTAATACCATTACTGGCATCATTGGAGGAAAATACAAATTCACCAGTGTTACCCGTTTCCCATACAGTGTCCCTTTAAGGATCACATACCTTCCCTGGGGATCAGTGAGCTGTGAGGATAGGTGGAAAGGGGAGGTCCGGGGAATCATAATTGCTACTCCATGTCATTTTCCTTCAGGGAAAGACGATTCATATACCTGATACCTCCCCCCTCCCGATAATTTAGAATGTTCGACGTCTGTCAAATGGGTTTCCTGTAAAAATATGACATCAGATGAATGTTTCTTTAAATACTGTAAGAGTCTTGCTCTTTTGATCGGGTTATTCAACCCATTTATATTAAGGGACAACACCCTAATAAATCGAGTTGCCATTATAAAAGATTATTTTGTGTTTGGACCTCACTCTTACACCTCATCCCCTTCCTTTCCATCAGCAAAATCGGAGGATATCATTTGAAACCACGGTTAAGGTACATCAAAATATTTTTCTTAACGTTCGTTTCAAAGTCCTTGACCCCTCTCCACTCCCCCTTCCCCCAAAAACAATTCCACCCATGCGTAAATTTAATTTGAATATTACTGTCAACTCTGCTGTCCTGCTGTAGCTGTAAATACAACTGTAAAAATTAAGCAACTATTATTTTACTTTTTTTAAGTATGTTAGTCTGTACATACTGTACAGCCAACTGTATATACAAAGAGTCGAGGAGAAACTCCACCTCAACACTTGAACTATGTACAACTACTGCGACTTCCAAGGTAGGGGAGATTCTTTGCCTTCTCCCTACTTGTTCCTCCAAATCAACCGAAGGAACCGGAGGTAGTCCAGGTGCATGTTGCTCTCGGGCCTCCAGAGGGTGTATATTACCTCTAAAGAAAAAACTAAAAATGGGCAAGATGTTAAAATAAATTCCAATCACAAAACCAGATGTGATATTTTGCTGCCCTTCTAACTTAAACATGAGCCTGATGGCCTGACGATAATCGCAGGCTCCCCCCATAGCTTCTAATTGTAATTTTCCCTTTTACAAACATAAGGCTATCTTGCATATCTCTAATTGTTTGTACAGTATTCTATCTTCTTTTCAGTAATGTTTACTACCCCTTATAATTGTAAGGCCATATTTATTTGTACAAAACAAAAATAACTGAGCTCCATTGTAGGCCTATGTATACCAGCCTGGGACTGTCCCTACGCGACATCCTGGATTCAGGTTTCAACCAGAGTTACTTTAGTCTCCGCAGTTACCATCTCAAAAAGTCTGTCTGTAGACTTAATTCACCATACAGTCCTCCATTTTTCTCCTTTTTTTTAATTCAGGTTCTGCCCTGAGTGGGTCTACAAAATGAAGTGAGTCGATTCTTCAGATTGTCCAGTCTCTGCTCTCCTGCTTGCCTACGTTCTTCTCGTACAGTCACTGTCTGCCATCTAGATACCCTTGGGGGGGGATCATTGGTCTTGGCTCGGCCCTCTTCTTAATCTGGATCCCCAATTTGAGAAGTTCTTCCCTGGCCTCCTCCGCTGAGTGAAACTCCTTCCTGCCTGTCGAATGCTGTACAACAAGTCGAGCTGGGTAAGAGGTGGAAAACTTTATATTTGCCTCCTTTAAAACTGAAAGAATGTCTGCATATGCCCTCTGATTTCTCATGGTTTGAGGGGCATAATCACTATCTATATAGATTCGAGTCTCTCCATAGAAGATCTTCCCTTTATACCATGCTGCTGAAAGAATCTTTTCTTTTACCGCATAACTGAGGAAGTGGAGAATTATAGACCGAAGTCTTGTGTTTGGATCATTAGGTCGTGGGCCCAGTGCCCTTTGGGTTCGCTCTAATTCCAGCGGCATATCCAAGGGCAGTTCTAAAGCTGTTTTCAAAAGAGTTATGATAAAGTCAGGAAGATCTTGGCCTCTGGCCCCTCAGGAATACAGTAAATTCGTATGTTCTAATGTCGAGCACGATTCTCTGCATCTTCTTGTCTGGAATGAAGGAGAGCATATTGATCTTGTAGCTCATGTAAAGATTCCTCTATATCATCCACCCTATTTTCCACTACCGTGATCTGTCTCTCCGTGGAGTCAGTTCGTTGTTCTAAATTCGCCACATCTCTTCGCAGCTTCCCATATATTTCTTTTATTTCGGCCTGAAATGCCAGCAGTTCTTTGTAAATTGTATCAAGCTTCACTCATTTGTTCTTTATTTTACCTCGGGGTGTAGTAATCTGTTCAGTGATTTCAGATGGAGCTACAGATAGCTCGGAGTCAGAGGCCTCCTGGGCCGACATTGCAGTTGCTAGATCTATTCTTTTCCACTTTCTTCAGTGTACAAAATAAGCGATTTTTTCATCATTTTAGCCGTAGTCCCTGCAATTATATTTCTTTCTGGATCTCAAAAGTAGTAAAACTTGCTGATTGCTGCGGATTTAGTGAGGGGGGATTGCGGAGCTCAGGACTAAACCACCATCTTAGTTCTCGGCTCAACCGGAAGTCACCCATAACCCAACTATTATGGAACGACAACAGACCTTGGATCAAAAAAGCAGTACTGTGGCTACCCCAGAGGAGGGGAGGGCTGGGACTTCCTAATGTACATTATTATTGGGTGGCCTCGCAGCTAGCCCACATTGAGGATCTATTAAAGAAACCTGAGGAGCAACCAGCCTGGGTTAAACTGGAGGAGGCTAGGGGGTCTTCAATATACCATGATGTTCTGTCCCCCTGTTGAGGACCAAACCTAGGCCATAACCCTCAACACTCCTGTACAGGCACTTTGGTGAAGGCCTGTAAATCGGCCCACCAGTGGTTAGGAGTGAAAGCAGGGTTATCCCTTAGAAGTTCTCTTGACAGATTATTACAGGAAGGGGGAGGTCCCTCCATATGGGATATACCAGTGTTAAAACAATGGGCTCACAGAGGTGTACATTTATTAAAACACATTGCCAGAAGATAATTTTATTCCATTTGCAGATTTGGTGGTGTTTAAAAAAATAAAAGATATTCATTATCCCTTATATATTAAATTAAGAAAAGCATACGAGAAATTAACAGAAGGAGAAGACCCGATGGGAGGGTTGTCGCGTACCCTCTTGGAGGAGCTGTTCTGGGGACAGTCGGGTGACCCAAAATTTAAACCTCTGAGACCAACTTATAAAATCCTGACTGGGGCGATGCCAGACATGTTGAAGAATGTCAAAAATAAATGGGAAATGGATATTCTCCCTGAGGGTCCGACAGGGGGAGATTGGAACACTACAGTAAGTAATAGTATGAGTTGTTCTGTGTGAGTAACAGAGCTAAAGTTATTCAATATAAAGTTCTTCACAGAACATATCATACACCATGGTTGGCACACGTAATTAACTCCAGTGACTCACCATTATGCCCCAAATGCCAAATACACATTGGTACATTTTATCATATGGTTTGGAACTGTAATAAGATACAGAGCTTTTGGACAGGAGTTCAAGAAGTCCTATCTAACGTGGTGGGAATTCCCCCTGGCTGGACCCTATGAAGATCCTGTTGGGCCTCCCACTGGGTGACCCCATACAAGAGCCTTCCTTGAGGAATAAATATATGAAGTTATGGAGACTGGGGAATGTTATGGGTCTAAAGGTTCTGGCCATGCATTGGAGGTTAGCCTCCATCCCCACAATATCTGAATGTGCCGTATGAAATATGAAAAGATACAATATACTGTTAGAAGCCAATTGGATAAATTCCTGGAAATGTGGGCCCCAGTGGAAGAAGCTATGTCACAACCCTGGTTTCCGGTCTTTTAATATAACATAGGGGGAGACCAAATATTTACTAAGATACCCTTTGTTTAAAATTTTTGATAGATCAGTAGGCCTTTGTCTAGAATAAGAGTTTTATTGATCCTTCTGGTGCACGATAGCTGTAACATGTAACCCTGCAAAGCATGTCTGAATGTGATGCCAAATATGTAAATGCTTAACTGATAAACTCACTGCTGAACTACAGTTTACAAAAAAAAAACAAAAAAACATGTGTCTTAGGGTTTGGTTAAAACGCTCAACAAGTCCATCTGTTTGAGAGTGATAGAGGGAGGTTCTTATGGCAGTGATGCCTAGTAGTCTGTACAGCTCCTTAAGCAATGCAGCTCCAAAATTACTACCCTGATCAGTATCGATTTCTTTAGGTATGCCCACTCTGCTGAAAATTTTGGCTAGCTCTGCTGCCACTTTTGGGGCTGTAACAGTATGCAATGGAACTGCTTCTGGGTGGCGAGTAGCATAGTCGCATACTGCCAGGAAAAATCTATTACCTTTTTACGTCTGTCTAAAGGACAAACCACATCCATTGCAATTCTCTCAAAAAGCACATTTATCAAGGGTATGGGCACCTTGTCCTTTGTAGTGACTGGGGCTACTTGCTGACATTCAGCACAGGAATTACAAAAGGTAGCAATATCTTAATGAATTGCAGGCCACTGAAATCTATACAGCAATCTGGCAAGGGTGCAATCTCTCCCCGAGTGCCCAGCCACAGGACAATCATGTGCTATCTGTAACAATGCTATTCTATACTTCTGTGGTATAACCGATTGTTCTGTCAGTTTCTGTGTCTCAGGTTTAACCTAAACCCTGTACAGTAACCCATCACATTCTTTAAACACTGGTCCACCCTGTTTTGGTTTCACCCCCAGCTGCTTCAAACAACCATGCAGAGAAACATCCTTAGCTTGTTCCGAAAGAAAAGCACAATCAGTTTTATCAATTTAGTTTCAGCATTTTCATATGTTGACCCTTTATGTCCATCAGTCATTTGTTGCCACAGTTTCTTTAGGCTTCGTCTTTCTTTCCTGGATTTCCGGATCTTGGAGCTGTGCTCAAACAAGTCTGCATCAAAATCCTTTAAAGGAAAAGTGTCCCCACCATCTGAAATTTTCTTTGCCTGTGCTCTAGTCACCACAGCTGCTGAAACATCAGGATTTACTCCCTCTTTGATCAGCTCTGCAAATCCTGGAAAGTATTTTCCAGTAATCACAGATACAGGTAACTTAGGTACTACCCCCCACTTTCATTTGGTGCAACACACCCTTAACGGTCAGAGTCACTCAGGTGGTGGGATAGTATCAAGCGTCCCCGTGGATGCAGATGACGCCAGCACCTGGTCCCTTTGCACAGTGTTTTACCAGCACTTTAACATACACTAGGGTTTGTCTGCTTCCCGAATCAATCAGTCCCTCCACATCCTATTCCCCACCTTCTTTTAAGTACTTGCCCCAATTTGCCAAGGACAAATCTGCTCCAGTGCCACTCTCCTTACTACTGCAGTTTCTTGCAAAATGGCCTGGCAAATTACAGTTATAACAGATAACATCTTTTGTTACCCAACCAGAGTTCTTATTAGGCTTGGAATTTAAATGGGAAAAAAAGTTTCTTACCGGTGCTTGGCTGTTACCTCGCTGCAGTGGCGTCTGTCTGGCCATTTGGTAGTCCTCTGCCAAAGAAACAACCTTTTCCCCATTCTCTGGTTGGTGTTCCTTTACCCATAAGCTGCACATCTGTAGGCAAGATGTTGATGAATTGCTCCATGGCAAATGTGTTGATGATCTGTGGGACTGTTTTGCTCTTGGGTTGGATCTGTTTTATCAGGAGTTCACTGAGTCGAGTGAAGGCTTCTTAAGGATTGTCGACTGAGTTGTACCTCGGAGATCGAAATCTCTGCCTGTATGTCTTTCCGCAGTTGTCATACCTTTTCAGGATTTCGCTTTTCACCAGGTCATAGTTTTCTGACTGTGCAGTGTCCATACCACTGTAGGCAAGCTAGGTTTTCCCTGTTAGGTAGGGTACCAGTCTGATTGTCCACTGCTGCTTTGGCGACTGGCAGGCTGGGGCAACTCTTTCAAAACTTATCAGATATGCCTCAGTATCATCTGAGGGACACAACTTTGTAAGTTTAACTGCTTTTTTGTTTTATATAGTATTTCTATTTTCACCTCCTTTGTCGTAGAGTGGATCTCCACGATCCCCAGTTGCTGACACCCGCATCTGCCGGGCCCGCTCTGGCACCCCCACAGAGCCAGCCTTTAATCGCTCATGCTACTCTGTGGCAGGATCCTCTCGGGAGCCGGGGGGGCGCGCCAAGCGCAGCCATCAGCTGCTGAAATCGCTGCCCCGCTATTTTCCGCCTGTTTTTTCACCCATCGGAGTGCGAGTGTGTAATGACGTCAGGCACTATGTGCCGATGTCTGCCGCACTCCACCCCTTGCTGGCACCGCTCTAGTAGTGCCCCCTGGTCGTCACCAGGGGATGCTACAGAGTGGTGGATCCCCTGGATCCTTCCCCAGGATAGGAGTGTAGTCCTCCGGATGCTCAATCCTATCCTTCCCCTGACAACCCCTGGCGGCCCAGGCATGTGTCTGAATGTGGGTCGCCAGCATGGCGCAAGGTGTGGTGTCCAGCGCCTCAACCCTCAGCGCCACCGGGCCGGCCAAGTTTAATGGCTTTTAAGTTGCTTGCATTTTGTTGCTCATCGGAATCTGTGTCAGATCCTCTGCCATTGATAGCCTGCAAGGCATCCAGCCATCGCTGTTCCTGTCGCTGCATCTCTTCTCTCATCTGTGCTTCTAAACACTGAATATCTTTTTCTCTCTGCGTCTCAGTCTCTTTTTGTTGTAGTACATAGCCCATCTGAAAAAATCCATCAGGCTTTCAGGTTCTGTCACTGCCTTTTTTTTTTTTTCCTATAACTTGTGCTGGCTGTACAATCTCAGACTGGACTTCTGTCTTCTGTGTCTGTTAGTTTAGCTGCCATTCTCCTGGTAACCACTCCTGGACTTGCGGCTGCAAAATCCATACCTTCCTCTGTGCTTCCGTGGTACTAGGTCCAGTACCCACACACAAAACCCCTGTTTTAGGGAATGCACAGCTTAAATCCCACTTAGGCTGACACCATCTGCCATCGAGGCACAGGTCAGGAAGCATAGGAAAAACCAGGAGCAGTTGTAGAATTCACCAAAACTTTATTCATAGTAGCAGTAACACAGAAAAAAAAATTACTTGTTCAGATAACTATGTACAGCAGAATAAAACAGAATCTTTCTTTCAGTCTTTGTGTCCCTTATTCTTTCAATCCCTTGACATTCTAGCTCAGCTCACTTTTATGTCATTTCAACCGCCTCTCTAAACAAACATCCTGTCCTCCTTGTAAGCATCAGGTAAGATGAACACAAGTGTACTTGAGGCCTCTTTTTGCAGAAAGGCCTAAAATGCGAACTCTGGTAATCTCAAATTATTTACAGTCATCTCAAACTATAAACATATTTCAACAGTAATACTATATATTTTCCAAACACAAGAGATCCCAGTATCAGTTACATTTTCATACATTAATTTGAACATATTTTTATATCCTGGCAGATTTAGATATGCAAGGGAGGAAAAATGAAAATTACATACCTACCGTAATTCTTGATCTTTCTGTTTAACTTCTCCATTCATCACTAGTGGGTATAGCGCCGGAGCTAGGACCCTGCAGGAGAGTTTTTTTTTCTTTCCTATGGGGAGTCGATGCAGGGCAGCGCCCTTACCAGGAAAATGTTCCACGTGGTGCTCGAGGAGTTGGCCGTTAGCTGCTGTCGACTCCGCCCCAGCCCCAGTTCCGACCGCCCAGACAGTGTAAGGAAGGGAGGGTGGGTTGAGACAAGAGAGTCTAAGGAACAGATAAAAGGAAAGGAAAGGAATAATATACTAAAAGGAGAAATAAATGACAGACGAGATGGAAGAAGAGATTAAAATAGGAAATTGGGGAGAAGAAGAGATGGGGGGGGGGGGAGTAGCACACCCCAAGGAGCGGAACTGCACACTGGTATCTTAGAAAGATTATAGTCCAGCCCTGGACTACACATTTCAGCTGCAGGAGGCAAGTCAGAAAGTGAAAGCAGCCTAGGCCTAAAAGACCAAAAACCAAGAGCGTGCAGGCTGAGGCTGTGTCTCAAACTCTCCCCCCTCCCAAAAAGGGGGGTTTTTAAACAGCCAAGGAGGCATGGGGGAGAAAATGTGAGCTCAAAATCTGAGTCCATAAATAAATGTATACTAAAGAAAAAGGGGGGTGAAGAGAAGGAAGGGGGTCCCCAACACTCCCGACTCCCTGGAATAAGGGAGAAGAGAAAGAAGGCCCCAACATCTCATAAAACCCCAAAGGTTCACCCTGTGTGTCTCCACAGTCTCCTCCTGCCTAATCATGAGGGAAAGGACAGCGAAGAAAGGGAAGACACACAGGGGAGGAGGGAGTCCAGAGACTGGGGCCCACAGAGGGAAGGAGGGTGGGATTTAATGATGAATGGCGAAGATACACAGAAAGATCAAGAATTATGGTAGGTACGTAAATTTCATATCATATCTGTGTCAGTCTTCACCATTCATCACTAGTGGGTAAGTACCGAGCCCCCACCCCCGAAGGGAGCCTTGAACTACCCCAAGGGACTAGGTCCTTAGCCTCCAGTGGGTGAGACACTGAAGGGGAGAACCATTACAGGCCTGGGACTGGTCTGGGCGAGACGGGGATCCCCCCAGTGGGGGAAGGAGGGTGCCTCAAAAGCCTCCGTCTTACCATTCAGGAGAAAAGATGGGTTCTCCGGTATGCGGAGTAAATCACCCTACGCCGGGCCAGGGGTTATAACCAGAATAGGCGAAGCCATGCCATCCACTGAAGGCAGATCGCTGTCCCTACCACTCTGGATGCCACCTCACTGGCATCAAAGGATGCCCTTGCTTGGTGCCTTGCTAGCTCCAGGCCCTGCGCAGAGAAGGCAATGGCTTGCCTGGTTTCCTCTGAATCAGGCATCGAGGATAGGAGCTGTCCTAGCCTGGACCACAAGAACCTGTTGTAGGCTGCAAAGTGGGCCTGATGTGCTGCGATTGACAGAGAGATCCGTGGTGAGTAGAACACTCATCACCCCCTAAAATCGAAATCCACAGAGTCAGAGTCCACCCCTCTACCTCTCAACCCTTCAGAATCAGAGAGGGACCTCGTCCTCATAGCTACCAGCCTAGGTAGCTGGCAACTCCGGGCGGCCTCCGAGGAGTTCACCCAAGGAACCGCACCCTCCCACTCCTGGTGCGCCCTGGGCTGCCCCAAACTTGGGCTGTCCAAACACACCAAGGGGGGGGGGGGTCTCCCAACCGGGGGAACAGAAGCACCAATGATCCCAGGTTGCACAGCAGCAGTAGTCACGGGGGCTACCGCTGGCTGGTCAGACCCCCGCCCTGACCCTAAGGTCCACCGGCGATGACCCACCCCCAGAGGGAGGCTGAGTGGGGGCCGAGGTGCTGGAAACAGAGGGGCCCGATGATTCCGAAGAACCTGGGAGCCAGTCTGGATCAGACCCAGAGTCCGCCTCCGAGGAAGCAGGCTCCAAAGTCTGATGCCAGACAACTCCCCGAGCCCCTCCAGTTCTTGGGACCACGAATTGGAACACCCTGAGATTCAGCACTGCCAATGCTGCCAGAGGGAAGCACAGCCCCATGCGTGGCACCGACACCCCCAGTACTGGCTGCGCACTGGAGTCTGGTGCGACCTGGAATGTGGCTCATTACTGCCCCGGCATCAGCCACCAAACATAACATGGCACCGAGCCCGACATTGACACCCACCCAGGTGCAGCAAGCGGCCCCCAAGGGGGCCAGTCTGGGCCTCCTGCACCACAGAAGAAACCCGTGCTGCGGCAAGGCTAAAAAATGAGGGGGTTCCCTCCTCCATGAAGTGAAGTCGAGCAGTTGAGCAGAACCGAGGTAACTATCAACTTTACAACTAAGGCTTCAGCCAACGGACTAGGCCACAAACTAGCAGTTTCTTACGAGGTACCACACTCAACGGCGGGAGAGAAAAAACTGGGGTTGGGGCAGAGTCGACCGCAGCTAACGGTCAACCCTCAAGCACCACGTGGAACGGCCTTGAGGCCGGCGCCGGCCCTCCGTTGACTCCGCCCATAGGAAAAAAAGAAAAGTCTCCCTCGGGGTCCTAGCTCCAGCGCTATACCCACTAGTAGTGAATGGTGAAGACTGACACAGATAAGCTCAGACAGCCAGTGTCGGAGCTGGGGGGGGTGGGGGCTGTGGGGGCAGTGGCCCCTCCTGGCTGCCCCAGTGTGAGTAGTGGTGCCTCACCATGATCTTTATTCACTGTTTAGTGCCCATTGTGGAGCCCACAATTGACTAAATGGCACCCCCCAGCTCCCACATGCTCCCAAACCTGGCTCCACCACTTCCAACAGCAAGAGAAAACTGAGACAGTGAGAGGCAAAGAACTACGAGACTGTTCAGGTTGATCAAGTCGGAGGTCTCACAGGAAAATTTGGTTGCGCAACCAGACAGAGAAGAGACAGAAAAGGCAAGAATACGGATCCTTGCATTTAAACACTTTCTCCATAACAAATGGGACAGGGTCCTATCCTACCCTGTCACACCCACCTGGAATACTGTGTGAAGTATTTTTTTTATTTTATTTATTACTAGGATTACAAACACCTTTGAAGCAAGGGTTCTTTTACAAAGGTTTCACGTCAGCAATGGGTGCAAGCAAAACAGTGGTAAGATACAAGACAAGGTCAGGAGGTTAACACAGAAGTAAGCAGAGGTAAGATACAATACAGGTCAGGAGGTTAACCTAGTAGCAAAAGACAGTACATGTGTATAAACTAGCACAGTAGCAAACAGTCAGTGGCAAATATCAATGCACAATTAACAGTACAGGTGTGTGTATATATAGTAAGACACAGATACAAATGAAAACCATCCCGGGGTAACATAAGTGGAACAAGGGGTGGGGGATAAGAAGGGAGGGGTGGGAAAGGGGTAGGCAGTGAAGAATCTGACATTGTCGTAAGTGCAAGAACAGAAAGATAAGTAGTAGGTAGTCTGGGGGTGGAGCAACAAGACATAGGGTGATAGGGAGGGGGAGACAGGAGGAGAGGAGCAGGAGAGGGGTGGAATGGTAGGTGGACTGGGAGAGAGACGGGGAGTAGAAGGTGATGGAGGGGCGGAGAGAAGTGGGGAGGGTACCAAGGGAGGAGCAGGGAGAGGTGAAACAAATCCACAAGCCTAGGCAGAGCAGTCACAACTGCCGAGGTCAGTGAGGAGCTGGCAGAGTTTACGTTTGAATGGGTCAAGCTTGTTTTCAGCTGCAATTTCAGGGGGAAGGTTGTTTAGCAGCAGGGGGGGGCCTGGTGTGGAAAGCACGTTGAGCCAGTTGGTACAGCAGAATGGAACGATAAATGTCACCGGTCTGAGGGAACTGTGCGTAAAATGTGCAGTGACTGCAGGCAAAATTAAGGTACGAGTTGCAGGGGGTATGAGGTTAAGACAAATTTTCTTAGCCAGTAGGCAGGTCTGGTAGGCAAGTCTATTATTTAGATTGAGCCAGCTGGATTGCTTGTAGAGATCACAGGTATGTGTATGCTTCCCTGCACCAGTGAGAAGTCTACAGCATTTGTTAAGGGCTGTCTTGACCCGTGTGAGGGTGGTGTCAATGGCAGCCCCATAGAAGACGAGCCTGTAATCAATGACAGGTAGAACTGAGGCAGTTATGGCTGCACGCATAGCTTCTTTGGTAAGACAGTGATGGTGGCAGTAGAAGACCCCAATTCTTGAGTTGACTGATTTTGAGATGTGTTGAACATGTGAGCTGAAAGACATTGTGCAATCAAGGGTAATACCAAGGTATTTAAACTCCTGCACTTGCTCAAGTGGCTGTTCAAGTTCATTATATATGGTGAAGTTTATGGATCTGTATTTGCTGAGAGAGCTACTGAACAGCATGGACTTTGTTTTTTTGTAATTCATCTGTAACCCCCCCTGCAAATGGGGGTTCCCAAAAGTCTTCCAGGAGCTTGCCTGAATGCTCCAAGTCTGGGCGGTGTTCGGTGTCTGAGCTGTTTAAATGTGGTTCCAAATGAGTGCTATTTGAGCCTCCACGTACTGTCTCTTTAAGAGCTGTCTGCTTGCAGACTTAATTAGTTTGTATGGGGGGACTGTGTATTTAATGCTCGAATCCCGCCAGAGCTGCTGCCAATTCGCTCCGTTTCTGCCGTCACTACATGTGCAGAGGGAGCCTTGTTGAAAGATATAACTGTTTGCCAGAAATCATTTAGAGTGACTAAGAAAATGTAGTTTGTCTAACCTGTCTTTATTTTTGCACGAACTGTTTCAGTGTAGCTCTTTCATTTTGGTCCTGAATTGCTGACTTGGACCAATCAGGATGATAGGGAAGCCTTAAAATGGAGCCTGTGGACAAATCGGAACTTGGACTCTCAATTATGAGCCAGCCACAAGGGGACTGTATGAGCAGTGACTCTGGGAAATGTAGTTTTGACCTTGGCACCTTTTTTCACCAACAGAGGAAGTCTCATTGTGAGTGACAGCTGAACCAGCCAATAGAATGGTGTGGAGCTAAAGGAAATGCCCTGCTCTGTGACTGGGAAGATCAGATCAGTTGTGACAGTGAAGAGAGAAGGAGCTCTGTGCTTCTGCGGTGTATAGTTTCGCACGGGAAGCACGTGTGAGGCACTGAGGTTCGGCCTGCAGCCGTTGTAAGCGCTAGTTCAGACTGAATCAGACTTGTGAGGAGAAAGAAGGAAGTCTGAAAGGTAGAAACCAGGCTAACCCTGTAGAAGACTGGAGAAACTGCTGAATCGACCTCGGTCAGGAACTGAAGCTGCTGTGTGTGCTCCCGGGTATTTTGCAGTAATTGCGATCGGGATCTAGGAGCAGCCTGCCTGGTATAGTACTTTCCTTTTACATATGAATGTACGTAGTGCTTGTGGGGAATCGCTATTTCCAATCCCCTGTGCTGTGTGCTGTGTTGAAGCTGGAAGCAAACCCCAGCTTGTCTCGGACTAAATCCGTTTGCTATCTACTGCAGTGGGGTCCAGTCACAAGGACCTTGTCTCCATGCCCTGTTCTGGCAATTCAGAAGAACATCCACCATCCGGTTCTCAGCTTGGGTATTGTGAGTACAAATCAGGGCATTCCCCTGCAACCTGTTTTCAATTACAAGTGTGTCATCTAATTATTGTTGTTCACTTCTTCATGGACTGAGCCATCCGGCTCCGGATTACAATTGGGTGTTGTGCATATATTTTCTTCTACAGGGCCCTGTCCATCTGCACCTGCCAGCCAACCCTGGGCAACGGACCTGGCTAGCCCCCACCCCAACCTGGGTACCTAGAGTGCGACTTTTCAGACCCTGTATGTGTGCACAGTACTGTGATTTAATTCTGCCAATTAACCTGATCTCCCCTTCCCGTGTTTTATTCCCCCTAAATAAACCAGATTTGATGCTGTTAAACTTTAAACTGTCTGAAGTGTCAGTACCTACATATCAAGCATTGTATTGGTTTGTGTATGTTGATTAACCTTATTTTACAGGGGTTCCCCAGAGACAAACCTCAGAATCAGTCTTGAGGGTAAGTGGTACTTTATGAACAGTGTGTACATGTGGGGTATTGGGACTGTAACTTCTGTGCATTGTGTGAGCCACTAGAGGGAATAAAAGGGGGTCTCAGTGTCCCAGAGGGCTGTGACCAAGCTAGTCTAACCACTACAAACCCTGACCTCTGGGTGGAGGCACCAGCCATAGAACCTAGGCCCCTCAACCTGTCAGTAGTCAAGCAGGCAGGGGTAGTAGCCCTTGGGATAGCGCCACCTGGGGGTTACACATCAACAGCTTATGTTGGAGAAGCCAGGTTTCAACTAGGCTGAGGTTCGTCTGTAGCACCTTGGAGAGTGAGACAGGGTCAGTATGGGAGGAATAAAGGACTGCATCATCGGCATAGAGTATTAAGTTATTATTGCAAGCTGCAGGAAGAGTATTGATGAAAAGGCTGAAAAGTAGAGGGCCAAGGATGGGACCCTGGGGTACACCAGAGCAGAGAGGAAGGGCAGTTGAGAGAGAGTCAATGATTTTGACTTTTTGGCTCCTTGCCGAGAGGTAGCTTTCAAACCATTACTGGCGCCCATTCCTGCAAAAGGATATCAGATTGTTGATGGGGGTGCAGCGAAGAGCAACAAAGGTGATCCAGGGATTGGTGAGGAAGCCCTACGAGGACAGGCTGGGAGAGCTGAATATGTATTCACTGGAGGGATGGGGGATATGATCGAGACCTTTAAGTATCTGAAGGGGATAAACAAGCCCAACGCAGAAGGGATTTTTCAGATGAGAAGGGGGCGGGACACGAGAGGGCATGGACTGAGGTTGGAGGAGGGAAGATTCAAGAGGGAGTTCAGGAGACATTTTTTTACAGAAAAATTGATGGACAAATGGAACACCTTACCAGACGAGATAGTGTTCTGTAAGGTGGTGGGCAATTTCAAGAGGGGTTGGACAGGGTAAGGGATATTGGGAAGTGGGGGCGGGAGGGGCAGCTGCGAGATGAGGGGCTAGCTGCACACTCAAACAGACTTGATAGACAATGAGGCCTGTTTATGCTGGCAAGTTTATATGTTCATATTTTATTATATTTTTTGTGACTTTGAAAACTTTTAGTGTCTCCATTTTTTAAAAGTTATCTATGGGCCCATTTTATATAAGCAAAAAGGCACCTCAGGGATATTGGTTCTAGAAACATAGAACTTGACAGCAGAGGGAGACCACCAGGTCCATTCAGTCTGCCCATTGTCTTTTAGCCTAGACTTCTAGCCTCCCTTCTAACTCATGGGCGTTGTAAGGCACTTTGCTTCGTCTCATGCCTTACAACACCTCTGACCATGAGGTAAGCCTATTACAACCAAGGCCCTGTCATGCCTCACTGCTTAAACATGGATGCATTATGCCAACAATGGAAAAGCTGAGCAAGGAAATATACTACATCATCTACAGTACTTCCAAAATAGTACTGTACTTTGCACCAGCGTGTAAATTCAGAAACACCCACTAGGAAACTACACAGCGAGAAGAGATGGAACAGTAACAGTTAGAGCCAGTGCATAAAAATTAGAAAAAGATTTACTGTGTATAACGTACAGGCTCCTGCCGTTGTGTTCTGTTGATACTCCTCGTGTATCTCATTAAGAATAAATAAAGCACATTAAATTTGAAATAAGAAAATGATTTACTGGTTCAGCACAGTTCTATACTTCTACACCACATATTAAAGATTTAACAATAGTAAGGGCAGTTCTTGAACTCCCAGCTACAGTGTTCTTAAGTAATGTCCCAGCTGCATATTAAGGACAAACTGATGTTAAGGACATCGACTTTGTTGGAAAGGGGTCTTTTTTTTTTTTTTGGTGTTCGATAAAGCTTCTTTACTTGTTTTGTGGGGCAGGCAGCTCTCAGCCCTGTCCTTGCAGTACTAGGTCTGCCAGCCATTTCCACCCAGACTTGGCATAATTTCCCAGATATCCCCCCGTGGCAGGGCCAAGAGGGGGAGGCCCCCCTCCTGGACACTCACATTCAGACGGCAGGGTCTAGGGTGACGGTACGGGTCAAAGACAAATGGGAAGGTCTTCATTAAGCCTGTAGCCACTGCCCTTTTGCGTTTCCCCTTCCCATCTCCCCAGCATTGGGCACAGCCCCTGTAGGCCTCGGCACTTCACTGGTGTCCCCTATGGAGGAGATAATCTCCTTGTGCTTTCAGCCAAAATGTAACATACATACATGGGACAACAGATGCAGTGAATCCGATCTGATGCAATTGAGGCATTAAAGGACATATCTTATTTTTTTTGGGGGGGGGGTGGGGGCTCCCATCAATGTGTTTTCAGATATACTAGGCCTTGCTACTTCTCCTTGGGTCACAAGTCAGAAATAGCAAACCCACAGGTTTAGCTCCAGAGACGAATCAATCGTAATCTAAAGTACTTTCAAAGCCAACAACACAACTAAAAAATGCAAATCTCAGGATTCCAAGTGAATAAATCGATTTTTACCTGTACTTATCTGTATAAGTACAGGGAAGCAACCAAAAACCTCTCCGGCCATGTTAATGGTTGATGGATCCTCAACCCATGACCCCAAGGTGATCGCAAACATCTAACACGGCTTTTTCAGACCTTAGTGCTGTCCTACCCCATGACTTTTTCGAAAACAGGGCCTACTCCCCAAATACCTCAGCCCCTCAGTCTAACCATCCCCTCTTCTACTTCAGGAAGGTAAGGCTGAATGAAGCTCGCCGCTATATAACTGCAGCTATCTCTAAATCTAGATCTAGTAGCAACACCCTGGACCTTAAGCTTCTGTTGCTCACCCTCGATGAGATAATTCATCCATTAACAAAAATCCTAAACCTCTCTCTCTCACCTGTGGAAAATTCCTGAACCTATGGAAAACAGCCACCGTGACACCTGTCCATAAAAGTGGGGACAAGATGATTCACTCAAATTATCGCCCTATCTCCATACTGCCCCCACTCTCTAAGGCACTTGAGCGCACTATGGCTGATCAACTTACCAACCACTTGGATAAATACAATATACCTTGTCCACAACAACACGGCTTCCGGAAAGGTCACAGCACCACCACAGCCCTTCTTGAGTTCACTGCAGCTTTGCACAAATCCCTTGACAACGGCCTTCTCACAGGGGCCGTTTTCGTCGACTTCTCCAAGGCCTTCGATACAGTACACCATGGACTACTAATACACCAACTACTGAATGCGGGCTATCACTGACTCTTCTCTCTGGTTTAAAAGCTACTTAGAAAACGGTCACAGAGTAAAATTGCGGACGCTCTTTCTAACACCCTGCCTGTTAAGCTCAAAGATTGTCCACAGGGATCCATACTGGGACCCTCCTTTTTAGCCTTTTCTTAAACTCCTTCCCTTACCACTGCTCTGAGCAGATCATACTATATGCCGATGATGCTGTTGTATTCTCCACTCACAAGATCCTGCAACTCTTCAACACAACCTTCAACTTGGTTTCAGTTCTGTAGAGTCATGGTTTCTTAATCATAAACTGGTCCTCAATGACAAGAAAACCAAATCTATGCTCTACTGCAGCTCTCATAACCCACACAAGCTACACCACTTGGCTATCTCCACCACCCAGGGCAACACTCTAGATCAGGTGGTGTCCTTCAAATACTTAGGGATTCAGCTTGACCCTAATCTCTCCTGTGGACTTCATGTAGATAATGTAGCTAGAGCTGCTAATACACGGCTTGGTCTCCTCTACAAACACAGATCATACCTCACGCCAGAAGCTTTGAAGTTTGCAGTCCTGAGCTCTGTGATCTCTGTAACAGACTATTTTCTCATCATTTATGGCTCGGCCACAACCACAACCCTTAGACGCCTCTCAACTGCCTTAAATAAAGCATGTCGGCTCATCACTGGTGCTCACCGTCTCTCACCCACACATGTGACCTGTACACTCAGACCGGCTGGCTCCAACTGTCAAACCGCATAAAGTTTCTCACCTGCTCCATGGTCAAAAAATCTACCTTGGCCTTGCACCTTCTGGGGTCTTAACTCTGTTACAACACCAAATTAACAAATGGTGCCCTAGGAGATCCACGCTACAGCTACTGAAAGTCCCCCACTATCACACTTCACAGGGACAATGCTCTTTTGCTTATTGAGCACCACTCTGGTTCAATGGCCTCAGCCCAACCATCTCCTCTGCCCCAACTATTGGTATGTTTAAAACTAGGCTCCGGGACTACCTCACTACCAACAGCTCCTGTGACTGCCCAACTTAACCTTGTTTCTCCACTTCCCTTTCTGCTCTAGTTGTCCCCAACCCCCTCCTCCCCTCCTCACTGGATTCTACCTCACATCTGGTATACCCAATGCCACTTTTCACCCTCTTGCCACCCTTCACATTCGTTCTCTCCCCCCACCCTCTTCCCTCTCCCTATGACTCTGGCACTTCTTATCTGTTGTCTATTTTCTCTGACAAATGCCGCTGGCTGCCTTGTTACAATGCTACCCTTGAACTGTATTAATCTGTACTCTGTTTGCAATGTCCACATTGTTGTAATGCCTGTCTTGATGTTCCCCATAATTTGTATTTCTCTGACATGGAACCTTTGTAAAAGAGCCTTGGCTCAAAGGTATTTGTAATCCTAGACTTGATAAATAAATAAATAAAAAACAAGTTCATACTGTAATAAAGAACTGAACACTTTTAAAATAATGTTGTTTTAACATATTAGATCATTACAATAAACACATGTATTTGTTTCTCAGACTCAATACATCAAAATGTGGGGAACAGCTCAGACGAAAATATGATCATTAACAGAACCTTTTCTGGCAAAGTGAGAATTCCACTGCCTGGTGATGACGAGGACGACTGTTTATATGCAACGAACACCACTAAAAGTTACCTTACTGGTTCCGTAAGCACAAAACTGATTCCAGCTGTGTACATAGCCATTATCGTAGTGGGTGTGCCATCAAATGCCATCACACTGTGGATACTCTTCTGTCACATCAGATCAGCGCCAACCAGGGTCTTGTATGCCAACCTGGCCATTTCAGACTTGTTGTTCTGCATCATGCTCCCTTTTAAGATAGTCTACCATCTGAATGGTAACAACTGGGTGTTTGGAGAAGCCATGTGTCGAGCAAGCACCATCATGTTTTACGGGAACATGTACTGCTCTATTCTCCTCATCACGCTCATAAGCATCAGCCGCTACGTGGCCATTGTTCACCCCTTCATCTACAAGAGTCTACCTCAGCAGAAGTATGCAACGGCTGCGTGTGTCCTGGTTTGGCTGATTGTTTTTGTGTACATGTTACCATTTTCCTTTATAAAGCAGCAGTATCATATATATGAACTTCAGACACTTACCTGCCATGAAGTACAGTCAGACACTGCAGAAGTGTCCAGCTTCGAGTATCATTACTTCATTTCCTTGGCAGTTTTGGGATTTTTCATTCCCTTTGCAGTTACCCTCTTCTGTTACACAGCAATAATCAAAACACTGAGCAAACATGACAAGAAGTGGCTCTGGTATATCAAACTCAGTATCTTAGTCCTAGTGATTTTTGCCACCTGCTTTATGCCCAGCAATATTCTACTCATTCTTCACCACGTCAGAAGCTTTCAGCACAGACAGGAGGATTTGTACACTTTCTACCTCATAGCTTTATGTCTGAGCAGCTTCAACAGCTGCCTTGATCCATTCATCTACTTTATCATGACTAAACTGACACCTCAAACCAATTCATATTGAGGAATGTTACAACTTTCTAAATTAGTCGGTTCCAAATCCGGATGAAAGTGCATACAATACTTCAATGTTACTCATTTTCTCAAAAACAGCAGAACCTTATCCCATGATCCTTATGTAGTGAGAGTGACTCAGTGGAAGCACTCTCGCCACAGGGCACTTCTCCCCCTCCCAGCACCTAAATGGTCTCCTATCTGCACATTTTATCTCCAGCTGCTCTTGTGCCTAACTACACATTTATATTGCTATGACAGCCCCCCCCCCCCCGCTCTACCTTGGTTTTACCCTGGTTTTTACTCTGACCACTCCAAACCCTCCTTACTCAGTTAAGTGATCCCCTACCTCCTTTCCCTGTTTGTACCCTTAGTCATGGCTGTACTGACTGTACCTCCTAACCCTGTATCTTTACCTTACCTAGCTCTGCCCCTCAGCTGTCTTAACCCTTATTGTAAATACACTTGTACTCTGTACCATTCTATACCTTGTTTAGTTTGATACCTTACTGTTATATTGCCTGTACCTCCTATATCACCTTGTTACACTGTGTGCCTCATGTTGTTGTATTGTACTGTCCCCAGGACGCATCTAGAATTGAGTGGTACTCCGCTCAGTATGCCTTCTTTGTAAATCTCTTAAATAAAATAAGGGTCAGACATTCGTGGCTTCAGATCCTGTGCCAGGGACATGGGCACAGACCCACTGCCGACACTGCATGGCTTAGGGAAGGTACTACTACCCTGTTTGATCACTGCGTTTTCGTTGATGTGGAAAACCGAGATCCCCTCCATTAATTTCTGGTGGTTGTTTGAGTGGAAGTTAAGTCCATGGTGCCATCTGAAGAGAGTTGGATACATCCTAGGAGTCCTGATCAGTACTCCCTCTCTTAATGAAACAGCTTCTGAGGGCAGACTGTTGATGCAGTGTCAGCACATGAACCTGCCATGTGGGTTACCTAGGTTCTGCCACGTGGCCTTTGGCAGGCAGCGGGGGCTGGACATGACAAAGCTACCTAGACCACGGAGGGTTGCCTTCTTGGTAACACAGTGCCATCTGTGGTGGGCTAGGGAGTTTGTGCCTTCCAGTTGTATGCTGTGGTGTTCATCAGCACCCCAGTACACATTAGGGAAGCTGGCCCCCTCTAATGGGTGAAGGATGGAACTGCAGGAAAAAAGTGGGTAAAAGCCCTGTTATTGCCAGGATGATGTCCGGTGACGCCCATGGGCCCTGTACAATGGATTCCCACCAATGTGACTAGTGGGGTCAGCAGAGGAGAGGGATGAGGGTACCATCACAGAGGTGCACCCCAAGGCCTTGACGGGATGGGTGACAACGGTGGAGAAAAAGCTTGATAACAATATAATTCTAACAGAACTGTGTACAGCTGTATGTGGATGTTTATTTTCAATAAACGGCTGCATCATCTATCTAAATTACGTGTCTCATAAAACAGCACTGGAGAGGTAAGAGAGTTCAGGTTTGGACACCAATATTGAAAGCTGGGTGCACCACTGGTGAATATGTTTGCTCTGGTACAAAACTGGCAAACCCAGGAACAAAGGAGCATGCCTCACAGCTTGATACAAGGGTAAACCACAGCAATTTAAGGCCAATGCCTCTTCTCCTGAAGAAGAGGAATTGGCCTCAACACACGTCGGAGTTTGCTGTTGGTTCACAATCTCTCATGCATTAGATGTTGTACTTCTGCATCAGTCTATAAGGAGTGCTACCTTGTTCCTGTATAGGGACACCTGGTGACACTGGGGAACTGGGTCCCAGTCCCCTTGAGCCACTTATGCACTGTGTGACCTCGAGCAAAACACTCAACCTCTTACGTCTTCAGCCTACACAGCTGCAAAATTTTGTCAAAACCTGGGCCCCATTAAAAATGAAAGACTGCATCTCAGCAGGGCTACCATGGTGTGTATGGTGTGCAACTCTTGTTTAATTTATTTATAATCCTGGTTGTATACTGAGCAAAAATTCCGATTTTCCTTTTTTTTCCCTATATGTAGTTTATGGTGTTTTTCCGTAACTCAGCCTCCCTAACTAAGACACGCGCATACACGTGGAGGCATATGTATGCCATGTCTCGAGTTACCCAACCCTTATGGGTCGCCCCCACTAACCACTGGGCCTTCACCCAGTGGCAGCGGGACTACCAGGGGGCAGCAGCCACCCTCCGGAGAGGAGAGCTGCCTTTCGGCTCCATAATCCTGCTCCATCAGCCCCCCAGCTTCCCGACGACCAAAGTCTGTTCAGCACCACCGGGCTGGCTAAATTCCCCCTTCTCAGCAGGGCTACCATGGTGTGTAACTTTTGTTTCATTTATTTATAATCCTGGTTGGCATATTGAGCAAAAATTCCCCCTTTTCAAATGTGGACAGCAACATATACAGACAAATACAAAATATCCAACATTAATTACAAAAAGCATATACAGACATTGCAGGATATAAACCATTAATCACAATTGCAGTGTGCCTCGCTAAACAGTAAACTGGAAAGGGATGACAAATGCAGTTACTGATCTGCAGTTTTTTATAGTTAAAAGAAAATTATTATGCAACACAGCTGCCTAACAGTCAAGAGTCCTTTTTTTGGGCCTGGTCATTCTTGGGTTACCATTCATGGGAAATAAACTACAAAACTGAGAAGGGCATTTTTTTTAGCACTGCCTTATGAAAAACTGTAGAAACCTTAATTTTAATTCTTTTAACTTTATGTTTATTGTTTTATCAAACAACATGCATATAGTTAATGTCTGTAACACAGAACATACAATAATGCAGTCACCGAGGGTGCCACTCCAGTAACACACAGTTTTCTGTCTGTCTAGTGTTTTTCAGATATGACCTTGGGGGAAATTAAACATAACACTAATATTTGGTAAGCAGAATCTAAAAGTTCACATGCTGCTTTTCCTGAGCCCATGAGCTGCATGGTTAGAATTCAGAATGTAAGTATCCAGTTTATCATTCAGAAAGTTCTCCTCCCCCCAAATGGAGCGACAGGAGAAAAATGACCATGCTATCCCAGTACTGGTGATACTGTAGTTAGCATCCTATAACATGAAAGGCAAGAACATCAGGCTAAACTATGATTTTAGTGCAGGTTACAATAAACCATCCAGCAACTGATATACTTAACTCGTAATAATGCAACCATGTAATGTTTTGCTACCAATGTAAACATTTTTAAGAAGCTAACCCTGCAGCTCCCTGATGGAAACAGGGCAAAGTTAACATCTTTTTTTCGGTGCCATTTGAAATTTGTATGGTGGTAGACTATCCCTTAAGTAAGTAAATACTGTGCTATAGTCTCTGATTTTTACTAATAAAAAGTAGAGCTTGGGATATATCAGCTACCCACCACTCAGTCCTGAAGTGTCAGTTGAGAAGAATGGGGAAGAGACACACACTAAAGTGTCCTCTGCCTTTGATGAAGAGCCCTCCTGTTCTTCCTCATTTCTCTTCAGTGCAGAGTGTTTTTGAGCCCATTTTAATGCACCTGCTGGGTCGGTAAATATATAAACCTTACTCTGGTGTACAATTCATAGTCCAGCAGAAAAAACTATCCCGTGATTGATCCCTCTGGTTCCCAGTATTGCCCTCACCTCAAACCTTTTTTTTTTTCCCTGCCATGTAGTGTAACTAATATCAGGATAAATATTGATATTTTGCCCAACCTGCAGCAAAATCCTCTTGTGCCTTGCCAGGGCCAGTATAAGGTCTTGGCTGCTTACCCAGTCAGTGATCACTACGATAGTGCGAGGAGCATCAGGGTTGTTTGGCCTTCCACGCGGAGTCACTCAGTACATTTTCTATATACGGAATTACCAGTCATTAATAGTCTTTCCCACTGGCTAAGTAAACAACTCCATCATAAATAAAGACAAAAGGTCACCTTCGCTCCCCTCTGCCATTCCAACAATTCCAGCAGCACAAAACTGGTTCTCCAGTGTTTCAAGCCACACTCTAAGATGGGTGTTGTATCTTGTTAGAGTAGCTATGGTCCCCATCACAGCATCTGCTCTCTTTGGGGCCTCGTCAGTCGCTGTTTTCACATGATCGATTGCTGAACTCTATTTGTGGGACTATCGAATTTAGCAGCGAGGCCTGACACATACTGGATGAGCCGAGCAAGTTTTACTCTGAGAAACTGCGAGGACTCTTCCTTGAAATTGCCTCTGGCATCAGGTAATTTACTCCGTGCTGAACTCGTGGCAGGAGCTCCTGCACAGTTTTTGTTTTTAGTACCCTCAGTCACCTGTTTGTCCTTTCGAGGGTTACCCATTATCTTCTCTGTGTTTTCTGCCATAGAAAGATGCTGTCAGAAAGAGGTATCTTGAAGCTAAAATTGTAGTTTTAGTGATTATTAGCATTCCCAAAAGCTGTGCTCTAAACCTAAGCTGTCACCTTTCTCGGGCTCCACAGCACCCCCCCCCCCCCAATTTCAATTCCAACTTCTAAGGGTAGCACATCTGCTACACTGTACAAGTAACAGTGGTCAGCTAAGTTGTGAAGTAAAATCACATTACCAGTGTAGCACCTGTATCACAACACAGGGCTTTCCAGTGTTTAGTGCACAGAACTGTGCAACGTGAGATCTCATCACAGACACCATCTCACCACGTGACTTTAAACAAGTGACTTGGCTCCCCAAAAAAAAACTCGCAGTAAAATTAAATGGAAGCTGGATCCCACTGAAAATGCAACATTAAGGCTACACTATTCTGAGTAAATGAATGGCAAAATAAAAAACACACTGCCTTGTAAAGTTGAGTTAAGTCAGCTAGGACGCAATGCTTTTATCACGCTTTCTGCCAGTGACGTGCTGTAGAATACTGTAATCCAGTGGAAATTACTCCAATTTGTCACATAGGAAAGTGTAGCATGTTTACCACAGAATGTTGTATTCTGTCTTACTCCGCTATACTTTGTGTCAGAAGGTCACTTTATAAAAAACAGAATCCAATTCCAACCAAAGCAGGCTCAGAAATACAACTAAAAAACACAGGGCAATAATAACTCATAATTCATATTACTGCACTAGACTAGACCATGAGGTGGCAGCCCAGAAAGCTGTACACATGCAGCAGAATGAAGACACTCCAGCTGCGGGGGTTATGACACAGCTCTTCACATGATCAGCATTGTTTTTTGTTAAACTAATGCAAAACAACTACAAAAGGCAAAATCGCACTGTCTCAACTAAATTATGCTATTTCTACATTAGTGTGTGGTGTAAGCATCCACACACAACAAAATGGAAAGAGACCTAGGGTTAGTTATATCAGATGATCTAAAGATGGGAAAGCAATGTGAGAAGGCAGTAAGGAGGGCTGGGGGGATACTGGGATGCATTGGGAGAGGCATCACTAGTAGAAAACAAGAAGTTGTCATCCCTCTGTACAGACAGTGAGTGAGACTCCATCTGGAGTACTGCACGCAGTTCTGGAGACTCCCATCTCTGTAAAGACATAGACAGGGTGGAGGCTGTCCAGAGGAGGGCAACCAAAATGGTGCAGGGTCTGAACCAGAAGACATACGAAGAGAGACTAAAGGAGCTTAGTATGTATACCCTCGAGGAAAGGAGGGACATGATAGAAACCTTCAAGTACCTCAAGGGAATCAACAAAGTCCAAAAGGGTAGCATCTTTCAGAAAAAGAGATGTGCAAGAATAAGGGGGCACAATTTGAAGACAGAGGGGGGACAGTTCAGAGGTAATGTGAGGAAGTATTTTTTCACAGAGAGTTGTAGGTGCATGGAACAGCCTTCTTGAGAAGGTCGTGGAGTCAAAAACAGTGAGGGAATTCAAGAGTCCATGGGACAAACATAAGGCAATTCTAGTGGGGGATAGGAGGAAGTAGACTGTTGGTTAACTAGGATCTGCAACTTATCCATTATGTAGGGAAATGGGCAGACTAGGTGGGTCAAGTAGTCCTTATCTGCCATCAAATTCTATGTTTCTAGGGACGTGCATATATAGTTCAATCCACACTTACTGGCAGGTTCCTTGCCGCTTTAAATCTTGACGAAAGGTCTTCAAGCTGGCTCCTCCCACCCACCCGGGTGGTAAAACTCTCGGCTCCGCCCCATGACTCCAGATCTTCCTTACCGCTTGGAAGCTCAGGTTCCCTCCTTAGCGCTCTGTGTTTTAGGTCTGGATCCACACTCTTCGGTCAAACTGACACTCAGTCTTAAGTTTAAAAGACTTCAGTCTTCCTTTTCCTTCGCGGCTGCGATGGACAAATCAACTCACGGATTTCGTCGGTGACCCTGTGGGCAGAAGATGTCCTGGACTGATCCGCACTCCACGTGCGTTTATTGCCTTGGACTCGGCCATGACTCACAGGCCTGTGAGTTGTGCAAATCATTTTCGGCTTTGGTCTTGGAGGACCGCGCTGCCCGATTGCTGTTGGGGCGACCCGAGAAACATTATCCTCCGGTCAAGTCGAAGGAGGCCCACTGGGCGGTGTCCGCGGCTGTGGGCTCGGCTGAACAACTAGAGCAGATTATTGCCCTTGAGGAGGAGGCAGCCCAGGCCGCATCATCATCATCATCCTCGGTCGCGGCATTTATCCCGCTCTCCTTGGGCTCCTCCTACACAGCTTCTTTTAAGGAGCTTTGCCAATCCCTCTCCACCAAGGGAGAAGGGCCTTCGGGACATTCCTCTCGGTCCAAAAAGAAGGACTCCAAAGGTAAGTCCCACCACTGATGTTCGTGGGAGTGGGAGAGGTCCCCTTCCCCGGACAGTCGACACTTGACTTCGATCGAGGTTGCGGCTAAGGCTGCTGGCTTCACGGTGTCCATGTCAGGTCAGCCAGCCGAGAACCGTCGACGCGGTCGAGATTTTTCTTGACCCGGACGGTTTGTCGACTGAAGAAGCTGACAATCCATCTTCACCGGTTCCCCCGGTGGAAACCGAGGACTAGCCTGTGTCTCCTGTGCCGGAGTCCCCTGTTAAGGTCCCTGAACCAAGGGAGGAGCGGGTTTCCCCCGCCCCCTCTCAGAACCCCGGAAGGTCTCGGTCTCGGACCTCTTCCAGGTCCAGCCGGTCCTGCCGACATCGGCGATCTCGGCACCATGGAAAGTGGCGGCGCCGCTCATCCTCGTCGTCCTCTTTGGAGGATAGGCGCCAGTGCAAGCTGCGTCGACGCTACAAGGATTTAATGTGGCAGCAGCTCTTATTGTCCGGGAATAAGCAGACTCCTCTGCCTTCCCCGGCTATTAAGTGGCTGTCTCCGGAGCGGCCGAAACAACCCCTCGTAGTAGTCGAGGAGCCGAAGCCAGCACCGGTTGTTTGGCCGAAACTGGCTGCACCACCCATCGTGGTGGAACCTCCACTTTCAGAACCGAAAAGTGGGGCCCCGACCTAGGATTCTCGGTCAGGTCAGGGTTTGCCCCATAGGTTGTCGGTCACCCTCACTCCCGATTGACTTCAGTAGGTGGAGGGTGGCTCAGGCGCTCGGCAGCTGTTCGCAGACTCCTCGGAGTCTGACGACAACTCCTCCTTGTTCTCCAGGCCACTTGACTTGGGAGTCCACTGGGGGTCAGTCAGTGGACGAGAGCCCATCCTTGTTCCCTGGAATGCTTCAACTCATCTCAGAGTCCACTGGGATTAAACTCGAGCCCGTTTCAAAACGGGCCAAGTATTCCCTCAAGGCGATACTGGACTGAGGGGACTCCCCTACGGAGGCCTTCGCGGTGGCCAAAGCCATTATTGGCCCGGCCCTGGAGCTATGGCAGCGGCCAGTTTCTAGTCCAGCACCTTCAGCCAGGATGGCTCAAAAGTATGCTGTCCCTATTGGTTCACTCTCCGGTTTCTCGGAACACCCCTCTGCAGAGGGGTTAGTGACCGACAGCGTTTTCCGGCGTTCCAGGAACGCTCGGGATGTGGACAAGCCATCCGATAAGGAGTCCAAGAAACTGGACTACTCCGGGTGGAAAATGTATGCTGCTTCCTCCCTAGGCCTTCGTCAGGCTAGCTCGGCCGTCCTGATGGCACACTTTTCACACGCCCTTTTGGGATCCCTGGATGAGGTGATTCCTCATCTCCCAGCTGACTTTCAGATGACAGTCAAGCAGGTGTGGGATCAAGGAAGGGCGGTGGCCAAACAGCAGCTCCCAACTTCCTTGAACATCGCTGACTCGTGTGCCCGGTCAGTAGCGGCCGCAGTGGCCATGCACTGCAGAGCTTGGCTGCGGCTCTCCACCTTTACGGCGGATGGCCAGCACAAGCTGGCAGACGTTCCCTTCCTGGGTACCAACTTGTTCGGCCCTGGGGTGGAAGGTCATCTTCAACGGATCGAGAAGTCCAATGCCACCTTGGACTCGGTCACGTCTGCCCAGAAGGACAAAGGCCGCCAGCAGCAGCGTAAGCCCTTTCGCACTTCAGGCCCTGCGGCACGTCCAGCCCAGCAACATCAGCATCAGGGCCAGCAGGCTCACACTTGGCACCCCAAAGCCAAGCCTGCTGCTTCCTCCAGCAGGAAGCCGGGAGGGAAAGGCCAGGCGGCTCCTCGGCGGCCTTCCTCCAAGCCTGCCCTGTAGCGCGGGTTGAGGTGTCGCCCCCAATCCACCTCCTCCTCTCGGTTCCTCGTGGAGGCCCGCCACTTCCTTCCCGCCTGGTCCGATATCACCATGGACCACTGGGTGTTGGAAGTGGTAGGCAGGCGTCTGCCTCTGGGATTCGAGCAGTCCCCACCCTATCGAGCCGTCGCCCCATGGGGGGCTACAGGTTCCGCAGCCTCTCTGTCGGCTCGTTGAGCCGACATTGCCCTGCTCCTCCAGAAGCAGGTGATCAGGGAGGTGGCAGATCCTCCTCCTCCAGACCCAGGGTTTGTGTCCAGGTACTTCCTGGTCCCAAAACGGACAGGGGGATGGCGCCCCATTCTAGACCTACATGACCTGAACAAGTTCCTAAGGTCTCGTACCTTCAGGATGGTCACTCAGGCTCAGATCATTCCATCCTTGGAATGAGGCGTGTGGTTCTGTTCTCTGGACCTCCAAGATGCGTTCTTTCACGTCCCAATCCGTCCGTCTCACCAGCGATTCCTCCACTTCAGGGCAGAGGGATCCCTTTACAAGTTCCAGGCCATGCCCTTCGGCCTCTCCAAAATGCATGGCAGTGGTGACAGCATTCCTGTGGCGCCGAAGGGTCCGGGTGTACCCTTACTTGGACGACTGCGGCCCCCTCCAAGTTGGAGGTGGAGCGGTCCAGGGATCTGGCCCTCCAGGTCTGCTCTCAGATTGGCCTCCTCATCAACGAGGCCAAATTGGAACTCGTGCCACTGCAGGTGATTCAGTTCATCGGGGCAGAGCGCGACTCTCTTCGTGCCAGAGCACGGCTCCCAGCGGACAGGGCCGAGGTCCTTTCCTCCTTTGCCCAATCATTTCTGGTTGGGCAGTTGCGTCCGGCCCGGGACTTCCTGTGCCTCCTGGGCCTCATGGCGGCCTGCACCAGCCTGGTCCGTTAGGCCCACTGGCACATGCGCCCCATGCAATGGGGGCTGGGCTGCCAATGGTCACAGCGCTCCGGTCATCTGGACTAGCCAGTGACAGTGACCCAGGAGATGTGGAACGGCCTCCAGTGGTGGCTCGTTCCAGCTCATCTGCAGAAGGGTATCCAGTTTGTCCGCCCAGAGCCGACGGTCACTCTGACGACCGACGCCTCTCTGATGGGTTGGGGTGCCCATGGGAGCTCAGAGCGCATGGCCTCTGGTCCCCCTCAGGAGTCTCGATGCCACATCAACCTGCTGGAGCTTCGAGCGGTCCGACTAGCCCTCACCGCCTTCGCTCCGTTTGTACGGGGTCAAGTGGTCCAGGTCCAGACGGACAGCACCACGACCAATTACTACCTAAACCGTCAGGGCGGAACGCGCTCCTTGCCTCTGTGCAAGGAGGCTCTCTGCACTTGGTCTCTCGTGAGCAGACTGGAGGCGGATCTCCTAGCCATCCATGTGGCAGGAGCTTCCAACACTCTGGCCGATGCCCTCAGCCGGATAGGTGCTGCACCTCACGAGTGGTCTCTCCTGCCGGAGGCAGTACAAGATCTGTTCTCCCACTGGGGCACTCCTCAGGTGGACCTGTTTGCCTCAGGAGAATGAGAGCTGAGGCTGTTTCATGCCCGCCCCCTCAGCAGGGCTGCGCTGCAGGGGATGCCTTCTCGGGCCCGTGACCCGGGCCTCTTCGCCTTCCCTCCATTTCCCTTGATCCACAAGGTGCTTCTCAAGGTGAAGAAGGACAAGGCGCAGGTGATTCTAGTGCCCCAGACTGGCCCGCCAGTTCTGGTATCCAGATCTCCTCAGCCTCAGCTCCAGGCTCCGGGCGGCTTCCAGCCTGCCGGACCTGATCTCAGTCAACAAGGGAAGGTACTCACCCAGACCTTCAATCCCTGCACTTGCGGCCTGGTTCCTGAGCAGCTAGAGTTCCAGGCCTTGGGTCTTTCCGACGGGTCCTCAGCGTTGTTGAGGCATCCCGTGAGTCGACCAGAAAATGCTATGCCTTCAAATGGAAGAGATTCTCCATTTGGTGTCAGGATAAGGGGTTGGACCCTTCCTCCTGTTCTTTGGCTAGCATTCTGGACTACCTGTGGTCCCTTTCTCAGCTAGGACTTCGGTTGACGACCCTTAAGGTGCACCTGGCGGCCATCTCTGCTTACTGGGCGCGGGCCGGGAAGCAGTCGGTGGTGCAGGAGATGATGGTCAGGCGCTTTTCCAAAGGCCTTGATCACATATTCCCTCCGGTGCGAGAACCTCCACCTCCGTGGGATCTACTGCTGGTATTGGCTAAGTTCATGAGCAAGCCATTCGAACCGATGCACAGGTGTGACATCTCTCACCTGTTGTGGAAGACCGCCTTCTTGGTGGCTATCACGTCAGCCAGAAGGATGGGAGAGCTCCAGGCGCTTTCCATTGAGTCTCCTTATCTGGTCTTCCACAGGGACAAGGTTATCCTGCGTCCCCACCCGAAATTCCTTCCGAAGGTGGTGTCGGAGTTGCACCTTAACCAGCTGTTGACTCTACCGGTGTTCTACCCCAATCACACCTCAGAGGCCGAATATAGGCTCCATATTCTGGACCCTAGAAGAGCGCTCTCTTATTATAAGGAGCGGATGGCTGAAGTTCGGGGAGAGGTTCGCCAGCTGTTTGTCACCTACGCTGAAGCCGCACCTGGCAGACCAGCAGCCAAGCGGACGATAGGCAGGTGGGTCACCTCCTGCATAGATCTCTGCTATAGGTTGGCAGGCATGGAGCCTCTCAAAGGGATAAGAGCTCATTCTACCCACCATACCGCTGCTTCGGTGGCTGCTTCCAGGGACGTCCTTATCCAGGAAATCTGCAGGGCTGCTCCCTGGAAGTCAGCACACACCTTCATTACCCACTACCACATCGACCTTGAGTTACGCCGGGATGCTGGTTTTGGGACCTTGGTTCTCCAGTTCTTATTTCCCAAGTAGGGGGTGCGCGCCTTGCCTCCCTCCTCCCGGAGAACTGCTAGGAGTCTGCCAGTAAGTGTGGATTGAACAACATGTCCACGTCCCTAGAAATACAGGTTACTCACCTGTAACAGGAGTTCTAGGAGTGGTATATGTTGTTCATCCACACAACCCACCCGACCTCCCCGGCTTCGACGCGCAACCTGGCTTCCAGCGGGCTAGATCTGGCATCATGGGGCGGAGCCGAGAGTTCTACCACCCGAGTGGGTGGGAGGAGCCAGCTTGAAGACCTTCCGGCAAGATTTAAAGCAGCAAGGAACCTGCCAGTAAGTGTGGATGAACAACATATACCACTCCTAGAACTCCTGTTACAGGTGAGTAACCTGTATTTCTATGTTATTCTTGATTGTAAATTACTGCACCAGTTAAAACACACATTTTCAGATGGATATGTTGACATGACATCACGTTCTGGCATTATATTAAGAGTTCAGCAATGTACTGCGCTGGTTCCACTCCAACCATTTCAAGGTCAACACTGAAAAAAGTGTCTCTGACCTTTGGTACCAGCCAAAAATTGGCCAGTCTATCGAGACCACCAGTCTTCTCCACATGTGGCGTGATAGTAAGATTGACTTCTTTGCCCACATCGATGCCATTCATGCAAAACTCCACCCTAAACATGTTGCCTTGTACAGCTGTAACAAAGATGGTCCATCCTTGCCAGTTCACCATGAGCTGGTTACTAAAATGGTGCTTCCAGTCTTCGACTATACTGACATGGTCATAAGACCATGCTGATGTGGTCACAGTACTGCCCTTCAGCTTTCCTAGCCAAACTGGACACCATCTGCAATGCATTTTGTTGCTTTACGACTAACTCTCATCCAGTAATACACCATTAAGCCTCTACTCCTCACTCCCAATCCTTCCCCTAGTTTCAACATCGCCAATTACATATCACATTCTCCTGACCCTCCCGTTTCAAAAAATTGCACTTCAAAACTTTAATGTCCTATCCCATTGTACCTGCTCCCTTATTGTGTACCTAGTCTTCCATTGTTAGAAACAATCAATGAATGTATTTATAATTGTACTGCCATTTTTATCCCACTGTACCTGCTCCATTATTCTGTATTTAGTCCCACACTGTTAGAATCAATGATTGTATTTGTAATTGCATTGCCATTTTATCTCGCTGTACCTGCTCCCTTATTGTGTAATTAGTCCTACATTCTTAGAAGCAATCAATGTAATTGGGATTGTATTGCCATTTCACTTGTATAAGCACAATGTCCTTAGTATCGTATTTATATTGCCTCATCCTGTTGCATCCTTCCAGGACCACCTTGTAAATGAATCCGCTCAATGGTGTAATTCCTGGTAAAATAAAAATGTAATTAAAAAAAAAAAAATACATCCTATCTCCCCTCACTCGTCTCTCCAATGCCTCCAGCTCCATGCTCCCTCCGCTCAAGGGGGACCATCAAACCTCCACTCCTCACTCCCGTTCCTCTGCTGGACAATCTGCCTTCTCTTATTGTCTGCTGTTACTCTGGAACCAGCTCCCTCTCACCATTCGTAATTCCACCTCATTAGTATCCCTCAGGCATCAGCAGAAACTCCTTAAACCACTTGCCAGCACCTGGTTTGAGTTACATATTGTTTGAAGTCAATATCAATTTTCATATTGCACTTCGTTTGTACAGTATAGTTGGCACTTTATCCTGTTCCATGATTGCACCAGTTATGTCTTCTCGCTGCTAATTTATCTGCACTTTATTCATATCATAAATAGTACTTTATTGTTAATCAGCTTCACGCCTATAACCCTTTCCACACGTTTTACCTGGAAATGAGCCACAGCTCAGTGTGCCTTTCCCGGTTACTCATTTTCAAATATATCAAATACATTACTGAAAAATTGAAACAAGCTATGTTCATCATACAGGATCCTGACTCTCCCTACTTATAAAGCAAGGGGGTGGTGGCCATGTATGCCAGTATGTACTCTCTAATTCTGTACAACAGTTGTGTTTCAAGAGGTAAGGAACCAGGGAAACAAATACATTTCTTTTGAAAAGAACTGCATTTAACCTGTATGCCTATTGTTTTTCTGAAAAGTTGTTTTTGAAACATTGGTTCAAATTCTGTTATTGCCGCCTATTAACTGGTCTTTTAGTAAATTCTATGGGTGTTTTCTGAGTCATACACAGGTAATAAGGACAATTTTAGAATTGCATGATGTAGTTTGTGTCCTTCCATATCTCATCCATTATGCATGAAGACATGACAGGGTGTGCATTGCTGTGCGAGAACGGCACACCTCAGGTATGCTGTGAGGCACAAGGCATCCTTGACAGCTTTCAACCAACCAAGAAGTGCCACTGTCCCATCACAAACTACACCCTGGAGTGTCTCACTGTCATTATAAACTGGGTCCGAAATTTACTGGGGAAGGCAATGTGCAAAAATAAATGATTTTTTTAAAGTTCATCCACCCCAACAGAATAATCCCAGCATCTGGGGCCTAGGTGAAGGTTTTCAGAAAGTAAAGGTGGCAGCCATGTTTGTGGTGGCAAACAGGGATGTGTGGTTAGTATTGATTTTATTGTGCAGAGACTGGTGGAGTGTAACCCAGTGCTGTTGTGCTGACATAACAACAAAGGCAAAGATGCCAATGAGGTTTTACTGCTTTTGAAACCCATTTTATAATTGCTGTCACAATTCATGTACAGTATTTTCTTACTAGAATGTTGAGGTGGAAAGGGTAGGAAATGAAATTAGCAATGGTCTTTTCTTTTTCCTTCATTCTCTATAGATTCTTTTCCTCCTTTGCTGCCTGTTCAGTTCTCAGGACTTGGTATTGCTGGTCCTCGTGGTGACAATGGGTTTCCAAACCCCCACATCAAATTTTTCTAGTCTCTGAGGATGGCTACAGCCTCATGTTGGCATCACACTGTGTAGCACGACCCCTCATGAGGGAGTGCAGGCTCCTCAGTCAGCCATGCACACAGTCTCCCTCCTTGGTCTGGCTGTCTCACACTGTAGGCATCAGCACTCTCTGGTCATCATGGCTGCCCCAGTCAGGCTACAAGTCTGCTCCCAAACCTAGGCTGTTGGCACAGGGCCATCTGACGGTCTCTACAATGGTCCTTAACACTAGTATGTACACCAGAAAAAAACAAGGATTCAACAAGATGGATACTTAAGTTATCAGTGTTAGGTAGGGAAATGGCCTGATGGGATGACACACTAGGTCTTTTTCTGTCAATACCATTCATGTTTCTATGTAAATTACACGGTCAGACAAACACTATGTGTTAAACCTTGAGATTGGTGGTGGGAGGGTCAAGAATGATAAGAGGAAGTTCATCTTTACCGAGAGGGTGGGAAATAGATTGAACAAGCTACTAGGGAAGGTAGTACATGTACACTCCATTTTAAGAACATGTGGGACCTGTATAGACAGGTTATAAGGAACAAAGCTGCTCCCCAGGGTTTTGAAATTCAGTCAGAGAGGTAGTCAGACTAGGTAGAAATTTACAGCAGTATAGAAAAAACTATCTGGATGAAAATTCTACTCTGTCCTCAATTGTTTTCATGTATCCGCGCATTGCTATGCTTGCTCATAGTTTTTTATTTAGCAGACTAGATTATGGTTTATTAGTTTACTCATCTACCTATAAAAATATATTGGATCCACTCAGGGTTACATACAATTAAATTCTTAAGTTTATGTTGCAGGTTCCATACAGCACGCATCACTGTTCTCTTCTACAAGAGTCTAATTGTTTATAATTTGACTATCGGATACAGTTTAAACATTGTATATTGTTGTTCAAAATCTTACTAGGTCTTCTCCCTTCCCCTCCCCTGTTTCTAAACTGCTCCCCAGGTTAATCAATACTAATGGCACCCATTCTCAGGACAAATATTCTTTTCAGATACCGCTTTTTCGTACGGCCACTGGCCAGAGATCAATTTTGTATAAGGCTCCCAAATTTTTTAATTCCCTTCCCACAGATTTTTTTTTTCATTTTAAAACCATTGGTAATTTTAAACATAAACTCCATGTTTTTTTTAGTTCACAGAAATGTGTCTTAATTTTTTTTTAATTTTATATTGTATTGAATTAGATGTATTGTAAATGTATTGTCTAATGTTATTTATGTCTTTTTGTACTATACTTTTTTTTTTTTGTAATTGCTTGTCCCCTGTGAAAACGGGCAGTCACACACCAGGCCTGCAAGAGTGAAAAATAAAAAGAAAGAAAGAATGCATGTGTCTGATAAATGGCCAACACTTATTCATGTATTTATTTATTTAATTTATCAACTCAATATTCGGAAGACCTTTGAGCTCAGAGCCCTTTTTCAAAGGCTGTAAGACATAATACAATAAATGACAAGCAGTAGTGTACAGAGCAGTTTAGCAACAGACAGCGCCATGTAAATAATGCAATATAGGGCCCCTTTTTTCTTTAATTGCCTACAGTACCTACTACCATTTCCAATTGTTCCACTGTTCTAACTTTCAAATATAGATTGAAATCGTGGCTTGATACCATCAACGACTGTACTTGTAATTTACCTAAAATGTAAGCTTTGATCGAGCGTGATTTTAATTACTGTATTTTATTAAGTGTTGTGAAGTTGTGTGTGTATTTTAATGTTTATTTGTAGTTTGTTTTTATGTACAACTTGTCACTTGTGAAAACAGGCAACAATGCCCATCTTGCCTCCAAGTATAAAAACTAAAAATGAAATGAGCAATAACGTGTAAAACTATTGAACAGAGAGAGTGTATGTATTTACCCAGGACCTCCTTGTGAATGAGCTTTCTCAATGGAGTCTTTTCCTGGTAAGATGAAATGAAAAATATACTGTAGAATGGATTAAATAATGTGATACTGAATTAAGCTCATGTTAATTACACCTTCACAGCACTGTCGCCATGGCACAGGTCAGGAAGCATAGGGAAAACCAGGAGCAGTTGTAGAATTCAACAAAACTGTTTATTTGTAGTTGCAGTAACATGAAAAAAATAAACTTGTTCAGAATAACTATGTACAGAGAAAAAAAAAATCTTTCTTCAGTCTCTGTGTGTCCCTTTTTCTTAACATTTCTTTTTCAATTCCAGCTCAGCTCTCTCACAAGCAATTTGACCCCCCACTCTAAACAAACATCCTGTCCTTGTAAATATCAGGCAGGATGAACACAGTGTGCTTGAGGCCCTACAGCTTTTGCAAAAGGCTCAAGTATTTGCACTCAAGTACTCTCTAGTTTTTTTCAGTCATCTCAAATTATAAATATATATATTTCAACAGTACTACTACATATTTTCCGAACACAAGGGATCCCAATATCAGTTACATTTCATACAATGATTTGAACATACTGTATTTTATACTAGCAGATCTAGATATGCAAGGGAGAAAAAACAGCAAGAGAAAAGTGAGACAGAGAGAGGCAAAGAATTGCGAGACTGTTCGGGTTGATCAAAGTCAGAGGTCTCGCAGGAAAATCTGGTTTTGCTACCAGACAAAAGCCAGGAAAGAAAAGAAAACAGATCCTTGCATTTAAACACGTTCTCCATAACAAATGTGACAGGGTCCTGTTCTACCCTGTCACAAGTGTACTGTCATAAAAATAAGAATTCACTTTTGTTTTTAAATTTATGGTTATTTTTTTCAACTGAACCAGAGGACACAGTTAATAGTCACATGAGACACTGGAATGTCACAGAGAAACACCATACAAAACATTTTGCATACAGTAAGTAATTAGTACTCCATATTCTTTATACCAAAGAAATGGAAATAAAACAGTACAGTAATATAATGAAGCTATTCTAGTTGCCTGCCAGGATAGCTGTGGTGATGTAGTAACTATTACAAAATAAACTTTCAACAACATTACTGCACTGTGGTTGCTTTTAAACCAGTAATGCTCACTTACTTAATGGTAACTATCGTGTGGTAAAACTCAAACTAATCCTTAATGTAACAGACAAAATGCCTAATGAGGCCAAGAAATCCCAGAACAGATACAGAAAAGATCAACTTTCAACACACAAACAACTTTTTGTATAAAAGGTTATATATTATAAGCAACTCCCCTCTAGAGTGAGCCTATTGGAAGTGGTATAGTTTGTCCCAGAGTCTTGTCAGACAAATAGGGTTCTGGAAGTGGTGAAGACAACCACAAAACTAATTCGAAACAGTATATTTGGCACATAAAGTTCGTAAACCTGTAGGGAACTATGGGAAAATGGGGTCAGAGAAAGTGAAAGTTCCATGCTGTCTCCATGACGTCGCCCCATCTTGTTCCCCTGGGAACTGAGCAGTCATGCACAGTGGGGCCAGTAAAAACCCTAAATGCCACAATTTTGTTTTTTTGAAACTTTTTATTTTTCCATTTTTTCCTTTTACAGCCACATTAGACAGTTGTATCAAATCACCCAAATGACATACAGCGAGGCAAGGTATGCATCATTCTGGGTACATTGGTATTATCCATTAATTATACAATTGGTAGAAAAGCAAGTGTGTAGAGGTAAACCCCCTAAATGATAGGTCCATTAGCTCCAACAAAGGTTGAGATAGTCCATTTCCTTATTGCTGGTGGGATGATCTCACACCGGAGAGCCAGTATATCCTCTCAGTCTTCAAATGGAATGGCCAGAAAGAGAGAATTTCATGAGTTGTCCCCAATATTATTACAGTATTTAAATCTGAGGATGACACAGTTCTGGCCATCTGTGGAATCTGAGGCAAGCGGCAACTCCAAATACATGTTTGGTAAGGGCCGGCCAGCCTACTTGATTTAAGCACCTTATGACTGCAATATCCCCTGCACCCCAGACTCAAGGCACCAGGCCTGGTCTTGATTGTGATATATTTAAGAACCAAGGAGACCACTGATTCATCAGCCCTGGGGTCCTGTTCTGAAGATTAGCTGTCAGGCTCTCCATTTTATAAATATCGTATATGGTATTTTCCCAATCTGCGAGTGTGGGTACTCCTGCCTGCACCCACCTCCTTGTTATGCATTTTTTGGCTGCTCCCAACATTATGACCATTAAGTGTATTTGATGTTTTAACAAGAAGTTTTTCTTCAGGAGGTGTAGAAGTAAAGCAAATTCCGGGGTGAGGGATTCCATTGTCGGGAAGAGCTCTGATTTTCCTATTTATTCTGGACAAGAACCTACCCAGGACTGGGCAGATCAAAAATATATGTGAATGAGTAGCCACCTCGCATCCACACAGCCTCCAGCATGAGGAGTCTCCGCTAGTGAAGTATTTTGCTTTTATCTGCGGAGTTTGGAAATATCTGGCCGCAACCTTCCACAAGAATTCTCTCCAAAAGTAGGAGCTTGGGGTCTTATGCTGTCTTCTCTAGATGTGGAGCCAGTCCTCCACGGAGAGATCTACATCAATTCTGCCTCCCAGTGGAACTGGACTAGGGCCATAGTTTGAGAGGTATTCCCTTGAAGGGCTTTATAGCTTCGGGAGACCAGGTGTTTCTGAATTCCCCCGTTACATAGTTGCTCCAAGACCTCGAATAATGGAAGGAATTGTTGGGAGGAAAGGTTTAAGCCTATCACTCTACCAAGATAAGTGTCTGATCTGCAGGTATCTAAAGAAATCCTGCCTGGGAAGCAGGAACTCATTTTGCAGCTGCTCAAAGGTTTTAAAAATTCCTCTGGTATGCACTGGACAGGCCTCTGGTGTCCCACCTTGTAAAAGTGGGGTCCAACTGAGCCGGTGAGAACTCCGGGTTTCTAGAGGGCATGCCTATCCATTCCCCCAGTGGTCCATTCTCAGGAAGAAGCAGGAACCCCTTCCAGCTCTCCAGCATCCCCCAGCACGAGTGCTGCCCCTCCCATTATTATCGGAGGTTTACAGGGCTGACAAATTAAGTGGTGATCTAGGGGTAAGCGTGCATTCACTCTTTCTAGGATCTTCCATGGGGGCGCTTGAGAGTTAGGCAACAGCCACATTGCCATATGAGTCAACAGTGAGGCTATCCAATATCTATACATACTGGGAAGGGCAGGCGCCCCCTCCCCCCTTGGCAACTGTAACTTAGCATAGGCGAGTCTTGGTCTGCCCCCCCATATGAATTTATGAAGTGATTTATCCCAGTGGTCAAAGTCCCTGCGTGGGGGTGGGATCAGGATAGTCTGCACAAGGTATAACAGTTTTGGGAGGGTGTTCATTTGCAGAGCCTGGACCCTTGAGATTAGAGGGAGGGGAAGACGAAACCATCTATCCAAGTCAGTTTGTATCCCCAGGAAGAGAGAGTTATAGTTTAAACTGTATAATTCTTCAAGTCATGCAGGGATTTTTATACCTAAATAAGTAATGCAGGATTTATTCCATTTATATTTATATTTGTCCCTCAACTGTTGGGGGAGATCCCCTTGTATTATCAGGGTCTCAGATTTATCTTGATTGATTGTGTAGCCCGTTATTGTCTCAATTCTGGGTAATATCTGGGACAGGGTTTTCAGGGATTCCTCCAGGTTAGTATAGATGCCACAATTTTTAATACCTTATTATTCATACTTAAGGAGGGAGTACATGTATTTTTAGTCAATCAGACTTCCGCAGACATATAAGCAGTCCAACTGTATGAGCTTAAACACAAAGTCTATCAATTTTCCTCCTCTTTCTTGGGAATTACACACAAAGGACTAGATTCACAAAGCCCCACAAATCTCACAGCTGCAGGAAAAATCCTGCACAAGTAGGCTGCCACTTGTGGAGCCACAGTTTTTCCTGCAGCAAACTGGCTCCCCGATTTACAGCAGTTTGCAGGTGTTCTTTCCCTACAGCTGTGGAAAAATGTCACAGCCAGTGGGACCAAGCATAACATCTCTGCAGCTACAGGGCACTATGAATACAAATCTCCACAGCTGCGGAGACTTCGAACTGCAACTGGAGTTGCGGAGTAGGACTTGGTGCCATTTAATTTTGTGAGTCTGGCCCAAAGTCTGTTAATCTTCCTTCTCTTCCTTGGCTGCTGCAACATTGTCTGATTGGGAGTGAAACACTTTAGCAGTCTTCTCAGTCCAGCAGCCCATATCATGAGCATCGGAGAACTGAAACTGCTTATCACCATACATGATCCTCAGTCTTGCTGAAAGCAATAAAGAATTAACAATTCCCAATTAATGCAATTTTGTCAGCACTGTGTCAAACTGCATTTATTCCATATCGCAAAAGATACAGTCAATCCAGATACAGTTTAATACCCCTACCCTTAGTTGTGAGAGGATATGCCATCCGAGCTGCCAAAAGAACTTGCTCTATCACCCCTGCGCTTGAAGTCTTGAGAAAAACAATCCAAGGAGTATTAGCCATAGTTTGAGCACCTCTCATGTTCCTTCTGTAGGCTTCTGCAAATGGATCTCATAGGTAATTGCACCGCCCGTGTAAACCAGTCTCTCACATACTGCAGGAGGTCCTCTCATGCCAGCCCCTCAAAAATGTCTACCAGCTTCATGTGTGAGGCCCTTGTTTTATGCTCAAGGGCCTACATCCTACTACGTAGACAGGAGTTCTCCAAGGTCAGCTTTGCGCCAGCCACCAGAGATGAAGTAGAGCAGGTATAAGCATTGGCTGTTGTGTTCGACACAGCTTTTTGGTTTTTGGCTCTACATCTCGAGATTTCAGCCTTTGTAAAGTATGCTAAATTTTTAGTCCATTGCTTTAACAGCCTCTAGTACCATGTGCCAGGGCGGCTCCACACCCACAGCCTCAGTTTTCCCAGCACTAGTCAAGGGATTTGTCCATGACTGCCGCTGTTTCGGTCCTCCAGTTTCTCCCTTATGTCACTCCATTCTGAGTTTAGGCTCAAACTGCTCCACTCACTGCAAGGAGTTAACATTTATAACTTTTATGCAGGGCCGGCCTTAGCTAGGTGCACACTGTGCCCCTGCACCTTGGGGGCCCATACTTTTTTCTTGAAGAAGCAAAAATAATTTAAAACATTTAAACATGCCCAAATTGGCTCTGTTGCTGTTACAAAAGGTGGGGGCAGTTTTGTTGTCATGCCACTTTAAGATACAGTGGAAAAGACTGGGTTAACTAAGTGCTAATGGTGTTAATGGCCATACTTTGCATCTCCCAGGTTGACTGCTTTCACAAACAAAGGGCTATATTGACAAGAGAACTTGTTTGTAACCTGGACATGTAGCTGAAACAATGAATGATATGACAAAATCGGTTTCAAAAGTATTTGAGCACTCAAAATGGCTCAAAAACCTGACCAGCACAGCGCAAAACTGATTTCCCAATAGGGACCCTAACCTGATCACCAGTTAAAAAAAAATGACAGGTGTCAACTTTACTGGTGTCCCATGATAATCTTCTCCATTCTCTCTCACTCACACCTCCAGAAAAAGTTAAGTTGTTTAACTTGTTTGCAAATCAGATTATCAGAGGTGTGAGTGTCCAGTGCATCTCTTATCCCAATGCTGGAACAGGGGGTTCAGGGCCTAAGACATGCATTTCCAGCTATAAAGAATGCAGCTTTACTGTGGGCACTGCTGATTAAAACCGTGCTGCTGTTACACTAAGTACTATGCTGTCACATTTACACACACAGGCTGGGAGAGGCACTATCATCTGTTTCATCCAGCATCTACTTCTCTAAGATTCTGCCGGTCTGGGAGAGGGGAACAGATAAGCAGAAGGTCAGAGAAGGGGTAATAGGGGAGCTAAACACGTGGCTCAAGAACAGGTGCCAAGAGAAAGGACAGAAATTTTTAAGTGACTGGCAACAGTTTTGGGAGCGCAAGTTCTTTAAATTTGACGGACTGCATCCGACTAAGAAAGGAGTCAGTGCATTGGGGCAGAAGTTTGATGTCTTTGTAGAACATTTAAACTAGCAGAAGGGGAGAGGGGTGCAGCATCCAATATGTTGAATGGGAAAGAAGACATCACTCCCCTCTTAGATAGCGACCACACAGTAGTTCGTATTGGTAATTCATATGCATCAGCAGGTGGAGATAAAGGACCGGTTTCCCCATACTATGCATAACGGAAAAGAGAAATCTCTCCCCATTGCTGACAAACCGACATTGGGCCAATGGAAAGTCATATACACAAACACCCGCAGCCTAGGAAACAAGAGCCCAGAACTGGAGGCAACAATGAGAGGCACTAAACTGGACATAGCGGCCATAAGCGAGACATGGTTCAGCAGTAACCACACCTGGGAGACTACAGTACCCTGCTAAGTACTGTTCAGAAAAGACCAGGGGAAAAGAAGGGGGGGAGGGGAGGAGTGGCCCTTTACGTCAAGGAAAAATGAAAGCAACTGAAATTCAACATATGCATAAAGGGGTAGAAGAACTGTGGGTCACCCTGGAAAGAGGAAATGGAACAGCCATACAAACTGGGGTAGTCTATAGGCCTCCTGACCAGGGGGAGGAAACAAACAGATTACTGGTAGAAGATATGTCTTAAAATAGAGGTTGAGGCTGTGAAAAAGAGGCTACGTAATCTGAACCAAAATAAGGCACAAGGTCCAGATGGTATGCATCCAAGAATGCTCAAGGAATTGGCGGATTGTTTGGCAGGGCCTGTTACACAGCTAGTCCAACAATCCTTGGAGATGGACCAGGTCATCGAGGCCTGGAAGCAGGCTGTAGTGATCCCTATACATAAGAAGAGATCCAGACAGGAGGTGGCTAATTATGGACCTAACAGCCTGACCTCAGTCCTTGGAAAGATATTTGAGGGCATAATCAAAGATCTGATTATGAATATGGTTGAGGCTGATGGGGCTACTGATGGGACACAGCATGGTTTTACAAAGGGATGATCATGCCAGACTGATTTATTGGAGTTCTATGGGACTCTGCAAAACACTAGATGATGGTAGATCTGTTGACGTTATATTCTTGGACTTTGCCAAGTCTTTTGACAAAGTCCCTCATGACCAGCTGATTGAAACCCTTAGTAAAATAGGGGTACAGCCGAAATTAGTGCACTGGATTAGGGTTTGGCTGTCTGGGAGGAGACAGAGGGTGAGTGTGTTGGGCCCCACAGGGATCTGTGCTGGGACCATGTCTATTTAATTCTATATATTTCGACCATGAAACCAAGAACAGAAATCAGGCTTTCAAAATTTCTGGTAGATGCATGAAACAGCCTTCCACGGGAGATGGTGGACGTGAATACAGTGCAGGACGCATGGGATTATGCACAAGGGAGCAATACAGATGAGAATGAAAAAATAGGCCATTGACAGAGTAGACATATGGCACATTCATCAGGTAGGAAAAAATGGGCAGACTGGATGGGCCTGGCAGTCCTTATCTGCCGTCAGCTTCTATGTTTCAGTGATGATGTCCCTGTCCTTACAGAAATTAAATATGGTAGTAGTACTATACTTAAGTTCTGGTTCCAGGCTCAGTCAGATTCATTTCCAGCAGTGAAGTCAAATAATTCAATGCAGTCAATGGCACTAACTGAAAATGCTGATTAAACTAGTCGACCTGGCACTGCTTTATTAATACAAGACGGGGTTAGTTAGGTGTAAATTATATATGTGCATTTATGCCAAAAAAGATTTAGAACAGTTTTGTTCATTTAATTATTAGAAGATCAGCAGGAGCCCATGGAGACATGTCCTGTCAGGTCTCTGGCTCTGTAGTGCCTTACCACCCACCCATATTTAAATTAAAAAACAAACAAAACAAAACAGGAATGAATTTCACAACAGTCAGGAGGTACCGAGTTCCATATTTATTTGGCCTTGTAAAGAAAGTCCGCTGCACTAGAGCAGTCTTCCTCAATGGTGTTTGGAGCCTGCCACCACATATACTATGCATAATATACTCATTGGATACAAAGGTAAAGAATGTTTAAATCCCTATTGGCAAAACTCCAAGTACTGCCATTTTGCATGACAGTGCCAAGTACTGATGGGGCACGCAGTGGTAGGAGGGCAACCAATTTAGATGAATATATAGATCACACATGTGAGTGTCACACTTGAAATCAAATTTACAAGCCCAGTTAAAAGCCAGGAAGATTTTTTTCAAGATCAACTTTGTTAGCAGCAGAATACAACACGACACCAGAGTCATTAACTGGCACTACTGGACTCTGGATCAACATCAGTTCAGGAAGTCAGTCCTTTTTTTGCCGGTGGACTAGATTTTAGTTTTACGAGGAAAATAACTTTCACTACAGAACGACTTTTTATGCCACACTTCATTGGGAGCAGTCTGTGGGTGTAAGTTATTGAATGGGCTGGGGCAGGCAGTTACTAGGAAGCTGCTCTTTAATGGACAAACTAAAATAACAGGGGACCAAGGTTCGAGTCTGGGGAACCCTAGCATTAAGGGTCAGTTTTTCAGAAAGGGCAGCTCCACGCCTTACTATATGTGATCTATAGCCCAGATAATTTGGGAACCACATGGCAGTCTGATCTGATACAGATGGAATGTCAAGAGAATGAGAACCAGTATTAAAAAAAGGTTCTACAGAAATAAAATTATTTACAGGTTCAATGCAGCTCTTACCTAGGAGCGTTTCCAAGGTGAGGGAATTAAGTTAATCTCTGTGTGCTCCATCAGTTGTTCTCATTGTGCTCTACTGCTATGCAAGTACCAACTGATAGCATGGATGTCCGCACAAGAAATTAGATGACAGAAAACAATTTCTGTTCCTATAAAACCTTTGCTAAATCCGGCTTCATATCAGCATGGCAAACCAGAGCCTTAATCATACTTTACTTTCCGTACTTTGTTAAAAAAAAAAATTAAATATTTTATCAAAGTTGTGCTGTGCAAAGCTGTGATACTCGGTTTGTGCACTGCTAAATTACTTTAGAGATGTATTACAGTAATTCTCAGTATTTGAAATCTGCAAAAAATACTTTTAACCCCTTAAAATGCATTTTTTTACTAAAAAAGGAAGTTGTACACAAAACTGTAAACATAAATTGTTGTCACCGCAATAAACTGCTACATTGCAACCAAGCACATACATTCCTGATATAATATTCTCTTTTGTCATGCCATGTATCGCGAGAGTTTTTCATATCAGTCAAAGAAAACATGTTTCCTGTGCAATAGAAAAAAAAAAGTGGACCACCGCACAAACAAGGGAGGCCAACTGCTTAAAATATAAGTATTTTTAGCACGTCGATATCTGGCTATGAGGAAAGTATTCTACAACGTTTGTCAGAAATATTGGTTTAAAGCCCTTACCACAGTTTATGAACTCTGTAGATTATTTCCTAAACTCTCTTTCTTTTTAAGGACCCACCCCAGATACTTGCAATTTATATCCTTTTTCCAGAACTTATCACAAGTGCACACAGTTATCAGTTTCATGTAATTAAACAAATACAGGTAACTTGAGACTGTGGCAGGAAATTAGCGTAGATTGGGAAGGTGAGAATATGGTAATATGTTTGATGCTGCTTTTTTCCCCACTAAATGTATGTATTACCCTCTCAGTAAAGGTACCTCACAAGGAGCTAGACAGTATAAATGTTGGCTAGCTGAGTGTAGAATTTTGGGGGGTCCATGCAGCCATTTTACAGCTGCATATATATCATTAGTACTAAAATATATACTTTGGAGTCCAACATCTTTCCACTGGTAGCAGTGGGCATGAAGTGTATGACTTTGTCCCATCATATGCAACCCTTTTTCTTGCCCATGTTACAAACAGCATCAGATGTCTTCAGCGTGACCATACATTAACTCACAATTAATGAATGCACATGCTGGAATTACTGTATGGTGCAGTTCTCACTGCAGCCACCACACACAAGATTTACTAGCTGTAATCAGTAACGTAGTGAAGTCAGAGTCGCTGACATGTACTATACAGCACACTAACGCCGAATGTTTGCTTGCTGGCATTGGCACTGGTAGTGTAGGAGTTACAGAGCTGCATAATAGGATGGGCAGTGAAGTACTGAACTGAAGCCAACCCCACCAGCACCCTGCAGAGACTGACAGGCATTGGGGTGTGCCTTTGGGTCGTCAGGCATAACGGCCATGCCATTTCACCACACCCTACCCTGCATACACCGACAAGTGTCACGGTGTGCCTTGGGGTCCTTTGGCCCTTATGAGCAACCCATTCCATCAGAAAATACGGTGAGATGGGTGCGGTATAGGAGAATGGGGTGAACTTTGGGGCCGAAGAGTCCAAGGCACACCTAGATGCCTCTCAGTGGCTGCAGGATGGGGTTGGGGGTGGAATGGTATGAGCATTGCAGGAAACAGTCCCAAGTCAGAGCCCTGATGCCTGTCATTCTCTACAGGGTGGGGCATTATGGTCGGAAACCCTAACACCTCAGGCATTCGTTGGTATTCTCACTCCAAATTTTCAATATGTTTTTTTTGTGACCCCCACCACATGAACAGTGGCAATATCAATTTGTTAGCTGAAAGCTGCATTTGCACAGCGACTACGGCATTTGTCACCACAGGTGCAAAACACATTCTGAACAGGATGCAAAAATGATAGCTGTACTGTTCACGGGAGGTGTAAAAATGGCAATGTTGAAAATCTGCAGTGAATATATTAAAGAACTGGTGAAGTCACGAGCACAAGAAAACTGTGCAACGCCACCCGTGAATAAAATTAGTTGGGGATTTTTTTTTTTTTTTTACAGCAGATTGTCAACACAGGCATTTTGAACCTCTGATCATTAACAGTGTCACTGTGATTTTCTTCATCTGTCCCAACAATGATTTCCACAGCCACCACGCATTTCTGTGCTGAAGGTGTGAAAACACATTTCGGCCATGTTGTGAAAAATGACAGCTGTACTGTTCATAAGGAAGTGTGGAAAAATCCACTGGTGAAAATCTGGACTGAAAATATTACAAATTCATGAACTTACGAGGGTGTATGGAAACTGCGCAATGCTCACTCGTAACACAGTCATTTTATGGACTTTTGTCACCAAATTTTCAACATAGCCATTTTAAGTCCTCTGCTCATGACCAGTGTCACTGTAATTTTCTTAATCTGTCCCAAACATTGCTTTCACACGCCGACTTGCACCATTATGCGCAACATATGAAACGCATTTTTAGGTAAGATGAAAATGGCAGCTGTACTGCTCATAAGGAAGTGTGGTAAAATGGCAGTGTTGAAAATCCGAGTGCAATATTAAAATTCATGAACTTACGAGCGGCATAGAACTGTGCAACGACGCCATGAAACAGTCATTTTAGGAATTTTTTCACCAAATTTTAAACATAGCCATTTTAAGACCTCTGCTCATGAACAGTGTCACTGTGATTTTCTTAATGTGTCCATACATTGATTTCAAGACACCGACTGCACCATTGTGCTGCCATGTGCGGAATCACATTTTCGCCCAGATGTGAAAAATGACAGCTGTACTGCTCATAAGGAGGTGTGGCAAATGGCAATGTTGAAAACTGGAGTGCAAATATTAAAATTTAGAACTTACGAGCATGCGTGAGAAATGCGCAACATGCTCGTAAAACATATGTTATGTAGAGTGTTTTGATATGTATGTTAAGTCCTAGTGTGTCCTTCCCTCTGTTTGCTATTTGGAGTTTTTCCTAAATTGCCTGCTAGCTGTATGATAGTTTTACGACCCCTGGGGGATCTCCATAACAAATAGTTTTATTGGCTTTCTTTCTCCTACGATGCCCCCTGTCTCATGTGACAGTGATGTAGCCATGCCCTTAGATTTAGCATGTGTACTGCTTTAAAACTGGTTTAGCAACAGCAGAGCCTTGTAACTGTTCTTATCCACCGAGTACAAATATCAACAGTTAGTTTAGCAGATACCTGAGAGCTATCTAACTGGGGTTTCTGTAAGAAAACAGCTGCTAAATAGCTTTAATTCATTATTTGTGTTTTTGATGTTAAAACACTCCTGCTAGCTAGACCTGATGCACAGAGAAAACAAAAATAGTGAATTAGAGCTATTTAGTAGCTGTTGTCTCACAGAAACCCCAGTTAGCTTGCTGAAAGGTTTGTAAATATGATATTTTTTAAATAAATAAATAAATGTTTCTGTTTAAGCCCATGAAACATCCTTATCTAGTTAATGCATTCACAGTCATAGTGGCTCTCCCAGAGCTTGTTCATGTTGCTGCAGCATCTTTTGTGCTACTAGCTAAGCTGCCTAGAGAGACAATGCTACCATTGCTCACAACAGCCTAGCATTGGTGTTCTCCCAATTATTATATAAGAAGAGCCACATGACTGCTAAATCACTTTTAATTCTTAAAGTAAATAACACTTAAAACAGCCAGAACATGCGTTGTAGTGATTTTACTGACCACTATAGTGATGCCAACTGCAAAAATAAATTGGCTTGAGCATACAGGAAAATCTACAGGGATTACACCAAGGTTTTACAGGGAAAATACAGGAAAATGCTTTGGTCGATCTGGGAGCACTGGAAATATTTTAATTTTAAGCCAGGCAGTAGTTACAAGAGAGGTCTCAACTGCAATGTTATACTTGAACAATGCTTCTCTGATGAATTTTAATTTTAAGTCAGGCAACAGTTACAAGAGGAATCATAATTGTGATGGTATACTTGAACTGTATTATTGTTAAATTCATTAGCATTTGTTAGGCAGCTGTCCTCCACTATCCTGAATTAGATTTCCTCCCACTGTCTATGCTTGGAGCCCCTGGTGTCAAAGTCCAGACTTCCAAACTACTTCTCTCACCCTCTCCTACTTTCACACTCACTTTCCTAGCCCATTGTTTTTTCCCCTGCCACTCGCACCAATTTAGCTCTGCTCTATATGCCCTTTATGTCTAACTTCTTGATCTCTCTTCCTTCTTTCCAGGACTTGCTCCTGTCCTGACGGGCTCCTGCTGACTGGTGGCCCCGGCCATGCTCAGACTGGCCACGCGATCCCTCCGGCCAGCCTGCCCGGATCCAGGTACAGCTTCTGCTTTCATACAAGCATGGCTTGAAAGCTGCAAATATCATAGTGCTGTAACCCCTATGTGGTGCTATCCCAAGGGCTACTACCCCTGCCTGCTTAACTATTAACAGGTTGAGGGGCCTAGGTCTAATGGCGGGTGCCTCCACCCAGAGGTCAGGGTTTGCAGTAGTTAAACTAGCTTGGTCACAGCCCTCTGGGACACTGTAACCCCCCTTCCTTCCCACTAGTGACTCACACAATGCATTAGGAATATTTTCACAATGTACACTTACCCCCAGGACTGGCTCTATTGACTGGACTCTGGGGACCCCCTGTAAAACAAGATGATACAGTGCAAAAACCACAGTACAATACTTTAACATAAACGAATACCTCAGCCAGTGTAACTTTATAGAAACCAACAGATCTGATTTATTTAAGGAGCTGTAACAAGGAAGGGAGAAATTAGGTTAAACACATTAATAATCACAGTACTGTGCACATATTCAGAGTCCCAAGTTGTCACTTTCACTGGCTTCCCAGGATGGGGGGGGGGGGGTTGCCAGGACCAGTGCAGCTGGTTGGGGCCCTGTGATGGAAAAAACACTTGCACAATATCCAACTGTAATCCGGAGCCGGAGGGCTCAGTTCGTGAAGAAATGAAAAAAGCAACAATTAGATGACACACTTACAATGCGATAAACAGATGGCAGGGAGCTACCCTGCTTTGTACTCACAAACTCAATGCTGGGAACTGGATGAAAGGCAGATTGTCCTGGATTACCAGGAGGAGCAGATCATGTGGACACGGTCCTTGTGACTGGACCCCAATGCAGTTAAGAGCAAATGGATATAGTCTGGATTAAGCTGGAGTTTACTTCCAGCTTCATGCACTCAATTCACTGTACAGGGGATTTGAAACGCGATTCCCCACAAGCACTACACACATTTATATGTAAAAGGAAAAGTACTATACCAGGCAGGCTGCTTCTCGACCACGATCGCAATTACTGCACAGTACCCGGGAGAACACACAGCAGATTCAGTTCCTGATAGACCGAGCACGATTCAGCAATTTCTACAGTCTTCTACAGGGTGAGCCTGGTTTCTACTCTACAGATCTCCTTGATTCTCTTCACAGGTCGGATTCAGTCCGAACAGGCCGCAGACCTAAACTCAGGGCCTTACACGTGCTTACCGCGCTAAAACTATACACCGCAGAAGCACACAGCTCCTTCTCTCTCTTCACTGTCTCAACTCATCTAATCTTTCCAGTAGACAGAGCTGGGCATTTTCTTTGAGTTCCTCCCAGTTCAGTTGGCTGGTATGGCTGTCACTCACAATCAGACTCCCCCTGTTGGTGTAAAAAGGCGCCGAAGTCCAAACTACAGCTCCCAGAGGCATCTGCCATATAGTGCCATTGTGGCTGGCTCCAGAGGAGAGTACAAGTTCTGATTCGCCCAGAGCAGGCTCCATTTTAAAAGATACCCACAACGATTGGTCCAATTCAGCAGTTCAGAACCAACATGAGGGAGCTACTCTGCACTGTCCTTGCTACAAGAAAGCAGGTTAAAACAAACTGCATTTTCATTATTACTCTAACAGGTTACAAGCAAACAACTACCTCTTTGAAGAGTGCTCCTTCTGCCCACTTAGCGATGGCAGAAACGGAGCGATTTGGCAGTAGCTTGAGTAGGGAAACGCACAGACCCCCATCCAAATTAATTATGTCTGTAGGCAGACAGCTCTTAAAGAGACAGTACCAGAGGCTCTAAAAGCACTCACAGCTAAAAGGCTTAGACGCCGAACACCATCCAGGCTTGGAGCATTCAAGCAAGCTCCTGGAAGACTTTTGGGAACCCCCATTTGCAGGGGGGTTACAGTGCCACTTAGAATTGACTGGCTCCTTATTGGCTACATTCTAATCTGCTTGGCTCACTGGACTGCCTCTCCGTCTGGTGCCGATTTTGAAAGCCTTATCCACGGGTCGGAGACTAACTGCAAAACTGCTTTAAAAGCAGACTGTCCAGCTTTATTTTGCCACCTAAAAGCAGCGCTTCTGTTTAAATTAGCACTATAGAAACTGGAGGTACTCACTGTTTCAATAGCGCTTGATAAAACCCTGCCTTTTACAGTAAAAACTGTGCTTCTCTGACTGTGTTTTTACAGCACTTTTCCAAGTAAGTTTTACAGTGCTTTTCTGAATAAGTGCTTAACTTCTGGGGTGGATTTTTCTCCCCACCCCCGGCCTTTAATAAATAGAATTCCTGCCCCTTCTGGGACTGCCTCCAGTAGTGCCCAGTTTCATTAGCACACACACCTTAAAGTGACAGTCCTAAATGTAACCCCCCTGCAAATGGGGGTTCCCAAAAGACTTCCAGGAGCTTGCTTGAATGCTCCAAGCCTGAATGGTGTTTGGCGTTTAAGCCATTTATCAGTGAGTGTTTTTAGAACCTCTGGTACTGTCTCTTTAAGAGCTGTCTGCTTGCAGACATAATTAGTTTGTATGGGGGACTGTGTGTTTCTTTGAGTACCACTCGAGCTGCTGCCAATTCACTCCATTTTTGCAGTCACTAGGAGTGCAAAGGGAACCTATCTGAAAGATGTAACTGTTTGCCAGAAACCATTTAGAGTAATAATGAAATTACAGTTTGTCTAACCTGCTTTCTTTGCAGTCAGAACTGTGTCTGCCTAGTTCCCCATTCTGGTTTTGAACTGCTGAACTGGACCAATCAGTGTGGGGTAAGCTAGCTCTAAAATGGTGCCTTGGACGAATCAGAACTTGACTCATAATCTGAGCCAGCCACAAGAGGATTGTATGGGCAGTGACTCTGGGAGATGTAGTTTAGACTTGGCCCTTTTGGACCAACAGGAGCAGTCTATTGTGAGTGACAGCCAATCCAGTCAAGAACTGGGAGGAACTCAAAGGAAGTGCCCGTTTTGTCTGTTGGAGTTTCAGTTGAGCTCTGGCAGTGAAGAAGGAAGGAGCCCTGTGCTTTTTCAGTGTGCAGTTTTAGTCGGAAACGGTGTAAGGCCCAGAGTTCCGGTCTGCAGCTTGTGTAACTGCTTGTTAGGACTGAATCCGTCCTGTGAAGAGAATCAAAGGATATCTGAAGAGTAGAAACCAGGCTCACCCTGTAGAAGACTGGAGAAATTGCTGAATTGCACTCGGTCTGTCAGGAACTGAATCTGCTGTGTGTTCTCCCGGGTATTGTGCAGTAATTGCGATCGGGATAGAGAAGCAGCCTGCCTGGTATAGTACTTTCTGTTTTACCATATAAATGTGTGAAGAGGCTTGTGTACCTCAAGTGAATCCTGCTGCCATTAAAGGACTTTTGCCTGTTGCAGTTTGCCATATAAATGTGTGAGGAGTCTCGTGGAGCTCAAGAGTAGCCCTGCTGACACTGAAGGACCCTATCTTGTTTGGAGGTCGTGAGTACTAATTCAGGGTCGCCCTGTTGAATTGCCACATTGAATCCAAGTGGAATCACTGTACTGCTGACTGTTTAAACTAATTTTTCTTTTTCTCTGTGTGAAAGGGCCCTACCAGCTGCCACGGTTTGGACTAGCCACTAGGCTTGGGTACCTAGGGACAGTAACTGGTAGGGATAGGCTCGTGCACAGAGCCATAGGTAGATGAGTAAAGTGATAAGCTAATTAACCTGATTTCCCCTGTCCTTGTTATATTCCCCTAAATAAATCAGAGCTGCTTGTTTCAGCAAAGTTATACTGCCTGGAGGTATTTGTCTATGTTAAAGTATTGTACTGTGATTGTTGCACTGTATCTTATTTTACAGGAGGTCCCAGTGCCTGAACCAGCCCTGGGGGTAAGTGTATACTGTGAAGGTAATTCTGATATATTGTGTGGGCCACTAGTGGAAAGAAAGGGGGGTTGCAGTGTCCCAGAGGGCTGTGACCAAGTAAGTTTAACTATTGCAAACCCTGACCTCTGGGTGGAGGCACCAGCCATTGGATCCAGGCCCCTCAACCTGTTAGTGGCAAATCAGGCAGGGGTAGTAGCCCCTGGGATAGCGCCATCTAGGGGTTACATAAATCTTTACATCTTGCTGTAAAGCAGGTTAACCTGCTTCTCTTGAGGTCAGACCTAACTCTAGGGTGGCAGACCCAGAGTATAGGTGTTGGTTGAGTAGGCCCTTGCACCTAACATATTATTTTTCCTACCTAGCATATTATTCTATTCAAAATGGATGTCAAAATTAGCAGGCACATTGCACTAAGAGATATCCCTATACAGTTGATCCTAATTTTGGTGCTTCCCTTAGATCCCAGATACCCAGCCACAGCAACCTCCAACACCAACAGCCACCAAGAATACCTCTTCCGGTGTAGCAAACCAGCTCAATGAGAGACCCACAGTATTCCACCCTCTCCTACCCACCCAGTGCTACCACACATGTAGGCCTCTACTCTTAGGATGAGCCCTACTTTGGCCTTAAAGGAAAGCTGTCATTTGCAGGGGCTCCTGCCCCTGCAAACTTTAGCCTCCGGTTAAGCATTTGGCAGAAAAGCACCTTTTCCGTAAGGCGCCAAGTAATTTAATTGAATTTATAAAAATCCGCTACCCGGAAGTGTAGCGGAGGCTTGTGCAGCTCCATTAAGTGTAATGGTGCAGCGCCGCACTGTGCACTTCTATACAAATGCATTGAAACGCACGGTGCAGTGCCACACCATTACACTTAATGGAGCCATTCAAGCCTCCACTACACTTCTGCGTAGCGGATTTTTATGAATTCAATAAAATTACTTTGCGCCTTATGAAAAAAGGCGCTGTTCTGCCAAAAGCTTAACCAGAGGCGGGAGCCCCTGCAAATGACAGCTTTCCTTTAAGTATATTCCCCAGCCTTCAGCTAACACTAGGCCCACCTTCTAAATGCACCTCCCAGAATCTGCTGAGGCCACAAGCAAAATCCAACTACCCGAAGTTATGCAGAAAACATATCCTAATCCTACTGCTGATCTTGGGTAACATTCACCCTAACCCCTGACTACTAAGAGGAGATTCAAGATTGTGGCCATGAACATCTGTAGTCTCTTAGCTAAGCTAACTCAGCTTGAAGCTTAGGTGGAATATACCCAGCCAGATGTCATTGCTCTAACAGTGACCTGGCTCTCCCCGCATAATGTGGACTCAGTAGTCATCATTCCTGGCTACAACATGCACAGCTGGACCGCACCAGTAAAGGTGGGGGTGGCTGTATAATCTACACTCGCAGCCACGTGCAATGCCACAAAGTCCCACTGGCTCTGGTCAGCAAGGACTGTGAATGCCTAACTGTAAAAATCATACTTGGCAAAGGGCGCACGTGTCTAAATGTTATAGTCACCTACATCCATCCAGGGCACCAGAAAGTAGGGCTTGAAGCCCTTGCTAATTACTTACCAAGTTAACAAGAAAAAGGAGACTATCATCCTGGGGGATTTTAACTCCAACTGGCTTGCCAGCACCAGTGCCAAGCACAGGGATCTGGTCTCTGGACTTTACCTGATGCAGATGGTCTCGAGCTGCACTAGGACTAACTACCGCACAGGTATAAGCACCCGGATCAACTGGGTCCCAACAACACACCCAGAAAGACTAACTAATGTCAAGGGTCTCCCTGACACCATGAGTGATCATTTACCGGTCTACTGCCATTGGTCGGCCAAACAGGCCAGGGCCCCCCCAAGATTGGTGAGGAATAGGGATATAAAAAAAACATGCCATGCCTCACTTCAAGAACTACCTCTCAGGCATAGACTGGAGCTTCATTGATAAATGCCACTGTGTTGATACAGCACTCCAGTATTCATCTCCCACTTCAACACAGCTGTGGACAAGTTCGCTCCATACTGCAAGAACATGATAAAGGGAGGTAATACGGATTGGTTCACCCCTCAACTGCTCAGTATGATGCGTCAGCGAGACACGCTCTGGCACCGTGGTAGGGAGATGGGGGCAACTACAGATATACAAAGGTACAAAGCATCTTACAACAGATGTACGTGGGAAATCTTTCGGGCCAAGGCCATGTACCACAAAAACCAAAAGGCTTAAGGCTGGGGTGATGGGAAGAAGTTCTGGCCATAGATAAAGAACCGCTTGGGGTCAGGTGAGAGGTCCCACCCCTCCATGCTTCAGCATAATGGTGAGGTAAGACTAGATGACAATACCATGCCCAATATCTTTAACATTCTTAGATTACAGCACTGTTACCCACCCCATGACTGGCTAGGTACCCCACCGGAGTACCAACCAACTACTGACCACTTCTCCTCCTTTCCTAATTCCAGACCCAGCGCCAGTACAGGACCTAACTTCTACTTCAAGCATGTAACTGCTCAGGAAACAAAAAAATACCTAACTAGAGTGCTAGGCAAACCAGGATGGGCAGCGATGGTGTCAATATGAAATTGGTAGCCACTGCTCTACCTAAGGATATCATACCAATAACGAAGCTGTTTAATGAGTCTCTCCGCTTGTCCGCTTTCCCTTCTACCTGGAAATCCATTCTTGTAACTCCAGTGCTAAAAAGAGGTGATCAGGAAACTGTATTTAATTACAGACCCATCTCCAAACTGTCCCCACTCTCCAAAGCATTAGAGAGAATTATTGTTGATCAACTCTCGGACCATCTGCACAAATATAACCTCCTCTATCCACAGCAACATGGCTTCCCACAAGATGCATAGCATGAATACTGCCTTAGCCGATTTCACAGGCTACGTGCATGTAGCACTTGACCATGGGCAGCTAGTTGGAGCTATCTATATAGACTTTACCACGGCTTTCAACCTTGTGGATCATCAGCTGCTGTTACATAGGTTAGGTTGCCTGGGGCTGTCCCTGGGCACAGTCGAGTGGTTCGCTAGCTACCCAACTGGACACTCCCAGCCAGTAAAAATTAACAGAGACATCTTGCAGGCTTGTGAAGTCACTAGAGGGGTCCCCCAGGGCTCTGTACTGGGCCTGCTCTTGTTCAGCCTCTTTGTGGACAATCTCCCAGAGGTATGCCCTTCGACTAGGATTCTGCTCTATGCAGATGACATGGTTCTCTTTCTGCATGACTCGTGCCAACAGACTCACCATGCACCTGCAGCACAATTTTGACATGCTGCAGGACTAGTTTAAGGACAGCCTATTAGTGCTCAACAGCAAAACAACAAAACAATGCTCTTTGCTGCGCGTCAAAAGAGAACTACTGTGCCCTTTACCATAAAGGACAGCTCTCACTCCAGCCTAAAGCAAGTGTCCTCCATCAGGTACGTGGGGATCACTATCGATGAGTCCCTTGCCTTTGACTACCATATTCATACTATTGCCACCGCCACTAACAGGAAGTTAAGGACCCTCTATAGGCTTCAGTCCTGCCTTACTCCAGATGCCAGGTATCAGGCTGTTAGAGATGCAATGCTACCAATCCTAGACTATGGAATTGTGGTCTATGGTGCAGCCACTGACACCAGCCTACACGGAGTCCACATCACCCTAAACAAAGCCTGCAGACTTGTCTTAGGTTCTGATCACCTTACGCACACTTGCGATCTGTACATTAGTCCAGGACCAGATCAGACTCCACTCCTGCCTCCTAGGGATGAAAGCCCTGCTTGGACTTGCACCACCATCATCACAGGCTTTATTCTGCCCTGCCCCTTCTAAACATGTTACGAGAAGTGTTACAAATCCCGCGCTCGCGGTGCCATTCAGAAGAACTGCCCTAGGGAGTCGTGCCTTTGCAGTCAGGATACCCATTTGGCTAAATGAGCTCCCTCAAGCCATCGCAAGCCTCACCAGCATTAGTCACCTCAAATCCGAACTTCGGAATTCCATCTCCCCACCTGCCGACTGCTACTGCTCCACCTAACCTCTGGAGCCTTACCCGAGTACCCTTCTAGACTATATCCTTTACATACTCTGCTAAATTGACTTCCCCACTCTCTTACCTATTGCCTGCTACCCATCCACTGAGATGTTTCCACTAGCTTGCAACAAGGCCTCTTAGCTGCTATTTGTGAGTACCTAACTGAATCGTTAGCACCTTATTTATACCGCCAGTGCTGGACTGTTTCCTTATGTACTTTGTGTCCAAGACTGTACTCTACAATTTACCTCGGTCTATACTACTCAATTTCTTGTATTATATTAGTTTGTTAATGTGTTACTAATATGTTTATGACAATGCTTGTTGGCTGCTATTGCTATTCCCAACTCATGTAATTGTTCCCCTCCTTTGACTGACAAGGACCCTTTGTAAATGAGCTTTTAGCTCAAAAGTTTGTAATTCCGATTCTTTAATAAATAAAAAAAAAAATAAAAAAATAATAAAATGGGATGGTTTGTTTACAGTTTAGATCAGTACTTGGAACTGTGCATAGATGAAATTCTATCGGACTTTCCATAAATTTCTTTTTCTGTTAGCCCCAACATTATCAATGGGCAATCTTTACATAAAGCCAGTGACAGGAGTAGGCAGTCTGAAAGAGAGCTCTACAGAGCCAAGTATTTGCTTTATCCATATGAACGCTGGCGGAAGAACTTGGCAAACTAGTAGAAAGCACCACCAGCCTGCTTAATGCGCTGCCATGCAATGGAAACTGAAGCCCTCTCCCAAAAAAGGGAAGAGTCAAACAATAGTGAAAACTGCCTGCATAACCGATAAAGTCAGTAGGCAACACCACAGCATGTTAGTAAGGCACCAGAAATGCATACTTTGCACAGAAATGATGGTACTAAAGCTGAATTTTGCACGAGTGACATTATCGTGCCTGCACAGCTGTAAGATGAACAGGATCCGAAAGCTGGACTTTAGTTCACAGGCCTGGGACAAAAGAACAACAAACCAAAACAGCCTACCAACAGTACTGCTGCAGCTCCTGCTAAGCTTTCCTCAAGAAATCACCAACTGTATACATCTCTACCAGGAATAGACACAGATGTACTACCGCTGCTGCATGCTCCGATGCACATGCGCAGTTAAGAAAAGCAACCGTCTCTGAGCTCGCCATAGATCATCGCATATCAGGACAGAAGAGGCGTTCATGTGGTCTAGCCATACACAAAACTGAGTGCAAACATGCCCACTGTCCCCTGCCCATTGGGAAGGGGCACAAAACCGGCCCTCATCTGATCAACAGCTGAGAAGACCAGCTTTACAAAAAACAAAACCCGCTCCATCATCTGACACACAAACAGTAAGTTACCAAGTGCTGAACCGCATCAGCTCCACAAGGAACCACTTCAGTCACAGAGAAAAGAACAAACCCAAGGAATGTAGTAACACTAGCACAACCACTCTCTGCCTTACAGGGGTTGGGGAAAGGAACGGTTCCAAGAGGCACCCAGAATACAGTCCCCCCCAAAATTCCCCATCCAGAAAAAAAAAAAATGACTGAAAAAAGTCTACTGTCATTCACATTAGTTCACTCCACTACTTCAATACAACCTGAACCACTTGGGGGTAGAGATGACATAAAAACAGGTTACTCACCTGTAACAATAGTTCTAGGAGTGGTATATGTTGTTCATCCACACTGTTTGGCATGTCCTTTTCCCCTTTAAATCTTGCCGGAAGTCTTCAAGCTGGCTCCTCCCACCCACCCAGGTGGTATATACCTCGGCTCCACCCCATAACACCAGATCTTAGCCTGCTGGAAGCCAGGTGTTGTGCATACAAATCCGGGGAGGTCAGGAGAGTCCGTGTGGATGAACAACATATACCACTCCTAGAACTACTGTTACAGGTGAGTAACCTGTTTTTCTAGGATCGTGGATATGTTGTTCATCCACATTGTTTGGCAGACTCCTAGCAGTTCTCCGGGAGGAGGGAGGCAAGGTGCACACACACCCCCCCCCCACTTACGGAACAGAGATTGGAGAATTGAGGCCCAAAACCAGCATCCCGGCATGACTCAAGGTTGATGTGGTAATGGGTAATGAAGGTGTTTGCTGACTTCTAGGTAGCAGCCAAGCAGATTTCCTGGATAGGGATGTCCCTGGAAGCAGTCACCAATGCAGCAGTATGGCGGGCAGAATGAGCTTTTATCCCTCTGGGAGGCTCCTTGCCCACCAACTCATAGCACAGACCTATGCATGATGTAATCCATCTTGCTATGGTCCGTTTGGCTGCAGGTCTGCCAGAAGCAGCTTCAGCGTAGGTGATAAACAACTGGCGAACCTCTCCATGAATTTCTGCCGTCCTCTCCTTATAATAGGAAACTGCACATCTTGGCTCCAAAGTATGGAGCCTGTACTCGGCCTCCGAGGTGTAATTAGGGTAGTATACCGGCAGAGTCAACACCTGGTTAAGGTGAAACTCTGACACCACCTTCGGAAGGAATTTCGGGTGGGGGCGCAGGACAACTTTGTCCCTGTGGAAGACCAGATAAGGGGAGTCCACTAAAAGCGCCGGAGCTCCCCTGTCCTTCTGGCAGACGTGATAGCCACCAGGAAGGCCGTCTTCCATGACAAGTATGACAGCTCACACTTGTGCATTGGTTTGAAGGGCTTGGCCTTCCCTAGTTATGGATGATTTGTTTTAAAAGTCTGTTTTAATTTTATTTATATTTGATGTATCTGGTTTTATGTACAGCACCTTGGCTTTGAAAGGCGTTATAAAAATAAAGTTGATTGATTGCATGAGCTTTGCCAATACCAGCAGTAGATCCCACGGAGGTGGAGGTTCACGCACCGGAGGGGATATGTGATCCAGGCCTTTGAAAAAGCAACTGACCACTGTCTCCTGCACAAATGTCGGCTGACCGGCCCGCACCCGGTAAGCAGAAATGGCTGCCAGGTGCACCCTAAGGGTCGATGACCACAGACCCCCTTTGGAGAGAGACCAAAGGTAATCGAGAATGTTAGCCACAGAACAGGATAAGGGGTCCAGACCTGCACCCTGACACCAAATGGAAAACCTTTTCCATTTGAAAGCATAACATTTCCTGGTCGATTTCTTTCTAGATGCCTCCACCATGGTGTAGACATCTTCAGAAAGACCCAAACCTGGAACTCTAGCCGCTAAGGTACCAGGCTGTGAGGTGCAGGGATTGAAGGTCCGGATGGAAGACCTTCCCCTGATTCAGAGATATCAGGTCCGGGTGTGTACAAAGATGCTCCGGGGGCCTGCAGCTGAGGTTGAGGAGATCTGGATACCAGAACTGGCACGGCCAGTCTGGGGCTACCAGAATCACCTTCGCCTTGTCCCTCCGCACCTTGAGTAACACCTTGTGGATCAAGGGAAATGGAGGGAAGGCGTAGAGGAGGCCTGGGGTCCATGGCCTCAAGAAGGCATCCCCCTGCAGCGAGCACTGCTGAAGGGGCAGGCATGAAACAGCCTCAGCTTGGTGTTTTCCCTGGAGGCAAACAGTCCCACCATTGGTTTGCCCCAACACGAGAACAGGCTGTAAACTACCACTGGATGAAGAGACCACTCATGGGATGTCTGGCCTAAGCGGCTGAGAGCATCCGCCAGCTGGTTCGAGGCTCCTGCCACATGGATGGCGAGAAGATCCGCCTCCAACCGGCCTATGCGGGTCCAGATGCGGAGCGCCTCCTTGCATAGCAGATGGGAGTGCATGCTGCCCTGCTTGTTGAGGTAGTACATGGTCGTGGTATTGTCCCCCTGGACTTGAACCACTTGACTCTGGAGCAGAGGAGCGAAAGCTGACAGTGCCAATCTGACTGCTCTGAGCTCCAACAGGTTGATGTGGCATCAGGACTCCTCGGGGGCCCAGAGCCCGTGGGCCCTGTTGTCCCCCATGTGGGCTCCCCAGCCCATGAGAGAGGCATCAAGTCATAAGAATGACCATCGGCTTGGGGCGGACAAATGGGATCCCTTCCTGCAACTGGTCTGGGGCGGTCCACCACTGGAAAGTGTCCCACATCTTCTGGGTTACAGTGATCAGCTGGTCGAGATGACCGTGACGCTGAGTCCACAGGGCAGCCAGCTCCCACTGGAGGGGGTGCATGTGTAACCAGGCCCAATGAACCACTGAGGTGCACGCCGCCATGTAACCCAGAAGGCGCAGAAAGTCCCAGGCAGGGTGCACATGCCCAACCAGAAATGACTGGGCAAAAGAGGAGAACACCTCCGCCCTGGCTGCCGGGAGTTGAGCTCTGCCATGATGAAGCCTATCACCTGAGAAGGCACGAGTTCCGACTTGGCCTCGTTGATCAGGAGGCCGAGATGGGAGCAGGTTTGGAGGGCCAGATCCCTGGACCATGCCACCTCCTGTTGGATGGAACCTGCCAGGAGCCAACCATCAAGGCAGGGGTAAATTCTGACACCAGAGATGGGCTGCCACCACTGCAATGCATTTGGTGAAGACCTGAGGGGCCGATGACAGGCCGAACGGCATGGTTGGAAACTCGTACAGGGTCCCTTCGACCCTGAAGAGGAGGAACTGCTGATGGGACGGACTGATTGGGACATGAAAGAACACGTCCTGCAGACCCAGTGAACAGAACCACATGTTTTGCTCCAAGAATGGAATGATCTGGGACAGAGTGACCATCCGAAAGGTGCGTGACCCGAGGTATTGATTCAGGTCATGGAGATCTAGAATGGGGCGCCAGCCACCCATTTGCTTGGGCAACAGGAAGTACATGGAGACAAAGCCTGGGTCTGCAGACAGATCCACCATGAGAGCTACTGCCTCGAGGAGTAGCTGAGCAATGTCGTCTCAAAGAGCTGACTGGGTGCATATGGAAATCCCTTCTTCCTGAGGGGCGTGGGCTGGGAGGGTACTGCTCAAATTCTAGAGGCAGTCCCTGACCTACCACTTCGAGAACCCACCTGTCCATACTTATAGCGGACCAGGCAGAAAGGAACTGGTGGAGCTGGCCCCCCACTGGAAGACCCAGAGCTGGCGTGATGGGAATAGGGGTGGCAACCCTATCCCGTCACTGGGCAGGCTTGGAGGAGGAGGAGAAGGCTCCAGGACCTGAGCCTCGGCCTCCTCTGCAGGCCTGTTGGGGTCCAGGCTTGGGCCGAGGGCTCAAAGATTGAGCCTGCTGCTGATGCTGCTGTCCTCCTTGGTAGAGGGACTGCTGAACCGCAGGGGAAGTGTGCCGAAAGGGCTGCTTCTTTTTCTTCTACTGGTTCTTGCCTGAAGAACTCTTGGCAGAAGTGGCGTCCAAGGTGGCACTGGACTGCTCAATGCGCTGAAGGTGACCATCCACTCCTGGGCCGAACAAGTCAGTCCCAAGGAAAGGAACATCAGCTAACTTGTGCTGGGTATCCGCCAGGAAGGAGGAGAGCCTCAGCCAAGCCCTGTGGCGAGAGGCAACGGTGGCAGCCATTGAGCAGGCACAAGAGTCCTCGATGTTCAGGGCCTTCTGGAGCTGCTGTCTGGCAATATCACAGCCCTGATCTCGGACCTGCTTAACCGTGGTCTGCATGTCCGTGGGGAGATGAGGGAGGACCTCATCCAATGACCCGAGAAGGGCATGGGAGAAGTGTGCTATGATGACGGACAAACTTGCTTGACGAAGGCCCAAGAAAGATGCCTCAAAGACTTTCTGCTCCGAATAGACCAAATACTTGGACTCCTTGTTGGGAGGTTGGTCAGTGTCAGCAGAACTGCCAGTATGCCTGAACACACAGGAGGCCATTAGGTTCTCGGCCGAAGGGTGCTCTGTGAACCCCGCAAGGGACCCCATGGGCACCGCATACTTTATTTATTTATTTAGTTTTTGTTGACCGGTTAAGTGCACTAGACAAATCCTGCCTATTTTCAGGCACGATCTGGGGAAGGGGATACAGATGAATGCCAACGGACCATGAACCAGATTAAGCTGTTGGTGGTTTTTTTTTAGTGAATGAGGGAAATCTGGCCAGGACACCGGGAAAATTCCCCTACTGCACTGCTGTCAGTAGGGGGAACCTATGGCCGCAGCAATGGCCAGTCCAGACTTGCAGTCGGAGAGGATGGAGGTGCAAGCATTACAGGAGACTGGAATCTCAGACAGATCGTGGAATGGAAATGGAGCATTTGGTTGAGAATAAATTAAATTCAAACAATGGAGGTAATACCTCAGTAGAATTTTTTCCTACGGAGAATCTTACTGTCACTGCAAATAATGAGGAAATTATTAAAAACAGGTTCAATGGAAGACGCTGAGCAAGAATTACGTCTGATATGGCAAAAAGAAGAACAGAGACATGCTCAGGGAAAAAAGTAAATTGCAAGCCAAATTTGCAGAGTTGCTGTTTTCAGCTTTAAATGTCAGCTCAGTGGAAATGCCTGTCAGTGAATCCTCTGACACAGCAGGATCTAAGGCCCAGCTGGGGCCAGGTAAGTCTGTCAAAGTTTGTACTGTTTCTTCAGGAGAAAAAGGGGAGAGTCAGCTGGCTGGCAGTTTAAACGCGAAGAATCTAAGCGTGTGCCTACAGCCGAGCCCCTTAGTTGCAAATGACAAAGTAAACATGGATAAACAGTTTGAATGCTCCAATATCTACCTCAGTAAAAGATGAGCACACAACTAATGGCCTTGCTGACACTCACCAGATCCAAATAAATAACAAACCTCTGTCAAAAACTTCGGGCTTTGTAGCCTTTCCAGACATTCCGACGGCTGTCAGGTTTCAGACTAATAATTTGGTATCCCAAGCAACGGCCACGCAGTTTTCATTTACGAATTTGAATAAAATAGGTCAAAAGGACATAAAAAGATAAAAGACTTGCTCAAACTCTAGCTAAAAGACATTTAAATATTGATTCCTTAAAAAGACGAACTGGTAATGACACAAAAATCAGCTGAGCAGCTATATTCAACTTGGACTCCGGGTAAAGCGCTGTCTCAGTCAGGCTGGAAGCAAAACCCTGCTGGGACTTGGGTCCCGGATCTGGAGTGGGAGGATAAAATGCCGTGTACTCCCTCCTCTTCTACATGGGTTCCAGGGCAGGACCTGAAGCATATGTTAAACTCCCTAATAATGAAGTATATTGCCCAATATCTGCAGATATACCAATTTTACATAAATGTGAAAATGAAATTCCTCTTCAGGTGGTGGGAGCTGAACCCATGAACCCCACTGGACTAAACATAAAGGATTCCAGTATAGATCCAGAAACTGAAAATGAACAGAACCAAGGTCAACCCATGCAAAAACAACCTTTATTATCACAACTGTTTGCAAACATAAAGAAAGAAGCTGCTCCCAGGAGAAACGCGGTGCGAATCCGCTATAATGGCAGTATGGAGGACAGGTCAGACAGACATTTTGTCGGAAAAGTGTTACTTAAGGATTTTTTAAGGTTTTCCCCTCATGAGGGGTTTGCTTTTATCAACATCTTGGGAGAGGATAACTTTGACATCAGTTTTCGTTTAGCCCATTTTTTAGATCTTTTTTGGGAACGTTATACCCAGGTCAAATATTCCCCCATTTGGACCCCTTTTGTAGTCATACCACTTTCCAAACCTCTGGTTAAATGTATTACAGTGCTGTTTCGAAATGAAGGAGTTCACGTGGCTGATACTTCTTATTGGTTGTCACAAAGATGCAAACTGTTAGGAGACCCGGAGGCAATTTTAGATATTGAGTTATTCTGGACCGGGGTGGGGGGGGTGAGATATAAGATGAAATTACAAAGTACAGAATCTGGCATTACACATATCCCTAACTCTTTTATGTTGGGTAGGGACAGGGGTGTGTGCTTTTGCGCTGGGCAGCCCTGAGCTTGTTACAAGTGTGGTTCACATACTCACATCTCTAGTACTTGGGACAAGCCAAGATGTGGAAATTGTGGGGAGGTAGGGTACATTTCTTTTCAATGTGCATCTCACACAAAATGTGATCTTTGTGATGACATGGGGCATGCCTTTAAGGATTGCCCATGGCTTGTGAAAAATGCTGCTTGTAATGTTAGCCCTGATCTACTCATTCAGCAGGCACAAGATATAGCAGATGTACCAGAAAAGCCTCATCAAGTTAAAACTGATATTGAATCCCACCCCCCTCTACTGAAGTTATCAATTTATGTGACCATCAGGAAGGTAAGGTAAGGATAGGAAAGGTATCCAAATTAATGATAAGGACCCACTCCCCTCCCCCTCCCCCACTCAAGTGTTGGATCATCCTGAGGCCTTACAACAGGAGATCCTAACTCCAGTATATTACAGTGACCCTGCACAGGTAAGTGTACCCTTAGCAGCATCTCCACTTCAGAGACGTAGGTCTTCTAGAAATTTAAAGTTGGTCAGTATTCCCCCTCTCCTTCCGAAAGTGTCAACTCGATCAACCCCTTTGCCGTTTTGGCATCAGAATGGGGGGATTCAGACACGTATCAGGAGGAAGGAGATAGTAATTCTAGAGATCAAGATATGGAAATACAAAAAAAACGAGATTTGCAGGGTATAAAGGAAAAAAGAAAAAAGAAGGAAAAAAGTTGATTATAGTAAGCAGGCTTATAATTACTATTACTGGCTAACTTAAAAATTGGCTCACTAAATGTGCACAGTCTATTGAATATAGGGAAATGACAGATTGTGTTTTATTGTGTCTATAGGCTACAATTAGAAATCTTTTTTTTTGCAGGAAACTTGGGCTTTTTCCAATAATAATATCAGAAGCTTTCAGGGAGAATGGGTTTGGGGACCTTCTTATTGGTCCTTTGGACAAGATGTTGCGGATGGTGTGGGTGTATTATTTAACTCATTTTCATTTCATTTAATTAAATTGGTAGATATTTTACCTGGAAGCGCTTTGTTACTAGATGGTATTTGGAAATATAAGACTTCTAGGTTAATTAATATATATATATATATATATATGGCTCACAGCTGAAAGCAGGGAGAGTGGCCCGTTTAATGCTTTAAAACCATATCTTATGACCACTTATAACGTAATTCTCTGTGGTGATTTTAATTGTGAGATACCCTCTTATACTAAAGAGGAGAAACCAAATGCCAAAATCTACTGTGACGCCAATGCACTATTAGAATTAATATCATCAGCCGATTTGATTGATTGTAGCCAATTTATGAAAAAAGGACCTAATTTTACTTTTAAAAAAGGTAATTGTAGTTCTACCATTGATTATGTTTTTGTTTCCAAGAATTTACCTACAGCTGAAATGGAAACATGTCCAGTTGAATTCACAGATCACGCATTATTAATAGTAAATCTCTCTAATATTCCTGTTAATAAATCCTTCTCTACCAGATGGAAGTTAAATGTAAAAGCTTTGGATGAACCTTGGGTCCAACAAGGAATACGAGCCATTACTAGTGCTAGATGTTCTGTGTGTTTTTTATATTCAGATACAGGACAGTGGTGGGTGGATCCAAAACAACATTTTCAAAACTGGTTAAAAAAAATACGGGAAATACAAAGAGAATAGTAAGTTTTTAAAATATCTCTCTTTATGGCAAAAGTTATATAAGTTATTTACTTGGTCAAATACTTCTAGATTCAACTACTCAGATCAAATAAAACAGATAAAATAACAAATGCTATCCTATCAATATGATCGTGCTAACACTTTGAAAGTGCTGTTTCAAAATGGGATAAAAATATCCCCAGCTGGGGATCCTTATCAAGCATGTAGAGCCATTAGGGATAATACAGAGATGGATTCACTATATGACCCTCAGGGGGAGCCGCAGAGTTCAGAAGATGATTTATTTCTAATGATTAAAAACCATTGGTCAACACTTTCGTCTGATGGAAGTCCTACAGTTCAGGACATCGAGGCTTATTTAAGTCAAATTCAACCTCCTCCTATTCCTTCTGAATTATTAAAAAATGAATATAGCATTACTTCTCAAGAAGTTAGATTGGCCATTCAAAAAATTATACTAGGAAAATCTCCAGGGTTGGATGGGTTGCCCATTGAATTCTATAAAGCTTTTATACATGAACTATCTGAATGTTTAGATATTGTACTTTTTTTTCAAAATAATACAATCCCCTCCCCTTTTTTAGATGGGTTACTAATGTATCTTTATAAATCAGGAGACAGGCAAAGAATTTCAAACTGGAGACCCATAACTCTACTTAATTCAGACTACAACATTTTAACACATATTTTAAATAACAGGTTAAAACAAATTGCTGAACATGTTATATTCCCTGTTCAATATTGCATTTTACCTTCCCAGAAAATACAATCAGCACTAATGGTAGTGAGAGATGTAATTAAACATCTATCACTCTCAAGTCAATATGGCATAATTATAATGATAGATCAAGAAAAAGCATTTGACCGGGTATTTTAAGCATATTTATTCTGTTATACAGTATTATGGGATTCAGAATTATTTAATTAAGTTTATCAAATTAATTTATACTTCAACAAAAGTATATCCAGTTATACGAAGAACAGTGAATTTAGGGCTTAAGACCCAGGTAGGGGTACGACAGGGTTGTCCTCTGCTTTATATTTTTTCCTTAGACCCTTTTTTGAGATTATTAACTGATAACTCGAAATGGAGAGGCATTCAAGGCACTGGCATACAGTCAGCTATTAACGCTCAAGCCTATGCTGATGATTTCTGCCTGTTTTTTTCAGATGTCTCTCAGTTCCCGAATTTTTTTAAATCATGTCTGATTTTACTATAGTGTCCAATTCAAAAATGAACATAATAAAAATTCATGGTCTTTATGTAGGAGTGGGATACCCAAATGCTCAGAGTTTAGAGAGTCTTCATATATCATCGGAACCTCTTAAAATTCTGGGTATTACCTCTGGACCCCAAAATATGGCTGTTTAATTGGGATCAGTCCTTGAAAAAGGTAGAACTTAAAGCACAAAAATGGAAATCATGGAGTATGTCAAAACTGAAACGGGTCCAAATGATAAAAAAATTCCTAATCCCAGTTTTGCTTTATGTTGCAATGTTGTATCCACCAAAGTCGATAGAGAGTAGACTGAATAGTGTTTTCTTTCAAATGTTATGGGGGAACCGTTTGAACCCAATTCGTAGGTGTTTTACATGTCTCCCAGTTAATAAAGGTGGTTTAGGTATGCTGGATCCTATCGTTTTTTTTTTTACACCTTGTTTATGTAACCCCTAGATGGCGCTATCCCAGGGGCTACTATCCCTGCCTGATTTGCCACTAACAGGTTGAGGGGCCTGGATCCGATGGCGGGTGCCTCCACCCAGAGGTCAGGGTTTGCAATAGTTAAACTAACTTGGTCACAGCCCTCTGGGACACTGCAACCCCTTCTTCCCACTAGTGGCCCACACAATATATCAGAATTACCTTCACAGTATACACTTACCCCAGGACTGGTTCAGGCACTGGGACCTCCTGTAAAATAAGATACAGTGCAACAATCACAGTACAATACTTTAACATAGACAAATACCTCAGGCAGTATAACTTGCTGAAACAAGCAGCTCTGATTTATTTAGGGGAATATAACAAGGACAGGGGAAATCAGGTTAATTAGCTTATCACTTTACTCATCTACCTATGGCTCTGTGCAGGCCTATCCCTACCAGTTACTGTCCCTGGGTACCCAAGCCCTAGTGGCTAGTCCAAACCGTGGCAGCTGGTAGGGGCCTTTCACACAGAGAAAAGAAAATTAGTTAAACAGTCAGCAGTACAGTAATTCCATTTGGATTTAATGTGCAATTCAACAGGGCGACCCTGAATTAGTACTCACGACCTCCAAACAAGATAGAGTCCTCAACGTCAGCAGGGCTACTCTTGAGCTCCACGAGACTCTCACACATTTATATGACAAACTGCAACAGGCAAAAGTCCTTTAATGGCAGCAGGATTCACTTGAGCTACACAAGCCTCCTCACACATTTATATGGTGAACAGAAAGTACTATACCAGGCAGGCTGCTTCTCTATCCCGATCGCAATTACTGCACAATACCCGGGAGAACACACAGCAGATTCAGTTCCTGACAGACCAAGCACAATTCAGCAATTTCTCCAGTCTTCTACAGGGTGAGCCTGGTTTCTACTCTTCAGATATCCCTGATTCTCTCACAGGACGGATTCAGTCCAAAAGCAGTTACACAAGCTGCAGACCGAACTCAGGGCTACACACGCTTCCCACTAAAACTGCACACCAAAAAGCACAGGGCTCCTTCCCTCTTCACTGCCAGAGCTCAACTGAAACTCTAGCAGACAAAACCGGCACTTCCTTTGAGTTCCTCCCAGTTCTTGGCTGGATTGGCTGTCACTACAATAGACTGCCCCTGTTGGTCCAAAAAGGCCAAAGTCTAAACTACATCTCCCAGAGTCACTGCCCATACAATCCTCTTGTGGCTGGCTCAGATTATGAGTCCAAGTTCTGATTCGTCCAAGGCACCATTTTAGAGCTACCTTAACCCACACTGATTGGTCCAGTTCAGCAGTTCAAAACTAGAATGGGGAACTAGGCAAACACAGCTCTGACTGCAAAGAAAGCAGGTTAGACAAACTGTAATTTCATTATTACTCTAAATGATTTCTGGCAAACAGTTACATCTTTCAGATAGGTTCCCTTTGCACTCCTAGTGACTGCAAAAATGGAGTGAATTGGCAGCAGCTCGAGTGGTACTCAAGCAGAGAAGCACACAGTCCCCCCATACAAACTAATTATGTCTGCAAGCAGATAGCTCTTAAAGAGACAGTACCAGAGGCTCTAAAAACACTCACTGATAAATGGCTTAAACGCCAAACACCATTCAGGCTTGGAGCATTCAAGCAAGCACCTGGAAGTCTTTTGGGAACCCCCATTTGCAGGGGGGTTACATTTATTTCACAGACTGTTAAATGTGGGCTAGGTCCCATGACCACGACAGATAGGGTATGGCGTAGGCTAATTTTGGATAGGTATTTTAGGGCATGAGGGATTGTGCCCCCATGTTTAGGGACCTTTTTGCATGTACCAGATTTTTTCAAATCAGATGGCAGAAGGAAGCAGGAAGGGAAGTCAGAATAGCAAAGGCCCAAACTGAGGAAAAGATAGCCAACTCAGTTAAGAAGTGGGATAAAACCTTTTATAGGTACATCAGCGAGCGTAGAAAGACAAAGGGAGGGATAGTGAGGCTGAATAGAATGAACGGTGGGTGGGCAGAGGGGACAGTGAAAAGCAGGATACTGAACAATATTTCTGCTCAGTATTCACAAAAGAGGAGGGGAAGTGCCTAATCCAATTAACAGAAGCACTCTTGATAGGGGGTCGATCCCAGTCCTTTCACAGAAGAAAGGGTTCTGCAAGAACTCCTAAAACTGAAGGTGGACAAAGCAATGGGTCCTGATGGAATTCACCCAGAATTCTAAAAGAATTAAGGAGGAACTAGTGAAACCACTGGCTACTCTTTTTAATAAATCATGGGAGGATGGTGTGGTACCCGAGGACTGGAGGAAGGCGGATGTGATTCCCTTCGCAAAGTGGGTCCAAGACAGAGGCAGGAAACTGCAGACCTGTCAGTCTGACTCTGTGGTAGGGAAAGTGATGGAGTCACTTGAAGGAAAGAATAGTCGAGCACCTAGAGGCCAGTGGAGCACAGGACCCAAGGCAGCATGGGTTCACAGCGGGAAGGTCATGTCAGACAAGTCTAATAGATTTCTTTGACTGGGTGACCAAAGTAGTAGACCAGGGAGGGGCTGTGGACATGGCCTACCTAGACTTTAGCAAGGCATTTGACACAGTCCCACACAAAAGATTAATAGTCAAATTAACCAGCCTGGGAGTGGGTCCCAGGGTGACAGCCTGGGTAAAACACTGGCTGAACAACAGGACACAGAAGGTAATTGTAAATGGAGTCCACTCTGAAGAAAGAGGGGTTACTAGTGGGGTACCGCAAGGTTCAGTACTGGGTCCAGTCCTTTTTAATGTCTTTATAAGTGACATTGCAGAGGGACTGGAAGGAAAGTATGCCTTTGCAGATGACACAAAGATCTGCAACAGAGTTGATACACAAGGAGGTGTGGAAAGGATGAAAGGGACTTGGCAAGGTTGGAGGAATGGTCAGAAGTATGGCAGCTAGGATTCAATGCAAAGAAGTGCAAAATAATGCACCTGGGAACAAGAACCCAGGGAAGAATACACAATGGGTGGGGAGGTAGTAACAACAACAAAAAGGAAAGGGACCTGGGGTAATCATATCAGATGACCTTAAGGTTAGCAAGCAAAATGAGAAGGCAGTAGGAGGGCTGGGGGTATACTGGGATGTATAGGAGGCATCATCAGCAGAAAACAGGAAGTTGTCATCCTCTGTACAGACAGTTGGTGAGACCCCATCTGGAGTACTGTGTCCAGTTCTGAGACCCCATCTCCGCAAGGACATAGACATGATAGAGGTAGTCCGAGGAGGGCAACTAAAATGGTGCAGGGTCTGCAAGAGAAGCCATATGAGGAGAGACTAAAGGAGCTTAATATGTATACTCTTGAGGAAAGGAGGGAGAGGGGGACATGATAGAAACTTTTAAGTACCTCAGTGGAATCAACAAAGTCCAAGAGGGTAGCATCTTTCAGAAAGAGACTTGCAAGAACAAGGGACACAATTTAAAGATAGAAGGAGGGCGGTTCAGGGCAATGTGAAGAAGTATTATTTCACAGAGAGGGTAGTGGATGCATGAAACAGCCTTCCTGAGGAGGTTGTGGGGTCTAAAACTGTGGGAGAATTCAAGAATGCATGGGACAGACATAAGGCAATTCTTGTGGGGGGTAGGAAGAAATAGGCTGTTGGTTAACTAGGATCTGCGGCCTATCCTGTAGGTAGGGAAATGGGCAGACTAGATGGGCCTAGCGGTCCTTATCTGCCGTCAAAGTCTATGTTTCTACTAAACTATATAAATGGAGTCTCACAAAATTGGATATTTTGTCTCAGTCTGGCTGAAAGCTTTATCAGATAGCACTTGATAAAATATACCCTAATGAATCTAGATTCAAACTTTGCACTCCAGAAAACAATAAATATGTTTTAGCTCAATTAGTTAACCCTAGAATCCCCAAGATGTGGGAACATCTCTGGCTTTCCGCTTATGGTAGAACACAGGTGAGGGGAATGCTAAGCATAAGGCCATAGAAGAAAGGGACTGTCCTTACCCAGATTGTATTAATTTAGAAGAAACCATGGAACATTATTTATTTTCCTGTTCTTATTCAAAAGCCCTATGGGGTTAATTAGCCACTTTATGGAATATGTCTTGGCTCAAAACAATGGGCTATGAAATCCGTGTATTAGGCCAATATGCCTTTTTGAACTCTAGGTTTCATCACGATACTCTTGCCATATTTTTGTGCAGTTTAAAATTTTATTTATGGCAGGCAAGATGCAGTTGGGTACTATGCCAAAAAAGAATGCCCAATGAGACTGTTAAGACTCTGGTAAGTGAAGCTATGTGGCATGTTTATGAGAAGGATGTAACATATTCAACACCTCAGCAAGTTCAAAGATGGTGGAAAGGTTTTTCATTTTTCATTAAATTTAAGTAATGAGTTTATTTATCTATTTGTTTATATGTGGAACAAGGTAAGAAGAAAAAAAAAAGAGAAGAGGGAGAGGGGAAAAGGGATTTTGTTATAATCATTAGAAATGCTTAAAGGAGAAGTCCACCCAAAACTTGATAAAATACAGTATATGTTGTGCAGAGTGTTTTAATTTGTATGTGAAGTTCTAGTGTTTCCTTCCCTCTGACTGTAGACCTCGACTGAGATTGGGGAGGCAGACTCGGTTGCTCGGGAGACACCAGTGGAATCGGTGAAACCCATGGGTCTGGAACTGGGGACACCATCGGGCTAGGTCTCCTCATCGGGGAACACAAGGACCAGAGTCCTCTCCAAGGAGTCATCAACCGGGACCGGCGACAGTGGGTCGATTGGATTGAGAACAATCTCAACCTCATCGACTGCATCATCGGTCATCTGGCCACATGGAAGATCCGTGAAGCCTGCGGCCGAGGAAGCGATCTCGGCTGAGGTTGAGACCGCATGCTACTGCGACTGAGACCTCTCTTGGTCCCAAGAGCGCCTTTGCTGAGACAAAGACATGCTTGGCTCATTATCTCTTTTATGAGATCGGGAGGAGTGCAAGCCCGAGGGCACCTCTCCTTGGGGGGGGGAGAGACTGGCACAACTCCTTGAAGGAACCTGTGAAGGTGGAGCCCAGGTTGAATGGAACGAAAAAGCTTCAACTGTCCGACGCGCGGGCAGCTTCTTCTTTGAACGCCTTCATGCATTCCAGCTGCTCAGCAGAACCCGTGGCCGCAGAAACCGCCCACCTAACCTCCTTGGATTTCACTGGAAGATTCCTTTTCTCCGGTCTCCCCAACTTTAAACATGCCAGGCGGTTGCCCAAGATGGAAGGCCAAGCAACAGCTGCAGGACGAGATGTCATGGCCGACACCTAGGCAGTAGACACGTGCAATGGGGATCGGTGCGTGGACATCTTCTGGCCACAAGGACACCGGTGAAATCCTGGAGAAGATTTCTCTTCCATGATCGAGGACACAAAAGCGCGATCGCTAACTTGGACGAGTTTTAATTTCGGTAAAACCTAAGTTTTGAAAGCCAGAGCCTACGAAATGCATGAGCATGAGGGAGGCAACCTGCATCTTCCAGCAGAAAGGAAGATCTGGCGTCATGGGGCGGAGCACAGGTATTATACCACCTGGGTGGTTGGGAGGAGCCAGCTTGAAGACTTCCGGCAAGATTTAAAGGGGAGAGGATACACAGTGTGTGGATGAACAACATATCCACGATCCAAGAAAAACAGGTTACTCACCTGTAACAGTAGTTCTAGAAGTGATATATGTTGTTCATCCACACTGTTTGGCATGTCCTTTCCCTTTAAAAATCTTGCTGGAAGGCCTTTAAGCTGGCTCCTCCCACCCACCTGGGTGGTATATGCCTCGGCTCTGCCCCTTGACACCAGATCTTGCCCGCTGGAAGCATAGGTTGTGCGTTGAAGCCGGGGAGGTCGTGTCGATTCGTGTGGATGAACAACATATACCACTCCTAGAAAGTACAGTTACATAAAATCTTACCTTAATAGTAGATCTTCGAGGAATGTCTCTTGCAGTAGGTGATTACTTACGGGAGTTTCCAGCAGAGGGTGCTGTGACATGGCAGCTCTTCTAGCAGTTTTGTACCAGGGACCGCCCACACGTGACATCATCTTCCTGTATAAGTGAGGGTGGTCCCTGGTATCCTCAGTTCCCCTGCCGGATTCAGCTTGCAAAGTGTGGACCGAGGAGAAGCTGAGGTACCAAGGAGTCCCAGCCCTAAGTCTCTGGACCAGAATTTGCTCTGTTAGACAAGGAGAGGGACGGAGGGTGGGACTGTACCTACTGCAAGATACATTCTTTGAAGATCTACTGTAATGATAAGAGTTTACGTACTATCTCCCATGGAATGGTCTCTTGCAGTAGGTTATTACTTCTGGGAGAATCCCCAGCAGTTATGTCCAAATGAAAGGACAGTTATGACAGGAGACCTTGTAGGACTGCATGGCCGAAGGCCGTCCAACGTTGTGAGGCAATATCAAGATTGTAATGCCTTATGAAAGTATGCATTGTGGAACAGGTAGCTGCACTGCAGATATGTGAAATGGAGGCTCCTTTAAAGCAAGCCGCAGTAGTGGCCATAGCTCTAGTGGAATGGGCTTGGACAGGTCCAGTTAAAGTCGCCTTGTACTTTCTGTAACGAAAGGTTATATAATTCACCAACCATAAAGACAGGGTTCATTTAGCAACAGGAAGCCCTTCTCTGCCAGAGGCAAAGGTGACAAATAATTGAGACGTTTTTCTAATCGACTGGGTACGATTAGTGTAATAGCGTAGTATACGATGGACATCTAAAGTATGTAATAGATGTTCACCATGACTGGAGTATTCAGGGTAGTAGACTGGAAGCTCCAAGTACTGATTTAGAGTATGTTCAGAGACTACTTTAGGAAGAAAGGATGAGTTGGTATGAAAGATGGCCCTATCCTTGTGAAAAATTAAGTAAGGTTCCCTACACAAATGCACGAAGCTCAGAAATACGGTGAGCTAAAGTAATAGCCACTAGAAACAACATTTTCCATGAAAGGAAACAGAGATCACAGGTGGCCACTGGTTTGAAAGGTTCAAGGGTCAGTTTTTCATAATGAAATAGAGATCCCACAGAGGAGTGGGTCTTCTGATAGTAGGCTTAATATGTATCATTCCTCTCAAAAACATTTTGGCTAAATGATGTTGGTACAGTAGTTTGCCACCTTAAGGTTCATTAAATGCCTAAATGGTAGCCAGGTGGACTTTGATGAAGGAGTAACTTAAGCCTGACTCTGATAATGAGGTCAGGTAGTCTAAAACCTTTATCAGTGGACAAGAGTAAGGGTCCAGTGAGCAAGAGGCAGAACATACTGGAAAAGTGTTTCCATTTGGAATTCTGTTTCTCTGGTTGCTGGTTTATGAGAAGCCAGGAGAATTTTGGCAACAGAAGAGGACATTTGGAGTCTATTTACGAATGTGTCCTCAGGAGCCAAGCGTGAAGATGAAGGGTCTTCAGGCTGGGGTGCAGGAGGGATCCGTGACACTGAGTCAAGAGGTCCGGTCTGACTGGCAACTGAATGGGTTCCCTTACTGACAGTTGCTGGAGCAGAGGGTACCACGGTTAATGAGGCCACATTGGTGCTATGAGAAACATAGTGGCAGACTCCATTTTAAGTTTCAAGAGAGGAACGGGGGGGAGGCAATCAAGTAAGAGTCCTGTCCAAGGTTGAGACAGGGCATTTATAGATTGTCCCTTGTTGCTCGGGACAATGGAGAAGTAACTAGGGAGCCGATGACTGACCTAGGAGGCAAACAGATCCAGCTGTGGAGTTCCCCATAAGTCAAAGATTTCTTGAAGTACTTCTATGTGAAGTGTCCATTCGTGAGCAGATGAGTGGCAACTTAACCAGTCTGCTAACTAAATGCACCGTCCCAGTAGGTGGATGGCCATTAGCATTACTTGTTGTCTGATGGCTTCCTGCCAGACTGCAAGGGTCTCCATGCAGAGGGTGCGTGATTTCGTGCCCCCTTGCTTGTTGAGGTAAAACACCACTGCAGTGTTGTCCGATTGAAACAGCAATGGTCCTGGCTTGAGGTAGAGCTGGAATGCCTGAAGAGCTAGACGGAGCATTTTCATCTCGAGAAGATTGATATGAGAGTGATGGGAATAGGCAGTCCACTGGCCTTGGGTCTGATAAGGACCTAAGTGCCACCCCATCCATCCAGGGAAGCATCCGTGGTTAACGTCTGCATGGGAGGGAGCGGAAAGGTATTCCTTGACACAAATTGGTTTTGATTGTCCACAGTGTCAGTGATGACTTCAGAGAAGGAGTGACCCTGATTCTGTCATCGAACTGTCCAGTTCTTTGAGACCACTGATTCTGGAGGGTCCACTGGACAGGTCTCATGTGAAGGTGGGCGAATGCCACTGTCGAGATGGCAGTGGACAGGTGACCCAGAAGGCTCAGCATCTGTCTGGCCATGACTATTTTCTGAGTCTGTATTCGCGAAGCCAGAGATATAAGAGTGTCCTGATGAGCAGGCAGAAGGTAAGCTCTGGCTGTGACTGTACAGTATCTAGAACGGATCCAATGTATTGGAGAGACTGTGTTGGGTTTGGACTGGACTTTGGCAAGCTGACTGTTATCCCTAGGTCGTTGAACGTGCTCAGAGTAGCAGCTAGGGAGGCAAGCAGAGCTTTTCTGGATTCTCCTTTGATTAGCCAATCATCTAGGTATAGAAACACGAAGTGCCCTTTTTTTTTCCATAAAGCTGCTGCCAACACCGCTAGACATTTGGTGAACACTCTTGGGGCCGATGAGAGGCTGAAAGAGAGTGCTCTAAACTGGTAGTTTTGACCCAGACGGTAGAGTGCAGAAATGTGCTTTGGGCAGGATGAATGGGGATATGTTAAGTAGGCATCCTTCATATCCAGGGCACACAGCCAGTCTCCTTGTTTTAGGATAGGCATGATGGCAGTCAGAGTTATCATGTAAAAATGTTTGCACTGAATGTACCGATTCAGGTGTCTCAGATCTAGTATTGGTCTGAGATCTCTGGTTCGCTTGGGTACCAGAAAAAAGTGGGAGTAAAATCCTGTTTGATGTTCTGAAAGGGGCACTGGTAAGACAGACTGTTTGACTAGAAGTGCCTTCAATTCTTCTTGAAGGACAGGGATAAGATTTGGAGGATAACAGATTACCCAAGGGGGGGGGTAGAAAAATTCCAGTGTGTGTCCCTTTTGGGTGATCTAAAGTACCCATCTGTCCGAAGTGATAATTTTCCAGGCCTCCAGATGGAGAGCAAAATGACTCCCTACAACCTCCAAGACCTGGTCAAGGAGGCGAGGAAAAGCCCTGATAGGTCACAGGGTTCTGGGTTGTCCAGCCCCCTCGCAATGGACAGGCACCGGAGCCACGGGTGGCAGAGGCACTGCCTCTTGCAGTTTGGGCACGATCTTGAAAGCCACCTCTGTTAGAGGTCTTATATTTTCCACCTCTTTCAGAATTCCAGGGATACTGCGGACGATAGGCTGGCTACGGAGTATGGTACACACCATGTACCATACAAAGGGTTCTGTCTGATGTCTGCAGATCATCTAACAATGTTTGAGTACCTGAACCGAACAGTTTGGACCAGTTAAAGGGTGCATTAGCTGCTTTATGTTGTATATCGGGGAGCAAAACCAAGCACGGTGATGCAGAGAGACTCCAGTAGCTGAGAGTCAAGCTGAGGTATCGATGGCATCATATATCAACCTGAGCAGCTGGCGGGAGATAGAATTGCTAGTGGACACTGTTGCTAAGAAAGTTATACTTGTCCTTTTCTTGGGATGGAGGAAGTTTATTGATAATGTCGATGGCTGATGCCCCAAGGGTACGTTGGTATTTAACCATGTGTCTCATAGAGTTCAGAATTCGAATATTCATGGTGCCAGAGGCAAAAACCTTTTTCCCCAGGTAGTCGATTCTTCAGGATTCTTTATTGGGTGGTAAGGAACTTGTGTTTGGGTTTTTTTAGTATGATCCTGAGCGGCAGTAATGACCACTGAATCTGCTTTTGGGGTAGTGGACAGAAAGGGATGATCCAGGGGAGCCTGATATAAGTGATCTGCTTTTCAGGGTACAGCTGTGATGGCTCATGCCAGGCAGCCAGCATGGCATTCTGATAGGTCTGAATCACTGGGGGCACCACCAAGACCGGCTCCTCTGGCAGTTCAAGATATTCTGCCATATCCTTACGTTTGTCATGTTCTGTGGTGGAGAATCCCATGACTTTTTGTATATGAACCATCAACTCACTAAAGGACGTGTCATCTGGACGAGAGGTGGCGACTGGCATAGGCAGGTCCTCATCCAGGGAAGAGATTTCTGAGTAGGGGAACTCCGGGTTTAGGAAATCCAGATCTTGGAACTCTTCTTCATCAACATCAATAGGGAGATCCACTGGTAGTTCAGGTTCATCTGACAAACAGTCTTCCATATTACGAGGAGGAGACCAAGGTGGCAGTATATCCCTGTCACCGTGAAATCTTTTAGGTGGAGAATATCGAGACCGGAAAGGATCCTCTAGCTCTTCCGGGTTGGAGGGCTGGGAATAGTGCATGGCATGCAAGACGTGCTTCATTATCTTGGTGATGTCCCGTTCCCGTTAAGGGGGGGGGGTTAAGCAGTGGGGGTTGAGAGACAATGGGGGTGATGGAGGGGATGGGATGGGCAGTGGGAGCTGGTCTCACCCCTGGGAAAAATAAACCAGGATCCCGGTCTCTGTCCGCTTGCCCCCTGTAAGATGCCACTTGTGAGGGTGGAGGGGCATTCTGTAATGCAAAAGCCATTGGTTTGCCTTGTGGAATATGTGATCTCATCGATGAGCCCGTTGAATTATGTGCACTGAATATGTCAGATGCCGTCGACTGGAGAGGAGCCCCTGTCGACGGAGCAGCTGTGTATATGGCTGAATTTAAGATGCTAAACAGCATCATCGATGAGACAGTATAAGCCCACATCAACCAGGAAGCTGGAGGAAGACGTTCCGTTAATAAAGGACCCACAGTAACAGTGGCTGTCGACGGGCGACGAGGCCGGAAGTGAGAAGAGGGTTTTTCCCTCTCTTTACCCTGACGAGAATGAGAACCAGAGCTGAGGGAGCCCTTAATATGAGCCCCCTGTTTCTCCAACAGAGACATTTTCTGCTCTGTAAGTAGATGCTGAATTTACAGCAACCATCAGACAGGTTGGTCTATTTAACTCCTGACAGAAGTTACAGGATTTGATGTTGTGTGTGGGTCCCAGACACCATACACAAGCTGTGTGGTTATCAAAGCAGTGTATCTTCCTACCACAATGGCAACAACGAAACAGAGCTTGTTTGGTTGAAGAATCTTTAGACATTCATTTTTGTAATCCAGTTCTTGTCGATGACTGCTACACAGAAGTTGAACTAGCTGTTGTGCAAGCTGAAGATGGTGGGAAAATTAACTGAGGATACCAAGGACAGCCCACACTTATATAGGAAGCAGAAAGATAATGTCATGTTTGGGCGGTCCCTGGTACAAAACTGCTAAAAGAGCTGCCATATCACAGTGTCCTCTGCTGGAAACTCCCAGAGGTACTTACTACTGCAAAAGACCATTCCGTGGAAGATCTACTGTTACAGGTGAGTAACCTGTTTTTCTAGGATCGTTGATATGTTGTTCTATCTACACTGTTTGGTAGACTCCAAGCAGTTCTCCGGGAGATAGGAGGCAAGGCACACACCTGCTCTATACTTACTTAGGGAACAGAGAATGGAGAACTGAGACACCAAAACCAGCATCCCGGCATGACTCTAGGTCGATGTGGTAGTCACTAATGAAGGTGTTTGCTGTTTTCCAAGTAGCAGCCCTGCAGATTTCCTTGATAGGGATGTCCCTGGAAGCAGCCATGGATGCAGCAGTGTGGCGGATGGAGTGAGCTCGTATCCCTATGGGAGGCTCCTTGCTCACCAATCTGGTAGCAGAGATTAATGTAGGATGTAATCCATCTGCCAATTGTCTGCTTTGCTGCAGGTCTGCCATGTGCAGCTTCAACAGAGGTGACAAACAGCTGGCGAACCTCTTCCCAAACGTCCACTGTCCACTCCTTATAATAAGAGAGCGTTCATCGCAGGTCTAGAGTATGGAGCCTGTACTCGGCATCTGAAGTGTGTTTGGATAAAACACAGGCAGAGTTAACACCTGGTTAAGGTGAAACTCCGACACCAACTTCGGGAAGAACTTTGGATGGGGGCGCAGGACTACCATGTCCCTGTGGGAGATCAGGTAAGGAGACTTCACCAAGAGCGCCTGGAGATCCCAGGTCGTTCTGGCTGACGTGATAGCCACCAGGAAGGTGGTCTTCCACGACAGATGTCACATCTCACACCTGTGCATCGGTTTGAATGGCTTACCCATGAGCTTTGCCACTGCCAGCAGTAGATCCCACGGAGGTGGAGGTTCACACACCAGAGGGAATATGTGGTCGAGGCCTTTAAAGAAACACCAGACCACCTTCTCCTGCGCTGTCTGCTGACGGACCCACGGCCAGTAAGCAGAGATGGCCGCCAGGTGCACCTGGAACTCTAGCCGCTCAGGAACCAGGCTGTCAGGCACGGGATTGAAGTTCTGGATGGAATACTTTCCCCTGATTGTCTGATAACAGGTCCGGCATACTGGAAGACGCCTCGGAGGCCTGGTGCTGAGGCTGAGGAGAGCTGGATAAAACAGGATCATCTGTGTCTTATCCCTCCTGACCTTGAGGATCACCTTTTGAACCGAGGGAAGGCATAGAAGAGGCCTGGGGTCCACGGCTTTGAGAAGGCATCCCTTTGCAGTGAGCCCTGCTGAGGGGGGCAGGCATGAAACAGCCTCAGCTTTGTGTTCTCCTTGGAGGCAAACAGATCCACCTGAGGTTTGCCCCAGTGGGAGAACAGGCTGTGTACTACCTCTGGATGGAGAGACCACTCGTGGGGCATCCTGCCCACATGGCTGAGAGTGTCCGCCAGTTGGTTTGAGGCTCCTGACACATGGATGGCTAGGACATCTGCCTCCACACGACACACAATGGTCCAGATGCAGAGTGCTTCCCTGCACAACAGCTGGGAGTGCATGCCGCCCTCTTTGTTGAGATAGTACATGATCGTGGTATTGTCCGTCTGGACTTACACCACTTGACGCCGAAGAAGCGGAGTGAATGCTGACCATGCCAGTCTGACTACTCTGAGCTCAGGCAAGTTGATGATATATCAGGATCCCATGGGCTCTGTGATTCCCCATGTGGGCACCCCAGCCAGTGACAGAGGCATCAGTCGTGAGAATGACCATCGGCTCGGGATGGACAAAGAGGATCACTTCCTGCAGGTGTTCTGGAACGGTCCACCACTGAAGAGCGTCCCACATCTTCTGGGTCACAGTGACCAGCTGGTCGAAGTGACCATGACACTGAGTCCAGTGGCTGGCCAACTCTCATTGAAGGGGGCACATATTCCACCGGGTCCACTGGACCATGGAGGTGCAGGCCGCCATGTACCCCAGAAGGCACAGGAAGGGCGCAAGTGCCCAACTAGAAATGACTGGGCAAAGGAGGAGAGAATCTCCGCCATCCGTTGGGAGCCGGGCTCTGGCTCGGCAAGAGTCAAGCTCGCCCCGATGAAGCACATCACCTGTGAAGGTACGAGCTCCGACTTGGTCTCACTGACCAGGAGACTAAGGGTGGTGCAGGTCTGAAGGGCCAGATCCCTGGACCTTTCCACCTCCTGTCTTGAGGAACCTGCTAAGAGCCAGTTGTCGAGATGGGGTAAACTCTGACCCATCAACACCGAAGATGGGCTGCCACCACTGTAATGCATTTGGTGAAAACCCATGTGGCCGATGACAGGCCGAACAGCATGGCTCAGAACTCGAACAGGACTCCTTCTACTCGGAAGTGAAGAAACCTATGGTGAGACGGATGGACTGGGATGTGAAAGAATGCATCCTGAAGATCCAGAGAACAAAATCATATGTCCTGCTCGAGAGATGGTATGATCTGAGACAGAGCTACCATCTTGAATGTGCATGACCTGAGGAATTGGTTCAGGTCGTACAGATCTAGAATGGGGTGCCAGACCCCCATCTGCTTCATGACCAGGAAGTACCTGGAAACGAACCCTGGTGACGGGGCTGACTCTGGCCACCACCTCCTTGTGGAGGAGTTAGCAAATGTCGCCTCAAAGAGCCACCGAGTGTACAGGCACCATTTCTCCCGTGGGGCTCAGCTTGGAGGGTACTGCCCTAATTCCAGAGGCAGACCACTTCTAGGATCCGACTGTCCGTGGTAACAGCGGACCAGGTGGAAAGTGGCAGAGCTGGCCCCCCCACGGGAGGACCCAGAGCTTGCGTGACAGGTATGGGGGTGACCACCTCATCCCATCAGTGAGCAGGTTTAGAGGAAGAGGATCCAGATTGGGGACCACCTGAGCCCCATCCTCCAAGTTTACGGGCCGCCGGGGGGCCAGACTTGGGCGGAGGGTACCAAGGTTGTACCTGCTGTTGCTGCCCTGATTGGAAATGGGGCTGCTTGGCCACAGGGGTAGAATGCAGAAATGGCTTCTTCTGTTTTTTGGAACCCTGTGATTCCTTCTGTGCAGAAGTCATGGAATCCAAAGTGGCACTGAACTTCTCGATGCATTGGATTTGACCATCCACACCTGTGTCAAACAGCTCAGTGCCCAGGAAATAGACTTCCGTTAGTTTGTGTTGGGTGTCCACCGTGAAAGTGGAAACCTGTAACTAAGCCCTGCGGCGCATGGCAACCGCGGCCACCACCAAGCGAGCGCAAGACCCCCCCAGATCCAGAGTCATCTGGAGTTGCTGCTTCAGGCAACAGCCTGACCTTGGTCATGGACCTGCTTGACCGTGGTCTGGAGGTTTGTGGGGAGGTGAGGTAGAACCTCATCAAGAGAGCCAAGGAGGGCATGACAGAAGTGCGCCATGACGATGGCTGAGCTTGCCGGACGAAGGCCCAGCAAAGAGGTGGCAAAGACTTTCCGGGCAGAATGGTCGAGTTTCTTGGACTCTTTGTGCGGGGGTCTATCGGTGCCTCTCAAATTACCCTAGTGTATGAACACAGATTTGGTCACCAGTCCCTCTGCAGAGGGGTGCTCTGTGAATTCCAAAGAAGACCTGATGAGCACCGTGTATTTGCGGGCCATACGGGCAGGCAGCGCAGGGCAGGAGGCGGGAAGCTGCCATAGCTCCAAGGCAGGATAAACAATGGCCTTGGCCACTGGGAAGGCCTACGTCGGTGAGTCCCCCCATTTGAGATTATCAGTAAGGTGATATTCGGCTCATTTCTGAATAGGTTCCAGAGGCATCCCCGTGGATTCCGAGATGAGACGGAGGATGCCCATAAAGAAAGAGGGGCCCTCCTCCTTCGAGAGACTACCAACTGATTTCTTGTCCAGGGGATGGGAATGAAGGTCCGAGTCCTCGGACTCCGGATAAATCGGCCAACCACCGGAGTCTCCCACCACCTGCCTAGGATGGTCGGGAGTGCGAGTGACAGAAAGCCCATGCAAGAGGCCTGAAATAGGCAGCGATTCTTTGGTAGGAGCACCCAAAGGGGGCTGTTTGGGTGGCGGCTCCACCAGGATCAGTGCAGAGGTCAATTTTGGCCAAGACGGAACGGTCTTGACCGGCTCCAAAGGAGGAGGAGGAACAGTGTGGGCCTGATCCAGAGGAGTCTGCTTCAGCCTAGGGGTCGACAGCCAAGTAATGGCCAGAGTAGAGGCCGGAACCGACTTCTGGCCAGACATAATCAGCTGTTGCCACATTAAGTCTTCATAGCGTCGGGGGCGGAGACAGCGGCCCAGCCAGAAGCAGCTACTTTCTGAAGATCCTGAGAAAAGTTCTACTAAATCGCTAAATATACTGAATTTTACATCTAAACAGCCTTGCGAAATATTTTAATATTTTCAGTGAAGATCTCTGTATCCTCGGATATAAAAAATCTAGTTGAGAGTCACGTGATGCACCCGACTGCATAGGAGCTCAGATTCGAGCTCCTCCAAACTCCTCATTAAAAACTTATTTTAAAAGCAAAACCAAAGCGACTCTTGGAAGGCAGAAACGGCTCAATGGAGATGAGGCAAGCGTTACCCCCACATACCTCATCGACACCGATGAAAAATGCTAAAAAGAACAAAACCCAGGCTTCTTCAACATCTAAGGCTCCGCAACCTTGCCAAGAACAGTCTATTCTCACCCTAGAATACTTCTTTGAAGCATTCCAGCCATTCTGTGAGGAAGTCAGAGGAATTACAGCAGAACTTAAAACCGTCTCGGAGGCCCTGGAAGCGGTCACCAGACAAATCAGCCACGTGGAAGCCTGACTCTCTTTCACAGAAAAAAAGCTTGCTAAAATGGATGCGGGACTATTTCAACCAAGCAGCAAGTCGCCAAACTAGAAGCAAAGGTCAAGGACCGAGAGGGAAGAAGCTGGCAAAATAATGCAGTCATCGTGGGTTTGTTGGAGAGAGCTGAGGGAGATGACTGCTTACTCTTTACGCAAAAGCTGGTCACCAAGTTGGCTGGGCCTTCACCACTCAGCACGGTTTACGTGATTGAGAGAGCACACCGGGCCCTTCACCCCACACCACAGCCTGGTGCACCGCCAAGAACCCTGATCCTGCAGTTCTTAAACTACTTAGAAAAGTAGCATTTTTTAGCAAAGGTACACGAGCTGCAAGAGATCTCCTGGGAGGGAGCTAAGCGAGAGTGATACAAGACCTTCCATATTCTGTGAGGCAGCGAAGATTCGACTTTCACCCACTGGTCATCAAGCTCATACAGGACAGCACTGGATTTAAAATGCTATATCCTGCGAGATTTCCGGTAAAGACAATTGACACATGGCACACCTATGAAGACCTAAGGATGGCAGAGGAGGCACTGAAAGAATTGTTAGGCTCTGTTCTGCAATCGCTGAACCGAACAGCCTGACAGAAGAAGCCTGGTATTTGGCTTAAGAAGATTATCACAGTGGCTGCATGGTTCCAAACTGCCCCAGTGAGGGGTTAAGAGAGACAATTTTGCAGATTACTGGACATCAGGGACTGTGTCCGTAACAGATCCTGAACTGACATGTGGTAAAACCACCATCCTTTTTTTTTTTTTTTTATACTTATTTTCATGTAAAATCATACACACAATACCTCATTAAAGTTAACAGATATAGTGAATGAAAAAATCCATACACATAGCTGATAACCATAATACGACCCCCTGAAATCTGTTACAGTGTGTGTGGGGGGGGGGGATCCAACATTTTTCCAGAGAAAGTGTCCTGAATATGCCAGCCATCTCAGTGGCCATGGAATGTCTGTAAAAGGTAGAATTAACAAGGGCAGTAAGACAGTCGTAAAGACTGCTATTAATCCAGATGACAAAAGATGCTGAAAAGGAAGTATGTGCTATTTCTCAAACAATACTACAATCAGTGGAAAAATGTGTACAATATCAACTTTCAAACATTGAATTTGCTAATTATTATCACTCCAATTTCTTATAATTAACTTGATACCAGAACAGTAAGGCATAAAGGCAGCCTAATTAACATGCAGCGCTTCCTAGTTAAGATTTGGAAGTAACTGGTAACTACATAGCATTAGACATGCTGGGGAAAAAATATACAGAGGGTGCAGTAACCCACCATGTGGAACACAATGTCCAGCATCACAATCCCTTCCCAAAGTAATATGTAGAAGAATCCCCAACTATCACATCATAGAAACGTAGAATTTGATGGCAGATAAGGACCATTTGGCCCACCTAGTCTGCCCATTTCCCTACCTAATGGATAAGCTGCAGATCCTAGTTAACCAACAGTCTACTTCCTTCTACCCCCACCCCCTAGAATTCCCTTATGTCTGTCCCATGCATTCTTGAATTCCCCCACTGTTTTTGACTCCACTACCCCCCTCAGAAAGGCTGTTCCATGTATCCACAACCCTCTCCGTGAAAATATACTTACTCATATTACCTCTGAGCCATCCCCCCTCTATCTTCAAATTGTGCCCGTTGTTCTTGTACATCTCTTTTTCTGAAAGATGCTACCCTCTTGGACTTTTTGTTTCCCTGAGGTACCTGAAAGTTTCTATCATGTCTCTCCTGAGGATATACATATTAAATCTTTCTTCGTGTGTCTTCTGGTGCAGACCCTGCACCATTTTAGTTGCCCTCCTCTGGACAGCCTCCATTCTATGCCCTTGCGGAGATGGGGTCTCCAGAATTGCACGCAATACTCCAGATGGGGTCTCTCCAACTGTCTGTACAGAGGGATAACAACTTACTGTTTACTACTGGTGATGCCTCTCCCTATGCATCCCAGTATCCCACCAGCCCTCCTTACTGCCTTCTCACATTGCTTGCTCACCTTATGGTCATTTGATAGGACTAACCCACCCATGAGTCCCAAACATTATAGTCCTCGTAAAAGTAGTTCAAATGTCCCCCAAAATCAAATCACATGCTCTATGCACCAAAGTGCTCGAAAACTTGCCAATAATAGAATCAGTCCTTCCCAGACACAACAAGGATCTCCCTCTTCTTCCACCATCCTCAGCTCTCCGAAGACAAGGCCCCTCAACTTCCGACCAAAGGATCCCAAAATCCACCATTGGGCCCTCCAGAACAAGCACCAATTGAGGCATTCAGCAAAGTTCAGTGCGATCGATATATAATCCGTGAGGGAAACAATCAAGTCCAAATCCACTGCGCCTTTCAAAGAATCCTGTCCCTTCATCAAAGCTTCAGCATGAGTCCCACTTTCCAAGGCCTCCACATGGCCTCGGAGTTGCGCACCCTCTTCAGTCGGCCTCGCAGCAATCACCTGAACAGCAGTAGATCACTCGTCACATTCCCACACTGCTTCAGTTGGAGCCATAGGTGCTGTGATGCGCTTCTCCAGCCTCAATAGGGAATTTTCCAATTTGGAATCCATGTCTTGCAATGTGGCAAGTCGCTGCTGCCATGGAAAGCTCTGCAATGATTCCATCGTGGTTGTAGGTGCCCAGCATGAAGGATCTGCTGCCTTGCTAGCCCTCCCAGTATTAGTTTTAGTAGTTGCAAGAACGAAATTTCCAAGCTGCACCATCTTGTGTTCAGTATCAATCGAAAGCCAGGAAATTGGGTAAATTAAATCAAGCTATATTTCGAAGGTTTGATGAGTTGAAAATATTTTTAAGAAAATACAGCAGCTGAAGTGTAGAGCGACTGAGAAAAGCTTCCTGCCCGGAAATTGGCTCTCTATCCCCCAATCCTAATGTTTTAGTTACTGTTTGGGAAAAGGGGGCATATCCATATTGTTTATGGGGAGCATAGTACCTGGCGAGGCGCTACTGTGCATGCCCAAACTCGGAGCTGTAATTTTTAAAAACAAATTTAAGCAGCTTACACTGCTCTAATTTCAACGGGAATTACTGTAGAGGTACAGCTCAAAGACCTCTACACGGGTCATAGTTTAGTTTTGCTCGGTTTAAATGTGCCTCGCTCCTCATGAACGAGCATTCCAGCAAAGGACAGGATGATCCGGGAGGTAGTAAGGTCACGCTCTATCTTCCAATGCGGCAGCACCTTAGAAATGGCGCATCCAGGATCACATTACATGCAAATAATAACTTTGCAAAGGTTAGCTGCAGTGATTTTAAACTTTACCGGGTATGTTAATTGGGCATTTCTGCAGCCCTGGTGATTGCAGGCACTGTTTTGCTCAGTTTTCCTTTAAGGTCCTATGGCTAATATGTGGAACTATATTTCATGGAACGTTAAAGGGGCCCGAGCCAAATTAAAGAGATACCAAATCCTTAAACGTATCAACAGTCCGGGGGGTGACATTTCTTTTCTCCAAGAAACACTCTTGTTGGAGCAGGAAGCGAACCTCTTCCGACAACAGCAAGTGGGGCAGGTTTTTGCTGCCGGATATAACACCCAAAGTAGGGGGTGGCCATCATCATTGCAAGGAGGGTCCCTTTTGTGTGCGAGCAGTGTATTCAGGATCCAAAAGGCCAATATGCATTACTGAAAGGACTTCTTGATAGGACCCCTGTGCTACTGGGAAACATCTATGACCCCAATGTGGACTCAAAATTTTTTACGTCCCTTATCTCCTCCCTGGCCCCCTTCATTGAAATCCCATGCATCCTTGGGGGGGACTGGAACTTGCCTTTCTCCCCTGACCTTGACAAGTCAGAGAAAAGGCACAAAGAGCTATCCCTTGCACAAAGAGCAATCCGACAAATGACTGACACCCTTGGATTGTGCAACCCCTTGGAGAACTCTGCACCTTGATGCTATATAATCCCCACCACCCTTATCTTCCACACCCTTGATGGCTCCCCCCTGGAGGTTTGTACATCCTTCAGATATCCTGGGGTCTGGCTTGATCAGCATCTTGACTTTTCGGCACATATCGATACTATCCACAAGAAACTGCACCCTATGCTGGGTGCTTTATACCGCCACAGCAGCTGCATCCTCCTGCCAACGCGCTCAGCAATTGTCCAAAAACTTATCCTCTCAAAACTGGACTATGGGGACGTGGTCCACAGTGCAGCTCCCAAGTCCTCCCTAGCCAGACTCGATCCTCTTTTCCACTCCTTCTGTCGTTTTACCCTAGATTGCCCCCCTCAACCCATCACTGTGACCTTTACCAGTCTTTAGACCTCCCTTCCCTCCATGATCGGAGACCGATACATTATGCTAGGACCACAGCTACATTTTGGGCACAGTCCTTCCCCCCTTACCTTGCGGCAGCCCTTCCACCGCCAGCTTACTCGCTCAGGAACATTGATTCCCGGCTACTCCACGTCCCGCAAATGTCCACCACCACTGGCCAGGCTGCCTTTAAATACCGTATGCCAAAGATTTGGAACTCCTTGCCGGTCATCATTAGATACACCTCCAGCCCACAACATCTCAACTCCCTCCTCAAGATGCACTTCTCCTCCACTTGCTCATGCAACTTGCACTGCTGAGGTCCTAGTATCATGCCTATTCTACTGTGCAGCTCTACTCCACACTTGCATGTTCACAGATCCCTATCGTTGCCACTACACAATGTTACTTTCTTACAGCCCAGGCAGACAAATACTGACATGCATTCAGGCCCCTCAGGTAGTAGCCAGTGGTCTGCACATCTGTCCCACTGCAATCTCCGATACACATTGCATTATTGTCTTTTCTCCTCAAGGCAATCTAAATCTAGGTGTTCATATTCTAAATTTACTCCATTGTATTTTCTTCTTTCGCTAGCTGTACAGTTGTTTGTATTTGCCATTTGTATTTCTGTATTTTCTCCCTCTCCCCCCCTCCCCAGGGAGCATCTGGAATTGAGTAGTACTCTGCTCAGCATGCCTACCTGGTAAAACACTTAAATAAATAAAAAACATACCAATCATTTGGCAGCCCACAATTCCCAATCGAGAACAGACTACTTCTTGATTAGTCATCTGCTCCTTCCTGGGCTTGTGGACAGCCAAATCGAAGCTATGGTCCTCTCGGACCATTCTACTATACACTGTAGAATACAAATGCTCTGGGGAGGCCCCAAGGAATCCATATGGAAGATAAACAATCAGCTCCTTAGTAAGAAACATATTGTTGAACACCTCTCGGAGGTTACAGATCAATGCACTGTCAACAATCTGGGATCCACGGGGAAGACTGACACAGAGTGGGGGAAGGGGGTAAAAAGTGTGCTCTGGGGAGAACTAATACGCCACTCCTCCTTCCGGAAATGGAAGAGTCAGGAGAAGATGTCTGATCTGTTTCCCAGATTAAAACACTGGAGCATGAACTATCTCCAAGTTCCTCGGAGGAAACCAGACATCGTCTTGTCTGCCTGAGAGACCAGTATAACACACTCCTAAGGGAAAAAGCAGAATATGCCATAATGAAGACTGGAGCTTTATGCTTGGACCAGAGGGAAAAGTCTGGAAAATTACTCGCCATGAGACTTAAGACCTATGAATCCTCAAGGACTGTCCAAAGCCTGAGGTCCCTGACAGATAACACTCTAAAGCTGCAACCTAAAGATATCACGGAGGAATTTGCCAAATATAACAGGCAACTTTACAGTGTTATGTCATCTCGGCCAAATAAAATGGAAGTAGATGATTTTTTAGCCACCGTCCCTCTGCCGAACCTGAGCAAAGATCACAAGCCACAATGGGTTGCCCCAATAACAGAGGCAGAGATACAAGCTGTAATCTCCTCCTTCCCCTCTGATAAAACCCCTAGTCCGATTGCATTTTCCCCCAATGTTTACAAAACTTTTGCCAAACAACTAATCCTGTGGCTCCACAAGCTCTTTACATGGTTCCTGATAGCTGACACAGTGGACAACAGGCTGCTGGAGGCATTGATTATAGTAATCCATAAGCCAGGTAAAGATGCGGAAAGAGTCACAAGCTACCGCCCAACCTCCCAATTAAATTGTGACATTAAAATCTTAGCAACCAGGAGAGCAAGAGTCCTCCCTCAGTTAATCGCATGTGAACAGGTGGGTTTTATGGCCGGACGGAACTTTTCAGACCACCTCCGTAAACTTAACCACATTTTCTTTGCGTCCAATAATTCTGATTACCCTGCTGGACTGCTTTCCCTGGACGCAGAGAAAGCCTTTGATAGAGTGGACTGGCAATTTTTGTTCAGCCCCATGCCTAAATTTGGCTTTTTCCTGCTGTTTATCCAGTGGGTAACCTCACTGTACAGACTTTCCACTGTCCGAGTGTATTGCAACAGGACGTTCTCTGAGCCTGTTGTTTTACAATCAGGCACCCGGCAGGGATGCCCCCTGTCACCACTACTCTTCAACCTATATCTGGAACTGCTTCTGACCAGGCTGAGGGCCCATTCTGGGTGTACATATCACAGCACAAGCATTCAAGCTGTCTGCATATACAGATGATATCTTGCTGCACTTATGGCACCCCCAGGACCTATTCCCGGTGGTGTTGGACATAATTAAGGAATACAGTCATTATTCTAATTATAAAATCAATTTAGATAAAACTGTGGCATTCCCTCTCAATTTGAAGTTGCACTGACATGTGGTTTTGAATCTTGGTATACAATGGAGGCCCCATCACTTAACATACCTTGGTATCATACTGGCCAGACGTGAATCCAAAATGGTGAAACTTAACCTGAGTGCTTTAATCCAAATAATACAGCAGGACTTGAAGAGATGGAGATCACTGCCTCTGTCACTCTGGGGCAGAGTCAGTCTAATCAAAATGAACATCCTACCTAGGATATTTTATCCCTTGAAAATGCTGAACCTCTGGTTTCCCCAGTCATGGTTTAAGCTATTTCACTGCAGTCTCACAGAGTTCCTCTGGCTGGGTAAACCCCCTCAATGAGCCTACTTTAAGATGGCCACCCCTAAGTCCAAGGGTGGACTTAAGTTACTGCACTTTGGGCTTTACTACTGGGCCAACCACCTTAGCAATTATCTGAAGTGGATCTCGCCCTCTGATGAAACCCAACCCCCCTATTATGTGCCCCTCTAGCTGACATTGGAGAGAAAGTTAATGGCACAGTCTGGTATTACCCTTCCTAAAGACGCACATTGCGACCTCAATTAAGATCCATGGCCAACTCTGCTCTCTGCTCTACAAGCACACACTAGGGACACAACCCAGCCAGTTGCTAGCAAAACTAATTTGAAAATAGGTGGAGCAGTCATTCCCAGAAACTGGCTTCTGCAAATAGCAGATTGCCAGGTGGAAGACTTATTTATTTACTGAATCTTGGTGACCGGGTGAGCCCACTGGGCACCAGAGGTCCCTTTTTCAGGGGCAACCCGGGATTTACATAACATAGGATACATCACAATACGGTAAATGTAGAGAATACAGTTATGATACAAGTTATACAGAGTTGTACAGTCAGCTGGTTACATTTGCTGAGATTGGCATAACAGCAGTGCATTTGTTTCTTTGAGCAAGAGGTTTGCTCCCCTGTGCGGACAATTCTAGCTGCCTTCCTTATTCCCCAGATGCAGATATTTAAAGTGTATCAACTGAGACACCTGCTAATCCAAATGGGAACCTTTCAAAGGGATGAAAATGCAACCGCCAGTCTCCTGTTATCTCTATCTCTAATAGCAGGTGAGCATCATGCAGTGTCAGGTATCTACTGTCGTTTACTGGACAGAGCCCTCATACATTTTGATGGAATACCCCTTTATTGGAACTTCAAGTTCCCTGTTCTGGAGAAAGAGTGGGAGAAGATCTGGAAGGACACATATAGGTATGTCACGCAAGACAGGCTCTGCCTGACACAGTTCCAATTCCTCAACAACTTGTTTTGGACCCCTGCTAGGCTCTTTAAAGTGGGCAGACTAGCCTCTCCAACTTGTCAACATTGCCAGGCAGACAGTGGCATCCTGAAGCATATATTTTTGGGACTGCCCCGAAGAAAAGACCCTATGGGAGGCCATCAAAAACAAGGCTGACCCCTTATTGGGCATCTCGGACTGCTTTACTCCAGAAATTTGCTTAACTGGGCACCTCACTACTATTACGGCTGAACAAAAAAGATACTAAATGGCCCTTATTTCTCGATCACTTAAAAAAGTAGTCTTATGACACTGGGTCAGTGTCAACCCAGTTACTTACACAGACTAGTTATAAGAACTCCTATTTAAGCTAAGGGCAGAACAGTTCAGAGCGAGGTTTAGAAACTCCCAAGCCTCTTATAAGATATGGGAGAAAATATACACCCTTTACTTGCTGCAAGTGGGAGTCTCCCAATGAGCTAAGGAGATGACTCCAGAAAGGATCTCCATCTATATAGGTAATTAACCAACTCTACCCACTTTCTAAGTCAATTTTCCCCATCCTTACTACTAGATGAAGGTATGCCTTAGCTGTGGCGGGATGGGGAGGTTATACTGTGGGGAGAGAAGGGAGTGTGGGTTAGGAGGGAGGAGAGGTGGAGGGATGGAATGGACAGTTACTGTACTGCCACTGTAAACCTGAAATCTTGGATTTCTGTGTTGTATCCATATCTGTATAAAACAATAAAGATTATAAATAAAAACAAAAAACTACCACCTCTCTCAAAGAGCAGGCAGCACTTCATAGCTGCGTGGAGCAACTAGAAAATACAGTTCGGGCAGCCAATATACGCATCCTGGGTTTACCCGAAGGGCTGGAAAGGGAAAATCTTATACAGTACTTAGGGCCTTGGCTCTCCGAAGTAATGGGACTGCAAGAATTTAAAATCATGCAGGTTTACAGGATCACCCCCCCGCAGGCCTCAAACCAACATTGGAAATCCGCACACTGTACTGCTCACACTAACCTCAGCAGCAGAACGGGACCTAATCCTAGGAGCCATCAGGAACAGAGGCCCAGTATTTCAAGACGAGAGTTGTGTCCTGTTCTTTCCAGATCACCTATGCTACCAGAATGAGATGCAAAGCATTTGATGGGGTAAAACACAAGTTGAGAGACTTGGGTATCACTTACTCAATGGCTTTCCCAGCCTGGCTATGTTTCGCAGATGGCTGAAAACAATATAAATTTACCGATCTGAAGGAAGCAGGACTGCGTGTGGAAAAGATCGCTATGCGGCGTGCGCATGAAGAACCATCCACCGAAAACGAGTCGGAGGAGGACTGAACACGAAAAATGCAGTGAACTGTTAACTTAAGATGGTTGAACTGGTTTGCTAATTTTATATTTTATTTTTCACTATGTATCAGACTGGTACAACATATTTTAGGCTCCATGGGGAGGGGAAGGTCTGTTTCCATGAGAATATTAGTTCCCTCTTAGTAGGGAGTAACAGGTAAAATGTGAAAATCATGTATAATGACTTCCTCCAATGGGCATAATATTTCTGTCGTTACTACTTGGGCAGATTGTTTAAAATACAGTCTAAAATGGTCTGTTATTTCATTAGCAAATCAAAGATCCGACGTCTCATCTTATACCCCCCTAAACCAAAAGTTTTTTAAGGGTCAGTTAATTCAGCTGTTTAAATTAGCGATTTGTTATTTCTGTATTTGGTGGACAAAAGTTGAAGGTTCTACAATAGCTTGATTTATGCATAATAATTAAGATTTAGGCCATTTTACAAGAGAAATGGAATAAACCTTTACAGGCTCTGCATAAATTACAATCTAGTTCAGATATGGGGCCTAGGATTGGTCCCTAGTCTTTATGGTATCTAGCTTTTGCCTGGAGTAAGAGGGGCATTGATAAAAAGAAAAAATCAAGGATACAATTCTTTTTTGGGGCCTAATTATTTAAGTCTAATTAAGTTTAGCTTCAGCTTTAACTTTTTGCAATATGAGCTTAAAAGGAGCTCTGGAATGAAGAAAATTTCTTTTTTTTTTTCCCTTTAAAGATCTATAACAAAGGACCTACATATGGTCGGTTAAATATGTTTGCTTTTATATAACAGGTATAATTATTTGGGGCATTAGCTGCAACAAAGCACCTGAATGTTGTATAATCCTTTCCATATATTATTAATTTGTAACCATCCCCCAATGCTGTATCATTAGTAGTGTAAATTCATCATCCTTAGTAATGTATAACTGACAAGTTACTGTTGATTTATATGCTCAGGAATAATGTGTTTTATGCATACGTGTGAAATACTCAATAAAAAGTCAAAAAAAACAAAAAAACCTCTTTTTATTGTTGATGGAGTTTCCATTGAAGCCTCTCCTCATCTGAGAAGGACGAAGAAGAATGGCGACGGCGCCACTTCTTTGAGCACTTGTGCGCCTTCTTCGGCCTATCGGTCGAAGGAGTCCAAAACTTCGACAATGATTGTTGGGGAGATCAACGGGATTGAAAAGGTACTGGGGAGGACCGCGGCTCCTCCTGGTCAGGGACCGGGTCTCCGATATGATTCCCAGTGGGCTGGGTCTCCTCTTTGGTGACAGTCAGGACCAGAGTCCTGAATAAACAGTTGGCCTTGTCGGGCGACAACAGATTGACCGGGATGAGAATGATCTCCACCGGATCATCGTCCTGCATCTGAGCCGGCTGGCCTGATGGGGGATCCGTGAAGCCAGCGGTTGAGGTCGTACTCTCGACTGAAGTCGTGACAAGTGATTCCTGGGACCGAGATCTCTCACGATCCCAGGAACATCATCAGTGAGACGAAGTTTCTCTTAGTTCTTTGTCCTTTTTATGGGACTGAGAAACATGCACGTCTAAGGGCCCATCGCCATTGTTTGGGAAGGGATTGACACGTTTCTCAAAAGGAACCAGAGAAGATGGAGCCTAAGTCGAGCAGTACAAAGAAGGACCTCGAGGACTGGTCCACGGCCCAAGCCGCGTCTTCCTCGAAGGTCTTCATTTGTTCAAGCTGCTCAGCGGACCCCGCAGCCCTTAGATTTGACCGGTGGATTCTGTTTTTCTGGTCTGCCCAGTTGAAGCCATGCGAGGCGATTGTCTAAGATGTTCGTGTGAAATGCACGCCACATCTCACAGGCCTGAGCATCATGGCTGACACCTAGGCAGTACACGCGTGTGCCATGTGGGTCGGTGCGAGACATCTTTTGCCTGCACGGCCAGCAGCGGAAATCGGGAGAGGATTTATCCTCCATAGTGGGTGATATCGTGAAGCGATTTGCTGCAACTCCTATGAGTTTAAGTCTAAGTAAATATGAAGATTTGAAAGCCAGGGCCTACAAAACACAAACGCGGTAAGGAGGGAACCTGTATCTTTCAGTGGAAAGGAAGAGCTGGCTTCAAGGAGCGGAGCCGAGGCATATACCACCCGGGTGGCTGGGAGAAGCCAGCTTAAAGACCGTCTGGCAAGATTCTTAACGAGCAAGGCAATGCCAAACAGTGTGGTTAGAACAACATATCCATGATTCTAGAAAACAGGTTACTGAACTGAAACAGTGGTTCTAGGAATGGTATATGTTGTTCATCCACACTTCTTGGCATGTCCTTCCCCATAAAATATCTTGCCGGAAGGTCCTCAAGCTGGCTCCTCCCACCCACCCAGGTGGTGTAAGTCTAACCCTCAGCTCCACCCCATTATACCAGATCTTGCCCGCTGGATGCTAAGGTTGTGCACCTGAAGCCGGGGAGGTCAGATGGGTCTGTGTGGATGAACAACATATACCACCTCTAGAACCACTGTTACAGGTGAGTAACCTGTTTTTCTAGGATCGTGGATACGTTGTTTATCCAAACTTCTTGGCAGACTCCCAGCAGTTCTCTGGGAAGAGGGAGGCAAGGCATACACCCCCTACTTGGGAAACAGAGACTGGAGAACTAAGGCTTCAAAACCAGCATCCTGGCGTGACTCAAGGTCGATGTGGTAATGGGAATGAAGGTGTTTGCTGACTTCCAGGTAGCAGCCCTGCAGATATCCTGGATAGGGATGTCGCTAGAAGCAGCCACTGATGCAGCGGTATGGCATGTGGAGTGAGCTCTTAGTCCTAAGGGATGCTCCCTACCCACCAACCTATAGCAGAGATCAATACAGGATGTAACCCATCTTCCAATCATCCACTTCGCTGCAGGTCTGCCAGGTGCAGCTTCAGCATAGGTAACAAACAGCTGGTGAACCTCTCCCTGAACTTCAGCCATCCGCTCCTTATAATAAGAGAGTGCTCATCTCAGATCCAAAGTATGGATCCTATAGTCAGCCTCCGAGGCATAATTCAGGTAGTACACTAGCGGAGTTAACACCTGGTTAAGTGAAACTCCAACACAACAACCAGGATCACCTTCACTTTGTCCCTCTTCGCATTGAGAAACACTTTGTGACTCAAGGGAAATGGAAAGAAGACATAGAAGAGGCCTAGGATCCACGGCCCCGAGAAGTTATACCCCTGTAGCGAGCCCTGCTGAGGGGGGCGGGCATGGAACAGTCTCAGCTTTGCATTCTCCCAGGAGGCAAACAGGTCCACCTGAGGGGTGCCTCACTGGGAGAACAGACTGCGAACTACCTCCAGATGAACAGACCACTTGTGGGATGCCTCGCCCACACGGCGGAGGGCATCCGCCAGTCAGTTCGAGGATCCTGCCACATGGATGGCTATGAGATCCCTGTTGAAATGGCGCACGAGTGCCCAGATGTGGAGTGCTTCCCTGCACAGAGGCCAGGAGTGCGTGCCACCCTGCTTGCTGAGGTAATGCATGTTCATGGTGTTGTCCGTCTGGATCTGGACCACTTCACCCTGCAGAAACGGAGCTAATGCAGTCAGCGCCAACCGTACTGCTCTGAGTTCCAGCAGGTTGATGAGACATCGGGATTCCTCAGGGTTCCAGAGCCCATGGATCCCATGGCTCCCTAGCCCGTGAGAGATGCATCAGTCGTAAGAACAATCGTTGGCTCGGGGTGGACAAATAGGATCCCTCCCTGCAGATGTTCTGGGATGGTCCACCATAGGAGGGCGTCCCAATGCCTCTGGGTTACTGTGATCAGCTTGTTGAAATGACCCTGACGTTGAGACCACAGGCTGGCCAAGCCCCATTGAGTGGTACACATATGCCACAGGGCCCAGCGGACCATGGTGGTGCAGGCCACCATGTAACCCAGAAGATGCAGGAAGCCCCGGGAAGGGCACAATTTGCCCAACCAGAAATGATTGGGCAAAGGAGGAAAGAACCTCTGCCCTTTTCCAGCAGGAGTGTGGCTCTGGCTCGGCAAGAGTCGAGCTCTGCCCCAATGAAGCATATCACCTGCCATGGCATGAGTTCCGATTTGGCCTAGTTGATTAGGAGGCCAAATCTGAGACAGGTCTGGAGGGCCAGATCCCTGGACCTCTCCATCTCCAACCAGGAGGGACCCACTATGAACCAGTCGTCGAGCTAAGGGTACACCTTGACCCCTCAACGCCAAAGACAGGCTGCCACCATTGCAATTCATTTGGTGAAGACCCGGAGGGACGATGACAGGCCGAATGGCGTGGCCTGAAACTCGTAGAGGGTTCACTCCGCTCGGAAACAGAGGAACCGGCAGTGTGATGGACGGATCGGGGCATGAAGAACGCACCTTGAAGATCCAGAGAGCAAAACCACATATTTTGCTCAAGAGATGGTATGATCTGGGACAGTGTTACCATCTGAAAGGTGCGCGACCTGAGATATTAGTTCAGGTTGTGTAGCTCCAGAGAGTTCCAGGTTGCGATGCAAAAGCAGAGTCTACCAAAAAAAAAAAAGATCACATAACCTGTGTATTATTTACATTAATGCATGCGTTAGGTAATGATTTTTTACAAGTTTGGCAGCGGATTCCAATCAAACAGTATGACTGTACAGTTTCAGTCTCGGTCTGTGCCATCAGGTCAAAAGAACAAGTGCTCAGCCCAATCCCAGCACCCCCACCACTCTGAAACAACCTTCGGAAGGAACTTCAAGTTGGGGAGGAGGGCAACCCTATCCCTCTGGAAAACCAAGTATAAAGACTCCACTGAACCTGCAAGGAGCTTGCTGATCCTTCTGGTAGAGGAGACAGCCATCAAGAAGGCGGTCTTCCAAGACAGGTGAGAGATGTCACACCTGTGCAGCAGTTCAGAAGCCCATGAGTACTGCCAGTAGCAGCAATAGGTCGCAAGGTGGTGGAAACTCACACACCAGCAGGGGCAGATGGGCAAGGCCCTTAAATGTGCCAGACAGCAGACCCGGTGACACAGAGAGTTTAGGCGCTGGGTGCCTTATCTTGCGCTACACTGGCAGCCCGGGTTTGGGAATGACCTTGAGTCATCAGGGTGTTGGGGGGGCAGCAGGATTGAGCATGTCGGCAGGCAACTCTCCTCTCCTGAGGGTGGCATGGTGCCCCCCCCCCACATAGTTCCAGGTGGAGGTCCATTGGGTAGCATAGGCAGAGGGGGCGACAAAGTAATGAGAGACAATGCCCTTTTCGGGTATTTCTTGCCTTTGTGATTTTGTGCTGAGATCTCTGCCTTTTTAGCTTGCTTTCTTATTTTGGGCTCACCACGACCCAAACCCGTAAGACCACATAAGGGCTGCCGTTTGCCCCGTGGGGTAAGATACTGACAAGGCACATTGAAAACTCCTGTGTAGGCCAAAACACATGCCTGTGTCTTTTGTTTTTAGCCTTTGCAGATTGTGTAAGAGGCCCACTGGCACCATGCAGTCCTGCTTAAAGCAGACCCAGCCTAAATTTTCATGGTGATTTGCATATATATCCTATGATGCTTTACATTATACACTACAACTTCAGCTACTAAGCATTTTGTATTTCTTTAATATGCATGATAAACTGGATATCCACTTGCATTACTGCATAAGAGCTGTTTATTCTATCTGTGTTATGGTCTGTCCCTCATCCCTTTTTATACTGTCTGCATTTTTCATCCCGTCACTCCCCATTCCCAACCTTCTACCCCCAATCCTCCCCTTGTCTACTTTCTCCATCCCCCTTCCCTATCATCCCTTTCATTTCACTACAACTTCAGCTACTAAGCAAAGTTTTTTTTAATTATTTCTTATATTTAGGATACAATGGTCCTAAATAAGGGCCTTATTGTATATTATGAAATGGCTAGAAAGAATACTGGCTCCTGATTGGTCTAGAGGTCCTTTCAGCTGGGTCATTATCCTAGCACAATGGCCCAGCTGAAAGCAGTTCAGCAAAAATATGTATAAAAAACACATCCAACTTACTAACAAAGACTCTATTCATAATCACAACAAGGCACGCTAGAGAGTGCATTATGGTAGGCTAATAGTAACGGCCCTTCTCAGCTGGTGGAAGCACACCGCTTCGCCTTGTGCTTCAACCCGCCCGAGGTGGGCGGTTATTCCACCACAACGCACCCAGTCATGCCTTATTGCTTAACCACCTGTAATCTTGCAAATGTGTTGCAAAGTGTTGTTCACTACAGGTATACGAGGCTGTAAAACATCCTACCTAGATGTTAACTAATGCTCTAGTTTTGCAATTCTTGCATTATCACTTTAAGAACGTCCTTTATTTAAAGATGGAACCGAAGTCTTGTTTCTGCCACTTATAAAAAGATATTCAGACTTCAAAGTGCTAGAGTACTTAAGCAACTGTGGCCTTTAAATTTAGCACTCTGGACTCGACTGTATCCTGGTCTTTATTGTAAGGGGCACTTTTAGCAAGCACATGAATTTTGTCCAGTGTGTTTTGTCTTATCTGGTGGGTGCAGCACTTCTTCTGCTGTAGTTTGGGCTGGCCGCCCTTGTGCTTGCACCTGACCCCGACAACACATCATAATCATGTTTCCCCATTTCTAAACTGGACGATGCATTGAGTGGACATTTTCATAAGGTGCATGGTTCTAATCCTGGTGATTTAAGGTTCATGAGGCTTGAACTGATGGCACCACTAACAACGGGGTGTATCAGACTAGTTAGTAACTGCAAAGTAAAAACTGATGGATATTCTGCCTACAGGGACTTAAGATGTCTGGTCTGAATTGCGAGTTTGATTTCAAGCCCTTTTTAATTTGCAGTACTAGACTGGTTCCAGTAGTTGTCCAAATGAACTGCAGTATTGTGATATTGTGTGAATAATATATTAATATGAAATATTTTCTCCCTGTTTTGCATATTAATTTTATTAAGAAACCAAATGTGCTTCTGTTTGTCTTCTTTATAGGAATATTTAATAATGTCAAGTGATGTTCTAAGAGGTGGGTATCCCTTGCAGGTGAAGTTTATGCAGAAATGAACAAAGTGGGATGACCTACCTGGAAAAAAAAATATTGTATGCCAGGCATCACTTTTTCTCATTCTCTCTGACTGCCCGTTTGATCTTTATTTTCAATTTTTTTGTTTTGTTAACATTAGAAATAAGTACAATGTTATTGGGGTTTAGAAGTGTAAAGTGGGTCACTTTAGGCCAACATTATGAAGTTTTGTTTTTACAAATAATTGATATGAACATCTGCAGGTTTAGAAAAGTACAGTCACGCCAGTCCAGTGGCTCTGAGGGTTGAGGGGCTGAATGCCACACCTCATGCCACGCTGGTGACCCGGGTTTGGGAATGGATTTGGGTCATTGGGGCGTCAGCCAGGGGAGGCAAGGATTGGGCATGCGAAAGACTGCTCTCCTTCCTCAGGGTGGTGGGGTTCGTGCTGCGTGTGTCAGCACAACAAGAGGGGTTTTCCGCACCCAGGGTGCTTGGCTTCCTTCGCGGAGGTGGAGACAGCTACTGCGCCCATTGTATGGGCGCGGAAGAAAAAACAAAGGAAAAATACCAGGACCCGGCAGGACCCATGATGACCCCAATGTGCTAGAGGACGTACCCCTCCAGGGGGGTCATAGCCCCCGCCAGGTCTGCAGAGGTGGTGACAACTAATGTCATGATAAAAAAAAGAAAAAAAAGAAAAGTACAGTTATGTAAGAACTTACCATAACAGTAGATCTTCAAGAGAGGTTTTTGCAGTAGGTATTTCCCATTAGGATTGCGCCCCCTGGTGTCAGGACCACATGGAAAACTTTAGCTAGCGGTGTCTGGAGGGGGACCAACCACCGATGTCAGCATGACCCTATATAGTGGGCGGTCCCCAGCCCGTCCTCCAGTTCTCCTGCCGGAGACCTTGAAACAAAGCAACAGGAGAAAGGAGTAGGCTCCTAAAGGCTAAGTAAGGTTGATAGGAAAAGCAGTAGCAGAAGCTGGGGAAGGAGGGAGGGACAGATACATACTGCAAGAACCTCTCTCGAAGATCTACTGTCATGGTAAGTTCTTGCGTAACTGTACTATCTTACTTCAAAAGGGCTCTTGCAGTAGGTATGTACCATTAAGACTGAGTCCCAAGCAGTGTAAATCAGACAAGTCTGAAGCATGGGAGGCAGGAAGGATCTGCAGAGACACAGGGAACTATGAAAGGAGGCCCTGATGGACAGCTAGTCCAAAGCCAGCCCTGCACCTACAGGCAATGTCCAGACTGTAATGTTTCATGGAAGTGTGGATGGAGCTCCAAGTGGCTGATACACACGTCAACAGCAGACACATTTTTTAAAACAAGCAGCAGAAGGGGCCATGCCTCAGGTAGAATGCCCTTTGACTTCCCACAGCAAAGGTTTGTTATACCTCTGGTAGCAGGAAATAATGCAGTCTGCCAACCATTTGGAGAAACACTGCTTAGTAACAGCGGCACCCTCTCTTTTGGGTCGAAATGAAAAGCTGATCCGTTTTATGGACTGACTTCGTCCAATTTGTATAGTACCGCAAAATTCTGTGAACATCTAAAGTGTGTAGAATTGCCTCCCCCTCATTAGAGTACTCAGGGTAATACACCGGTAGTTGAATGGTCTGATTCAATGTAAACTCGGAAACCACTTTAGGTAAAAACATAGGATTAGAACACAGAGCCACTCGGTCTCTGTGAAAAATTAAATAAGGCTCCTTACACATCAGGGCCTGAAGCTCAGAAATCCTTCGAGCAGAAGTAACAGCAACTAAAAAGAGCACCTTCCAGGACAGGTAGCACATGTCATAACGTACGGCTGGTTCAAAAGGAGGCAAGGTGAGTTTCTCTAAAAACAAAATTCAGGGCCCACAGTGGAGCAGGGTTACGCACCAGGAGTTTCAGATGGAGAATTCCCTTCAGAAATGTTTTGGAAACTTCCAGTTAAGCAACAATTTTGCCTTCCCCCAGAACGCGGTAGGTGGAAATGGCTGAAAGATGTACCTTCAGAGAACAGCAACTCAAGCCTAGGTCAGAGAGATGCAGGAGGTACTCCATGACCTGAGGGACGAGGCACGAAAAAGGGTCCTAACCTTTTGAGGTGGCCCAGATGGAAAATCTCCTCCATTTCACAGCATAAGTGGTTCTTGTGGAAGGCTTTCTGGCTTCCACGAGGACTTGGGCTACCCTAGGTGAAACACCAAAGCATGAAGCGGCTATGTTAGAAGGTGCCACGCGTGGAGATGAATGGACTTCAGCCCTGGTTGGACCAACGTTCTCTCCTCCTGGGTTAGGAGGTCGTGACTGAGAGGTAGAGGAACCGGGGGTTTCACTTTCAGTTGCTGAAGAAATGGACTCCATATTTGGCAGGGCCAATAAGCAGTGATCAAAATCATGCGAGCCCCTTCTGCTTGCAGCTTAAGCAGTACCTTCTGCAGAACTGGAAAGGGAGGGAAGGCATACAAAAACATCCCTGTCCAACAAAGTGATAGTGCATCTCACCAAATAACACCAGGCCCTGGAAAGAGTGAGCAAAACTTGGGTAGTTTTGCATTGGATGGGGAGGCTAACAGATTGAGATCTGGACAACCCCACCGGTCAAATATGTCCTTGACTACAGACTGGTTTAGTTCCCACTCAAGAGCCTTGGCCTGGGTGTGGCTGAAACTGTCTGCTAGGACATTCTGAACATCTGGGACATGCACTGCTGTGAGGGCAATCCAATGCTGAACTGCCCAATACCAAACTCGCATCGCCTCCCTGCAAAGGGGGTAAGACCTAGTGTCCCCTTGCTTGCTTGCTCAGGTACCATACTACGCACATATTGCCCATTTGGACCAGTTGAGGAGGTGCTGAAAGGACTGAAGGGCATACAGCACCGCCTGCATCTCCAGCACATTTATGTGCAGGGACAGCTCTGACTGAGACCACAGACTGTATCCTGTGGCTCTCCAGACGTGCCCCCCAACCCATCCCTGAAGCATCCATGGTCAGAGTCTGGCTGGGGGAAGGAGGCTGTAAAGGGACCTCTTTGCAGGGATTGCCGATATCCTGCCACCAAAGGAGGTCACGGCGCATCAATCCTGAGACCATGATCTTGTGATCGAGGTCGTCTGATCTCTGGTCCCACTGAACCCGGAGTGTCCACTGCAATATCTGCATGTGGAGCCTGGTCACAGGAACCACAGGGATGGCCACTGCCATAAGGCTCAGGAGGCACAGCACTGACCTGGCTGAAACCCACCAACTGGAAGCCACAAACTATGCTTGGTGTTGCAAGGTTTCCGCCCTATCCAGTGAGAAGAAAGCCTGACCCTGGGCCGTATCCAGCACCACACCAATAAACTGGAGATGCTGGGAGGGGGTAAGGTGAGACTTGGGATAGCTCACCGTAACCTCCACTTGGGCAAATAGGTCCAGGGTAGCTGAAAGGGAGTATTCCAGCAGTTCCCTCAATGGAGCCGAGATCAGCCAATTGTCAAGCTACAGGACGATATGAGTGGCCCTAATGCCACAGGGCTGCTGCCACTACTGCTAGGCCATTGGTGAAAACTCTGGCTGCTGAGGACAGGCCAAATGGGAGGACACTGAACTGGTAGTATTCCCCTTGAAGGAAGAACCTGAGGTAGCAGCAGTGGGCCTGAAAGACAGGTATGTGCAGGTAAGCATCCTGCATGTCCAGGGCGCAGAGCCACTATCCCTTGTGTCCTGCATGTCCAGGGTGCAGAGCCACTATCCTTTGTGTATCAGAGGCAGCAAACCTGGAAGGGTCAGCATCTGTACTCTATGTATAGATTCAAGGCACTGAGATCTAGTATGGGGCATAAATCTCCAGTCTTCTTTGGGACCAGGAAGAAATGATAGTAGTATCTCCTTCCCACCTGATTTGGAGGCACAGGCTCTATGGCTGCTTTTTGCAGAAGAACCTCCATCTCCTCTCTGATCAAGAAAATATGCATCTTTGGATTAAGTGAGGGGCCCGGAGGATTGTCTTGGGGTCTCTCCAGAAACTCTAATGTACGGCCTTGAGATAGCAGTTGCAGGACCCATGAATCTGTGGTGATCACCTCCCATCCTGCCAGAAGACCGGCAAGCCTTCCGCCCAACGGTTCCTCCAACCACAACAGAGAAGGAGGGGAAGTGGACTACGAGTCAAGAGGTGGAGGGAGGGTTAGGGAGGGCCACCCCTGAAGTTCTCTGGCTCTTGGCTGAAGGGGTATCTGTGGCTGAGAGGGCCCGACATTTGGTTTGATGCCTGGCCTGCTGGTACTGTTTCGTCTGCCATCTCCTTTGGCGACGAAATGGCTGTTTGGGTTTGTAGCCAGAGTGATACATAGTCTGCACAGAACGTAAAGCCTTCCTCCTGTCCTGGAGGTTTTTGAGGATGTCTTGGGCATCTTCTCTGAAGAGGACAGGCCCCCAGAAGGGGGCATCCTGGATGGCAAGAAATCCAAGAAGGGCTGCACTGCAAAATACACACACACAAGTAAACTTGCTGCAAGATATCCAATTTAATACCAAAATGGAATACACCACAGGTACAGAATACCTCAGCCCTTCTTAGATTTCTTGAACACAGCTGGCTGCTTGGCTTGCACACCACCTTTTTTGGTGCAGCCCGAAGACTTTTTCTTTTTCCGGCATCCTGGATGGCAGATTGGACATCAAGTGCCAGCCCAGAAACCTCAGCCAGGAATACCCCCTCAGGCCGACAGCCATGGCCGTATCCCTAGCCAAGGAGTTAACCACATCATAGGTCACCCTCAGAGAGTGGAGACAAGCAGCCTTAGATGACCTGTGTCAGAGAATGTTTCCTTTGCTTCCGGTATGGCCTCAATGACAATGACCGACTTCAATTTAAGAAAAATTTCTGACACCAACATGTGGGCCACATAGTTTAGAGTGTTAATAGCCAAGGTGGAAGAGGAATAAAACATCCATCCAAACTGGTCGAGCTGCTTTGACTCTTTATCATTCAGAGAAGTGATCATGTGTTTAGGTTTAACAGATCAGTCATGGGCCATGCTAATGACCACCGAGTCTGCTTTAGGGTGGGCACTCAGGCAGTCCTTGCCCTCTGGTGTATGGTAGGTCCTGTCCGCCTTCTTGGCTACAGCAAGAATGGATGAAGGCATTAGCCAAATGGTAGAGGCTAAGTCCTCATGAGGCTCCAACCAGGGAGGCAAGAGGACTGGAGACAACTCCGGCATATCCAAATGCTCGGCCAGTCTCTTGCGTTTGGGATACTGATCGTCAGATTTCCACTCATAGGCCTCTGCAATCTTCTTGAGGAGGTCCGTGAATGAGGGGTCCTCCAGAGGAGACTTTGGTGATTCTGTAGCCTTAGGCTCGTCTGATGGAGGAGTTTCAAAGCCAGAAGCTGAGGCAGAGAAATCTGAATCCAAGTCTGACTCAGAAGAGTGAGTCCGGACTGGAGACCGAACCTGGGACCTCAGAAAAAGAAATAGGAGTCATGCCCTTTTCAGTGGCGGGAGTCACCCCTTTTATCAGGCCTGATGTGGAAGTGCGGGACTCCACCAGCAAAGGAGATCCAGACATCAGATCCAGGTGTGCCGGAGTAGAGGCTGCCACCAGATGATGACTGTCCAACTCCAACACCAACTGGGACTCAGTCTCGGCCCACCAGGAGAGGAGGATGGCCCTGAAGTCCGCCTGAGGTTGGGGAGGCAGAGGTGGGGGGTGATGGAGGCTGGTACGCTAGCTGAAAACCAGAGGCATATCCCCGTATCGGGTATCCTGATGTCTGGTACCCTGACAGCGGATAGCCCGGCGTATGGAGGTTAGGTGCATAATCTGACGGCGGGTACCCTGGTGAAGGGAGACCCGGTATCTGGTACCCCAGTAGAAGATATCTGGGGCACAGCAATGCAGAGGCTGGTAGCCATGCATCTGGAAGCTTAGCGATGGCCCTGACATCGGGGCCATAGGGCCAGACAGAGGACCCTGCAGAGGTCTGAAAAGCAGGTAGGAAGGACCCGAGGGTAGGCAGTCCAGCAAAGGGCACTAGGGACTGAGCCTGATGACAGCCTGGAGGGTCCCTCTGACAAAGGTGGGAGGGGGGCCCGAAGGGCCCTACTGGGGGAGACCAAGGAGGTGGTTTCTGAGAGCTGACTGGAGGATTCCAAGGGAGTTCCAGCTATGACCCAGAAACAGTATCATCAGGTGGATGTCCTTCCAACTCCAGCTGCAGGCACTCAGGAGAGGCCGGAGGGGGAGGAAGAGCACCGAGATTGGGTGAGCTCGCCGAAGAATGCCGTGGCTGAAGCAGCAGCGGGCACTGCGTGGTCACATCGGGTCCTATGCCAGAGCCAGACGGAAGCGCCTGGGCTGTATGGACATCGGAAGAACTGACATCCAGCTTATCAGCCATAGCTGGGTGGTCACCGGGTCCTCCAGTGTCCAACTTAGCCTGGGCTGGGCACTTGTTGGAGGCTCCGACAAGCAACTTATCAGCCCTGCCAGCCGACATACCCGTTGGTTTAGAGGGGCCCTAAGCATGGCAGGAGCCTCACACTTGGCCAAGGCGACTGCCGTCACCGTGACCAATGATGGGGGGACCAAGGGCTGCTCCTGGGTTGAAGCAAGCTTGTCTGAAACAGCATCCTTCCCAGAGAAAGAGGGCCGCTGGTCGTTCGCAGTCCCTGGAGGGAGCCATGGGCAGGAGGGGGACCTGTTCTGGTCCTGGTGCTTCTCCGTGTCCTTCTGTTTCTTGTATCGGTGGTAATCCTAAGAAGGGGAGGAAGATGCACTTTGTAGTTTCTGCAGCTCCTTCTCTATCGATGCCATTTTCAATTCAAAACATGGGCCTCAAGGTCTTTCTGCCTGCATTTCCGTGTAGCATGACTGAAGTTCAGGCAGGCCTCACAGTCCTCGGTCTGGTGTTCCACGCCTAGGCAGAAGAGGCAGAGGGAATGGTTGTCCTTATGCGGGAGTTGGGTACTGCACTTGTTCTTATGCAACTCAGGAGGTGTCGGCAAAGACATGCACAAAAATGTTTACTAAAAGAAATAAGGAATAAATGAAACTAAGATGAATAATCATCCAAAATGACAGTCAAACTGTAGCAGCGCTCTCCGCAAGGTCCAACGTTCACAGGTCTACGGCGGGAAAGAACTGGAGGGAGTGCCAGGGACCACCCACTATATAGGGTCATGCTGACATTGGTCAGGTGATGTCGGTGGGCAGTCCCCCGCCAGGTACTGCTAGCTAACATTTTCTGTGTGGTCCTGACACCAGGGGCACAGTCCTAATGGCAAATACCTACTACAAGAGCCCTCTCGAAGTATGATCATTTATTTTTACGGTCTTCATATTTTACATGTTGTTTTAAGGGTTGTATTGAACTTCTTGAATGCTGTTAAGTACTGCCCAGTATGAACTGATGTATGAATTTACTGATGATGTCATCAGAATGGGCTGTTATCAAACATGCAAACTCACCGATGGTCCCCGCCCTCTGACGAAACTCTGTTTAAAGGAAAGTGTTGATGCTCTAGGTTACACTGGGTTTGAGTGGCTCAGACACCATTTATCTGCCATTTTCAAAGGCATCTTAGCACTCAGGTTCATTAGTACTGTATCTGCATGGGAGCCTGAAAAAAAATATATTTCTGCAGTATGCATACAGGTTACTGCATTTTGCTTTTACAAGTTTTCCACCTGTGTGCACCATCTGTGTTGCTTTCTAGTTCATTTGTTCCAGTGGCACCCATTCCCTGTCCACGAGTGTGTGGTCCTGTGTTGACCATCTTAGCACTCAAGCACATTTTTTGCTCTTTGCACCGATTTTTTCACATATCTGCACGTGTTGTACGACTGAAGTTGCTTGCACTACACTACATTCCTGCACTGAGCCTTCTTAGTGTTGGGCTTGTCACTGAAGGCACAGTTCTTCTTTGGAGTGCACCTTTTGTTGCGTTTTATGTATGTTTGGGGTTAGTCACCCCAGAGGTGCATAAGGTCTTGGCACCACTGGTGCAGTCTTAACAGACGCTCCAATTGTACCATTTTTGCAGGTACAATACTGTATTTTTAAGACTGGTACCGGATGCTGCCTGGATCATTCCATGTACCGAATTTGCCGCCTCCCAAGTTAAACAGTTTTTTCCCCCTGAAATCTCTACTTTTTTGCCAGAGTGCTCAGCTGGCACAGTCCGAGGCGGGGAGCGTCCCGGTGTCCCCATGGTAACCACCACTGCTGCCCTTACTGTGGTACTACAGGCAGAGGGTTCCTCGACGTTCACTGCGACTCCCAGAAACACTGCAGAATACAGTGCTTGCTGCGCAGCCTTGCCCTTTCCCCTGACTTAACTGGTGGGACGTAATGTTAGTTCACAGGAGATAACTCCAGAGTCCAGCCTGAGCCACAGCGAGCCGCTTGATTGCCCAGTCACAATTTTAAATAATATTTAATAATAAAAACTGGTCGGGTCACCAGTCTCTCACAGTGCAAGAGTCTTCAGAGCATCATCATAGGAGCAGGAGTGGAGTGTCATTTTGACCGCACATCTCCCAATGGATCAGTCTCTCTCGGCAGGTGATGGGACGGGGTGTGACAAATCAATGATGTGGGGGTAGTAATGCTCTGCTGGCTGGGACAGGCAGTTGACTCTTCAGGGGAAGGGGTTCTGCCAGGTTAGCTAAAAGGGGCTGTGCGCCGGGGGGGGAGGGGTCTGCTAGGTTTGCTACAAGGGCCCAGTGGCTGTGCTAATTTCCAGGCAGATGCAAGTCTGTAGTAAAAATAATGGGCAGATGTGTACAGGACAGATTACTTAAGTTTATAAAGCCATCACATACTGTTACCCCCCTCCCCCAACCTCTGGCTATAAAGTACATGTAATGTTTTAATCTACTTAGGTGTTGGACCTTCCTGAGAACAAAGAGTTCATTAATTGCACTTCCATTTTGATCTGAAATGCTAATTAAAAACAGTCATTTTGTCACTGTTTACATGGCAATAAAACCACAGCTCTTATGGTTCAGCTGAGTGCCCTGATCATTACTAGCCAAAATGTTGAATGGACTCTTGGAATATTAACTCAACTAACCATTGACACCTTCTTGTGTGCTTATGTAAGATAATGTTAGAACTGTACTGTTGCTGACCTTAAAGAGACACTGTCCACCTTTTTACATCATATTATTTCTAGCTAAAAACTCACATTTTATAACTTCTTACCTTCTCTAAAATTCACTGATGTTGCTGGTTGTTTAATCTGCCTCACTGCTCATTAGAACTGAAAGGCATTGTAATCTATAGTTATACACAGCCTTGTGTTGCTTCAAATTATTCACCTAAACTTACTACATACTTCCTGAACATTAAACACGCCCTCAAACAGTGCAGCCACTCACGATACAATAGTTTCATCTATTCCCACTGCATAACGAGCAGCTAAATAATGTTGCGGGTGTTCCTGAGTCCAGGAAAGATGCAGTTGTGGTTGGTCAAGAAATATAAACAAACATATTTTGGTGTGGTAACACCAGTATGGTTGACACTCAGTTTTTTTACTTTTTAAAAGGAAAAAGGAGTCTGAATCAAGCAACCAGTTACATCAGCCATCTTTATGGAATGAGAACAATCATAAACTGTTTTTTAAACTAGGGACAATTTGAGGCCAAATGGGGTTGACAGTGTCCCTTTAAATAAAGTTTAAAAACCAAAAATTGGCAAACGGGGGGGGGGGTGTACATATTGTGATCTGTTGGAGGGTCTCTCTTAAAGTGGAACTGTCATCAGCAGGGTTTTTTAATGTCTGAAAGACCATAAAAACTAATTTGAGTGATCCATTGTGTTTATCTGTGAGTCATTGCAGTCCAGAGTTATTCATATGTAAATCAGTCTATAATTAATGGCTGGGGGCAGCCATATGTTTTAGGCTTCTGACAGGAAATGATGTCACCAAGGATCTTGACCCTCCACTGACTATAGGTTAAATAGGAAATAGTCTTTTATTAAGTGTGTTTTAAGGTGTGATTACAACACTTTTTACATTTATAACAATAGTTTTGTATGTGCATTGAAACTAGTGAAATCACGCTTACATTTCAAACTGTTGGCAAAAATAATCCATCTTTAGGATTGCTTTATCCTCTAGGCTATACTACCAGCTGATCATTAAAAACTACACATCTCAAAGGCTGACTCTGTGGTGCCGACAGGTATTGGGATCCCATACTGTATCAGGATTTCTAAACCATGGCTGTGTTCATGCCAGTGCAGATTTCTGAACTGCCACAGCACTAACTTCTGTCTTATTCCTTTCCCTCTCTCACAGCCCTTTCTCTTACAGTTGCGGGTGTGAACTCAGGTTTACAAGATGCACATGTGACTACATACCTACTGGCCTGGCATTATGAGCCCAGCCTTTAAATGTGTAGTTTTTGATTAACAGCTGGCAGTACAACCTAGAGGTTAAAGCAAACAGCTGCGAACAAGCTTCATTCATTCATCCAGCAGAATGGGGTTTGATTCCAACATGCTCTACTTGTATATTGTGTGACCAGAGTAAGTCACTTAACCTCCCTGTGCTCGTAAAACACACCCAGAAACAAGCTGTAGCTGTGTGCCTTTCCTGGACAAATACAGTAAAAACAATCTCAGCATGTGTTATGATTCTTAAAATATTATACTCTTTCTATCCAGATTTGACTTGAAAAGAAAACAAATTGGACACCAATAATTGTTTATTAATTGCAAAAATACATGGTTGGACAACATTGTTTAAAAAAACCCAATCTGAACTGCATTATTAAAATAAAGAATAATATTTGGGTGTGTGTAACCAAAATGTTACACACACCCGAGGTCTGGGATGCTACATTAACCCCGTTGGTAAAGTCCAAGTGATTTATAAAAGCATCCCACACTGAGGGTGTGTGCAAAATTCTGGTTTTTACCCACACCCACATATTATTTTATTTAATTAAATGGCGATAATTGTTTTTCACTTTTAACACAGTTCAGTTAGTTAAGTACTTCTGTCAGAGATACACACCACAGCCACACACACACACACACACACACACACACACACACACACACACACACACACACCAACCACACCACAGCCACACACCTCACCAAAAACACACACACACACACACACACACACACACACACACACACACACACACACACAGCCTGTCTCTCCCTTTGTTTTTCCTTTTTTTTTTTACATTACAGAGGGAATGGCATTCTGGAAAGTTGTGGTCCATCGGCATAACTACGGAGTGTAAGACACGCTTGAAAGGTATGGGCAGCAGGATCAACCAGACTGACTTTTTTCCTTTATGGTAGAAAATCCCATTCCATACAAAGTATTTCAGTAAGAAGCTGTTATACGTTTAACTTCATCAAAAGAAGTAACATACTCTTAATAATGCATTTCAGATTATGCATGTTTTAACTGTGTTGTCCATCTATGTGTTTTTGCAATTAATGAACAAGTAATGGTGTCCTGTTTTTTTTCTTTTCAAGTCAAATCTGGATAGAAAGAGCACAATATTTTCAGAATCATAACACATGCCAAGATTGTTTTTACTGTCTTTGTCCAGGAAAGGCACACAGCCACAGTTTGTTCCCGGGTGTTTTTTGGGAGGTTAAGTGACTTGCTCTGGTCACACAATATACAAGTAGAGCATGATGGAACCAAAACTCATTCTGCTGGATGAACAAAATTTGTTCATAGCTATTTGCTTTAACCTCTAGGCTGTACTGCCAGCTGATAATCAAAAACTTCACATTTCAAGTCTGGCCCCAAGATGCCAGGTCAGTAGGTGCATCTATTAGACCCGAGTTCACACCCAAAATTATAAGAGAAAAAGCTGTAAGAGAGGGATTGGAAAAATACAAGTTGTTGCTGTGGCAGCCCCAGAAATGTTTACTTACATGAACACAGACAGGGTTTAAAAATCCTGATATGGGGCCCTAATACCTGTCGGCACCACAGAACCAGCCTTCCGATGCGTAGTTTTTGATGATCAGCCTGCAGTGTAGCTTAGAAGGTAAAGCAACCCTAAAGATGGGTTGTTTTTACTAAAAGTTTGAAATGTAAAGGTGATAACTCACTAATTTCAATGCACATACAAAACAATTATTATAATTGTAGAAAGTGTTGTAATAACAACTCCTTAAAACACACTTCGATGATTTCCTATTTAACCTACAGTCCATGGAGGGCCAAGATGCTGTGACATCATTTCCTGTCAGAAGCCTAAAACATAAGGCTGCCCCAGCCCTTAATTACAGGCTGACTTACATATGAATAACTCTGGACTGCACTCTGGACTGCAAAGAATCACACATAAAAAACACAATGGCACCCTCAAATTAGTTGTTTATGTTCTTTCAGACATTAAGAAACCCTGCTGATGACAGTTCCCCTTTAAGCTGTGCATTTTCTACTGTTTTCTTAGCACTGTTTTGCCGGCCATTTACAGCTGCTCCACCACGTGGCGCTGTTACTTGTGCTGCGGGAGTAGTCAGAGAGTTTGTCTCTTCTGCTCCCAGCCTCTATGCTGCCAATCACAACCTGAAGCCCCTTTCTTCTTCTTCCTTCCCTAGCAAGTATCCTGAACTTATTTATCATATGTTTAGCAGTCCCTCTGCTTATTAGGCCAGCACTGATGGAAGGTGGAAAGCCGAAGCACGAGGCTGCGCTCATCTATGGAGCGACTCTGTCAGCACTTCACTTTCACTTTTTATATGGGGCGGGGGGATTTACATGTACATGTCCTCAACTAGGCCTCCATCTACCAGAATGGGCAGGAAATACCAGCATGACAGAGCTGCAAACTGGCACTGAAAGTGGGGACTTTCTACAGCCAGGTTGTGGATTCCAGCCTCAGCAGCAGGTACAGGCCCTGGCCTTCAGGCACATTTAAGCTCTCACTGGGAACTAGGCCACTACAACAAACAGTCTTTGGTGGGGGAGAGAGACACAGCTAAACAGAGGTACTGGTACGTGAGACTTGGAACTTTCATCAACACTGTAATAAAACTCTGAAGAAACACACACCACCATACAAAAGGACTCAAGTTACATCACCATCTTTATTCTCAACACTCAACGAATCAGCTTGTACGTATGACAGAAAGCTTGGCATTAACTTCAACATGTGTCAGTATGGCCTGGCCCGGTGGCACTGAAGGTCAAGGTGCTAGACTCCACACCTTGCTCCACGCTGGTGACTTAGGGGTTGGGAACGAGCCTGGGTCGTCGGGGGGTCGGCAGGGGAGGACTAGGATTGAGCGTCCGATGACAGCTTTCCTAGTCCTGGTGAGAAAGGAGGGATGCCACTGCACTCTGCTGGTCCCTGGGGACGCCCGGTGGTACTGTAGTAGCACAGGTGCCAGCGGGAGAGCACTAAGGACGTCTGCACGTCAGTGCGCTGACGTCCTTGCATGTCTGTGCTTCCAGGGGAAAATAAATGGAGGAAAAAAGCAGCACAGATCCATGGCAGCTTGATAGCCACAGTTTCACCGGCCAACGATGCCTGGAAGGCATGTGCCAGTAATGGTTCCTAGCCGACCGCGGGGGCTATGGGGAGGGCCTCCTTCACAGACAGAGATGCGTCTGCCAGCTGAGCATGAAAGCTTCGGGTTGGAGGTGGAAAAGAGGAGCAGTGGCTGGATGTAATGCAGGACTGTGACTGCAGGTGAGGATAAAATGTTAAATTAAAAAAAAATTAAAAATGTGCCAGTAGCCTACAACTAGAATGGCATCCAGACACCACTTCTGAGTGTAAGTTGAGGACAGTACAGGTATAGTACACAAACAATGAAAAAATATTAAAATCCCATGTTTTAAAAACAGACTTATGTTTTTCCCAAAACAAGTTTAAACCTGTATCCAGATTACATTACGAAGAAAACAGTGACAAACCAAACCACAAGGAAATATTTCAAGCATGATTCAAACTTTTCAACACTGCATTTGAATTTGCTTTGAACAGGAAAAGACACTTGTATGACTGGTAAGCCTCTAAAATAGGTTGCATGTGATATTTCACAATTTATATTCTTATAAACAACAAAGAAAAAATCTGAAAACAAGATGTCAAGGCAATTTTTGCTCTTGTAGAGGTATACTACATTTGGGGATCATCCTCAGGCTTGGAACTACAAATGGAGTGTTGAGCCAAGTTAACAAGCTCAAGAAAGGGAGTATATAAAGGGAAAAAAGTTCAAGCATAACTTAACAAAAGACCAGTGCACATAGAAAGGGAAGTTGTTCCATGTAGACAGAAATATTTTACATTATTCAATGCAGACAGACTGCTCAGTTCCACGCATATTTATGACTGCAGCGCTTTTGAGCTTTCATTTACATCTGCTGTTGGCACTCCCTCTAGTGACCAATAAAGGCGTACAGAAAACAAGAAAGGACACGACTCGTACTCACAAACGTCATCACTTAGATCAGGAGTCCACAATCTTTTTTGTATTCTAGACAACCACACAGACTAACAAATTCTGAAAGACAAGACCTCAAAAAAAGGACGTCTAAATGAAAGAAGTAACATTTTTTACAGTTGGCTGCCTGCTCAGCTTGGGTCAAAGTCTATGTAACACAGGTAAGTTAACTTGTCAAATGTAATTTATTCTACAAAAAAAAAAAAAAAGTAATAAGTAAAGTGACAGCCATGAGCAGTAAGAACTCTAGGTGTCAGCTTTGGCATTTCATTTTGCTAGTCTATTACTTCATTATTGAATTCTATTTACTGTTAGTTTTAACAGATTTGTGAGGTTTTGAAAAGGACTCGACAAATCAGGCACACCTGGTAAACAAAAGCCAAATTTGTAAACTAAAACCACATTATTTTTCCTACATTTAAAAATGGAAAAGTAAAATGCTATAATTTCAATGGCTGACACACTCTGGATAAGATGTTAAACTGAGGTCTCTTCTGCCTATTTCTGGACACTTGCAGCAGTAGGGGTTCACCCCAGTGGTGTAATGGACATGCGCGCGCACACACACACACACACACACACACACTCTCTCTCTGTTTGTGATGTATTTCTCCAACAGCTGCTGAAGTGTTTCTATGCATACCTTCCCTGTACAATCAGTATTTCATTACATTCTATGGGAAGCACTTTTGAGATTTGCGCTTGAAAGGTGCTGTGTAAAACCAAATTCTGCTCTACTCAGTGTACATTCCTTTATTAACGGTTCGCTTGTTTTATGGTCCTGCAATCTGTCGTTGAGGCACAGGTCAGGAAGCATAGGGAAAACCAGCAAAGCAGCTTTTGGCATATTTTCAGCCCGTTTCTTGAGGAGGTTAGCATGGTACATCTTACTTAGTAGGAGATTTCCTGTCAGGGGTCTCAATATCGTAGTCAACACTGCCAATATGTCTAAGAACCTTATAAGGCCCTTGCCACTTCACTAACAGCTTATTTTCTGTTGTGGGTAACAGTAGCAAAACCTTTTCACCTGGCTCGAAAACTTTCTTTTACCCATGGTCATAATATACCTTCTGCTGGTTTTGAGCCTCTTCCAGATTAATATGGGCAATTTCAACGTATTTCTTAGGGCACACATGTAAGATGTTATAGATTGTTTCTGAGTGGGGTTATCATACCACGATTCTTTTATCACATCTAGTGGCCCTCTTGGCTGCCTACCATGCAGCGTTTCAAATGGTGAAAACCCTGTTGATGCCTGTGGCACTTCTCCATAGGCAAAATGTAGGTAAGGCAAGTACTGATCCCAGTCTTTCACTTCCCCTTTTACAAACCTTTTTAACATGCATTTTAGGGTTTGGTTAAAACGCTCAACAAGACCATCTGTCTGAGGGCGATAGGGGAAGGTTCTTAATGGCAGTGATACCCAGCAGTCTGTACAGCTCCTTAAGTAATGCAGCACCAAAATTACTACCCTGATCAATAATAATTTCTTTAGGTATGCCCACTCTGCTGAAAATTTTGGTAAGCTCTGCTGCAACTTTTGGGGCTGTAACAGTATGCATTGGAACTGCTTTTGGGTATCGAGTAGCATAGCCGCATAGTACCAGGATAAATCTATTACCCTTTTTACTTCTGTCTAAAGGACCAACCACATTCATGGCAATCCTCTCAAAAGGCAAATCTATCAAGGGCAAGCGGCACCAAGAGCATCCTGTCTTTTCTAGTGACTGGGGTTACTTTCTGATACTCAACGCAGGAATTACAATAGGTAGCAATATCTTAATGAATTCTAGGCCAGTAAAATCCATACAGCAATCTGGCAAGGGTACAATCCCACCCTAAGTGACCAGCCATAGGGCTATCATGTGCTATGTGTAATAATTCTGTTATATACTTCTGTGGTATAATTACATTTTTTAAACATTGGTTCACCCCAGCTGCTTAAAATAACCCTGAAGAGAAACACTGTTAGCTTATTCTGACAAAAAAATCAGTTATCAATTTAGTTTCATCATTTTCATATTTTAACCTTTCATGTCCATCAGTCATTTGATGCCACAGTTTCTTCAGGCTTTGCCTTACTTTCCTGGATTTCCAGATCTTGGAGCTGTACTCAAACAAGTCTGAATCAAAATCACCGAAAGGAAAAGTGTTCCCACTGTCTGAAATATTCTTTGTCTGAGCTCTTGTCACCACAGCAGCTGAAACAGGATTTACTCCCTCTTTGATCAACTCAGTGTAACCCCCAGGAGGCGCTATCCCAAGGGGCTACTACCCATGCCTGATTGGTCACTAACAGGTTGAGGGGCCTGGATCTGATGGCGGGTGCCTCCACCAAGAGGTCGGGGTTAAGACAGTCTGGTATGACTTGGTCACAGCCCTCTGGGTCACTGCAACCCCCCTTTCTACCCACTAGTGGCCCACACAAATCAATCACAGTACCCTTACAATATACACTTACCGCCAGGCTTGAACCAATCAGCTTGCTCCGGGGACCTCCTGAAAAGTAAGATGCTGTTACACCATAATCACTGTACAGTAGTTCACTATAAAACACACAAGTTAGCCAGTATAGCTTTGCAAAACAATCAGATTTATTTAGGGGGAGAAAACAAGGACTGGGGTGATCAGGTTAATTAGCTTACCACTCTAATATATACAGTAAGTATCTATCTAGGGCACTGTGCACTGACCTAACCTATAAGTCACTGTCTCTGGGTACTCAGGCCATACAGGCTAGTCCCTCGATGCAGCTGGTTGAGGCCCTGACACAGAAACGAGTATTTGATTCCTACGAAGATTAGATAGAGCCAGCAGGCTCAGTTAGTGTAGCCGGTAAAGTAACCAGAAGATCTTGCCTTCACTAGGAGCAATTGACAGGGAGCTACCCTGATTTAGTACTCATGACTCCAGTAGAAAGAGCGCTCTCACACCATTCGCAGGATCGAGCCTGAAACTCAAACACTTCTCCACACATTTATATGAAAGGCACAGGGGTACCATACCAGGCAGCTGCTGAATACTTCCCGATCGCTTTCACTGCAACCACCGGGCCAAAAATGATGCAGCTTCACTTGTCCTGACAGACCGAGCGCGATTGAAGCAGATTCTCCAGTCCTCTACAGGGTAAGCCTGGTAGGTAGCTGTGCTTTTGCACAGCCTCCTCTGACCGCTGCCTAGCAGATTTAGTCTGACACTTGCTGGCGTTTGAAACAGTCGACTTCTGGCCTTCCACACGCGCTTCCCGCATAAAGCCTTTTCCTGGCGCAGGAGCCAGCGCTCCTTCCTCGATCACAGCCATAGCGTCTCTGCCCTTTGGCAGGGAAACTCAGTCTGGGTGCCACCCGATCCCACTGGTGGGCTGCAGATGTCAGTCACTTAATTAGGTCCCCACTGGTGCAAAATGGCGCCGCAGTCCAGAACTTCATTTCCCAGAATTACTAGCTGTATCCCCTATGGCCAGCCGGCTCCAACGAGAGTCCTGATTCTGGTTGGCTCAAGCGGTCTCCATTTCAATCACCCCTGTTACCCCATTGGCCCAGCTCAGCAGTTCTGGTCCAAAATGGAGGGGCCAAGTACACAAAGTCCCAGCTGCAATGAAAACAGGTTAGACAAACTGTAATTTCACTAATACTTTAAATGATTATAGCCAAACAGTTACATCTATCAGAAGGGCTCCCTTTGCGCTTACAGCGACTACAAATTGGAGTGATTTCACTGCAGCTCAGGCGGGATTTGAGCAGGGAAACACAGTCCCCCTAACACAGTCACTGGAGCCTGCAAGCAGGCAGCCGTTAAAGAGACAGTACGCAGAGGCTCTAAAAGCACTCGCTGCAGTGCCATTTAAAAACGTCTTAAATGCCGAACACCATCCAGACTTGGAGCGCCCAGCAAGCTCCTGGAAGACTTTTGGGAACCCCCCATTTGTAAGGGGGTTACACCAGTAAAGCCTGGAAACTCATTTTCAATAATCACAGGTACAGGTAACACAGGTACTACCCCCCACTTTCATTTGGTGCGACATACCCTTAATGGTCAGAGTCACTTGGGGTAGTGGGACAGTACTGAGTGTCCCTGTGGATGCAGATGACCCCAGTTCCTGGTCCCACTGCACAGTGGTTTCCCAGCACTTCAACCTGCACTAGGGTATGTCTGCTTCCCGTATCAGTGAGTCCCTTCACAGTCTTATTCCCCACCTTCACATCTGTTAAGTACTTGCCCCAATTTGCCAAGAACAAATCCGCTCTAGTGCCACTCTCCTTACTATGACAGTTTCTTGCAATATGGCCGGGCTTATTACAGTTATAGCAGATATGGTCTTTGGGCACAGATTTGTTACCCCACCAGAGTTCTTATCAGGCTTGGAGTTTAAATGGAAAAAAAAAGTGTGTCTTACCAGTGCTTGGCTGTTACCTCACTGCAGTGGCGTCTGTCTGGCTATTTGGTAGTCCTCAGCCAAAGAAACAGCCTTTTCCTCATTCTCTGGTTGGTATTCCTTTACCCATAAGCTGCACAGCTGCAGGTACGATGTTGATGAATTGCCCATGGCAAATGTATCGCTGATCTGTGGGACTTTGTGCTCTCTGGTTGGATCCATTTTAACAGGAGTTTTGAGTCGGGTGAAAGCTTCTCGAGGACTGTCGACAGAGCTGCACTTCAGAGACTGAAATCTCTGCCTGTAGGTCTCTCCAAAGATATCATACCTTTTCAGGATTTCACTTTTCACCAGGTCATAGTTTTCTTACTGTGCAGTGTCCATACTGCTGTAGGCAAGTTGGACTTTCCCTGTCAGGTAGGGTACCAGTCTGATTGTCCATTGCTGCTTTGGCCACTGGCAGGCTGTGGCAACTCTTACAATGGTTGTCAGGTATGCCTCAATATCATCTGGGGGACACAGCTTAGTAAGTTTAATAGCTTTTAAGTTGCTTGCATTTTGTTGCTCATTTCGATCTGTGCCGGATCCTCTGCCTCTGATACCTTGCAAGGCATCCAGCCATCGCTGCTCCTGTCGCTGCATCTCTTCTCCTGCAAGTGTCGCTGTAGCCCTTTTTCTCTCTCTGCCTCTCAGTCTCTTTTTGTTGTATAGCCCACCATTTGACAAAGTCCATCAGGTTTTCAGGTTCTGTCACTGCTTGATCTTTTTCCATAACCTGTGCTGGCAGTACAATCTCAGACTGGACTTCTATCGCTGTTAGTTTGGCTGCCATTCTTCTGGTAACACTCCTGGACTTGCTGCTGCAGAATCCATACCTTTCTCTGTGCTTCCCTGGTACTAGGTCCTGTACCCACACACAAATCTCCTGTGTTAGGATTTGCACGGCGTAAATCCCACTTTCAAACCAACTGTCTTCAAGGCACAGGTCAGGAAACAGAGAAGACCAGGAGCAATTGTAGAATTCACCAAATTTTTTTTTATTTACAGTAGCAGTAACATAAAAAAAATTAACTGGTTCAGAATAACTACATACAGAAAAGAAAAACAGTAGTTTTATTTCAGTCTATGTACCTTTTTCCTGGAGCCAAGCTGCAATTGAAAGATTAGCTCTTTCAATTGCAGTTTAGCTCCCTTATTAAGTCCTTCCACTCCCATTCTTAGCAAACATCCTGTCCTTGTACATATTCCGTTCTTGAAAGTTTCAGGAGTAGCTAGAACACAGTGTGTTTCTTGAGGGTCCCTTTTTGCAGCTTGCAAAAAAGGCTCAAAGATTTGCACTGCAGTAACCTCTAGAGTTTAAAACAGTTTTATGTAGTCATCTCAAAATATAAATATATACATTTCAACAGTAACACTATATTTTTTCCAAACACAGGGATCCCAATATCAGTTACATTTCCATACAGTGATTTGCACAAATTTTTATATTAGCTGATTTAGATATGCAAGGGAGGAAAAACAGATAGTGAGAGGCAACGAAATTGCGAGACTGTTCGGGTTAATGAAGTCCTAAGTTTCACGGAAAATTTGGTTGTGCAACCAGACAGAAAAGAGATATAAAAGGAAAGATACTTACATTTAAACACTTTCTCCATAAACAAATGGGACAGGGTCCTAGTCTACCCTGTCACACAAACACACTTTGTAAATTGTTATACTATATATCTAATGTTCACTGTGCAGAACTGGGGCAATTCACTACAGAACACTCTCTACCATTGATGGGGTAATTTTGGAACTAAAAAATCGAATGGGAACAGTGACAACATTTTTAAACCATGAATCTGAGTTTTTCTGTAAAAATTACCTTTCATAGTTTTGTAATTTAAAAAAACTAGATTGAGATGCACTACTAGTGTGGATCAATCAAAAACATCTCCATTCATGTTACAAAAAATAATTCTGGCATGTTGAGTTTTTCTCTCTCTCCCCCATCTAGAGATGCCACTGAAATTCATGTGTTTGAGAGGTGCTGTATAAAACCAAATTCTACTCTACTCAGTGTTCATTCCTTTATTGACGATTTGCTCATTTTATGGTCCTGCAACCACACTTTGTAAAGTGTAATACTGTACAGTACATCTAATGTTCACTGTGCAGAACTAGGGAAATTCACCACAGAGCACTCTCAACCCTCCCATGGGCTCATCTTGGAATTAAGAAACTGAATGGGAACAGTGAGAGTGTTATTGGTGTTTTTAATGTAAAAATTAGTTTTCATTGTTTTATTTTAAAAAACAGATGCAGTACCAGTGTGATCACTCAAAAACAAACAGCTTCGTTTAAGCAACAAAAATAATTACGGTGCGTTGTTTTTCTTCTTTCTCTCATCTAAAGATGCCACTGTGCGTTAGTAAGGCAAATATTAATTTCTACCAGGATTTCCTTTTTCAATTTGGTTCGATGCAGAGAGGAGCGCACCAGCAAGTAAACAATGCTGTTACCACACTGTTGTTTTAATTTAAAACAAAATAAAAGGTTACCTCCCCAACACTAGTACTGCACTAGATATGTATGCAGTGTTAGAGGACCTGTCCTTTAGATGAGATACTGAACAGACAGAGGTCCCTTCAGTTCATCCTGTGTGGCTGTAAAGGAGGACAGTTTTTATTTATTGCCTGTTTTCAAGGACAGCAAGTGGGCAACAGATAATTTCCAGGTGTGTCCTAGGGAAAGGGCACAGAGGAATCTCAGCACTGGGGATGGGATCCAGGAACCAGGGAGACACGGTGAGGACTGCAACAAATAATCTTCTCCTTTGCCACAGAAGTCTAGTCACCAAGACCCAGAAAATCAGAATGGCAGACTCTGCCAAGACTGAAAGATCTGGTGGCCAAGGGTCTGGAGACGCTGCAGGAGGCTTGTACTGCAGAGGACAGGTGCAGTTTGGTAAAGGAAGTGTTTGAAACAGCTAGGGAGGTCTGTATCCCGAACGGGTGGGGAGAGACCAAAAGCGTTTGTCCCCCAGGTCAACAGGAACCTAAGATAACTCATCCTTCATAAAAGATGGCATTTAATTGCTGCAAAGAGACAGGTGGTCTCCATACAAGCAAGAGGTACAGAACTCCACTAAGGGACTGCGAAACTAGAATTAAGGAAGCCAAAGATGGTCTGGAAACAAGGATAGCAGTACTCTATGCTAGTAGCCCCACACCTGAAGCGGTCTGTAAAGCCCTTCAAAATGAATTTCATCTGCTGCAACATCTGTTTATAAACCAGAAACTGCTCTTAAATGCAATAAAAAAACGAACAAAGCAATGTTCCTCTTGTCCCTTAAAAATGCAATAAATCCTGCAATTGCTGGGACATTCCCGCAGATCACTACCATTCTAGGTGAGCGGTTGGACTACGTCACAAAGCTCAAGTACCTGGGGGTCTGGTTAGACCATAGACTTAGAAGAACTGGCAAAGAAACTTAGACAAAGACATGGTCTGTTCTTTAAGATTAATAATCTCCTCACAAGAGACGCTAAACTGAAACTGGTTCAAACTACTTTTCTTTCCCTATTGGATTACACAGACTTTCTATATAGTCAGGAACCTGCAGGTACCCTAGCCAAACTCGATACGCTTTATCACAGAGCCATAAGATTTATCACGGATCTTCCTTACTCAACCCACCACTGTGCATAGTACATGGCAGTGGGATGGTCATCCCTTGCTTACAGACGGCAAAAAAATGATGCAGTTTGGACATACAAAGCTATCTCAAATAAACTGCCCCAGTATATCTCTGTCTGTTTACCTTTGTGCACTCTGGGGAAGTATGCCCTGAGAAGCACCTCATATATCTACCTTTATGTTTACAAAGCAAAATCTCGCATTGGCAGAGCAGCCATCAGCTTTGTGCTCCCTCAACTGTGGAACAACTTGCAAAAAAACTTTGAAACTAAGTCACCCCATCGGCCTAGCAACTTTTAAATCTCCATATCTACATCATAATAAGCAATGGCGTCTCTACACCAGGGCCGGCCAGGGCATGTGCCCTGTTAAAAAAAAATGCTGTGCCCCAGCTGGTGTCCCATATGATGCAGAGCTTCCTCCATACTGGTGCCCCATATGGTGCAGAGCTTCCATTAGTAACAATATATCAATGCCCTGGCTGCCATCTATTGTGCCCCAGTGACCATTTGTGACTACAGCCGCAACTGATAATAAGGAGTCCTGTGCTTGTCTACCCTAAATAGTGACTCCTGTAAGTCCAAGCACACTCTAATTACTGCTGTTAAAAGACTGATCACATCTATAATCGACTTTTCCCTCTCCCCTTTCTCTACCCCCTTATCTGTCCCTTCCACATTCCTTTGATCCTGGTTCCAACTCTAAATTCTCCATACTGTATCACTATATATCTTTTTATATTAGGTTTTATTTGTGTTCAGTGCACCTGATATGTATATTTATTTACTTTTATGAAAAATTGTGTCCTACCCAAAACTAGCTATATCTTCTGTTCCAAACATATACTACTGTCAATGCTACCTGCTGATACTTTGTATATACTGTATTATTTTATCTCACTTTATTTGTATTACTACTATTTTCTTGTGTGTTGCATCCCATGTATATTGTCCCTTGTTAACAAACCCAGGTCCACCTCGAAAATGAGCTTGCTCGACGGTGATCGCCTGGTTAAATAAAGACTTTGACTGATTTATTGATTGAGAAGAGAACACTGAAGCCATCTTCCAGTACATTAATAGGAAGAGAAAGGTGAGGAAATGGATTGGGCCCTAGGCTGAAAACCAGGGAACTGAAGGAACCTGAACATGAGACTGGATTAGTGACCAAGATGCTGAATAAATATGTGCTTCACTGTTCACCAAAGGATCGCGTGCAGAGAGGGTGTTCTTTCGGATGACCCATGACATCAGCGATAATCCTAACAGCCCCATACATGTATAATACATGTATATATGCAATCAAAGACACCAAAAACATATTCAGATGGCTCCCTCCCATGACATCACTTATCCCTGTGTAAAGTGTCTGTAGCCCCAGTCCCAACCACGTGTCATCAAAGTGCCATTTTTTAGGGCCATGGCTGCAGCACTCAGCAGCCACTTGGTAAGTTCTTAATTACGGAATAAAAAAAAAAAAGTCATACTGGGCTAAATAAGCTCCATAGGCAGGCAGCTCCTTGGTGCAAGTTGCCTGCCCAAAGTGTTAGATCATGTCAGCTGCTCTTTAAGCAATACTATTTGACTATCCTACCCGAGAATGGAAGGGGGGGGCCTCAGATTAATGATGTGATTCTCCTCCTCCCACCATCCCAGTAACAGATTTGTACAGGATGGGAGACAGTGGACGCCATCGACATTCCCCTGAGGTGGAGCTAGAAGGCACCATCAAATGTAAAATTATGTTCCAAAATGAACTCTAAAAGCCTCCAAGAGGAAGTCAGATGACATGTCCATGTCATAGCTGATATGTTCAAAAAATCCTTAAATGTATTCAAACCCAGACTGTGCACTGTATTCGAGGAGATGACGTTTACAGTCACCAACCTGTAACTTTCACACCTTCTTAAACAGGTCCACTGTGTCTCAGAGATAGGACAGCACCATTAGACTAAGTTCTTTAAAAAGAAATCAATGTGTCTCAAGAACTTTTCAATTACAAAACCTATCCCTCAGACGGCAGAGTCACCAGGACTACTGATCAGGGATGTGTGTGTTTTTGGTACTATAACAATTTTGGAATGACTGGATGATTGGTACACAAAAGATTGTCCTTTTCAGTGGTAATATCTTCCACAGGGCCGTTGCCAGAATTTTTCCACTGGGAGTTCTTTTTGAGTCTGTGACTTTTCCAAAAAAGTTGAGGGTCTGGGGGCTGCCATGCCCCCAGAAACCCAGGGGTACTATATGCTCTGTGATGCATTTTACGGCTTATTTTGAAGCAAAATAACTTGTATGTTAGCTCTCCTTCACCACTTGCTCTACAATTATGAGGTGCCTGGTTGCATGGTGTATACATACATGTATTATATAAATAGTCTGCAGCTGTCACCTGCTGGCTTGACATGCCATGAATGTCAGAATTTTGCTAAACTAACATACAGAACAGAAGTATGTATTCACCATGCCAGCCAGGTAATAGGGGACTGGGTGCTGCTAGGCCCTCACCAGAATTTTTACAAGGTGTGTTCTTTCTTTTCTAGAAAGTAACTTTAAAAAAAAAGCTGGGGTGGCCCTTAGAAGCCCAGGGATTCTAGATGCTCTGTGTTGCGTTTTCTGGCTTATTATGAAGCGAAATAACTTGCACCTGAACTCTCCCCACCTCCTTACTCCAAACTGATACATGTGGCTACAGGGTGAAAACATTCATTCTGTACATGAGGTTAGGAAAATGCCTATAGAGTACGGACGAAACTCAGTTGCTTACAGATGCCACACGTTACTTTGTTCTTTGGTAATTATGTGACACAAACATATCTGATAATTATGTAATCTGAAATCTCACTCTGCAGCAATCTCTATTCCAATGAACTCCTAATTCTTAATTGTTGTCAATGACAACAATTAAAATATGAGACATAAGCTTCTTCATTACCCCTACTTTTACAATGCTGGTCTGACATATGGTAGAAAAAATTCCACACAGATAAACATCATTGGTTCAATGTCTGAAAACTGAACCAATCTGAATACGTGTCTGGGTGGAATGGAGGTGAACACTGGGATATTGTGGTGACTTGCTCAATGTAACACGGTATTTGATTCTAGATCATGTAATCGTCTATCCCCGTTTCACAAGCTGATGTACTTTCCAAAATTAAACAGAACCACACTGCCTTCTTGTATGTTTAATCAACAAGCAGCGAGCCACTGTGCTAGCTAGGAAGCAAGAGCTGGTAAAGTCAAAGGAGAGGACGTACATGTTATAACTGACCTAGATAACAAAAAAACCTGTACTCTGGACAAGATTACTTCTGCATCCCAGCTAGGAGCAAAAAGTACACCTGCAGATCCCAGCTAGAGGTGAAAGTAGTACACCTATTTTTTATTTAACTAAGAAGTCATTAAATGAAAATAAATGGTAAAATATTGTTTGCACACAATAATACTGGCCAGGAAAAAAACATTTTTCTGCACAGAGTTGGACTGAGTTACGAACATCCGAAATTTGCCAGTAGATAAAGGCCTAGAGGTCTATCAAGTCTGCTTGAATGTGCAGTTAGCACCCGTTATTCTGCAGCTGCCCCTCCCTTCCACCCTTCCCCTTCATTAACCCTCCCCCTTGTCCTGTCCCATCCTCGTTTGAAGCAGTCCACTGTTCTACTGCATACCACTTCAGGAGGTAACGCATTCCACCCAGCCACCACCCTCTCTGTAAAAAAGTGTCTCCTCATCTCCCTCCTGAACCTTCCTCGCTCCAGTCTTATATCATGGCCCCTGGTGTCCCTCCCCTCCCTTACTTTGAACAGCCCCTCTGTACTTGTCTTGTTTATTCCTTTCATGTATTTAAAGTTTTCAATCATGTCACCCCTGTCTCTCCTCTCCTCCAGTGAGTACATGTTCAACTCCTTCAACCTCCTCTCATCATAAGTCCCCAGCTCCTTGATCATCTTTGTCGCCTGCACTGCACCCTCCAATAACTTAATGTCCTCTTCAGATACAGACGCCAGTACTGCACGCAGTACTCCAGGTGTGGTCTAACTAATGACCCATACAGTGGCAGAATCACCTCCCTCCTCGAGGATATACCTTGCAACACAACCCAGCATTTTGTTGGCCTTTGCAGCTGCCTTCCTACATTGTGCTGAGTTGTTCATTGACCCCGTAATGAGCACACCCAGATTCTTCTCCTCCTATGTCTGGGCTAGCTGCACTCCCCCTAGCTGGTAACTCCTCCTTGGGTTCTTCATCCCAAAATGCAGCACCTTGCACTTTTTGGCATTAAAGCCCAGTTGCCAGGTGTCTGACCAGGTTTCAAGCTTTGCCAGATCATCCTGCAACCCCTGCCATCCCCCTAGGTCTTCCACCACCACGCCTACCTTGGTATCATCAGCAAACAGACTGATCTTGCTCTTGATGTTCCATGATATGTCTGCAATGAATATCCCAAACAACACTGGTCCCAACACCGAGCCCTGTGGAACACTACTTGTCACTGCCCTTGGGTGTGAGAGCTCCCCACCCACCGCCACCCTCTGTTGCCTTCCCTGTAGCCAGTTTCCTACCCATCTCACCAGCTTTGCACCCACCCCTGTGCCTACTAACTTCCTTCCCGGCCTTCCATGTGGCACTGAGTCGAATGCCTTACTGAAGTCCAGATACAGGACATCCACTGCATGGCCCCTGTCCAGTTGCCTAGTTACCCAGTCATAGAACTCCATCAGGTTGGTTTGGCAGGATCTGCCACGTATGAAGCCACGCTGTCTGCTGACCTGTAGTCCTTCGGCCTCTAGGAGGGCCACCAGCCTCTCCTTCAGGATAGTCTCCATTAGCTTACCCACGATGTATGTGAGGCTCACTGGTCTGTAGTTTCCGGTCTACCTTGGGCTACTCTTGTGGAGGGGCACCACATGAGCCATCCTCCAGTCCTGAGGTACACACCCCAAATGTAGTGAGGCATTAAATAGGTCTGCTAAAGGTCCTGCAAGGACCTCTGCCATCTCCTTCAGTACCCTGGGTGGATGCCATCTGGGCCTGGCGCTTGTCCACCCTCAGTGCCTTCAAACCCTCTCGAACTCTGCTCTCCATGATTTCCCATCTGTCACCACTTCCCACCTGCTTCTGACATTTCTCCCACCTTGGGTGTCACCCCCTCTCTCTTTAGTAAATACTGAGCAGTATACTCATTTAGTGCTTCCACGCATCGCACTCTGCTTCCACCCAACCCCCTTCCTAATCCTTACTATGTGGTCCTTACAGCTACTTTTCTCCTGATGTACTTAAATAAGTCCTTCTCCCCTTCTTAATGCCTTGTGCCAGCCTGAGTTCTGTAGATGCTTTGGCTCCCTTACTGCCCTTGTCACCTCCTTCGATTCTGTCAAGCACTCCTCCCTGTCCTCCCCCTCCTGTTTTCCTGTACTTCCAAAGGCAGCTCTTTCCTCCTTACCTTTCCATGACCTCCTTGCTCAACCAGATCGGTTTCTTAGCCCTAGCCTTCTTGCTCTGGGCTTTGCAGCAGGTTTTGGTTGCCTCCACTATCCTCAGCTTTATGAGCTCCGACCTCTGGTTAGTGTCCATACTAGATTGGGCCAGGTACCCTTTTACCACTTCCCCCATCCTCCCAAAGTCGGCCCTCCTGAAGTCGAGCACTATTGTGCCAGATTCCACTCCTTCCTTGCTCATATCCAATGTGAGCCATACTAAGTGGTGGTCACTCCCTGACAGCGGTTCCTCCACTGTAAGTTCTCTCACAAAGTCCCCATTTGCCAGCACAAGGTCAAGGGTATTCCCTAACCTGGTTGGTTCACTGACCATTTGCAGCAGGAAGCTGTCCTGGAAGGCATCCAGCAGTACCTGCCCTTCTGTTCCTGGTTGTTGGGGTGCTCCAGTCCACTCCTGGCATGTTGAAGTCCCCACAATCACCACACTACCTTTTGCAGGTCCTCCTGATCTGTCCCCTAGTTCCCTGCCTAACTCCTCCATCTGAGATGGTGGCCTGTACACCACTCCCATTCTAAGAATCCTATTCTTGGAATCCTGGATTTGCATCCAAAGTGACTCTGTACTACTCTCCTCCCCTTCCTCCCTTACACACTTCAGTCCTTCCTTCACATATAGTGCCACCCCTCCTTTCCCAATCACCCTGTCCCTACGAAATAACCTGTACCCTGGTACAGACAGGTCCCAGTCATTGTATTGGGTGGCCCATGTTTCCGGATGGCTGCAATGTCCACCTCTCCTCTGCCATGAGAACCTGTAACTCTGCAGTTTTCTCCCAAGGCTCCTAGCATTAAGGGTAACCACCTTCCATCCTCCCCCATCCTGCCCTCCTTTCCTAGCATCACCAACAGTACTTGCCTATTTGTCCTTGTCACTGTTATGGGGGTAAGCTCATATGATTTCCCAACCTGTGGTCTCTGCATATCTCAGTCCCCATCTGCCACCCCCACTCCTAGTTTAAATTCCCAACTTCCTCTATGTACTCCTCCATCCTCTGTTTCAACACTTTCTTTCCTCCTCACTCAAGTGTAGTCTGTCCTTGGCATAGAGACTACTGTCCTCCCAGGTCCCTCCCCACCCCCACCCCCAACAGCCCATACCCTTTAGCACAACACCAGGTTCTTAGCCATCCGTTAAATTCCTCTATTCTCAGCTTCCTTGTTGTGCTTGCCTTTGGCACCGGAAGTATCTCTGAAAAAGTTACTGATCTTCCTGCTCCCTCACATAATTGTGCTAGTTCCTCAAACCTCCTCTGATTCTGTTCTGATTAAAAATAATAATAATACAATATAGTATAATAAACATACATATATTTGTTTATATATTATTTGTATATATTTATAAATATATATAATATATAAATATAATAAAAATAATTTCAACTGTAGTTGTCTTAGAACTGGAAACAAAGGTACATATTCTCTTCTTCTCTGCATTGTGACTCTCGCATAATCGTTGTCGAAATAAAGTCTCTGTTCGCCCATAAATATTTTCCCCTTTGTCCACGCTTTCTGGAGTATTTTTTCTTTGGTGTGGTAACTCAGAAATCGCACAATTATAGAACGCGGGCATACCTTCGGGTCCGCTGGTTTAGGGCCGAGTGCCCTGTGAGCTCTCTCTATTTCCACAGAGAAATCCTGTTCAAGGCATAGTTCCTCTCTTAAATTCTCTAAATAGCCCCTTATGTCTCTGCCCTCACTGTTCTCCTTCTCTGGTATTCCATAAATTTGTATGTTCTGGCATCTCTGTCTGTTCTTTGCATCTTCCTGCCTCTCCCCCAGTGCTTAAGTTATATCCAGCAGCTGGGTTAAAGTTCGAATTTGCGTGATCTCTGCGGCCTGATCAGAGTGGTTTTGTTCTATCAACTTTACTTGGTTCTGTAGATTTAATACATCTGTATGAATGAGATCATGTTCAATCGATCTATTTTACCAGGCGAAACATCACTGATGAAAAACTCATTTACACGATGGACCTGGGGCACTATACAGATTACATATAATATAGAATAATACGGTATTTCATAGGACAACAGAACATGAGTTGTAACAGGTTAACAGGAAGGAACATAGTATACAAAAACAGTAAGGCAGGTAATACAATAAGAATTGATATATATGTACAATAAATTCAAAATATAAGTACAGCAGTTGGTAAGCCAAATTCCCTGATCTATACAGTAAGGGCAAAAGGACAAGGCAACAAATGCCGTGATGTATGCAGTAAGGGCAAAAGTACAAGGCAGTAAATAAATGTTCTAAGCGAAAGTTCTGAAAGTCCTTTTTTATATGTTGTAGTTCTGTTATTATTCTGTCCAGTTTATCATTAAAGACGAGGTCTTTGTTTTTTTGTTTTCTGCATTCAGATTTCTTTCCCGATGATACTGTCTGAGGCTAGCCTGCGATAATTCTGAGGTCTCAGAGTCCAATTTTTCAGCTCCCGATTGCTCTTCTTCGATCGGTAATACTTCATATCTGTTCATGGTTCCCTTTTGTGTATTTGTTGCCGTTTGTAAGAATTTCTCCATCTACTAAGCTTTTTAGCTGAATTTTGGCTTTTTTTAGTGATTTTGGGGGGAGGTCTGAGCGGAGCTCTGATCTTAGGTTGCCATTAGTTCCAGAGCTGCACCGGAAGTTCCTTTAGGCCAATTTTGATAATATGCTACAATGATCTGATGCCAACTCGCTCAGATGTAACACCAAAAAAAAAAAAAAAACAGTTGTTATGGCATATGGCTGTGCTCAGAAACTGGCCGACCTGCCCCAAATGCACTAGATGGCTCCAAAATCGAGGCTGTTGATTCCTGTAATAATACTTGGGAGTGTGGCTGGACCCTAAACTGGACTTCTCCTGCCACCTTGATGCTATCCACAGCAAGTTGCATCCTAAATTAGGCATGCTGTATAGGCACCAGGACAGCCTCTCGATCCCCATCAGAAAGGAAATCATCTCCAAGCCCATCCTCCTGTCTTTTGACTATGCTGACATAGTATACAGCTTGGCACCCCCCCTTATCAGTCAACCCTTGCCAAGTTAAACCCTCTTTTCCATGCCTTCTGTCATTTTGCCACTCACCTCCCTTATCACACTCATCACTGCTCACTCTATCCTCCTCTTTTCTGTCTCTTCTCTGTCTGGCTGCGCAGCCAGATTTTCTCCAACTTTGACCAGACCTCCTTCCTAGTGACACTGGCTGATACACAGTAGACTGGACCCTAATCAAGCATGCCCCTACACTTGATGCTGACCTAGACAGCTGTATAAATTACTTCAACTCCACCACCAACAAACCCACCCCTCTCAAACAGATGAGAGTACTGGTCCGGTGGTGCTGAGGGTTGAGGCGCTGGATGCCACACTTCGCACCACACCGGCAACCCGGGTTCGGAAGCAGACTCAGTTCACTGGTGGGTCGGCCGAGGGGAGATGGGCTTGAGCATCCCACGATAGCTCGCCTTCTCCGGGGAGGGAAGAGGTCGATGCCCACGCACTTGCCTGACTCCGAGCGGAGGCCTGGAATACTGCAAGCCCCAAATGTAGGGGATGGACGGCCACTGCACAGCGTGAATGTCGGCGCCTCGCACCATGACATCAGGGGTCGCACACTGTAGGGGAGGGAGAAAGGAAAAAAACTCCTGCCAGTTTGGGAAGACGGGCTTCCGGAGCGTGCTCTCCACGTGCCCTGCTCACCGGGCCACCTTCTCGTCCTGATGAAATGAAAGATGTTGGTGGACGGACTCATCTCGCCCCTGCTTGGCAGGGAAAAACTGAAGCTCCATGGGGAATCGAGAGGTAGGTCTGTGTGAGCCAAGGCAGAAGGATGACTCCCTGGATGACTCTGAAGGTCAGGAACGGCAGGCATTTGTGGGGCGGTAAAAGAGAAATTAAAAAAAAAAAAAAAACAGTTGAGAGTAAAAGGTCAGAATGCCAAATGGATAACCAGGGAACTAAGAGCTCTCATGAGGCTTGGGGATAAGGCCTGGTGCACATACAAATCCTCCAACCTAACTGCAGACTGGGTGAAATTCAGTGCCCTTAGGAATAAATGCAAAAGTGAACAAAAGTCAGCAAAAATAAAAAAAGAAAAGGCATTTGAGAGACCTGCAAACTACCAACCAATCTGTCCCTAAAAAATTGTGGGCAAACATCAACTCCTTCCTAAAGGGTAAAGCCTCGACAGTAGCTACTGACACAGTATCCAATGGGGCCCATTTCAGGGACCCAGCTGAATCCGCAACACAGATTAATGCATTCTTCAATAATGTCTATAACTATAGGACGCCCACAACTGGAACCTCGCCTCCTCCCCCAAAAATGGCTGAGGCATCCTTCAACAGACCACAGTTCCACCTTAAACTTGTCTCCTGGTCTGATATCCTTAAGCTATTATTGAAGGTGAATACCACAGGATCTGCAGGCTTTGACAAACCTGAGCCCAAGCTCCTAAGGGTAGCTGCCCCAGTCATAGCATCCCCTATCACCTGGCTCTTCAACAGATCCCTCCTAGAAGGAAAGGTGCCCAGCCTATGGAAAGTGGCCATGGTTACAAGATGTCTTGAGAAAGTGCTCTTCAATGCAAAAATGTTTTACTGGCTATTGCAGAGTGAGACTCCACTGGGGAGGGGTCAGCCACACTCCATGGCATTCTGCCCGACGGTAACATTTCTTTGAATTTTTATGGATCTTATTAAAGAAATCGTTCTTCAAGACAACTAGTGTGGTGCGTTTGTACTTCAGCTTAAAGACTGTTTGGGATACTGCTGGATGCTGTCTCCTGACCGTGAGCACTAAAATTAAATAAGTAAATAAATACTGTTCAGTCTTAATAACCTTAGTAGGTGTTTCTGATTTACACTCTTGGGTTACATACCATTTTAGAACTGTGTGATGTAGTTTATGTCCCTCTAAAACCCCAAATTCTATAGCAGAATATAAAATGGGCAAGGAAATCCCTATGTCCTGATTGCCCGAGACTTGGTTCTAGCCATTGTCTTCAGAGAGCACTACCAATAGCTAAAAACAAGTCCCTCCCAATTGGAGAAACTCACAAGACACACATTGATTTCACATGACACTTACTTCCTGATTTCCATCACAAACATAACTGCAACCTTTACTCATATATAAAAACCTTCAACTAGGCCCCAACAAAATTCCATTAAATTAAATAAAGTAAGTACATAATATAATGTTATTTTCACTCAAGATCCCCTCCTTACACACATACACAATCTTAACAAAATCAAGTACTATCCAGAGTTTCCATTGTTGGTGTTTCTTTGATGACCATGAGACACCCCCCTCCTATCCATACCAGTTTGCCAGAGAACTTCCTGCTCCTTACCTGGTAACAGATAAAATTAAGGCTCTGGTTCCACTTGAGGCCTGTGTGTGCATGCCAGTGGAACTCTTAAATTCATGTATTCCGTGTGTGTGTGTGTGTGTGTGTGTGTGTGTGTGTGTGTGTAAGTGTGAAGTGTGGAAACGGAGGCGGAGCATTCTACTACTGGAAAATTGTAGAGCTTTGAATTTTTCTATTCCAGGGTGGACAATCACACAATGAATTGAATGTAAAAAAAGGAAAAATTCGGCCGGGTGGCACAGAGGGCTGGGGCGCAGGTGCCTTACCTCACACCATGCCAGCAACCCAGGTTTGGGAACTGACTCAGGGCGCCAGGAGCTGGCAGGGGAAGGAGAGGACTGAGCATCCAGAGGACAGCCTCCTGGGGTGGGTTGGGTTGGGTGTGGGTAGCCTCACTCTGTCAGTGTCCCTCGGTGGAAACCAGGGGGCACTACAAGCAGCAGCGCACAAGAGGGACCAGAAAATCTTGAAAATGCATGCATGCCGTCTGGATGATGGCGCTCTGCGTCTCCCAGCCGAGATACGCCAGGCTGCATTTCCATGCCCTGGTAAAGCTGCAAGGGAGGGCTACATGCTCTCTGGACTCTCCTCCCGAGGGCCCAGGCAGGATATGGGAGAGTCCCCCGGTGAAGGGATACGTCCAGGACAACCAGGGCATCAGAGCAGCTGGATGGTGGAACGGCCAAAGGAGGCAACGGCAGGACTAGGTCGCCCGAAGGAGAGGACGACAGTGGGGCGCTTCGGAGGAGGTAAAGAAATAATGCAAATAAAACAAAAGAAAAAAGACAGATGACTGACAGGTGAAAAATATCTGCAGAGGGACTGCTTTACATAATTTAGCAACATTTTAATATATATTTTTTGTGGCTTTGAAAACTTTTACAGTGCTCATTTTTTAAAAGCTGCCTATGGACCCATTTTATATAAGCAATAAGGCACTTCAGGGACATTAATTGTTCATGTCTCCCCAACCAATATATCTGGCGTCACTAGTAAGGGGCTATTTACTGCTCACATGCACATCAGAAGTCTAACCTGTCACCTTGTGGATCTTGAGGCCTGGGTCTAAGTTTATAATCCGGATATCTTATGCCTCACAGAAACTTGGTAAAACCGGGAATACCGGACTCACTTTGCTCCCTGGCATTGTACTCCCTGATTCGTAGAGACAGAATGTCCTCTAAACGTGGCGGTGGAGCTGCTATATTTTTCAAAAGCCACCAAAATGTTGTTACTGTTTCTACCTCTGTTCTCTCTGCTGGCTGTGAATCCATGCATGTCATCCTTGCACTTGGAACTAAAAAACTTCACATCAGCTGTGTCTACAACCCCCCTACTGGTGGCATCGACGATCTGCAGAGTTTCCTTAATCACACAACTCAAACTTCCAACAGTAAAGTGGTGGTCTTGGGTGATCTGAACCTGAACTGGATGGGAGCAGCCCATGGCTCTTAACAATCTTTGGTGCTCAGCTACAACTTTCACCAGCTATTAACAGGACCTACTCGTACAGTTGTGGCCAAAAATATTGGCGCCCTCGCACTTTTTCAAATAACTCACAATTTCCTCTAAACATAAGTTGAAATTAGCAACAGTACAGTATTTGGTCTCCACAATTCTTTATTTCTCTGTTAATATTACAGAACCTTTGTTTTTGATTCAGAATTTACTATATCCGTAAATCAGAAAATGAAAATAAATGGCACTGACAAAATTATTGACACCCTAGAATTAATATTTGGTAGCACAGCCTTTGGTCAAAATAACTGCAATCAGCCGCTTCCTATAGCCATGGATGAGCTTCCTGCACCTCTCTGCTGACAGTTTGGCCCACTCTTCTTGTGCAAACTGTTCCAATTCTCCCAGATTTGAAGGGTGCCTTCTCCCAACTGCTGTTTTCAGATCTCTCCACAGGTTTTCAATGGGATTTAGATCTGGACTCATTGTTGGCCACTTCAGAACAGTCCAGCGTCTTGTCTTGAACCATTCCTGGGTGCTTTTTTGAAGTGTGTTTGGGATCATTGTCCTGCTGGATGACCCATGACCTTCGACGGAGACCCAGCTTTCTGACACTGGGTTCAACATTGTGCTCCAAAATGGCCTGGTAATCTCCAGATTTCATGATGCCATGCACATGTTCAAGGCACCCAGTGCCAGAAGCAGCACAGCAACCCCAAAACATCACTGAACCTCCTCCATGTTTGACTGTAGGGAAGGTGTTCTTTTCTTTGAAGGCTTCATTTTGTTTTCTGTAAACATAGAGATGATGTGCTTTACCAAAAAGCTCTAATTTGGTCTCATCTATCCACAGGATATTCTCCCAGAAGGATTTCGGCTTGTTCAGGTGTGTTTTGGCAAACCCCAGTTGGGCTTTCTTATGTCTCTCTCTCTCTCTCAGCAGTGGGATCTTCCTGGGCCTCCTACCATACAACCCCCTTTCATTGAGTTGGCGATGGATGGTGTGAGTTGAAACTGTCGTACCTTGTGTCTGAAGGTCAGCTTGAATCTGTTTGGCAGTTGATTGAGGTGCTTTCTCCACCAGTCGAACAATCCTGCACTGCAATCTTTGATCAAGTTTTCTCTTGCGGCCACGTCCAGGGAGGTTGGCTACAGTGCCATGGGCCTTAAACATCCTGATAACATTACGTACGGTGGAAACAGGAACATCAAGGTCTCTGGAGATTGATTTGTAGCCTTGAGATTGTCCATGCTTGGCTACAATCTTCTGTCTGACCTCCTCAGACAATTCTCTGGCTGTCTGTCTTTTCTCCATGCTCACTGCGGTACACACAGTGACACAAAACAGGAGAATGAGTCCTTTTCTCTATTCAAACTGGTTGAATGAGTGATTTTTATATTGCAGTCACCTGCAACTCACCACAGGTGAGTTCAATTCCAAAGTGAAGGAGAATCACCTGCTTGAAATCTAATTATTTCTAACTGCTTCTAAAAGGTGTCAATAATTGTGTCCGGGCCATTTAAGGATTTCTGTGTGGAATAAGCTAAGGCTTAGTAAATTTTTCTGCTTTTTGTGTTTTATTCCACTGCAAACCAAAGAAATACATATGTGGATACCAAAATATTTTTTAATTTCAACAATTTTCTGGAAGGAATGGTGCATTATTAGAAAAAACTGCAAGGGCGCCAATATTGTTGGCCACGACTGTACCTCTCCATCACTTAAATCATCAACACTCATTGGCTGGGTACTTGTGAATTGTTTGGAGCGCATATATGTATCAGATATTAGCTGATTCGTTATCTGACCACTCACCTACTTTCTGTATTTGGTCAGTAGGTGTACCTCCTTCCCCTTCTTCGCGTTTTTGTTACCTTTACTGACTTTGCCAAGATGGACGTGGATACATTTTTATGTGATGTTTCCAAAATTGACTGGACTGCTATCCATACTTCTACGGACGTTGAGGATGCTCTACAAATATTTCTAAATGAATTCCTTGCTGTTCAGCAGAAGCATGTCCCAAAGGTTACCAGGTGTGTTAGAGGTAAACCAACCAGGTGGCTCTACAAAGGCCTGCTTGCAAACTTGTATCTCAGGGATAAATGCTGGAAGCGTTACAAGCGTACTGGACTTCTCTCTGATTTCAATACTTATAGAGCTCTCACAAACTCCTGTAGAAAAATGATCAGAGCAGCAACGAGTAATTACTGCAAGAACCTTCTTATAAGTTCTGCTGGTGATGCCAAGAAATTCTGGGCACACACAAAGACTTTTCTTGGTGCTTCCCAATCTGAAATGCCAAGGGAAATGATACTGAATGGAGTTCATTGTAATAACCCTGACACAACAGCAAACTCCTTTAACAATATGTTCTCTAATCTAACACAGTATACCTCCTACTTCCCAGTGTCAACTCAATACCCTCCAACCCTTACTACTTGACCAGCTAAACACTGCCACTGATCTACCTCATGAGCTTCCCAACTCTCTGCCTTTTTATTTCAAGGCCATAACAAGACATGATGTTCTGGTACTACTAAAATCCATTTCAGACAACACTAGCATGGGCTCAGAATCCCTTGAACCACGACTCAAGCTTGCCGTTCCCCTTATAGCCTTGCCACTAGCTAAAATTTATACGATGTCTTTCTGTGGCAGCAAGGTTCCAGAAATTTGGAAAATTGCTCGAAAGAGTACAGTTACGTAAGAACTTACCGTAATAGTAGATCTTTCGAGAACCGCTCTTGCAGCAGGTTACACCATTAGGACTGAAGCTAGCAGGCGCCAGGACCCCAAAGAAATTTTCTAGCTAGCAGTATTCAGCGGGGACCGCCCCTGACGTTAGGCATCCTACAAAAGGGGGCAGTCCCCCAGAATCCCCAGTTCTCCCGCCGGAGACGCCCAGCCGCTAGATGACATCAGTAGTGGAGACTGAGGGTCCGCCATCAAAAGGTAATCAGAGCAGTGTTAGAAACACCTAATCCTAGGAGAAGGATATCGGAACAACTCTACCTCCAGAGGGGATTGTGGGAGGGAAACTACCTGCTGCAAGAGATGTTCTCGAAGATCTACTGTTACGGTAATTTCTTACGTAACTGTACTATCTTACTTCGAGAAACAGCTCTTGCAGCAGGTTATACCATTAGGACTGATTCCCAAGCAATACTGGAAATCCCTCGGAGGTGGGAGGTGGCTAGGTTGAGACTGCGAGTTGGACCGAAGCCTATGATAGAAGTCCCTGAAGGACTGCTAGACAAAAACCAGCTCTTCGCCTCGATGCAACGTCCAGGCTATAATGTCTGATAAAGGTGTGCACAGTGCTCCAAGTAGCTGCTGCACAGATGGCCGAAGTGGACACGTTCTTCATGGCCGCAAAGGAGGTAGCCACCCCCCCTTGTGGAATGACCCTTAACCGAGCCCATTAAGGGTTTGTTACGCTTCTGGTAACAGAACTTGATACAATGGATGAGCCACCTGGGCAGCGATTGTTTAGAAATGGGAGCTCCCATCATCCTGTGGGCAAAGGAGATGAAAAGCTGGTCAGATTTTCGGTGGTGTCTGGTTCTGGTCAGGTAGTATCTTAGACACCTATGCACATCTAAAGTGTGCAACAGGGCCTCTCCTCTATTAGAGTATTTAGGAAAGTACACTGGTAAGTCTATGTTCTGATTAAGGGTGAGAGCTGAGACCACCTTAGGTAGAAACTTTAGATTTGTCCATAGGGACACCCTGTCCTGGTGAAAAAACAAATAAGGTTCTTTGCACATCAAGCATGAAGTTCAGAAATTCTTCTGGCCGAAGAACTGCAACTAAAAATAACGTCTTCCATGTAAAGAGACATAGCTCGCAATCCACGGCTGGTTCAAAAGGTGACAGCGTAAGCTGCTCCAGGACAAAGGGTAAATCCCATGAAGGAATAGGATCCTTAATCAGAGGTCTAAAGTAGAGAAAACCTCTCAGGAAGGCTCGTGCTGTGTCCAACTGAGTAATGGGACGTTGGCCTATAGGTGTGTGATAGGCCGAAATGGCACAAAGGTGTACTTTAATAGAGGAGTAGACCAAGCCTGCCTGAAAGAGAGACAGGAGGTAGTTCAGGTCCGACCTTTCCGGACAGTCCATCGAGGGAAAATCCCCGTGCCTGAGCCCAGAGGCAAAATCTGCGCCATTTCATGGTGTATGTAGTGTGAGTGGCCGGTTTTCTAGCCACCGCTAGAATATCCGCTACCTCTTGCGAGACCCCGTACCGCATGATGGCAATGTCTCTAGGAGACAGGCATGCAGGTTCAGAGAGTGAAGGTCCGGATGGACCAAAGAGCCTGCCTCCTGAGACAATAAGTGAGAGCTGATTGGCAGAGGCACCGGAGGTTCTCGGGACAGCTGGTGTAGCAGAGGGAACCAAACCTGTCTGGGCCAAAATGGCACAATAAATATCGTCATCACTTGCTCTCTGCAGAGTTTCAAAAGGACCCTCTGGATCAATGAGAAGGGAGGAAACGCGTAGAGGAATCTGCCTGTCCAGGAGAGGGACAACGCGTCTCACCAGAAAACACCAGGCCCTGGATCTAGTGAGCAGAAATTGGGCAGTTTTGCTTTGTATGGGGACGCGAAAAGGTCTAACTCTGGTGTACCCCATCTGTGAAACAGATCCTCTACTACCTCCTGGAGTAGTTCCCACTCGTGGACTCTGGTCTGAGAGTGGCTCAGGCTGTCTGTGATGACGCTGTCCACTCCTGGGACATGAACCACAATGAGGTTTGCGCCGTGTTGTAATACCCAATCCCACAAACTCATGGCTTCCCTGCAAAGTGTGTAGGAATGGGTGCCTCCTTGTTTTTTGAGGTAATACATCACCGCGGTATTGTCCATTTGTAACAGAAGAGTACCCAGTGGGATCTCCAACTAGAAAGCCTGCAGGGCATAAAGAACTGCTCTCATTTCCAAGACATTTATGTGGAGATGAGCTTCCTGGGGTATCCATGAACCCTGAGGCCTGACCCCGTCAAGGTGTGCTCCCCAACCAAACCCTGAGGCGTCCATGGAGAGCGTCACAATCGGAGCCGGCGCAATGAAGGGGACCTCCACCAATAAGTTCTTTGAATCTAGCCACCATTGCCAATCCCGGATTACGGTGTTCGTGATCCGAATTGGGAGCTGCAAATGGTCTTGCTTCTGATTCCATTGAACCTGTAACATCCACTGGGTCACCCGCATGTAGAGACAGACTAGCGGGACTGTTGCAATGGCCACAGCCATATGTCCGCGCAGACAAAGGACCAGTCTGGCTGGGACAGTCTTCTTTGCCAAGATGTCCCTGATGAAGGATATGATGTGTTCCGCTCGGTCCTGGGGCAGAAAAGCTTTCCCTTGGACGGTGTCCAGAACTGTGCCTATGAACTGCAGATTCTGTGATGGAACCAGGCGTGACTTCTCCTGATTGATAATGATGCCCAACGTCTCAAACAGAGACTGAGTCAAGTGAATGGCGGACATCAGGGCCACCCGAGAGGGTGCCATGAGAAGCCAGTCATCCGGGTAGGGGAACACGGAGTGGCCTTGTCTCCTTAAAGCCGCCGCTACGACTGCCATGCACTTTGTAAACACCCGAGGTGCCGATGACAGTCCGAAAGGGAGGGCTCGGAACTGGTAATGGCGACCTAGAAATTCGAAGTGCAAGAACTTCCTGTGCGCTAAAGCAATGGGTATATGCAGGTTAGCATCCTGCATGTCCAAGGACGCTAGGAAGGCGCCCAGCTTGAGCATGGGTATCAAACCAGGAAGGGTCACCACGCGGAAGCGTTTGTAGAGGACCGAAGTGTTGAGATCGCTGAGATCCAGTATCGGATGGAGATCCCCTGTCTTTCTGGGAACCAGAAAGAAGTGGTAATAGTAACCTGCACCTCTCTGGTTCCTCGGTACGTGCTCTATAGCTTCCTTTCCTAGAAGCGCGAGCACCTCCTGCTGTATGAGCAGTGCGTGCTGACCCAAATAACGGGAGAGCAGGGGAGGTCTTGACGGTGGGTGGTCGAGGAATTCTATAAAGTGACCTCTCTTGACCATTTGAAGTACCCACCGGTCGGCGGTAATTGACTGCCACACTGAAAAGTGGCGAGCGATGCAACCCCCGACCTTTTCTGCCCATTGATCCAGAGGAGGGGCCGGGAAGGAGTCATGCTGTGGCAGCGCTGGTTCCCGCAGGCTGGGCCGGTTTGGTATACCACTGACTTCTGCCTGGGGAAGATCTGGACTGAGCTTTAAGATGGAAAGTGGCCCTCTGTTGCTGGCCAGAACATGACTGCTGTCGTTGCTGCTGACCACGAAAAACGGTTCTGGTTCCTATGAAAGGAACCAGATTTGGATCTGTACATGGCCTGCACAGACCTTACTGCCTTCCTGGCGTCCTGAAGCTTGGTGATAACCTTTTCCGAGTGTTCATCAAACACGACTTCTCTGTTGTATGGGACGTCAAGAATACTTTTCTGTACGTCCGTTATAAAACTGGAGACACGGAGCCAGGAGTGTCTCCGGAGACAGACGCCCGAAGCTGCGCCTCTGGCGGACGAGTCCGCAGAATCATATGCAGCTCGTAACACTTGGGTCCACACATCTGACCCTGTGTGGAGGAGGTTCAAGAGCTCTGCCTTCTGTTCACCATCCAGTGGCTTATCAATTAGGTCCTGACCCTGTTCCCACAGGGCATTCTGAAACTGAACCATATGAGACAGATAGTTCAGGAACCTGATGGAGCATGTAGCAGTCGCATACATGCGCCTCCCCAGGACATCCAGTTGCTTGGATTCCTGGTGGCTGCATGCTCAGATGCTGTAGTCGTTGGGACCGGTCATGAGAGGCCGTAATGACCAGGGAATCAGCCAGAGGTTGTTGCGCCAAATACTGGTTTTCTTTTGGGGCCTTGTACAGGTGGTCAGCTTTCTTCGGCACAGTGGGGGTGGAATGCAGATGCTTCCACGCAGCCTTGGTGACGTCCGCGACAGTGTCCACCAAGGGTGGCACTACCACAGGCTTAGGATCAATCTGCCAAAGGTAACGAGCAAGGTGCTGTCTCTCGGGGTCGAGATCTTCTTAATCCCATCCCATGTTCTCCTGAATGTGGCTCACAATCTCGGAAAAGAAGGGATCATCTGGAGGTGACCTGGGCAGGTCTTGTGGGTCAGGTGATGGGATGCTGAGTGGAGAAGGAGACCTGTTGGTGTTTGAAGTGTCCAGTCTAGAATCCTCCCCTGGCAGAGTGAACCATCAGCATCTGGGAGACCCTGAGGGAGATCTTGAAGGAGGCCTTCTCCGTTCTTTGGATCTTCCCCTAGGAGGTGAAGTGTGCTCCTTGGGGGTCAGTGGTTGTCCTGCTGGTCCCTGCAGTGGAGGATAGGGAGCAGGAGGTGAAGGAGTAGGAGGAGGAGGTTTAACTGGGATCACATCTTTCTTTATTGTGTCCCACCAGAAAGTGAAGAGATCTTTGACCTCTTGGATGTTCATACCAGACGACGGATCTGTTGCCGGTGTCGGGCGTCTGGTCCGAAGGCGTCTCCGGGATTGGCGAAGGCTCCTTAGAAGCCCGGCATCCTCACTGTCACCTGCCTGGTCCTCGGGCAACGTCAGGTCCTCCTCTGTGGAGTCCCAGCGACCGGTGTCCACCGGTGATGGGGGGCAGTCTTCGGCTCCGGCGAACGTGTCACCGATGTTGGGTGCTTGGCTGACATCTTTGGCTCTAATGAATGCCTGACCGATGTCTGGTGTTTGGCCAATGTCTTCGGTTCCGGCGAACATCTGACCGACTTCGGGTGTTTGGCAGTCGGGTCCATTGTCTGCTTCAGGGACGTCAGGTCCTTAGTGTTCCTAGGTGGGGGATCCGGAGGCTGGGAGACCGATCTGGAGTCTGGGTCCCGGCATCGGTCTGAGGAAGAAAACTTGAGTTGGTGATGGTCTGAAGACTTCGAAGAGGCCCGGGAGGGAGTGGAGGAAGCCGAAGGCCTGGAAGTCTTGATAGGCTGCATAGAAGCCGAAGAGCTGCCTGAAGCCTTAATCTTTACCGGAGGGGACTGAGAGCGAGCCCTGGAGGGACAGCGGTCTGAGTGCATGGAGCCTGAGCTGCTGCGCGAGTCCGAGGCCCGGTTAGGGGATCTGGACCTGGCCTTCTCCCAATGCTTGTCCCGGTGTTTCTGGGCCTTAGAGGTAGATTCACCTCTGGAGGAAGGTTCCTTATCCATACTGTGTAATTTTTCTTCCAGGAGGAACCCCTGAAGTGCCTTCTAGCAGCGGATCCTGGTGTGACTATTAAACCCCTGACAGAAGGAGCAGGCCTTGGTGTCGTGGTCCGGGCCTAAGCACCGCAGGCAGGACGAATGAGGACCCTTGAAAGGGATCTGCTTGCTGCAGGCACACTTGGAAGGATGTCCTTCTGAAGAAGGAGTTGGAGATGCCGACATTTAGTGTTGGTAAAACTGTAAAGTTCTTAGTCGTCGAGCGCTAGAGTGGGATTGTGAGGCCAATGCTGGCGAGTCAACAGCGAGAAAAGAACTGGGGATTCTGGGGGACCGCCCCCTTTTTGTAAGATGCCTGACAGGGACGGGACCGACATCGGGGGTGGTCCCAGCTGAATACTGCTAGGTAGAAGATTTCCGTGGGGTCCTGGCGCCTACGGGCTTCAGTCCTAATGGTGCAACCTGCTGCAAGAGCTGTTTCTCGAAGTTAGATCACCAGTTTTCAAGGAGGGAGACCCGAAGGATATCACAAATTACAGGCCTATTGCTATTCTCTCAGTCCTGAGTAAACTGTTGGGGAAACTTGTTGCCTCATGAACAGCTGCCTACCTACCTACCCAAGTACAACTTTCTCTCTGAAATACAGCATGGTTTCAGGAAAGGACACAGCACATCAACAGCTCTTCTCAAACTCACAACTGATATTCTTTCCAACATGAATAATAATAAAACTTTATTTTATGGCACCTTTCAAATACCAAGGCGCCTAACAGATTTAAAATTACAAATCAAACATCAAAAGCATACATTATATAAAATCAGTAGGATCATCATACCATCAGTCACCGAATGCCTGGCGCCATAAAAAAAAGTTTTCAAGGCTTGCTTAAATCCCTTCACAGTCGTGCACTCCCGTAACCGACAGGATAGAGATGAATAGATGGAGGTCTACTTACTAGTGCTGTCTTCACAGGCCTTCGATCTTGTTGATCACCCACTGCTTCTAACCATGTTGCTTAAACTCAGTTTCTCATCCCCTGTCATCGAATGGTTTAGGAGCTACCTGTTAAACAGGTCCCAGATGGTGAAATACAAATCCTCCCTATCTGGAAGTACCACTGTCAACGTTGGGGTGCCTCAGGGACCCATCCTGGGTCCACTGCTTTTTTCACTTTTCACAGACAATATTACAGGCACTTTCAAATCATGTTCGTTGATTCTATATGAAAATGATCTGGTCTTCTACTCCAGCTCCTCAACCACAGGGAGTATCAGCTCATTCTTGTCCACCGATCTCAATAACATCCAACACGGGCTGTATGACCATAAGCTGGTACTGAACACAAAAATAAGCAAAGGCCATGCTTCTAGGCTCAGTCCAAAAGCTTAAGGCTTGTACTACAGACCTGTAGAGAAGTGTTTTAGGAGGCTCACCCATAGAATGTGTAATATCCTTCAATTACTTGGGAGTCCTTCTTGACCAATCCCTTGATTTCAACGTATGCATTCAATCTGCCTGCAAAACTGTAAATTTGAGACTGGGTGTTGCATACAAGAGTAGCTATATGCTAACACCTTCTGCAAAGTTGGCAATTGCCAGAGGTATCTTGCTCCTTTCCCCTTACATATGGTGCCCCTATCTTTGTTGCAGCACATAAGACTTCCCTCCATAAATTGGATGTAACGTACAACATCATCTGTAGATATGCCTCCTCATCTCCTCGCCTTACGCACCACTGCCAACTTTACAAGGACTTAAAATGGCTCTCTCCCCCGGCTCACAGGAAATATGCTCTGGGCTCATTCGTTCATTCTGTTCTTCAACAGAATACACTCATCCTCACTTGCTACACTGTTTGTCCCCCAAAACTCCTATCATGGTCTGCAGTCAGCTGATAAATCCTTACTTCACGTGTCCAGGTGTCGTTTGTTCAAAAGTACTGTTGCTTTCCGACATACTGCCCCTCAACTCTGGAATTCTCTTCCCCCAGACCTACGGCAGACAAAGTCTCAACTTTGCTTTAAAAGTGAGCTGAGATGATGCTTATCTCTGACGGACACTTGCACTTGTTTTGACCACACTTGACTGCCCTAATCCCTGCACTTTCCTTATTTCCTACATCCTGCTATGTTTCTCTGTACTCCCTACCTATTTTACCTTACTCTTTAACCTACGCAATCTTTCTACCTCTAGCCCTGACCCAGCTTTCTTAGGTCATGCCTAACTTTGTCCCTCTGTTTTGCTTCCTTGGTACTGTGCTTGCCTTTTCTGTTTCTCTCTCTTCACTACCTCGCTTCATGATATACTCTCGTCTCCTTGAATGCTATTGCTGATATCAATATTGTATTTAATACAACCTCTCCTCTTTAACCTTGCTTTATATTTTACTGCTTTTGCCTTCTGTTACACTGTTTTTTTGCCTACTTCTGTTACCAGTCATTTATGTAATAATTGTACAGCTCTTATGTAATGTCTACCTATGTAATATTTGTTTATATGGAGCGCAACCCTCCTCTGTATGTACTTGCTCTCATGAATTGTAAACAGTTTGTATATACTTGCTTTACTCTCCTGGGTCATGCCTGAAAATAGTCAGTTTTGGCTAGTGCACTCACCCAGTTAACAAAAAATAAATAAATAAACAAGGTTTACCCCATTGTCAGTGACATTGTAAGGCACTCTGCTTTGCCTCATGCATTACAATGCCCCTGACCATGGGGTAAACGTAGTACAACCAACGCCCTGTCATGCCTTATTACTTAAACATGGACGCATTATGCCAACAATGGAAAAGCTAAGCAAAGACATATACTACATCGTATATGGTACTTCTAAAATAGTACTGTACTTTGCACCATCATGTAAATTCAGAAACACCGACCAGGAAACTACATAGCCAGGAGAGATGTAACAGTAACAGAATTAGAGCCAGTGTTTAAAAATAAGAAAATGATTTACTGTTTCAGCACAGTTCTATACTTCTACACTACGTATTAAAGATGTAACAATATTACGGGTATTTCTTGAAAGTCCCAACTACAGTTTCTTAAGTAATGTGCCACTTGCATATGAAGGATAAATAGATGTTAAGCCCATTGACTTTGTTCCAAGGGGGTCCTTTTTTATGTTTAATAAAGCTTTTTTTTAACCTTCTGCACTTGTCTAGTTCAGGTGTGCTGGCTGATGCACTAACTGACCACTCTCCCACCTTCTGTATATGCGCTTCGGCTGCACCTCCATCACTACCGCCACGTCTTGTCACTTTCACAGACTTTGCTAACCTTGACCCTGAACTATTCCTATATGTTGTTTCTATGCTTGACTGGTCAGCCATTTATGCTAGCTGGAATATTGAAGATGCCCTGTGGATTTTCCTAAATTAATTTCTGGCTGTTCAGACTAAGCATGCCCCAAAGGTTACAAGACATGTCAGTGGGAAGTACACAAGGTGGCTACTCAAAGACTTGCTTGCTAATATTCGTGTCAGAGATAAGCAATCAAAGCTGTTCAGACAGACAGGTCTACAATCAGATTTTATCACCTATAAAGCTCTGCGAAACTCTTGCAAAAAAACAACTAAGGCTAGCAAAGAGTAAATACTGTAAAGACTTCCTGACAAGCTCTGCTGGTGACCCCAGAAAATTCTAAGTGCCTCTCAATCAGTTACTCCTGATGAAATGATTTTAAATAGCACACATTTTAATGACTCCAGCACCATAGTCAATGCTTTCAACCATATGTTCTCTGTCCTGTCCCAGTATGCCTTCTCCTTCGTGCAAGCTGGATCTCACTCCCAGTCCCTACCAGTTGCCCTTGGCAAACAGTGGATCTGCTGTGCCACAAAACGGGTCACCTTTCTATTTTAAGGCTATAACTAAGATCTCAAGTCCTTAAACTACTGATGAACATCTCTGACAATACTAGCTCTGGTTCAGACTTAGCTGAACCATGGCTCCTGAAGCTTGCCACTCCTCTCATTACCTCCCCACTATCAAAAATTGACACACTCTCTCTCGCTCACAGTACAGTACCTGACCTTTGGAAGACGGCCCGCATAACACCTGTCCTCAAAAAAGGAAACCCGAAAGAAATTACACACTACAGGCCCATAGCTATCCTCTCAATGTTCAGTAAGATTCTTGAGAAGCTTGTGGTTAGCCAAGTAACTGAATACCTAACTAAGCAGAACCTTCTCTCCGAAACTCAGCATGATTTTAGAAAAGGCCATAGTACATTGACTACACTACTTAAATTTATATCAGATACACTTTCAAATATGGATGCTGGGCAACTTACAGGTGCTGTATTCATCGACCTTACTAAGGCCTTTGACCCTTTGCTTCTTGAAGCTCTTCACAAATTAAACTTCTCTCACCCAGCTGTTGACTGGTTCAGCAGTTACCTGCTGAATAGGACCCAAGCTATGAAATTTCATTCCTCCTTATCAAACAATTCTTCCAGCAATATTAGAGTTCCTCAGGGCTCTATTTTGGGTCCCCTTCTCTTCACTCTCTTTATAAACAATATTGCAGATAACCTTTTAATACTACTCCCCTCTTCTTTATGTGGATGGCCTGGTCTTTTATGCAAGTTCCACAAGTGTTGCCAGTATAAACTCATCCCTCACTGCTGACTTCAAAAATGTCCAAAACTGGCTTGGTATTCATAAACTGGTACTAAATGGGTAGAAAACAAAATCTACATTGCTAGGCTGTGCTCCAAAGCTAAGGGCCTGTTCTGTGCCCTTTATGGTATGTGACTTGGACAGGACACAAATTGAATCTGTCAAGTCCTTTAAATACCATGGTGTCCTGCTAGACCAATCACTTGATTTTAGTTCTCATATCCAAGCTACATGCAAAGCTGGCAACACTAAATTGGGAATTGCTTACAAAACTAGCTACTTACTAACGCCATCAGCCAAACTAGCTATTGCCAGAGAGATACCGCTCCCTGCCCTCACCTATGGAGATCCTATCTTTGCTGCAGCTCACAAAACTACCCTGCAGAAGTGGGACATCGCCTACAACAATATATGCCACTATGCCTCTTCGTCTCATCGACTCAAGCATCACTGTCAATTATATTGTGACTTTAACTGGCTCTCTCCCTCATCTAGCATTAAATACTCTCTGGCTCACTTATTGATTAGATTATCAGGGAATGTACTCCCTCCTTGCTTGCATAATTACTAGCTTCTGCTAACTCCTCTCATGGACTTCGTTCAGTAGACAGATCTCTCTTGTATGTAGACAGATGTCGTACATCCAGAGGTTCTAGTTCCTTCCAGATTGTTGCTCCTTAACTATGGAAGTCTCTTCCACTAGGCCTTAAGACAATTGAAGTCCCATTCTTCTTTCAAAAATGAACTACGACAGCATTTGTTTGCTGACTTATGCACTTATTTCGACCCCACTTGATATAACTTCCCGTCAGTCTCCCTTGTTCCCCGACATGCACCCTCTCCTCTATCTTCACTCCTACAACTCATCACCTTATCTTCATGCCTCCACCCTCTCTCCCCTTATCCCTTCCTATAAACCACTGGTACTAGTTTCATCTCTCCTCTCTGCTATGGCCTATTACTCTGTCTACTATTTATTTATTTTTCCCCAAACCTTTTCTCTATTATGTTTACCCTCACTTGTCTCTTTTCCATACCGACTTCTTCCTCTGTCTGTCACACTTACCAGTTGTATCATATCCCCTTACTAGTCTCTCCCAACTCCTGTTAGTAGCATGATTTCTCTTATCCCTACCTACAGCGTTTTGTTTGTTAATACCCATGGCTGCTTGTTGTTCTTCTTGAAATGCATTGCAACTCTTACTAGATTTGTTGTATTTGACCTACCATGCTTGATCGCTAGACTACTTATGTTAAGTCATTATTTTTCCTGCTAATGTTCGGACTACTCCAGTTTATTGTTTCTTACTGACCATACCTGTAACGTCCTACACTTTTGTAATGTTGTATGCTTGTCTTTTATTATACTCTCCTGGGTTGTGCCTGAAAATAGTAATTTCATGGCTAAAGCACTTACCCAGTAAACAAAAACTAACTAAATAAATGTATCTTATTCACTCTGTCTGTGTGTGTGTGTGGGGGGCTCCCATCAATGTGTTCTCATATATACTAAACTTTACTGCTCTTCCTTAGGTTCCAAGTCAGAAACAGCAAACTCGGAGGTTAACACCAAATATAAATCAATCTGAATCCAAAGTACTTATAAAGTCAGCAACACAATGAACAAAGTTCAGGGGGTCCTTTTTTATGCTCAATAAAAGGTGGACTCACTGGGAGGGGGCGGAAAAAACGAGGGAGGGCCTGGTCAGGTTAGAGGAGTGGTCAAGAAAGTGGCAATTACAATTCAATGCAAAAAACGCAAAATTATGCACATAGGGAGCAGGAACCTACGGGTAAAATACTGGCTTGGGGGGGATTAGAGGTCACAGAACAAGGAAGGGACCTGGGATCTTCATTTCAGATAACCTGAGGGTGGGGAGCCAACGCAATAAGACAATCTGGAAGGCTAGTAGAACGCTGGCATCTATAGGGAGGGGCTTCACAAGCAGGAGGAAGGAGGTGATCATGCCAATATAGAAAACTATGGTCAGACCACATCTGGAATATGGGGTCCAGTTCTGGAGGCCACACTTGCAGGGGGACAGACACAGGTTGGAAAGGGTCCAGGGAAGGGCAACCAAGATGGTTCAAGGGCTGCACAGGAGATCATAAGAGAAGAGATTAGAGAAACTAAATTTATATACACTGGAGAAGAGCAGGGAAAGGAGGATATGGTAGAAACCTTCAAATATCTAAAAAGGAATAAATAAGGTAAAGCAGGGTAGCATATTCGGGATGGGTGAAAACAAATCAACAAGGGACACGCATTCAAGCTGGGGGGGGGAGTTGGAGGAAATTTGATGGGGAAGTTCTTCACTGAGAGAGTGGTGGGTCCCTGGAATAGGCTGCCAGAGTGGGTGGCAGGGGTAGATTTAGTAAGCACATTCAAAAAGGCTTGGGACAACCACATGGGGCTAAACAGAAGCAAAAAGGGCACGTAAGGGAGGAAGTAAGATAAAAGGACAAGGTTAATTTGGCAGGCTAGATGGGCCAATGGGTCCTTTTCTGCGGCTACCTGAAGGACCTTCTTGCACCTGCTGTCTCAGTCCGCTCCCTCCGCTCCTCCTCTAGGGGCCTCCTAGCGATTCCCAGGACGAGGTTAAGAACTGCTGGTGACAGAACATTCAGTGTTGCCACTCCCGTCCTGTGGAATTCGCTGCCTCTGGATGTTAGGGAGGCCACGCCTGTGGAGGTTTTTAAGGTCCGCCTCAAGGCCTTTTTGTACAATCAGGCCTTCCCGGACTATGTTTTATAGTTTTTCTGTCTTCTTAATAAAGATAAATCTGATGTTAACTAGTCTTGGAGACTTTAAATGCAGCTAAAGTTGAGGGTAGTTGATTGTACGGCAAATTCTGTCTTAACTTGTTTACAGTATTGTATTTAATTGATTATTATTGTGATGTGCTATATTTATTGATTGATGTACGGCGCCCAGAGCCTCCAGGATGGGCGTCTTTTTAAATAAAATGTGCCATGCCAAATTTCTTTTTCTCTAAAATGCACATCTCAAGATACTGGACTCCCAGTAAATAAAGAGATTTTGAGCTACACCTATCTGTATAAAAACAACAAGTTTACATTGTAATTAAGAAGTTAATATTTTAACATAATATTGTTTTAACATATTAGATCATTACAGTAAACAAATGTATTTGTTTGTTTCTCAGACTCAATGCATCAAAATGCACGGAACAGCTCAGATAAAAATAAGACAATTATCAGAACCTTTCCTGGCGCTCGTAGAATGAATGATGCAGAAATAATTCCACTGTCTAGTGAGGACGACTGTTTATATGTAACGAACACCACTAAAAGTTACTTTACTGGACCCGTAAGCACAAAATTGATTCCAGCTGTGTACATAGCCATTATCGTAGTGGGTGTACCATCAAATGCCATCACACTGTGGATACTCTTCTGTCACATCAGATCAGTACCTACCAGGGTCTTTTATGCCAACCTGGCCATTTCAGACTTGTTGTTCTGCATCATGCTGCCTTTTAAGATAGTCTACCATCTGAATGGTAACAACTGGGTGTTTGGAGAAGCCATGTGTCGAGCAAGCACCATCATGTTTTTCGGGAACATGTACTGCTCTATTCTCCTCATCACGCTCATAAGCATCAGCCGCTACGTGGCCATTGTTCACCCCTTCATCTACAAGAGTCTACCTCAGCAGAAGTATGCAACGGCTGCGTGTGTCCTGGTTTGGCTGATTGTTTTTGTGTACATGTTACCATTTTCCTTTATAAAGCAGCAGTATTATATATATGAACTTCAGACATTTACCTGCCATGAAGTACAATTGAACACTACAGAAATGTCCAACTTCGAGTACCATTACTTCATTTCCTTGGCAGTTTTGGGATTTTTGATTCCCTTTGCAGTTACCCTCTTCTGTTACATAGCAATAATCAAAACACTGAGCAAACATGACAAGAAGTGGCTCTGGTATATCAAACTCAGTATCTTAGTCCTAGTGATTTTTGCCACCTGCTTTATGCCCAGCAATATTCTGCTCATTCTTCACCATGTCAGAAGTTTTCAACACAGACAGGAGGATATGTATACTTTCTACCTCACAGCTTTATGTCTGAGCAGCTTCAACAGCTGCCTTGATCCATTCATCTACTTTATCATGACTAAACTGACAACTCATGCCAGTTCATATCGAGGAATGTTACAACTGTCTAAATTAGTCAGTTATGAATCTGAATGAAAGAGCATACAGTACTTCAGTGTTACTCAGTTTCTCCAAAACAGCAGGACCTCATTCCATGTTCCTTATGTAGTGAGAGTGAGTCCGTGGTAGCACTCTCATCCCAGGGTCAGACATTCGTGGCTTCAGGTCCTGCACCAGAGACAGGGGAACAGACCCACTGCTAACATTGTATGGCTTAGGGAAGGTACCCCTACCCAGTTCGGTCACTGTCCTTTCCCTGATGCGTAAAACCAAGATCCCCTCCCAGGTTGTTTGAGCGGAAGTTAAGTCTGTGGCACTATCTGAAGAGTCACAGTCATCCCTGGAGTCCTGATAACTACTCAGATTCTGGTGGCAGATCGTTGGCCCAGTGACAGCACATGAAACTGCCACGTGGGTTACCTGGGCTCTCCCAAGTAAACTTTGGCAGGCAGTGGGGGCTTCACATGATGCTACTGATGACAGCTCTATGTAGACCAGGGAGGGGTGCCTTCTTGGTAACATAGTGCCTCCTGTGGCCGGCCAGGGAGTTTGCTCATTCCAATTGTATGCTGTGGTGTTCATGACCACCCCAGCGCACAAACTGAGGAAGCTGGCCCCCTCTAGTGGGTGAAGGATGGAACTTCAGGGGGAAAAAATAGGTAAAAGCCCAGCTGTCGCCCGGACGATCGCCGGTGATGCCCTTGAGTCCTTCACAACGAATTCCCAATAATGTGACCAGTGGGCTCAGCAGAGTACAGGGATGAGAGTATCATCACTGGGGTGCATCCCAAGGCCTTGACTGCACGGGTGACAATGGTGGAGAGAAAAAAGCTTGATAACAATATAGTTCTAACAGAACTGTGTACAGCTGTATGTGGATGTTTATTAGCAATAAAAGGCTGCATCACCTCGCTAAATCACACATCTTATGTCATAAAACAGCACTGGAGAGGTAACAGAGTACAGGCTTGGGCACCAATAGTCAAAGCTGGGTGTACCACTGGTGAATGTGGTTGCTCTGGTACAAAACTGGCAAACCCAGGAACAAAGGAGCATGCTTCACAGCTTGATACAAGGGTAGAAAATGTAATACTTGACAATGTGAACTGACAACAACACAGCAGGCAGCAAACCCCAGCACTTTAAGGTCAATGCCTCTTGAAAAAGAAGCACTTACCTCAACACTCGTTGGGGTCTGCTGCACACACTGCTGCAGCTGGTTCACAATCTGTCATGCATTAGATGTTGTACTTCTGCATTAGTCTGTTAGGGAGTGCTACCTTGTTCCTGTATAGATGCACCTGGTGACACTGGGGAACTGGTTCAAGTCCCCTCGAGCCACTTACACACTGTGTGACCATGAGCAAAACACTCCCATCTTCAGCCTACACAGCTGCAAAAATGGGTCAAAACCTAGGCCCACTAAAGGTGAAAGACTGCATCTCAGCAGGGTTACCCTGGTGTGTGACTTTTAACGGACAACTAAACTGGGTAAAATGTTAAAATAATACTGGAGAAATCCAAAATGACAGAATTGTAGGTTGAACTCTTAGCTACACTAGCGCCATGTGGTACATTTTGTTCAAAATGGGGATTTAATACAGTTTCAGCATGTTTAAAAGACAGAGGGAAGCCACACTATGTATTTAAAAGTCCCACTCCAGTACATGCCTAAAATGTCCGGGATGTCATTGTGCAGTGACATCGTCGGAGCAACAGTGCTCCAAAGCGATCATTCAGTATGACTGGGACCTTATAAATATACTTATGTTGTCACCTTTACAGTGTGCTTCTGAACAAAATCCTTTAATGTACATGTGTGACACCTTTTTCAAATGCGACCAGCAACATATACAGAAACATACAAAATATTTATTTATTTTATTTATTTAGATTTTGGTAACCGGGTAAGCCCACTGAGACCAGAGATCCCTTTTTCAGGGGCGACCCAGGATTAGTTACAGAGAGTACATATCTTGGCAACATTAAACAGTAGTCTTAGGAAATACTTTTGTAGATTCAGTGTGTACATACATAGTAGAATAGTATAGGATGACATTAGATAAAATACATAACAAGGAATGGGATACATATGAGCAGCAGTAGAACAGCGTTAGATGAGTACTTAATTAGTCACAGAGGGTACATAGATGGGTATTAACATACATAAGTTTATGATTTGTACATGGTACACATAGGGTACGATCCAACATTAATTACAAAAAGCATATACAGACATTACGAATATGCCATATTCAGGCTCCCCCTCTGGGGACACTTGAAGCACGCTTCCGCCTGCTCCTGCACTTAGTGCCCCCACCCCACAGAGGGGGCTAGGGGGTGCCTCTTGGTCTCTGGGCAGCTGCCCCATGGGGCAGGGTTTTCCACTGGGTTCTCCCTGGCCTGTCTTGCTTGATGCCTAGTCTTCTGCTCCTGCATCGCACTTGACCTTATTCTGCTTCTCCCTGTTAGGGGTTAGTGTCCCCTACCTGGTTTGCAGCCTCGAGCTGTTCCTCTCAAGCCCCCTCTCACGTGGTACAACTCCATGCCAATGCCCCCACCTTTTTTTCGCTGCTCGCATACCACTTATGTACATTAACTGGGTACTCTCACCCTACCTGTCCAGCTGCCATATGATGTTATTTCTTGTCTGTTCCCTGTTGACTGCCATACTTTGACTCTGTATTGCTTAACCTGTACCCAACTGTCCACTGTTGACTGATGTTCCTTGACTCTGTACTGTTACTTGCCGGTACCTGTGCCTTGACTCTGCATCATTATTGCCTGTACCCTGTAATTCTCCTGGGTCGCACCTGAAAATAGGCACCTGACTGTCTAGTGTGCTTACCTGGTAAACAAAAGCTAAATAAATAAGTAAATAAACCATTCATCACCATTACAGTGTTCAACACTAAACAATAAATTGGAAAGGGATGACTTAAATGCAGTTATTGATCTGCAATTATTGATAGTTGAAAGCAAATTTTTAGGTAACACAGCTGCCTGAGAGTCAAGAGTCCTTTGAACAGCAGAGGTCTTTTGCTGTCTGGTCATTCTTGGGTTACCATTCATGGGAAATAAACTACAAATTAAGAAGGTTGAGAATGGCATTTTTTAGTACTGCCTTATGAAAAAAATGTAGAAACCTTAATTGTAATTCTTTTTTTAAAGTTATGTTTATTTTTTTTTATCAATAACATGCATATAGTTAATGTCTGCAACACAGAACATACAACAATGCGTTCACTGAGGGGCACCACTCCACTTCATACGTAGTTTCCTGTCAGTCTATTGTTTTTCAGATACAACCTAGGGGGACATTTAACATACAACTAATATTTGGTAAGCAGAATCTAAAAGTTCACATGCTGCTTTCCTGAGCCCATGAGCTGCATGGTTAAAATCCAGAATGTAAGTGTCCAGTTAATAATTCAGAAAGTTCTCCTCCCCCCAAAATGGAGGGACGAGAAAAATGACCATGCTATCCCAGTACTGGTGACACAGTAGTTAGTATCCCATCATACAAAAGGCAAGAACATCCGGCTAAACTATGGTTTTAGCATAGGTTAGAATAAACCATCAAGCAGTTGATATACTTAACTAGTAATAATGCAACCATATAACGTTCTACTACCAATGTAAAACATTTTTAGCAAGATACACCTGCAGCACCCCGGTGGAAACAGGGGGCAAAGTTAACATCCTTTTTCGGTGCCATTTGAAATTTGTATGGTGGTAGGCTATCCCTTGAGTAAGTAAATACTGTACTAAAGGCTCCAATTTTTACTAATAAAAAGTAGATCTTGGGATATATCTGCTCCCCACCACTCAGTCCCGAAGTGTCAGTTAGAAGAATTAGACAAAAAACACACACATACTAAAGTGTCCTTCTCCTCTGATGAAGAACCCTCCTGTTCTTCCTCAGCGTGATTTTGAACCCATTTTAATGTATCTGCAGGGGTGGTAAATATGTACACCTTACCCTGGTGTACAATTCGTAGTCTAGCGGGAAAAACTATCCCGTGATTGATCACTGTGATTCTCAGCACTGCCATCACTCCGTCAAAACCTTTTCTGTTTCTGGCCTATAGTTGAACTAATATCAGGATAAATCACCAGCCCGGTGCTGCACAGGGCTGAGGCACTGGCGCCTCACCTCTTACCATGCCGATGATCTTTTTTTTAAAGGGTCATCCACCCCAACAGAAACAGACCAGCATCTGGGTCCTAGGTGAAGGTTGTCAGTGAGTAAAGGTGGTAGCCACGTTTGTGACCAAAAATCAGGGATATGTGGTTAGTATTGATTTTATTGTGAAGAGGCTGGTGGATCTTAATCCAGTGCTGTTGTGCTGAGATAACACTGCTAAAGATGGCTCTCAGCCAATGAGGTATTACTATTTTTTAAACCCATTTTACAATTGCTGTCACAATTCATCTATAGTATGTTCTTACTAGAATGTTGAGGTTGAAAGGGGCAGGAAATTTACATCAGCAACAGTCCTTTGTTTTCCTTCATTCTCTATAGCTTTTTCTCCTCCCTTGCTGTCCGCCCAGTTCTCAGGCCTTGGTATTTGTTGGTCCTCCTGGTGACAACAGGTCTCCAAGCCCAGAGTTTTTCTCCTCTCTGAGGATAGCTACAGCCTCATGTTGGCATCGCACTGTGCAGCACAACCCCTCACGAGGGACAGCAGGCTCCTCAGTCAGGCGTGCATACTGTCTCCCTTCTTGGACTAGCTAGCTGACACTGTAGGCATCAGCACTCCCCAGCCATGGCTGCTCCACTCAGACTATCAGTCCCCTCCCAAACCTAGGCAGTTGGCACAGGACCATTGGACAACCTGTACAATGGCCCTCAACTCCAATGTGTGTATCAGAAAAAAACACAAGGATTGAAGAAGATGGATACAATTAAATTACCAGTGTTAGGTAGGGAAACGGACAGACTAGATGCCACACTGGATCTTTTTCTGTCGACACCATCTTCTATGTAAATTACATTACACCTTGAGATTCGTGGGGGGAGGGGTTGTCAAATGATACGAGGAAGTTCTTCTTTACTGAAATGGTGGGAGATAGATTCAACAGGCTACTATGGGTGGTAGTAATGCACACTCCATTTTAAGAACAAATGGGACAAGTACAGAGGGGATGCAAGGAACAAAGGTGCTTCCCAGGGTTTTGAAATTCAGTCAGAGAGCTAGTCAGACTAGGCAGAAATGTACAGCAGTATAGAAGAGACTATCTGGATGAACATTCTAATCTGTCCTCAATTGTTTTATGTATCTATGCAGTTATGTGTCTACTAAATGGCCAATACTTACTCATGCATTTATTTATCTACTCAATATTCGGAAAACCTTTGAGCTCAGAGCCCTTTTTCAAAGGCCGTAAGACATAATACAATAAAAAACAAGCAGTAGTGTACAGAGCAGTTTAGCAAAAGACATCGCCATGTAAATAATGCAATCTAGGGCCCCTTTTTTCTTTAATTACCTACAGTATCTACTACCATTTCCAATTGTTCCACTGTTCTAACTTTCAAAAATAGACTGAAATCATGGCTTGATACCTCCAACTACTGTACTTGTAATTTAACTTAAACGTAAGCTTTGATTGAGCGTGTTTTTAATTACTGTATTTTATTAAGTGTTGTGAAGTTGTGTGTATTTTAATGTTTATTTGTAATTTGTTTTTATGTACTTGTCACTTGTGAAAACGGCAACAATGCCCATCTTGACTACAAGTATAAAAACTAAAAATGAAATGAGCAATAATGTGTAAAACTACTGAACAGAGAGAGAGAGTATGTATTTACCCAGGACCTCCTTGTGAATGAGCTTTCCTGGTAAAATAAATAAAATTAAATGAAAATGAAAAATACAGAACAAGCTAAATAATGTGATAATGAAATAAGCTTATGTTAATTATACCAACACAATGTCCTGTCATAAAAATAAGACCTCACTTTTTTTTTTAATTATGTTTATTAGTTTCAACTGAATTAGCAAACACAGTTAATAGTCACAAGACATTAGAATGTTGCAGAGGAACTCCATACACAACTTTTCACAGAGTAATTAGTACCACATATTCTTTGTACCAATGAAGTGGTGAAAACAAAGCAGTACAGCACTATAGGAAGTTATTCTACAATGTGCCAGCCAGGACGACTGTGGTGATGTAGTAACTTTTACAAAATGAATTACTAACAGCAATACTGTGGTTGCTTTTAAAGCACTAATACACACTTATTTAACATTAACTATTGTGTGGTAAAACACAGACTGCTACTCCTTAATGCAACAGACAGAATTCCTAATGAGGCTAAGGAATCCCAGAAGAGAAAGAAGAAAAACTCAAATTTCAACACACAAACAACGTTTTGTATAAAAGATTATATATTATAGGCAACTCCCCTCCAGAGTGACCCTAACGGAAGTGGTATAGTTTGTCCCAAAGTCTTGTCAGACAAGTAGGATCCTCCAAGTGGTGAAGGCAACCACAAAACTAATTAGAAACAGTATATTTGGCATATCAAGTCTGTAAACCTGTAGTGGACCATTGGAAAATGGGGTCAATGAAAGTTCCATGCAATTTAAGTACCTCATCCCATCGTTAACGTTCCATGCCGTCTCCATGAGGTCACCATCCGTCTCCGTCTTGTCCCCCTAGGATCCAAGCAGTCTTGTACAGTGGGGCCAGTAAAAACCCTGACTGCCAGCCACAATTCTTAATACCAGATTATTCACACTTGGGGAGGGAGTACATGTATTATTAATCCATCAGACCTCCAAAGACACACAAGCAGTCCAAAAAGTAAGAGATCACACACAAAGTCTATCAATTGTCCTCCTCTTCCTTGGGGATTACACACAAAGGACTAGATTCACCAAGCCCCACAAAATCCTGCAGCTGCAGGAAAAACTTGGCACAAGAGGGTTGCCACTTGTGAAGCCACAGTTCTCCCCGCAGCAAACCAGCTCCCCGATTTACGGTAGTTTGCAGGTGTTCTTTCCCTGCAGCTGTGGAAAAATGTTACGGCTGGTGAGACCAGGTATAACATCTCTGCAGCTGTGGGGGACTGTGAGTACAAATCTCTATAGCTGTGGAGATTTCGATCTGCAGCAGGAGTTGCGGAGTGGGACTTAGCCACATTTCGTTTTGTGAATCTGGCCTAACATATATTGATTGTCCTCCTCTTCCTTGACTGCTGCAACATCGGCTGATCTTCTCAGTCCAGCGACCCATATCATGAGCATCGGAGAAGTGAAACTGCATACCACCATACACGATCCTCAGTCTTGCTGGAAACAGTAAAGAGTTAACAATCCCTAACGAACACAATTTTGTTCTGCACTGTGTCAAACTGTTTATTCCATGTTGCAAAGGATAAATCCAGACACAGTTTAATATCCAAATCCTTAATGAGAGGATATGCCATCCGAACTTGCTCTTTCACCTCTGCACTCGTAGTCTTGAGAAAAACAATCCAAAGAGTATTAGCCATAGTTTGAGCCCCTCTCATGTTACTTCTGTAGGCTTTTATAAATAGATCCCATAGGTCTCTAGGTAATTGCACTGCTCCTTTAAGTCAGCCTCTCACATACAGTACTGCAAGAGGTTCTCTCCCTCCAACCCCTCCAAAATATCTACCAGCTTGATGTGTGAGGCCCCTGCTTTCTTCTCAAGGGCCTACATCCTACTGAGTAGATGGGTTCTCCAAAGTCAGCTTTGCGATGGCCACCAGAGCTAAAGTAAAGCAGGTATAACTATTGGCTATTGTGGTCAATAGCGCTTTTTTATGCTCAATTTTTAGTTCACTGCTTTGACAGCCTTCAGTACCATATGCCAAGGCAGCTCCACACCTGCAGCCTCAGTTTTCCCACCACTAGTCACGGGCTTTGTCCATGGCTGCTGCTTTCGGTCCTCCTCCAGTCGCTCCCTTATGTCATGCCAATCTGAGTTTAGGCTCAAATTGCTCCACTTACTGCAAGGAGTTAAGATTTGTAACTTTAATGCAAAAAAAACAAACAGTTTTGTTCATTTAAATATTAGAAAATTAACAGGAGCCCATGGGGACATGTCCTGTCAGGTCTCTGGCTCTCTAGTGCCTCACCTCTCCCTATGTTTTTTAAGGTGATGTTCCGACCTAGCGCTATAAGGTACTAGGCTTCATAGACCAATACCTCATAGCAGCATGAGCTGACAGACACCACAATTTCAATTTAAAAACACTTACTTTTTGCTGTGGAAGGGATCGTAACTGGTGCTGAAGCCTCAGCCAGCTGATCCCTTCCAGCTTTCTGGTGCCCCTGCTACCCCCCACGCTCTCAGAATTTGTGACGTGTGGCCAGGGAGAGTGTGGGGGTGAGCCCCATACAACTCTATGGGGGCTATTTTTAAAGACTTTTTTAGTCATTTTAACCAGCCCTAGAAAAAAACTAAAGCAGTCGCTTAACTAGTATGGTCCCGCTTAGTTAAGAGACTGCTTTAGTTTTTCTCTAGGACTGTTTAAAATGACTAAAAAACATCTTTAAAAATAGCCCCCATAGACTTGTATGGGTGTAGTGCCCCAAAGTTGGAGGCACAACAGAAAAAAAAGAAAAGGTGCCCCAGGGCAGTGTAGGGTCCCCTGCCAGTGTATTTCCCACTTCCCTTTGGCCAGACAGCAGTTGCTGCAAAAAAAAAAGAGTTTTCCCTGTGCTTCCCCTGGCCGCCTGCTCCGTTCTAGAATCCCTCCCCCTTCGGGAAGAAGCGCAAGCCAGGGGAGCATTTTTTGAATCCAGCTCATGCTGTGCTGTTAGAGAACTGGCCAGCACTGCCAGGGACAAGCGTCTCGATTGCTGGCCTGTGAGTTCAATTAAGCTGTGGCCAGAGAAACGGAGGGTCTGTCGCCGCAGTCCTGAGGGCAAAGAAGAGCCCAGTGAGAGTGCTCGCAGGCACTCTGAAGAAAAGAAGATGTCCGCTTTTCATGGTGTGGAGAAAGGAGGGGACACAGGTCTGTGGCAGTAACTGAAGTAGCCTACCTGAGGTCCGCCTCTTATTTCTCTGTGCAGGTGTCGGGTCTGGTTTGGTGGTGGTCCCAAAAGTGTGTTGCACCGGTCCAGTTCGTCCTCTGGTGTCGCGGTGAGGACTATGTTTAGCCCCCTTTTTTATTTTTAAAATAAAAGTAAAAGGTCCCTTGGTGGTGGCGTGTGGAAGTGCCGCAACAAATGAAGAAAGCTGTCGACCGTCGGAAGGACCTGCGAAGTCCCCAGTCGTGCACTTCCCTGCCTGATGCCTTCCCTCTGCCTGCAGCAGTACCAGTGCCAAGGTGCTGACTGCCTGAAGTCCATTTAAAAAAAAAAAAGGAAATTGTTTTTAAGCACTCAGGGCGCTGTAAGAATGTCTGAGAGATGAGAGGGGGCTGGCCAAAGGGCTGAAATTGAAATATCTGGGCTAGCGACGCCCACGGGAAGGGGCCAGGATTAAAGGCCCAAGGGGGAAAAATATAAATATGTAAGGGGGAAGTGTAGAGGTGGGGCAGCCCCAAGTGACTGACAGCAAGGCCGCAGTCAGGCCTGAGTATTTAAAGGGGCAGCATAGGCCCTATTATTTAAATGGGTATCACAGGCCCACCAAAGGTTTGAAGGGCAGCAAAGGCCCTCAGTAATTCAAGGGGCCCAACAGAGAGAGTAAAAGGGTCCCAGCAACAGAGAGAAAGCCCCAGAAGAGTAGGTCCACAGTTAAAGGGGCAACGTTAAGCCCCAGTGTCAAAGGGGCCCATAATGAAAGGTGGGTCCAGAGGGCTAAGCCCAACAGTCTAAAGGGGGGCCCAGTGAAACAATGGCCCCAAACATTAAAAGGGCAACATTAGGCGCACAGTGGTTAAAGGGGGGGGCCAGCCGTTACTAGGGAAAAAGTGAAAACCCAAAGTGGAGAAGGGCGTTCACCTATTAGTGCCAGAAGGCAGCCAGATCCTAATGCAAATGGGACCCACAAGTGTGGAGGGTCAGAACAAGGGGTGCTTAACACACAACTGCTATCAAATGACTGTCATCTGATGAACTGTGTATTGCTTAGTATCTGAAATGTTGTGTTGATTGCAAAGTATCAAGGCTGTATGATTACTGGGATTGTGGTTATTTGTCCCTGTGACGAACTGCCGCCCCGGATTACAGCAATTTGTCCCTGCTCCAGGCAAACTGCCCCTGCAATGAACAATTGCCCTGGATTTCAGCAATCTGCCCCTGCTCCAGGCAAATTGCCCCTGCAACGAACAGTTGCCTCAGACTTTAGTAATTTTCCCCTGCTCCAGGTAAATTTTCCCTGCAATGAACAATTGCCCCAGCAACCACTAAACACAGTGGTGTAGTGCAAAGTGTATGGACTCAATCTTCTGCCGCAACACCCCTGGTGGGGTTGTTCCAGCCGATTCTTCACCAAGGCAGTCTTCAGTCAGCAAAGAACTTAAAATCAAATCAAATTTTATTTATAATGCGCTTTGAGTATCAAAGCGCAAGTACATAACAAAACAATAATCATCACAATAAATAAAAATATAAAACAGTTAAAAGGCAACAAGGTGACCTATTCAAAGGCTTGTTCAAATATATAACTCTTCAAAGATGCCTTGAATGACTCTGTGGACAGGCATTCTCGAATCCGACGAGGTAGAGAATTCCACAGGGTTGGGGCCACAAAAGAGAAGGCTCTGGCCCCAGATGACTGAAGGCAAACACCGGGAATCTCCAGCAATCCCTCGTTGGTGGAGAGGGCAGTAGGGTCGAAGGAGATCTTGCAAGTAGCCCGGTCCCTGACCGTGTAGGGTCTTATAGGTCAGCAATGCGACCTTTGAAGGTGATTCTCCAGCTGGCCCAGTGGCACTGAGGGTTGAGGCACTGGACGCCTTACCTTGCGCTATGCTGGCGACCTGTGTTCGAGAATGGGCCGCCGGGGGCCGATAGAGGGGAGAAGGGGACACTAGTGGGTCCAGTGCATAGTTGCAAGTGGGGCCAGGTTGGGGGAGCCAACAGGAGGCACCGCCGCCAGGACCAGGCGGATAAAGAGAGTTTAAAAAAAAAAAAAAAAAAGTGATTCTCCACCGCACCGGCAACCAGTGTAGTTCGTGCAGCACAGGTGTGATGTAGCAAGTTCTTGGCAACCCAGTCAACAACCTGGCCGCAGTGTTCTGCACCAGCTGCAGGAGACAGAGATTCACCCCCGGCAACCCTAGATATAGAGCATTACAGTAATCAAGACGCGAAGAAACAAAGACGTGAACCAGTACCGGCAGGTCATCGTGTGGAACAAGGTGTTTTATCCGGGCTATATTCCTCAGATGGTAAAAGGAAGACTTGGCAATGGCTGACACCGGTACCTTCAGCGTCAGTTCGCTGTCAAGAATTACACCCAGATTCCGCACCTTTTCAGAAGGTCTCAACTGGGTACCCCTTAACACAAGGCCAAAGGAGAACCCAGGAGTCAACTTCTCTGCACGGTGACCCAGGTCCACTGCCAGCACCTCAGTCTTGTCCGGATTCAGTCTTAACCAGTTAGCATTCATCCAGTCCTGAATCTCAGCGAGGCAGTTGTTAAAGACCGATAAAGCGTCATTCTGTTTGGGTACAAAGGACATATAGAGCTGAGTATAATCTGCATAGCAGTGAAAACTCAGCCTATAACTCCTTATAATGTCTCCCAATGGCAGCATATACACCGTGAACAACATTGGGGAAAGCACAGAACCCTCTGGTACTCCACAGGGCTGAGCAAAGAGAGCAGAGGAAAAAATTCCTGATACTACCCTCTGGGTTCTGCCCGTCAGGAAAGAATGGAACCATCTGAGGACTGTTCCCGACAGTCCACAGAGCAGCTGCAGATATTCCAGCAACATCCCATGGTCCATGGTGTCATATGCTGCAGAGAGATCAAGGAGAACCAAAATCGAACAACTCCTGCGATCTCTCGCTATTAGCAGATCATTCAGTACCCAAACCAATGCCGTCTCTGTACTATGCCTCTTTCTGAAACCGGACTGGAGAGGATCATAGACTTCATGGGTGGTAAGAAAGTCCTCGAGCTGTAACGCAACTACTTTCTCAATAACGTTGCCCAAAAAGGGCAGGTTAGAGATCAGTCTGTAGTTAGTGAGACAGTCTGGGTCAAGGGAAGATTTCTTCAAAAGGGGTGTTACGATAGCCTCTTTTAGAGACTCCGGAAACACGCCTTAGTCCAAAGAGCACCAGACTATCTCAGCAAGGACTGGTTCGATCGCATCCACACACCCCACAAGGAGACGTGTAGGACCAGGAACCAAACTACAGCAAGTCGGTCGCAAGCCCTGGACAATTTTCATGATATCCGTGATCGCTGGCTGGTCAAAGTCCATCCAGATAAACCAAGGGCCCGTAATCTCACATCGATCACCAACTTCACAGCAACACCCTTCCCTATCGTCCGCCGTTGGTCGAAGTCGACATAACTTGGTGTGAGTCGCGGCCGCCGGCTCCTGGTTTCCTTGTGGTTCTGTCAGTCTGAAAGTGGAATGTCCTGGAAGAAGCCTGTCCATTACTCACAGTTGTTCACCAAAAGTCGAGTCTGATGTGGCCAGTGTGTGTCTGCATCTGCTGGTTCGTTGTTTTCTGGTTCTAGATAGTACAGGGCTCTGATCTTCACCTTGCATCCTAGTCTTCCTGCTTGTTTCACCCTGCTTGCACCATGTTGTCTTCTGGGATTCAGCTTGATCTTGGTGATCCTCCTGTGAATCTTTTGCCAAAGAAGCTTCAACGTGCCTTCATCCCTGGCAATCTTTGCAAGTGGATTTGACGCCAAGCACTTGTCCTTCATCCTTGGCAGCCCTGGTCGAGGGTTTGTGCCGGGGAAATTGCTGCAGATCTCCACCCTTGGCAATCCTTTCAAGTGGATTCATGGTCAGGTCTTTGTTCCTTCATCCTTGGCAGTCATGGTTGAGGGTTTGTGCCGGTGAAGAGTTCAGCATCTTGTGCTAAAGTATTCCGGCAACCTTAGATATTGGGTTGGCCAAAGAACCAGGGTCTGTTTAAAAAATCTCTCACATCCCCTCCAACCAGGGGAGAACCCAGGGAGGCAGTATAGTGCAGTGGTTTAAGACTCTGAGCTGCAAATCTGAGGACCTGAGTTTGAATCCCACAGCCCCAACTTGCATACTGTGTGACCCTGAGCAAGTCACTTAACTTCTCTGTGCTCCCAGGTTGCACCTGTAAACAAGCTTTCAGCTTAGTGCGTCTCACCTGGTTAAATAATTGGGGGGGGGGGGGAGACTCTCCTAGGTATAGCTTGGCACCAAGTAGGAACCCCATTCTCCCTTTTATCCCGTTGCTACTCCAATCTTCAGCTGTGTGCACGAAGACATCAGGAAAAGTTTTTTTATTTATTTTTTATTTGAGTAAATCGGATTTACAACCTTTGAGCCAGAGGCTCGTTTTACAAAGGTACCTTGTCACAGAGAGGACATACAGCATCAACAAACGTACAGGATACAACCATACAGTAACATAGCTTTACATAGTTGCTTGACATAATGAAACATTAAAAAACATTTCAGACATGACAGGTTGGTACCCGCAGGTACTGGCAGGGGAGAGGGGGGAGGGGTGAGGGGTAGTTCGGCCCAGAGGGCTATGTCAATAGTGATAGTGAGCAGTGGAGCATCTCTTAGCGACAGGAGCTGCAGCGGATGTTGAACAATTGGTTCTGCAGCGCAGTTTTAAAGGGGGCAATTTTGGTGGTGTTGGAAATGGCTGCAGGGAGCGAGCTGAACCAGGATGAGGCTCTGTAGCTGAATGACCTTAGTGCCTGGGTGGTCCTAGTTCTGGGTATCAGTACTGTGACCTTGTCAGTGGTTCGGGTATTGACTCTGGAAGGTGTGAGTTGGATGGAGGCAGACCCTCCAAGGGGGCGAGAGCCCGAGTAGAATCTTTTTAGTTAATAGGCAAGTTTGGTAGTGGAGGCATTCATCGAGGCTAAGGAGTATGGCCATGTCATAGAGCCGACATGTGTGGGTGAGCCTAGGGGCATTGGTCACTAGTCTGCAAGCCTTGTTTAGGGTGAGTCAAATTTTGTTGAGGGCTGTGAAGTCAGCAGCATCATAGACTGGAAGGCCGTGATCGACAAGCGACATTACTGAGGACGTTACGGCAAGTCTGAGGGCATCAGGTGGGCGTCAGTCCTTGTGACGGTAGAGTATGCCAAGACAAGCATTAGCGGTGGAAGCGAGGGCTGTAATGTGGGTATGAAAGGTGACGGCCGAGTCAAAAGTGATCCCAAGTTATTTGTAGGTGTAAACTTGTTCAAGTGGTTGATGAGTGCTGGGGAGGATTTGGAGAGGGTTGTTGCTGGCTTTGTTCTGGTGGTGGGCAAAGAGCATTGCCTTCGTTTTTTTGAGGTTAATGACTAGTCTGCTCTCCTTAAACCAGTTTTCAGCAACACTGAAGGGAGACTTGGAGGGAGGTTGAATGTCTGTTGGCGGCACAAATAACGGCATAAGTTGGACTTCCATTAACAGCAACAGACTTTTAGTGGAGGTTTTCCACTTAGCACCTCAGGGTTGGGATAGTGTGTTCATACAGCCTGTATAGCGGTTATATAGCATGCAGAGCCATTTATAGAGTTTTAGACATTTTAGAGTTTACATTATATAATTGTATGTTATTTATTACTGCCTAGATATCCACAATGCTGTCTATACGCCCTGTTGTTTTTGTCAATATTTTCTTGTATCACCATGTCCTCCTTCCCTTCCTGTCAAATAAATATATTTCCTTCTTCCGATCTCTGTGTACGACTCCTGCCTCTCCTTGTTGGGTGATTCCACCCACCCGCCCCGATACGAACCTTCAGTGGCCCCTCACCATCCCACCTGCTGAAGGTGCCGCTGGTGACGAGACAGTTCCATCCACCACTCGAAGCAAAGAAACACAAGGTTTACCAGTAAAGTACCATTACACTGGGCTCACCCCTGTGCTCTCCCTGGCCATACGTCACAAATTCTGAGAGCTCGGGGCACCAAGAAGATAGAAGGGATAAGTTAGCCAAGGCTTCGTCGCCAGTTACGATCCCTTTCACAGCAAAAAGTAAGCAGTTTTAAATTGAAATTCTGCCACCAGTCAGCTCAAGACAATATATGGTATTGGGCTATAAAGCCCAATACCCTGTATCAGAAATTTTCTTTAAAGAAAACAGAAGGAATTTCACAACAGTTAGTAGGTAGTGAGTTCTATATTTTGTTGGCCCTGTAAAGAAAGACCACTGCCCTAGGACAGTTTTCCTCAATGGTGTTTGGAGCCTGCCACCACACATACTATGCACGTAATATACCCATTGGATACAATGGTAAAGAATTTTTGAATGCCCATTAGCAAAAGTCCTAGTACAGCCGTTTTGCATGACAGTGCCAACTGATAGGGCACTCGGTGGCAGAACGGCAGCCAATTAAGATTAATGCACAGGTTAATGTACAGATCACAAGTTTAAAATAGAATAATATACAGATCATAAGTTTAATATAGAATTTAATACAGAAGTACTTTTGCTCACCAAGAGCCTATGGTTTTAATCGCTTCTGTACAGGATGCTTAATGTACAGAATTAATTGTACTGTGAGCCAGAGCTTCACAGGAGCAACTGAAATTAATTAATTTGCTACTGCTGACACCTTTAATTATTCTGTGCCCGCTGAGAGCTCTGAATCTGTGCTCCAAGTAATGTAATTTTGTGTGCAGGAGCACATGTTGGAAACTTTAGCTGTGCTCTAAGTAATTTAATTGTTGAGCAGGAGTACATGCTTTGAACACTGTTTCTCCTGCATTCAGTGAGTAGATGTGCCCCAAGAAATTAAGGTCTGGTCTCAGTTTAGTTTTGCTCCAGAGCTGCCCCTCTAGCTAAGCTGAATTTAAAAATATATGTTGCAGCAGCTGGTTGCTGCTCACGTCTGTCAGACAGAATTGTTCCCACCAGCGCTGTCTGCCAGTTTCCCACCCGCCCTACTCGACGCATTACTTTTATAACCCTGGCTGATCACATGACTCATTGCAGCTGATTGACTGGAAAATAATTGAAGTGTCCACTTTGCCATTAGTTCCTTGTACACCTTGCCCACTAGAGGGACCTTAGAACTTTCTTCAATTCTGACTGCACTACTAACCTACTGCACAATATTTTATAGGCCCTGTGCAGATACCCTCTTACAACACCGACCCCGAAAAACTCTTGCTGCTGCTATCATTCTGGCTATAGCCTATACTGGGAGTTTAAAGCCATGTTGTACCGTACTACCTAACACACTCTTCTACGCAATCTCCTGCTTATAGCTACCCTTTATGTCTCCAGTGATGCATCTAAACATGGAGATCCCTCTGCTCCATACTTTGTACGTATCACTAGTGCACTACAGCACTATCCTACTGGTACTGACTTCTTGGGTTATGCAGTATGTCCGTACCACCCCCTAACATCATCTTTTTGCTATTATCTGGTTTTCCTTCTGGGAGCCCTGGCAGGTGGCTGCGGTCCCTCCTTTCGGAGAGACTCACTCTCTGGCTTTCCTGTGTCCCCCTATCGCTGGCCCCAGTGAACCCCCCCGTGGACTTCCCCCTGTGGCGGAGCCAGGGAGGAGGGTGCCGCCCCCCCCCAAAGACCCAATCCAGATGCTGGGGCCGACCACTACGAATGCAGGAGCCATCAACGGAACTTGCCAGACTCAATTTTCAAATTTTCTCCCGTCCTCCCACCCTACCACGATGATGCTGGCATGTGTCTCCTGACCCGTACTGCCCTCCAGCCAGAAGGCAGTCAACGAGCGGGACAACAGGTCTCTCCCCCCTTCCCCTCGAGAGAGGAGAGCAATCCTCTGGACGCTTGATCCTCTCTCATCCCTGCCGACTCCCAGCAGCAAGAACTCGTTCCTGAACCCGGGTTGCTGGCATGGCGTCCAGCGTTTCAACCCTCAGCGCCACTGGGCCGGCTTCCCTTGACATCTTCTTATTCTTATCCTCCCTCTATCCTTCCTGCCCGAGTAACAATATATGCACTGTCATTATTCTACCGTTTCTCCACACCTTATCCACCCACATATTGTCCCACGCATCTCAAATGGTGATAGCAAAAACCTGCTTAAAATAGCTTTCAATGGTCTTAAGAAACTTATTCTCCTTTTATTACTCTGTTCAGGGAATGTGGCGTTAAATTCCGGTCCCCCTACCCTAACTGAGATGCCTTCAGATCTATCACAGCTAAAAGGCCTCACCTTCCTACATATTAATGCATGCAGCCTGCTTAAAAAGCAATATTCCATCGAGGCATGAGTCCTTCACACCAAACCTGATGTGGTGGTGTTATCTGAAACTTGGGTAAGAGGTTCTACCCCTGACCATGCTATTAACATTCCCTCCTACAATGTATTCAGGACTGACAGGCCAACTCGGATTGGGGTTGGGGGGGTTGCTATACTTGTCCTGACAAGCACTCAGTCATGGTCATTGATTCCTCCTCGGTACCTTAAGAATTTGAAAGCCTCACCCTAAAGATTTCTCTGCCATCTGAGGAAAATGTAAAGATAACAAGGTACTACAGACCCCCGTCAGGGGGCCTCCAGCTACTGCATCACCTACGCAAATTATAGGAAGCCGCAAACTCTGAAATGATTATTATGGGAGATTTAAACCCAGACTGGCACTGCCCCTGCTCTAAACTACTAAAAGACCTATGCAACATTTACTGCCTATCTCAGCTTACCCCGGACATTATCCACCCTAACACCAAAAATCCCGCACACAGCATCCTCTTTGATCTAATTCTAGTCAATAAACCCTATAATATCTCGCCGCACGCCGGGGTATTCCACAATTATATCAACGACCATAGGGCCATAGCGGGCATAAGGCACTTACCCAAGTTAAGCTCCACCTCATGTTTCAGACTTAAAAGGAATCTCTGAAAATTCAACTGTCAAAATTTCCTCACCAACCTAAGCCACATTAGATGGCAATGGCCACCTTAGTCACTTCGGCTTACTCTGCTATTTCAGAACTTTGTTTTGGAGGTGATAGATAAGCATGCCCCAATCAGTAAGACAAAAACAAGGAAAAGGTCTTGTCCTTGGTTCACCAAAACACTAAAATCAGCCCTACATGATAAGAGACTTGTTATGGAAGTAGGCACGTAAAACGAAATTAGCACAAAATAGGGCAGACTTCAGAAAATCCAGAAACCTTTGTACCAAGCTTATAAGGGCTGAAAAGGCAAAATACTTTCAATCCGTTATTCCCTCATCCAACAGCAATGCATCCTTGCTTTGGTAAATTCTCAGGGAGATAGAAGGTCACAGTCCCGCCTCATCCCTGCCTATCAAAATTATCAATGGTAATGACACCTACACAAACAAATTGTGTATTTTAGAACAACTCAATAATTGCTTTGCCACTGCCACCTTAACCTTCGACTCCTCTCCAGCGAGCAAACTTGTCTCCCAACCCAGCATTAATGACTCCTCATGTCCCTTGTGACAGCGCTGAATAAGGCCCTGCCCCATTTGTTATACAGAAAGTTTTTTTTTTTTGTTATTACGCTTTTTCTGCAGATGGCCACCCGTTATCTCGGCCCGGTCAAGGACCCTCCGCTTCCACTCCCACACTGGCCGCGGCTCCTTGATATCCCCTGGCTTACCCCCCCAGGGCGGGGTTGCAGCATCGGCCCTATAGTGCTGCAACTGTCAGAATAGGTCAAGGAGCCAGCCTGGGAGACAACTGAAGCCAAGGGTGGGCTTCATCTAGAGCAGCCGGCAGTGTGATTTTTTCAGGCTGCCCCAAGGGCAGGGGCATGCAGTGACATCATGTGTCTGCCCCGCCCCTCCTATCTCAAGGTGCCGGTCGCCTGTGGTTCCCCCATCCTCTGCCCTTAGTCCCGCGAGCACCGGGAACGCTGTCCCACCTTCCCCCCAGAGAAAGAGAGCAGTCCATGGGACACTTAATCCTTCTCCCCCGGCTAGCCCTCCGGTTCCCTGAGTCTGTTCCTGAACCTAGGTCGCCGGCATCGCAAACGGAAATCCAACCACTGCACCAGCTGGCCAGCATATACAGAAAAGAGTTTAAATGCAAGGGTCTGTTCTGTCCTCTCATTGTCTGTCTCGTCTGCCTGGTTGCGCAACCAAATTTTCATGTGAGACCTAGAAACTGATCACTTAGACGGTTTTACAATTCTCTGCCTCTCACTATCTCTCTGCCTTCGCTTGCTGTTCTGTCTTTTCTTTTCTCTTGCATATCTGTGGATATAAAAATATACATGAATCTTTATGTGGAATTGTCACTAATACTAGGACCCCTTTGTTTAAAACTATATATAGTTATACTGTTGAAATGAGTGCAAAAAGCTATTTGGAACTCCAGAGGTTACCCTGAGATGCCGTTTTTAAGCCTTTGGCAAAGTTGTCAACAAGAGGTCAGTTCTGGGACACCATGTACTGTTTTGCTGCACCTGCAAGGAACAAAAAACTGACAAGAACATTCTATAAACTTACAAGAACATTCTGCGAGAAGCAGGCTCTCTTAAGTTCCCAGTCAAAGACTTATAATAAGAGCAGCAATGCTTTTGCTAGAGAGACAAGGAGAGTGAGAGACTGAGAAACAGAAACTTGGAATTAAGACATACCCTCAGAAGGACTTAGTTTTGTTTGTACTGCCTTTGCAAATAGTTATACTGAATATTTTTTTATTTTGCTGTTGTTGAGAAAAATAAAATGGTATTTGCTAATTTTGAACTACTCCTGGTTTTCCCATGCTTCCTGACCTGTGCCTTGACGACACTCCTATACCAAGCCTGCCTATCACCCAGCTAATTTTAGCTTTAACTCTGTATCCTTCAAGTAAGTAGAAGATCTGTTAAATACTTTGGACACCAAAAAAAGGTTCTAGCGTCAACCAGATTGAACCTCTCTTTTTAAAAATAGGCTCGCTCTTCCTGACTTCTCCCATTAAGCACCTTTTCAATCTTTCCCTCTCAAAGGGGCAACTCCCTGCCATCCTGAAAATAACTCATGTTATCCCACTCTTTAAATCTGGAGACCCATGTGATCTCAACAATTATCGCCCTATTTCCGCGTTACCTGTCTTGTCAAAACCGTTAGAAAAACTAGTCAACTCTCAACTAAGAGATTACTTTGAAACTCACAATATGCTTAACCCAGTACAGTGTGGTTTCAGGACTAAACATGGCACAATCTTTGCTCTCACTAAGGGCACAAATGATTGGCAGATCGCTCTTGACTCTAAGAACTATGTCTGCGCCCTTTTCTTAGACCCAAGTAAGGTGTCTGACACTGTCGATCACACTATCGAGTTTGCAAAATCTTGGTCTGAATGACAAAGCTCAAGGAGAATTCTCCTCCCTTAAAACTCTGCTGAGAGGGGTACCACAAGGATCAATCTTGTGGCCTCTACTATTTATAGTTTGTATAAATGATACTGACCTCATATGTCGCATATTGAGGAATTAACTAAAAAACTACGACAAAGGCTAGGCCTATTTTGCTGCATAAAACACCTCAGCTAAGAGGCAAAACTAAGATCGGTCCAAACAACTTTCCTCCCTCTCATTGACTATGCTTACCTTCTGTGTAGTCCCTGTCCTAAAACCGCCTTAACAAAGTTGGATACATTGTATCACAGAGTGAAAAGGTTCATCACAAATGCTCCTTATATTACCCATCACTGCTCCCTCTACGAGCAGTGAGACTTGTCATCACTTACCACTAAGAGATGGAGAAATGCCTCTCTGGATCTACAGAGCACTCACAGATAACCGCCCCTGGTACATCACTGAACTCCTGAAATGCACTCCCGGGATTTACCCTCTTTGCAGATATTCCTATATCCTATTTGATATTCCCAAGATAAAAATGCGCTACAGTGCCACCTCCATAAGCCATGCCCTCCCCTCGTTATGGAATAACCTCCCGAAATTACTCAAATAATTGGCAAATTTACCTTTAAATCTCTGCTAAACCGCGCTTTGAAGGATCCTAAAACTGGCTCAGACTTTGAATAACTGTACTATTCTCCCTCTTCAGCACTTAACCCTGACTCGATTGTTGGTATAGTGAGCCTTCCCTACACCTCTGAATCATCACCCCCACTCACTCCTCCTCTCCACTCTTCAACCTTCATCCCCTCTTAATCACTAATGATATCTTTGCTGACTGACACTCCAGCCCTTAACCCTGCTAACTTACTATTTCTTATGGAACCCAGGTACTGTCTGGATGAAATAATTCAGAATTATGTCCTCAACTGCCTGCTGTGTGATTTATGTATTATCTTCCTTGTGCAAAGTACCTTGTAACTGTTGCTCTTGTGATTCCCTGTATTGCTTATGCACGTATTGCTGAACTGTGCAATATCTTGTTCTGAATTTTGTTCCTATTCTGGCCTCCCAGGACCACTCTGTAAATGAGCTTCCTCAATGGTGTTTTTCCTGGTAAAATAAAGACTGATTGACAAGTGTGAGCACCACACTTAAAATGAATTTACAAGGCCAGTTAAAAGCCAGGAAGATTTTTTTTTTCCAAGATCAACACTGTTAACAGCAGAATACAGCACTGCACCATAGTCAGTAACTGGTGCTATTAGACTCTGGATCAATATCCGTTCAACCTCCTTTGTAAAGTTATTCTTCTTCTGATAGGGTAAACCAAACCGTTGATAAATTTTCCTAACCACAGCATCAATATGCAAAACAAATTACAGTAGTGGATCAAGAATAACTCTCCAAATATATAAACACCTTCACCTGTTCAACAAGGTCACCAAAGGGTGTGGTGATGGGCAGCCTGGGATTGTTCTTGTGTCTGTGCCTACTTCTGAACAGCACTGTTTTAGTTTTCTATCTTGCTGATAACACATTTATTTGCAGAAAACCAGTTGCAGACTTCATTAAAGTCATGCTGCAGACACTTCCTGGTTTCTAAAGAAAGTAACCATATTATTCTCATATAGTACGGTTCTGGAGTAATCACAGACTCCAGAAATGCTGTTAATGGATAAACTAAAATAACAGGGGACCAAGGTTCAAGAAACTCTCAGTTAGTGCTGTCAGACAGTAACAACTTTTTTAATTATTTAAAACAGCTACCCACAACTTCCACTTTCTGTTGCTGGTAGTAACCATCTCATGAGAAGCAATGAGCTTCCTGAGCTCACTTTATGCTAATATGTCTGTTTATTTATTTATTTTGCTTTTGGTGACCGGGTAAGTGCACTAGGCAAACAATGCCTATTTTCAGGCACGACCCGGGAGAAAACAGTTTACAGACAAACAATAAACATGTGACACAGCACATGAAAGCAGTACAAATGGATAAAAGCAGTGTGTAATAAGTACATTGACATTCTGAATAATGAAGGTTAAGATACTGTGAATACAGGGGGGAAAAAACAGGATTGGTATCAAAAGAAAAACAACATGGGAAGATAGTAAGTTACAGTACAATAAGTGCCATGAAAGGTAGAGGGGGAGCGAGAGGGAGAAAAGAGGGGATGAAAGAGCGTGGCAGGTACAGATCGTGAGAGGAGGAAGGGTAAAAAGGGGGTAGATAGGATGGAGATGGGGGAGAGGGCAAGAATGAGTGAGGGTTCAAGGTGGGTTAAAACAAGTGCAGGGATGTACGGTGTGAAGGTGTTCCTGATGTAGTTTCTTAAAGATAGCATGGGTGTTTGTTTGACGGATAGAGAGGGGTATAGAGATCCAGTATTTCGGAGCAGTATAGGAAAACGCACGAGAGACCATATTAGTTCTACATCTTGGAACACGCAGAAGGGCTTTATCATTAGATCGTACTTCATGAGTGGGAGGTTGTATTTCCAGTGTGGAAGAAAGGGATACGAGGAGACCTGTTCTGATGACAGAGTCAATTAGTGATCCAAAGGTCTGAAGACGATAGGCGGAAGGGCTAAGCCATTTTAGGTCCCGATAGAGGTGGCAATGGTGCTTGAAATGTGGTGAGGCAGCGGCATAGCGACAGATGTTATTATAAGCAGTGTCCCATTTATGAAGGGAGGATTTAGATGCAGATAGAAGACTGACGAGCCATATACTAGTGCCGGTAGAAGGAAACCTTGAGCCACTGCTAGTCTGGCTTGAGGGGTAGGTGCATAGCTGGTACGATAGGCACCTCCTAGCTTAGCATTTACTGACTTACAGATAGTAGAGATATGAAGGTCAAGGTCAAGCGATTCGTCCAGGGTGACACCGAGATATTTGAAAGATTTGGTAGAGGGTAGAGGAGAGCTGTCTGTACAGGAGATGATAAGGGGATTAGGATTTGCTTTGAGTCTGGCCTGAGAGCCAAACAACATTGAGTAGGATTTGCTAGAGTTGAGGACTAGTTTATTATCAGTGAGCCAGGTTTGGATACTCGCGAAATCCGATGCAAGGGGATGGTGTAGGGAGGTTGAAGTTTTTGCACTATGATAGATAACCAGATCATCCGCGTAGAGCAGAGATGAACAATTCGGTGCAATTGAGGGGATGTCATCAATGAAGATTGTGAAGAGTAGAGGACCAAGAATAGAGCCCTGGGGTACTCCAACGTGGATAGGTGCAGGATCCGAAATTGCAGAGTTAAAGACCACAGCCTGTTGCCTGTCGGTCAGGTAGCTTTCAAACCAGGTTATGGTATGTGGGGAGAAACCAAAAGACCGTAGTTTTGACAGAAGGAATGACTGGTTTACCAGATCAAAAGCTTTAGTTAGGTCGATAAAAACTGCTCCAGTCAGGAGGCCTAGGTCCATGGATGAGTTAATTTCACTAGTCAGCTTTAGCAGGGCAGAGGTGGTACTATGACCTTTATGGAAACCGTGTTGGGAACTGGAAAGGAGGTTATATTTTTGGAGGTATTCAATCATTTGGTCGGCGACTAGTTTTTCCAAGATTTTGCTTAAGACAGAGAGTATAGCGATGGGATGATAGTTCTTTATTTCCTTTTGGTCTCCTTTCTTTGGAATAGGAGTGATTTTAGCAATTTTCCATACAGTTGGGACTATACCACGGCATAAGGACATATTAAAGATTGTGGTTAGTGGGGAGGCTATGAAGAGGGCTGCTGCTTTCAAGAGCCTTGGTTCAAGACCATCAGACACAGGGCTATTGCTGTCATGGATGGTGAGAAGTAGTTTTTCAACTTCTCTTTTTTGAATGATCCGGAACCTGAAAGGGGGGTTTGAGGGTAGTGGTTTGGTGTCACAAGGGGGCAGAGCAGTGCTAGCATTTTGGAAGGAGGACAGATAGCTTGATAAATCTGAGAAATGGTTATTAAAGGTATTGGCTATGGTTAACGGGTTGTTGCAGTGTATACTGTTAAGTAACATACTATTTGTATGGGACTTTTGATTAGAGCCGAGGATAGTTTTTACGATAGTCCAGAATTTCTTAGCATCACCAGAGGCGTTTATTAGCAGGTTCCTACAGAAGATGCTTTTGGATAGACGGATGTTTCTTTTGCAGGCATTCCTCAGTGAACGGTAATGGCAGTAGTCAGATTCCAACCTTGTGGACTTAAAAAGACGCCAGGCTTTGTCTCTGGCCCTAATCTGGGTTAGTAGATCTTTAGTAAGCCACTCTCCTGAGTGCCTCGAAAGCGCCTAGTGATCCATGGAGCATGGAAGTCTTGAAGCCGACTGAATTTTGTAAGGAAGCTGTCAAGGGCGGACTGGACATCGGATGCATTGTGAATGGAGGACCAGTCAATCATGGAAAGGTCATTGATAAAGTGAAAAGGGTTAAAACTGGCAAGGTTGCGAAATGTTACAAGTCTTGGGGGCAGAGATGTTTTTTTTATTTGAGCTTCACGTGCAGTAGATCGGGGAGTGATCACTGATTACATCTGGTAAAGTACCTGCACAGCTGATGCTATCAGGGCAGTTTGTAAGGATCCAGTCTATAAGCGTCCTAGACTGAGAGGGAGCCCTAATCCTGGTAGGGTCAGAGATCAACGGATGAAAATTGTGGCTTTGCACTAACGGTATGGAGGGCTTGAGATGCTTTACTAGCCCAGTTTAGGTTTAGGTCACTCAATACTAGGACTTCGTTATGACCAGTGGTACTATCAATTAGTTGGAGAAGTTCTTCTAGGCCTTTTATCCCTCCCGCAGGGGTTATAGGCACAGATTAAATGCAACTTCTTTGAACCTAGTAGGAGCGTAGCATGGATTGCTTCACAAAGAGATAAGGCAGGAAGAACATTTTGGCCTAGCAGCAGGTGCTGTTTGAAGTAGATAGCAACCCCACCTCCACGCTTAGAGGCGGTTCTATCTTGCCCGATAAGATTGTAGTTTGGTAAGGCACACAGATGGTCAGCAGTAGAGGGCTTTAACCAAGTTTCTGATAGGCATAGGATGTCAGGAAGGTTCTGTGCAACCCATGCCTCAAGTTCCGATAGATTGCGAAGGAGGCTCCTAATATTCATGTGCGCAATCCGTAGCCCCATTGAGTCTATCCAAGTCGCATTATTTGGTGACTGGTTAGTTGTTATAGGTCCAGGATTTTGTTCAATGTCCCCAGATAAAAGTAATGCTAGGCGGAGGAAGTGCCATAGCTTATGATGTGAGGATAGAGTTAGGAAAGGAATTTTGCAGACTAAAGGTTTATGAAGGGAGTAGGCTAAGTGGTAAGTGAGTTTGTGGGGAATAATAAGTGAGAAGGTGTCAAAGGGATAAAGAAAGGATGTTTGAGACAAAATGAGCCTAGGATCGATAGCCAGAAAACAACCCAGTGAAGTTTTTTTAGTTCTGGAGGGGACTTGGACCAAAAAAGGGTTAAAAAGGATTGTAATAAGTAGAAGAGTTGCAATGTCCTTGATGTCCATATTGAGTATAAGGTTAGAAAATATTTACTTGACAGAGAAAGAGCTAGGTCTAAGAAGAAACAGGGTTAGAGGAATTAAAATTGTACTTGTTACTTTAAAACAGTTAGGATGCTGGCTAATTCAATATGCACTCTAGTTGTAGAGCAGTATAACCTGCTAATGGAAAACTGAGGAGATAGTAATTTTCCATTCAGGGGCATCACAGGGGTGTGTTAAAGGCGTGGCCTAGCTCTATAAAGCTAAAGCCGGCCAAGGGTGGGTGTGGTGGGAGGCGGGGGGAGCAGTCGCAAAGCGACTGCGGGGAAGAGAGCACTCGGTCCTTCATTACAGTACCGACTGCCGCTGCAGGCCAGGGATCTGCAGAGCGAGGGGGACGGCTCGTTGAGTCAAGGTAAAGCAGCCAAAGAAAGCAAACTGCACTTTAAGTTAAATGTGCTTTGCTACGCTGCAGCACCGTTTCCTTTGCAGCCAAACAAGCTTACTATATGACCTGCCGTTTAAAAGATGCAGTTTGGTGTGCTACCGTTTGGGAGAGCAGCTTGTAAAGGTGCCAAATTTAAAAGGCAGACAAAGGGAGAGAAAAATGCTGTGTGCGGTTTTGGTTTCATGATGAATTACTTTCAGTGAGGCGGCACAGGATGGTGGCCGGAGCTCAGGGGCAAGGTGCCCTCCAACAGCCTCAGCTTCAGGAGGGCGCGGCTCAGGATCATTGGCTGGAGCTCGGGCAAGGTACCCTCCAACAGCCTCAGCTTCAGGCGGGGCGGCTCAGGATGCGTCGGGCGGGGCTCAGGGGCAGGTGCCTCCAACAGCCTCAGCTTCAGGCGGGAGGACTCAGGATTGTCGGCAGGAGCTCCGGGGCAAGGTGCCTCCAACAGCCTCAACTTCAGGCAGGGGGGGCTCAGGATCGTCGGCGGTAGCTCTGGGGCAGGTGCCTCAACAGCCTCAGCTTCAGGCGGGGGATGGCTCAGGATGGTGGCAGGAGCTCTGGGGCAGGTGCCCTCAACAGCCTCAGCTTCAGGCGGGGGACGGCTCAGGATCGTCGGCGGGAGCTCCGGGGCAAGGTGCCCTCCAACAGCCTCAGTTTGATCTCTGCTATTGGCTGGCAGGACATATTAGCATAAAGTGCGCTCAGGAAGCTCACTGCTACTCATGAAATGGTGGCTGCCAGCAACAGAAAGTGAAAGCTGAAGGCCATTGTTAAATCACTAAAAAAGCAATTCGAGGTAATTAAAAAATGTTGTTGTCTGAAAGCACTAATCAAGCATTTTTGTAGCACCTTGGTAAAGCTGTGCCTTTTCCAGTGTTTCCCTTTAAGGTGAGTGCACGGAGTTAGTCCGTGTGCTCCCACAATTGTTCTCACTGTGCTCCATATTCCTGTGCAAGTTCCAGCTGACAGCATGCACGTCAGCACAAGAAAACGGATGACAGAAAATGTCTGTTCCCATAAAAGCTTTGCTAAATTCAGCTTCATATCAGCAAGGCAAAAGTCAGCCTTAATCATACTTTACATTCTGTAGTTTGTAAAAAAAAAAAAAATGTATTGAAGTTGTGCTGTGCAAAGCTGTAATACTTGGTTTGTGTAATGCTATACTACTTGGGAGATGTATTGCAGTAATTTTACCAGTATTACGTTGAGATCTGCAAAAAAATACTTCTAACCCTTTAAAATGTATTTTTTATACATAAAAAAGGAACTTGTACACAAAACCATAAACATAAAATATGGTTGTCACCACAATATAACAGCCACATTTCAACCAAGCACATACATTCCTGAAATAACATTCTCTTTTGTCATGTCATGTCATGTATCTCGAGTTTTTTTCATATCAGTCAAAGAAAACATGTTTCCTGTGGAATGGAAAAAAATGTGGACCACTGTTCAACCAGCAACTAAAAGTGAGGCTAACTGCTTAAAATATAAGTATTCTTAGCATGTCGATATCTGGCTATGAGGAAAGTATTGTACAACGTTTGTCAGAAATACTGGTTTAAAGCCCCTTACCCCAAGCTTATGAACTCAGTAGATTATTTCCTAAACTGTCTTTCTTTTTAAGGACCCACCCCAGATACTTGCAGTTTATATCCTTTTTTTCAGAATTTGTTATGTGAGTGTACACAGTTATCAGTTTCATGTCATTAAACAAATACATGTAACTTTAAGACCGTGGCAAAGGGTTACAATAAGCTGAAAGGTGCATTTGGTAAAATGTTTGATGCCCCCACTGAATGTAACTATCACCCTCCCAGTAAAGATGGCTCACAAGGGGCTAAACAGTATTAACATCAGCTAGTTGAGTGTAGAATGGAGGTGGGGCTGGGGCATCCGTGCAGCCATTTTACAGCTGCACAGCTGATTTCATTAGTATTAAAATATATACTCTGGAGTCCAACATCTGCCCATTGGTAGCAGTGGGCCTGAAGTGTATGACTGTAATTGGAGAATTCTGTTTACATGGCTCTCGTGGTATATTCCCCACTACATGTAACAAAGGGAAAATAAGCTACTATATATAGAATAACATATGACGTGGTGTGTGTGTGTGTGTAACAAGAATTTACACACACCTGAGGTCTTGGGATGCTACATAAACCCTGAGAACAAAGCTTGCGGGGTTTATCTAAGCATCCAGCACCAAGGTTATGTGTAAAATTTGAGTTTTGCACAGCACCCCAGGTTTTATATGATTGCGGTTATCGTTTTTTGCCACAGTATTTACATAAAATAAGACGAAGTCTCTGTGCAGCTGCAGTCCGACCAGGTTTCAGAAGGGTCCACAGTCGGACGCAGCTGTTGAAGGCAACAGTTTAGTTATGTAAGAACTTACCGTAACAGTAGATCTTTGAGAGGAGCTCTTTGCAGCAGGTTACACCATAAGGACAGAGTCCCAAGCACTGAAAGAACTGACCCCAGTCAGCTGGGAGCAGGTAGAGGTCAGTGTAAGGCTCTCAAGAGAGCAAGCCCTGTAGGATAGCTAGTCAGAAACCTGCCCTGCACCTAGATGCAATGTCCAGACTGTAATGCTGGATGAAAGTGTGGATAGAACTCCAAGTAGCTGCCACATAAATGTCAGCAATGGACACATTTCTGAAGGCAGCAAATGAAGCTGCTACACCCCTGGTAGAATGGCCTTTAACTGGGCCTGGTAAAGACTTGTCATATTTGTGGTAACAATAAACAATGCAGTTACCTAACCATTTGGCCAAACACTGTTCCAAAACAGGAGCCCCTTCTTTTCTTGGGGCGAATGAAACAAACAACTGATCAGTTTTTCTGATGGCTCGGGTGTGTGGTCCAAATAATAACAAAGCACCCGGTGGACATCCAGAGTATGTAGTAAGGCCTCCCTTGGATTCGAATACTCTGGGTAATACACAGGCAGGTGGATGTCTTGATTCAGGGTAAACTCGGACACCACCTTAGGAAGAAACGAAGGATTGGTCCACAAGGACACCTTGTCCTTGTGGAAAACTAAATAAGGTTCTTTACGCATCAGAGCCTGAAATTCAGAAATCCTCTAAACAGAAGTAATAGCAACTAAAAATAACATTTTCCACGACAGAAAGCATAGCTCACAGCTTGTGGCAGGCTCAAATAGAGCCAAAGTAAGTGTTTCTAGGATGAACAAAAGATCCCAGGGAGGTACAAGGTCCCAGATGGGAGAGTTCAGATGCAGCATTACCTGCAAAAATGTACAGGAAAGCTCAAGTTGGGCAAGAGTCTTGCCTTCTATCAGCGCATGGTATGCAGAGATGGCAGATAAGTGCAGCTTAATCAATGAGTAACTCAGGCCCGAGTCCAATAAGGAAAGGAGGTACTCTAGAATGAGATTCTCCAGACAAGTAACGGGATCCAGTTGATGAGTGGTGGCCCATATGCAGAACTGCTTCCACTTAATGGCATATGTGAACCTAGTGGAGGGTTTCCTAGCTGCCACTAGGACATCTGCCACCCAGGCAGAAACGCCAAATTAGGCAACTGCTAAGTCTGCAGGAGCCATGCGTGAAGGCACAGTGACTTGAGGTCTGGATGGACCAGGATGCCCTGCTCCTGTGACAGCAGGTCAGAGCACAGAGGCAGGGGAATCAGAGGCTCCACTGCAAGTTGCTGGAGGAGTGGAAGCCAAATCTGGTGCAGCCAGTAAGGGGCTCTGTCTCTTCTGACTGAAACTTGAGCAGAACCCTCTGCAGTAATGGAACAGGAGGGAAGGCATACAGAAACCTCCCTGTCCAAGACAGGGACAATGCATCTCACCAGAAAACGCCAGGCCCTGGATCTAGTGAGCAGAAACTGAGCAGTTTTGCATTGGATGGGGATGCGAAGAGGTCCAGTTTGGGATGGCCCCATCTGTTGAAGAGATCTTCAACAACTGAAGGAAGAAGTTCCCATTCATGAGACTTGGACCGGGAACAGCTTAGACTGTTGGCCAAGGCATTCTGGATGCCTGGAACATGCACAGCAGTCAGGTCCAGGTGATGCTCTATGGCCCAATATCAAACTCTCATCGCCTCCCTTGCAGAGGAGGTAAGAATGCACTCTCCCCCCCCCCCACTTATTTATGTAAAAGACCACAGACATATTGTCCATCTGGATCAAGTGAAGACCCAGGAGTAGGTTTATCTGGAAGGCTTGTAGAGCATTCAGAGTCACACACATCAAAACACTGGTGTGGCGAGAATGCTCCAATGGGGACCAGGTCCTCGGAGTCTCGCGGTCTTCTGCATGGGCGCCCCAGCCCTGGCCAGACACGTCCATGGTCAGGATCTGATGAGGTGATTCTGACCAGAAGTGGACCCCGTTGAAAAGGTTAGAGGGGTCCTGCCATCACATCTTTGTCTGTCACACCGAGTTGGAGACAGACACCTGTTGATCCCAAATCATCTGTGCGCTGATCCCGCTAGACCTGAAGGTTCCATTGAGCTACCCTTATATGCATACAAGCCAAGGGCACTGTTACAATGGCTGCTGCCATATGTCCCAGCAACCGTAAAACTGCTCTGGCTGGAACTTGGTGAGACAACGAGACCAGCTAAGCCTACGTTCAAAGGCATTCTGCCCTGTCTGGAGGAAGAAAGACTTTGCCTAGTGCTGTGCCCAAGATCACCCCCATGTACTGGAGTCTTTGACTTGGCTAAGGGGGGCATTTGGGGAGACTAGAGTTATGCACAGATCCCGAAATAGCGAGAAAGTGCACTCCATGGTTCTGAGCAACTACTCCTTGGTGGGAGCCGTCAGAAGCCAGTCGTCTAGGTAAGGGAATACATAATAGCCTTCCCTCCTTAATGCCACTGCCACTACTGCGAGGCACTTTGTAAAGACTTGTGGGGCCTAGGACAGGCCGAACAGCAGGGCGTGAAACTGCTAATGGCTTCCATGGAAGCGGAAGCAAAGAAATCTTCTGTGGGGTGGGAACACCAGTATGTGAAGAGAAGTGTCCTGCATGTCCAAAGAACAGAGCCAATCCCCTGAATGAAGCAAGGGGAGAAGGCTGGGAGAGTAACCATCCTGAACTGTTTGTATTCTATGAACTGGTTCAGGTGGCTGAGTCCAAGATGGGACACAGGTCTCCTGTTTTCTTTGGAACCAGGAAGAAATGTGAGTAGAATTCCATCCGTTATGCTGGTGGGACAGGTTCTATGGCCTGTTTTCGCAGGGACGCTTGGATCTCATCTTGAATAGAGTGATGAGGGCCTGAGGGTAATGGGAAGGGGCTGGAGTATTGTCCGGAGGAATTTCCAAAAATTCTAGGGTATGCCCCTGTTCAACTAACTGCAGAACCCACTGATTCAAAGTTATTCTGTGCCAAACCTCTTGGTAGAGAGAGAAACGACCCCCCACTGCCTCCCCCAGGGATTCGTCTGGGGGTCAGGTAAGGAGTCAGGCTGAGGCACCGGGAACAGGGAACACAGCCTGGGAGGTTCTGGGAGCTCTCGAGGCTGAACCTCCTATGGATTGGGAAGTAGCCTTTCTCTTAAAGGCACTTCTGGGTTACTGACCTCTGGGCTGCTGTTTTGAGGAGTGACAAAAGGACTTTGTTGGCCCGATTTAGGCTGAGATTGGTACAGTGTATGGACTGAATGAACAGCCTTACCAGACTCTTGAAGGCCAGTGACGATATTTTGAGAACCCTCACTGACCAAAACAGGGCTCCAGCAGGGTGCGCCCAGAATCTTAAACTGAATGTTCGGAGCAAATCCGGAGACCCTCAGCCCTTAGCTGCAGTCCTACCTGCGCAGTCTGCAGAGTAATATGAGGCATGGAGCATGTGAGTCCCCACGTCCAAGCCCGATTTTAAAAGGTGCAACAGTTCAGCCTTTCTGGGAAGACTGGGCTGAGCCTGTGCCACCTCATAAGCCTTCTCCCACAGGGCATTCTGATATTGAACCATGTGGGCAAGGAAGTTAAGGGAATGGATAGCACAGGTGGCCAAGGAGTAGACTTTCTGACCGAAATAGTCTATCTGCCTAGAGTCCTTATTGTGAGGCTGAGTGCTAAGTTGCTGGGTCACTTAGAACGGTCATAGACTGCATTAATAACAACCAAATCAGCCTCAGGGTGCTCCTCATAAAAGAGTTAATTCCTTGAGGCATTATACAGTCGATCTGCCTTCTTAGAGGTCGCTGGTGTAGTGGAGGGGTGTTTCCAAGCAGCTCTATTAACATCCTTGAAGGAGTCAATCAGGGGAGGAATGACCAAAGGCAAAGACTCCTTCTTACAGAGGAAAATGGCTAGCCGACATCGCTCAGGATCCACTTCCTCCATGTCCCAACCCAGAAGAGCCTGGATGTGCCTCATCACAAACATGAAAGTTGGGTCGTCTGGAGGAGGCCGGGGGGGGGGTCCTTGGCCTCCTCTGGTTCTGAAGGTAGGTCAGTATCCCCGGAGTCATTGTAACAGGAGGAAGAAGAATATCCTCCTGATTCACCAGAATCCATAGAGGAAGAGAGTGAGCGGCAAGGTCTATGTCAGTGGGTCCCTGAACGACCGGCACTAGCTCCTTTCGGTTGTGGAGTAGGCTCCCTAGGAGGTGGCATTGGGGCCTTCCTACGGGGAACCTGCTCCTCAGTCGGATTAGGAGGAAGGTCCCTCGGAGTCAGAACTGAGGGCCCCTTCAGAGCCTCCTTATCATTAAAGTATGCCCGCCAGGCCACAAAAAAGGTGTTCAGGTTTGTGGGCAGGTTCTGAGGCATGGGCGGGGGAACGGCATCTGTGGAGTAGGTTGGGAGGGCCCCGGTGGCGGTCCTTTAGGCTGTGGTAATGCTAGCATCTGATCCACTGGCATCGGTCCCTGTGGAATGGAACCATCCTGTGCTGATCTGACTGGTGTCAGTCCCCATGGTGTCGGCTATGCGACAACAGGTCCAGTCGGTGGCTGCAGTGGATTAGGGGACGATGGCTGAGGCACTGCTGGTGTCTACGCCAGGGAAGCTGGCATCGCCAGAACAGGCATGGGCTGATGCCGGTCTGGTGAAGCTGCCGGCGCAGAAGGAGAAGCCTGTCCTGGGGAGTGGACTCCTGAGCAGGGCAGAGGTGTCACTCGTGCTGGGGACGTGATTGAATGCCCCTGGTATCAAGTACAGGCGTCAGTCCCTGATGTTGGAACCGACTTTGCAGACACCTTGACTGTAAGGGTGACAGGCAAAGACCCACCACCCAAAGACGACACGGCCGAGGACCCACTTATTGAATGGGCCTGAGCTTCAGGGGCTGAGAGGCAGGGGATGAAGTCCTGAGCCCCAAAGATCCACCACCGAAGACAGTTAAGAAAGCGGGTGGTTTGACCACAGGCAGCTCGGATAGAGAAAGGGCTGACTGAGTGGAAAGGGGCTGACCTCCCGTGGGAGGAAGACCCATGTTCTGTGCCCGACTTGCGTGGGGACCTGGAGCGGGAAGCTGACTGGGGTTTCTCCCCGTGCTTCTCCCATTGATTATGCTTTCCCGAAGATTTCTTCTCCTTGGCTGAAGAAGGAGATGCCCCGGAGGCCAGGGAAGAGGAGGTACTCTAGAGCGCCTTCTTCATCGCTGTGAGTTTTTGCTGCAGCAGGAAGGCTTCCAGTGTCTTCTAGCGGTGAAGCCGGGTGGGCTGGTTAAAATCCTGGCACTGCTGGCAGGCCTCAGTGTCACAGTCCAGGCCTATGAAAAGCAGACATGACGAAAGGCGGTCCTTGTGGGGAAGCTGCCTTCCACAAGCACACTTTGTTCACCGCCACTCTACAGATGAGGAAAGAGAAGACATGTACATATCGCTGTACATATGAAGAAAAAAATTAGAAAATAATAAAGCGTGAGTAGCACAAAGAAAATTGCAGTCGACTAAAGTAGAAGGTGTCCATGAAGGTCCGACTTGCACGGGTTGATGGCAGGGAAAGTACTGAGGTGGTGCTGAGGGACCACCCCTTTTATACCCTGGGCGGACATGCCGATGTCAGGGGCAGTCCCCACTGCATACTGCTAAGCCTGCCTTCTTCAGTCCTTATGGTATAACCTACTGTAAGAGCCCCCTCGAAGTTAGTTCTTTACTTTAACTTCAGTTTATTCAGTTTTTGCCCAGCAAGGTTTTTTTTTTTTTTAAATTGACTTACTGTAGAGTCTGAGCAGCGGTGTAGTCTCCAGCAGTTAGCTAGGGTGCTCCGGCAGTGAGAAAGGGAAGCGCGGCAGCTGGAGCATACGAAGGATGACAGAAATCCAGCACGTGTTTGCTGTTATAAACACTCCTTTATCATAGCAAATTACAAACCGGGTTTCCCTCTGGGAAAAAACAATACCCAGTTATTATGCTACCATAACTGTACATGAGATACATGGTCTTTCTTGTGATGAGGGGTTGTAACTTAAAAAAAAAACAAAAAAAAAAAAACCTGTAGCCCGACTGCAGTTTACGAGGAACATACATATGGCGGCCGAGATTTGAGCATCATCACTGACGAGACTACATATTGGTAGGTATTTGGAATAGTAGTATATATATATATATATATAGCCCTTTGGGGTAACCCTTGCCTCAGTGTTTACGCACAGAGGTTCTTTGTCTTTTAAATAGTTTTTTATTTTAATGGGTTCACCACAATATATCCCAGGCACACTGCCTTAGGGGTAGCTGGTCCATTCCACTGGGGTGTCAAACAGACGAGGCATACTGATGAGTCCTGGTAGGACGAAACATGTGTCTATGTCTTCTGTTAGCACTCTTTGCATACTGTGTGAGAGGCCTTCCGGCACCATGCAATTCTGCTTAAAGTTGGACCAGCATAACATTCTGTGGTGATTTGCATATGCAGCCCATGATGCTTTGCATTGTGGGGGCATGTGTGATTTTGTATTTTCATAGTAGTATATGGTGCATATTTGGGAAAAGTAGTATATATCACATCACGGCACTGGTGGTGGGGTGGGGTATGGGGGCATAGCCCCCTGATGATAACAACAGAAAGCAGAGTGATTATGTTGGAGCAACAGGTATTGACCGAGATCTCATCAGTGGTACGCGATTACAAGTATGAGATCTCGGCTGCCAGATTCCCTGTCCCTCATAAAATGCAGCCGCACCAAATCTACAAATAAAAAGTAAAAAAAAAACAAAAAACCTGCAAGTATAATAATACACTCGCAGGTTTAGGTTAAAAGTAGAGAGCTGATTCTAGGCCCAGACTCTTATAGACACAAAACGAGATCCTCGTTTTTTTCTCATCTCCTGCACATGTTCAACTATCACGCTAGAGGGGGACGGTCAGAGTGGCGATGGGTGGTTAAAGGTAGCAAGGGGGTATCAGGTGTGGCAAGGAGGAGTTTGGGGTGCTTTGCCCTTGATTAAGTAAAACAAAAATTGGTATCCTCTTGTGCTTACAAATTCTGTGATGCCCTGAGAGCTGGTAACATAGCAGACTAGATTTTGTGAAGAGATTTAGGATGAAATCTTGTCAGCCATTGCTTTTTTGAGTCACTGTATGTACGCGTTCCAAAATATGAATGGGTGGGTCACATTCTCTAAGGTCTGAGGCGTTCCAGATGTGAACTGGAGTTGGGCCACACAGGGGCTGCTCATACCAAACATGAAGCCCAGCTCAGATTCAAATCTGGATCCCTTCTGAGGGGAGCAGACTCTGACAGACAAAGATTTTTGGGATAAATTCCCAGAAAACCAGGCTGGAATCCAGACCAGGTCCCACCTACCTCACTCATCCCAAGGTAGAATCCATCAAAGGAGAAATATATACAACAGCAGAGGGTTTTTTTCTAGACAGGAGCCCCATCTCTCACCTGACCCACTGTGATGCCATCTTGTTTCAACATATTATTCTGACTGTTAATGTTTTATGTAGTCTAGTTCTGTGCAATAGGCAGCAAGTCCTGCCCTGCTCAGTAAGAAATTTGCAATTATAGTTCTTACAGGTTCACTCATTTTCAAGGAAAACTTTTGGTGTGTAGCCAATTCCCCCACCCCTAGGGTGTATGCCCCTGTCCTGCTAGCCACCAACATGGTGGCGTGCTCCAGCCCGGTCACCCACCTTCCCCAGGACTTACTCCCTGATACCCTCATGACTCACTCCTCATGGTGGGAACAAGGGAACTTGCCCTGCCATCCCCTGAAGCAGGATACACTTCGGATAGCTGGTCGGTGGTGCCGAGCTTGTGGGCGGGCTGGCTTTATCCCGTATGGCAGGATGTCTTTTCCTTCCAGTTTTCACAGCATCTTGCCAACTTCCCTCTGCCCTACTGGGCTTCCTGGCTGCCCTGACAACTAGCCACTGCTAGGTGTCAAGCATGTTGTGGGAAGTGCTGGCCACCCTCCCCAGGAGAACTGTCCACTGACTGCTCAATCCTCTCCCTCTGGCCAAACCCAAATGACTCAAGCTCTCCCCTGAACCTGGGTTGTGAGCGCAGCAGGCAGTAGCACTACCACTGTGCCAGCAGGCCAGCGAGTGTGCAGCCAATTCTAGCAAATTAAACAGAATTTAGTACTACCCCCTCTTTGTTGTTCAAAAGAGCTGCAATTCATAAAATGGGACTTAAGTAAAACAGATAATGTAGTTTAAGATTTGTAGACACTCTGAGCAGTAAAGGGTGGGGGCGTAGCATCTGTATTCTGTTTATGTGGTCTAGTCCCACACTTTTTAAATTCTGTTTCTATTCCACCTTCGATGGCACCTTTCCCAACCCCTCCCCATCATACTTGCTGCAGGCTCCCATCTTTCCTGGCCTCCTCTTGTTACCAGTGAAACCCTACAGTTCTCCATCACCTTCACGTCAGGATCCCCCACGCGAGTGGCCAGTCTAAAGGGAGATAACACCAAACTGAACAAAGGTGGCTGGAGAGGCCTGCCCAATGACAAACTGCATATATTATCAGTACACAGGGGTGGAGCCAGGGCTAATTCTGGGATACCCATCTAGCCCCAGCAGAATGTCAAATGAGAAGCTAGAAGGGGGGTCTGTTCTGCTTAGGACCCCCCAGGCTACCAGGAGGCAACTAAGCCTACCACGCAGATAAGACATTTCTTCACTGGATGGTTTCACACCTTTTACTGGACCAACTCTCATCTTGTGCAAGGATTGTATGGTGCACAAGCTTTTGGAGCCACACCAGTTGCGCCTAACAAGGGAACATATGTTTTAATTTTTTTATTTAGGTCTAGACCTACAAATACTTTTGAGCCAGGACTCTTTCACAAAGGTTCCACGTCAGTTACAATTCGATTCAATAAGACAAAGAGACAACAGTATAAGCTAAACAGGAACAGTAATCTGGAGACAAGTAGTTACAGAGAATATAAAAAACAAACAAAAAATGTGGAGGGTAGATCACAGGGAGATAGTGAAAGAGGTGAGGAGAGGTTAGGGGACAAAGAGAAAAAAAGAGGAGAGAGTGGGAGGGGGAACACAGGAGGAGAAAAAGAATAAAGGGAGAGCAGGGGAGAGGGGAAACAGTGGAGGAGTTAGAGCAGCCAGGGGCACTGTCGTATACATAACAGGGAAGTGCATATGGGGGTTAGAAGGGCCACGTGCTAAAACAGGAAGGAGAATGAATGAGGCTAGAGCAATATTAAAGGGGGTCAGCTAGTTGAGGCAGTCACAGGAGCGAGAGAGAGAGAGCGGCGGAGCCTTGATTTAAATGCACCAAGTGTGAGAGTGGAGGAGATGTCACTGCAGAGACCATTTAGCCAGCTAGGTGCCCTATATACAAAAGATCTTTGATCTCGTGTTGTACGACAGCGGGGAACCTGCAAGAGCTGGGATTCAGACTCCCTGGTTGTGCGGGGGTTATTGCTAGGGTGCAGGAGGGCAAGGACTCCAGGGGGTGCAAGGCCCATAGTTATTTTCTTCGCCATAGTGCAGGTTAGGTACTTTATCCGATTAGTGAGTTGCAGCCATCTAGTTTGTGCATAGAGGTCACACGTATGTGTGAGACGGTGGGATCCACAGAGGAGCCAACAGACCTTATTGAGGAAGGTGGATACACGTCAGAGCGGTAGCGGTGGCAGAGCCATGGATAAGAAGACCATAGTCAATAATGGAAACAACAGAGCTCTGAACAGTGACTGTCAAGGCTTCTGGGGTAAGATGTTGCCTCCGCTGGTAAAGTAGGCCAAGACAAGTATTAGCAGCTCTGGCTACATAGTCAATGTGGGCACCATAGGATAGATGAGGGTCTAGAGTGATCCCAAGGTATTTAAAGGATTGCACCTGTTCCACGGCGACTCCATGGCTGGTTTTGATGGATAGGGGGTGCAGCTTATGCTTGTTGTGAGAGCTGCTGAACATCATGGACTTGTTTTTTTCATGATTTATTTTTTTTTATTAAATTTTGTTAACCGGGTAAGCCCACTGGGCCCTGAAGGTCCCTTTTTCAGGGGCGACCAGGAGTTAGTTACATACAGTTTGCACAGACAGGCAGGTAATAAAGTTTAGGACATATCATACAGGATAAAAGTGACAGTATACTGTTTTCATGGCAGAGGGCGGTAGAGTACATCACATTTACAGAATACAGCAGGGGCGTCAGATAGAGTTGGGGCACTAGATGCACTGAGTACATACAAGGAATATGGCGGAAGGTAGGGTACAGGGTTACAAAGACAGTATACAGTTTCCCCTAGAGGGGAGCGGTTATGTACAGTACATAGACACAGTTCAATAGTGACCACAATTTTTTATTTTTTTTAATATGGGCTACAGGGATGAGGTAAGTTAGCCATCAGAGCAGGAGCTCGCTGGACAAAAGTCAGCTAATTGGGTCTGTTAGGATCTCGTTTGCGTTTTGTAAACCAGTTTTCAACAGAAGCGAAAGCAAGTTGAAGGTTGTCTTGTAGTGGTTTAGGGTCCTGATGTGAGGCAAAGATTACAGCATCATCAGCGTACAGGATGATCTGTTCAGAGCAAGAATTTGGAAGGATGTTGAGGAACAAGCTGAAAAGTAGGGGGCCCAGAATGGATCCCTGAGGGACTCCTGAGTGGACAGACCTGGCATCAGAGAAGGCATTCGCGATTTTCACTCTGTGATCAGTTTTCCAAGTACCTTTTGAACAAGGCTATAGAGTCAGGAGAAAGCCCAGCATTCCGAAGCTACACAAGCAGGAGGCGGTGGTGGACAGTATCAAACGCCTTAGTGAAATCAATAAAAAACAGACCCAATTCGCTGATCTTTGTCCAGCGAGCCATGCAGAGCACCAGTGAATCCCAGCAGAGCAGAAGAGGTGCTATGTCCTTTCCTGAAGCCATGTTGCTGCGTACACAAAATATTATATTTGTCCAGGAAATCAGTGAGCTGATCTGCTGCAATACGTTCAAGGGCCTTGGAGAGGGAAGGCAATATACAGATTGGGAGGTAGTTCCCATAGGTGGCCCTGTCACCATTTTTATGGATCGGGGTAACAGTAGCAGATTTCCATTTGTCGGGGAACTGGCAGAGGCTAAGAGAGAGTTTGAAAATGCTTGTCAGTGGCCCTAACACCTCTTCAAGGCTGAGGGATAGCAGCTTAAGGTCAAATGCATCACTGCTAGATCTGGATTTGGCGATTGCCTTGGTAACATATTTGCAGACTTCATGCATGCTGACTGCTTTGAAGTACAAAATCAGTGGGCTAGAAGAGGAGGAGGAGCTGGGGGAAGAAGTGGGAGAGTCATACTCATTGAAAATTCAGTTGGGAGAGCACTGCTGATATCAGTGAATGCAGTGTTGAAGGTATTCGCTTTGATTTTTCGATCAAGCGTAGTACTCCCATTTATGTTTAGCAAGGTCTGGCAGCATAGCCTAGAGGTTAGAGGAATGAGGTGTGAATAAGCTTGGTACATCCAGCAGACCAGAGTTTGATTCTCACAACCTCTACTTGCATACTGTGGGACTCTGAGCAAGTCACTTAACTGCCCAGTGCTCCCAGGTCGCCCCTGAAAACAGGCACTTGTGCCTAGTGGGCCTTACCCGGTTACCAAAAGACTAAAATAAAATAAAATAAAGGTAGGGGAGGTTTTGGGCTGCTTCCCAGTGACCGCTTTAATATTGTCTCAGAAAGCTCTCCCATTACCCCAGGTGTCAGGGAGAGCATTCTTGTAGTAGGTTGATTTCTTCTGCTGGATAGATTTGGTGCAGTCATTCCGTGCACGTTTGTAGCTTTGGATGTCAGCTTGTCTACCGGTGGCTTTAGCCAGTTCCCAGAGGCAATCCCTTGATTATTGTTGACCCAGGAGGTCGTCCAAGAGCCAGGAATTGCAAAGTGCAGTATTAACATCTGTTGCTTTGTAAATAGGAGATCAGTCTTGCAGACTGAGGTGTGATTTAAGGTATGTCAACTGCCCACAAGGTAGGACTCTGCTAGTGATGATTTTAGGAGGGGGTTTGCGGAATTTGTTAGACCATTCACAGAAGACAGGGGAAAGGTCGTTAAAGGAGTCAGGGAGGACTGAGGTGTTCATGATACAAGTTGGGTGGCTGGCAAGACTCCAGTCCAGAAGGGTGCTGGTGGCAGTTTTATAGTTTTTCCTGGTTGGGGAGTCGACCATCTGGATGAGGTTAGCCGATGCGATGGCATCCTTATGGATCCCTGCCTCAGGTACAAGCCAGTTTATATTACAGTCACCTAGGAGGATCAATCCAGAGTCAGGAGGTTGGGACCTGGTGAAATCCATGACAGCGTTAAGGCCATTCCCTTGTTCTTTTGGAGGGATATATACAGAGGCAACTGTGAGAGCTTTGTTGTGGGTCCCCAACAAGATTCTGACTGGGAGAATCTCAGCAGCAGGAGCTGGGAGAGGGGTATTGATAGGGTGCCCCAAGACAGTGTCTTTAAGGTAAATTGAATATACACCTCCTCTTTTTGACTTCCGGTCCAGCCTGAAGATACTGTAGCCAGGAAGAGTGATTGCCAGATCGGGGACTTTGGGTGTAAGCCAGGTTTCTACAATTGCCAGGATATCCGGGCTATGTTGGTTAGTAAAAATTTGTAGAGCATTAAGCTTAGGGAGTAAACTACAGATGTTGAGAGTTACGACTGAGAGTGCTCCTGGTGGTTTTTCTTGATTCATAAGAGCTGGAAGAGTTTGGGCTGGGGTTTAGATGAATGTTTCCCCGAGAGCAGCAGGAAGAGGAGCATGAGCTTCAGGGTGCACAGACATAATTCCCTAATTGAGAGCCAACGTGCCCGTTTCTTGCAGAAACGTACATTGAGGGGATGGCAATGGCCCCAGATCGATGGCACATGACAGAGAGATATGTGGCCCTGAAATCTTGTGTGTCGGCTCCTGTAGGCAGGCAGTTGGTATGGGCTGTTCTCCCTGGCAAGTTGGGACAGACTGAAACAATCGGAGAGAAGGCTTAGGACATGTCCCTTCCCAGACTCCCCCAGAAATAAAGCAATTTTAGTGGGCGGTAGGAGGAAGTAGGCTGTTGGTTAACTAGGATCTGCAGCTTATCCAATAGGTAGGCAGACTGGGTGGGCCAAGCATTCCTTCTCTGCAGTCAAAGTCCATGTTTCTTTGGTGTTCTTGCTCCTAATGGGTAAATACGTTACGGGCTTCCTTAGCTGCACATCCAAGAAGTTCCCATATCCATGTTACCCAGGGTTTCCTCAAACAAATCAATTGGCCCTCTTAAAATAGGGAATTTTGTTCAATTTTCATCTTAGTCCATGCTATTTTCAATTCTTCCAGATTATGATGGTTACCAGATGCACACCCACTTCACACACTAGTAGAAACTGGATTATCTTGGTTACTCAGAACAAAATCCAATACATTTTCCCATCTAATGCCAGTCATGTTATCAGGAAAACAATCCCTTATTAAATTCAAGACTTTCTGTGTCACGTTCCCTTTGGATGAACCACTAGACCAAAGTATATATCAAGTAATTTAAAATCTCTCATAACAATCACTAGAACCTGAGCTCAAGAATAGATGAGAGATCTCTAACCTGATCAGTGGTTCAACATAATACCCCCAAAACAGCTCCCTTCATTTTATCCATGATTTACTTCCTCTCAGTACACTTTCTTCCCAACTTCCTGTCAAATACAGAAGCCCCGACTCTGGTCCCTTCTGAATACTGCATACCTTATATATTAGTATACTGGTGACTGGGAGCCATTTCACCAAGTCCTGACAATACTGATGTTGCCCCCATCCCCCTCCACCCGGTGATGCCATCTAACTCATGTTTGTTGCTTAGGCTCCCTCAACTCATGCAAGCACATTTTCAGTTCTAATAGTCCAGCCTTTAAGTTTGTTCGGCATGTGTTACCTGATTCAGTGCCCAGCACTGGAATGCTACTCATCGTGTTTACCTGACGCAGATCATTATTTTGTTTTGGAATGCCCTGCCTCACTTACCATAAGCACCCCTCACCTAGTTTCAACACTCCCTCCTCATTCTTTTTATCACGCTGCACAAATATGCCCATGCTTGTTACTTCTGGTGACCCAGCTTTGTTAACACTTTGATTACTGTTTGGATGTTCTTACCTTTACAGGGTTTTTTTGTTTTTGTGTTGCATGTTTTAGCCTATAAACAGGTAACTGTTCCTGCTTAACAATGTTATTCTGTTGACTGCTTCTAGAGTCTGTGGGACTCCTGTGAAAATGAGATGCTACAGCTCATTGAGTTATTGCTGTTGAAGCAATTTTTTAAAAATAAATACTTGCTAAGGAAGTCTAGTCCCCATTTAGGTGGTGACCATCAATCATGTACAGGTCCCGCCACATAGAAAAAGGTTCCCCAGTGGTTTGGGGATGTAAAATCCCTGACTCCTTATACCATAACTAATACCACTAGTCTGCTGGAGTAGAGCTGAAGGACTGTGACTCAAAAGTAAGTATACTGTACAGTAACCAGTGTGGCAGAGGAAGTGAAGGGAGCAGCAGAATCAGCGGACAAAGACCTCACAGATTCTACAGACCTGACTACAGAAAATACCCTCCTCTGCAAGCAGAACTAGTAGTAGCAGTAGTAGTATCAGTAGTAGTACCAAAGTATTTCCATCATTCAGTTGCTGTAGTAGTAGTAGTATTAGTAGTCTATTTATTTGTTGCATCCTTACCCAGAGGTTCGGAGCACCATTACAATAATATAGGGAAAAATTACTATATTCAGCACGTACAAGTCCATAACACTCTAAAAGAGAACACATTAATTAATTAATTAATCAGTTACTAGATGTTACTAAAAGGGGTTTCAAACTATTACACATTCACCTCAAATGCCTGCTGGAATAACTACGTTTTCAAGTCTTTTTTAAAGGCCTCTACCAAGGGGGCCCCTCCTCAAAGTGCCAGGCCTGCAACCTCAAATGCCCAGTCCCCTGACATCTTCAACCTTGCCCTCGGAACCGCCAGGAGGCCCTCCTCAGCGGAGCGGAGCAGGCAAACAAGTAAACGAGGATGCTGGAGCTCAGCCAGGTAGCCTGGGATCAGTCTGTGTCGAACAAAAAGAAATACTGGCACCAAATTAGCGAAGTGTATAAACGGCTTTATTAAGTGAAAATTCAAATGCCAAGAGCTTGGGAACAAGAACACCTCAACCGCTTTTGCTGCTTCTTACAGCGTCATCCTGATGATGCCATAAGAGGTAGCAAAACCGGTCGAGGAGTTCTTGTTCCCAAGCTGTAATAAAGCCGTTTATGCACTTTGCGAGTTTGGTGCCAGAATTTGTTTTTCCATTCTACTTGGTTGTGTTGGGCACAATCCTAGCAGGTCAGAGCACAGACTGCTGCTTCGTGCCAGTCTGTGTAAGGCCAACCCAATTTAAAAGAGATGCATAATTTGTTCTCTGTTATGCTTTTTGCTCCCTCGCTACCACCTGGGCTTTCTTGGCAATGGGGAGAAATGTATTTTCCCGTTTTTCTTGCTACTCGCCTTAGAGCATTAGTCGCGCGGTGTGTCAGGCGCAGTGCGCTCAGCAGCTCGGTGATGGCCCCTTCCCACCACCTGGCCTAATGCCAGGGTTCCATATGACTTGGCGCTACCACCTAGCCTCCATCTGGTGGCAGCCAAGAGCCAAGGAACCCTGATGTCCCTCCCAGGAGAGGAGAGGAGAGCTGCCTTGCAGCATCTCGATCTTGCTCTGCCCCCCCGACCCCTGGTGACCCGAGCTGGTTCCTGAACTCAGGTCACCTGTGTGGTGCCAGGTGTGGTGTCCAGCGCCTCAACCCTCTGTGCCATCGCGCCGGCAGAGATACGCCATTTGACTGGCAGCTAGTGCTGACCACACTGTGCTAGGGAAATGTGGCATGATCTTGGAAGGCTAGTTAGTAAGTGAGCCAGGCATCGTAGCACACCGCCACTGACCCCCAAGGTAGAGAGAGTTGCAGTAGCTGAGCCTTGAGGTCATGAATGCATGTACCAATCTGGACAGATAAGGACTTAATCTGGCTAATATTCCACAGATGAAAAAAAAATTCCGGACTATGGCTGACACTTAAGCCTCCACTGTCAGCCTCTCATCTAAAAGTACTTCAAGATTTTTCACCTTGCTGGCAGCTACAGTATAAGTCCAGAAGGACCAAGCTGAAGCTCAATTTTCCTCTCAGCAGCCACCTTCTCTCCCCCCCCCTCCATGGTCCAGCTCAATCACTAGGACTTGTTTTCTCTGGGTTAAGCCTCAGCCAGCTCAATGACATCCAGTCTTGGATCTCAGCCAGGCATCTACTAAGCACATCAACTGCACCCAATGTCCCAGGTGCAGAAAACATAGAGAGTTGGGTATCATCTGCATACCAATGAAACTCAGGCTCATATTGCCTGATGACCTTACCCAGGGGCAACATGTAGACTGCAAACAACATGGGCAACAGGACCAAGCCATGGGGTATGCCACAGGACAGAACCACCAGGAACAAGGAAAATATTCTTAATGCTGCCCTCTGGGTTCTATGCTTGAGATAGGACTTAAACCAGCAGATGGCCTTGCTGTTAAGTCCTGCATACTCCCTGAGCTGGTCCAGAGGTGCCCAAGGTTCACTGTATCAAATGTTGATAAGAAATCCAGGAAGATGATAATTGACAATTCTCCTCTATCCCTCACTCTGAGCAGGTTATTGTCCACCCTAACTACTACAGTTTCAGTGCTATGCCTGGACCTAAATCCAGACAAGAGAGATTCAAAGATGCCAAAGGCTGTGAGGTGTGCCTCAAGCTGGAGCACACCAATCTTCCCAATAACCTTTCCCAGCAAGGGAAGGTTAGAGATTGGACGATAATTCGCCAAGACCTCTGGGTCTGAAACTAGTGTCTTCAAAAGAGGCTTCACCAGTGCACAATTAAGTACCACTGGAAAACACCCTTCTGACAAAGAAGAGCCTTGAGAACCTACAGAACAGGGCATGGATGACACACATCTGAATCCCGGGTCTAGTGAAGGAGTTAGGTGATGGGCACAGATAATTTATGAAACAATGGCTGACAATTAATTTGCAATGTGACACCACATTCACTCTGCTCAGAACTTACAGAATTACTCCACAAGGCATGAGGAGTCAGGAAGCCTTGGGAGTGAACATTCTAATGACCCCTGTTGGTGGTAGTTAGATCAGTGCTCGAACAGAATGTGGTTGTTTAAGAGGTGAAACAACATGGGCCACTTGACTTGCCAGGACACATATTCTTGGACTTGAGTTTCGCAAAGCACCAGAGGTACACGAGCTCTGATGGGGTACATGCCAGATTCAGACAAAAGTACAGTTTCGTACTTACTGTAACGGTAGATCTTCGAGAGGGTCTCCTGCAGCAGGTAATACACTTGAGTAACCGCTAGAGTGCGCTCCCATAGATGATAGCTTTTTACTAGCAGTGCTGACGGGTGGGCCCCCCACAATGATGTCATCACATTTACCTCTATAAATACGTTGGAGACCCCTAGCGGTCTCAGCTCCCCACTGGCAATCAGCTCATGGCGCAAGACTCTAAGGGGAACCAAGAAGGCTGGAGATACCCTTTCTGTTCATTTTTGAAGAAGTTGCAGAAGATTGCTCTCTCCCAGAAAGGGTGGAGGGAACGTACCTGCTACAAGAGATCCTCTCCAAGATCTACCATTACGGTAAGTACGAAACTGTACTATCTTCTTCGAGGGTATCTCTTGCAGCAGGTAATAGACTTAGGATGATTCCAAAGCAGTGGAGGAGGAAGGGTGGTCAATTAAGAAAGGAGGCCCTGGATGATGGTGCACCCGAAGACAGTGCAGCGCCAAGAGACCAAATCTATCCTGTAGTGCTTTGTGAAAGTGTGCACAGCAGACCAGGTGGCAGCATCACATATTTGAGTGATCAAGACTCCATGGAAGCATGCATCGGTGGTAGAAAGGGCCAGGGTGGAGTGAGCATGTACTGCGACCGGTAAGGGTTTTTTATATTCATTGTAATAGTAGGTTATGCAATGTGCAAGTCAATTTAATAAAGTTTGCTTGGTGACCAGTAAATCTTCCTTGCCTGGAGCAAAGGCAACAAAGAACTGTTTGGATTTTCGTGTGACTTTACAGCGTGCTATGCAGTAATGGAGGATGTGATGCACATCTAAGATATGTAGGAGGGATTCACCAGGATTGGAGTGATCTGGGTAGAAAACTGGCAAGTGTATGGATTGGTTCAACATGTATTCTGATACGACCTTTTGAAGAAAGGCTGGGTTAGTACAAAGGGAGACCCTGTCTTTGTGGAAGACAAGGTATGGCTCAGAACAAATGAGGGCCTGGAGCTCAGAGATGCAGTGAGCAGAGGTAATACCTACTAGAAATAACATTTTACATGCTAGAGAATGCATGTCACAAGTAGCAGCTGGCTCGAAAGGTGCCAAGGTTAATTTTTCTATTATGAAACTGAGATCCCAAGGAAGTACCGAAATTCGAATGGGAGGCTTAAGATGTGAAATGCCTTTTAGGAACATGCAGGCAATATCTTGCTGGGTGACCCGACGGTACTCTATGGGCTTGTGAAAGGCTGAAATGGCTGCGAAGTGTACCCTGATGGATGAGTAACTCAACCCTTGTGAGGAAAGGGTGTAAAAGTAGTCCAGGATAGTAAGTAGAGGATAGAAAAAGGGGTCGAGGGTGTTGGCAGCCACCCAGTTGGTGTAGCGATTCCATTTTGCTTGATAATCTTTTCTAGTGGACAGTTTTCTTGACGCCAACAGAATGGTTGCCACAGTTGCAGAGATTTACTGTCTGTTTATAAAAACATTCTCAGGAGCCACGCATGAAGGTGTAAAGAGTGAAGACTGGGGTGTAGGAGACACCCATGATGCTGTGTGAGCAGGTCCGGGTGGAGGAGAATGGGATCAGCAACCGACCGCAGCTGGAGAAGAGGGAACCAAATTTGTTGGGGCCAGAATGGAGCTATCAGCATCATGGTTGTAGGCTCGTGATGAAGTTTGAGGACGACACACTGGAGGAGAGGGACGGGGGAGGCATATAAAAATTGCCCCTGCCAAGTTAGGGAGAGAGCATCAATAGAGTGTCCCTCATTGTCCGGTATAATGGAGTAATAGTGAGGTAGCCGATGGTTGTCCAGGGAGGCAAAGAGGTCAACCACCAGCATTCCACAGAGGTGGAAGATGTCTTGGAGGACTGATGCGTGCAGGTTCCACTCATAACCCTGTGCATGGCGACCGAGGTGATCTGCCAGGACATTCTGGGTGCCTGGCACATAAACTGCCACGAGCAGGAGTTGTTGCCATAGAGCCTCTTGCCAGACGTGGACTGCCTCCTGATAAAGGTGTTAGGACCTTGTGCCTCCTTGTTTATGTAAGAGAAAACACAAATGTTGTCCATTTGTACCACAAGGGGACCCAGGACCGGATATGGTTGAAAGGTCTGCAGTGCAACATGAACCACCCTCATCTCGATAAGATTATATGGAGAAAGGCAGCGGCCAGGTCCCAAGGACCCTGTGTCTGATGAGGGCTGAGGTGAGCACCCCAACCCAGGGTGGAGGCGTCTGTGGTCAGTGTCTGGGATGGTGATGGAGTCTGAAAGGGATAGCCTCGATCTAGATTAAGCCGCACTGTCCACCAAGTCAGGGCTCGGCAGGCTGCTGGGGTGACGAGGATCTGGTCTTTGAAGTCCCTGGTGCGGTGTTGCAAGACCCACTCTACCGGTCGCATGCATAACCGGGCTTGCGGGACAGTGGAGATGGCAGTGGCCATGTGTCCTAGAAGGCGCATATATTGACAGGCCATGATGTACGGTTGTGGGCAGCAAGGGTTGCACGTTTCTTTTTTTTTTTTTTTTTTAATTCCACGTTTTTATTAATTTAAACAACTATAACAACATCCAGTCAGTAAGATAAAGAAATTGACAAGAGCAATTGACAGTGAGATATAGCAGTAGATGTTATATCAGAACCAAAACAGAGCAAGGTGAAACAGAAACATAAGAAACTTAATCAACAGACTCAACACAACAATCTAACCCTCCTCCACCCCCACCCCAGTGTGTGCATAAAACAAAAGGAAGAAAGGCATTAATACCTTAAACAGCAAACACAGGTTAGGGTAGTAGCAACGAGGCCAGAGGGAGTGCCCCCACCTTAAGATAAATATAGAGCAAATAACTTGCCCATTTTTTGTCAAAAAGTTTCATATTGTGTCAGGTACTGGCGCTCAAGTGCTCGGTTTGAAAAAATGAGGGAAGTTCCTTTAACCACTCATTATAGGAGATGGTCAGGTGATCCATCCAATGTCTAAGAACCAATTTTTTAACCGCCATTGATATGATATGACCTTATGAAATCTTCTCTCCTTAACATTAATACTGGATTAGGACCCATGGATACAAATTTCTATAGTAAACAAATCATGAAGCCCCAGAATAGGGTCTAATTTAGACTGTACAGTTTGCCAGAGGGGGGAATTTTTTCACAGGGCCACAGAATATGAAGGATATTCCCATCTTTTCTACTATACCTAGAACAATTAGGGAAAGGGAGCTGGCACATTTTGGCCAGTTTAACCAGTGTGTAGTACATATTATTAAGGATATGATATTGGACGAGTCTAAGCTTGACCTGATTGTTATATATATAGAGATCCTTCCATATCTGGGCCAAGTTAAAGGAGTTATCAGGTATTAAAGAATCCCACAGCCTAGATCCTTTCAAAGATTCTGGGTGGGAAATGGACAAAAGGTATGAGTTGTACAGGAGACTCCATGAAGAGCCCTGGCTAGTTCTGAAAGTGGGACAAAATGGGCTGTACAATCAGGGGGTTGGGCTTGATGCCAAAAAGTTGGACTAACAGGTGTCTCAATTGGAAAATTTTAAAGATATGCACCTGGTCTAGGCTAAATTTAGACAGGATGTCAAAAGAAGGGAGTCCGGACTGTAAAAGTCAGAGACAGTGGTATTTCGTAGCTGAAGTAACCAACTGGGAGAGAGTCTGGCCTCCAATCTTAATAAAAGGGTTGGAGAATACAGGTTGGGATGGGTCCTTAGAAAGTGGAGTCTTCAAGGAAGAGCAGAACTGGGCAAAAACCATGATGGAGGTGCCAACTGGTGAGTATTTGAGAGAGGGTGGTCGGGATTCTCATGGTAAGTAAAGAGTATTAAAAGGGAGAAAATTCTGTTGTCGTATGATATGATTCTCAGTCTGTAGCCAGGGGGGGTTATAGTCGCTTTCGGTAATATATAGCCATTGACTACATTTGGAGAAATGACTGGCCCAGTAGTAAAGAAAATTTGGGAGGCGAAGTCTTCCATCCGCTTTGGGAAGACACAGTTTAAGAAAGGAATATCTGGGAATTTTATGTAACCAAATAAAATTAGATATAAGAGAGTGAACATGATGGAAGAAGGATGGGGCAGCCAGATGTTCAGCATATTCAAAGGATAAAAAAGCCTGGGGAGAATATTCATTTTAACAATATTAATGCGGCCCCATAAGGAAAGTGGAAGGGATTCCCATCTTTGGAAATCTAGTTGGATGTTTGTCACTAGGTCATCTATGTTTAGCTTTTTGAGAAGAGAAGGGTCCGTGGATAGGAATATACCTAAATATCTCAAGGACCTAGCCGACCATTTCATATCAAATTGTGTGAAGTCAGCCTTGTAAGTGAAATGGTTAAGGGGGAAAATCTCAGTTTTGTTTAGATTTATCTTATAATTAGAAAAGTGATTGAACTGGGATATCACCTGTGAGGAATGTGCAAGCGAAGATGAATGCTGGTCTAAGTGCAAAAGGACATAGGCCGACAGGGTATATTCTACACCACCCACCAAGATACGATGTATTTGGAGGGAGGCTTTGAGATATTTAAGGAGAGGTTCCAGGTATAAGTTGAAAAGAAAAGGTGATATCGGGCAACCTTGGCTGGTACCGGTAAAGAGAGAAAATCGAGAAGAGAAAACCCCATTACAGCACCTTTTCGCTGAAGGAGAAGAGTAAATTACTTTGAGCAAGCATAAAAATTGGTCGGGACAACCCATTTTCTGCAAGGTTAACCAGAGAAAACTCCAGTCCACCCTGTCGAAAGCTTTCTCCGTATCAAGGGACACAAGAGCCATGGCGGAATGAGCAAATTGGGCTATTTGGAGAATATGATCTATCTCACACAAGTGATCCGATGAAGACCTACCTGGGATAAATCCAGCTTGCTCAGGACTAAGCAGTGGAAGCCAAACTTTCCTTATTCTGGTAGCTAGAATTTTAGTCAGAATCTTGATGTCACTATTCAGAAGGGAAATCGGTCTATAACTCGCAGGACGGAAGGGGTCCTTGTTCTGCTTAAGGAGAAGGACAATGGTAGCTTCTAGAAATGAAGGATCAAGGGAGGTAGAATCCGAGATGTAGGTACAGAGACAGAGTAAAAGAGGGGCAAGATCCTTGGAGAAGACCTTATAAAAATTTGATGCGAAGCCATCCGGACGTGGAGCTCTGTCCAGGGCCAAGTTATTGATGGTTTCTACTATTTCAACAATGGTGATCTCAGTAGAGCTGGATAGCCGGTGTTGGTCTAGGAGAGTTGGTAGGGGGAGGGTGTCAAGGTATGCCTCAATTGCGTCAGGGGTTGAAGATGGTGGTGATTTACTATAAAGCAGATGGAAGTAGTCCTCAAAGATGGAAGCTATGTCATTGGGAAGAGTTTTGCTTGTATCATCTGGAGCTATGATAGAAGGAATTAGTCTACAGCCTTCTAGTTTTTGAAGGCAAAGAGCCAGAATTTTCCCAGCCTTTTCACCCTGATCTGCATATTTTGATTTGATTTTTAAGAAAGCGTATTCAGCCTTCTCCCACACAAGGTCAGAGTATGTGAAAGAAGAGACAAAGCCTGGGATTCTAGTAGTTTCTTTCTCCTAGAGGCGAGCTTAATGAATTCACCTCCGAGGAAACATTTAAGCGCGCACCATTCATGGTGAATTCTAGGTGCAGAATCCTATTAAATTCAGTAAAGGTCTGAATGAGAGACTGAATGGCCGAAATGATAGATTTATCTTTCAGAAGCTGGGTGTTGAGCTTCCAATTAGTGTCTTTTGGGATATCTGGGTCGGGAGAAAGCTCTATCCAGGCTACTGAATGGTCTGAAATTACTAATGGTTCAATGCCAGTGTTGCCAAGACCAGTGAGAAGAGGAAGACTAATTAATGACTAGTCTATACAAGACAATGATTGGTGGATGGTTGAACAGAAAGTGTAAAGGCAAAGTGAGGAATTGAGGATACGCCAGGGATCACACAAGCCCAATGTGTCCATGAAATCCCTCAAGGCCTTCTGGGAGGCAGTAAGGGGCTTCAAGGGAAGGTAAGTCCTATCCAGGTCCTACGTAGGGGATATATCCCAGTCTCCACCCAGAACCAATGGAGAGGGGAGTAAGGCTACCAAATTATTTGCCAGATCTGCAAAAAAGTGAAAGTCTCCCCGACCAGGCCGTATACACTACCTAGAACTACTTCTTTACAATTCAGAACACCTTTAACAAAGATATAGCGACCTTGCGGGTCTGCAATAGATATATCTGATTGAAAGGAGATGTTTCCCATAAGTAGGATAGCTACTCCTCTACTTGAGGAGTCGCCAGTTGCGAAAATTTGAGATACACCTTGGCGATGGAGCCAGGAAAGTTCTTTAGTCAGGAGATGGGTCTCTTGTAAGAATATAATATGTGCTTTTAGAAGAGCACAATGTTTCAGAACCTAATATCTTTTAGTGGGATCCCTCAAGCCTCTTACATTCCATGTCAGAATTTTATACATATTATTTGTCATGTTTAACACTCATCAGAATAACAGTTAAAAGTAAAGAGAGAGAGAACAGTAAGTCCTAATTAATGCACACTCTGACCTTCCCCCCTTCACCATAACAGGTTCACTAAAAGAACAAAGCCCAATAATAAAATAGCAACATGGTAATATAGTACCCGTAAAACTTGGGATCCGAAAGCGAGCAACTTGTCTGATACAACATGATGCTATCAGGAATAACAAGATAAATATGTTCACCCCTCACAACTCTGAGATAGCAAGGTGTAGCCTTGTGAAAAATATTCACACAGTACCAAGAACCCTCAAGGCCAATTGGGTCAAAGAGGATTACAGATACCACAAAAAACATTCCTTTAGGTGGTAAATATGAACCCAATATAGGCGTTACCCAAACCCAGTCAGTAATCTGAAGTCCTGCAAGATTAATACCAGTAAGTGTTCCACCCTTTTGCCCTATTAATACCAAAACAACATAACCATATACAATCTCCTTCCCCCAAAGAAAATAACCAATAACCAGGGAACAGCTATTGTAGAAAGGAGGAAAAAACCCAGTGTGCCCGGTAGTAACCAAAGTAATCGAATAGTTCCCAACAAAAGGGAAAACGAGAAAAAAACAACATGTATGATTTAAGCAGGCACAACCCCCCAAACTGCCAGAATGCAATGAAAAACAGCATGACAGCAAACCATGCACATGGGCACCCCTTCCCCTCCCTCCAGATTCGATCACCTGTAATTGTGAGCAAAGGGTAGAACTGCCCTAAAATTCAAGACACAGTAATTCGGTAGAAATATAGGTTTCATGGGGAAAAGATGCCCATTCAGGACCTTAATCCAGAGAGTAATCGAACCTTCAATAAGGGGAATCCATAAGGTTAGCAGGCAAATCTGTCCAGGTATGCTGGAGGCAGCATGTAATGATGGAAACAAGCGTGTCTAATTTAGGGTAGGCGTACCTCAAACAGGCTCGAGTGAGTCCACATTACCAATCTTAGTCCTGCAGGGCAATCGCCGTGAAGGCAACCAGATGGGCAAGAGATTAATGAGTGGACAGATGCAACAAGCCTGGGATCCCCAGGAAGCAGGTCCTAAACATTATGTTCTGGGAGTGTGCACCCTCACCTGGTGAAGCTGCAGGAACAAGCCTGAGGAAACACAAGAAGGCCACAGCCTCTAGCAACTAAGCCACCAGGCCCCATTCACTGGTGACCCCAGCCCATACAAGGGAAAGCACAGCAATCAGAGGAAGCCTGAAGGTTAGTGAAACCCCTAAAAGCCAGCAAAGTTAACACACACAGCATAAATCATGAGCATGTAGCTAAAGAAGAGAGTATTGGGTCACAACAGGCCATCAGCTGCAACTGTGGAGCGTCAAGGGGTTATGTGGTATGCCTTCACCACTGTAACCGCATACCCTAGTCCAGGAGTTTCAGGCAACCATCACTCAAGCCAGGTCGTCGAGTCATTCCACTCTGTCCCCCTGGGATACTGAGTATTCGAACATGTGGTCTTCTCGCTTTATCTTCAAGCTGCTCAATCCAAGATTTGAGCAAAGTCTGTTTTTTTACTGAGGTCGCAGCCGCCGACACTGTCTTTCACAGAAACATAGAGGTTGACGGCAGATAAGGACCGCGAGGTTCATCCAGTGTACCCATTTCTTTTTCTACCTTATAAATGTGCCATTGGCCTTTGCTCTGCCAGTAGCCTATCTATTCATACTTATCTGTATTGCTCCCTTATGCCTATCCCATGCCTGTTTGAAGCCCTGCACTGCATTCATAGGCACCACTTCCTGAGGTAGGCCATTCCATGCATCCACCACTCTTTCTGTGAAAAATAATTTCCTCACATTCCCCCTTAATCGGCCTCCCTCTAATCCCATGCTGTTCTCTTGTCCTGCTATTTTTCTTATATTTAAACATGTTCTACTCTTTCACCTTGTTAATGCCCTTAAGGTGTTTGAATGTTTCAATCATATCACCTCTCTCCCTCCTTTGCTCAAGGGTATACACATTGAGCTCCGTTAATCTGTCCTCATATGTCTTCTGATACAGTCCCTGCACCATTTTGGTTGCCCTTCTCTGGACTGCCTCAAGTTGGTTAATGTCCTTGTGAACGTGTGGCCTCCAGTACTGCAAGCAGTACTCCAGATGGGGCCTAACCAGTGTCTTGTAAAGAGGGATTATTATCTCCCTCTTACGACTTGTGATACCCCTACTAATACACCCTAACATCCCACTAGCCTTACCTACTGCTTGAATGATTTCAGGTCATTGGTGATGATGATGCCCAAGTCTCTCTCTTCCTTTGTGACTGCCAGCAACTCTCCTCCCAGCCTATAGGTGGCTTCAGGGTTTCTCTTCCCTATGTGCATGATCTTGCACTTCTTTGCATTAAATCCCAGTTGCCACTCTTATGACCATTTTGCTAGTTTATCCAGATCTCTTCTTATTCTGCCCACCCCATCTGGATCATCTACTCTGTTGCAGATCTTGGTGTCATCTGCAAACAGACAAGCCTTACCCTCAAGTCCATCTGCAATGTCACTAATTAAGATATTGAAGAGGACTAGCCCAAGGACTTATCCCTGGGGTACCCCACATGTGACATGCATCTCTTCTGACTGTATACCATTTACCACCACACACTGTTTTCTGCCCGTCAACCAGTTTGCCACTCAGTTGACCAACTTCTGACCCACCCCGAGCCTACCCAGCTTATTTATCAATCTTCTATGTGGAACAGTGTCGAAAGCTTTGCTGAAGTCGAGGCAGGCGACATCAACTGCTCCCCCTTGGTCCAACACTCTGGTTACCCAGTCAAAGAAATCTATGAGATTAGTTTGACAGGACCTTCCTTTTGTAAATCCATGCTGTCTTGGATCCTGTGCCCCTATGGATTCCAGGTGTTGCACTATCCTTAAGGAGTGCTTCCATAATCTTCCCCACTACTGAGGTAAGACTGACTGGTCTGTAGTTCCCCTGCCTCCTCCCTGCTACCACTCTTGTGCAGTGGGATCACATGAGCCCTTCTCCAGTCTTCTGGGACCTTTCCTGTGCTCAGAGACTCACTAAACAGTTCTGCTAATGGCTCTGCTAGTTCCACCCTTAGCTCTTTAAGTACCTTGGGATGTATGCCATCAGGTCCCATTGCCTTGTCCACCCTGAGCTTAGCCAGCTCTTGTAGGACCCCTTCTTTTGTGAAGGGAGTAGTGCTCATTTAGCCCCCGTGTCCATGGTGCTGAGCTGTGGGCCCTGCCCTACCTTCTCTTCAGTAAATACTGAGCAAAAGTATCTATTTAGGATAAATGCTTTTACAGGGTCCTCTTCCTCACATGTCCCCTTTTCTCCTTTGAGCTTAGCAATACCCCATCTGGACGTTCTCCTTTCACTAATGTATCTATAGAAAGTCTTGTCACCTTCTTTTACTGTTCATGCTAGTGATTCCTCAGTTTGGGACTTTGCCTGCCTTACTGCCTTCCCTTAGGGCAGTTTGGTATGCCTCCTTATCTTCATCCCACTGTGTTCCCTTATATTTCCTGAAGGCCAGCCTTTTGGCTCGGACCTTTTCTGCTACTGTATTTGAAAACCAAAGTGGTCTCCTCCTTCTTTCGCACTTCCTTTTTGTCTAACACAATGGGATGTTGCTTCAAGTACTGCATCCTTAATGCTTGCCCACTTTGCCTGTACCCCCTCACATGTGTTTCTTTTTGCCAGGGCTAGCTTAACTCTGTTGGCCATCTTATCAAAGTCAGCTCCTCTGAAGTCCCATATTTTTGCCTTGGAATGGGATGATTTAGATGTAGTGGCCAAATTGAACCATACCATGTGATGGTCACTGGCCCCAGGTAACCTTCTACCTGGAGATCTGTGATCCCTTCCCTGTTAGTCAGTACTAGATCTAGGATAGCCCTGTCTCTCTTTTGGGTTGTTGTACCAGTTGTTTGAGGCCCTCCCCCTGCAGGGAATCCACCATGTGTCTAGTTCTGGCAGATGTTCCTGCTGGTATTGACCAGCCTGTATCCAGCATGTTGAAGTCTCCCATTATCAGAACCTCCCCTTTAGCTGTCATGTTTTGTATATCTTCTAACAGTGATGTATCTATGTCCTCCCCCTGGTCTGGGGGCCTATAGACAACCCCAGTTCTTATGGCTGTCCCATTTCCTGTTTCCAGGGTGACCCACAGTTCTTCTGGCTCCTTATGTGCATTTCCAGCCAGCATCTTTGATTCATACACAACCATTCCCATTACCTCCACCTTATTCTCTGTCCCAACCAGCGTTCAACATACTGGTCAAGTTTTTTTATCCACTTGTTGGATAGAGGCAGTTACGATCTGTACCGCCAACTGTAGATTCCAGTGTTGCAGGTATGCCCTCCACATGGTCAGGTTGCTGTTTGCTAATTGCGTAGGAGGCCCAGCTCCTGACTGAAAAGATTCCTGTTTCTGTTGGGTTTTCAGAGGCCCCATAAAGAAGTTTCAGGTATCTCGCAAGATTATGGGCCAGGTTTCTTATTGTGCATGTAGCTGGGGAAACATCACACTATCTAATATTTGAAAGAATAAATTCCAAAATGTAGGAGCTCCAAAAAAAACATATGCCTTGCTAGGCTCTTGACTCTGCCCCCTAAATCACCAGATCTTTACTTTTGAAGATTTTCTGGCAAAACACACCTTGAGTGGTTTTTTTTTTTGTTTTTTTTTTGTTTTTTTTAAACACATGCAGTCACCCAGACAATCTCTTTTCTGGAATTTTCAAAGGTAATAAAATGCTTTTTTGTATCATTTTTAGCACCGTTTCTGTATACTCCAAAGAAACCCAGCCCTACAGCACTTACAGTCCCCCACTGAAGGGATCACGCCAGGGTCTCTGAGATCATCCATCCTGTGCTGCGTCTGTGTGTCACAGTTACCACAAAGGAAAAAGCCATGGTTGACTATATCACTGTGACTCTGAACAACAGTCAGTCTCTTCCTCTCTTGACCTTTTCCAGGGTATTAACATAGACTTTGACAGCAGATAAGGACCACTTGGCCCAACCAGTCTGCCCATTTCCCTGCCTATTGGATAAGGTGCAGATTCTAGTTAACCAACAGCCTACTTCCTGCAATCCCTCAGTATAATTGCCTTATGTCTGTCCCATGCATGTTTGAATTCCCCCACTGTTTTAGACCCCACAACCTCTTCAGGAAGGCGGTTCCATGCGTCCACCACTCTCTCTGTGAAAAAGAATTTCCTCACAGTACCCCTGAGCCGTCCCCCCTCTATTTTTAAATTGTGCCCCCTTGTTCTTACACATCTCTTTTTCTGACAGATGCTACTCTCCTGGACTTTGTCGATTCCCTTGAGGTACTTAAAAGTTTCTATCATGTCCCCCTGTCCCTCCTTTCATCAAGGGTATACATATTAAGCTCTCTCAGTCTCTCTTCATATGGTTTCTGATGTAGACCCTGCACCATGTATTATCGAGTGGTGGCAGATCTGAGGAGGGGAAGATGTTCCTCCCTAGGTTGAACAACCACAGATGCTGCCACAGCCACTGCTCCTGCAACAGCTTTCATCCCTGACCACCAAAACAATGTCCGGGGTTGAAGCAGGGCTGATTTGGTGTCAGCACCTCCATGCCATCCTTTACCAATGGACCCCTATCAGGACCGATGCCAGAGAATAGGCACAGAACATAGTACTATTCCTTGCAGGACTCCCCATCCCTCTTGGCCAACAGAGAACAAATGTGCAGTGAAACCTTTCCAGAGAAAAGAAGAGCGTTTCTTTGAGAGAGATTCTCCAACCCCTGCTGCTGGCTGGGACCACAGACTCAGAAATTAATCTGAGAACCCCTAAACTGAAAGCAGACACCATAGCTGTCAGGCCAACTGAGCCACATATAAAACTGTAAGAAATGTGTTTTCCTACATAAGCTGTAAAATGTGAAACATGGGTCAAGTTTTAAAATAAAATAAACTGGAGTGCGACTAATTCTTACAATTGCCATATGCCATTTTGTGAGATATGTTACTGCATACTTACATCAGAGAGGTGAATACGGATGGCAGCTAGGATCTTTGTTTCCCAGTCCTAGAAAAGTACTGTCAAACTGAACTCTATCTCAAAACTATGTTGTACTACATCCACAAAAAGAAAGTAAAGTTGTTGTGAACTTGTGCATTCCAGTGTTTAACAATAATCAGGGCAAGGGAACAAAATCAAACGTCCATAAAAAATGCATCAAGTAACTAAAGACCTGACAGAAGTGGGCAAACAATTATTCTTTAACCCTGTGAACAAAGTGCACATGAGAAAATTTATGCAGATTAAGTTTTAGCTGATCTCTTTTATTAGGAGCATATTTTACAGTGGGACAGTAGCACATAGCACAGGAAAAATTTTACTGCACTGCCATCTGCTGATAGATAGGATTATTGCACATCAAAGAACATGAAGAAGGAAAACACACAGTCCAAGACCTTTTAAATCCATCCTGCACAGAAAAAAACTACACAGATTCAGCAATGCACTGTAGTTTTCATTTACTTGCTTCACTCGCTCTGTCATACTCCATTCTTTCCCCCTCCAGAATACACCTAGGAAATAACAGTGATGTAAGAACTTACCGTTACAGTAGCTCTTCAAGGGTATCTCAATCGAGTAACACAGTAGGAATCTTTGCCATCAGTGAAGGGGAATCCAGACAGAAGATTTTAAGCAATACAACTGGGTCTGCCCACGCTGTCATCAGCTGGTGTCACCAACCCTATAAAGATGTGAGCAGCCCTGCTCCCTCCTTGTTTTTACCCCCCGGAGACTAAATGAGCTAGGCTCTCTCGCCCAGGGGAACTGAGGAGAAAAAGAGGTACACAGACCTAAATAAAAAGATGGATACACCAGACAGACAGTTCCTAGACTGAAGCCCCAAGAAGGGGGATAGTGGGCGGGATAATATACCTCATGACTGAGATCCCTTCGAAGATCTACTGTTATGGTAAGTTCTTACATAACTGTTCTGTCTTCCTTGGGGCTGTCTCAGTCATCAGGTAGCACCGTAGGAATGAGTACCAAGCAGTTACAAATGGAAAGAGACAGTCTTGGAAGAGGGCTCTCCATAAGCTTAAGACAGGAGTCCCTGTTAACACAGCCCTGCCAAAACCTGCATGGGCTGGTGCGACAATGCCCATAGGTAGTGTTTGCTGCAAGTATGGCCTGTACTCCACGTGACTGCCACACAAATGTCAGCGGCTGAGACCCCTTTGAAAAAAGCTACCAGTGTAGCCATTCCTCTGGTGGAATGAGCTTTGACAGCACCAGGCAATTCTTCGCTGTGTTTTTTTGTAGCAGAACACAATGCAATTTGCCAACCATTTAGTAAACATTGCTTAGAAATGGAATTACCCTCTCTACCTGTGGTGAAGGAAACAAACAACTACTTTGACTTTCTGGACTCTATAGTCCTAAGCAGGTAGTATGTCAAAGTTCTGCACACATCTAACATATGGAGCAGTGCTTCCTCTGGACTGGCATGCTCGGGAAAATAAACAGGAAGGTGGAGAGACTGATTTAGAGTGAACTCAGAAACCACCTTAGGCAGAAACGTGGGATTTGTGCACAAAGACACCCTGTCCTTGTGAAAAATCAAATAAGGCTATTTTCACCAGAGGGCCTGCAGCTCTGAAATTCTTCAAGCAGAAGTACTTGCAACTAAAAATATCGCTTTCCAGGAGAAAAAGTGCAAAACGCAAGTCACAATAGGCTCAAAAGGAGACAGGGTCAACTTTTCCAAAACAATATTCAGGTCCCAAGCTAGGACAGAGGAACAGATTGGAGGTTTCAGATGCAGGATGCCCTTGAGAAAGGTGCGGGAGACATCCAGCTGAGCAATCATGTGGTCCGTACCTAAAGAGAAAGCTGTAGGTCACGCCACGCTCTGTAAAATATAAAAAAAAACAAAAAACTGAAAAGTGCTTCTACTAGAGGACCTGGATACCGGAGTATTTTTGGGTAAAGAAAAGATTTGCTTTCTATAAGAAAGAACATACTAAGAAAACTGGGTTTAGTGCTCAAGAACAACAATGTAAAGCAGTATTCTTGTAAGAGAATGAATAATCAGTGTGTGAATACAATATTTGCAAACTGTGTGAGAGGCCTTTCGGCACCATACAATTCTGCTTAAAGTTGGACCAGCATAACATTCTGTGGTGATCTGCATATGCAGCCCATGATGCTTTGCATTGTGTGAGCATGTGTGATTTTGTGTTCTTTTTGCTGCACTTGTTTAAATTTACAAGAACACTGCGAGAAGCATGCTGTTTTCTTAACGAGCGAAGGGGTTGCAAAGACTTATAAAAACAGAGCTGTAGTTTCTTGCAAGAGAGAAACACAGAGACTGAGATTGGAACTTGAGAAGAAATCCAGATAGACTTTCTCTGTTTATACTGCGTTTGTTAATAGTTATACTGAATAATTTTATTTTTGATTTTACTTTTATTAGAAAAAAGAAATCACCTATTGCAAATTTTACAACTACTCCTGGTTTTCCTATGCTTCTGCCCACGATGAAGCTGATCACCTGCGAGGGCGTGAGTTCTGACTTGGCCTCACTGACCAGGAGGCCAAGGGAGGTGCAGGTCCCTGAACCACTCCACCTCCTACCTAGAGGGACCTATAAACTGCCAGTCATCCAGGTAGGAGTACACCTGGATCCCTTGACGCATCAAGTAAGCTGCCATCACTGCTATGCATTTGGCAAAGACCCTGAGGGCTGAGGAATGGCTGAATGACATTGCCTGGAACTTGTAGAGGGTTCCCTCGGCTTGAAAGCAGAGGAACCTTCAGTGGGATGGACAGATCAGGATGTGAAAGAACGCATCCTGGAGATCCAGAGAGCAAAACCACATGTCTTTCTCTAGAGATGGTATGATCTGGGACAGAGTTACCATCCCGAAGGTGAAGGACCTCAGGAATTTGTTCAGGTCATGCAGATCTTGAATGGGACGCCAGTCCCCTGTTCACTTTGGCACCAGGAAGTACCAGAAGATAAACACTGGGTGTTCCAGAGGATCCACTACTCTGACCACGACCTCTTTGCGGAGGAGCTGGACTATGTCATCTTGAAGAACCGACCAAGTGTCTGTGGATACCAAGTCCTCCTGTGGGGCATGGGCTCAGTTTGGAGGGTACTGCTCGAATTCCAGAGGCATACCATGACCGACCACTTACAGAACCCACCTTTCTGTGGTAACAGCGGACCAGGCAGAAAGGAAGTGGTGGAGCAGGCCCCCCACAGGAGGACCCCGAGGAGGGGTGACTGGCATGAGAGTGACACCCCTCATCCTGTCACTGAGCAGGCTTGGAGGAGGAGGAGGAGGACCCAGCTGAGGAGCCGCGGGTCGCTTCCCTCCGGGCTTACAGGCCACTAAGGCCACTTGACTTGGGTCTGGGTTGCCAAGACTGAGCCTGCTGGCCAGACTGATACTGGGCTGGTTTTGCCACAGGAGTGGAGGACCAAAAGGGCCTATGCTTCTGCTGCTTGGAGCCCTTGGGATCCCTCCGGGCAGATGTAATACAGTCCAAGGTGGCACTGGACTTCTCTATTTTTTGGATGTGACCCTCCACACCAGGCCCAAACAGGTCGGTGCCCAGGAATGGAACATCTGCCAGCTTGTGCTGAGTGTCTGCCACGAAAGTCGAGATCCACAGCCAAGTCCTACAGCGCATGGCAACTGCGGCTGCCGCTGTGCGGGCACAGGAATCCTCCAGATCCAGAGCCGTCTGACGTGGCTGCTCAGCCACAGCCCAGCCCTGATCTTGGGTCTGCCCAACAATGGTCTGGAGGTCCTCGGGAAGGTGAGGAATCACCTCATTCAAGGACCCCAAGAGGGCATGGGAGAAGTGTGCCATCATGATGGCCAAGCTCACCTGGTGGAGGCTGAGCAAGGAGGTAGCATAGACTTTTTAAGCCGCGTGGTCCAATTTCTTGGACTCCTTGTCCGCCGACTTGTCGATATCCCTGGTATTGCATGAGCACTGAAACACAGAGTTGGCTACTAACCCCTCTTCCAAAGGGTGCTCCATGAAACCTGAGAGGGTACCGGTGGGCACCGTATATTTGTGGGTCATCTGGGCATAGGGCACTGCCAAAGCTCCAGGGCAGGGCTGACAATGGCCTCGGCCACTATGAAAGCCTCCACTGGAGAGTCCCCTTTGTCCTGCTTCTGGATGGGCTCCAGTTTCATCCCCATGGACTCAGAGATGAGGCGGAGGATGCCCATAAAGGAAGTGGGCCCTTCCTCCATTGAGAGATCCTCCATGTACTCCATGTCGAACAGATGAGAGTGTAGTGGGGAATCCTTGGACTAGGAAGATTCCACATTAAGCAGCCGCGCGCCTGAGTCACTTTCAACCCTCTGCAGACAGTCAAGTATGCGAGTGACCAACAGCCAATGGGGAAGCCCCTTGGCTGGCAGAGACTCCTTAATCGGAGTGCCAGTTGGCAACTGCTTGGGCGACGGCTCCACTACGATTGGTGGAGAGGCCAGCTCTGGCCAAACAGATGGTCTGAACCGGCTCTGCTGGGAGAGGGACGATGTAGACCAACCCCACAGGGGGAGTTGGTGCCAGCCAGTCAAGTCAAGCGACAGCCAAGTGATGGTCGGTGCTGGAGTCCGGGTCGGCTTCAGACCGGCCAGCACCAACTGTTGCCACATGAGGTCTTCGTAGCATCAACGCAACTTGCTCCAAAGCCTCTCCTCAGTCGAGGAGGATAAAGACTAAGAATAGTGGTGGTGGCACTTCCTGTGGCATCGAGAGCAGGAGCACCAATGATGGCGGGAGCTGCTTGATCCACTGGAGAAGGAAGATCTCGACCTCAGCCTCCAGGGGTGCCACCAGGGGATCTTGGAGAGAGCCAGGGAGTGTCGTGGTGACTCCTGGTCAGGGTCAGTGACCGGAGGGTTCTGCTCAGTGGACTGAGCAGCCCCTTCTGAGGTCACGGGAAGGACCGGAGTCCTGAAAAAAGAACTGTCGGCCTCTTGGGATGACAACTGGTAGATACGGTTGAGAAACATCTTGGCCGCATCATCGGTCAGAGTTTCAATGGGGTCTCTGTCAATCCAGCAGCCAATGCTGAGGTTTTGACCGTGGTCAAAACCTGTAAGTCCTGAGACTGAGAGTGTTCTCTGTCCCAGGAACATCGACAGTGAGTCTTCACTTTTTCTTTCTTTGACTCCTCCTTGTGAGAGCGGGAACTGTGCGAACCCAACGGGTCCTGCCCCTTAGTCAGCAGGGACTGGCACGGCTCCTTGAAGGAGCCTGAAAAAGTGAAGCCCAGTTGGACTGGAATGAAGGCAGAAGCTGAGGAGGACTGCAAGGCGGCCCGAGCCACCTACTCCTTGAAGGCTGTGAACTGTTCTAACTGCTTGGTGGACCCCGCAGCCATGGAGACCAATTAATGGGCAACTTTAGAGTTGACCAGCAGATGTCGTTTTTCCAGGTGGCCCAACATTAGGCAGGTGAGGCAGTCCTTGAGGACCGTCATGTGAAATGATTGGCAAATGTCACAGGCCTGGGTATCATGTTCATGGCCTAGGCAGGAGACACACGTAGCATGAGGGTCTGTAAGCAACATCTTCTGCCTGTATGGGCACCAGTGAAATCCAAGCTGAAGATGAAACTCAAAAGAGTTTAGCATTTTGGAAATAAATCTGAAGATTTCAGTGCTAGTGCCTACTCAACACAGGAGTGGTAAGTTGGGAACCTGCTTCTTCCAGCGGAAAGGAAGATCTGGTGAAAAGGGGTGGAGTCGAGGGATATACCACCCACGTGGGTGGGAGGAGCTAGCTTGAAGACGTTCCGGCACATCTTAAAGGGAAAGGACCCCGCCAGATGTGTGGATAGAACAACATATTCATGTCCCTAGAATTTAGTTTTATATAGTGCACTGCATTTCATATAAGCAGTATTCCAAAGCGCTTTACAATCCAGGAGAGGAAGAAGACATAATCAAGGCTCTCTATAGGTTTTGCCCCTTAGAGGACTGGGTTCCAGAATGATTGGGGTTCTTAGACCAAATTATGGCAGTTGCTTTGGTATATCCTAGCTACAGAGCAGATGGCCACCAGGCAATGACTTGCACGTCCTATATGATTGCATTACCTAAGGTACCAGGACAATGGTGGCGGCTTTTGTGAGTGGTACAATACAGATTTGCACCTCCTGAAGTTCTGGCAATACAAGGACACAACCAGGGCCACTGGAAAATTGCGGAAAATTTTACCCAAAAATGCGGGGATTTTCTTGCACAAATTGCGGGAAAATTGTGGGGGTTCATTATACATCCCCACTGCCCCCTAATAAATATTTTATTGTTTGCTGCAGCATGTATTGATCACATAAATTGTTAGATATATAGAATAGTGGATGGGCGCCCATCCACAACAAGGCCATGTTTCCATCGAGAGTGTTGATGACATCAGAGTGACCTCAAGAGCCAAGCTCGAGAGGTCTCTGTGATGTCATCAACTTCCGAGATGGGAAACACTGCCGAAGTTGTGGATGGGCGACCATCTACTATTTTATATAATATATGGTTTCCCGCAATGTGTTTGCACCTTGTTAACACTTGCACACTGGTCCTGGCTAGATTCTCGTTCTCTCCACTTCAGTCCCCAATAATTCTGGTACTCGTGGCTGCATTCCTGTCCCAAGTCCTGTCCCCGAAGATATAGGTCCTTTGCAGCAGTCACGCTCTGCTCCGACAACTGTGCCAGTAATTAAAAAAAAAAACTGCAAAGTAACAGTTTGGATACACGGAACTGACTTTAGTAGTCCATGTCCAAACTATGTCTATGAAGTACTGGCCCGACCACACCGCTCGCTAAGTACAGGTGCCATTTTTGAGCGGATTTTTTGAAAACAGCACTGTTGCAGCCAATAAGATGGCAGGTTAAGGATAAAAAGTTGTTGTACTATCGATGTGACGTCAGAACGATAGTACAACAACTTTTTTTGACCTTTGAACTGCCCTACAACAAGATTTGGAAAACCTTTGTTTTCCATACACAATAAGCCCTAACCATATACTATACAGTAAATGTATTGCCACTTGTAAATGCTTTTAATGTGAAGAAGGATGTGTGTTTTTGAAATGCACTGTAAACTAATCATTATGTAGAATATCCTCCAAAAATCAAGACATCTAAGTCATGCAGTGCTAACTAGATTTTATTCAGTAATTTACAGTTAGTCTGTACTGAATACATCCTGAAACAACATATTTTGCCAGTTTCTAGATGTTAAATAATGAAGCCTGTTTAAACTACTTGCTTTGGTGCAAGAAAAAAATAAACAGATAACCAGGGTGCCTAATCAAGATCTAGTAAGAAAAATATTTATTTTATTAAAACAATTACTGTTCTTAATCAGCACTGTAAGTACATTTTATAATCACATGATAAAATTATCAAATCATACCAATAGCTTTTCATTACATCATACAATAGTTTTTAATACATTGTACTTTTGTTCTACTTGTTTGCAGTGATTTTACTTGGGTTGCATATTTTTGTCTATTTGAAGGTAACTGTTTATACTTAACCTGTTCAGCATGTTTTCAGAAATGTTTGCTTTTTGTAGGCTTTGTATGTGAGTATACAGCTGTGGCAGACTGACATGTAAGGAATGGTGCAAAGATGGTGCATGGATTGCATCACAAGTCCTATGAAGACAGGTTGAAGGAACTGAACATGTACTCCCTGGAGGAGAGGAGGGAGAGAGGAGATATGATAGAGACATACAAGTATCTTACAGGGAGAAACAGAGTGCAGGAAAACACTATTTTTAAGCGAAAAAGATGTTCCAGGACTAGAGGGCATGGGATGAAGTTGGAGGGAGGACATTTCAGAGGAAACATGAGAAAGAATTTCTTCACAGAACGGGTGGTGGACAAGTGGAACACCCTGCCAGAGGAAGTGGTGGGAGCTGAAACAATCACGGGATTTAAGAATGCATGGGATAGACATAAAGGAATTCTAGAGGTCAGGGGTAAGGGGAAACAGACTTCTAGGAAAACAAACTGAACTTACAAGCTCAAATGGGCAGACTGGGTGGGCCATAGGCCCTTATCTGCCGACACTGTCTATGTATCTATGTATCTATGAATCACTGTCACCAAGCCCCTCAGAAGCACATTAAAGTTTATAATCAGCAGGGCCATCCAAACTCTTGACACATTTGAATCAAAATCCTTTCAGATTGAAAGTATTTATACAAGAAAAATCTACCCTACCATTCAAAAACAAGCACTGTGGTCAAGGCTTCATTTAGGTGAACGGAGCACTTTGCACCTCTTCTCACAATTATTGTTTCAGTCTCTGTGTCAGCAAAAAGTCTCTGATAGTCTGCTTTAACACAGATTTTAAGTGTTCAAGTCTACATATGCATGACCAGAGGATTCTGAAACCAAAGCAGGAAGTGAATCACATGACTGCAGGGTCACATTTGACCCCTTCTCACCTCACACTGTACTGTTTTGGTCAAATCCAAGTCTGTGTACCATATCTGAGTATATTTCCTTGAGAAATGAAATATTTTTATACAATTTCAGTCAAAAATTCCATAAATGTAAGAAATTGCAAGAAATTGCGGATTTTGTGCGGAGAAGGGTGAAAATTGTGGAAATTGCGGAAAAATTGCGCCCACAATTTTCCAGTGGCCCTGGACACAACACACTGACAAACATGCCACTAAATGGGCTACTGACATACCAAGGTCAAGGCACCCCGGAAAATGTTGCTGCAATTTAATTTGACAGGAGATTCAAATACAAATGATAACCACAACAAATTCCATTTTACATTCAATGAGTGATTATGGTCAAATTAAAGTTGATTAGTGCTGGGGACACAGTAGACTGCACTCTCACATCTGGAGCTGGCAGATCAAAAGGCCATAGGTTCTAGTCCCATTCCAGGAACCTGGGCTAATGCCTAATACTGACACTGTACTGCAGAACTTGAGGAGTGCTGCCCTGTTGAAATATTCCTTCAGATGAGACAAACCAAGGTCCCTTTTGTCTATCTCTGGTGGCTGTCCAGGTGGATTTTAAAGATCTTTTGGCACTTATTATAGGAGTAGAGCATCAGAATCCCAACCCTTATCTAGTCCAGCCCAACACACTCATGTGACCCAAGAACTAGTCAAACTGACAAAACAAGTAATCATAGTAGTTTAAGCCAGCCCCACTTCTCTCCCAAAAGAAGGGAGCCCAGGCCCTCACCCGATTCTCCCTCCACCGCAATAAAGGGACACAATGCTTAACTGAAGAACTGCACAATGAACGGACAAACAGTATGTATGTGTACGGGTAACTGTTAATTTCCCCCACCTCCCGATGTACCACAGTGGGTGGAGGAAAAACAGACATTAAATACTGTACTCCAGAACACAAACTGTAATAATGATTTAAGACTACACCTGTTATATCAATATTTTACCTTTATTATGTATGCTAGAGGATTAAAAAAAATCTGTACTTAAAAAAAAATTTGTAGGAAAAGAGGATTTCCCCAATGTCTAGACCAGCATTCCCCTGCCAATAAAACAGGTCCGTGTAGCACCCCAAAAAAAAAAACAAAAGAAAAACTTTAACAGATAAGAGCTAATCTGGTGGACTGGATGGCTCAGATCGCAGGATGTTTTCTCATCTCACCTATACTGTAGGTCATGAGCTCTAATCAAGCTCTGTTCAGTACAGGCTCCAACTATCACCAGGGCTGGCGTTAGGCACCCGCGAACCCCGAGGCCGCTGGGGGCCCCCAAATGTAGCGGGCCGCAGGCAGCACATGTAGCGGGTCTGACGGGCACCAGTAGCAAACCACAACCAGACAGCAGCATACTTTTTGTCTGGCCCACCCTACTCCCTGCCTGGATCACCACAGCATCCTAAAAGAAGAAAATACTGCCCCCACCAGATCAACATAGCTAGGCAGCATTAGTACCTGGCAAGCCCTTGTGCTCCGCGCTGACTGCACTAACAGTTCTCTCCAGCTCCGCTCCGGCTCCCCATCAACAACATGCATGTCCTTGTCCAGTTGCCCTTTGTGTGGTTTAGACTGTGAAACTTTGCGTTTGTTGCTGCCAGCTTCCCATTGTGCCCGAAAATCGGGCCTCGATTTCCCCAAAGGAACGCCAAACCACACCATGTGGTCCACGCCACCATCCTGCCTTCAATTCTATCCCCAGGCAGCTTTCTTTCATGTTCCTCTATTGTGCTAAACAGAACGTGCTGACGTGGGAGGAGGTTCTGTGCTGGAACAATCATAGGGCTCCAATAGGTCCGTCACTATTTATCGCATCTTCTCCAACTCAGACTTGAAAATTTATGACCCCCTCAGGTGCATGTCTGCAGCAAAAATATGGGGAGAAGGAAGTCTGAAGAGGTAGAGAGCAGCAGAGCAGAGATAAAAAAATATTGCAGTAGCTGGAGAGGAACATTTTGTGCAATTATATTATTTGTATTACTGCTCTTCAGGTCATTAATTTGTGTTTGAGGCTGAATCTGACAAATTATGCAGTAGTCGGTGGGGCAGTTAAGGAAGGTTTTTTTTTTTTCCAGTTTATTCTATTATCTGCTAGAAATGTAATACTTCTAGTGTCTCCAGGTCATTGTGTCTGACATATTGTGCAGTAGTTGGATTTATGTACTAAGATTACTGGGGGGTTTGGGGAGGGGGAACGGGGAAGGGGGTTCATAGAGAGGGCTCAGGGAGGGGGTACAGGGGCCCATCGAGGGGCCCATCTGTGGGGCCCCAGTAATTGAGTTTGCTGGGGGCCCCCAAAGTCCTAACACCGGCCCTGACTATCACATCATGGCTGCTAGTTGAGCTCAAAGAAATAAGCTCTTGTGGTCTCACTCCATCTAGTGGTCAGGTGTGCACATCTGTGAACAAACCATCACAGTTCACTCTAACTTGCACTCCCAGAAGTGTTGGGCAAGAGACCAAAGGTTAAATGTCAGTGGAGTCTGAACTACAGTACTCTTACGCACTAGAGGTGGCTCTCTCCATTAGAGGGTTGAGACACCTTGGAGGAATAGTGTGGGAAGCCTGCACTGTGAATGCCTATGCTGTAGCTCTCATGTGAACTGAAGGCTCTGGCCACCAGCACTGTCAATTATGCACCTTTTACAAGCACCAACTTTTCCTACAACCATTTACACAAACAAAGTAAACCTGGTACAATTTGTCAGAATGGTACACTCAATGCTGCTGCAATATTACTCTGCAGAGCAAAGATTTGCAAATGGACTGCCAATACATATAATTCTGACAGCTTATCACTATAGAAACTTGTGCAGACCCCTTCACACTACAACAAAATTCATTTTTGGTACCTACCATAGTGATGCACATTTAATCACTCATAACCACAATATAATTTATTTAGTGGCTCGCCAAGAGCTGCTTCACCTTTTTTGGCGCCTCGGTAACTGATACAAAAACTCAGTCTGTACGCATTGCCCAGTCTGTTAAGTTTAGACTCCCTAAATCACCTAAACCTTAAAATTCTCATCCTGACTAAGTTTAGTGATAACTGGTTTAAGGATGTCTCAGAGTCAAAGTTGATCTCTCTGACCTAACCCTCTCCCAAACTTTGAATATGCCTACCTGAAAGATCAGGCAATTACAGCCTGCTGGAGAGGATACATAGAATTTGAGAGCAGAAAGGGATCACTTGACCCACCTTATCTGCCCAGATGTTCCCTGCTTAGTCTGCTTCCACAGAGCTTAACTGGTCTCTAGCGACCCTTTGTCCTCCTTGCCTCCTGTCTAATGTACACTGTGTCTATCCACTGCATGCTTGAAGACCCCCACCCAATAACTGTTCTAGCCTCCACCGTTTCCGCTGGCAGTTTATTCCACGTATCCACCACCTTTTCAGTGATGATAAATTTCCTCACATCACTCTTAATTCCCCCCTCCAGCTTCACTGTATGCCCCTGGTCCTGTTGCTTGTTATTTAAAAGCAACTCCTAACTTGTACCCTGTTCATCCTTTTGAGGTACTTTTATCCGCGTTATCTTCTATGAGGTTTTACTAGGTTTTTATTTTATTGCTGTGTGTCCTCATTTGTGTTCGGCGCCCAGAGCCTCTGGGATTGGGCGCCCTGTAAATAAAATTGCTTTGCCTTGTAGGTTTCCATCATGTCATCTCTCTTTCCTCTCTTTTGTGTACATGTTTGGATCTCTCAGTCTCTCCTCATATGGCTTCTAATGCATACCATATACCATTTCAATTGCCCTTATTTGGACCACCTGTACTCTGTCTATATCCTTTCTGAGGTGTGGGCTCCAAAACAGAACACAATACTCAAAGTATGGTTGCACCAGCGAACAACATAATGGCAATGCCACCTCCATCCTCCTGCTGGAGGTACCCCTATTTATGCAACCCAGCATTCCACTAGCTTCATGCACTGCATTGTCAAACTGCCCTGCCACCATGACGTCCTCAGATATGATAACCTTGAGGGTCCTTTCCTGTCTAGTGACTGTTAGTACGCCACCCCCCCCATCCTACACTCAGTGCCAGGGTTTATATGCCCTAAGTGCATTATTTTTCACTTTTTTGGGAACTGAACCCCAACTGCCATGCTTCTGACCATTCCCCAAGTTTCCCAAGATATGTATGCATTTTTCTGCCCCTTCCTGAGTATCTTATCCTATTGCAGATTTTGGTGATATCTGCAAAAAGGCATACCTTCCCTTCTAGAAGATGCTGACGATATTGAGCATACTTAAGGGCAGGACAGATAGGGTCTCTGCCTCTGGCTCCCTGTCTGTCTGTCTGCTTCAGTAATCGTGCCACCATATTTTGAAGCTAAAACTGACTAACCTTCCCCATATCTGACAAAAATGTGCTCATATAGGCCTTTTAACAGTCACAAATTTTTCTGGATCCTGGTTCCATTCCTCGGGAGCATCTAGGTGTTATCCCCAACATTCATAATTGCACTTCATCTGAGAATATTATAAAATTTGCAACAAACGTGCTCCTGTAAGGACTACCAGAATCAATGGTTTGCATCATCCCTGTATTTTCCATGACCACCTTGAGCTTTGCATCTTTTGAGACTCAACCTATAGATCTGCGAGTACTTTATAAACTTTTCTGCACTAGGATTTCAACGTAGACATTTATATTACTAACATAAAAGGTCATGCAATTTTAGCAAGACTGTCTTCTGTGACACAACTGCAGATCTTACCTTGCATTTGTTAGCTTTGGTACGGCTCAGAACTTCCTGATAGTGGTAACAATTGCACGAATTCACTGCCTCAAGTTTCGCCGATGGCATCAATAAAGCCTCCAAAGTTTTCTCAGCGTCCCCTTCATTTATGGCATCATTAATAAGGCTGATTGCAATGATTCCTGACAACAAAAACGTGCAATGCTTTAGAAGCATCTTGCATCTTCAAAAAAATATAAACGCCTTCTTTAAAATAAAGTCATAACTATACGTGACCACATACAATCAATGCATTTCTCTCTTTCATTTAAATACCACTGCTTCCATCACAGATTTCGAGGATCATCTGCTTGCTCCTGTGATGTGGTTTTACAGAATTTAGTGGAAGTAACAAGACTTCACAAAGAGAGGCCTTGTGCTAGAGACTGCAGCAGGAAGATGTACAACCGGATATTTGAGTTTGAATCCCACTGTGTGATCCTGAGCAAAGCTCTCCCTTTCCCTATACATTCACTCTCTCAACTGAAAATCAGACTAGACTTCTTTGTTTTGCTGTCAAGTGTACGTGTCTTTCATCTGCAGAGTTAAATAAGTTGGTAGAAGCAGCCAGGACCCAACTACGGAGGCGATGCTGTAATTACTTTCAAGATATTCTACACAGCTGGCCTCCTGTTGGCACAGTGGCAGCACTGCTGGTCGCATCTCCAGCGACCCGAATTCTCGGCCGGAGTCCAGGATATCCACAGTGGACAGTATCGGAGGTCTAGAGGAAAGATGGGAGGAAACTAAGGGGACCATTCTTGAGGCCACAAAATGATGCATGACAATTTTTTTCAAAATGAAAGATACAAGAGATCAATATGGTCCTTGGAAAGGGTCAGAGAAGCAGTGAGGGCCAAGAAGAACAGGTTACTCACCTGTAACAGTAGTTCTAGGAGTGGTGTATGTTGTTCAGCCACACTCTGTCATGTCCCTTTCCCTTTAAATCTTGCCAGAAGTCTTCAAGCTGGCTCCTCCCACCCAACCGGGTGGTATATACCTTGGCTCCGCCCCATGACGCCAGATCTCTGGAAGCCAGGTTGTTTGCATCCGCAGCCAGGGAGGTCATGTGGGTACATGTGGATGAACAACATACACCACTCCTAGAACTCCTATTACAGGTGTGTAACCTGTTCTTCTAGGATCGTGGATATGTTGTTCATCGACACTCTTTGGCAGACTCCTAGTAGTTCTCTGGGAGAAGGGAGGCAAGGCGCATACCCCCTACTTAGGGAACAGAGATTGGAGAACTGAGGTCCCAAAATCAGCATCCCAGCGTGATTCAATGTCGATGTGGTAGTGGGTAATGAAGGTGTCTGCTGACTTCCAGGCTGCAACACGGCAGATTTCCTGGATAGGTATGTCCCTGGAAGCAGTCACTGATGCAGTGGTATGGCGGGTAGAATGAGCTCTTATCCCTCTGGTAGGCTCCTTGTCCACCAACTCATAGAACAGACCTATGCATGATGTAATCCATCTTGCTATGGTCCCTTTGGCTGCAGGTCTGCCAGAAGCAGTTTCAGTGTAGGTGACAAACAGCTGGCGAACCTCTCCTCGAATTTCTGCCGTCCTCTCCTTATAATAGAAGGCAGCACATCTCGGGTCCAAAGTATGAAGCTTGTACTCAGTGTCCAAGGTGTAATTAGGGTAGTATACCAGCAGTGTCAACACCTGGTTAAGGTGAAACTCTGACACCACCTTTGGAAAGAATTTCGGTTGGGGGCACAGGACAACTTTGTCCCTGTGGAAGACCAGATAAGGGGAGTCCACCAAAAGCGCCTGGAGCTCCCCTGTCCTCCTGACAGATGTGACAGCCACCAGGAAGGCCATCTTCCACAAGTTTGACAGCTCATACTTGTGCATTGGTTCGAATGGCTTGCTCGTGAGTTTTGCCAATACCAGCAACAGATCACACGGAGGTGGAGGTTCACACACTAGAGGGGATACGTGATCCAGACCTTTGAAAAAAGCGCCCAACCACTGTCTCCTGCATCAATGTTGGTTGCCCGGCCCGCGCTTGGTAAGCAGACATGGCTGCCAAGTGCACCCTAAAGGTCGATGACCATAGACCCCTTTGGAGAGAGACCAAAGGTAGTCAAGAATGTTAGCCACAGAACAGGATAAGGGGTCCAGACCTGCACCCTGACACCAAATGGAAAACCTTTTCCATTTGAAGACATAACATTTCCTGGTCGATTCCTTTTGAGATGCCTCCACCACGGTGTAGACATCTTTGGAAAGACCCAAAGCCTGGAACTCTAGCCTCTCAGGTACCAGGCTGTGAGGTGCAGGGATTGAAGTTCCAGATGGAAGACCTTCCTCTGGTTCAGAGATATTAGGTCCGGGCATGTACAAAGTTGCTCTGGGGGCCTGCAGCTGAGACTGAGGAGATCTGGATACCAGAACTGGTGTGGCCAGTCTGGGGCTACCAGAAACACCTTCGCCTTGTCCCTCCTCACCTTGAGTAACACCTTGTGGATCAAGGGAAATGGAGGGAAGGTATAGAGGAGGCCTGGGGTCCACAGCCTAGAGAAGGCATCCGCCTGCAGCGAGCCCTGCTGAGGGGGGCGGGCATGATACAGCCTCAGCTTGGTGTTTTCCCTTGGAGGCAAACAGGTCCACGATCGGTTTGCCCCAACAGCAGAACAGGCTGTAAGCTACCTCTGGATGGAGAGACCACTCATGGGATATCTGGCCTATACAGCTGAGAGCATCCACCAGCTGGTTCGAGGCTCCTGCCACATGGATGGCTAGGAGAGTCGCCTCCAATGAGAGTCCAGATGTGGAGTGCCTCCTTGCACAGCAGACGGGAGTGTGTGCCGCCCTGTTTGTTGAAATAGTACATGTTCGTGGTATTGTCCGTCTGGACTTGAACCACTTGACCCTGAAGCTGAGGAGCGAAAGCTGACAGTGCCAGTCTGACTGCTCTGAGCTCAAACAGGTTGATGTGGCACTGGGATTCCTCGGGGTTCCAGAACTTGTGGGCCCTGTTGCCCCCCATGTGGGCTCCCCAGCCCATGAAAGAGGCACTGGTCGTAAGGACGACAGTCGGCTTGGGGCGAACAAACAGGATCCCTTCCTGCAACCGGTCTGGGGCTGTCCTCCGTTGGAGAGTGTCCCACATCTTCTGGGTTACAGTGATCAGCTGGTCAAAATGACCATGGCACTGAGTCCACTGGGCGGCCAACTCCCATTGAAGGGGGTGTATATGCAACCGGGCCCAACGGACCAGTGAGGTGCACACCGCCATATAACCCAGAAGGCGCATAAAGTCCCGAGCAGGGTGCAAGTGCCCAACCAGAAATGACTGGGTAAAGAAGGAGAGAACCTCTGCCCTGTCCGCCGGGAGCTGGGCTATGGCTTGACAAGAGTCAAGCTCTGCCCAGATGAAGCCCATCACCTGGGAAGGAATGAGTTCTGACTTGGCGGGCCAGATCCCTGGCCTTCACCTCCTGTTGGGTGGAACCTGCCAGGAGCCAGTCATCGAGGCAGGGGTAAATTCTGACTCCTCGACACCGGAGATGGGCCGCCACCAGTGCAATGCATTTAGTGAAGACCCATGGGGCCGCTGACAGGCCGAACGGCATGGCTCAGAACTCATACAAGGTCCCTTCGACCCTGAAGCAGAGAAACCGCTGATGGGATGGATGGATTGGGACGTGAAAGAACACGTCCTGCAGATCCAGTGAACAGAACCACAAGTTTCATTCCAAGGATGGTATGATCTGGGACAGACTGACCATCCGAAAGGTGTGTGACCTGAGAAACTGATTCAGGTCATGGAGATCTAGAATGGGGTGCCAGCCCCCAATCCGCTTGGGCACCAGGAAGTACCTGGAGACAAAGCCTGGATCTGCAGATGGATCTGCTACAATAGCTATTGCCTCCTTGAGGAGGAGCTGAGCAATGTCATCTTGAAAAGCCGACTGGGTGCATGCGGAAATCTGTTCTTCCCGAGGGGCACGGGCTAGGCTGGGAGGGTACTGCTTGAATTCCAGAGGTTGTCCCTGACCGACCACTTCGAGAACCCATCTGCCCGTAGTGATAGCAGACCAGGCGGAAAGGAAGTGGTGGAGCCGGACCCCCACGGGAGGATCCAGAGCTGGCGTGTTGGAGATAGGGGTGGCAACCCCTACCCCGTCACTGGGCAGGCTTGGATGAGGAAGAGGAGGCTCCAGGACCTGAGCCTCTGCCTCCTTTGCGGGCCTGTTGGGGTCCAGGCTTGGGCCGAGGGCGCCAAGCTTGAGCTTGCTGCTGATGCAGATGCTGCTGTCCTCCTTGGTAGGAGGACTGCTGAACCATAGGGGAAGAGTGCCGAAAAGGCTTCTTTTTCTTCTGCTGGTTCTTACCTGAAGAACTCTTGGCAAAAGTGGCATCCAAGGTGGCACTGGACTGCTCAATGCGCTGTAGGTGACCGCCCACTCCTGGGCAGGACAAGTCAGTCCCAAGGAAAGGCACATCAGCTAACCTATGCTGAGTATCCGCCAGGAAGGAGGAGAGCCTCAGCCAAGTCCTGCGGTGACAGGCCACTGTGGCGGCCATCGAGCAGGCACAAGAATCCTCAATGTCCAGGAACGTCTGGAGCTGCTGTTTGGCAACAGAACGGCCCTGATGCAGGATCTGCTTAACCGTGGTTTGCATGTCCGCAGGGAGACATGGGAGGACTTCACCTAATGACCCAAGAAGGGCATGAGAGAAGTGTGCCATGATGACGGTCGAACTGGCCTGATGAAGGCCCATGGAGGAAGCCGCACAGACTTTCCACGCTGAATGGTCCAAAAGCTTGGACTCCTTATCGGGGGTACGGTCAGTGTCATCAGAACTGCCAGTATGCCTGAACACAGAGGCGGTCACCAGGCTCTCGGCCAAAGGCTGCTCTGTGAACCCCGCAAGGGACCCCATGGGCACCGCATATTTGCGGGTCATGCGGACAGATGGTGCTGGACATGAAGCAGGGCACTGCCATAGTTAGAGTGCCGGACCAACAATGGCCTCGACCACAGGAAAAGCCTCCATCGGGGTATCCCCTCTCTTGAGGATGTCTGTGAGAGGGTACTCCGCCTTTTTCTGGATGGGTTCCAGGGGCATCCCTGTAGAATCAGAGATGAGATGGAGGATCCCTTGGAAGGAGGACGGTCCTTCCTCCATCCCTGTGCCAACAGATGACTCATCATCCCTGGGATGAGAGTGGAGACAGGTGACACATCCGAGTCCATGGAGTTGGGGTACAGCAGTGTGCCGCCCAAATCACCCTTGACCTGTCGAGGACAGTCTGGGGTGACTGACAATGACCACAGACACTGGGGAAGCCTGGTATCTGGTCGGTCCTCTTCGGAAGGAGCCCCTCCCACAGGCTGCTTAGCTGGTGGCTCCACCACCATCAGTGGAGAGACTGGAAAAGGCCGAACTGGAGGACAGGCCAGCCCCACGGGTGGGGAAACCAAAGCCTTTGGTTCCAAGGGGGTCGGCTTCAGCCTGAGAGACGAGAGACAAGTAATGGCTGGGGTAGGCGGCAGAGCCAGCTTCTGCCTGGTCAAAATCAGCTGTTACCACATAAGGTCCTCGTAGTGCAGGAGTTTCCATCGGAGCCTCTCTTCATCCGAGGAGGACGAGGATGACCTGTGGCATTGCCTCTTTTTGAAGTGCTTATGGCTCTTCCTTAGTCGTTCGGCTGAGGGGGTTCTAGACCTCGACCAAGATCGGGCAGGCCAACCCAGTTGCTCGGGAGACACTGGAGGGAAATCGGTGAAACCCGGGGGTCTGGAACCGGGTCCTCGATGGGGACACCAGCAGGCTGGGACTCCTCTTCGAGGAACACAAGGACCGGAGTCCTCTTCAAGGAGTCGTCGGCCACGGGCGGTGACAGAGGGTCGACTGGGTCGAGAACAATCTCGACCTCATCGGCCACTTCCTCGGTCACCTGGCCAGATGGAAGGTCCATGAAGCCTATGGCTGAGGAAGCGATCTCTACTGTGGTCGAGACCGCATTCTCCATGGACTGAGACCTCTCTCTGTCCCAAGAGTGCCTTCGCCGAGATGAAGACGAGCTGGGTTCTTTGTCTCTCTTTCAAGAGCAGAAGGAGTGCAAGCCTGCGGGCGCCTCACCCCGGGTGGGGAGAGACTGGCACAGCTCCTTAAAAGAACCTGTGAAGGTGGAGCCCAGGTTGAGTGAAACGAAAAAGCTTTTTTTTTTTTTTAATTTCTTTTTATTCAGTAGTTTTCCATCAAACTACACAATAAAGCAGATTGCAAATACATTCATATGATGTGCAGTACGGTTACAAAGATGTGATTTTCTTTTAAAAGGGAAAATAACAAAAAACACTCAATGTTATATCCAGCGTATTTAAATGCATTCGGTTACCTAATAGATAAAGCCATGGGTCTAGTGCTGGATAGGGAGACATTATAAAGAGGGGATATTTTATAATTAATTGCCTCCTATTTTGTCCTGATGAGGTTAAAGGGTAAAATCTAAATTCAGTGAGGTAATATGTTGGATCCACTGATTCCACTTTCGCGTTTGGAACGAAAAAGCTTTGATTCGCCGACGTGAGGGTGGCTTCTTCTTCAAAACGCCTTCATGCATTCCAGCTGCTCGGCGGAACCTGCGGCCGCAGAAACCGCCCACCTAGCCTCCTTAGACTTCACTGTAGGATTCCTTTTCTCCGGTCTCCCCAACTTTAAACGTGCCAGGCGGTTGTCCAGGGCATTGGGATGGAAGGCCAAGCAATAACTGCAGGACAAGGTGTCATGGCCAACACCTAGGCAGTAGACGCACATGAGATGGGGATCGGTGTGCGACATCTTCTGGCCGCAAGGACACTGGCGAAATCCTGGAGAAGATTTCTGTTTCATGATTGAGGACACAAAGGCACAATCGCTAACTCGAATGAGTTTTATTTTCGGTAAAACTGAAGTTTTGAAAACCAGGGCCTACAAAATGCGTGAGCACTAGGGAGGTAACCTTTATCTTCCAGCAGAAAGGAAGATCTGGCATCACGGGGTGGAGCCGAGGTATATACCACCCGGGTGGGTGGGAGGAGCTAGCTTGAAGACTTCCGGCAAGATTTAAAGGGGAAAGGGACATGCCAAAGAGCGTGGATGAACAACATATCAACAATCCTAGAAAAACAGATTACTGTCCTATAGCCATAGTTCTAGGAGTGGTATATAGTTCACATACACATGTAGGCAGTTCCACTGGAAGTGCTGATTCATCAGAGCAACTTCAAACTAAGCTCTCCCCAATTCTAAGGTGGTACATTCCCCTGAATCTGCCCTGTGATGTCAGATCCTGTGTGCTGGAAACAGAGATCCGTGCAGCATTTACCAGGGGAAGGTCAGGTGGATGGTGTGAATGCAAACTACTGTATGTATCACTCCTAGAACTATGGTTATAGGTGAATAACCCATTTTCTAGGGGCAAAGATACATTTCACTACCCACACACATAAGCAGATTTCCAGCAGTTCTCTGGGAGAAGGGGACAAGGCATGCACCCCTATTTGGTGAACAGAGACTGGAGAACCAAGGTCCCAACCATCCTCAAAATGGGATAAATTGCGCTAGTTTTCTTTCCACAAAATGTAACTATTGTTTGCTTGTTCTTACCCTTGGTGTATATGCTTATCTGTTCATCCTATACCCGTTTATTTGTATCACCCTGCTCATTGCTTGCATTTCACATTGTTGTAATTCCTCTCACACTGTTTTGTAAACCATGCTCTTGTAATCTCCCGGGTCGTGCCTAAAAATAGGCATTCCTTGTCTAGTGCGCTTACCCGATAAACAAAAGCTAATAAATAAATGCAGCATCCCCAACGGCACTCAAGGTTGATGCTTTAATGGGAAATGATGGTGTGTGCTGACTTCCAGGTGGCAGCCTTGCAGCTCTCCCGCATACTGATGTCCCTGGATGCAGCCACTGAGGCAGCAGTATGTCTGCTGGAATAAGCCCTAAACCCTGTGAGAGGCTCCCTACCAGACAACTGATAGAGATAGATGCAGGCTATTATTCATCTGGGAACTGTCCAATTTGCTGCCGGTCTGCCTGATACAACTTCAGCATACATTATAAAAAGCTGGCAAGCCTCACCCCAAACTCCAGCCATGCACGCCCTATAGTAGGAGGGCACCCTCTGCACCTCCACTCATTATGAAGCCTGTGGTCAGCCTCCGAAGAAGCACTGGTAAAGTACAGCAGTAAGTTAATCACCTGGTGAAGGTGAAACTCCAATCATATCTTCAGGAGGAACTTTGAGTGGGGGCAAAGGACGACTTTGTCACTGGGGAAGACCAGGTAAGAAGACTCCACTGAGAGCACTTGCAGCTCACTGATCCTTCTGGCTTATGTAATGGCCACCACGAAGGCTATTTTCCATGACTGACGTGACATCTTACACCTGAACACAGGCTCAAATGGCTTGCCTATGAGCACAGCCAACACCAGCAGTAGGTCCCATGGTGATGGTGGACCTCTGGGGAGAGTGGAGTCGAGTGGCCGGATTGGAGAGTGGGGACCAGAAGACGCCTTGGGGTGAAATGGGTCCCAGACAGGGTCCTCCCTGACTGGTGCCCATACTCAAGGGCTCCACTGTGAATGGGCAGATGGCTCGGTCAACCTCGGGATCCCATCCTACCCGGGTGATGCTGTGCAATGCCAGGTCCATCAAAAACAAGACAGCAGTTATTGCTGATCTTGTTGGGTCATCGGACCTGGCCTGCATCACCGAGACCAGGCTGGATGGAAATTCTGGCCCAGTCCTTGAGTCAGCTATTCCAGCCGGGTTCTCTGTGATGCATCGCCCAAGGCTGGATCATAGGGGCAGGGGTGTAGCCATAGGTTTTAGAACGGAATTGGGCCTTCTGGATGTGTCACTTGGGGAGACCCAGTCCTTCGAATGTATCATAGGTGCAGCTGTGGGGTGCAGGATTCTTCTCATCTACCGTCCAGCCGGGGGTGAGAAACAATTCTTGCAGGAAGTCATGGACTTCATCATTGATATGGTGTGGAGTCCCCCAGATGGATGGTTCTGGGGGACTTCAATGCCAGGGTTGACGATGAACTCTCGCAGTTTGGTCAAGACTTCCTCCAATTGATGATTTCATTGGGCTTCCCATGGGTGATTACCTCTGCGACCCATATTCATGGTCATTCCCTGGATCTGGTCTTTCTACTGGGTATGGAGACTTCTGACCTGGTGGTGGAGCTGGTCAGCTGGCCTGACCATCACACCATAAGGTTCAATTTCCAGGCTCCCACTATAGACCTGCCCTACGGAGATGGTCCTTTACCGCCCTTTAAGGGGCTTGACCCCGGATGACCTGGTTGCAGTACTGGACCTATCGGGGCTACTGAGGATTAGCGGTGATTCAGACACTCTGGTACAGGGCTACAATGGCGCTGTGTCCAAAGCTCTGGATCTAATCGCTCCTGTCCGTGTTCGCCCCCTCACCCAGCACCCTCGGTCCTCTTGTTTTGATGGGACTTTGAGGGAGCTGAGGAGAAAGGGACAAAGGATGGCGCGTTGCTGGCGGAAATCAGGCCTCGATGCCAAAAGACTTAGATTGATGGCCCACTATAAGGACCATCAATCAACTATCTCCTGTAAGAAGGCAGAATTCCTGTCCAGGGAGATTACTGTGGCACAGAATCGACCAGCTTAGCTCTTTTGGGCTGTGGATAGACTGTGCAATCCAGCCTGTTTGCAGACTCGGAGAGCGTTGTCATGAGAAATGTGATGAGTTTGCTTGATTCCTTGCCAATAAGGTTGCCGACATCAGGTTGGAGATCAGTGTAGCCCGCTCCAATGAGTATGGTGGTGGAAGGCTGCATCTCTCTGGTCTGACTTCAGCTGGCTGGCGATCGAGGATGTCGCGAGGATCATCCAGACTATGCAGCCAACCTGCTGCAGTTTGGACCAGAGCCCAACGTGCCTCCTTGTGCAGTGCATTGAGGTCATCGGTTCGGTCCTAGCTGAGATCGTCTGGTGTTTGTTAGACTCGGTTGTATTTCCAGACACCCTGAAAGAGGCGATGGTTACACCTCTCCTTAAGAAACCTTCTCTCAACCCAGACTGTCTTGCTAACTACAGACCTGCCTCTAACCTTCCCATCGTGGGTAAGGTTATTGAGAAGGTGGTCCCGCTGCAGCTGGAGGATCACTTGACCATTCACATAATCTATGATCCTCTCCAGTCCGGATTTCAGAAAAGACAGTACTGAGATGGCACTTGTTCAGGTCCTCAATGATCTCCTGATAGCGAGAGACCAGAAGAGCCATTCCATCTTGGTTCTTCTTGATCACTCTATGGCATTTGACACTGTGGATCATGATGTGTTGGTAGAGTGCTTGCGGTTGATCTGTGGACTGTCTGGTACAGTCCTCAAATGGTTCCATTCTTTCCTCACAGACAGGTTTCAGAGAGTTGTCTCTGGGGTGTACTCCTCTGACAAGTTCTCCCTATCATGAGGAGTGCCGCAGGGCTCTGTGCTCTCCCATGTTGTTCACGGTGCATCTGCTGCCATTGGGAGACACTGTAAGGTGATATGGGCTGAGTTTTCACTACTATGCAGATAACACTCAGCTCTACCTGTACCTGTCCTTTGCACCTGATCAGGTGGGAGCTATCTTGAGCTTTAACAACTGCCTTTCTGAGATCGAAAACTGGATGAATGCCAACTGGCTGAGATTGAACTCTGATAAGATCGACGTTTTAGTAGTAGATCCAGGTCATCAGGTAGAAGGGTCATCGGTAGGGCTAGCATCTGGGCTTCAGCTCAGCGGCTGCCAGCAGACGACCTCCAAACGAGTACGAGATCTGGGTGTGATTCTTGACGACTGTCTGATGCTTACATATCAGGTGTTGTCCGTGGTCAAGAGCGCCTTTTATCATCTAAGGAACATTGCTCGGATCAAGCACCTAGTTCCGCTCGACGACCTTTCAACTTTGGTCTACGCTTTTGTGACCTCCCGCCTTGATTATTGTAATTCCCTGTACATAGCACTACCGGGGGTTGATATCCACCGCTTGCAGCTGGTGCAGAGCGCTGCAGCTAGGCTGTTGACTGGGCTACCTCAAGGCTGCCATGTCATGCAGGTGCTGTGCGATCTGCACTGGCTGCCTATTCAGTAGTGGATCACACGTTCAAGGTCGGCTTGCTGACCTATAAGGCCCTACACAGACAGGGTCCAAGCTATCTGCAAGAGCTTCTTCGTCATTATTACCTCCTCTTCCAAGGGACTGCTAGAGATTTCCAGGGTTCGCTTGAAGTCATCTGGGGCCTGAGCATTTGAATTCGTGACCCCTAGCCTGTGGAATTCTCTACCATGTCGGGTAAGACAGTGCCTGACAGGTGGAGAGTTTTAAATCCGCATTGAAAACATATCTGTTTAGTCTTGCTTTTCCTGATGTTATATAAATTTGTTTATGGACGTCTACTGTGATTATGGAATTTTTAGCTGGGATTTTATTACTTATTGTACTGGTGCTATGATCCTTCGGGGAGTAGCACTATTCTATAAATAAATTTGATTTCACACAATGGAGCAGAGGGGCATATCACCATCGACTCTTTTCAAGAGGCCTCAACAACGTGGAGCACAGCTTCCAAAAGACCCAAAGCCTGGAACTCTAGCCACTCAGGAACCAAGCTGTTAGGAGGAGGAGGGACAGAAGTTTCAGGTGCAGGACCATCACCTGTTGTCTGGTCAGCAGGCCCGAATGAAGGGGTAATCACCAGGAAAGCCTGATGCTGACACAGAGGAGATTTGAGTACTAGAACTTACATGACCAGTCTGGCGCTATCAGGATTATCCATTCCTTGTCCTTGCTGGCCTTGCTCCCACCTTGCGGATCAAGGGAAGGAAGGAAAAGGTGTACACAAGACACGGCATCCAGGGCCTCAATAAGGTATCCCTCAGCAGTTTCCTGAGCTGTGTGGGGGGTGCAGGAACAAAACAGTCTAAATTTTGTGTTCTCCCTGGAGGCAAAAAAAAAAACAAAAAAAACACTACAGAGGTTCTTTACTGGGAGAACAAGTGGCTTACCACCTCCAGATGCAGGAGACACTTCTGTGACATCTCCCCAACGTGGCTGAGGCGGTCTGCCAGCTGATTAGCTCCGGCAACATGAATCACTGGGAGATCTTCACCCAGGATGCGCATGAAAGGTCTAGGTATGGAGGGCCTCCTGACACAAGGGAAGGGAGTAAGATCTCCCCTGCCTGTTCAGGTAGAAAGTGGTTGTTGTGTTGTCTGTTTGGACTTGAACAATGTGATCCGTGACTAAAGGAGCGAATTCCATGCAACTAACCATACTGTATGGAGCACCAGCAGGTTGATGTGGTGACGGGACTCCCAAGTGACCAGAACCCTTGGGCTCTGTCATCTCCCAGGTGTGCTCTCCACCCTAACAGAGACACATCCATCGTGAGTGTGATGGATGGTTCTGGGCAGAAAAACTGGACTCCTTCCTCCAGATGTTCAGGGATCAGCCAGCACTGGATCGCATCCTACATAAACTGAGTCACTGTGGCCAGCTGGTCCACGTGGCCTAGCTGCTGGAACCACTGACAATCCAACTCCCACTTCAGATGGTGCATCCGCTGTTGGGTCCACTGGACCACACCAGTGCATGATGCCATGTACCCCACCAGCCACTGGAAAACCTAGGCAGGGCATGACTGCCCAACCTGAAATGATCGGGCAAAGAAGGTAAGATCCTGTGCCTGGTCTGCTGACAGGTGGGCCTTAAGCCAGAGGGAGTATAGTTCTGCCGCGATTAACTTAATTACCTGCAAGGGATCAGTTCAGACTTGGCTTGGTTGAAAAGCAGGCCCAAGTCTCTGCAGGTCTGGAGGGCCAGATTCCTTGACTGCTCCACCGCATCCTTGGACGGCCTGGCTATCAGCAAGTTGTCCAGATAGGGATATACCCCGATGCTCTTGTTCTGCAAAAAGGCTGCCACCACTGCTGAGAGGTGAGGAGGGTGGATGAAGGGTTTGAGTGAGAAAACGGAAGAAAAAAACCTGTGTGCCATCTACATGATAAGCTGAAAGTATACAATTGATGTTCAAAAATATTTCTCAACAGAGGTCACAGGAAGCACTTTGTCTTATGTGGTGCTCTCAAGCTCTACTCTACTCCCCAGTCCAAGGCCCCATCATAAAAGAAAACTACATGCAAAAATTGTAAAAACACATGTTGTGCATTGGTTTTTTGTTTCTCTGATTGTTCACAGGGTTCTGTTGTGTGTGTGTGTGTGTGTGTGTGTATATAGTTTTTTGGGTTTTTTTGGTACTTTTCCCTGCCACTTTTACAGCCCCTGGGGGTAGCCATGCAGACTTCTTTTACTGCATTTGATCAGTTAGAATTTTCCAATAATGTGCCTGGGAATTATGTCAATTACACCCACTAAGAGCCCAAAATCCTAGTTACAATCCAGTCACAGCTAATGTAATTTCTATTTAAGAGGGTAGACCATGTATTTTTGTGGGTAGACAATTCCCCACCCAGATAAAAAGTACTTTAAAAAGCCCAACTTAAATCAGAATTGTTACAGAATTTACTTCTTATTTTGACTGTGTCCCAAAACTCCATGACATCTAAGAATCGAATTACTGTAAGTTACATAAAAAAAAATAAATAAATAAAGAGTGTACTTGTAAGGTCATTGTGAACCACACCCTAGTTCATCTACTTCTCAAGCGAACAGTGTAGATTTCTCAGACTTACTTTCATGTTCTTCCTGGACCTGAACATTCACTAAATAAACACAGTTCTGGATGTCATTCCAATTCAGGTACTCCTGTCCTTGAGCAACGGCTCCGGATTTAATAGATAGCAGCATGTCAGCATATCTGCCAAAATAAAACAGCAAGCATACTTTTAGTGGCATTTTCTGGGGAGAAATGATACTCACACTCTGCCATCGAAAGACTAACAACAGCTACTGGGCATATTGGCTTTTCTTTTCCTCATGAGATATAAGGTGCAAGCAATTCGTAACTAACCTCCACCCCCAAGCTTGTGCATTATTCCCATGTGTTTTAGGGAGCGATCTTGAAGTTGGTGGGGGAAGCATATGTAACCCCCCAGCAAATGGGGGTTCCCAAAAGACTTCCAGGAGCTTGCTTGAATGCTCCAAGCCTGAATGGTGTTTGGCGTTTAAGCCATTTATCAGTGAGTGTTTTTAGAACCTCTGGTACTGTCTCTTTAAGAGCTGTCTGCTTGCAGACATAATTAGTTTGTATGGGGACTGTGTGTTTCTTTGATTGAGTACCACTCAAGCTGCTGCCAATTCACTCCATTTTGCAGTCACTAGGAGTGCAAAGGGAACCTATCTGAAAGATGTAACTGTTTGCCAGAAATAATTTAGAGTAATAATGAAAATACAGTTTGTCTAACCTGCTTTTTGCAGTCAGAACTGTGTTTGCCTAGTTCCCCATTCTAGTTTTGAACTGCTGAACTGGACCAATCAGTGTGGGTAAGCTAGCTCTAAAATGGTGCCTTGGACGAATCAGAACTTGGACTCATAATCTGAGCCAGCCACAAGAGGATTGTATGGGCAGTGACTCTGGGAGATGTAGTTTAGACTTGGCGCCTTTTTGGACCAACAGCAGCAGTCTATTGTGAGTGACAGCCAATCCAGTCAAGAACTGGGAGGAACTCAAAGGAAGTGCCGGTTTTGTCTGTTGGAGTTTCAGTTTAGATCTGGCAGTGAAGGGGAAGAAACCTGTGCTCCTTCTAGTACAGTTTCAGTCAAAAAGCGTGTAAGGCCCAGAGTTCCGGTCTGCAGCTTGTGTAACTGCTTGTTAGACTGAAACTGTCCTGTGAAAAGAATCAAAGGATCTCTGAAGAGTAGAAACCAGGCTCACCCTGTAGAAGACTGGAGAAATTGGTGAATTGCACTCTGTCTGTCAGGAACTGAATCTGCTGTGTGTTCTCCCGGTATTGTGCAGTAATTATGATCGGGATAGAGAAGCAGCCTGCCTGGTATAGTACTTTCATTTTTAACATATAAATGTGTGAAGAGTCTCGTGGAGCTCAAGAGTAGCCCTGCTGACGTTGAAGGACCCTATCTTGTTTGGAGGTCGTGAGTACTAATTCAGGGTCGCCCTCGTTGAATTGCCACATTAAATCCAACTGGAATCACTGTACTGCTGACTGTTTAAACTAATTTTCTTTTCACTGTGTGAAGAATTTCCTAAAGCTGCCACGGTTTGGACTAGCCACTAGGGCTTGGGTACCCAGGGACAGTAACTGGTAGGGATAGGCTCTGCACAGAGCCATAGGTAGATAGTAAAGTGATAAGCTAATTAACCTGATTTCCCTGTCCTTGTTATATCCCCTAAATAAATCAGAGCTGCTTTGTTTCAGCAAAGTTATACTTCCTGAAGTATTTGTCTATGTTAAAGTACTGTACTGTGATTGCTGCACTGTATCTTATTTCACAGGAGGTCCCAGTGCCGGAACTAGTCCTGGGGTAAGTGTATACTGTGAAGGTAATTCTGATATATTGTGTGGGCCACTAGTGGAAAGAAAGGGGGGTTGCAGTGTCCCAGAGGGCTGTGACCAATAAGTTTAACTATTGCAAACCCTGACCTCTGGGTGGAGGCACCCGCCATTGGATCCAGGCCCCTCAACCTGTTAGTGGCAAATCAGGCAGGGGTAGTAGCCCCTGGGATAGCGCCATCTAGGGGTTACACATAGCAGACAGCTAGCTAGCTCAATGGAAAAAATGTCAAAACTGTGGAAGCAGAGTAACACTGTAGAGAAGGAGCAGTTTCATATTAAGTCTGTGAAAAAGGAAAGTTAATTCCAATAATTCTTTAGCTTCTTGAGTATCTGCTCCATAGAGCCACTCTCTCTAGTCTTAAAACCAAGGTATTAGGACTGTGTAGGAAAATTACAGTTACTAAGAACTTGCCATAACAGTAAATCTTCGAGAGAGATTCCTGCACTAGGTCTTCACATACAGGACTGGGCCCCTGGCGTCAGGACCGCATGGCAAACTTCTAGCTAGCAATATAGAGTGGGGGACTGCCCCAGGCATCACATGACGAGACATCAGCATGACAATATATAAGGGGCGGTCCCCATGCCTGCCCTCCAGTTCTCCCGCCAGAAGACCCCAAAAGGAGAAAAAAACAGGAGAAAGGAGAAAAAAAACTCCTTGAGCCCGGAGCCACCGACGACAAAGCCCTGGGAAGGAAAGGAGAAAAGAGCAGGAGCTGGGGGGAAGTTGGGAGGGAAAAGGTGACCTACTGCAGAAACCTCTCTCAAAGATCTATTGTTACGGTAACTTCTTACGCAACTGTACTATCTTACTTCGAGGGGGTTCCTGCAGTAGGTCTTCACATATAGGACTGAATACGAAGCCGTCAAGAAAAGGAAGTTGGAGACTTGGATCCGGGAGAAGAAACTGCCTGCCAACTAGTAAACCGCTTATGACAAAAGACCTTGCAGGACCGCAAGACCAAAACCAGCCCTACACCTAGAAGCGATGTCCAGACTATAATGCTTGGTGAAAGTATGGACTGAAGACCAAGTGGCCGCAGCACAAATGTCTGAAGTGGACACATTTCGCAAGAAGGCCGTCAAAGCAGCCATGCCACGGGTCGAGTGGCCTTTCACTTCTCCCAGAAGGGACTTCTTGTATTTTTGGTAAATGTACAAGATGAAATTAGCCAACCTTTTAGACAAACCATTTTTAGAAATGGGCATACCCTTACATCTGGATGTGAAAAACACAAACAACTGGTCAGATTTACGCACCTCCTTGGTCCTTTAGATATAGTATTGTAACCCCCCTGCAAATGGGGGTTCCCAAAAGACTTCCAGGAGCTTGCTTGAATGCTCCAAGCCTGAATGGTGTTTGGCGTTTAAGCCATTTATCAGTGAGTGTTTTTAGAACCTCTGGTACTGTCTCTTTAAGAGCTGTCTGCTTGCAGACATAATTAGTTTGTACGGGGGACATGTGTAAGGTCCAGAGTTCCGGTCTGCAGCTTGTTAGGACTGAATCCATCCTGTGAAGAGAATCAAAGGATATCTGAAGAGTAGAAACCAGGCTCACCCTGTAGAAGACTGGAGGAATTGTTGAAAATTGCACCGGTCTGTCAGGAACTGAATCTGCTGTGTGTTCTCCCGGTATTGTGCAGTAATTGTGACGGATACAGATGCAGCCTGCCTGGTATAGTGCTTTCTTTTTACCATATAAATGTGTGAAGAGGTTTGTGTACCTCAAGTGAATCCTGCTGCCATTAAGTGACTTTTGCCTGTGACTGTTTACCAAATAAATGTGTGAGGAGTCTCTTGGAGATCAAGAGTAGCCCTGCTGACATTGAAGGACCCTATCTTATTTGGAGGTCGTGAGTACTAATTCAGGGTCGCTCCCTGTTGAATTGCCACATTAAATCCAAATGGAATTACTGTACTGCTGACTGTTTAATTCTCCTTTTCTGTGTGTAAAGGCCCCTACCAGCTGCCACGGTTTGGACTAGCCACTAGGGCTTGGGTACCCAGGGACAGTAACTGGTAGGGATAGGCTCGTGCACAGAGCCATAGATAGATAGTAAAGTGATAAGCTAATCAACCTGATTTCCCTGTCCTTGTTATATTCCCCAAATAAATCAGAGCTGCTTGTTTCAGCAAAGTTATACTGCCTGAGGTATTTGTCTATGTTAAAGTACTGTACTTGATTGTTGCACTGTATCTTATTTCACAGGAGGTCCCAGTGCGGAACCAGACCTGGGGAAAGTGTATACTGTGAAGGTAATTCTGATATATTGTGTGGGCCACTAGTGGGAAGAAAGGGGGTTGCAGTGTCCCAGAGGGCTGTGACCAAGTTAGTTTAACTATTGCAAACCCTGACCTCTGGGTGGAGGCACCCGCCATTGGATCCAGGCCCCTCAACCTGTTAGTGGCAAATCAGGCAGGGGTAGTAGCCCCTGGGATAACGCCATCTAGGGGTTACAGTATCTCAATATCCTATGCACGTCTACTGTGTACAAAAGGTATTTCCCCCCGTTGGAATACTCTGGATAATAAACCTGCAGTTGAACATCTTGGTTCAATGTAAATTCCGAGACTACTATCAGAAGAAAGTAAGAGTTAGTCCGTAGAGCCACCTGGGCTCTGTGGAAAATCAAATAAGGCTCCTTGCAAACAAGGGCCTGAAGCTCCAAAATCCTTTGAGCTAATGTAATAGCAACTAAAAAGAGAGCCTTCCAAGATAAATAGTGCAGGTTGCAACTTGCTGCCGGTTCAAAAGGGGGGCAAAGTAAGTTTCTCCAAAATAAAATTTAAGTCCTGGGGGAACTAGATTACGGACCAGAGGTTTAAGGTGATGAAAGAAAAGTTTTGGAGACCTCCAACTGCACGAGGGTTTTGCCTTCCACCAAAAGGTGGTAGGTGGAAACTGCATGTAACCCCCTGTTACCCGAGGTTAAAGGAATCCCAGTTAGACCTAGCGGCAGGCAGGAAAGGCAGCTTGTGAAAAGTACAGTTGCGTAAGAACTTACCATAGCAGTAGTTCTTTGAGAGAGGCTCTTGCAGTAGGTAATTACATATAGGACTGACGCTGGCAGGCATCAAGACCCCATGGAAAAATTTCTAGCTAGCAGTCTCAAGCGGGGAACCGCCCCCCCCACGTCAGGTGACCAACGTCATACGACATCAGTATAAAGGGGTGGTCCCCCATGCCCGCCTTCCAGTTCTTTCCCGCCATGGGCCTAAAATGGCGAGGCAAGAGAGAAGTGTATATTTCCCAACCTGGAAAAGGAGCTAAAAAAGCTTAGGGGGATGGAGGGTGGAAGGTATTACCTACTGCAAGAGCTTCTCTCAAAGATCTACTGTTACGGTAAGTTCTTACGTAACTATACTATCTTACTTCGAGAGGGCTCTTGCAGTAGGTAATTACATATAGGACTGAGTCCCAAGCAGTCTGGAACAAGAAGAAGCAAATGGGAGGAGGAAAGCTACTCAAAGTAGATCCTCTAGCTGTGAAGGCCTTAGGAAAGGAGGCCTTGCAGAACAGCAAGCCCGAAGCCTGCTCTACGACAACAGGCAATATCCTAACTGTAATGTTTTGTAAAGGTATGGACGGAAGTCCAAGTGGTGGCAGCACAGATGTCTGCCGCTGGCACATTCTTGAAACAAGCCGCTGAAACAACGACTCCTCTGGTGGAGTGGCCTCTCAGTTGACCCGGAAGGGTCTTGTACTTGTCATAACAGAAAATTATACAATGAGCCAACCATTTGGACAGGCACTGCTTAAAAACAGCACTGCCTTCTCTTCTGTGGGAAAAAGAGACAAACAGTTGATCATTCTTTCTGAGATCTTTTGTTCTGTTAGTGTAGTATCTCAGAATTTGGTGAACGTCCAGAGTGTGTAAGAGATACTCCCCTTGATTGGAGTGTTGCGTAAAGAAAGGAGGTAACTCTATGGACTGGTTCAGTGTAGATTCCGCTACCACCTTGGGGAGAAACTTAGGGTTGGTGCACAGAGCCACACGTTCCTTGTGAAAAATCAAATACAGGATTTTACACATCAGGGCCTGGAGCTCAGAAATCCGCTGAGCAGAAGTAATGGCCACTAGAAAGAGAGTCTTCCATGAGAGGAACTTCATGTCTGCTGAGGCTGCCGGTTCGAAAGGAGGCAGAGTAAGCTTCTGGAGGATGAAATTCAAATCCCAAAGAGGGGCAGGAACCCGGATAGGGGGTCTCAAGTGGAGAACTCCTCTAAGGAAAGTCTTAGAGACCTCCAGCTGAGCAAACGTCCTGTCTGCAAAAGAGACATGGTAGGTCGAAATGGCCACCATGTGTACCTTCAAGGACGAGTGACTGAGACCCAGATCTAAGAGGTGGCGCAGGTAATCCAGCAGCCACCCAACAGAGCATGAGAAAGGCACAAAATCTTCTGAAGCGGCCCATACTGTGAACCATTTCCATTTCATGGCATAGGTAGACCAAGTGGAGGGTTTTCTAGCCTCCACCAGAATCTCAGCCACTCGGGGTGAAACACCAAAATAGGCTTGAGCTACGTCTGCAGGAGCCATGTGTGCAGCTGAAGGGACTTGAGACCTGAATGGACCAGGGTCCCCTGATCCTGGGTCAGTAAAAGTCACGACAGAGGAAGAGGAAGAGGAAGAGGAGGTTCCTCTGAGTAGTGTTGCAGAAGAGAGAATCAAACTTGTCTGGGCTAGAAAGCAGCGATCAGTATCATTCGAGCTCCTTCTGAACAGAGTTTCTGTAACACTCTCAGAATCAAAGGGATCGGGGGAAAGCAAGAATGAATCTGTCCTTCCAATCTAGAGACAGAGCGTCTCTCCAAAAAATGCCATGCTCTGGAGCGAGCGAGCTGAAGTCAGGAAGCTGTGTGTTTAGAGGTGAGGTGAACAGGTCCAGCTGTGGTGTTCCCCAGCGTAGGAAGATATTGTCTAAGACCCCCCGATCCAGTTCCCACTCGTGAGCTTGAGCAGATGAGCGACAGAGTTTGTCTGCCAAGGTGTTCTCGATCCACGGGACGTGAATTGCCATGAGGTGGAGGTTGTGCTGAACTGCCCAATGCCAAACTCGCATCGCTTCCCTGCAAAGAGGGTAGGAATGAGTCCCTCCCTGTTTGTTGATGTACCATACCACACGCCTATTGTCCATCTGTACGGCTAAGTGGCTGGGAAGGAGGTGCAGATGCAGAGCTTGAAGAGCATAAAGCACTGCCCGAAGCTCGACCACAATGATATGAAGTGTTTTCTCAAGCTTGGACCAGGAGCCCTGGGTCCTGTGAGGACCGAGATGGGCTCCCCAACCTTCGCCCGAGGCATCTGTGGTCAGAGTCTGGGAGGGGGGAGAAAGACAGAAGGGAACTCCCCGACAAAGGTTCTCTTGAACCATCCACCACTGCAAGTCCTGAACCATGGGAGAGGAGACTAGGACAAGCTGGTCCAGGTTGTCCACCAACTGATCTCACTGAGACCGAAGTGACCACTAAGAGATCCTCATGTCGAGCTGAGTGCGAGGGACTGTTGGGATTGCAGCCGCCATAAGACTGAGGAGGCGAAGAACCGACCTGGCACTGACCCGCCTGCGGCCGGACAACAGGCTGACCTGAGCCTGGAGTGTGGCAGCCCTGTCCGGTGGCAGAAAAGCCCTGCCAGAGGTTGTGTCCAGGATCGCCCGATAAACTGGAGCCTCTGGGATGGGATCAAGTGGGACTTGGAGTGGTTGATGGTGATGCCCAGGGACGAAAAACACCCCCTGGGCAAGGGAAAGGGAGCGCAGGAGATCCTCCATGGACAGGGCCACCAGGAGCCAATCATCAAAGTACAGGAAAACCTGCACCCCCTGGGTACGCAGGTAGGCCGCTACCACCAAAAGGCATTTGGTGAACATCCGGGATGCCGAGGAAAGACCAAATGGAAGGGCCTTGAACTGGTAGTGGTCCCTCTGGAAAGCAAAACGAAGGTATTTGTGGTGAGAAGGGTGGATAGGGATGTGCAGGTAAGCATCCTACATATCCAGAGCGCACAGCCACTGTCCCGGCCGAAGGAGGGGCAGGAGGCCCTGCAGGAAGAGCATCCTGAACCTCTTGTACTCCACGAACAAGTTCAGGGAACTGAGGTTGAGAATTGGCCTTACATCTCCTGCCTTCTTTGGGACCAGGAAGAAGTAGGAATAGTAACCCATTCCCTGAAGAGGAAGGGGGACGGGCTCTATCGCCTCCTTCAGCAAAACTGCTGAAATCTCTTCCTGGACCAGAAGGAGGTGTTCCTGAGAGTACAATGACCTTGGGGGAGGGTGACAAGGTGGTTTCTGGAGAAGCTCTATTGAGTGTCCTTCTGCGATCAGCTGGAGCACCCAGGAATCTGAAGTTATCCTCTCCCAACCCAGGAGGTGGAGGGAAAACCTCCCTCCTACTAGTTCCTCCGGAAGGCCCAGAGGCTGTGGGAGAGGAAAGGAGTCAGGTGGTGTGAGGCAGCGCCGTGGCTGAAGCACCCGCTTCTTTTTTGAGTGAAGAGGCTTGGCAGCTGGAAGAACCAAGCGTTTAATGGCCCGCTTTCCCTGGGGTTTCGCCTTTTGCTGATTCTGTCTGCAAAAGAGATGGTGCTGCGTTTGATGGGGATGGAACATGGAATCCACAGACTTCAGAGTGGTCCCCTTCTCCTGCAGATCGGTGATGATGACCTTGACATCACCACCGAACAGCACCGAACCCCGGAAGGGTGCTTCCTGAATAGTGGACTGGAATTCCGGGACCAACCCTGACACAAGGAGCCAGGCGTGTCGTTGTAAGCCTATGGCAAAAGCGGAGCTCCTACCAGCAGTGTCCACTGCATCATAAGTAGCACGAAGCACGTGCCGACTGGCCGAACATGTAGAGCGGACGAGGTCAGCCACTTCCTGTTTGACTTGAGAGTCCGGAAGGGAGTCCAATTTGGATTCCACCTCACTAAGAATCGCCTCTTGGTAATCCCCCATGTGACAGACATAATTTAGGGCCCTAATACCCAGACTGGAAGAAGCACAGATCTTCTTCCCGTACTGGTCCAGAAGATGGGATTCTCTGTCAGGTGGAGATGAGCTCAAATGTTTCGGGATCGCTGTTTGGCCATGAGTGGCACTAATCACGACCGAATGAGCTCGAGGGTGAGAATCTAAAAAGTCAACACCCTCAGAAGTCTGATATAGCCTGTTCTACTTCTGAGGAAGTGGGGCTAAAGCCGACGGTTGCTTCCAAATAGTGGAAACAAGATCGGCATGAGGCTCAATCCAGGGTGCCACCAAGGTGGGAGCTGTCACGGGCAGATCCAAATGATCAGTGAGTTTCTTATGCTGGGGATCCGGCTCCATGGAACGCCACTTATAAACCTCCTGGATTTTGTGTAGCCACTCTGTAAAAGAAGGATCCTCCGGAGGAGACTTCAGAGGAGTCCTTGGCCTGGGCTTAGATGGAGAGCGTGGCTCATCGTCTGGCTCGGACCAATCATTGGAGTCGTCCGAGGTATCAGAGGAGGAAGAAGAAGATGATGAGGAAGACTCCCTCTCCCAGCGTGAGGAAGGAACAGACCCCTTGGGAAGCCCTCGGGGAAGCGTGTCCTGCCCCGCCCTGGAAACAGGGGGCTTGGCCCTGGTGTCCGGAGGTGGGGAGGGAGTCTGTTGTCACGGACATATGGGAACCGGAACCAGCACTGTCGTTGGGAGATGACTCTCCACCTCTCTGGTGACTCAGCCCACCAGGAGGCCAGAGTCTCCTTCAAGTCTATCGCCGGCTGAGGGGCCGGTGGAGGAGGAGCAGGAGGAGGCGGATACAGGTATGGATTATACCCGTAAGTGCATATCCATAACCAGATGGCGGGAAGCCCGGCATCGGGTACTGAAGCCCCAGTTACTGCAGCGTCTGAAAGGCTGGCATCGAGTACTGGGGCGGCGGATACTGCGGACCCAGGTAAGACAGTGTCGGATACGACGGGGTCAGATATCTGGGAACCGAGGGGTCTGCTGGAGCAGACGGCCCAGCCGGAAGGCTCACAGGTGGGTCTAGAGCAGAAGGCCCAGTGGGTGGAGGGCCCGGCGTTGGAGCAGCATCCGAAAGCGGGATGTTGCCCGGGGTTGGCAAGACCGGCGTCGGGGCCAATGGCTGGGGAGCCGGCGTCCGGGGAGTCAATGTCAGGTCGGTTGGCCCAGTGGGTGGACGGTCTGACGGGGGTGCAGCAGGAACCTTGGCATCACCTGGGGATGGAGGAAAAACAATTCCCGGGGTCAGGCTGAGGAGACCCAGGGTCCCCGGAGAACAGCGAAGGCTGCGGGGAGCCAGAAACGGCGGACATTGGAAGGTTTGCTGTTGGCTCAGCCGCCGTGCGGATGTTGGGCAAACCGACGTCCAACTTATCAGCCTGGTCCGGGCGGATGCCGGAGGAGCCAATATCCGACTTAGCGGACCCATCGCCCAAGGCAGGTCGCGAAGGAGGATCGGCCTGGTCAGGCAGAAGAAGGGCCGTGCGCCGCATCAACCTTCTCCATGCAGGCATCAGAGAAACTGACGTCCAGCTTACCGGAGCCGCTCGAAGCAGTAGGCCACACGGTGGCAGCTTTACTGGGAGCGGAGGCCTCCAATAGCCCAGAGGTGCCCGAAGGGCCCCAGCCCGAGCCAGATGGGCAGGCCGACGCTGCCTTGGAAACCTCCAAGGCGGCCGTCGCGGATCTGTGCCCCGGGGGGGGGGTTACCTGGAGCACGGCGACTCCCGATGGAGACGCGGTGGATAAGGAGCCCTTGTCCCGGTGCTTCTCCTTGTCTTTTTTCTTGCGATGGCCTTCGGGGGAAGTGGACGCCTGCTGGAGCTTTTTTATCTCCTTTTCCATTGAGGACATTTTCTTCTTTAAAATATGGGCCTTCAGGGACTACTGCCACAGTCTGCGGGTGGCCGCGTTGAATTTAAGGCAGCGCTGGCACTTCTCCAACTGATGATCTGGGCCTAGGCAGAAGAGGCACTGGGAATGGCCATCCTTGTGCGGGAGTTGGGCGCCGCACGAGTCGCACTTGTTCTTGTGCTCGGAGGGTGAAGGGGATGACATACACTGTCGAATACCTGACAAAAATTCGAAAAATCGAAAATAACTCTGTAAAAACTACACACATTGAGGCTGACAAGCATTGAACTTTCCATGAGGCACTAACATAGAGCTAGGGAAAGAACTGGAGGCCGGCGTGGGGACCGCCCTCTATACTGACATCGTATGGCGTCAGTCACCTGACATGGAGGCAGTCCCGCCAGAACTGCTAGCTAGAAATTTTCCTATCCCGATGCTCGTCAGCGCCAGTCCTATATGTAATTACCTACTGCAAGAGCCCTCTCGAAGTAAGATCTCCAGTTAAATGGATTTCACACTGTCTTACACTGTTCTCAGTCTCAGCCGAGACTGAGGGAAGACATAATTTTAGAACTGTTGCAGCTGCATAAGCCACACTGGAATGTTGCAGTTGGAGGTCAGGATAGAATGTTGGGGAATTTGATGGTAGTTCACTAGTGGGCTCAGTAGAGTGATGAGGTGTGCTGCAGCTGCAGGTCCTCAGAGCCCTAAGCTCTGAAAAAGAGCTATATTTTTGTTGAGGTGTGTGTTCTCACCTGAAGAGGAACACAAGAAGAGCCAAGTGAAGTAGCAGAGACCGCTTCCAGTGGTTCAGGGCAGGGGGGAAGGTTTCCGACTACTTGCAGGTGCAATCCCCTGGTCCGGCTAGGGAAGAAGAAGCTGCCTAAATCTAGGTTCGTGCTGAGGCACCTGAAGTTTTGGTTGAGATTTCTTTGAAGAAGAAAAAGCCTGTGGGCACCTGCAACCAAGGGGTGAGTTTGCTCTGATAAAGGGTCAATGTGTTTTCACCTGAGACGAGATGGATTTAAGTGACTGCTACTGTGGGGTCAGGAAAAGACAGCCAAGTACAGTTTTGAAAGCTGTGGGAATTTGACTGCTTAACTCTGTGGGGTCTAGAGAAATGGACACCAGCCACTCATTAAGTATGTTTCAAGTTCAGCACAAGTGAGATGGAAGAACAAGTAGATTAAATATGACATACATTTAAAGAGAATCTACACAGTTAAGTGTTTTCAGAGGATGAGTTGTTAAAGTCCAGAGAAATGGCTGGGTGCGAATTATGGGAGCGATGGGTGGGAGACCCCCATCAGTAGTAACCAAATTCACCTCTATGGGTTTGCTTTCTCTCAGGTACTTGGCCAGTGCCTGAAGAAAGTACCCAGACATGGGATTGTTGAAGAAGATTTCCTGATGGAGCCAGAAGGGCTCAGAGGTGGTTTAGGGAGCCACTGAGAAATGTTCCATGCTATATGGAAAGTGTCCAAAGGGCTGGCATGAGAGCCAAGCCATGGAAGGAAGGCAGTCCGAGGGCTGGCAAGGGAGCCGAGCCAGGGAAACCCAGAGACGAGTACAAGTTCAGGCTGAGTGCCCAGTGTGTTTCAAAGCCTGAGGGCTACAGTGTATGAGGATGTGTTCTGATCGCCATAAATCTGCATTACCAGGAGTGTGGCCCCGTGGGAGTCCATCTATGCTTTGTTATTCTGTTGGATGTGAATAAAAGCCACACTCCAGAATCCGAACTTCTGGTACTGGACATTACAGTTATTGCTTCCTGTGTCTGGAGTTATTTGGGTACCCCTGTGCAGAGTAGTCGAACCTAATCACCGTGACAAGTGACATCTCTCTCCCCAAATTTCAGGTTATAAAAATGGAAGCACTGCGTCATAGGACCTAGGCCCCTTAACCTGTCCATAGCCACAAAAGCAGGGGTAGTAGCCCTCTCAGTTTAGTGCCAACTGGGGGTTACATGCAGAAAGATGGACCTTCAGAGAATAGTAACTGATGCCTGAATCAGACAGCTGCAAGAGGTACTCAAGGACCTGAGGCGCTGAGCAAGAGAATGGGTTCAGGCCTTTGCCCGTGGCCCAGATAGAGAATCTCTTCCATTTCATAGTGTACATGGACCTGCTGGAAGGTTTCCTGGCCTCTACAAGGACTTGGGTGACTCGAGCGGGGGGACGTTGAAATGTGAGACTGCTATGTCCAAAGGTGCCACGCATGCAGGTAGAAAGACCTGAGGCTCAGATGCACCAGACTGCCCTGCTCTTGAGATAGAAGGTTGTGCTAAAGAAGAAGCGGTTCCGGGGGTTCCGATGCCAGCAGCTGCAGCAGAGGGTACCAAATTTGCAAAGGCCAGAGAGGAGCTATAAGAATCATGCGAGCTCCCTCTGCTTGAAGTTTCAGCAGAATCTTCTGAAGAACTGGAAAGGAAGGAGAAGCGTACAGAAATCTCCCTGACCAAGACAGAGACAGCGCGTCTCACCAAAAAACACCATGCCTGGGAACGAGCGAGCAGAAGCTGGGTAGTTTTGTGCTGGATACGGAGGTGAAGAAGTCTTTCTCTGGCTGTCCCCTCTGATTGAAAAGATCTTCCACTACTTCCTGCTTTAGCTCCTACTTGTGAGCCTGCGCGACAGTGCAGCTGAGACTGTCCACCAGGATGTTGTGAACTCCCGGAACATGGACTGCTGTCAGAGATACGCCATGCTGGACTGTCCAGTACCACACCCGCATCACCTCCCTGCAGAGGGGGTACGATCGGGTGCCTCCCTGTTTGTTGATGTATCAGACAGCAGCCGTGTTGTTGGTCTGGATTAGGAGTGTTCCAGGTAATAAGAGGGACTGAAACGTTTGGAGAGTTCTCATCTCCAGAATGTTTATATACAGGCGCTCCTCTTGCAGAGCTCATCTCCGTTGAGGCCGATGGTCTCCCAGGTAGGCTCCCCATTCTTGATCCAAGGCATCCATTGTGAGGGTCTGGGAAGGGGATGGGGGATGAAAAGGAATCCCCATGGAGAGGCTGGATAGTTTCTGCCACCAGAGGAGATCCCTCTTGATGCTGCTGGAGACTAGGATCCTCTGATCCATGTTGTCCAAACGCTGGTCCCATTGGACCCTGTGGGTCCACTGGGTCACCCACATATGCAGTCTGGCCAGAGGAACTGTGGGGGTGGCAGCCGCCATGAGACCTAACAGGCGAAGGACAGAGTGCGCTGTAGTCCAACGGGAGCTGGACACAAACGCAGCTTGCTGCATCAGAGTTTCCGCCCTGTACGAAGGTAAAAAGGCCCTGCTTTGGACCGTATCCAGCACTACCCCAATCAACTGGAGACGTTGAGAGGGTGACAGTTGAGACTTGAGATAATTCACAGTGATGCCAAGTCTGGAAAAGAGGTCCAGGGTGGTGGAAAGAGAATCCATCAGACTGTCATGGGACGGAGCTGACAACAGCCAGTCGTCCAGGTAAGGAAACACGTAAATCTCCTCGCGGAAGGCCGCAGCTACCACCACCAGGTACTTGGTGAACACCCAAGGTGCCGAAGAGAGGCCAAAAGGGAGGGCCCTTAACTGATAGTGGTTCTCCTGAAAAGAGAACCTCAAGAAACGACGGTGGGCCTGGAGGATAGGTATGTGCAGGTAAGCATCCAGCATGCACAGCCATTGGTTCTGCTGCACCAGGATAAGAGTCCCTGGAGAGTTAGCATGCGGAATCTCATATTCCACAAAGAAGCTGAGCGAGCTGAGATCCAGGATGGGCCTCAGATCTCCCATCTTTTTGGGCACTAGGAAGAAGTGGAAGTTATATCCCATTCCTATCTGCCCGAGAGGAACCCGCTCTATAGCTGATTTTTCCAGTAGAACTTGGACTTCCTGCTGAATGAGACTGTGATGGCCTGATGGGTAGTGAGACCTGCCCAGAGGACTGGCCGGGGGTCTGTCCAGGAACTCGATTAAGTGCTCTCTTGCAATGAGCTGGAGTACCAAGTGTCTGCGGTTATCGCCTTCCATCCTTCTAGGTGAAGGGCGAACCTTCCCCCCAATGGTTCCTTGCAAAGCACGGGAGGAGATGGAAGGGATCCCCTTGAGTCAGGACGTGGAGGGGAGGGCCGCTTTACTGCCTCCTGTGGCCTTTTGGGCTTCTGCCTGGGGAGCCTAGGCACCAGCACTAGTGGTGCGGCACCTGGCCTGGCGTATGCCCTGGTTCTACTTATTCCACCTCTTCTGGGGGCGATGAAAAGGTTGCTTGGGTTTTTGGCCCGAGCGATACATGGAGCAGACATACCTGAGAGATCTACCACTCTTTTGTAGCTCCGTAATGATGTCCTTTGCGTCGCTGCCGAATAGGAAGGAAACCCCTGAAGGGGGCGACCAGAAGAGTAGCTTGGACGTCTTGGGCCAGTCCTGCAAGCTGGAGCTAAGCCAGACAACTCAAGCAAATGCCCAAAGCTGTGCATTGGGCAGCCGAATCAACAGAATCAATGGTGGCACACAATGCATAGTGACAGGAAGACTAGTTTAGACTTATCTTTTCCAAAAGCTTATTTCTGAGATCCTCATCCAGAATAGCTTGGAGTTCCTTCTCCAAGTCGGATAAAGCCGACTTCTGTAAGGACACCATGCGCCACGTAATTCAGAGATCGAATGGTGCAGGTGGTGAAGGCGTATCCCTTGTGGCCATATTGGTCCATCTGTTTGGACTCTTTGTCTGGAAGGGAGGCACTCACATGCTTTGGTTGAGCCAACCTATCATGGGCCGAAGTGATAACAATGGAGTCAGCCTTAGGTTGACTTGTTAGGTGGCATGCCCCTTCGGGGGTGGGGGGGGGTGGTGATAAGTCCTGTTGGCCTTTTTTGATACCACAGGTATAGATGATGGCTGTTGCCATATTGTGGATGCTAAATCCTCATGCAGCCCCATCCACGGGGGAATGGTGAGGGGGTCTGCATTAATGAGGTCTAGGTGCTCCTCGAGCCTCTTCCTATTCGGGTCCATCTCCCGAGATGCCCAGCCACAGGCCTACTGGATGGATCTGAGGAGTTCCACAAAAGATGGGTCCTCCGGTGGAGACTTGGGAGATTCCTTCAGTTGTGGTTCTACAGGGGAATGAGGCTCCGAATGACCAGCAGAGTCTGAGTCTGAGTCTGAGTCAGAAGACTCTGGTCTGCTGGGTAAAGAAGTCACATCAGGTACCACCTCTGTGACCTCAGCTCCAGAAAAAAAAAAATATAGGGTGCTTGCCAGAGTCCCTGTCTGACAACTAACTGGTGGTCGATTGGGGATGGGCTCCTAGTAACTGCCCTATGGGTCGGGGTGGCAGCCATGACCAGATGGGGTGTCCCAGCTCCTGCAGGAGCTGTGACTTGGCATCCTTCCACCAGGTCAGGATTGTCCCATGTGGTTCCGGCTGGGGGGGAGGCAGTGGAGGTGGTGGAGGCTGGTAGCCTGTGTACCCAGTGGAAGAGTATGGGGGTAGCCAGGAGTCTGGTACTAGTAGGGATAAGGCTGATGGTATCCCTGGTACATATGGCCCGGCATCAGGTACTCTGGTTTCAGCACCTGTGATGTCCCTCCAGGCACTGGATACAATGGGAACTGTGGCGGTGGCTAGCCAGGGTAGTTGCCAGTGGGGCCCGATGGTGTAGGGGCCGAAGGCCCAGCAGGCGGTGGGGCTGAGGGACCACTGGGAGTATGGGGGTTCGTCTGCAGGCCTGGAGTCTCGGGTGTGATCCCTGAAGGGCTAGGAGGGCACTCCGACATCGGGTGCTCCGGCATCAGAGCATAGGCTCCTGAGTCAACGTGAACGGGAGATTGGCGCGGCATCAGAGGTCGAATGGGACCTGATCTCTGGTCCGAGAAAGGCAAAGGGGGTAAGAGAATTGAGACCCCCATCAACAGGTCCGCTGGTGAAGCAGAAATCTTGTGAAGGCCTGCTGCAGGAGAGGTCTCCTGGACAGTAGAACTCGAGTCCCAGAGGTCAGGGAAAATGAGAGGTCAGGCTGAGTCAGTGAGGCCCAGGAGGGAGAACCCTCATGGGATACAGGGGAGCCTGGAAGCTGGCTCTGCATGACATTGGAAACAGTGGTAGGGTCCAACGGGAGAGTTTTGGCCGAGCGGTTGTTGGGCAAGCCGGCAGCCGACTGATCAGCCTCGACCGAGCAGAAGTCAGAGGAGCCAGCATCCAACTTATTGCTCATGCAGACATCAGAGGAGCTGGAGCCTGGCTTACTGACCGAGGCGGTACACCCGGCAGCAGAGCCAGAGGGAGGCTTATCAGCCAATCTGTCTACAGGCACTGAAAACAAATCCTCCTGAGAGGAACACCCTTGCTGCCCAGTGACAGAGGCAGGAAGGGGGGGAAGGTGACCGATCCACTGGGTGGACAGAGACCTAGGAGGAGGAGTACTCACTGGGGTGGCGGCACAACCCAAATTGGCACTGGCTGCCTGGCAACCCCGAGTATAGGGAGGCCGTTCCCACTCCCAGCGCTTCTCCTTTTTCTTGTGCTCAGTGGGTGAAGAGAAATGTTCCTGCAGCTCCTTTTCCATTGATGCACAGCATTATTTTATAAGAGGGGCATTGAGGGCCTTCTGGCGTGGGACACACATGGCTTGGTTAAAGGACTGGCAAATTTCACAATCTGCCACTTGGTGTTTTGGGTCCAGGCAGAGGACGCAACGGGAATGATCGTCCTCATGTGGATCTGAGCGCTGCACTGTCAGCACTTCTTAATTTTGCGTGAAGACATGTAACAAAATTACACGAAAAATACAGAAAAGGTTAGGAAATACTTATAGAAAATGGCAGTCAACTGAGCCGAGTTCACCGCAAGGTCCGACAAATGCAGGTCGAAGGCGGAAAAGGACAGGAGGGCAGGCGAGGAACCCCCACTATGTATTGCTAGCTGACGGTTGGTGTGCAGTCCTGACGCTTTGTAATGCGGTCCTACATGTTAAGACCTACTGCACAAACCCTCTCGAAGTAAGATTTAAAATTACATACTCACCATAATTCTTGACCTTCTAAGAATACCTTCATCACTGATTCAAACTAGTGGGTCTTGGCTGAGGGCGCTAGGACCTGGCAGAAGCCAGAACTTTTCAGAAGGCTAGCACTGAGGTAAGCAGAGCACATATGTGACTCCATTTTATGGCTGTTGAAATCTCATTGTCCCAGAAAGTTGCATTAGCATATGAGAACATTAATACAGTATGTCACACTCTTTAGACTCCACAGAATGCATATCTGCTTTATAAGAGTTAAAGCAAGTTTCAGCAAGGTGTGAAATATCACATGTACTTTCAATTAGCTTTGCAAACTGTCTCAGCTGTAATGCAGGGTGTTTTCCTTTAAACTGCATTCAGTTTGAGATTTTCCAGAAATTTCATTCAGGATAGTTGTACTTCTAGCATAGAGATACATAGTATAAATTAGTGCTATGACATAATATTCTCATATGCTAATGCAGCTCTCATGGACAATGAGATTTCAACAACCATAAAATGGAGACCCCAAGATAGTTACAGGGGACTAGTATGAACAGTAAAAACAAACTAAAGCAAATACATATATGACCAACAGGCTACATGAAAAGAGTTGTCTGTTGATATGGAAACAAATAATGTTTACAAGATATGAGGGTGTACTATAAAACTTTTGGGAGTCTAGGATCTCCACTTTAGTGCCCCACTTCGCAAAAGTTTTCTTGGCATCTGCAATAGTTTAAAAGACATGTGTCGCAGAGTCAGTGAAAACTTCTAGTACAGCTGGGTAATCTAGACTTCATACCTTATCCTTCGTCCTGCAGTGCCTTCACTATTGGGAAGAACTGCTTTCTCCTATCCATTGCCAGTGGGGGTTCCATGGATTTGTATGTTTATACAGCGAGATCTATTCTCAAGATCTTCCAGCTTTTGTTGCAGGAGTATCTCCCAATCATGCAACTAAAGGACTGCCCCATTGCGGAGATCAGCAGTGTTTGACAGTTCACTGTTGTGGCTCTCTCTTGCCCTCCATTATCAGCCACGACGCTTTGGACGTGGGAGAGCATGTCCCCCAGACAGCAGAGCTCTTTGAATAATCTCCTTGAAGTACCAGCGAAATCTTGTCTTCCTCCACTTTGCTGCCAAGTTTAGAGTCAGGTGGTTTGACCCACCTCAAGAAGGAACTGCTGCTACTATGGGCCCTCTCAGTGCTTGCTGATTTCAACTTTTCGAGGTGCCATCCATGTATACTTTAAGTCATTATCTCGTAACCACTGTAATGTTGGGCAGCTTTTGTTAACATGTCAAGTCATCCAGTTTAGTGGCATGGATGGGGCTAGATTCAGTTTTGCCTGGAGGAGCTGTGCTGCTGTCTGCCATGGGAGGTGACGTCACTGGAAAATCACTGGCTTGTTTCAAAAATAGTTTGAGTTTTGAACTATCTGAACATTGTGACTGCTTTCACATTTAAATTTACTGAGCTGTGGTAGAACTATGCTTATGTTATATTCCATCTGTCTGTTTAACTGTTTATAAATAACTTCTTACACTTGAAGAACACAGGACAATTTTGTAAGTAGGGCCTTTCTAGTCCTAACAGTTGTAACCAGTCTAAAAATAAAGGGTACTACTACTGCAGATCAATACTATAAATATTTTGTCAGAAAAGTACAGTTACGTAAGAACTTACTGTAACAGTAGATCTTCGAGAACAGCTCTTGCAGCAGGTAACACCATTAGGACTGAAGCCGGCAGGCGTCAGGACCCCACAGAAATCTTCTAGCTAGCAGTCTTCAGCGGGGACCGCCTCCGACGTCGGTCCCGCCCCTGACGTCAGACGTAGTACATAAGGAGGCGGTCCCGCCAGATTCCCCAGTTCTCCCGCCGGAGACTCCCAGACGCAAGATGACATCAGAAGGGGAGACCGAGGATCCGCCATCAGAAGAAAAAGGAAGAAAGAGCGTAAGCTCCTGCCCAGGCCTGGTTGACCATACCTCTTCCAAGGGGGAATGGTGGGCGGGAAGGTACCTGCTGCAACAGCTGTTCTCAAAGATCTACTGTTACGGTAAGTTCTTATGTAACTGTACTATCTTACTTCGAGATACAGCTCTTGCAGCAGGTAACACCATTAGGACTGATTCCCACGCAATAGCGCCTCTAAGCATTCTGGGAGGAGGAAATTAGGAAAGAGCTTGAGCAAGTCCTGACTCTAGGACAGGAGACCCTGTAGAACGGCAAGGCCGAAACCAGCTCTCTGCTGTGATGTAATATCCAGGCTATAGTGCCTAATAAATGTGTGCACAGAGCTCCAAGTAGCTGCAGCACAAATGGCCGAGGTGGAGACGTTGCGCAGTGCTGCAAAGGAGGTAGCCACCCCCCTTGTCGAGTGGCCCCGGACTGTACCCGGGAGGGGCTTCTGTTTGCTGTTGTAGCAAAATGAAATACACTGGACAAGCCAGCGAGAAAGGGTCTGCTTTGAGAATGGTTGGCCCAGCATGCTCTCAGCGAAGGATACAAAAAGTAGCTCTGACGTGCGAAGCTGTTTAGTTCTGTTCAGGTAGTATCTTAAGGAGCAGTGAACTTCCAGGGTGTGAAGCAACGCCTCTCCTCTATTAGAGTACTTGGGAAAATACACAGGCAGATCGATGTCCTGGTTGAGAGTGAGGGCAGAGAACACCTTAGGCAGGAATTTAGGATTTGTCCTCAGAGACACTCTGTCCTGGTGGAAAATTAAATAAGGCTCCTTACACATGAGAGCATGAAGCTCGGAAACTCTCCTTGCTGACATGACAGCAACTAAAAGTAACGTTTTCCACGACAGAAAACGCAGCTCGCAATCTGCGGCAGGTTCAAAGGGGGAAGCGCGAGTTGTTCCAGGACAAAGAGTAAGTCCCAAGGAGGAACGGGATCCTTGATGGGTGGCCTAAGGTGTAACACCCCTCTCAGGAAGTCTCGAGAGGCATCTAGCTGTGCCACTGTGCGCTGTCCTACCAGGAAGTGGTAGGCCGAAATCGTGCAGAGGTGAACTTTAATGGAGGAGTAGGCGAGACCCGAATGGAAGAGGGAAAGCAGGTATTCCATAACCAATTTCACTGGGCATTCTAAAGGGGAAAGGCCACATGCCTGCGACCACAAGCAAAAATGGCGCCACTTCATGGAGTACGCCGTGACAAGTGCTAGCCGGGTTTTCTGGTCAGCGAAAGGACTTCCGCCACCTCTTGCGAGACCCCGCGTCACATAGTGGCTATGTCTCGAGGAGCCAGGCATGCAGGTTCAGTGAGCAAAAGTCCGGGTGGACTAGTGAACCCTCCTCCTGAGACAACAGATGGCAGCTGAAAGGCAACGGAACTGGAGGTTCCTGGGACAATTGCGTCAGCATGGGGAATCAGATCTGCCTGGGCCAGAAAGGCGCTACCAGGATCATTGTTGCGTGCTCCCTGCGCAGTTTGAGAAGGACTCTCTGGATCAACAGGAAGGGAGGAAAAGCATAGAAGAATCTGTCCGCCCAGGAGAGGGACAACGTGTCTCGCCAGAAAACACCAGGCCCTGGATCTAGCGAGCAAAAATTGGGCAGTTTTGCATTGGATGGGGAAGCGAACAAGTCCAACTCTGGAGTGCCCCATCGAAGAAACAGATCCTCTACTACGTCCTGAAGAAGTTCCCATTCGTGGACTGTGGCCTGGGAACGACTCAGGCCGTCTGCGATCGTGTTGTCCACTCTGGGAACGTGAACCGTAATCAGGCTCACGCCGTGTCGGATAACCCAATCCCACACTCTCGTAGCTTCCCTGCAAAGGGGTTAAGAGTGTGCGCCTCCCTGTTTGTTGAGGTAATACATCACTGCCGTTTTGTCTGTCTGAAGCAGAAGAGTACTCGCTGGGCTTTCTGACTGAAAGGCCTGCAGGGCGTAAAAGACCGCCCTCATCTCCAGAACGTTGATGTGGAGGTGGGCTTCCTGAGGGGTCCATGTTCCCTGGGACCTCACCCCGTTCAGGTGCACTCCCCAACCCAGCCCTGAGGCGTCTGTGGAGAGGACTGCCTCCGGGGACGATGATGTAAACGGGACCCCCGCAGAGTGTGTCCCCGGGTCTAGCCACCATTGCCAGTCTCAAATCACGGCGTTCGAGATTCTGACCGGATGCTGCATGTGGTCTTGCCTTTGGTCCCACTGCACCTTGAGCATTCACTGAGTTACCCGCATGTGGAGCCTTGCCAAAGGGACGGTTGGAATGGCCGCAGCCATGTGTCCGAGCAAGTGAAGGACCAACCTGGCGGAGACAGTCTTCTTCGCTGAGAGATCCCTGATGAGGGATCCGATGTGTTCCGCTCTTTCGCCGGGAAGAAAGGCTTTCCCTTGGATGGTGTCCAGAACTGCGCCTATGAACTGCAGCTTCTGGGACGGTACCAGGAGAGACTTCTCGTAGTTGATAAGAATGCTCAGAGACTGGAACAGATCCTGGGTGCTCTGAATAGCCAGCAACAGCGCCTCTTTGGAGGCGGCCATGAGAAGCCAATTGTCCAGGTATGGGAACACATAGTGGCCCTGTCTTCTTAGAGACGCTGCCACGACTGCCATACACTTGGTAAAGACCCGGGGGGCCGATGACAGTCTGAATGGAAGAGCCCGGAACTGAAAGTGGTGGCCAAGAAACTCGAAGCGCAGGAACCTCCTGTGCGCTTGGGCTACTGGGATGTGCAGGTAGGCATCCTGCATGTCCAGGGATGCTAAGAAGGAGTCCTTTTTCAGCACTGGAATGAGCCCTTGGAGGGTCACCATGCGAAAACGTTTGTAGGCGACCGACATGTTGAGGTCGCTGAGGTCCAAGACTGGACGGAGGTCCCCTGTTTTCTTCGGAATCAGAAAGAAGTGGGAATAGTATCCGGATCCTTTCTGGTTCTCTGGGACATACTTCACCGCTCCCTTTTGCAGGAGTGCGAGTACCTCTTGCCTGATGAGTGATTTGTGCTGGCCCAAGTAACGGGAGAGCAGAGGAGGCCTTGTGGGTGACTTGTCCACGAATTCAATAAAGTGGCCTCTTTTGACCAACTGAAGAACCCACCTGTCAGTGGTTATGGACTGCCACCCTGGCAGGTGGTCCGCGATACAACCCCCGACCTTGGTGTCCCGTTGATCCTGAGGGTCAGGGACCGGGAAGGAGTCATGCTGTGGCGGCTGAGGGTCCTGCGGACTGGGCCGACTTAGCTGGGCATTGGCTTTGGCCCTCGGACGACTTCCCCTGGGCTCTGTGGGAGAAGGAGCCCCTCTGTTGCGGGCCGATGCGGGACTGCTGTCTCTGCATCTGGCCTCGAAAACAGCTTTGGTTCCTACGAAAGGAACTAAGCTTGGGTCTGGTCATGGCCTGGACAGACCGTACCACCTTCCCGGCCTCTTGAAGTTTGATGAGGACCTTCTCCGAGGACTCACCAAAAAGAACTTCTCCATGAAACGAGGCGTCCAGGATATTCTTCTGGACGTACGGGTTAAATCCGGAGACACGAAGCCAAGAGCGTCTCCGGCGGCATATGCCTGAAGCTACCGTTCTGGCCAAAGAGTCTGCGGAATCATACACGGCTCGCAGCACCTGGGTTCCCACGTCCGAACCCGTGCAAAGGAGTTGTAGCAACTCCTCCTTCTGCTCACCTTCTGGCATCTTTTCCGCCAGATCCAGTCCCTGCTCCCACAAGGCGTTCTGAAACTGTACCATGTGGGTTAAATAGTTGAGGGACCTGATGGCGCAGGTAGCGGATGCATATGTGCGCCTGCCCATAGTGTCCAACTGCTTGGACTCTGGGTCCGGTGGCAGGGTGCTCAAATGTTGCAGCCTCTGGGACCGGTCATGAGAGGCTGCAATGACCAGGGAATCGGCCAGAGGATGTGATGCCAAGTACTGGTCCTCCCTAGGGGCCTTGTACAGGCAGTCAGCTTTATTCGGCATCGCCGGAAGCGAGTGTGGACGTTTCCACGCTGCCTTGGTGACATCCACGAAGGTGTCCACCAAGGGTGGCACCACCACAGGCTTTGGATCTTTTTGCCGAAGATATCCAGCAAGGCGTAATCTCTCGGGGTCGAGTTCCTCTGCGTCCCAGCCCATGTTCTCCTGGATATGTCTCATAATCTCCAAGAACGATGGGTCATCCAAAGGAGATCTTGGGAGCTCATGTGGGTCCGGAGAAGGGACGCTGATCGGAAAGGGGGATCTGGATCCGTCCGAGAAGTCCGATCCCGTGTCCTCCGTCGAAGGCGAATGACTGTGTCTTCTGGGTCTCTTGGGGCTGGGTGACCTTGAAGAGGATCTGGATGGAGGTCTCCTCTTTTCTGGTCTACCCCTAGGAGGATCCGTAGGCTCCTGGGGGGGAAGGTACTCAGCCTGCAGCCCTGGATGGAGTGGGGGGCGCAGGGGCCGGTGGAGTCGCAGGTGGAGGAAGAGGAGGAAGTGTGGGAACTCCATCCTTTTTTATAGAATCCCATCAGTAGGTGAACAGCTCCTTAACCTCGGAAATATTGAGGCCCGATGACGGACCGGGCGCTGATGGCTGGTCGTCGGGTTCTGGCGTCGGCTCCCCAGGGGTCTCGGGTTCCAGGGAGGGTTCCCTGGGGGGTGCGACAGGACCGGGTTCGCCCGTCTGGTCCTCGGGCTGGGTCAGCTCCTCCGCCGTGATTGCCTCCTGACCGACGTCAGTGGGAGGCGTAGGGTTCTCCTCTCTGTAGATACGGACGTCGGTCCCCCGGCCGGCGTCCGTGGTGGCGAAGGCCTAACCGGCGATGGGCGTCTGGCGGTCGTCTGTTCTCAGGACCGATGGTGTTTGGCCGATGTCGGGTGGGCCGACGTCGGATCCGACGATCTCTTGAGTGAAGTCAGCTCTTTGGTCTTCCACTGGGGAAGAGAAGGCAAGGAGACTGACCGGGCGTCGGGCTCCAAATGGTGGGAACCGGACTTGTGGTGGTGGTGGCGGTCCCCCGACCTCGGCAGGGCCCTGGAAGCCGAAGAAGAGGAGGGCCTGGAGGTCTTGGCCTGAGGAAGAGAGGAAGAACCAGAAGGAGTCTTCACCGCTGCAGGGGGAGGCTGAGAGCGGGCCCGGGAAGGGGAGCGGTCGGACCGGGAGCCGGAGCTACGGGAGTCAGAGGCCCTAGACAGGGACTTGGATCTCACCCTCTCCCTATGCTTCTCAAGGTGTCTCCGGGCTTTATCAGATGATTCCCCCTTGAAGGCTGCGTCCATGGCCTTAACATTTTCCTCGAGCAGGAACGCCTGTAGGGCCTTCTGACGATGGATCTGGGTCCGACTATTGAATCCCTGGCAGAAGGTGCAGGCCCGGGTGTCGTGGTCTGGGCCTAGGCACCAAACGCAGGCCGAATGTGGGTCTTTAAACGGGATTTGCTTCCCACAGGCGCACTTCGACGGATGGCCTTCCACGGAGGTTGGAGAGGACATCAGACAGCAACTATGCAGTAGAAACAAACTTTTTCCTAAAAGGAAGAACTTAACCAGGCATCGCACACTAGAAACAAACCGAAGGGTCGAGACATGCAAGTCGAAGGCGGGAAAGAACTGGGGAATCTGGCGGAACCGCCTCCTTATGTACTACGTCTGATGTCGGGGGTGGGACCGACGTCGGAGGAGGTCCCTGCTGAAGACTGCTAGCTAGAAGATTTCCGTGGGGTCCTGACACCTGCCGGCTTCAGTCCTAATGGTGTTACCTGCTGCAAGAGCTGTGTCTCAAAGAAAGATCATGTTTTTATTGCCAAATTCAGATTTAGAAGTATAAACGGACTTCGTTTGTCTTGGTACATCATAGATTTGACAAATTAATAGGATGGGTCACATTACAAAGCTGAGCAAATCGGGTGACACCATGAGACAGAACAGAGTAATCAGCAGGCCACAGGCAAGAGTGGACAGCTATCTGGAGCAAGTAGTAGGGAGCTATCTAGCAGTTCAATCGTGAAAGCCATTCAACTGCAGGACCAAAAAGTTGAAACTTTCAGTAATCACACCACCCTGCTTGAGACCAAAGTAGGTATGGCACAGAATGAGAAAAACTGTGCTCCAAAAGCAGCTTGTAACATGGGGAAGAAAAAGGGTTACAAGTGATTGGACAAACAGCATCAGATGTCATCAGCGTGTCCATACGTTAATTCTCAATTAATGCATGACCACGCTGGAATTAATGCATGGTGTCGTTCTCCCACTGCATATACTTTCTGAAGTTCACTGATCATCCTGTGCTCTCTGTAATGCACAGTGTATGCTGTAGTAATTAAGAGTGGCCACCACACGCACATTTCTGTGTAGTACTGTAAAACAGCTGCCTTCTTGTTACAGATGGAACAGTTTCAAATGTAGCCGGAGTGAAGAAAACAAGTATCACTAACTGATGAGCAGTAGTAAATTAAAACATTTGTATCTTTACATCCTATATATGAGCCACCAATGCATGTATTTTCTCTATGTATGTAGCTCTCTAGTTCTTCCCAGCCACCCAGTTGAATGGACACCGGTCGTAGCATGTGGCACACTCGGAGAGTAGATCACAATACTAGAATATTGAATATTACACAAATTGCAGCACATATCGCTCCACTGAAACCACTGTGCAAAAAAGAGCCCGTTGTTGCATCTGAAAAAGATACTGATATTCTGAGCCATACACAGAAAAGGGCAGCACTCATTAAAACGACATGTCCCGTTCTTAAATCCAGTGGGTTAATCCTTTGAAGCCCGTGATGAGGCTCAATATTTAGCAAACAGAAACACCGACAACAAATATCCACACTGGCAATAACAATGCGTGACCGGAGAACCACCAGTTTTCACCGTGCAACGCCTTTCAACGGGATCATCTAGGTCATGAAAGGAAGAAACAGATTGATACCGTCAACGTTCTCCTCTGGAAATCTACTGACACCACTTCACGAACATGCATTATTGTATCAGAGGAAGAAACATCGGTTAAGAACCCAAATACTACTAATATTGGGGACTATTGAAAATCTGGCATCTACTCATGTCCCTAGACCAAAACCGGAACTGTAGCAGTGCAACGGACACAATAGTGCTAAATTTACATACTAAAACATGTAACATGGGGAAGAAAACATTCTCAAAAGCGAGCCGAACCCTTTTTCTTTCCCATGTTACAAGTGAATTAACCCACTCCAGAGCGTGGGTCTCTAAGGGATTAATGTACTGCTGGGTGGTTAGAACCACAAGGCCAATCCCCACCCCACCCCCGCCAGCCACACATTAATCCCTGAGAGACCCACACTCTGTCATGGGTTAATCCTTACTTAGAATACACTGGTAACCACGGCAAAGCTTCTGAATAAAAATTCACTAAGACAGCGTCTTGAGAATCTTCAACTTACTGCCAGAGCCAACAATATCATGGTAAATCGGCTCCTGTAAGGATCAGGTGTATCAAACCCAAAGCCTTTTGTTTATTTTTGAAAGACCTGACTCACTGACCTGCTACATTTGGTCTTTACTGTACTAATTCACAGGGCTTATCAGGAAGGCAGGTAATGTGGAGCCCTCAGCCAGGACTGTACTACTTGTCCTGGGTAACATTGGTGAGTGGGATTCAAGGGTGTCAAAATATTGCGAAAAGTGTGCATGTGGGGAAGGGGGCTGAAGCTTAAAAGGGCCCCCGAGCACATAATAGCAGGCTGAATTTTGAAACAGCTTGAATGGCTTAAAGGCCACAAGGGTAAAACTATGATTCTGACACCCATGGCGGGTTTCAAGCTTACAAGCAGCAAAGGCAGCAAGGGAACTCCAGCACAAGAAGGAAAAAATGCCTCTGCCTTGATCTGCGTTCCAATACCAGACAAAGGAGAATGACTTTTGATGGGGTGAGAGCCCAGCTTAGTGGTCTAGGTGTCAACCACTTTTTAATGCTACCTGCTCACCTCCAAATTTATTAGAGGTAAGACTTTACCTCTTTATGGTTACCCAATGGAGGATGACAGGCTGGTGTCTAAATTGAGGAAGGAGTTTAAGTCGAAAGAAGACAGCCATGAAGTAGACTTCGATTGATTTGAGACCATCTTCCTGTCTTACACCAAGATGGAACCGGAACAGTTTGTGGGGATGAAGAGAGGGGAACAAAGATAAATATGTTTTTTGCTAGACAGATGAGGTGAGGGTTATTAAGAGTGGCAATTCCCACTCTTCCTGGGTTAATGTGGTGCTTCTTATTCTTAGAATCCCTGAGTGCAAAAACCTAAAGTATCCTTATAATGCTACAGGTCTTTCTAAAACACAGTTGTTTCTACCATAATTCCACTAGAGGGCACATCAACCCTTTTGATCTCTTACTCTCTAGTTTTAATATCCAACTTTCATATTTCAGTGACAATGGAGGCATTTTTAGCAATACTGTATTAGTTATAGCAGGTTTGAGATCTGAATTTGCAGCTGTCTCTCTCAGCAATGGGTTCACCTCGACAGGACCACTTCAGGAACGTCACAAGAAATACTGCTTCTCCTGGCCCCCCAAACCTTTGGACCATCAGCTCCACCCTGTATGTACACACAGTTCTACAAACAAGGCACCAAGCCCTCTGAATGTCCAAGCTAGAGGGGAAATTGTTACACAGATACATAAACAGGGAACTCTAGCACAAGAAGGCTACTTCTCTTGCACTTGCACCCAGACTTCTCCCCAGCAAAAATGGATCCCTACTATATGAAGTGATATACAGGCAAGGCCTGTTGGGCCCTGTCTCTTGTGAGAGATGGGGAAATCACATTTCAAACATTTTGGAAATTACTGGCCCTTCAGCCCAATCAAATCAGTAAAATCAGAACTCATCTCGCCCGACTCCTCCAGAAACACCCCACCCACCCCAGAGGCACACTTTGCTGACCTGTATTACAGATGCAATGAAAGCGGACTGGGGGAGCATCTGGTCTCATGGCTCCACTCTTTTCTCCAAGAGAAGGGTACACCAGCACAACTTTGGGTACTGGATAACTGGAACAGTGAGCTTATCTCACCTATCACCCTGGAGCAGTGACAGCAAATTTGCTAATATGCCCACAAGGGCACAAGCCCCATGATGTGGAGGGAATACAATTAGAAGTGCCTTAACCGTTACTTCCTCACACTGGCAAAATAGGTACGCTGGGGCACAGCCCCAACCCCAGCATGCTGGCAGGAATGTGGAGAATCCAGAACTATCCACTATCATATTTCGTGGTCCTGCCCATCTTTTCAACCCTCTCCACAGGCACTAGACAGTGCCCTGAAGGAGAAAGTCACCCCTTACCTGCAGTTTACAGAACAGCTCTTCATATTTACTTACTGGCTACATAAGGAAAGAGACACAGCTAAAAGATATTTAACGTCCATATCAACTGTGGCTGCAAATAAATGGATCACTAAGAAGTGGCTCTGTGTGTGTGTGGGGGCCACAGTGGAGCCCGACAAAGATGGTCATTCTCCCTTACAACTCAGTCCCTTGATGTGTACAAAATGGATGCGAAAAGGTTTTTTTTTTTTTTATATGCATTTTATGCTCCTGATCTCCCTTGGCATGCCCGCCCTCTGTCTGGTGTCCCTCTCCTCCCGTCACCCAGTTTCTCTGGGACTCTTACCATCTCACTGACATGAAAGCTTCTGGAATGTGGCAAGGTACCCTTTCACCAGTGCGGGAGCTGCAAAGAACCAGATTTCATCTTGCGGCCAGCGGGGGGGGCACCTTAGGTTTCCCCTAGAACCCAGACCGTGCAATGATGTGGAAGATGGGCTCCACCTCCGCAGAAATGTCCTAACATGTGTAGCCGAGGCTCTGCCTCTTGAAGTGCCCAGACCTGCACTGTCACCCGGACATCTCCAGGCGGGAGTAATGCAGCAGGTCACGGTAAACGCCCCCCCCCCTTTCCAAGGGAGGAGAGCTATCCTCTGGCCGCTCAATCCTCCTCCCCTTGGCCAGCCCACAAGCAACCCACGTCTATTCCTGAATCCAGGTCACCGGTGCGCCAGGAAGTAAGGCACCAGCGCCTCAGCCCTCCACACCAGTGGGCTGGCTTGAAAAGCGAATTTTAAAGCAGACCACGCAAATTGCTCAATGGACCCAGTAAGCAAACTGCTGCAGGACCAAAATGGGGAAACCACAGGGAAATTAATGCAGAGCAGCTGGAGGGTAAGAGCAAAGTACCTCCTTCTCCAAAGCTGTAAGTGGAAAGGCCAACCACGTGACTGTCAGCAGGAAGAAACACTGAAAATGTTGGGTGCTAAAATTCACCTACTTATACAATCCGTGATGGCTATGAACCACAAGGACCGGCTAACAGAGGTACTGGAACTTTGGGAGAACTCTTACCCAGCACAATTACAAAAGTTACACAGGGTTAGTCCCAGAGGATGGCAAGAACTAGAATCACAAACCTGACAGGCAATCCTGCTTGTGATGGCAGGGATCAGGGAAAGGGACCAGATCCTGCCCTGAGCAGACAGAAGAGACCAGTGTTATTGGAAGGGAATCCTACCTCATTTTTCCAGACATTATCTATGCCACACGCCAACAGCAAACACATTTCAAGCTACAAGAACAATCTTCCAAGAAACAGGGGTCCAAAGTACTAATGTATTCCCTGCCAAACTGCAAACTGTACACCAAGAAAATGTATACATGTTCACAGATGTTGAACACTGGACCCAAAAAAATGAAACAACCTAGAAGGAAGCAAGCAGAATGAGTCGGTAATGCAGAGGGTACCTGATCTTGCTGAAATCCTGTGAGTTCCCCATGGACTTTTGGTGAATTCCTGATCTTCCCTTATTTTGGGACTATTACTGCTGACTGACTGAATTTGTCTGCTACAGGTATGTGATTGTGAAAGGGGAACTCGGTGAATGTCGATAACCATGCCACAAAGTTCACAACTTTTCTTTGCTACTATTAATGGAAGACATTACAGTATTCCCAATAAGACCTGGACATCCTTTTTATAGTAGGAAATAAATTCCCATTGCTGTAATCAAACGTTTAATAGTCGAGTTTTAGTTAATGCATTTTAAAATGTGGCACCTTTTCTGTTATGGTGCAGTTGTTTCTGCTTTTTGTTACTTGGTGGGAGGGTGGAGAGTACCGAGACACCGATATTGCTGATCCTTTGAAAAGACTAGAGTTTTAAATCAGGGGAGTACTAACAGACAGATGAGACCATGCTATCTGATATTGACTGCCAAATAAGGACTTGCATGACACCTGGGTCCTATTTGTTAAAAGGACAGGTCATAATGAATGCTGTCTGGTATAATTTACTTTGTCATGAGTCTTGGGCTGGTCATCTGCAGCTTTACTTATAAGACTGTCAGAAAAAGGGACTTCCGGTGACGTCATGGGACGAGCAGCAGCCTAAGACAAGAGGCTCCCCCGAGATCCTACAAATTGCCTCCTAAATATAGCATTTAGCCTACATATACCACCCATAACTGCCACAGGAGGTAGCAACATGCCAAAAAAGCAAGGAGACACAAAATATAGACTTCCGGATCACCTGGATGGGGAGAGATCACAGGACAAAGAATCGGACAGCAGAGACTCCTGGGCCTCGTCGGCCTCCCGCCACAGCACTACAACTGCCAATCAAGTGCCATGCACAATACTGCAGAAGCAAATGGCACAAATGCTGGTCGAAATCCAGGACTTCCAAAAAGAAATGAAGTCTACTGTGACTGCCCTCCGTACCAACATAGGCAAATTTGAAAAACGCCAAGATGCCAACAAAACTCAAGCAGCTGAAACGGACAAGCGGGTGGAGGAAGCGGAGTGGGACATCGTGCAGCTTCACAGCAGTCTGAAAGCCCTGCAGGACCATGCGGAGGATGCTGAAACCAGGAACCGCCGAAATAATATCAGGTTATCCGGCATTCCTGAAGGAGCTGAGGGCACAGAAATGATATTATTTATCCAGAAGACACTCAGAGAAGTACTCCACCTACCAGAGTTGATTTCCCTTGAGATAGAACAAGCGCATCGCACCCTGGGCCCCAAGCCTGCACCAGGAGCCCGACCCTGAACAATACCAATAAAATTCCTACGGCACCAAGATAAAGAAACTGTGCTGCATACAGCCTGGAAGCAAGGTGTAGTCCACTTTAAATCCCAGAGGCTGTATTTTGACAACGATTACGCGCCTGAGGTGATGGCGCGTAGGAGAGCTTACATCCCTACCATAAGAGCCCTTAGAGCTACAGGCATACATTTCAGGACCCCTCACCCTTCCAAGATGGTGATCTTCTTTAAAGAGGGCCCCCGCACTTTTGACAACGCTGCAGCAGTGATCAACGAGCTGAAAGCAAGGAAAATTGATGTAAATCAGCAGCGCCCCATTTCTGAAATACCAATCGCCACCAAGCTTGCACAAAAAGTCTGAAGCAACAACCAGAAAGACTTCAGACGTCGACAAGGCACAGAAGCAATCTAAAAGATCACCGGTATATTGAAAGCCAGGCAACTGACCTCGAGGGAAGCGGAGGAAGAAACGCAAGCGGCAGAAACCTGAAAAAAAAACTGCACGTACAGACTATGGACAAAATTATGATTTTTTACCCGACCAGCTAAAAGCTTAGTATCTGAGTCTGGCTTGTAAAGGTATTGAATACTTTGGGGGCTGAGGGATGGGGGGCGGGGGTGCCAGTTGATCCCCATCCTGAGGTCACCTAAGCTGCAAATTATTACGAGAACGGCCAGGCACTGTGGGGCTTATGGCCCGACACCTTGAGTATGGGAGGCGAGGGAGTAAATATCACCTCAGCAATTTGATTGACCACTCGAGCGTCTGATGGGTCCCGTGGGAATCACTGATCCTGTGAGGGAGGGGGACATCTTTGGGTAGACCGGGAGCCTGGAGCTACAGGAATGCATGTGGGATTGCCATCATTAGATCTGTGGACCTCACGGAGAGATGGAGTTGACTAAAAGAGACATGGTTCCGTAGGCCTCAGACTTGTTCCTGACTTTGGGAGGAGGGAAGGGGAGGGGAGTGCGACCTGCATCCCAACTGTATACTTGTTGGACTGGCTTGCTTGGAGGCCGCTGGAGTCAGGTGGGGGGGGGGGGAACACCACGGGGCCATCTGGGAGGTCGGGCAGCGTTAAAAACTTGGGCTTAACACAACCCTGCACAGCCTCAGCCGGGACCGGCCATGTCACTGGGCCTTCAGACTTGAGAGAGTATGCGTATGGTGCTTACAGCCCTCTCTATGCTGTCCCAAATAATAATGTCATCCCTAAGGTAAAACCTAGAGGGATAGTGAGAAAGGGGGGTGGAGAAACGGTGGGTGGGTGGGGGGAGGACCAAGGGAGGCCCCAACCACTTTTTACTGCTCATCTTCTGTCCCCCCTGAGCCGCTGACTGCCCCAGCCGAAATGCAGCCTCGTGAGACTTTGTCCCAACTCATTACCATGGGGATTGAAAGGGAATTACCTCCTAGCCTGACTGCTCACTCATATGACTACCCCCACGGGAATCATTGAATTAGAGGGACGAACTCCTCGAGATTGGCTGTGGGGCCCACTGGAGCAGGAGTCTGGGCTAGGTAGACAGAACTGACCCCTGAGAATTTCCTGAGCTGCGGGTGCGGCGGAAAAGGACTCAGCATCATGGGGCCCCAGGCAGGATACTCCGGCCGGGAAGGGGATGGGAAGGAGGAAGAGAAATGCGCTATGGAGACTTCTGGGACCGTCAGTTACCCAGACTGGCTCTGTGGAAGTCGCTAGACAAGGGAGGAAGAAAGGGGGGGAGCCCCCCCCCCCAGGGCTTACTGAAGAACCGGGTAACTTAGAAACTCAAAACTAAGTAGTCCTGAGGCATCACAGATGGAGTGGGTTATGATACCAGGCCTACTAAACAATAAATGGCACAACAGCAGGGCTGGCTGCCCCCCCCCCCCGTGAGTCTCAATAACAATTGCTAAATAATACCCCCACCTACATTAATGGGAGCCGCTGGGGGGCGGGTGGAGGGACATAGCTCTGCTGGGGTGGCGCAGCGGGGAGAGGATAACCCAAGACCCTGTATATTGATTATATAAGACGTAGCATGCCCAATCCGGAGACTGGGATTCTGTGGCGGGAGTGGGTTTCTGAAAGCCCCACTATGCACCTGGGACTCTGGCCTGCGTCCCTCCTTCCCTCCCACATGCCCTTCCCAGGTGGGGGGGCACGCCGCTGGACCCCTGGACAGAGGTATCCCCCGTTCAGGTGGAAGTCTGCTTTTTTCCTGATCCTTAGCACCTCCTCTAGACCATCAGCGATCTCAGGGGCGTCTGCAGCTCGGCCATACTCGCCACCTATCCCACTTACCTTTTCCCTATTAGGCACTAAGTGCCACAAGCCCAAGTTTACCTAGAACTGCTGAGGTAAGGATATATCCTTACTGCCAGATCAGGGCTTAACCCTGATTAGTGGAAGTACCAGTTGGTTAGTTCCTGTTAGAGGCGCCATGTTGGTCACCTCACTGATTCAAACATGTTTGTTAGCGAAAGTTTATGAATGTCAGTGTATGTTATGTCATTATTACTGTCCTAAAAAAGTCATCAGGAACTCACAAAATTATATACAAGTTCTTAACCTATATTGGATAAGAGGAAAATTACACAAAAGGGTTGGAATGCTGGGTAATAACTGCTTTTTTTGAACTTCAACAATGTACACACCCAAACTGAAACTTCTGTCCCTGAATATTATTGGTCTCGCCTCACCCATTAAATGATCCAAGATGCTAGCCTTTATTACAAGGTCCAAATGAGACCTAGTATACCTCCAAGAAACTCACATGAATTCCACCGAGCACACAAAACTTGCCAAGCTAAGTAGGGGGCAAGTCCATTATTCCTCCAGTAAAGATGGTAGACGAAGAGGTGTGGCTATAATACCTCCACACACCCCGTTTAAAGTGCAGTCCACCTGGTCAGATCCAGAAGGTAGGCTGGTTGTGGTGCAGGGAAAACTTAATGATGAACAGGTAACTCTGGTAAATATATATCTTCCCCTGGGCATCTCAATCTCCCACCTGAGATCCTTATTAGATAAAGTAGTACAAAAAACTAGGGGAGTCCTCTTGATGGCAGGTGATTTTAACCTGACGGTCGATCCCTTGATTGACACCTCCAACAGGAAACCCCTTAAACAGCTATGCAGAGGTTCTTTAAAAAATTTCTGGCAGAGGTGGGGTAGTGTGATGTCTGGCAGAAGGTACACCCTCAAGCAAGAAACTACTCCTCAGCACACCGCACCTACTCGTGCATACATCACATGTACACTCAAGTGGAAAACTTGGAAGCCCTACAAGATGCCCGGCTGGGAGATATTTCTATCTCAGAGCATGCCCCTCGTCTCCTTCTGGGATCTGGGGCTTCAACCAAAAAACACGCAATGGAGATTAAACCCATACTATTTGCACTCTAAACAGTTTTGTGAACTTCTCGCAGAAAAGGTCACCGAAATTATAATGGACAATCTTCCTACGGATGTCACCCAGCAATTCACTGGGACACGATTAAGGCAGTGTTCCGTGGACACATAATTAAGCATACTGCAGAATTAGGAAGGCAACACAAAGAATAAAGAACCAAGTTGGAGGATGTGCTCCACTTCCAGCAAATGGCTTATAAACAAGGGGACACGTTGATACTTCCCAATTACAACAAACCAAGCTCAAACTGGACCATTTGATCCAACAGCAAACTGAAATAGCGCTGACCTTTTTAAGGCAGTGGCTTTATGAAGTAAGCCCAAGAGCCACACGATTGCTGGCTTATCAAATTCGTAAGCAAAAAAAGGCAGCCATGATCTCATCCATTCGACACCAGTCAGGAGGCCAACCCCTTACCAAAGTACACAACATTGCGGAGGCCTTTACCTCACACTATAAGGCCCTATACACCCCCGAATATTTACCACCCCCACAACAAATAACAGACTACTTGTGATCTATTACCCTACCACAACTCACAGAGGCGAATAGGGAATCCCTTATAACCCCAATTGTGGAGTCGGAGATAGTCAACGCTATTGCCAACGCCAAGTCCCTTAAAGCTCCAGGTCCGGACGGTTATGGTGCCGAGTTTTATAAAGCCACCAGGGCTCAGGCAGATCTCCACCAGACTCCTTAGCGTGTTCAACTCAGTTCTAGAGGGAAGTCTCCTCCCCCCCCAATCCTGGTCATATGCAACCATTTCCATAATCCCTAAACCGGGTAAGAACATGCAAAACTGCGCCTCATACAAGCCCATATCAGTACTTAATCAAGACTATAAATTATTTATCAGTATACTAACGCACCGTATGGATCAGGTCCTCGCTTTATTAATACATAAGGACCAAACTGGATTCGTGAGATCCCGTACCACCACTGACAATATCAAGCGTTCCCTCCATGTTGTCCATCAAATGCAAATAACTAAAGCTCCATCTGTATTAGTTAGCTTAGATGCCGAAAAGGCATTTGATAGAGTGGCCTGGACCTTTTTGTACCTAACATTCCATAAATTAGGATTCCCCCCTGCCCTTACTAGAGTCCTCCAAAACATACACTCTGCACCCCAAGCATGTATAAAGGTAAACGGACACCACTCTAGTTACTTCCAACTACAAAGAGGGACCAGACAGGGGTGTCCACTATCTCCCCTACTATTTGCAGCATTCATTGAGCCGCTAGCGCAACAACTCCGGGAATCCCAGACAATAGAGGGAATTAAGATAGGAGGTTCTGAGCACCGCATCGCACTGTATGCAGATGATATTCTCTTATACCTCCAAAACCCTGAGCAATCACTCCCTACAGTAAAACAAATCCTGGACTCTTTTGGCCTGGTGTCAGGATACAAGCTGAATCTGGCCAAAACAGAAATACTCACTTTCCATTACACTCCTTTACCGAGTATACAAGACAACATCCCAGGTAGGTGGAGCCTGCAAAAATCTGAAATATCTGGGTATATATATACCCCAATCACCCACAGCATACCACAAGTACAACTATACTCCCTTTATGACACAACTGAAATCAGATTTATAAACGTGGGCGGCCTTACCTTTAAGTCTAACAAAAAGAATAGACCTGATTAGAATGATTATTCTCCCAAGGGCTCTGTATTTATTTCAAAATATTCCCATACACATCCCGTTAAAAACCTTCAGAGAAATTTATCGCCTTATAGCAAAATTCATATCGGCTAACCAAAGGCCCAGAGTCCGCCTAAAGATTCTCACCCTTCCACGTCAAGAAGGAGGCTTAGCGCTCCCCGATTTAAAATTATACCAACAGGCGATGACTCCGATGCACATAATGGCCCGCCAAACTAAAACTTCCAACCCACATTGGCTGGAAATAGAGAGAATTCTGATGAGCGATCACGCTTATTTTCAAATTTTATACCAACAAGCAGTAAACAAGAGAACGCACCAGCTCTTAAAACCCTGGCTCGCAGATCATTTCAAAAACTGGCAATCCATCAATAAAACCCAGCAACTGAAATATTTCCAATCACTCATTTGCCCAAATTCCAGCCTTAGCGACTTCCCTCCGAATAGCATAGATAACAGTTTCCACTGGGAGAGATAGGGTCTAAACTACCTATTGCAGATAATGACACAGGGCAGCATATGGTCATATGCAGACATCCAAAAAAGTACCACCCACAGGGATTTCTTCCGCTACCTACAACTTCGACACTGCGTCAAAAACCTCCTACAGATATTATGGGACCCTGAACAATACCAAGCCTTAATTCATAGTCAAATCCAATTGAACAACACTCTGAAACAAGACCACCTAGTATCACTATACTACCAAGCACTTAACTCACAGAGGGATTCCCTCACTAAGAATATACAGCTGCAATGGAGCCAGGAATCGGGATACCAAGTTTCTCGAGGACTGGCGACGAGCGTGCAGTCACTCAGCCCGAGTGACCAGTTCGCACCAGTGGTGTGAATACGCGTGGAAGAATCTAATCAGATACTTCAGAACTCCAGAAGTCACAAGTCACTATTCCCCAACCAACCCAGCAATATGCTGGTGCCTATGTGGAGAACCCAAGCTGAATCACACAGACATTATGTGGTCCTGCCCGGCCCTCAAACCGCTTCTTTCACACCTCCAGACCCACTTACAAGAAATACTAGACCCCCAACTCCAATTAACATTGGAGATGTTTCTGTTCTTTATCCTTCCTAAAACACTAAGGGGTCCCAACACCAGATACCTACTACTTCTCCTCATCACAGCAGCAAAGAAAGCAATTACAAAATTGTGGCTGACCACCAAAACCTCCACGATACAAGACTGGTGGGATATCACAAGACAGATCTACAACAAGGAAAAGATAATGCACAATCTAAATAAACAAGAAGAGAAGTTTACTACCAGATGGATTAGATTGCAGATATATTATATGCTAAAGGACACCACCTTCACACCCTAAGGAACCCGAATATAACTGACCAAACTATCCCCAGATGGAATTAGTCGAGCCACTGGCACCAGAGATGTTACACCAGGCCACGTCTTCACTTTCTATGATGGGAACCCAGTACAGCTCTCCCCTGGTGAAAATGGGAGGGCGGTGCAGGGAAGAAGGAGGAGGAGAGATTTTGGGCTACGGGTATATGTAAAAATATATGACCTCACTGCCTATAGACTATAACCCGAGAAAAAAGAGTCGATACAAGAAGCCTCAGTTGTCTCTAACAGATACAGTTACTACAGGTTTAACCAAGTAAAATAAAACTAGGTGCTACTGCTCAATTAATTAAATTATGAAAATTTAAATGATGAGCAACTTGGATCAAACTATCTGTTAACAACATAAACTACAGAATGGACTATGACTATGGAGACTAACTTAGGGACCCAAGATCTAAGAGAGAACTTTCCTTCATTATTGAACTGAGATCAAATTTTGATATACCAACCCCCATATGCAAAGTAAAGATGCACGTAAAACTATTTATGTAATTTATACTATTTTATATACTCAGCTTGTTAGCTAACAAACTGTATAAATGGATTGAGTTATGTGAGACCTGATGACATGTATGTATATATGTTGAAAAAATAAAAACATTTAAAAAAAAAAAAAAAAAGACTGTCAGAGAAAATTATACTATAACCCCCAAGACGCATAACATTGCAGGGGATGTTAAGGACTCTTGTTAACTGAATCTAGCTATACATCAAATGCTTCTCTTTTCCTTTTAAGGAAATTAATTTTTTTTTTTTTAACAAAAGAATAAACATAACGGTATAAAAAGTAGTAGCTCAGTAAAAACTCACAGTATAGGAATAGTACCAGATCATGAAGGGAATTTATAAAATGGAACAAATGACATTTTCTATTCACCAGAAGGCAGATAAATGTAACAAGCCATAGGCAGTAGCGGCTCTAGCCACAAAGGGTTACCAGGGCACAGCTGGGGCACAACAGATGGCAGCCAGGGCACTGATGCATTGTTACTATGGGGGAAAGCTCTGCACCCTATGGGGCACCAACTGGGGAACAGCATTTTTTTTACCAAGGCACGGGCCCTGGTGTAGAGCCGCCACTGGACATAGGTAATTTACATGATGGCCAAAGACCCCTTATTTGTCCCCGAACAGAGAACCCCAAGGGAGGGAATAAGCTTTGAAATGCATAGGAGAAGGTCAAAGTGACTGGGATGGGAAAAGTGTGAGACATATATATATATATATATATACACACACACACACACACACACACACACACACACACACACACACACACACATTACAGTCGTGGCCAAAAATATTGGCGCCCTTGCAGTTTTTTCTAATAATGCACCATTCCTTCCAGAAAATTGTTGAAATTAAAAAAAATTTTGGTATCCACATATGTATTTCTTTGGTCTGCAGTGGAATAAAACACAAAAAGCAGAAACATTTACTAAGTCTTAGCTTATTCCACACAGAAATCCTTAAATGGCCCAGACAAAATTATTGGCACCTTTTAGAAGTAGTTAGAAATAAATAGATTTCAAGCAGGTGCTTCTCCTTCACTTTGGAATTGAACTCACCTGTGGTGAGCTACAGATGCCTGCAATATAAAATCACTCATTCAACCAGTTTGAATAGAGAAAAGGACTCATTCTCCTGTTTTGTGTCACTGTGTGTACCGCAATGAGCATGGAGAAAAGAAAGAAAGCCAGAGAACTGTCTGAGGAGGTCAGACAGAAGATTGTAGCCAAGTATGGACAATCTCAAGGCTACAAATCAATCTCTAGAGACCTTGATGTTCCTGTTTCCACCGTATGTAATGTTATCAGGAAGTTTAAGGCCTATGGCACTGTAGCCAACCTCCCTGGACGTGGCCGCAAGAGAAAACATGATTGAAGATTGCAGCGCAGGATTGTTCGAATGGTGGAGAAAACACCTAGATCAACTGCCAGAAAGATTCAAGCTGACCTTCAGACACAAGGTACGACAGTTTCAACTCGCACCATCGATAGCCAACTCAATGAAGGGTTATATGGTAGGGAGGCCCAGGAGGACCCCACTGCTGAGAGAGATAGAGACATAAGAAAGCCCGACTGGAGTTTGCCAAAACACACCTGAACAAGCCAAAATCCTTCTGGGAGAATGTCCTGTGGACAGATTAGACCAAATTAGAGCTTTCTGATAAAGCATATCATCTCTATGTTTACAGAAAACAAAATGAAGCCTTCAAAGAAAAGAACACCTTCCCTACAGTCAGACATGGAGGAGGTTCACTGATGTTTTGGGGTTGCTGTGCTGCCTCTGGCACTGGGTGCCTTGAACGTGTGCATGGCATCATGAAATCTGGAGATTACCAGGCCATTTTGGAGCGCAATGTTGAACCCAGTGTCAGAAAGCTGGGTCTCCGTCGAAGGTCATGGGTCTTCCAGCAGGACGATGACCCCAAACACACTTCAAAAAGCACCCAGAAATGGTTCAAGACAAGACGCTGGACTGTTCTGAAGTGGCCAGCAATGAGTCCAGCTCTAAATCACATTGAAAACCTGTGGAGAGATCTGAAAACAGCAGTTGGGAGAAGGCACCCTTCAAATCTGGGAGAACTGGAGCAGTTTGCACAAGAAGAGTGGGCCAAACTGCCAGTAGAGAGGTGCAGGAAGCTCATCCATGGCTATAGGAAGCGGTTGATTGCAGTTATTTTGACCAAAGGCTGTGCTACCAAATATTAAGTCTAGGGTGTCAATAATTTTGTCAATGCTATTTCTTTTCATTTTCTGATTTAAAAGGACATATTTAATTCTGAATCAAAAACAAAGGTTCTGTAATATTAACAGAGAAATAAAGAATTGTGGAGACCAAATACTGTTAATTTCAACTTATGTTTAGAGGAAATTGTGAGTTATTTGAAAAAAGTGCAAGGGCACCAATATTTTTGGCCACGACTGTATATACTATGGAACATACTCTTGCCAACTGATCCATCACTTGTACAATGTTAAATGCACAGACACCATGTCTCAACTGTTGTAATGTTTATCAACCGTGGATACAATTTTTGAAAACCAATAAATATTGATTACTCACCTGAATTTGCTTCCAGTTATCATATTCTATTACTTACTGACAATTAGGCCCTGTATACATTACAACTGAAGATTTGTACCATTTTAAATAACGTTTTCAAACCCACCACAGCAGCCCGTCCACATTATTGTTCACCGAGTTCGAACTCGATTGTAACACGGTAAACTCCCACCTGCATCAGCAGCAAATAACGTTTTTAAACCCGGTAATCCTCCGCGATTGTAGCACGGTTATGTTGACAATGTAATAGAGGGAAAAATCGCATGCCCGTCCACGCCACAAGGTAACATGCCCTCCTCCTTCAAACCCGTTTTAAAGCGGACTTGAGACTATTGCAGCAGGGTTTAACACGGTTTCTTATACGCTTTGAAACCGTTATGCGTCTTGAGATGAGAACGTGTTTGCGTAGTCAAAACATTTTAAGCATCTTAAAACGTTTTAACTAGCCTGATGTGTACAGGGCCTTAATGAGCTTTAAGGCACAAGGCCCAAAGCAGATGGCTGAAGAGAATTATTTAACACAACTTCATTTAGTCCTAATGCCTGGACAGCATTACGTTCAACTACTTACAGCTCATGTTTATACACAGTGGTTAATCTCCATCTGGGTAACATAGTTAGAAGACCTGATTTGCATCTCCTACCATAAGAAGGATGTGAATACACTGTATCAAATCGTCCCTCACTGGGAACTTAAGCATTAGTGTAATTCACACATGCAATAAAGCATAAGTTCAAAAAATAATATTTAAGTAATATTTTTACTTAAATACCCCATTAGGAGGGTTTCTTTAGCAATGGGGCACCTCCAAATTGGTCCTTTGGTAGCAGAATATGGGTCGGTAGGATGCAGTAATAACTGAATGCTACAGTATATCCATCATTATTGCTTAATAATCAAAATTCTAAATCACTGGTTACTTGAAAATGCACTTCATTCATGCTTTTCTAAAAGTTTCCAGGACATTCTGCAGCTCTTTTTCTACAAGGAATCCTTGATTTGGGTTTGCCAACTCAGTCAGAGAGCTGATGGGTCTGTGTCACAATGATGTAAAATTAGACATTTTCAACTGACAAGAAAGGTTGGCAACATTCTTTCAGCCACTCTGAACAAACGATCCACAAGGATTTGCCTGGCCCCCAGCTAGCTGCAGTGTGGACTTTTGCACAACCCGCACAAACCCCTTCCTCGTCTTACTAAATGTATCAATCTACCACGTCTGAAAAGTCTGTGCTGAGATTTGTATGAGAGCCTCAGAATTCCACAATGCAGCTTGGGGGTCTGGACATATTATGTAGGGGGAAGGCACATGGCTACTGGAAAGAAACGGCATTGGTTGCCTGGCATTTATACACATCCTGTGGGATGATAAAATAACATTGGCATTGGCTGTCTAGACAGCTGCTTGCCGGCCCTCTGAGAGAAAGGAGGGTGCAGCTGGGGTGGCCCCCAACACTGGGGTGGGCCACAAGCAGATCCAGACAATGGGAAATGAGATCAAGCAAATAAATGAATTAAGATGTCAAAGTACCGTTGCAGGTTTTCTTCATCCAGATTGCCGATGAATATGAGTGGGCTGCAGAGTTGTGTCTTTACCCCCTCAATATCATTCACATCCAAAGCCTGATTCAGCAAAGCAACAGCAGACAACATCTCCACAGCAACAGAAAGCTCTTCATGTGTCAGCTGACCCTGCGGGTAAAAAACATACAATGTTTGCTACATATGGATTTAAGACTCGCACATTTTGGAATCTGACTAAAATGTACCCATGTTACAAACAGAATTCCAGTAGCCCCAGAATAGGCCAGCTCTGGCTATACTGAGAAAATGAGCATGACTTCATCCAGTAAACATGTCGGCATATACATGAGCAGTCATTACGTTGGGGACACAGCTGGAGCCCACATTTTGAACTCTGCTCCATTTTTCAATTTCTCCATTAGATGATAAATGAAACAGTCTGCACATACCACCCAAACTGTGAGTAATACATGTAATCGGGACAGAAACCTAGCCTCATGGTAGAAGAGGAATAGTAGGCCTGAAGAGTAAAGCCATCAGTGAGTGAGTGAAATTGTGTGAGTCTGTCTTACATATACACCAGTAATGCAAAGCATCATGGGATGTATATGCAAATCACCATGGACATTTAGACTGCTTCTGTTTTAAGTAAGACTGCATGGTGCCAAATGGCCTCTCTCACAATCTGATAAAGCTAAAACAGAAGACACAGTGTTTTGTCCTTCTCAGGACTCAACAGTGTGCGTCATCCGTATCTCAGCCCACAGAGAAATGAACCAGACCATATGTGGTCTTATTTATTTTTTTTTGTTTATTTATGACTTTGATAACTGGGTAAGTACATTTATCCCAGGGACGGTTTTCAGGCATGACCCAGGCCAAGACAATGCCACAGGAGGCAACATACACTAAATACAAAACTGAAGAACAATAGAGCATAGAAGGCAATTCAAACATAAGGGAGCCAGCACAGTGCAAGTAAGCACAAAACAAAGGACCTTGGCAACATATGGTACAGAATAATTAAATACAGAGGCATATTTCAGGGCACTGTGAGGCAGCAAAGGATACACAGTGTCAGGTAGTCACTGCAGCTGTCGGGGGAGTGTGGGGCTAGTTAGAGAAACACCAACAGCTAGACTTAGCTAGGAGCCAGTCTTTGAGGTGGGATTTGAACTAACAGTGGGTAGTCACTGAGTGAAGCCCGGCTGACAGTTTGTTCCATAGTGAGGGGGTAGCAGCCGATAGGGTTCTCCCACCCATGTTGGTAGACACCCTTGGAACATGGGGGGGAGGGGGTGAAGAATTTGAGTGTAGGCAGTGTCACGAGGTTCTGACCTGGAATAGGGCTGCGGGGGACTCTTGGCGGTGTGTATAGCATTATGGACCAAGCAGCACAGGGCAAGGTTGAAGTGGCCTTGGAGTAGGAGCAACCTCAGTGACTGACAGAAGACAGATTTGAGTCATGGTGGGTCCCAAAAAAGAAAGGTAAAAAGACAACCTCAGTACAGAAACACAGACTTTACAGGCAGATAATAGGTTACTAAATAGCTGATACAGCTTAGCAAAGTGCTACGTGAAATCGAGGTAATGCTAATCATTTCCAGTTGGACTACTAACCATTTCTGAGTGAGTCCATGACAGTCACAACATGAATAAAGCTTTTTTTTTTTTTTGCTAATCAGTCTGTGCCAGGTGCTATGCATTTTCACAGCTAGTCAGCACTTTCTCATGTAAAACTGGTAGTCAATTTTTTTGGGGGGTTTATTTTAATACCCTGAGATAAGGATCGTTTGGCCCACCTAGTCTGCCCATTCTTCCCTGCCTATAGTATCACCACAGATCCTACTTTATTTCCAGCCCATTCACCAACTCCTCCTCTCCTAAGATTCCTTTATGCCTATCACATGCATTCTTGATACCCCTCCCACTGTTTTTGACCCCATCACTTCTGCAAGAAGGCTGTTCCAAGAACCCACCCACCACTCTTTCTGTGAAGCACTTTCTCACATCTCTCCTGAATCTATCCACCCCTCCAACTTCTTATCATGCCCTCTTGTTCTTGAGCACCATTTGTTCTGAAAAATACTTCCCTCCTGTACCTTATTTACTCCGATTAGGTATTTAAAGTCTCTCATACCCCTCTTTCCAGGGTGTACATATCTCCTAGTATGGCTTCTGATGCAGACCCTGCACCATTTTAGCTGCCCTCTGCTGGACCGCCTCCACTCTGTGTTCTTCCAGAAATGTGGTCTCCAGAACCAGACACAGTACTCCCTACTGCTGATTAGTATACCATGATCTATTCTTGCTCCACCAAGCAATACCATATGCCCACCCTTCCCTCCCCAATTCTCTTCCTTCTCATTCTATATCAATTTTATCTACCTCAGCTCTGCACTCTCCTCAGTCTAATAAATCTTTCTTACCTTTCCCCTCCGCTCTCCTAGCACCTACCTTTATCATAGATTCATTGATTTGTACAGGTTCTAGAGGCCAAAGGCCCATTATGAACCTGCCATCACTTATCAGTGATGGAAGTTAAAATTTATTTTTATCCGTATAGTTATCCAAATTTATTTTGAACTGTTCTAATGTCTTGCTCATCACTACATATCCTGGCAGCTTATTCCATATCGGTGGAACTCTATGTGAGAAGAGTTTTCCCCTCCTTGCTGTTCTACTTGTAGTAGTTAAGCTGTAAATGATGGGATCTGGTGTTATTGTATGAGGTTTGTTTTTCAAGACGAACAGTTGCTAGCAATGAGTTATCTTGGAAGGCCTTAAACACAAAAATAAGGTCCCCTCTTAGTGCTCTATATTCTACGGAATACAAATTAAGGATTCTTAGTCTCTCACTGTAGTCTTTGTTCTTTACACTACTGATTTTTTTAGTGACTCTGCATTGGACTCTCTCAACCAGTTTTTTTGGTAACCACAGTTGTTGGAGTACAGAAAGGGGCACAATTTTCTAAATGGGGTCGGATCAGGCTGGTATACAGGGGTAATAATACATCAGTATATCTGCTTTTAACATGCCTCTGAATACAACCAAAAACACTAACTTTTTTTTACCATGCTACATATGTGGGTATCAAATTTAAGGTTGTCTATGATTATAACACCCAGATCCTTTTCCTCAGTAGTTGTCACTAGTTGAATGCCATTCATCACATAATGCGCCTTGATTTTTTTTTTTTTTTTACCCATGTGCATTACCTTACTTTTTTCATTGAAGCTCATTTTGATAATGTTAGCCCAATCACATAAACTGTTTACGGTACTTTGGAAATTTTTTATTGACTCGGCATTATTTACAATGCATCCGACTTTGCAGTCATCTGCATATTTACTGATCCAGATACTGTAACTGGTCTGCATGGATGAGATAAATATATTAAACAATAGAGAACCTAAGTGAAAAAAGAAAGACAAAGGAAGGGATAGTGAGACTGAAGGGGGAGGATGGGGGCCGCGTGGAGGATGACAACAGTAAAGCTGACATATTGAACAGGTATTTCTGCTCAGTCTTTACTGAGGAAGAGGAGGGTAATGGGTCTGAAGGGAGTACAAGGGGTGAGAATGGTGCAGAAATGGACACAAGTCCCTTTACATGAGAAAGGGTCCTGAAGGAACTGGAAGTAATAAGAGTTGATAAAGCAATGGGGCCAGATGGGGTGCACCCCAGGGTCCTTAAAGAACTAAGAGAGGTGGTGGCTGAACCTCTGGCTATCCTGTTTAGCCGATCACTGGAAACAGGGGAGGTACCCAAAGACTGGAGGACAGCAGATAGTCCCCTTATACAAAAGTGGGAACAAAGAGGAAGCAGGGAACTACAGACCAGTCAGCCTCACCTCGGTAGTGGGGAAGATCATGGAAGCACTACTGAAGGAGATTGGTGGAACATCTGGTTGTCAATGGACTACAGAACCCAAGGCAGCATGGTTTCACCACGGGAGGTCATGTCAGACCAACCTCGTTGAATTTTTGACTGGGTGACTAGGGAGGTGGATCGGGAGGGCAGTGGACATGGCCTATCTGGACTTCAGCAAGGTCTTTGACACTGTGCCACATAGAAGACTATTACACAAACTGGGGAATATGGGTGTGGGCAGGACAGTAGTGGTGGGTAGGTAACTGGCTGGGTGGCAGGACACAGAGGGTGGTGGTAAATGGCTGTCCTCCACAGAGGGAAGAGGACCAGTGGGGTACCACAGGGATCAGTGCTGGGACCGGTCCTATTCAACATCTTCATCAGTGACATGGCGCAGGACCTAGAAGGCAGAATTTCACTGTTCGCTGATGACACAAAGCTCTGTAACAGAGTAGACACACTAGAGGGTGTAGACAGAATGAGAAGCGACCTGCAGAAACTTGAAGAATGGTCAGGGGTTTGGCAATTGAAATTCAATGCAAAGAAGTGCAAGATAATGCATATGGGGCACAAAAACCCTGGCACAATATATCAGTTGGGGGGTGAGGATATAGCATGCACCAAGCAGGAAAGGGATCTTGGGTTGTCGTCTCTGATGACCTCAAGGTAGGAAACAGTGTGACAAGGCAGCAGGTAAAGCAAATAGGATGCTGGGATGTATAGGCAGGGGCATCACCAGCAGGAAAAGGAGGTCATAATTCCGCTATACAAGACACTAGTGAGGCCCCACCTGGAGTACAGTGTACAGTTCTGGAGACCATACCTACGTAAGGACATAGACAGGGTAGAGAAGGTTCAGAGGAGGGCAACAAAGATGGTGCATGAATTGCATCACAAGTCCTATGAAGACAGGTTGAAGGAACTGAACATGTACTCCCTGGAGGAGAGGAGGGAGAGAGGGGATATGATAGAGACATACAAGTATCTTACAGGGAGGAACAGGGTGCAGGAAAACACTATTTTAAGTGAAAAGATGTTCCAGGACAAGAGGGCATGGGATGAAGTTGGAGGAGGACAATTCAGAGGAAACATGAGAAAGAATTTCTTCACAGAACGGGTGGTGGACAAGTGGAACACCCTGCCAGAGGAAGTGGTGGGGCTGAAACAATCACGGATTTAAGAATGCATGGGATAGACATAAAGGAATTCTGGAGGTCACGGGTAAGGGGCAACAGACTTCTAGGAAAACAAACTGAACTTACAAGCTCAAATGGGCAGACTGGGTGGGCCATAGGCCCTTATCTGCCGAAACTGTCTATGTATCTATGTAACCTAGTACGGAGCCCTGGGGCACCCCACTGGTCATGTGCGTCCATGCAGATTCATATCCCCTAATAACAACTCTCTGTTGTCTTCCCATTAACTAAGAGTCTATCCACTTTATTATTTTACTATCCAGATCTGCTTTGATTAGTTTTTCCATTAACACTCTATGAGAGACTGTATCAAATGCCTTTTCGTAGTCCAGGAAGTTCATATCAACTGGTAATCCTTGTTCTAGGGCCTCACTGACTGGATCAAAAAAGTTAATCAAATTGGTTAAGAATGACTGCCCTGCTGCAAATCCGTGTTGAGCTATAGCAAGATTATAAATGTTGTTATTATGTTCAAGAATCATATTTTTTATTAGTTGCTCAAGTAATTTACAGATGATTGAAGTTAAGACTGATCGGCCACCAGGAAGGCCATCTTCCAAGACAAGTGTGACAGCTCACACTTGTGCACTGGTTCAAATGGCTTGCCCATGAGCTTTGCCAATACCAGCAGTAGATCCCACGGAGGTGGAGGTTCACACACCAGAGGGAATATGAGATACAGGCCTTTAAAAAAGCACCCAGTCACTGTCTCCTGTGCCAATGTCTGCTGACCGGCATGTGCCCATTAAACAGAAATGGCTGCCAGGTGCACCCTACTGGTTGATGACAGTAGATCCCCTTTGGACAGAGACCGAGAATGTTAGCCACAGAACAGGATAAGGGGTCCAGACCCTTACCCTGACACCAAATGGAAAACCTTTTCCATTTGAAGGCATAACATTTCCTGGTCGATTCCTTTCTAGATGCCTCCCCTACAGTGTAGACATCTTCGGAAAGACCCAAAGCCTGGAACTCTTGTCTCGGTAAAACCAAAGTTTTGAAAGCCACGGCCTACGAAATGCGTGAGCACGAGGAAGGCAACCTGCATCTTCCAGCGGAAAGGAAGATCTGGCGTCATGAGGCGGAGCCGAGTTATATACCACCCAGGTGGGTGAGAGGAGCCAGCTTGAAGACTTCTGGCAAGATTTAAAGGGGAAAGGAACATGCCAAATAGTGTGGATGAACAACATATCCATGATCCTAGAACTGATTTTTTGCTCACTTTGCTCCAGTAATGTTCCACCCATCTTTAGCCTCTCCTTCCCCCAGCTGGCTTCCCCCGTCTACCCCTCTACCCTCCTTGATGTCCCCTCACTGCACCTCATTCATTCAATAATTGCTAAATAATCTGCCTCTTAACTATGATTCATTCCTGCAAGGAGTTGGCTCCAAGGCTGCATTAAATTTCTGTACTATGCTCCTCAGATATGCCACTCATAATTAAATGTATATTCCACAGGTATGATATATTTAACTGTATGTTATGTCACAAATGCGACTATATGACTTATGATATTAACTATATGTCTTGCTACAAATGTAACTGAATGTTTAATTTCTTAGATATGTTAAATGTTAAAACTGTATGTCTAATTCTTCATCCAACTGTACCCCCCTCCCCCGGGGAGACCAGCAACTTGTTACTCAGTGTGCTTTCCTGGTGAAACATTTCAGTAAATAAATAAATATATAAACTCTAGGTAGGATCTTACTAGTGATCTATATGGAGACAATACCACCCTCCCTCTTACTGCTGATGATGCCCTTCCCTGTGCACCCCAGCATCCTACTAGCCCTCCCAACTGCCCTGTTACACTGCATGGCCACCTTTAGGTCATCCAATATGATCACCCCCAGGTCTCTTTCCTGCTTGATGGTCATCAGTACCATTCCTTACATTGTGTACTCTGTCCCTGGGTTTCTGTGCCCCAAGTGCATTATTTTGCACTTTTACAAGTTGAAACCCAGCTGCCATACCATTGACCACACAGTTTTCTCTCAGGTCTCTGCTCATCCCCCAATTGCCAACCCCACTGCAGATTTTGGTGTCATTGCCTATCCCCTAACCAATTTCTTACCCAGTTTACCATCTTTGGACCCACTCCTAAGCTACCCAGTTTGCTTACTAGCCTCCTATGTGGAACAGTGTTGAAAACCTTACTGAAATCTAGGTAGGACACGTCCATTGCTCAACCCTGATCCAATCCCTTGATCACCCCAAAAAAATCTATCAAAGTTATTTGACGTGACCTTTCCCCATGAATCCATGCAGCCTCAGGTCTTGTAACTCACTGGATTCAAGAAAGTCCACAATCCTTTCCTTTAGCAGTGACTCCATTAACTTTCCCACCACCGATGTCAGGCTAACTGGCCTATAATTGCCAGCCAGTACCACTTTTGTGAAATGGGACTACATCTGCCCTCCTCCAGTCCTCTGGAACTACTCTTGTTTCCAACGAGCTGATAAACAAGACAGTCAGTGGTGTAGCCAGTACCTCCCTGAGCTTCCTCAATACCCTTGGATGCACCCCATTTGACCCCATTGCTTTGCTCACTTTCAGATTAGTGAGTCCCTTCAGGACACACTCCTCTGAAAATAGACTAGTAGTGTCCACACTTCCCTCTCTCCAGTGCTCCTGCTGCTTTTTTGTGTCCCCTCCCCCTTCTCTTTCCTCTGTTAGCTTTGTTCAGGATGTCTGCATATTCCCGGTCCCCCTCTGCACAGTCCCCACCTTCCCTTTTTAATCTTATGATCCCACCCCTGGTCTTCCTCCTTTCGCTTACATACAGTACCTAAAATATGTCTTGTCCCCCTTTATCACCACCTGGGCTATTCTCTCTTCAGTTTGTACCCTTGTACTCCTTACTACTCTCCCTGCGCCCTTCTGTTTCCCCTGACACACATCCCCATCCCTTCTCCCTCTGCATCTCCTTATAAAATGTGAATACTACCCTTTTAGCCTTTAGCATTTCCACCACCTCTTTCAAGAACCATAGCAGTCTTTTTTCCCCTCTCGCTTTTGATAACTTGCTTGAAGCAGGGGTTTGTTGCCTTCCCTATGGCCCCTTTTAGCGTTTCCACTGTTTCTCCACCCCATCCAGAACAGTACTGCCCCATCATGAATGGGTTCATTCACTAGTTACCCGACGAATGCCCCCTGCAGGGGCTCCAGGATGTCCCTGCTTCTAGCCAAGACCACAGCTGGGAGGTACCAATCTACATCCAACAGACAAGTCTCTCACAAGCAGCACCGCCCCTGTTCTGCCATCCTGCCAGTAGCCATCTGCCAATAGCTTCCGCCAGTACTTTATCTAATTCCTCCCCCAGCACAAAAGCACTGAGGCAAGGGTAACCTAAAAAGGGCACAAGCAACTACAAATGCCCTTTTCAGATAACTCTTGCCACATACACTGAATGTTATATATCTATATATTTATGCAACAGGCCTGGATACAAAACCCAATACACAAATACTGACACTTGAACTACTGTGTACATAATTTTTTTGTTTAAATACACAGTAGACATGTCATGACGTATTTATGTCCATAGCAGACAACATCATGATGCCTTCACTACTTCCTATTACAGCTACTTTCACTTATTCAAAGCCACCCATTCCTTCCCACAGCTTCTCTATGACCACGTTCCTCCACATTTAGGCACAAACATAATGCCAGCACATAAATGAATAAGCTAAGAAAGGAACAGTTACATACTTACTGTAACAGTAGATCTTTGAGAGACTCTCTTCCCTCAAGTCACACTTTGGAACTATACCAGCATCCACGCTAGGATCACATGGAAACTTTTGCTACCCGGGGACCGCCCACGACAATGTCAGGTGTCAGCATCTACATAAACCTAGGCAGCCCCACCTCTCCTCAGTTCTCCGATAGAGATTATGTTCAGAGAACTCTTCTTGGAGATCCAGGAGATTACACCAGTGCCTCTGAAATAGACGCAGGCACTGGAGACATCAGCCATGGAAATTCCCAAGGCAGAACTGGATGCCATATTCCCGTACAACTGATAACAAGTAGAAAGGATGGTGGGCTGGCATTGCCTAAGGGAAGAGATTCTCTTGAAGATCTAATGTTATGATAAGTATGTTAACTGTTCTGTCTTCTTTGAGGATATCGCTTCCCTTAGGCCACACCTTAGGAATGAGTTCCTAGTAGTCCCAAAAGTCAGCTGGAAGGATGGTGCAGTCTGTTCATGACAGTTAGACCCTGTAGAACAGCAAGCCCAAAGCCCGCTCCTCTATAAGAAACAATGTCCAGACTGAAATGTTTTGTAAAGGTGTGGACGATAATTCAAGTGGCTCCTGCACAGATGTCAGCCACAGAGACATTTCTAAAACAAGCAACAGATGTGGCCATACCCCTTGTGGAATGGTCATGAACCACACCAGGAAGTTCCTTACTATTCTTTCTTTAACAGAAATGTAATATAAGGGGCTAGCTGTTTGGAAAAGCATTGTTTCGTTACAGGGATTACCTCTTTCCCAGAGAAGACTGAAACAAATACTGTATCTGATAGGACTTTGTGCAGTCCTTGGTACGAGCAATGTAGTATCCTAGGATTCTATGTACATCCAAAATGTGGAGCAATGCTTCACCCTGATTGGCATGCTCTGGATAATAAACTGGAAGGTGGATGGTTTGACTTAGTGTAAACTCAGACAACATCTTTGACAAAAACTTAGGATTAGGACGCAAGGAGACTCTGTCTTTAAGAAAAATTAAATAAGGAGGCTCACACACAGCCCGCAGCTCTGAAATCCTTTGAGCCAAAGTGACTGTAACTAAAAATATTGCTATCCGTGAGAGAAAGCGTAAGCCACAACTTGTGGCTGGCTCAAAAGGAACCAACGTAAGTTTCTCAAGCACATAACGGAAGTCTTAAGGTGGGACCAAACTGTGAGGTTTCATGTGCAGAATACCTCTCAAAAAGGTATGGCAGATCTTTAATTTAGCCACCGTACGCCCCTCAACAGGGACGTGGAAAGCTGATATAGCTGCAGGATGTACTTTCTGAAAGAAATACTGTAGACCTTAAACAGTGACATCAATACTGCATTTACTGGACAGGTGAATGGGTCCATATTTTTGGAAGTGGCCCACAAAGTGAAACACTTCCATTTTAAAGAGTATGCATGTCTGATGGAAGGCTTTCTAGCCGCAATGAAAACATCAGCTACTTTCGGTAACACAACAAACCATGCAGTGGCTATGTCTTCAGGAACAGGCATGCAGGTGCAAGGACCTCGGGTCTGGATGGACCACAGATCCCTTGTCCTGTGTCAACAGGCCCCAGCACAGAGGTAGAGGTATGTGAGGCTCCACTGCCAGTTGCTGGAGCAATGGATATCATATTTGCCAAGGCCATAGAGGTGCAATGAGGATGAGGGTCACACCCTCCATCTGCAGTTTCAGTTTTACTCTCTGTATTAATAGAATAGGAGGGAATGTGTACAGAAACCTCCCTTTCCAAGAGAGGGACATGTCTCCCAAAAAAAAACTGCAGGCCCTGGAGCAAGCAAAATCGCAGCAGTATTGCGCAGACTGGGTATGTAAAAAAGGTCCCACTCTGGATGACCCCACCTTGTGAGGAGGTCATCTGCCACTGATATCAACAGTTTCCACCTATGCATCTTAGACTGAGACCTGCTTAGCTTGTCTGCTAAGATGTTTTGGACCCTTGGGAGATGCACGGCTGATAATCCCAGACCGCATTACAGAGCCCAGTACCACATATTCACTGCTTCCTGATACAGGGGCTAGGAATGAGTCCACCCTTGTTGGGTTATGTAATGCAGAACACTGATGTTGTCCTTCTTATTAGCAGATTACCCAGAGTCAGATGCTCCTGAAAAGCCTGGAGACTATGTAAGACAGTTATTGCCTCCAAGACATTTATATGTAATCTGGCTTCCACTTGGATTTGATATGTGCCCAGATGCACTCCCCACCCAGATCCTGAGGCATCTGAGGTAATAATCTGAGTTGGAGTTCAGATTAAGACTGGAACGCCCCTCAAGAGGTTGCTGCGATCCATCCATCACATCAGTGTTTTAGGTAAATGGGATGCGACAAGAACCTGTTGGTCCATGTCTTCCATCATCTGGTCCCACTGCACTCTCAAGTGTCCACTGTGGTATCCACATGTGTAAGCGAGCCAGTGGCACAGTCACAATAGCTGCTGCCATGAGCTCCAGGAGATGCATTAAAATTCTGGCTGGGATGAAATGACTGCTGTACACCAACTGTGCATGAGTCACGAGACGTTCTGCCTTGTCCAGAGGTAGAAATGCTCTGCCCTGTTCTATGTCCAGGACTGCACCAATGTACTGTAGCCTTTGGCAGAGGGTCATTACTGATTTTGGCATATTCACTGTAACTCCCAGATCTTCAAACAATTACCTTGTTCGGGACAGCGTGTGTACGAGTTGGTTCCTGGCACTTGTTTTCAACAGCCAATCATCCAGGTATATGAAGACATACAGACCTTCTTTGTTGCTACCACTGCCAAGCATTTGGTAAAGACCTGTGGTGCAGACGATAAGCCAGAAGGCAATACTCAGAACTAGCAGTGCTCCCTTTCCAGGACAAATTTCAGACATTTTCTGTGTTGATTTCTAACCCTGATATGAAGGTATGCATCCTTCATGTCCAGGGAGCAAATCCAATCCCGTTTGCAACACAGGAATCAGATTTTGCAGGGAGACCATGCAAAACGTCTTGTATTCTATGCTGAAGTTTAGGTCTCTCAGATCTAATACAGGCCTGAGATCTCCTGTCCATTTGGGAACCAGAAAGTATGTGGAGTAGAATCCTTTGCCCTACCAGTGGGTAGGTACTGGTTCTTTGGCATGTTTGGTTAACAGAGCTTGTACCTTTTCTGGCAGGAAAGTACAGGTTCTATGGCGTGCTTGGTTAGCAAAGCTAGTACCTCTTCTTTCAGCAGGGACAGATGTCCCAGGGGATAAGTTGAAAGACATGGAGGATACTCCAGAGGGGTTTCTAATAACTCCAGAGCATGTTCCCTTGCAATTATCTCCAGGACCCACTCATCTGTGGTAATCTCCCACCACTGTGTAAGATGAAGGGAGAAATCACACCCTACCACCAGCTCCTGTGGCTGAAGTGGTGTAAGGGGAGTCCGAGACCAGTCATGCTGAGCCAGTGGGGGAAAGAGCCACTGGCTTTGGATGCTTTGCAATGGGCTTCTGGGGAGGGGGAGATGGCAAGGCTCCTACACTCCTACCTCAGCCTTGCTGACAATAGGCTTGATAGACACCTCTGGCAGCAGGCAGGCAAAAGGATCCTTAACCCCGGCCCCTACCAGGCATGGTATACAAGCAGCTGACTGAACATAAAGTCATTTTAGAGACGTGGAGGCCTCTTAATGCCTCCATGATATCCAAACAGTCTGGTACCTCTAAAATTAGCATTCAGTATTGTTTGTTGTACATTAGTTGCAAACTGAGCCACTCTCAGCCAAGAATACCTTCTCAAGCAAACACCAGAGGCAGCTACCCTGCCAGATGCATCCAAAACATCATATGCTGAGCGTAGCAGATGTTTGCCTACCTTAGCTCCACCAGTCATTTTTTTTTATTAATTCAGTCTTCTGGAAGGGCCTGAGCTGCAGCCTTAAGAGGCTATTTTGATACTTGGATCATTTTAGACTGGTAGCTAGCAATACGCAGGCCTAACAAGCCAGAGGCATATGTTCACCTGCCCATAATATCACATATCCTAGAATCCTTATAAGGGGCAGGGTGCTCATATGCTTTGGTGCCCTGGATCTATCGTGGGCAGCTAGTATGACAACAGAATCAGTTTCCAGCTGACTGGCATAATGAAGCTTGGCAGCAGGAGCAGGGTACTGCTTGTCAGCCTTTTTGGGTACAGCTGGAATTGTATTTAGACTGTACCATGCAGCAAAACATTGCATCCTCCAATGCAGGGTAAACTGGAGCATCAATTATGAATGGAGTGTGTAGTACCTCCAGAAAATCCTTCAAATTCTTTTTAGCAGAATTACCTTCTTCCACAGCAAATCCCACTCCATTTTGCACTTGCTGCATTATGGTTTGGAAGGTAGGATCTTCATGAGGCGGCCTGGGTGTATATACCACAGAATAATCACAACAGAAAAATACTGTGGGGCTAGAATGAGAAGCATAATATTCCACTCCATAACCCTCCTCCTCTGCATAATCCTCCTCCATTATGAGGTCTGGATTGTATTTCTCCTCCTTGTCCACGGTTGACAACAGGGAATGGAAGACCTTGCTGGCATCACTGAAGGCCGCTGCTCAGAAGTACTTACTGTGTACCAGAAAATGATGTTGACGTGGCCTGCAATGGAAGAACCCCCGTCGACAGCAGCACAGGCTGCATAGGCAGGCCTGGAAGCATGTGCTGTATCAGATCTCAAAATGACGCCAGTACTGCCTGCATGTTAACGACACCTTGGCCAGGGGCCCATGATCACTGTAGTTGACCACAGGCTTGGGCCCGTCACCAATGTACTGTCTGCAGTAGGCATGGTGGTACCTAAGCCAAGTCCAAACCTTGGTGTCTGGTCAGTGGTCAGGGGGGCTGACATCACTGATGCTGGGGTGGACAATGACAATGTAAGTTGATTACCTATAGGCCGCAATGGCAACCCAGGCATCACTGGGGAAGTAGATCCATCCTTATCCTTAGGTCCTGATTACCTTCGTTTTTCACTGTCTTTAGACTTCAACAACTGTAAATCAGCTGATGAGGCTGGAGACACCACCTTTTGATCCTGGGCTTTTTCCATGGCTGGTACAGTTTTTTCTAATAAAAACTTCTCCAGCACCTTTCCTCTGCATCACCTGTTTGCTTGACTGAAGCCCTGGCAAATCTCACATGTCCTGATGTTGTGAGACAGGCCTAAACAACAGACACACACTTTGTATGCATCATCCTTACAAATTTTTTTTCTGCACTAGCAGTACTGTAACAACATTGTTGGTTTTGGCAGCAGTATCACTAAAATCTTGGAGATTACTTAACTCATTGTACCCAATAGCTCAGTATTATGAAGTCCGAACCATCCATTGATTCTCCTGATACAAAATGGCCGCCCAGGGTATAATGAACTAAGAATAAAATAACAGTCGGCTGGCCCGGTGGTGCAGAAGGTTGAGGCACTGGACACTTTCCTTTGCGCTACACCGGCGACCCGAGTTCAGGAATGACCTCAAGTTGTCGGGGTGCCAGTGTGAGGGGGGGAGGGCAGAGCAGGATTGAGCATGCTGGCAGGCAGCTCTCCCCTCTAAAGGGTGGTGAGAGTGGGTTGGCGCTCCCCGCCCCGTAGTTCCACTCCCACTGGGTGGAGGTTCATTGGGTAGTGCAAGTGAGACTGGGTGGCAAAAAAACATCGGGAGGTAAAAGGGTCTGAGCTTCCACCACAGGATGCAATCGTGCCTCCACACTCCACACGGCCTTGGGGGTCGAGAGAAAAAAAAATCATGTGTATGTACCCTCACCAGTTGGTGGGAGGAGGAGACTGGGATCAAATAGCTACATTAAAAAAAATAATAAAATAATAGCAGCTAATTGGTCGGTATTTCTTTTTTTTTTTCTACTTATTTTTAATCCACCTCCCTACCTCGGTGTCCACTCCTTCGGACTGCTCATGCCCCCTTCTGTGCCACTGTTCCAGGATCTGCCCCTAGTGTGCTTCTCTCCTTCCCTCCTATCTGCACAGCGGGGTCTGTCCCGGAATTGGTGGTCTTGGGTGGAGCCGTCTTCATCTAGGACCACCGAGGGGCTAATCCGTTTTTCTGTGCTCCCTTGACTGCCCCTGGGACGCCGCGCCAGGGACGTCACGTCCAGAGTAGTGACGTGCTGACGACGCCCTCAAGCGCCTGACAGCCGTCTCTCCCGACCCACGAACGGAGCCGCCAGCCCCCCTCGAGCGCCAGTGTTCCCACTGGCTCTCTTAGAGTGTCGGGTGCATATAGCACCCCTGGTATCCCACCCCTGAGGGAGGAGAGCATCCGTTGGGACGCTCAATCCTCCCTCCTCCAACCGACCCCCGTCGACCTGAGTCCGTTCCCGAACCCGGGTCACTGGTGTGGCACAAGGTTCAACCCTCAGCGCCACCGGGCTGGGCTGGTCGGTATTTCTATGGTAGGTCTGACAAGTACAATCGGTGGCAGGAAAGAACTGAGGAGAGATGGAGCCACCCATGTTTATGTAGATGTTGATGCTTGACATCAACATGGGCAGCCCCTGGCTAGCAAAACTTTCTGCGTGGTCCTAGCACTAATACGGGTATAGTTCCAAAGGTGTGGCCTAAGGGAAGAGATATGCTAGGTTAGGTGAGTAGGCATTTTCTAATTATGCTCCAGTACTTTGGAACAAGATCCCATGCACTTTAGAATACATTGCTGGAATTAATGCTTTTAAGGCATCAGTGAGACAACATTTTTTAAGTTTAGTGGTGTGTAACTGTTATTAGACCACTGTCTGTATGTAAATTTTAACATTTGTATGATTACATTGTATTGTGTATTATGTTTTGTGTATTATATCTTGACTGTAACATAATTTATGGTCCCGGGTCGCATCTGAAAAGGGCCTTGGCTCATATTGTTTACCCAGTAAACAAAAGTTTAAATAAATAAAAACTTAAAATAAATAAATATCCTCGAAGATCATTTACTTTACGTTTTCAACACCTTACATTACGAAATGCTGCATTCGTGCACCACGCTCTTTCCGCTCTGTTCATTCCCTCTACCAGATCAGATGGTAATTTACACTACTTAGGAAACCACACAGCTTATTACAAAATAGTGAACAACCTATATATTAACGAGTACAAGTGTGAACACAATATATAAATGACAACACTATTAACGTATAACAACCACCTGAATAACACATGGTAACAACAACCCTACTATACACCTATACTGAAGCTCTAAAAGCTTCTCCAATTATAGCACCTGCAAAAAAAAAAAAACCTGCCCCCTCAAATCACTACCAAGCTATTTTGCTGCTGTCTCCATTACCACTTGCTGAATTAACATTCACACATGCAGTTCAAACCTAAAAAAAAAAAAAAAAAGTGTCCCGAATCACTTACCAAACACTGTAGCTGCTCCTTTCCAATACTGCTTCCTGCTGCAATCCTTAAAACACACTATGGGGAGAAATGCTGGAACCACGCCTCCTTTTATAGGAAGTACACTATGGAACCCCTGAACAGGCCCAAACTATGCAGCCCAAACCAGAATGCTTCTCTTAAAGGAAAGCTGTCTTTACCTTAACTGTCCCGACCAGAAGCCCCGATTCAGCTTTTGGCACATTAAAATCATTTTATATTGAGGCAAGCAGTGTGGCACCACAACTTCTCATACTTGAGAATCGCACACTTTTCAAAAGTAAAATTTAGTAAGTAAACATAACAAAAAAATTGCTTTAATGTGCCAAAAGCTGAATCGGGGGTGGGACAGTCAAGATAAAGACAGCTTTCCTTTAAAGCCAAACCACCACACTTCTTTCTAAACACCAAACCAGCACACTTTCTTCTTAAAGCCAAACAGACCAACCTTATGTAATACATAAAACATCGGAGAGGTAAGTCACAGAAATTCAAGAAATATAACTACCTCAGGGCCAAACAAGATCATAAAGGCCAATCGCCCTTCGGGCTCATGGCTTTACTGCTCGTTTGACCCCTCAGTGGTGGTATGTCTTCATATGTGACACTTACCTATCAGAAAGAAATATTCCCTCTCTCTCTAAATATATGTAACACCCGGGTTCCCCTCGGGTTACTAGAAACCTGTGCTAGTTGATCAGTTTTTAGATAGGCAGCTTGGGCAGCCAAGAGTTAAGATTCCAAGGCTCCCTTGGCAGTTTCTGTCAGTCATGCTGGGCAGAGATTCCAAGTGGGAGTGGCTTTCACAGCAGCATAAGCCACAATGAAATGTTGCTGTTCGAGTCAGTTTCTGCCTCAGAGCAGTGCAGTGTGCTTAGGGTGCTGAGGACAGCCTCAAGAGAGATACCGCTTCTCTCCTAACCATTTTCAGCCCTTAGTCGTGTCACACAGAGACCTGCGTTGAGTCGTGGTGGCAGCCTTCCCTTTTGCAGTGTCCTTAGTGGGTAAAGAAATCCTGAATGTGAATGGTTCCAGCAACCTTAAGTAAAACCTGGGGTAATCCCCATTTCTGAAAGACTTGTGTCTACAGAAGTGCTGCCCAGCTTCTGGGATGGCAAGATTCTGCCCTCCCCAGTGCAATTTCTGCCTATCTCAGAACTGTTAGAAGACCGTTTATCAGCTCAAATGGTGTCTTCATGGTGAGGAATTTGTTTCAGAAGATAATGCCTCCTCTCTATTCAGAAATGGAACTACACTCGCTTCTGACTTGAACCTGTGGAGAAAAACCTCTTCTGTGTGTCTGAAAATATTTTCTGAGTTGTTTCACAGTTTTAGGACATGCTCTGTCCTGTAAAAGACTCTGTGGAAATGGAAATTGGTAAATTGTAAACCCAGCATTGTTCACATATTTATCTGGACAAGCTCTGTTCTATGTCAATAGCCTGGAACAGGATGAACAGGAATGTGGTTTCTTTGAGCCTCTAAAGTGTGTGTGTGTGTGTGTGGGGGGGGGGGGAGAGAATATACATGTAGTAAATCACTATTGTGGATTTTGTTGTGCCAGTTTCTGCATCTGCAGCCTCAGTGGGCAAATGTTTGTCAGTCCAGCATGTCAGAATAAATCTTACTACTTGGCTCTAGCTCTGTTGTGGACATTCGTCTGTGACTGGACTGTGTATTTAACTGGTGTCCCCCAGTGCCATGGCCCACCCCGGTTCCCAGTGAAAATATAAATGTTTTTGTGTGCCCTTCCTCCCGAAGACTGAGTCAGGTAGACTCACTAGCAAAGGAGTGTCAGGATTGTTTAGTGCCAAATATGTTGCCAAAGTATAAGAGGCAAGGGTTAGATATAGATATACGTAACAAACTACAAGCTGATGTGGTGGGCACAGAAACTGTCAATTGTTTCAAATACGGCTGGGATAGAGTGAAGGCTTAGTGGCTGCTCAGGGTGACAGCGGTAGGGTGGGGAGCATGGGAGTGGACAGTGTGGGTTAGAGCCCTGTATGGACAATAGGTCCCAGGTTTGTTAGGGTTTATTGACAGACTGGATGTACCAGTGGTCTTTTTCTGCCGTCACTGTCTAGGTTTCTGTATATTTATTACTCTTTTTCTTAAATGTACTTTTTTTTTTTTTTTTTTATTTATTTAGTATGCCCCCCCCTTCCATGGCAAGCTAGCCCCATCAATCCAACCCACACAGCCAGCCCCTCACCAGCCTTCTCTGGCACTTACCTCACCTCCTAGACTCCCTGGCTTATCCCCCCAGGGTGGGGCCACTGGGAGGGGCCACTACTCCCTCCCGATAGTGGGTAGGTAGAACTTTCAGAGGACAGAGTGACAAGGTCAGTGGTGGGGTCCTGCAGTGAGGGGCGGACATCCTCCTGCAGTGCTACGCCATTTTTTCTGTAGCCCAGCCACCCTCTATAGGATGACACGAGTGCTCCCAATGTGCTTAGCAGGTCAGAGCATGTCAGTGTCCTCCCTGCATCAGTGGATCCCCCAACACTGCCACCTGTGATCTTTCAGGTGGCAGTAGCACAGCGGTCTGACCTCCCACCCTCCCTGGGGAGAAGAGCATCCTCTGGAACACTCAACTCACCTCTCACAGATGGCCCTCGGACAACTTGGGCTCATTCCCAAAACCGGGTGGTCGGTGCTGCAAGCGGTATTGCTACTGGTACATGGGCAAGCCGCATACTTTCCTTTGTTAAATTCTAACTTTCTATCTGGTTAATTGTGTGCTCCCCCAATTATACTCCAGACAACCATGTGACTGACACATCAGCAAAGGTCTCAGCTGCGAGTCCTGTATACTGTCTGCCAGCTGGGAATGGAATATGGCAGCACTGACCAATGCTAAAATGCTGGTAGCGCTATCCCCTCCCTGAATCTTAGGGTGTGGATAGTGCAACTGTCACTGTAAGCAACAGTCGGTGCTTCTATCCACCCCACCCCCCCAATTCCTAGCCAGCAATCAGTATTTCTGCAACTGATATCCCCACAGCCAACACCCTCACTGACGGCAGTCACAGGGGAGTTTGGGATATGTTTTGCTTCATCATGGTTTGGGGGGGGGGGTTAAGATCAACAACAAAGACAGTCAGAATCTGGGGAAAAAGTACAGTTCATTATAAAACTTTAACAGGTAGTGTTACTAATTGAGAAAAATCAAAAAAGGGGGGATGGAATGGCAAGTGCAAATATGTTGGGAGAGGCTGCATTATAGATAGCCAACCCCTATGTCCCAAACAACCTAGAAATTCAAACTAAAAAATGCACTCCTGTAGGTCTTGAGGTTAGAGAAATGGAAATTACGTATTCACCATAATTCCGGATCTTCTAGGACTATCATCACCATTTATTCACACTAGTGGGTCCTAGCCAGAAATACTAGGACCCCCACTGGAGCCATAACTTTTCAGAAGGGCTGGCATAGAGGCAAGCTGCGCACATGCGTGGCACCATGAGACTGGCTTGTGCTGCATGGCTTACCTCAGCATCTGCCCTCAAATGCCTCAGTACCTTTTTACTAAGGAGGTGCAACATAACCTAATAAGTACTTGTGCACTTAACCAAAGGTCATAAAATAGCCCTGGTGATCCATGTAAGAAGGATCAACAAACTAGTAATACAGTGTCTTCACAGTCCAAACCATTGGAAAGGGGTGAAGACCAATAAAACATACCGGAGTGAGTCCGGAGGAGTGTGTGAATCAATTGTGAAGATATTACTAGAAGATCAGGAATTACACTGAGTACGAAATATCTTCCAGGAATCACTCTTCACCACTGAGTCACACTAGTGGGTGAGAGTACCAAACTCAGACAAAATCCGCGGACTAACGTAGCAGAACCCAAGGGCTCATTCAGGATTGTCCTGCCAAAGGTGGCATGCTGCCTGGCATGGACATCTAGGACACGGTGTTTAATGCGCTCCAAGCTACAGCTCTGCAAATGTCACCGACAGGTACAGAACCAATTTCTGCCAGGGATGTGGCAACTGCTCTAGTGGAGTGGAGTGGACGCATACCACCCTTCAAGCTTGACCTGAGCCATGGCATAGCAGTGGCATACGCAGCTCACAATCCAAGCAGAAATGTACTTCACTGTAACAGGCTGCCCCTTTTGATAAGGCTCAAAGAAGACAAAGAGCTGTTTGGATTACCTGAAGTCCTTGGTTCTGTTCAGATAAAACATAAGGACTCTCTCAACCTCCAGAGAATGGAAAGTGTGCTCTCCTTCCTTCCTTCTGGAAGCTCACAAAGTAGGAAGGCAGCAACAGCAGCTAATTCAGATGGCGGTCCGACATCATTTTTGGTAGGAACTTAGGGTGCATACAGAGAAAGAACAGTTATGTACTCACCTTAACAGTAGATATTCGAGAGAATCTCTCGTCAGGCCAAACCTATGGAACTATAAGCCGCCAGGCACTAGGATCACATGAAAACTTTTGCAAGCAGTCCACTAGGGGCCACCTACGATGACATCTGCCATCGGCTCTCCCATATAAAAAGGTCCCTCCTCCCACAAGCATGGGGCCACAGTAGCTCTGTATGCCATCTCTTCTGTCTACATCATATTTAGTTTGTCATTCCATTTGATTGATATTCTGTGTGAGGATATTCTATTTAGATTGAATAGTCCTCAGTACAGTGCCCCTATAATGTTCAGATACAGTCCCGGTTTTTGGTGTCCCAAAATTATGGCCATAAGCCCTTCAGCTTTTTCTGGAAGTTGCTATGCCTTGGAGCAAAACGTCCCAACATAATATCAAACCTGCAGGTACCTATAATAGTCAGTTTGAGGTAAACCGTACTGTGCCTGCAGGCCTTGGGATGGCTTAACATCGTTGAGTCCAGAAACTGGTGTAGGTACATGAGGCCTAGTTGTAGCCAGGTTTTCAAAAAGGGGTAATTTTCGTTAAGGGGGCTAGTAGTACCCCTGGGAAAAGCTGATGTCCATATCAATAAAAGTTACATTCCATCTTTTTTATCAAGTTGATGCCAGAGACGCAGCAGCACAGCTGTGTACGGATTAAATCTAGAGACTGTGAAATAGTTTCTCAGGGTGGCATACAGTATGTATTTTTCCAATGTGCATAAAGCAATGAGATCATCCAGTGTCTGATCTGCTGGAGCTGAGCTGCTTGGCCACAGAGGCATAAATCAGGCAAATTGACCCCCCTTCTCTCTCGTGGCTAAAGGAATAGGGAAAAAGCAGTTCTGGGTCAGTTCTCTCCATCAAATAAACTGTGATATCAATGTGTTTGATATGCTAAAGTACATTTTATCTGGGAATACAGGAAGGGTTTGTAGAAAATATAGAATTCTAGGCAGAACAGTCTGCCAAACAGCCCAGTTGCTGTTGTGACCATCTGTGGAGTTCTGCAGTAATAATTTGGGTAAGAGGCTCATAGTTGAGTAGTTCTAAGCGAGCCAGTTGCTGCATCAGTATAATTTCCAGATATTTAAGAAAGAAAGCCTCTGTTCCATCGAAAGGGGAACTGTGCCTTGTGGGGTGGGGGTGGGGGCGCAGACATTATATATCAAAACTTTAGTTTGACTGAACTTGAAGTCCCCGTCACTTTGCTTCCACACCATGCACCCTCACTCCCAAACTGGCACCTGCCACATTACATCAACATGCAACCTCACCAATGTACCATCAGTTATCCTTCCCAGCATTGCCTGCTGCTTTCTCCACACACAGCACCTGTGAATCCTAGTTGGTTGGTTGGTTTATTTATTTCAAGAGTTTTACCAGGAAAAAAGACATACTGAGCTTATAACTGCTTGTTTTCAGATACATGAGAGGAGGGGAAGGGAAGATAGTGCAAGAGAAAATAAAGTAATTGAAGGAAAACCATACAAAAACTATAAAAAAAGAATAGTTATGTAAGAACTTACCACAACAGTAGATATTCAAGGGGATCTCAGTCATCAGGTCACACTGTAAGAACTTCACTGTCAGTGAAGCAGGAGCCACATGGAAGATTTTCATCAGTACAACTGGGGCCGTCAACGCCATCATCAACTCTATAAAGGCATGAGTAGCCCCGCTCCCTCCTCAGTTCTTTCCCCTGCAGACAAAGGGAGCATAGCTCCAGTCATGGATACTGAGGAGAAAGAGAGAGAGAGAGATGTGCCCAGGCCTACATGAAAGGCTGGATACACCAGAAAGCCAATTCCAGAACAAGAGCCTCAAGAAGGGGGATGGTGGGAGGGAAAGCAGACCTGATGACTGAGATTTCCTCAAAGATAGTACAGTTACGCAAGAACTTACCGTAACAGTAGATCTTTGAGAGAGGCTCTTGCAGTAGGTATTCACATATAGGACTGACCCGCCAGGACCCCATGGAAAAATTTCTAGCTAGCAGTCTCTGGTGGGGGACCACCCCAACGTCAGGGGACCAGCATCATACGCAGTCAGTATAAAGGGGCGGTCCCCCACGCCGGCCTTCCAGTTCTTTCCCGCCAAGGGCCAAAAGAGACAAGATGAGAGAGAAGAGGATATCTCCCCCCCCCATGGAAATGGAGCCAAAAAAGCTTAGGGGGATGGAGGCCGGGAAGGCAATACCTACTGCAAGAGCCTCTCTAAAAGATCTACTGTTACGGTAAGTTCTTATGTAACTGTACTGTCTTATTTTGAGAGGTCTCTTGTAGTAGGTAGTCACATATAGGACTGAGTCCCAAACAGTCTGGAACAAGGAAAAAGTACTCGGGAGGAGAACTGTCATCAATAGCATGGAACCTCAGACTGAAATGGGTCTCATGAAAGGAGACCTTGTAGCACAGCCAACCCGAAGCCTGCTCTACGGCGAGAGACAATGTCCAAACTATAGTGCTTCGTAAAGGTATGGACAGAAGTCCAAATTGCGGCTGCACCAATGTCTGTTGCTGACACATTCTTGAAACAAGCCATAGAGGCAGCTACTCCTCTGGTGGAGTGACCTCTGACTTGACCTGGCAGGGTCTTGTTGTACTTGTCGTAACAGAAAGTGATAGAGTGAGCCAACCATTTTGATAGGTATTGCCTAGAAACAGCACTGCCTTCTCTTTTGTACGCAAAAGAGTGGAAAAAGCTGATCAGTTTTCCTGAGATCCTTAGTCCAAGTGGTATAGTATTTCAGTATTCTGTGAACATCCAAAGTATGCAAGAGGTACTCCCCTTGATTGGAGTGTTACGTAAAGAAAGCGGGTAGCTCAATGGATTGATTCAGTGTAGATTCAGCCACCACCTTGGGGAGAAACTTAGGGTTGGTGCATAGAGCCACACGTTCCTTGTGAAAAATCAAGTATGGAGTTTTGCACATCAAGGCCTGAAGCTCAGAAATGCACCAAGCAGAAGTAATAGCCACTAGGAAAAGTGTCTTCCAAGAAAGGAACTTTAAATTGGCTGTAGCTGCCGGCTCGAAGGGAGGCAGGGTAAGCTTCTCCAGAATTAAATTCAAGTCCCAAGGAGGGTCAGGAATGCGGATGGGGGGTCTCAAATGGAGAACCCCTCTGAGGAAAGTCTAGGAGTCTTCCAACTGAGTAAAAGCCCTGTCCCCGAAGCGAATATGGTAGGCTGAAATAGCGGCCATGTGGACTTTTAACGAGGAATGGCTGAGACCCAGATCAAAGAGGTGACGCATGTAGTCCATGACTTTATCTGCTGGGCATGAGAAAGGTTCAAAGTCTTTTGAGCTAGCCCAAATAGAAAATCATTTCCACTTCATGGCGTAGGTGGACCTGGTAGAAGGCTTTCTGGCCTCTACCATGATGTCCGCTACGAGCGAAGAAACTCGGAAGCGGGCTTTTGCTACGTCTGCAGGAGCTATGCATGTAAATGAAGTGATGTGAGACCTGGATGAACAAGAGTGCCCTGATCCTGGGTCAACAATTGTTGCAACAGAGGAATAGGAAGTGGAAGTTCCTCTGAAAACTGTTGGAGAAGAGAGAACCAAACTTGCCTGGGCCAGAAGGGAGCGATGAGAATCATTCGAGCTCCCTCCAATCTGAGTTTGTTCAAGACCCTTGGAATTAAAGGAATGGGGGAAGGAAGGCACAAATGAATTTGTCCCTCCAAGCGAGAGACAGAGTGTCTCGCCAAAAAATGTCTCGCCCTGGAGCGAGCGAGCAGAAGGCAGGAAGTTTTGCGTTTTGGGAAGAAGCGAAGAGGTCTATCTGAGGTGTTCCCCATCACTGAAAGATGTTGTTTACGACTTCTTGATCTAACTCCCATTCATGGCACCTGGCTGTGGACTGACTGAGTTGGTCCGCCAGTGTGTTTTCCACTCTCTCGGAACGTGAACAGTAGTCAAGTGAAAGTGATAATGGGTTGCCCAGTGACAGACTCTCATCGCTTCCCAGCACCGAGGGTAGGAACGTGTTCCTCCCTGCTTATTGAGGTACTAGACTATGCACATGTTGTCTGATTGTATGAGGAGGTGAATGGGGAGAATGAGGGAGTGTAGGGCCTGAAGGGCATAAAGGACTGCTCTCAGTTCAAGCACATTTATGTGCAGATTTTGTTTGAACTTGGACCAGCTGCCCTGAGTCCTGTGAGACCCTAGATGGGCACCCCAGCCTTCTCCTGACACATCTGTCGTCAACGTCTGGGAGGACGGTTCTATGTTGAAGTGAACTCCCAGGCAAAGGTTCCTCTGAACCATCCACCAATGCAAGTCCCTGATCATGGGATCGGAAACTATTACCTCTTGGTCTAGACTGTCCAAGGTCTGGTCCCACTGCGACCAAAGCGTCCATCCTCATATGGAGCCGAGCGAGTGGGACTGTCAGAATAGCAGCCGTCATTAGACCAAGAAGGCGAAGGACTGACCTGGCTCTGACCCTCCTGTGAGGGAACTGAGGTGCCAGATACTGCAGCGCCGGGTACTGGGGCGTCAAGTACTGCAGAGTCCGGTAATGTGGCACCGGATATTGCGTTGTCAGGTACCTGGGTGCCAGGGGCTCTGATGGAGCAGAGGGACCTGGCAGAGGCCCTGCTGGCGGGTCAGGCAGTGGTAACGCTGGCCCTGCGGGCGTCATGCCTGGTGTGGGTATGCCTTCGATAAGGTCCGGAGGACCTGACGGAAGGATAGGCCTATTGCCAGGTAAGGGGACGCCAGATGGCATCAGTTAGGCCGGTGTCGGGGCTGGCGTCTGAGAGTCCGGCATCAGGGGATCTGGTCCAGAAGGAGGGATCCCTGACGGCAGCGTCCCAGTATCCTCAGCGACGACTGGGGAGGGAGGAGTATAATCCCCGGGGGTCAACTGAGGAGACACAGGGACCTCAGAAGGCAACTTGGAGTGTTGTGGACAGCCTGGGGCATTGGACTGAATGGCGGGGTCTGGCACAGGCTTCTTGGTCGGGCGGGTGTCAGTGAAACCAGCATCCAACTTTATCAGCCGAAATCTGGGCGGGTGTCGAAAAAGCCGACGTCCGACTTATTGGATTCCCTGCCTGAGGAAGGCTACGCTGGAGATGAGGCCTTGTCAGGCGGAGTTATGGCTGGGCGCTCCCCCGAAGGAAATGCAGCGGCTTAGCAGCCTTGTCCGGGCAGGCATTGGTAGGACCGATGTCTGACTTCCCACCAAACCTGACCCTGAAGGCCCACGTGATAGAGCGGCCTTCTTGAAGAGCAGAGGCCTCCTTATCCTGGAGGCTCGAAGGGCCGAGACAAGCCAAGCGGGAGGCGATGCCTTCTTGGTCACCACCAAGGCGGCCGTCGTGGAAGCGATCCCGGAGGGCGCTGCCTTAAGTGCAGCGACTTCGGCTGGTCGGCTGCTGTCAAGCAGCTTCCACTCCCTCTCGCACTTCTCCTAGTCGCGCCTTTTCTTGTCACTTTTGGGGGAAGTGGACGCCTGCCTGAGTTTCTTTAGCTCTTTTTCCACGGAGGCAATTTTCATCTTCTTTAGGATATGGGCTTCCAGGGACTGCTGCCTTCTTTTTCGGGTAGCGCAGTTAAATTTCTGGCAGTGCTGGCACTTCTCCACGGGGTGGTCTGGGCCCAGACAAAAGAGGCACAAGGAGTGTTCATCCTTGTGTAGAAGTTGGGAACCACACAAGTCGCACTTATTCTTATGCGATTCGGAGGGCATCGGGGACAACATACACAGCGAATCGTGAGATAAATTTGAAAAACAGAGAAAATAGGTCAAAAAGTTCAAAAACTAATGGACCAACGAAAGACTGACGAGCATTGATTCTACTGCGAGGAACATTCACAAGTCCCTTTGTACTGACGGCGCATGACGCCAGTTACCTGACGTGGAGGCGGTCCCCTGCCACAGACTGCTAGCTAGATATTTTTCCATGGTGTTGTGACGCCTGACGGGTCAGTCCTATGCGTAAAAACCTACTCCAAGAGCCCTCTCGAAGTAAGATCTACTGTTACGGCAAGTTCTTACGTAACTCTTCCATCTTCTTCGGGAGAATCTCAGTCATTAGTTCACATCGTAGGAATGAGTCCCAAGCAGTTACAGGTGCAAACAGTCTGGGAGGAAGGCCAACCATAAACTTAAGACATGAGGCTCTGCACCACAGCCCTGTCAAAACCTGTACAGGCTCTTGAGGCAAAGACCGGACTGTAGTGCTTGGTGAAAGTAAGAAAGCTACTCCAGGTGGTAGCCACACAGATGTCAGTGCCTAAGACCCCTTGGAAACAAGCCACAGAGGTAACTATGCCTCTTGTGGAATGAGCTTTGACCGCTCCAGACAATTCTTTGCCGTACTTGCTGTAGCACAACACAATGCAACTTGCCACTCATTTGGATAAACACTGCTTAGAAACTGAAGTGCCCTCTCTCCTTGGGAGAAAGGAAAGAAACAACTGCTTCGACTATCTACATTCCTTGGTGTGAAGCAGTTAGTACTTCAAAGTTCTACGCACATCTAACATATGGAGCAGTGCTTCCACTGGATTGATACATTCGGGAAAATGAGTGTAAACTCAAGGGACCAACTTAGGGAGAAACTTAGGATTTGTGCAAAATCAAATGACGGCCTGAAGCTCTGAAATTCTTCAAGCAGAAGTAATGGCAACTAAAAATAATGTTTTATAAGAGGGAAAGCATACCTCGCAAGTGAAGGCTAGATCAAATGGAGCCAGGGTCAACTTCTCCAAAACAAAATTTAAGTCCCAAGCTGGAACAGGAGAATGGATTAGTGTTTTCAGATGCAGGATGCCCTTAAAAAGGTATGGGAGACATCCAGTTGCACTATGGTGCAGTCACCATGGGCTCACGAAAGTCTGAAATAGCCAAAAGGTATACCTTGAGGGAGGAGTACTGGGGACCTAAGTCTGACAGAGGGATTACGTAGTCCAGGATCTGTCTCATGGGGCAGGTGAAAGGGTCCAGGTTACGTCTGGTAGCTCAGATGGCAAACCATTTTCACTTCATGGCATACCTAGCTCGACTGGAAGGTGGCCAGGTGGCCACCAGAACGTCCACCACTCTGTCAGAGACCCCAAACCTGGTGATGGTTATGTCCTCAGGAGCCAAGCATGCAGATGAAGGGACCGTAGATTAGGATGGACAGGGTCCCCTGAGCCTGGGTCAGCAGGTTCCTGCAAAGGGAGTGTGGGACTGGAGGTTCCTCCACCAGCTGCTGTAGCCAGGGAAACCATATCTGACAGAGCCAGAGTGAAGCTACCAGAATCATGCTGGCTCCCTCCATCTGCAATTTGATGAGGACCCTCTGAATCAGAAGGAATGGGGGAAATGCATAAAGAAGCCTTCCGCTCCAGGAGAGGGGCAACGTGTCTTGCCAGAAAACTCCAGGCCTTGGATCTAGCAAGCAAAAATTGGGCAGTTTTGCACTGAGTGGGGATGCAAAAAGGTCCAACTTTGGAAAACCTCATCTGTCAAACAACTCTTTTTTTGACAGATGAGAAGAGCTCCCACTCATGCATGCTGGACTGAGTCAGGCTGAAGCTGTCCACAAGAGTGTTTAGCATGTCTGGGATGTGGATCGTTGAGTGTGTCAGACGGTGATCTAAAGACCCAATACAATACTCTCATGGCCTCACTGCATAGGGGGTACAAATAACCCCCGCCCATTTGTTGATGTAGTACACAACATTGAGACTGTCTGACTGCACCAACAGCTGACTCAGAGAAAGGTGGTTCTGAAAAGCCTGCATGGCGCATAGCACCGCCCGCATCCCCAGGACACTGATATGTAGGGAGGCCTCAACCTGAGACCAAGAGCCCTGGGTTTGAAAGGACCCTGGTGAGCTCCCCAGCCCAAGAAGCATCTGTGGTGAGGATCTGCTGTGGAGAAGTGATCAGGAATAGGACTCCTTCCAACAGGTTCAAGGGATTCATCCACCATTGGAGCACTTTGGGTACTGGGGAGGAGACCAGCACCAACTGATCTAACTTGTCCGTGCATTGGTCCCACTGCACTGAGTCCACTGGAGGATGCGCATGGAGCCTGACCAGTGGAACAGTGGGAATGGCAGCTGCTATTAGACCCAACCACCTCAGGTACACCCTGGCAGGAATGTGACGGCTCTGGGCCACCTCCTGAGCCTGGGCCATATGGCACTCCGCCTTGTTCTAAGGAAGGAAAGCCTTCACCTGTGCCGAGTCTAGAACCACCCCATGTATTGCAGTCTCTAGTATGGTACCAGAACCAACTTGGGTAGATTGACCACAAAATCCAAAGAGTGGAAGAAAGTACAGTTACGTAAAAACTTACCATAAGAGTAGATCTTCAAGAGGAGCTCTTGCAGTAGGCAACACCATTAGGACTAAGCTGCCAGGCACCAGGATCACACAGAACATTTCTAGCTAGCAGTATTATAATAATAATAATAATAATAACAACAACATTTATTTATATGGCGCCTTATCCAAAACCAAGGCACCTCACATTTTAAAAACACCAATAATAATAAAATCATAACATATTCAATGAAATCATACACATACCATAATATAAGCAACAAACAATTGTTAAAAACCTGAGGCCACAAATAAGTCTTTAAGGCCTGCTTGAATGCCTCCTCCACGGTTGCGTACTCCCGAATCTGACAGAGTAGAGAATTCCAAAGGGCAGGCACAGCGAACTCAAAAGCTCTTGCACCAGAAGATTTTAAACATACCCTTGGAGCCTCTAGCAACCCCTCACTGGATGAGTGGAGTGATCGACTGGGCTGGTAGGGAATCAGGAGCTCTTTCAGGTAGTCTGGGCCTAGTCCGCACAGGGCTTTAAAAGTCAGCAAGCCGTCTTTATAGGTGATTCGCCACTGAACTGGCAGCCAGTGCAGCTCGCGCAGCACCGGCGAAATATGACAATATATATATACATACACACATATACACACACAAAACAGTATACAACAGGGATCCCCACCCCCGACGTAATGTCGACATCTGTTCTGGTATAAAGGGGGCTGTCCCTGACACCCACCTCAGTTCCCCCACCAGAGACCCTGGAACAAGGTCCAACAGGAGAAAAAGGATGATTCCTGAAGCCTGAACTGGCCGAGATGGAAAGAGAGCAGGGGGATGGAAAGAGGGAAAATAAGTACCTACTGCAAGAGCTTGCCTCGAAGGTCTACTGTTATGGTAAGTTTTTATGTAACTGTGCAATCTTATTTCGACGGGGCTCTAGCAGTAGGTAACACCATTAGGACAGAGCCCCAAGCAGTACCGGAAGGAAAGATATCTGGGAGGAGAGGAAGAAATACATCCTCAGCCAGGGGTCTGGCCTCCAGAATAAGGCTGGTGTCCAGAAAGGGACTTCCAGGTCAACACATAATGCGTACCCGAGGAAGGCTCAAGAGAAAGCAACCTCAATGGGGAAGAGAAGACTGGAAGGCCTGGATAATGCCAGTACTCCATCAATAGGGGAGTAAACATTCCACAAGATCCCCAATGCAGAGCAGATGTCAGCATCCATCTGAACCCAAAATCAAGAAGGTACCCCCAAGCCAGACCTGCCCTCAGGACTAGAGGAGAAAGGAGGCTGGTGACAAGGGCTGTTGCCAGTCCCCTTCAAAAGGCCAAAGGAAAGTAACCTGCCCCAAAAAAAGAGAAGCCCATAACGGGATCTCCCAGATGGCAACATAAGAATACCTCCGGGGAAAGAAGACTAGGGGGAGAGGCACAAGAATGCGCCCCTCTTGGCCTGACATAAGTACTCTATCTCCAAGCAGAGAGAGAAAGAGCGGCAAAACCCCAAAACACTCAGTACCTGGTGCCCTAAAGAAGAAGGACACCACAGTGGACTAAGGAGATCCCTCAGGGTTGCGGCAACCCACACGAGGAAAGAGAAAGGGTATTTACTCTGGAGAATGGTAGTACCCTCCAAGGGAGCATATAAGCAACTGCCCTGGCCATAGTCTGCCAAGGGCAAGGTCAGGAACAGGAAGGTCCAAGAAGCACTCAAGACCTTAATTCCCTTAAAGCATTAATAGGAAGCCTACGCCAGAGTGGTAAAATTCAACCACTGGACAGGAAAAGGGAAATCTCCTGGAGAAAAAGCACCAAACCCTCCACTCCTGGGAAGTGAGGCGAGAAACTCGAACCCGCTGTGAGATGGAAAATCGTCCAGCAGATTGGCAAAGTCCCAGAGAGAGAGAGGTGAGAAGAAACTGGCTGTCCGCCTGGGGAAGGCGGGGTATAGACTTCATAAAAAGAGGTGGGACCACATGCGGCAAGGAAAAAGGACCCCCCCGAAGAACAAGCAACATACCCATCCCCGGTAAGTCACCCTCCAAAGCCCATAGACAACATGGAGCGAAGTGAAACTACCACTGCAAAGACAGAGAGGAGTGATCCTTTTATCTTTCATAGAACCAGCCCCTGCGCTGAAGCGCAGAGATGGCGAGGTGAAGAGAACCCTCTCCAATCCTGAAAGTAAGTGTGTAAGGGGCTGGGAACTCCCGAATGAGAAGATCTCCCGCTATGACAGGTCGTGAAGACCGTGACCTTAGACCCTCGCCATACCAAGGTTGGCCCTAACGCCTACCTGACAGGGGACGTCTCCCGCAACATCCGAGGTGTCTGGCAAAAGCAAAGGCCCACCCAGCGGAAGTCTAATGAGGGACCGAAGCCTCAAATGGTGGCACATGAGTTGCCCCTGGCCAGGAATGGCGAGCCCCACGAGGATATCTCTGACCTCACCAGTGAGGTCCTCTCGGTAAAGAGGTTATTCAAACCCAAGGGGAGAATGACACCAGCCGGTCAACTCAAGAGATCCAAGGGTCTCTGGTCTTGGTCAATGAAAAAGTGATCCAGTTCCTGGCCTCAAGTCAGATACATTCATAGCCAAAAATGGCTGGGACTCATCTCCTTGAATCTCTGATTGTACCAAAGACAGAGAGGAGGGTAAAGACAACTGAGTCTAGGGCGATGAGGCCAGTGCTGACACCGCAGCAACAGCCGAAGCAGTGTCCGACAAAGGGGCCCTATGTTTGCTGCTCAGGTCTAGACATCGGGTGTGATGTCCATGAAGGTTGGTGGTGGGTACGTTCAAACCGTTCTGGTGCCCCCGAGGTACGGGCTGAAGGGAGACTCCCAAGTCCTGGAAGGAAGACAGGAGAGCCTGGATATCCTCCCCAAACAATATGGGCCTTGGAAAGGGGCATCCAAAATGGTGGCCTAGGCTGCAAAGGTAACATCCATCACATGATGCCATGCATAGCGTCTGACACAAATGGCAGATGCCGTGCTACGGTAAGTTGTGTCTACTGTACCATATAAGGCCCGTAAGGCCTAGAACCCAACATTAGACGCTGAGGCAAGGAGGTGCTCCAGCTGAGACCAGCCAGGGGAATCTGGAGTGGAACGAAGCAGGTACCCGATGTGTCCAAAAATGGGCTACTGATGCTGGAGCATGTGGGCCAAATAATTTTGAGCCTGCAAGGCTAAGGTTGAGGAGGCATAGCCCTTACAACCAAAGAAGTCCAAAACTTTGGACTGTTGGTCTGATGGATATCCCGAAAACCCAAGCCCTCTCCCATAACCGGTGGTCCCTCAAGCATGAATGGGTCACCTTTAGGATGGGAGGCGAAGTGCCCCTTACCATCCGGGGCATGTTAGAGGCAACTGGCCTTCCATGGAGTGGCTGAAACCAACACCGGTTGCTGCCGCACTGTGGAGGATATGTCGTCGTGGGGGTGGGATCATGGCTGCATCCACTTCGGGAAGACGCAGATGCTATGCAAGGTACCTCCACTGGGGGTCTTGGTCCTCCGTACGCCACCCTTGGGCAGCTTGGATCACCTTCATCATTTCAAGAAATGAAGGATCCTCTGGGGGGATTTGGGCGTATCCCCAATCCACACTTCTCGGGGCAATGGGAGGACAGGAGCCTGAGGATTCGGAGGCCACATGGAGGGACTGTTCCAAACCAACGATTAAACCAAGCAGAGGAGAAATGTCGGGGATTACCTCCTGACCCACTCCCCAGTGTGAATCCCTATACGGAAGGGAGGCCTCTATTCCTTAAGGCTGAGCATACCCCTTCTGGTGGGAGAAGCTGGTGTCTGGAATTGAGAGACCAAATTAGGCCTAGGAGCCGACACCCACCAGGCGTTCAAATGGGGCTCTGTAATCCACCGACATCCGGCACAGTAGCGCTGGCTGAAAAGCCCAGCCTATCGCTGGGTAGTGCACCACAAAATCTTATGCTGGGTCTGACGTTGCTCTAGATGAGCTCATTACCCTTCTGGAGGGTTATGTCCAAAGGGTAGAGTTGGCAACCCTACCCGAACATGTGTTAAGGGTTAACACTGGCTGTTCGGAATCGGGAAGAGTGCCCGATGATTTTAACCCAGAGGCTGTATCCTCAGAAAAGTCAGAGCTGAGCCAGTCGGGTACAGGGTTAGCGGACTTTGCGGCTGGGAACCGTCAGGTGTCAGGTCCCTGGCAGAAGGCTCGGGAGACGAAGGCTCTGGCGACTGATGGGGGCAGGGGGGTCTGGGAGGCTACCCCCAGCGGTGGTGGCTCCACGAAGGAAGGCAGTGGCCTGGAGGGCAACAGCAGGCGCCGGTATTTCAGACTGTTACCGGACCCCGCCCCAGGGTCCAATGAAGATGCCAAGGCCAGAAGGGTGGAATCAGCCGCAGCCTCACCCATAGTATCAGCCTGACCACCTGCATCGGGCCCTTACAGGAGGTCCAGCCTGAGCAGCAGGGGTGGTGGGGCTGAGGAAAGGACCTCCAAGCCCACTTTTGCACCATCTGCCACAGTAAGAACAGCGGAAGGCGGGTCCACTGGTAGCTTCAGTGGAAGGAGGGCTGGCTTGGACAAGGAGAGCGACCTCCCGCAAGAGGCAGACTTCAGTTCTGTCATGGCACCTGGGGGCAGACCACAACTCCAAGGTGGATCTGTCTCCATTCCGATGTTTCTTAGGCTTCTTTTTCAACAAAGAAGGATCCCCCAAAGTCCCGGGTGTGGCCCAGGACTGTAGCTCTCTCTCCAGGGTGGCCAGCTTCTTCTGCATGAGGTGTGCCTCTGAAACTTTCTGCTGCCATTTCCACGTGACCTGGTTAAACTTTTGGCAGGCCTGGGAGGCTTCGGTGTCATGGTCCGGCCCTAAGCAGATGACACATGCAGAATGGTCATCCTTTTCTGGAAGCTGCTTCCTGTAGGCACAGTGGCACACATGGACTTATGGGTGTCCATTGATGAGTTCAGCAACAACATAAGGTCCAAAAAACAAACTGGATTTGTTATAATCAACCAACAGAGAAAAATGGCAGTCAACTGTAGCGGCGCTGTTCCGTGAAGTCCAATGAGCGAAGGATGAGGGTCGGAAAAGAACTGAGATGGATGTGGTGGACAGCCCCCTTTATGCCAGAATGGACACTGACATGCCGACTTTGGGGGGTGGATGGGGAGAGTCCCCGTTGTACAGTTAGCTAGAAATTTTCCACGTAGTCCTGGCACCTGGCAGTGTAATCCTAATGGTGTTGCCTACTGCAAGAGTGCCTTCAAAGTAAGATCTGGAGAGTTCTCTCCAGAGTCCACAGGAGCTGCTACCTGGATGGGGCCTTTAGGAGCCAATCATCCAGGTAGGGGGAAAAAGTACAGTTACATAATAACTTACCATAACAGTAATTCTTCGAGAGGAGCTCTTGCAGCAGATTACACCAGAAGGATTGAAGCCGGCAGGCACCAGGACCCTATGGAAAACGTCTCGCCAGCAGTATACAGCAGGGGACCGCCCCCTGATGTCGGGCCACCCCATCAACCAATAGTACATAAGAGGCAGTCACCCAGCCCTACCTCAGTTCTCCCGCCAGAGACACCAGCATATTCAGAAATGGAGAACCAAGGAGGATCCTCCAAAACGAGGAAAGAAATAACAACAAAGGAGAAACAGATACCAGGGGGAAGGTGGGAGGGAAAGCAGCACCTGCTGCAAGAGCTCCTCTCGAAGATCTACTGTTACAGTAAGTCCTTACATAACTGCACTACCTCACTTCGAGGGGGAGCACTTCCATCAGGTTACACTGTAAGGACGGAGTCCCAAGCTATGAAAAGGACCAACCCCCTTAAGTTGGGAGGAGGAAAGCTCAGGAGCGCAGGCCCTGAAGGACCGCAAGTCCAAAGTATGCCCTTCGACATGAGACAATGTCGTCCAAAGGCTGACATGAGGCAATGTCCAAATTGTAATGCTGGATGAAAGTGTGTACAGAACTCCAGGTGGCAGCTGCACAAATATCAGCACTAGACACATTCTTTGCTCAAAGGTATTTGTAATCCTAGATCTAAATAAAGAAAATAAATAATGGAGGCAAAAGAAGCAGTCATACCCCTGGTAAAATGGTCTTTGACTAGTCCGGCAAAAGCTTGTCATACTTTTGGTAACAATAAACAATACAGTTAACTAGCTATTTAGACAAAGTCTGCTTAGAAACTGGAGCCCCCTTCAGTCCTCGGGGCGAAAGAAACAAACAACTGTTCTGACTTACGGATAGCACGGGTATGATCTAAATAGTAAAGTACTGGGAGAACATCCAGTGTATGAAGCAGAACCTCCTCTTGATCAGAATGCTCTAGATAGTAGACTGGTAGATGGATGTCCTGATTCAGGGTAAACTTGGATACCACCTTAGGCAGAAACTTAGGATTCATCCACAAGGACAACTGATCCTTGTGGACAATTAAATAAGGCTCTTTGCATATCAGAGCCTGAAGCTCAGAAATCCTTCGAGCAGAAGTAATGACAACTAAAAATAATGCTTTCCACGACAGAAAGCATAGCTAGCAACTTGCAGCTGGTTCAAAGGGAGGCAGCATAGGTTTTTCCAAATTAAATAAAAGATCCCAAGAAGGGACAGGGTCCTGGATGGGAGGTTTTAGGTGTAGGATATGTCACAGAAAGGTGTGGGGAAAAGCAAGCTGGACAAGAGTTTTGCCCTCTACAGGTGCATGATAAGTGGAAACAGCAGATAAATGCACCTTAATGGAAGAGTAGCTCAAGCCTGAATCTGACAGAGAAAGGAGATATTCCAAAACAGAGTTCATAGGGCAAGTGAACGGATCGAGACGGCAGGCAGAAGCCCAAAGGAAAAACCACTTCCACTTCGAGTAAGTAGCTCTGGTGGAAGGTTTTCTAGCAGCTACGAAGACTTCTGCCACTCTTGGGGAAACCCCAAACCGAGCAACTGCTAGGTCTACAGGTGACATGCTTGCAGGTGCAATGATCTGAGGTGCAGATGGACCAGCATACCCTGCTCCTGGAAGAGTAAACTGAAGATCAGGGAAAAGCGGATCAGGGGTTCCACTGCCAGCTGCTGAAGTAGAGAGAACCAAATCTGATGGGGCTAGTAAGGAGTTGTTAGGATCATTTCTGCCCCCTCCAACTGCAACTTGAGGAGGACTCTCTGCAGTAATGGGAAAGGAGAAAAGCATACAGAAACTTCCCTGCCCGAGACAGGGACAATGCGTATCACCAGAAAACACCAGACCCTGGATCTAGTGATAAAAAAATAAAGCAGTTTGGTGTTGAGTGGGGACACAAAGAGATTCAACTCGGGCCAGCCCCACTTGTCAAATAGCTCTTCGGCCATGGATTGAAGGAGTTCCCACTAGTGCACCCTGGATGAAGACCAGCTTAAGCTGTTGACCAAGGTGTTTTTTAGGCTTGGAACATGCATGGCAGTGAGTTCCAGATGATGTTTGATGGTCCAATACCAGACTCTCATGGCCTCTCTGCAAAGGGAGTAAGAGTGAGTCCCCCCCAACTTGTTTATGTGGAAGACCACTGACGTGTTGTCCATCTGAATAAGCAGAGGACCAGGAAGAAGATTTGTCTGGAAATCCTGGAGGGCATAAAGGATAACCTACATATTGATTTGGAAATGTACCTCTTGGGGAGACCAAGTACCTTTTGTCTGATGGTCTTCCAGATAAGCAACCCAGCCCAGACCCGATGCATCCGTAGTCAGGATCCGAGAGGGACAGGTCTGCTGAAAGGAAACCCTAAGGACAGACTGGAGGGGTCCAACCACCAAGCCAGAGTTTGGCTCACCGAAGTGGAGACCATCACCAACTGCCCAAGTCATCTGAGCGTTGATCCCGTTGGACTGACAAGGTCCACTGGGGGACCCTCATGTGTAAGCGTGCAAGAGGGACCGCTGTGATGGCCGCTGCCATGTTGCCTAACAATCGCAGGAATACCCTGGCTGTGATCTGGTGAGTTGAGGAAACTAGGCAAGCCTGTTCCTGGAGATGCTCCACTCTGTCTGGGGGCCAAAAGGTCTTGCTTACGACGGTGTCGGGAACTGCCCCAATATACTGCAGCCTTTGGCTGGGCCATGGAAAGGATTTGGGGAGGCTGAGGGTTATGCTTAAGTCCGAAACAAAGTAAAGATGTCCTCTATGGTGCTGAGCAGCCGATCCCGGGATAGAGCAGCTAGAAGCCAATTATCCAGATAGAGAAAGATGCAATAACTGTGTCTCTTGAGGGCAACCGCTACAACTGTCAGGCGCTTTGTAGACTCATAGAGCCGAGGACAGGCTGAGTTAAAGTGCATGGAATTAATAATGGCTGCCCTGAAAGCAGAATCAAAGGAACATCCAATGGGGGTGAAAGATCAGTACATGGAGATGCGCGTCTTGCATATCCAGAGAGCACAGTCGGTCCCCTTGATGAAGGAGGGGGAGCAGGCCTGGAAGGTTGACCATCCTGAAATGTTTGTACTCTATGTACTTGTTCAGGTGGCTGAGATCCAGGATGGGTTGTAGGTCCCGTTGTCTTTTTAGGGACCAGAAAAAAGTGAGAATAAAATCCCTTTCTCCTCTGAACTGGAGAAACTGGCTCTATGACCTGTTTCAGCAAAAGCGCCTGGATCTCTTCCTGGATAAGGGAGAGGTGACATGGAGGATAATGGGAGGGTATGGGAGGATTGTCTGGAGGTATCTCCATGAACTACAGGACACGTCCCCTCTCTGTCAAATGAAGAACCCACTGACCCATCGTAATTCTTTGCCATCCCTCTAAATACAGAGAAAAGTAACCCCCCTACTGCCTCCCCCAGGGATTCTGCTGGAGGAAGGGGGTGGGGTAAGGAGCCAGGCCAAGGAACCAGGGACAGGCAGAGGGGCGTGGGAGCTTTTAGGGGCTCTGGAACCTGAACCTCTGGAGGTCTGGGCAGTGGCCTTATGCTTAAATGCTCCTTGATTTTGCTGGCCTTGGGACTGTTGACCAGACAGCCTCCGAAACAGCTGGCAACGGTTTTGCTTCTGATTAGATCTGTACATGGTGTGTACAGATCAGACAGTCTTGCCAGACTCCTGGAGATTAGTGATGAGCTTCTTGGGTGTCCTCACCAAAAAGGACACAGCCCTTAAAAGGGGCATCCAAGATTCTAGCTTGAACGACCAGGGTAAATCCTGAGACCCGGAGCAAAGAATACCAAGAAGGCAATTTCCTGAGTCAGCTACCCTATCTGCTGCATCTGCCGTGTCACAGGATGAATGTAAAATATGGATACCAACGTCCGAGCCTGATTTTTAAATGTGAAGCAGCTCAGTCTTCTGGGGATCATCCTGCTGAGTCTGAACCAGCTCCACGGTCTCTTCCCACAGGGCGCTCTGATATTGGACCATGTGGGCCAAAACATTTAAGGAACAGATGGCACAGGTAACAGAGGCATACACCTTCCTGCCAAATTGGTCTACCTGCTTGGAGTCCTTGTCCAAAGGCTGGTTACTTAAATGACGTGACCTCTTGGACCGGTCATGAGTTGCCGTGATGACCACAGAGTTTGTGGTCGGCTGCTCCCCAAAAGAGGGTTCATCCATGGGAGCGTTGTAAAGGTGGTCAGCTTTTCTGGAAACCGCAGGGGTGAAAGACTGGCATTTCTATGCTGACTTAGTGACGTCCATATAAGTGTCCACCAGAGGAGGAACCACCATGGGCTTTGGGTCCCTCTGGTGGAGAAAGACAACCAAACGCCGTCTTTCAGGGTCCAGATTCACAGTATCCCAGCCCATATTCAACTGGATGTGCCGTATAACATCCATAAAGGTCGGATCATCCGGGGGTGAACTAGTGGTGTCCTTTGGGTCAGCAGGAGTAGGGGACAACCTGGAATTAGATGATCTCGAAGGAGTGAAGCAGCTACAGCCAGACTCCCCTGGAGAGGAAAACCTCGAGGTTCAACACCAGTGACGACAGCCATGAGACCAACATCTGTGCCTGTCCAAGGATCTGGAGGACTAGCGGCTATGCTTCCACCCATAACGTTTGGAGCGACACTGGCCCGTGCCAGCTGAGCTGCGAGGCAGGCTTCTGCTGGTAAAAGGCTTCAGAGGAGGAGGAGGAGCTGGAGTAGGGAACCCCGAAGGAGTAGGAGTCTTAGGAGAGGGTGCCAGTTGCGGAAGCAAGTCACCCTTCAACATGTTCCAGCAAGAGGTGAAAAGGGCCATTAAAACTGGCAGAGGATTCTGCAGATTATGAGGGTGAACTGGCATCAGCTGAGGAATGTTAGATGGTCCCGGTGGAAGCAGCAATCTAGGTGTTGAATCCTGTGGATTCAGGTTAGCCGGCGTCAGCTTAATGGGCATCAGGTTATCTGGTGTCAGCCTGGTAGGTGTCTTCAGGTTTGATGGCAAGCCCTCTGGCAGCAGTGGTTAGAGCCACTGGCGATGCAGGATGATCTTGCGATGATGGAATAGGAGTTGCCAGGAGTAATGCCGGGGTGGCTGGCGTCGACCAAACTGGTGGGGACTGATGCTAGTCAGTAGAAGCTGCTTGCGTCGTTCCGGAAGACACCTTTATAGGGGAGCTAACTCTCGAACTGGGTCAAGGTGTCACTCTGCTGGAGGCTGAAACATGTCCCTGGCACTACTGAGAGGCACTGGCCCCAGAGCCCAAGGCAACGTAACAGACGTCTTGGCCAGGCGGATGAAAGGCAAAGACCCGCTGCCCAGAGAAGACCCGGCTAAGCCACCTGACTGCTGGTCCAAAGGCTGATGAAAGGGCTGAAGCAGCAGGAGCTGGGAGGTGGAGGACAAAGTCCCCAACTCTGAAGAGCCACCATCCAAAGTCTGAATGAGGGCGGGTGGCTTCACCATGGGAAGCCCAGAAGGGGAGAGGGCTGCTGGGGAAACAGAGTCTGAGCTTCCGTGGAAGGAGGACCCGGAGCCAGTCAACTTAGAGTGAGGAGACCGGGAATGGGAGGAAGACTTCTTCTGCTTCTCAACATTCTAGTAAGCAGTGCTCACAATGTGAGTGGGTGCTGGGGAAAAATACAAAGAATTCAAACATTAATAAAACCAGCACTCCAGACCATTCAATTCAGAAAGTGCTAAATATTTATTTATTTATTTTTTTTTAATCATGTCATATTTTACCCCTTGCAACCACTGACTTGCCTTAATCCAGCCACCGCTCCAGCTCCACCTCCGATCCCGATGTTGCATGCCAAGCTGGTATATGCAGCTCTGTCTTCGAAAGGGGCACCTCCTATTGACCCCACGCCAGAAGAGGAACTATTACCGGCACGCGTATCAGGTATCTTCTGCTGGTGGAGTGTGGCCATCAAGCTGCCGCGGTCTGTGCTGCTCCATTTTCCAGTCTTTCTAGCCCCGGGAGGACAGCGTGCAATAGCGTCAGAGGGCGACGGACGTGCTGATGTCTGCCACACAATATCCTTCTGTGCCAGCTTTAGCAGTGCCCCCGGCTCACTGGGGCTGCTGCAGAACGATGGCCCCTGGATCCTCCCCAGGGATAGAGAGCAGTCCGCCGGATGCTAAATCCTTATCCCCCCAGCCAACCCCTGACGGTTTGGGTTCGTGTCCGAACCCAGGTCGCCAGCGTGGCGCGGGGTGTGCCGTCCAGCGCCTCAACCCTCAGCACCACAGGGTTGGTTAAAATATATATTTTCAATAAATAAAGAATTGTAAAATACTTACAAAAAAGAAAGCAGTGAGTGTTATATTATTTCACAATCTGGAAATCCAGTACACATGTAACAAGCCATGTTTAATGCACACACACTGACTCAAAGCCCCCCTGCACTTCGGGGTATCAAACCCCTTCCTTAGGAGGCATTAATGTTTGAATCCTTATGCTTTCACTGTGTTTTTGTTTTCCATTGACTTTTTCTCCTGAGGGGAGGGTGAAGAGATGGAGGCCCCAGATAATGGAGAGGAGGAGGAACTTTTTCCCTGGATTTGTTTCTCTATTGCTACAACCTGCTCCTCCAGCAAGAAAGTTTTAAGGGCCTTTTGGCGGTGGATCGTGGCCCACTGGATGAACTTCAGGCAGTGATCACAGGCCTCAGGGTTGTGTTCCGGGACTAGGTTGTGGAGTCAAAAACAGTGGTGGAATTCAAGCATGCATGGGACAGTCATAAGGCAATTCTAGGGGGTGGGGGGTAGGAAGAAGTAGGCTGCTGGTTAACTAGGATCTGCAACTTATCCATCAGGTAGGGGAAATGGGCAGACTGGGTGGGCCAAGCGGTCCTTATCTGCCGTCAAATTCTATGTTTCTATGTTTAGGCAGAAGAGGCAGAGAGAGTGGCTGTTCTTTGATGGGATCTGCTTGATGTAAGGACACTTGGACTACTGCTGATCCACTGAAGAAGTTGGAGAAAAGACACAGAGAAAACAAAGACTTCTTGAAATTTAACTAGAAAATAAAAATGCGCAGGTAAACGTGAAAAATGGCGGTTGACTGGAGCAGAAGGCATACATGGAGCTGATGTACATGGGTCAACGGCAGGAAAAGAAAGAACTAAGGTAGGGCTGGGGACCGGCCCTTATATCTGGTTGGCAGCTGTCCAGGCTGAGACCAAGCCGGGGACAGTCCCCCACTGTATACTGCTAGCTAGAGTTTTCCGTGTGGTCCTGGTGCCTGCCAGTTTCAGTCCTTGTGGTGTAACCTGCTGCAAGAGCTCCCTCTCGAAGTAAGATAGCACAGTCCCCTCCCTTCGGAGGACCACAGTTACTGCTGCTAAGTAACTGATAAAGACCCATGGTGCAGAAGACAAGCCAAAGGGCAGCACCTTAAACTGGTAATGCTCATCCTGAAGCAGAAAACGGAGAACCCTCCTGTGGGGGAAAAGACTGAGATGTGCAGGCAGACATCCAGCATGTCCAGTGAACAGAGCCAGTCTCACCTGTTTTGAGAAGAGACATTAGGCCTGGCAAAGTTATCTGGAACTTTCGGTACTGTATGTACAGCTTGAGGTCCTTTAGATCTAAAATGGGCCTCAGATACATACAAACATACGAAGAAGCAAACAGAAGAGGGCCACCACTTGGTCTATCAAGTCTGCTTGCATTGCAGGGTCCACAGCTTGAGTTAATGTCCCTGCCCTCCCCCCACTCCTCCCATCCTCCCTTCCCATGATCCTTACTTTCCCCCATGCCTATCACAGCCTCTCTTAAAGCCACCCACTATTTTCAATGAGGTGACCTCTTACAGCAGTGCATTCCAAGTGTCTACCATCCTATCTGTGAAGAAGTGCTTCCTGACCTCCCTCCTCAAACTCCCACTCTCCAGCTTAACACTTTTTGGGGACCAGGAAAGACCTGGAATAGAATCCCCCTTCTCTGGCACCTGGGTACAGGCTCGATGGCCTGCTTGTGCAGAACAGACTGTACCTCCTCCCAGAGAACAGACAAGTAAGCCGGGGGATAAGTAGAGGGCAGGGGAGGAGGGGGTTTCTGGGAACCGCTCGATTAGCTGTAGTGTGCGACTCCTTTCTATGATTTGCAGAATCCAGACATCCTGAGTTACGGTCCTACTTTGGTTCAAACAGGGGAGAACCGACCTCTGACCACCACCTCTTGTCAGGGACCAGAAGGGAGGGGGGTCTGGCAAGGAGTTAAGCAGAGGTGGATCTAGACGTGGGGGCTGATCCATCACTTTGTGGAAGCTTAGGTACTGCTCCTGTATTGGAGGGGGCAGGCAAGGTGATGGAAGCTCTTCATTTGCCATGGTGCCAGGAAGTTGCTCTAGGCTTGCTGGACACCTTGCGAAAAGAAGGGTGCTGCCTATGGTAGAGGGAGTGGACAGACTTTAAAGCCCTGCCTGTTGCCTTCAAATCATTAATGATGTTCTGGACGTTGGGCCCACTGAGCTTTGTGCCATTAAAGGGGCATTAAGCACTTTCTGCTGAACATCAGAAGCAAAGTCAGCGAGAACCTCAGCCAAGAGTGCCTACATAGGTGGATGCTGGTGGCAGCAGCCCAGGCAATAGTGTCCAAGATGTCATAGAAGGCACAAATACAATCAAAAAAGTCCTCCACATACCAACCTCAAATTAACAAGGGCACCAGTCTCTAATATCAAAAAGTTTTCATTTATAACATGATAAAACAAAAAATGCCTGATGCGTTTTGGACGGCCACTGCCATCCTTTTTCAAAGGCTGACACACATAATTATGGCAGTAATTCTTACAGTAAATTCAAAAAACGTCATAGTCCCAACCTTACACCTGATTGGTTAAAACAGACTACATCACAGTTAAAGTGTCAGTATCACCTTTCTGGAGACCTTACATCCCAAGGTGTAAACAGTGCAAAAAGCAAATAAATATGTGGATATGTATATATACATCACTTAAATTTACTACGAAAACCATAAAGAAGAGAGAGGGTCGGGAAAGGGGGTAAAATCAAGAATAGGAGGGCGAAGGAGATAGGGTAAAAGGGCGGGGGGAGGGAGGGGAGAAAAACACAGGATCCCACATCTTACATCAGCAAACAAATTGTTTAGTTACCAGCATATGTCACTGACAATATCATATCTAAACATATGTCTAAATTAACCTTAAAATATTAATTCATTTACACATTTGTTTCAGAAAAGGTTTCAGTTCAAAACCATAATTCAGGCCCAGTTCTCTATCAGCACTTAAGTTAATTATCCAAAAGGCCTCACATCTTAGTAATAAATCATGAAAATTCCCTCCTGTAGGTTTAGGAAAAATGTTATCTATACCCATGAACTGAGAAGTATGTTCACAGAGTCCATTAGCATTCACTACATGTGCTGCCGTAGCATAAGATACAGCTCCGCGTTTTATTGCTCTGACATGTTTACTTACACATTCTTTCAGGCTCCTTTTGTTCTCCCCACGTAGATCTTCCTGCAAGTGCATCCTGACTGGGCAGAATGCATTACCACGGCCTCTGAAACAAGACTCAGGTGTGTGTGTGTGTGTGGGGTAGATTAGCTCTCAAGGAGATAGTAAGGGCAAGAAGCGCCTGTGAGATTGGGGGTTACAGTTAGGCCAGGCAGCATCTGGCAGGTGAGTGGATTCGGGAGGATTAAAATAAATGCAGGGATCAGCAAGGGATAGATGTAAGCGCAGCTCCTTTTTGAAGTTGTCATGGGATCCAGATATTCAAAGTGCTTGGCGGAGAGAGTTCCAAAGCTTAGGAGCAGAGTGAGTGAAGGCAACAGAGCCTTTTGATGTTTTACATCTAGGTACACGCAGCAGGGATTTATCTACCGATCACAGTCTATAGGAGGAGGAGGTTTGAGGTACCAGCAATGTTGCGAGTGCTGAAGGGGTCTGGTTTCTGAGTATAGAGTCAATCAGGGAGCCAAGAGAGGATTGACAGCAAGCTGAAGGGGATAACAAGCCCAGGTCCCTGTACTGTTGGCAGTGGTGCTTAAGCTGTGGTAACGAGGAGGCGTATCGACAGATATTGTTATAAGTGACATCCCACTTATGATGGATGGTTTTGTGTGTGGCAGCAAAGGTCGGCATGCCATAGGTGAGGGCAGGGAGTAATATGCCTCTGGCAATAGCAAGTTTAGCAGAGGGAATCAGCATGAAACTGAACTTGTAAGCAACTCCCAGTTTAGCATTCACTGCCTTGCAGGCAGATTGTATATGCAGGCTGAAGTCCAGGGATTGGTCCAGAAGAATTCCCAGGCACTTAAAAGATGTAACGCATTCTATTTATGTGCCACTGCAGTCTTGCACCAACAGAGGAGTTTGACATGTCGTAAGTTTAGGGGCAGATCCAAGTAACATTGCTTGGGTTTTCTCAGCATTAAGTACAAGCTTATGTGCAGAAAGCCAATTCTGGACATTTGTGAAATCTGAAGAAAGGGATGCATTTATGCTGGCGACCTTATCAGAGCTTGAATAAAGTACAAGATCATCTGCATAGAGAATAGATGAGCATGAAAGAAAAACCTCATCTATGTTATTGATAAAAAGTGAGAAAAGAAGAGATCCCAGAATAGAGCCCTGGGAAACCTCAATATTGATGGTAGCACCATCAGATAAAGAGGAGTTGAATTTCACAATTTGAGTTCTATTTAATAGATAGCCTCCATACCAGGCAACAACTGGGGGTGAAAAGCTCAGATTGCAGAGTGGAGAGGAGCAGGGTGTGATCAACAAGATCAAATGCCTTTGTAAGGTCTGCAAAACTGCTCCTGTCAGCTGGCCATCATCCATACTGGTAAGCACATCGGAAGTGAATTTGAGAAGCCTTGTAGAGGTACTGTGACCTTTACGGAAGCCATGTTGTATGTCAGTGAGAAGGCTGTACTTTGTGAGGTAGTCAATGGTTTGATTTGCAACAAGTTTTTCCAGAATTTTACTTAGGAGATAGGATGGCTATAGGCTTGTAGTTAGTAATCTCCTTGGTATCACCTTTTTTAAGTACAGGCGTTACACGCACAATCTTCCAGAGGTCAGTACCAGTAGTAGATCCCACAGTAGTGGTGGTGGGTCACGCACCGGAGGGAAATATGGTCAAGGCCTTAAAAGAAGTGTCAGACCACCTTCTCCTGTGCCATCATCTGCTGACCAGCCCACGCCCGGTAAGCAGAGATGGCTGCCAGGTTCACCTTAAGGGTCGTGGACTGAAGACCCCTTTGGACAAAGACCAAAGGTGGTCGAGGATACTAGTCACTGGACAGGACAAAGGGTCCAAACCTTTGCCCTGACACCAAATGGAAAACCTTTTTCACTTGAAGGCATAGCCCCTCCTGGTCAACTCCTTTCTGGATGCTTCCACGACTGTGAGTACATCCTCAGAGAGACCCAAAGCTTGGAACTGTAGCCACTCAGGAACCAGGCTGTCAGGTGCAGGAACTGAAGGTCCGGATGGAATACCTTCCCCTGACTATCAGATCCAGAAATACTAGAAGACGCCTCGGGGGCCTGGAGCGGAGGCTGAGGAGATCTGGATACCAGAAATGGTGGGGCCAGTCTGGGGCTACCAGGATCATCCTTGCCTTGTCCCTCCTGACCTTGAGGAGCACCTTGTGAACAAGGGAAGTGGAGGGAAGGCTTAGAAGAGGCCTCGGGTCCAAGGCCTTGAGAAGGCATCCCCCTACAGCGAGCCCTGCTGAGGGGGGAGGGCATTAAACGGACTCAGCTTCATGTTCTTCCTGGAGGTGAACTGATCCATGAGGTTTGCCCCAGTGGGAGAACAGGTTGTGTACTACCTCTGGATGAAGAGACCACTTGTGGGACATCTCGCCCACATGGCTGAGAGTGTCCGCCAGTTGGTTTGAGGCTCCTGCAACATGGATGGCTAGGACATCTGCCTCTAGTCGGCGCACGAGGGTCCAGATGTGGAGTGCTTCCCTGCACAGAGGCCGGGAGCGCGTGCTGCCCTGCTTATGGAGATAGTACATGGTTGTGGTATTGTCCTTCTGGACTTGCACTACTTGACCCCAAAGGAGCTGAGTGAATACTGACAGTGCCAGACTGACTGCTTTGAGCTCCAGCAGGCTGATATGACATCAGGATTTCTCGGGGATCCACAGCCCGTGGACTCTGTGATTCCCCATATGGGTACCCCAGCCCATAAGAGAGGCATCGGTCGTGAGGACAACCGTCGGCTCAGGATGGACAAACGGGATCCCTTCCTGCAAATGTGCTAGGACAGTCCACTACTGGAGAGTGTCCCACATCATGTGGCTCACTGTGACCAGCTGATCGAAATGACCATGGTGCTGAGTCCACTTGCTGGCCAGCTCCCACTGGAGGGGGCACATATGCCACCAGGTCCATCGGATCACAGCGGTGCAGGCTGCCATGTGCCCCAGAAGTCGCAGGAAGTCCCGGGCAGGGCGCAAGTGCTCAACAAGAAATGATTGGGAAAAGGAGGAGAGAACCTTCACCCTGTCTGTTGGGAACCTGGCTCTGGCTTGGCAAGAGTCGAGCTCTGCCCCGATGAAGCAGATCACTTGCGAGGGTATGAGTTCTGATCTGGTCTCATTGACCAAGAAATCAAGATTGATCCAGGTCTGGAGGGCCAGATCCCTGAACCTCTCCACCTCCCGTCTGGAGGAACCTGCTATGAGCCAGTTGTCGAGATAGGGATACAGTCTGACCCCTCAACATCGAAGATGGGCTGCCACCACTACGATGCATTTGGTGAAGACGGGGCGATGACAGGCCGAATGGCATGGCTCGGAACTTGAAGAGGGCTCCCTCCGCTTGGAAGCGGAAGAACCTCTGGTGAGAGAGACGAATCGGGACGTGAAAGAACGCATCCTAAAGAGCCAGAGGGCAGAATCACGTTCTGCTCAAGGGCTGGTATGATCCGAGACAGAGTTACCATCCTGAATGTGTGGGACCTGAGAAACTGGTTCAGATCATGCAGATCTAGAATGGGAAGTACCTGGAAAAGAACCCTGGGTTGACAGGGGGATCCACAATTCTGGCCACACCTCCCTGCGGAGGAGTTGGGCGATGTCATCTCAGAGAGCCGACTGAGTGTTTACAGACACCATTTCCTCCTGTGGGCTTGGCTTGGTGGGTACTGCTCAAATTCCAGAGGCAGTCCCTGGCCAACCACTTCTAAAACCCACGTGTCCATTGTAACAGTGGACCAGGCAGAAGGGAAGTGGCAGAGCTGGACCCCCATGGGAGGACCCAGAGCTGGTGTGACAGGTATGGGGGTGGCCACCCCATCCCGTCGCTGGGCAGGCTTGTAGGAGGAGGGTTCAGTTTGGGGACCACCTGAACCCCATCCTCCGGGTTTATGGGCAGCCGGGGGCCTGGACTTAGGCCAAGGGTGCCATGGTTGAGCCTGTTGCTGATGTTGCCCCGACTGGAAATGGGGCTGCTTGGCTGCAGGGGTGGCATGCTGAACAGGCTTCTTCTGCTTTTTGGAACCCTGGGATTCATTCTAAGCAGAAGTAAGAGAGTCCAATGTGGCATTGGACTGTTCTACGCAATGGTGGTGACCGTCCACACCTGGGCCAACAGGTCAGTACCCAGGAAAGGGACATCCGCCAGATTGTGCTGGGTGTCCACCGTGAAGGTGGAAACCCGCAATCAAGCACTGCAGTGCATGGCAACCGCCACCGAGCTGGCACAGGAACCTCCAAGGTCCAAGGCCATCTGGAGTTGCTGTTTTGCAACCGCCTGACCCTGGTCGCAGACCTGTTTCACCGTGGTCACGAGGTCTGTGGAGAGGTGAGGTAGAACCTCACTGAGAAAGTACAGAAGGGCATGAGAAAAATGCACCATGATAGCAGCCGAGCTTACCTGGTGGAGGCCGAGCGAAGAGGCAGCATAGACTTTCCGAGATGAGTGGTCCAATTTTTTGGATTATTTGTCCGGAAGTCTGTCAGTGTCTCCCGTAGTACCTGAGCACCTGAACACAGACCCAGTCACCAATCCCTCAGCCGAGGGATGTTCTGTGAACCACAAAAGGGACCCAATGGGCACTGCATACTTGCGGGCCAGGCGGGCTGAAAGTGAGGGGCAGGAGGCAGGGTGCTGCCACAGCTCCAAAGCTGGGCAGACAATGGGGCCTCAGCCACTGGGAAGGCCTCCAACAGTGAACCTCCTCATTTGAGAATGTCAGTAATGGAGTATTCAGCCCATTTCTGAACTAGTTCTAAAGGCGTCCCTGTGGATTTGGAGATGAGGCAGAGGATGCCCATGAAGGAAGAAAGGCTTTTCTCCATAAAAAGACTACCGATTAATTCCTCGTCCAAGGGGCGAGAAGGTAGGTCAGAGTCTCTGGACTCCAAAGAGTCCAGATAAATTGGCCGGCTATCAGTCATCCCAAATCTGCCTGGGACTATCACGCATGAGGGTGACAGCCTGTGTGGCAAGCCTGGAAGAGGCCGAGGCTCCTTGGAAGGAGCTCCTGAAGGAGGCTGCTTCAGTGGCGGCTCCACCACAGTCGGTGGAGAGACCGGTTTTGGCCAAGCCGGAATGGTCCTGACTGACTCCGCGGGCAGAGGAATGGTGCGGACTGGCTCCTGAGAAGTAGACGGCAGCCTAGGAGGCAACAGCCAAGTAATGGCAGGGGTAGAAGCCGGAGCCAACTTCTGGCCAGACATAAGTAGCTGTTGCTACATTAAATCCTCGTAGCGTCAACGGAGTTTCCATCGAAGCCTCTGCTCATCCGAGGAGGATGAGGAAGAGTGGCAGTGGCGCCACTTCTCAGAGCACTTATGCGCCTTCCTCGGCCTGTCGGTCGAAGGGGTCCAAGACTTCGACTTGCACCGTTAGTGGGGAACGCTTTGCCTGGTACAGTAGAATTCCCGTGCACGTAAATGTGCTATGAACTGCTAGTGGGTTGTAAGTTAGTTCCCCGCTGCGTGAACTGTGTTCTGCTTGCAAGAAGGTGTATCCAGCCCAAAACGGACTGCATGCAAATTTGTCTCCATGCAGTCTGGACCTTGCCAGACTGGCCCAGAGAGACTACCCACTGCACAGAGAAGCCATCAATGAGACCTGCCTGGGGATCAGCCCCCTGCTCCATGCTTGAACAGGAACGACGCCTCTGCGACTCGTGTGAGCCCTGCTTCTCCTGGCATTCCAGATCAACCACCTGCAGTCTCGATTTTCGTCCAGCCTGTGTCCAGTCTTGGGTATCGTGAGTAAATACCAGGGTAGCTCCCTGCAACAACAGCTTAATCTGAGTGTGTCATCTGACTGTCGTCTTGTTTCGTTTCCTTTATGAACTGAGCCCTCTGGCTCCGGATTACAAATATTGTGTACTGTGCATGTTGTGTTTTCTATCACAGGGCCCCAACCAGCTGCAACCCCGGGCAACAGTCTTGGTTAGCCCATCTCTTCTCCACCTGGGTACCCAGAGGTGTGACTGTGTGGGGGGACTCAAAGCACATGCATAACTGCTTGACTGATATAAACTTTAAGTTAATTAACCTGATTTTGCCCCTTCCTTGTTCACGTCCACTGAATAAATCAGATCTAACTTTTTCTGCATGTAATCTGACTGTGGTGCCAGTTTGTGCTCAAAGTACTGTACTGTTGCTATTTGCTGTGCATAACCTTGTTTTACAGCGGGTCCCCAGGGTAGAGCCAGAGGAACCAGCCCTGGTGGTAAATGCAAACAGTGTGGGTACTTGTGTGGTGTACCAGGGGTATTGTGAAAGTGATTATTGTAGTGTGTTCAGGCCACTAGAGGGGAAAGAGGGAGGTTACAGTGTCCCGGAGGGCTGTGCCCAGGTTAGCTTGACCACTACCAACGCTGACCTCCGAGTGGAGGCACCCGTTTCAGAACTCAGGCCCCTTAACCAGCTGCTAGCCAAGCAGGCAGGGGTAATAGCCCTTGGGATAGCGCCACCTAGGGGTTACATCTTGGAGGCTCACCGCAGGGATTAGCATCCCCTAGTGACCAAATTTGCGAATTGCTGTTAAAAATAAATGGCTACCCCAAGAGAAGTGGCTATACACCAGTTGGTGGGGTGGTGTACTGGGCAGGAGATCGACCCCCAAAATGCTATACTTATCCTGGATATTCCCCTGGGTACCAATAAGAACACTGCAGAGGGAGTACTTTCCAAGGCTTAATGTTTACAAAACCCTGTGGTGGTGGATTAACAGGCTAATCTACTCGCCCAAAGTTTCATGGCATTAGTAGAGTGTAAGGACCCAGTAGACAGTTCCAAAGTGGCACGGACTATCACCCCCGGAGGAGCCCTCACTGCCTAGAGAGTGATAACTAAAGACAGTAAAGACCCCAGGTAAAATGAGCCCCCCCCCCACACTTTCTGAGACTTTTGAGGAGAAATTTTCTAAGTTGTTGCTGGAGGAAGGGAAAACCGTGGAGGACTTAAAGAAACTATTCCTGCCACCTGGGGGTGTTCCTCCCCCAACACCCCCTCCCGCTCCAGCACCCGTTATTGCCCCTCCTTCTGTGCCCATGCCAATGCTGGCTCCTATGTCTGTACCTGCCATTACCGAAAGTTGAGAATCTTCTCCAGCACCCTCCCCACCCCCCAAGGAGAGGATGATTGGGAGACCTGGATAGATTGTGTTGTCCCTTTGGTACCCGAATGGCAGTATGCAGAGGCTCAGAAATGGAAAAGGATCACAGAAAGTTTGAGGGTTCCCGCCCTAAAGGCCATTAAATTTCTGAGGTCCACAAACCCTGATACATCTGCCCAGAAGTACCTATCTGCACTCGAAGGCAATTTTGGAAGCACTGAGTCAGGCGAGAACTTGATGTGGAAATGTCAAGGTACAAAACAATGGCCAGGGGAAAGTTTGTCCGCATATGTTACTCGTCTGGAAAGAGCGCTGCAGAAGGCTTACCGGAAAGGTGGGGTAGCCGCCAGTGACTTAAACCATGTGAGGTTGGGGCACATACTGCAACATGCAAAGCATTCTAAATTGCAGCTCCTTCAATTAAGGCTCCCAGATAGAAGGGGTAATCCACCGAACTATTGTGACTTGATAAAAGAACTCCGGGAGGTTGAAGATGAAGAGGGGGATTGTAATTCTAGGGAGAGCACAGCCCAAGTGATCACGGCATCGGAAGGCCCTTCCGAAGTGGGGACCAATGAGGGTGTGCTGCCATGAGATGAACTGCTGAGGGAGTTCAGGGAAACAAAAAACAGTCTCTTTATGAAGGCTGCTCCTGCAAGTACAGGCACTGACCCTTATCCAACTGCATCTGCTATGGGGGTGGGGGTGTCCACCCAGGCATCTCCTGCTGACAGCAGCCCGAAACTCAATGTCTTGACTATGGAAGTAAGAGAATTGACGAGATGTCTCCAAATGCTCACCACACAGCAGACAGAGATGGCACCAAGGTTTTCAGTTGGTAGTACTACCACCCCAGCTCCCAATGTGATTCCTCGGCCACCCCAAATCCCCGAAAACATATTTTGCCATAACTGCGGGAAGGATGGGCACATGAAGCGAGAATGCCAGCCCACAAAAGACCTAGATAAAGTTGTATACAGGCTTCAAGGAGAGCTTCAGAGAATGAATCAGTGGTCGAGGAGTGCCCAAAATGACAGCAGTGAGGGTTCAAGAAGTAGTAACTCAAATCCCTATGTGGCTAAATCATCTGTCCCGGCCCCTGCTGCTGTCCCTCCAGACTGGTCCAAAATAGTGGGCCCCTTCAATGGAGACTACTGTGGCTGTGAATGGTATTCCTACTCGGGCTGTGGCGGACAGTGGGTCGCAAGTGACCATTGTATTTAAGGACTGGTATGACAAACACTTACCTGCTGTGCCCTTAAATCCCTGGAAAGCAGACGTGTGGTGGCTGAGCGACAAGTCTTATCCCTACTTAGGATATGTCCACCTCTGGTTGTCATTTCCTGCAGCTGTAACTGGTGTACAGGAGCAAGTCGAGGCACTGGCCCCAGTGTGTCCCCCTACTAGATTGTATGATGGGGTTCCCCTGTTAATTGGGACCAATGCCCATATGTTTAAGAGACTGGCACAACTCTGTCACAAGAAACACGTTTGACGGACTGAGAGGGCCTTAAGAATTCTCGCTCTGATCAAAAGGGCCTACGATTTGCAGCAGAACCCCAAAGGAGTGGACCAGGATGAACCGGTAGGGCTCGTGTGGAAGAAGGACCCCGATTCAATGGTACTGGCCCCCAACACTCAGTGTACCGTTCAAGGGGAAGTCCGCCTCTGCAAAGATGTCAAGAACAAAATACTGATGTAAGACGCGCCACACGATGGAAAATTGCCGGAAGGATTATTGGTTAAGCCCAGCATCTTGCCAGCTCATGCTCATGCCTATGCACGACGAGTGATGGTCCAGATTCATAATGTGTCAGATCGGGAGATCTGGGTGAACAGAGGATGCACCCTAGCTACAGTACACTGCGCAGACACTGCAGTGTTGCCCAGCAACAAGCACCCTGGCAAGACAGATAGAGCGACTCTCGATTTGTTTGATTTTGGTGACTCCCCATTGCCAGCTAAATGGAAGACTAGAATTAGCCAGAAACTTGCCCAGAGAGATCAAGTGTTTTCGTTGATGGAATGGGACGTGGGATGTGTCCAGGGTGTGGAGCATCATATATGCCTGCACGATGAATGGCCATTTTGAAAGAGGTCTCGAAGCCTAGCCCCTGCAGACACAGACGATGTGAGAAGACACTTGCAGGAAATGCTCACGGCTGGTGTGATACAAGAATCCAGGAGCCCATATGTTTCTCTCATTGTGGTCGTGTGCAAGAAGAACGGATGGATCTGTGAGAATGTGCACTGATTATCGAACTCTGAATCGGCGGACCATCCCTGATCAATACACCATGCCCCGTGCACAAGATGCTCTGGATTGTTTGAATGGGAGCAAATGGTTCTCGGTTTTGGATCTTCGCAGTGGATATTACCAGATTCCAATGGCTCCAGAGGACCGTGAGAAGACAGTCTTCATCTGTCCTTTGGGGTTCTACGAATTCCTGAGAATGCCACAGGGGATATCGGGTGCCCCAGCCACCTTCCAGCAACTGATGGAACGAGCAGTGGGAGACATGAATTTGCTAGAATGCCTGGTGTACTTGGACGATGTCATTGTGTTTGGGAGCTCCCTAGAGGAACATGAGAGTCGACTGTTCAAAGTACTAGACCGACTGGAAGATTTCAGCCTCGAGCTATCCATCGACAAGTGCCAGTTTTTCCAAACCTCTGTGAAGTACTGTATGTGGGGCACATAGTGTCTACAGAGGGGTTAGAGACTGATCCTAGTAAAGTTGAAGCCTTGACTACTTGACCTCAGCCCCACAATTTGAAAGAACTACAATGTTTCCTGGGATTCTGTGGCTACTACCGCCAGTTCACAAAGGACAATTCCAAAGTGATTTGGCCTCTCTTGAATCTTACCCAGGGTTACCCTCCTACCAATCAGAAATACAAAAAAGGGTCAGGCAAAGAACCAGACAAAGCATATTTCCGCCCAGGTGAACTTTTCGGGTCCAACTGGACGCCTGACTGTGAAGCAGCTTTCCATGAAGTCATATACCAGCTCACCCACACCCCCATCCTCACTTGTGCTGATCCCACCAACCCTATGTGCTGCATACTGGTGCCAGTCTGCAGGGTCTAGGAGCTGTATTGTATCAAGACCATGAGGATGGTTTGAGACCAGTGGCACTTGCCAGTAGCTTTACCCCGTCAGAGAAACTACCCTGTGCACAAGTTGGAGTTCCTTGCGTTAAAATGGGCCATTGTTGACCAGTTTCATGATTTTACCTCTATGAGGCAAAAATATTGGTGAGGCCTGAAAATAACCCATCTACCTATGTACAGACTTCAGCTAAGTTAGACACCACGGGGCACCGGTGGCTTTCTGCATTGTCAACATATGATTATGCTGTCGAATACAGACCAGGCCTGAATCATATTGATGCCGACGCCTTATCTTGGAGGCCCATTTGAAGAGCAACTGGGTCAGGCTGTCTGAACCGGACATCCGAGCATTGTGCCAAAAGTTTGATAGACATGAACAGAGGTCTACGGACACAGCGGACTGCTTAGTAGATTGCTTGGGCCCCTCTGACACCTGCATACCAGCTGCGGATTGCCACTTCTCTGCTCTAGATATTAGTGCACTACCTCAGTTTGACAATGACAGCATTCAGTGGGCTCAATCACGAGAACCTATGATTCAGCACAGCACTTGACGCCCTTCATGCAAGAAAAGATGTGTCCAAGTTGTGTTCCTCTGATCTGCAAACCGCTTTATTGTTTAAAGAAGGCCCCAGGCTGAAGCTGCTTAATCAGTAGTTGTATAGAGAGACTGTAAATCGGGGTGGCCAAATAGACAAGCTACAATTGGTCCTGCCCACAGCCTTCAAAGATTTGGTACTGAGTCGACTGTTCAAAGTACTAGACCGACTGGAAGCTCTGACCCGTGCTATCCTCACCTGATTCTCCCGCCTCCTCTCCCCTCCCCCGCTTATTGTAACTTCTCACCTTCAAACAGCTCTACGGGGCTCCTTTGTGTCTCTACCCCACCTTTCAGCCACGACACCTCCCTACAATTTGTAATTCTCCGAGACACCCCCTCCCACTAAGTCAAGCTGTCGCCAGTCTCCATACTGCAGCAGACAGCTATTTAACTATCTCTGCTCTTTTCTGGCCCCACTAGGGATCCCGGTGCATCCTCGGCAGAAGCGCTGAAAAGCAGCGGTCAATGGCCGCCGCCCGACTCCCTGGAACTCACACCCGGACCCAACGTTGAGGTAGGGCCGCCTAACCTGGTGAGAGCTCCATATCTAGCGGCGCCACTCTGATTGGCGAGAATTCGCTGCAAGCGGCCCGTGATTGGGCCACACAGCCTGTGCACTGAAACCATTGGTGCGCTCACGGTCCGCTGCTAGCTCTGCACTTTTAAACTTTCACTGCAAGTACCTGTATTGCACAGTTCTTTGGGTGATTTTTCTCCTGCCCCCACCACCCCCTCCCAGGCCTCCTTTAAATACACTCCCGCCCCACCCACCTCTTTGACCACTAATTCTGATTGCATATAGCACACCCAAGTTTCAACCTATCCCTTCACACAAACGAAGCACCAAACCTGTTGCCTCTCTGATCTCTCTGGCGCTCCCCTGGTGCCCACTCACAACTGTAGATCCCTCCCCTTCCCCCTGCCTCCCAACAATCTGAACCTAAAGTAAAGCAACATAGTAAATTACCTATTTTACCAATAGAAAGACTACTGTAGGACTGCCATCCCAAATTAGCTAATATGGGGATAAACCACATAATAAAAATTTTACTCCTCTCTACCTCCCTTGGCTTGGTAGGCACCACATACACATTCAGTCCCCAAACTCCACACTCTGAAACCTCTTTGGGCACATCATGGCCCATAAGCATGAACATGGCCACAACCACCTCCATTATTATCTGGCCCCTCACTGCCCCCCACCTCCCTTTCACAGTCACGACTAAGCTAGCCTACCCCCCACTAACCGAAATAGTTAACCTTCCCCCCTATGTGATGCAAGCGTCTAGACACCCCCTTTTCTAAAACACAAACAACGGTCAAAAGTAAAAATAAACATCACCCTATCCACCAGGAAGGTTACCCTCATGCTACTGCTACTCTCAGGCAACGTTCACCTCAATCCTGGACCCTCAACACTGAGGGGTAGGGATGCCCGCTCTGTGGATGGCCTTAAGATAGCATCGCTAAACATCCGCAGCCTAACTGCAAAACTTGACCAGCTCCAGGCTTGGATGACCATTCACACCCCGGACATACTCTGCCTAACGGAAACCTAGCTGTCAAAAGAGATCTAAGATAGCGAGGTGTCCATTGCAGGATTCCAAATTTTCAGACTAGACAGAATAGGCAAGAAAGGCGGCGGCTGCCTTGTGTATGTCAGGGACACACTAAGCTGCTCCATCCTCCCCATCTCCAAAATTGCTGAGGACTATGAGCTATTAGTGGTAAAAACACAAGCCGGCCTAAATGGTAAGACCATTACCATTGCCACAACCTACCTGCCCCCCAAAAAAGCCAAGGATGGACTTCCAATGGTTTTGCAAGAAATAAGCAGCCACAAAATGAGCTCCAATTTCATCTTGACGGGCAACTTTAACATAAACTGGCTCTGTAATGATGCAACAGCCGCCAAAAATCTAATCACCTCTCACAATCTCACCCAACTCGTAACTCACCCCACCAGACAGAACTATAAGGCTGGCACCAGCACACTAATTGACTGGGTTCTGGTCAGCACACCATCCAGATTCTCTGAACTCAGAGTTCTCCCGAATGTACTGAGCGATCACTCACCGATCTCCTTTCTCTGGAACAGTAAAACTGCCAAAAGCCCACTATGTCTCATCGAGAGCAGGGTCCTGCGAAAGGGCAAACTTGGTTCCATCATATCAGCACTGTCTGCCTACAACTGGTCCCCCATACACAAGGCGCCCACCATGAACCAGGCACTCAGCTTTTTTACAGAGGGTTTCAACTCCATCTGTGATATTTATGCCCCACGCACTAAACGAAAAATCCGTGGAGCCGAAAACAGCTGGCTGGATGGAAAGCTCCTCTCTCTCTTAAAAGAAAGGGACTGCCTTTGGGCCAAAGCCTTAAATTCTGGTTGCAAGTACGACTTACAAAGTTATAAAACTGCTATGAATCAGTGCACAAAATTGGTCCGGCTTGCAAAGGCCAACTTCCACAAGACCCAGCTCAACAACGCCTGGGGAGACGGGAAGAGGTTTTGGGATAATCTCAAGAACACCCTCGGCAAATACCAGAAGTTGAGTCCAAAAACACTCAATATAAACAACGCACCCTCCACAGATCCTATAGCCATTGTGGACGCCTTCAACCAGGCCTTCACAGACCTATCCCCAGTACTCCCCCCAGACTACCTTCTGCCGGTGGATAACCAAGGCTGTGAAAACCACACCAATACAAATCACCCAACTTTCTACTTTAAGAAGGTGATGGAAAGGGAGGTCCTAACAGTGGTCAAGAAAGTCCTGGGAAAAACTAGGCTGGGGAGTGATGGAATAGACATGAAGATACTATCTCTGACACTTGATGTTATGATCAAACCCATTACGATGCTATTTAACAAATCCCTGGCCCTAGCCCAATTCCCCGAAGTCTGGAAGCAAGCCCTGGTAACCCCCAGTGCATAAGAATGGTGACAAGGCAATGATATCTAACTACAGGCCAATATCTATCCTCTTTCCACTATCTAAAGTGCTGGAGAAAATCGTAGCATACCAACTCACCGAATACCTAAACAAGTACAATCTGCTCTGCCCAAACCAACACGGTTTCCGGCAGAAACACAGTACCACCACTGCATTGCTTGCATACTCCGATTACGCACACAAGGCACTAGATGAAGGTAAATTGGTGGGCTCCATCTTCATCGACCTCACTAAAGCCTTCGATACTGTCAACCACCCTCTACTGATATCCCAGCTCCAAAAAATGGGAGTGGCACCCAACGCCCTAAATTGGCTAAATGATTACCTATCACAAAGGAGTCAGCGAGTCAAAAATCGGGCAGACACTATCCAGCTCCAGTGAGCTACTCCTAGGAGTTCCTCAGGGATCAATCCTTGGCCCCCTGCTTTTCAGCCTCTTTATTAATGAACTGCCCATGGCCTGTGACACCAGTCTCATCCTGTATGCGGATGATGCTGTGCTGCTAAGCAGTGGCACCTCCCAGACAGCACTACAAACAGAACTACAAACCTCCAACAAACTCGAGGACTGGTTCTGTAGGAAAAGGCTGCTACTGAACTACAAGAAAACCAAGGCTGTGATCCACTCCAGCCATTACAATAAGCGCAGGCTCCCCCCCTCAATATCTTCAATAATGCAGGTGATCAGATTGAGCAGGTTCAATCATTTAAGTACCTAGGGGTCATCCTTGATGACTCTCTCACATATACAAACCACATTGACTCCCTTGTCAGGTTAGTTAACACAAAGATCGGGGTCCTCTACAGACATAAGAACTCCCTCACCCCGGAAGCACTCAGACTCTTGGTCTCCAACTCAATACTTCCCATGACAGACTACGGGCTTGTGATCTATGGAGCTGCCACTGACACTGCACTCAACAGGGTCCAAATTGCATTAAATAAGGCATGCCGCCCTAACCCTGAGTGCAGACCATTACACCCATACTTGCACTCTGTATAAAAGCACTAACTGGCTGAGCCTAAAAGACCGACTCAAATACCAAACCTGTCTACTGAGTAAAAAGGCTCTCCTCGGAAAAACACCACCCTGCATAGTAAACCTGCTCGAGGCCTCTCCCTCATCACATAACACCAGGGGGAAGAAAAACGGTGCACTGTCCACCCCATTCCGGCGAACCTTACTTGGTCAGCATACCTTCACCTACCGAGCCCCCCTCTGGCTAAATGAACTCCCGCAGGAACTACATACACACAGCCTGCCTCAGTTCAAACCCGGCCTCAAACTGCACCTACAGTCTATCTCACAATGCACATGGCCCCCCAGGAAAGACCTGTTTGATTCTCCCACTACCATCGTTAAACCCAGCATTGAAACTGTGACTACTGAACTGCCTAATGCGCTGAACCTGTATGACTGTATCCTTCTGTTGTCTGTAACCACTGCATTTGTGCTAATCCTGAAAAAACTGTAAATGACCTGAAATCTGTATTTACTGTACTGGTGTTTCTGTATCATTTGTCCTCCATGACGTGGAACCTTGTAACTGAACATGTTCCGAAACATGTAACCACTGTATTTGTGTTTTTATATGTTTGTCCACCCTGACGTGGAACCTTTGTAAAAGAGCTCACGCTCAAAGGTTTTTTTCCCGAATGATCATAAATAAATAAAATAAAATCTCCACAATCATATGGACCACCTCGGTGTCGACAGGACCCTTGACCTAGTACGATCTCAATTCTACTGGCCCAAGATGGGGGCCGATGTTGAGCACCATGTAAGGACTTTTAGTCGCTGCCTGCAGAGAAAAGCCCTGCCTCAGAGGGCTGCCCCCCCCCCTGTCAACATTACTACCAGCACCCCAACGGAACTAGTCTGCATAGACTTAAGTTTAGAGCCTGATCAGTGAAACATTGGCAATGTTTTAGTGCTTATGGACCATTTCACACGATATGCACAAGCTTTTCCCACCAAAGATCAAAAAGCATCTACCGTGGCCAAGGTGCTAGTGGAAAATTTCTTCGTCCACTATGGTGGCCCTCAGCGAATTCACTCTGATCAGGGCCAGGACTTTGAGAGTCAGCTAATCAAAGAAATGCACTCTCTATGGGGAGTGCGAAAGTCAAGAACCACCCCTTATCACCCGCAGGGGGATCCTCAACCAGAACGCTTTAACCGCACCCTAATACACAAGCTAGGCACCCTCCACCCAAAAGATAAGCATAAATGGAGCCAGCAGATTAGCACCTTGGTACACACATACAATTGCACAAAGAATGATGCTACCGGATTCTCTCCCTACCGTCTCATGTTCAGGAGAGAGGCCCAGTTGCCTGTTGATGTCTGTTTTGGGGATTCTCCCGATGGGGTCCGAGCCAAAGATTACCTGCAATATGTACAAAAACTGAAAGCTCAATTGAACCATGCCTATCAACTGGCCCAGACAATGGCCGCCAAAAGAAATCTAGCCAACAAAGAGAGACATGATAGAAAAGTAAAGGCTCAAGAGCTTAGGCCTGGAGACAGTGTGTTGTTGCGAAATTTAGGATTGCAGGGTAAACACAAAACTGCTGATCGATGGCACCATCTTCCCCATGTCATAGTTGGAAAGTTGGATGATCTACCAGTGTACAAAGTGCTCCCTGAGAATAACTCCAAAGCTGTCAAGACCATGCACCATAACCACTTGCTACCTATTGGTCAAGTTATAATTGAGGTTGAATCCGCTGAGATTGAGTCCCCTGGACCAGTGACTCATGCTGCTGCAAGAAGGAAACAGAGTCATCCTGTCCCCATGGTTGCTGATTAGACTTCCTCCGCAGCAGGCCCAGAATGATAGTGACTGCCAGTCTAACTCGGATGACAATGAGTGTGATAATGCCTATTACCCCCCCCCCCCCCCATATGAACTGAGTCAGTTCTTTTGTGGAAATCCTATGTTGAATTATGGGGATGAAGCTGGGCCCTCTGGACTGCCTAACGCCCTGGCATCATCCTTGGAGCCAATGTTCCCTGAAGGTGAAGTGCAAAGTATCACGTCTGAGGATGCTGAGTCTTTGTGTATCATGGAACTACATGATTTGCCTGAAGGAGAGGCTGATGGTATGAGTCTTTCTGGTGACATGCCAGAACTTGAAGAATACTATGAGAGTGCTGATAACCCCCCTTCAGTGCCAGAGTGTCTTCAAAATGAGCCAAGTGTTGTAGAAAAAGAGACTACAGAGCAAGGGGCTGACAGTGCTCCCAGCTTGGACATTCCCCTTCATGCAGAGGCACCCTTATAAGTGATGAAAGCTCCAAGACCATTGCTGAAAGTACAAAGACTGTGGTTGTTCACCCCAGAAAGACTGTCTGAGCTGTCAAGCCAGTGGTGTGCTTCAGTTACGATTCCCCCGGGAGGCCAATGGATTTGCCTCTCAATGTAGTACACAAAGGTGTTTATGTCTCTTAGAGTTTACTGCCCAAACTGAGCTCGAAGGCCCATTCCAGGTTACTTGTTTTGCCCTCTCACCATGGTGCCCCTGCCCCATCCAGCCCCAAGTTAGTTGATAGGGAAGGGCCCCCTCTTGCATTGTTTAGAGTACAAGAAATCATTACATGATTCTGTATAGTAATGTTCAATTTACTTGTGTGAAATATGCATATTGTATTGTCAGAATGGAAATGATATAGTGCAGTACACTGAAATGTATAGTAAAGTGACAAGTTATGCCAATTGATGAATCAGATAGTACTTGCATAGCATGCTAATGGTATAAATGTCTTGTATATGTTACATTTTCAATGTTATGACGGTACAGACTTGATGCGGACGCCAAGTTTTCCCAGGCAGGGAAGGGTGTAACCCCCCTATAAATGGGGTTTCCCAAAGAGCTTTCCTTGAGCTTGCCTAAATGCTCACTGCCAAGCTGGTGTCCTACGTTTTAGCAATTTAATTGCGATTACCAGAGCCTGTATAGCCTCTGTGTACTGTCTCTTTAAGAGCTGCCTGATTGCAGCATAAGTAATCTGAGAGGTGGCTCTGCTGAAAGATATAACTATTTGCTGAAAATCATTTAGAGTGATAATGGCAATGTAGTTTGTCTAACATGCTTTCTTTGTAGTAAGGACTGTTTTGTTTGTCTCCACTATCTTGGTCCTGGACTGCAAATTGGATCAAACAGTAGTGGTGGGACCTAAAATGTAGCCGGACTACCGGAGCTGTCTGAAGTTAAAAATCTGTAGGAATTGTAGTTTTGAACTTTTGGCGCCTTTTTTGCAACTGAAGGGGGAGCTCTTTCTTTGACTGAGCCAAATCAGCCATCCAAATCTTTTGGATCTTGGGGAAGTCCCGGGCTGCTTGTCGTTTTCAGTTAGTTCTGAGCTGGGAAGTGAAATGAGACGAGCTCAAGTGTATTTTGGGCAGCAATCCTGAATGGATTCACATGGGAAAACTGTGAAAGGGCTGAGTTTTTGGCTTGCATGTCTGCGGCTGCTCCTGAGAGGGAGATAAGAGAATTATTTTGGACTAAATCCAAGTTTGTGTGACTAAAGTAATCTACTGAAGTGGGCCAGACTCAACCTGAAGAAGACCGAAGATTTTGCTGAATGCGATCGGCCTGTCAGGAGTTTCAGCTACCCCTAAGCTCCTGGTGTGTGCAGAGACTTTGCGATTGCGATCGGGGAGTGCTTTGCCTGGTACAGTAGAATTCCCATACATGTAAATGTGATATGAGCTGCTAGTGGGTTGTGAGTTAGTTCCCCACTGTGTGAACTGTGTTCTGCTTGCTGGAGGCTGCATCCAGCCCAAAATGGACTGCATGCAAATTTGTCTCCATGCGGTCTGGGCCTTTCCAGACTGGCCCAGCCAGACTACCCACTGCACAGAGAAGCCATCGATGAGACCTGCCTGGGGATCAGCCCCCTGCTCCACACTTGAACAGGAATGACGCCTCTGCGACTCGTGTGGGCCCTGCTTCTCCTGGCATTCCAGATCAACCATCTGCAATCTCAATTTTCATCCAGCCTGTGTCCAGTCTTGGGTATCATGAGTAAATACCAGGGTAGCTCCCTGCAACAACAGCTTAATCTGAGTGTGTAATCTGATTGTCGTCTTGTTTTGTTTCCTTTACGAACTGAGCCCCCTGGCTCCGGATTACAAATATTGTGTACTGTGCACGTTGTGTTTTCCATCACAGGGCCCCAACCAGCTGCAACCCCGGGCAACAGTCCTGGCTAGCCCATCTCTTCTCTACCTGAGTAACCAGAGGTGTGACTGTGTGGGGGGACTCAAAGCCATGCATAACTGCTTGACTGATATAACCTTTAAGCTAATTAACCTGATTTTGTCCCTTTCTTGTTCAAGTCCCCTGAATAAATCAGATCTAACTTTTTCTGCATGTAATCTGACTGTGGTTCCAGTTTGTGCTCAAAGTACTATACTGTTGCTATTTGCTGTGCTTAACCTTGTTTTACAGGGGTTCCCCCAGGGTCAAGCCAGAGGAACCAGCCCTGGTGGTAAGTGCAAACAGTGTGGGTACTTTGGTGGTGTACCAGGGGTATTGTGAAAGTGATTATTGTACAGTGTTCAGGCCACTAGAGGGGTAAGAGGAGGGTTACAGTGTCCCGGAGGGCTGTGCCAGGTTAGCTTGACCACTACCAACGCAGACCTCCAGGTGGAGGCACCCGTTTCAGAACTCAGAACTCTTAACCTGCTACTAGCCAAGCAGGCAGGGGTAGTAGCCCTTGGGATAGCGCCACTTAGGGGTTACATACCTTATAAATGTGCCACCAGCATTTGCTCTGTCAATGGCCTATCTATTCATACTCATCTGTGTTACTCCCTTATGCCTATCCCATGCCTGTTTGAAGCCCTGCACTGTATTCATATCCACCACTTCCTGAGGTAGGCCGTTCCATGTATCCACCATTCTTTCTGTGAAAAAGAACTTCCTCACATTACCCCTTAATCGGTCTCCCTCTAATTTCAAGTTTTGTCCTCTTGTCCTGCTCAGGACCTTCCTTTTGTACCTTCCTTTTGAATCCTGAAATTCTTTAATACTGGCATGAAAAAAGTCATGGGAAACACTGTTAAATGCCTTCTCTTGGTCGAGACCCAAAAGAAAGCCCTGTACATTGCCCTTCTGCCCTCTTGCCACCATTTCTCTCATTACTATCAAAAGGTCATGTATGGGGGACAGGGGAGGGCTGCATCCAAATATGGTAGAGTAGATGGTATACCAGGCTAGGAAAGACCCGAAAGAATTCATAGGGAAAGTGGCTAAACAGGGAAAGCAAAACGTTTCGGATTTACTGTAACTGGTGCTACGAAGGCCCTTTGGGAGAGGCATTTAGGACAGCAAATATCAGAGGGGAATTGGAAATTAGTTTTGAGTATGCCCGAGGGGATCATGGTATGTAATAAGTTTAAGGAGGCCTTTTATAAGTTTCTGCATAGAATATACTGGCCCCCGGTGGCGGTCCACAGGGCACATCCTGCAGTATCCCCGCTGAGCTGGAGATGTAACAGGGGGCTGGGTACCTTTTTCCACTGTTTTTAGTTATGTCCAGTCCTGGCTAAGTTTTGGTGGAGGTAGTGCAAGAGGTAAATAGGATGACTGGAGGGCGGCTGCCTTGGGACCCCCTGGTTTGCCTATTTGCGGTGGAGGCAGTGGGAGGGGAGGAGGAGTGGCTACCATTGCCTAGATGGATGAGAGTCCTGTTTGTATTGGCCCGGCATTGTATACAGAATACTTGGGTCTCGGGGAATAGGTCTATGGTGACGGAGTGGCGGAGAATGACCCTTCGCTCTCTAGCATTGGAAAGGCTTACACTACTGGTTAGAGATAGGGAGGAGGATTTTCTGAGGGATTGGGCACCCTTCTTGGTGTCCTTGAGTACCTCTGAAAATATGATGCTCCGCATAGGGCTGGGTATATAAACATTAGTATAAATGCCAATATAAATTGAAGGGCATTTTTCATTAGTTGGTTATTCATCGTTTATCATTTGTCGATATTATTCATTTGCACAGAACAGAGTTGGTCTCCCTGGTCCTACGTATGTAATTGTGAGTACTTGTATATTTACAATGGTATGTAATGGAATGCACACTCGATTGCATCTATTTATTATTATTTACTACTAGCTTACTTAGAGTCTTAGTTTGCCTGTTCTTGTAGTTGTCTGTTGTTGTATGTTATTTATGTAATGTGTGTAAAAACTTTCAATAAACAGAATATTAAAAAAAAAAAAAAGGTCATGTACGTTACCACCAGGTACAGCACAAGTACGAGACTTGAAAATTACATGCCAGAATGCCCGATGTAATCTTTTTCTCAGAATCTTAGTTAATATCATTATGTTAGTATTTAATAATATAATAGGTCTCCAATTTGTTAAGAGTTCTGGATCTGCCTTTTTAAACAGTAGTGTTAAAACACCTTTGGACATGCTGTCTTACACACTTCAAATGATCAAGAACAAACGCAGACACATAGTCTTGTGGAGCAGAGGAGAGTGGGAGCAGCTGCTTTGCTTTCTTTTCCCTCTTGCTGGTGTGAGCAATATGTGTTGGCGATTTGGGGACTGGGGGATGGGAGGAGGGCTGCAGAGGGAAGGTCAAGGGTGGGAGGTGAGTCGGGCTAGCCAGCCCTGCTCGGACTGTCTGCACGACTGCTGGGATACAGCCCGCCAATCGGGACACCGGAGGAAACACAAGTAAAAAGTTCAAGTTCTCAGGTCTGCTCCCAGTGATCAACAAAACTTGCTGGTGTGTGGCCTTGTGAAGCAGAGTAGACAGAGAGGGCGGCTCAGGTAAGTGGCTGCTTTCCTTTTGCTTTCTCTTCTTTCTTGTTGCCGGCTTGAAAATTGTTGACTTCGCCTTTTTTTTTTTCCATGCCGGTGAACAAAAATGATGTTCTTACTCCATATCCCTTCAGTGCTTAATAGTTGATAAAAAAAAAAAATATTGGTAGACAGATGTAGTGAGTAGACAGCAACACTCAGTGCCACCAGAGAGAGTGTGTTCTCAACCTCAATTTAGGAGGAATTAAAGAAGCAGTATAGCGCAGTGGTTTAAGGCTCTGAGTTGCAAACCTGGAAACTTGGGTTTGAATTCCACAGCCTTCACTGGCATATTGTGTGACCCTCAGCAAGTCACTTAACTTCCTCGTGCTCCCAGGTCGCACCTGTAAACAAGCTTTCAGATTAGTGTCTTTCTCCAGGTAAAAAAATAAAAATAATTCTCAGAGCCCATAACCACCACCACATAATATTGTTCACTCTCAGTCTATTCTCTAGTCTTTCAAATTCTAAGAAAAAAGTCTCACTCCTTCCATTAAAGTGTGCATTTCCATCCAATTCACCCTGAATTTAGTTTAATTCATGTTTTCTCAACTGAAAGTATTTTCTTTGCTCCCCCTCCTGTAAGGAGTCACAGGTAAGAGACGGACATAAATTAACACCATCCAGATCCTAAAGGAATCGCCATGCTAGTTGTCCATCACAGCTTATTTGCACAGCTGTTGAACTGATGATGCATTTTTTTCTGCCTAGGTTGGGGAGGGTGCAAGGCAAGCAGGTTGCTGCAGATAAATTGTGTAGGTTATATTTTATTTTTCTTTTGTTTTCCTAAGTTCTCCACTCCCTGGTATCATGATTGTTTGGTCTGGCTAGGACTGAGGGAAGATAATTGTGCATGTCTGCAGGAAAGGCTGTACCAGTCACCTGGCTACTTTTCAGTTGCTTACTAAGTTTCTCAGTCCCTAACGACACAAGCACTTGGACCTGGCTGGTAATAGGCATGCAAGTCACGTGTGTAAGGCAAGGTGGAAATCAAGTGTTCCTCAACCCATTCCCCAGGCAGCTGTTCTGAGCCGCACTTTTTCAAATGTTTTAAATTCTTTCCTGACCCGGATTTCACAATCACTTTTTACTTGGCAGGAATCACAGAATCAGAGAGCACTTAAATCAGCCCTCCTCAAATCCCCACCAATCTGTGGCTTTGCTGTTCTGTCCACTTATGCTGAGAGAGAGATCAGACATCAGTGCCAATGTCGTTTTAGTCCCTTCTGCTGATGTGGGCCTGTGCACTGGTGGCTGTCAGCCCCAGAAGGCTATTTTCAGTACTGCCACTGGCCTAGCAGCTTTCGGACTTGACAAAATAAAAAAATGCAGAAAACAATTGCAACCCCCCGACAAATGGGGGTTCCCAAAAAGTCTTCCTTGAGCTTGCCTAAATGCACACTGCCAGGCTGGTATTCTGCGTTTTAGTAGATTTAAATGTATTGCCAGAGAGTGCCTGTATAGCCTCTGTGTACTGTCTCTAACAGCTGCCTGGATTGCAGTCTTAATTAATCTAAAAGGGAGTTCTGTTAGAAGATGTGCTTGTTTGCTGATCATTTGTTAGAGTAGAAATATTGCAGTTTGTTCTAACCTGCCTTCTTTGCAGCAAGGACTGCTCTGTTCATCTCCACCATCTTGGCCCGGGACTGTCAGAATGGGCCAATCAGTACTGTTGGGACTCTAAAATGGAACCTGCCTATAGGGGCTTGGTGGGGTAGAAACTTATAGGAATTGTTTTTGCACTTTGGCGCCTAAAATAACCTGGAGGTTGAGCCCTTGTTGTGACTGACAGACAGATCAGCCAATCGAACCTTTTGGATGTTGGGAAAATTCCCAAGCTGCTTGCAGCTAGTTTCAGTTCTGAGTTGGGAAGTGAAGAGATAACAGCTTGAATGATTCAAGCAGCTGCCCCGGTGCAGATTAGTGTGGGAGAACTTTGGAGAGGCCTGAATTTTGGCCTGCATGCCTGCCTGCCTGCTGTCCCTGAGAGGGAACTTGTGCCTTTTTCAGACTGAATCCGAACTTGGAGAGCAAAGTAAGCCACTGAATTGTGACTAGGCTCCTACCTGAAGAAGACCGAAGATTTGCTGAATGCGATCGGCCTGTCTGGACTTCCAGCCACCTCTGAACTCCTGGACTGTGCAGAGAGACTGCAACTGCGACCGGAGAGCCTTTTGCCTGGCACAGTGGAATTTCCTTACATGTGAATGTGTTTTGTGCTTATAGTGGGTTGTGATTTGGTTCCCCACTGTGGTTTGAATTGTGTTCTGCTTGCTGGAAGTTGCATTAGAATTTCCTTACATGTAAATGTGCTGTGTGATCCTAGTGGGTCGCGATTTGGTTCCCCACTGTGGTTTGAACTGTATTCTGCTTGCTGGAAGCTGCCTTCAGACCCACGGACTGAATCCAAAATCATCTCCATTGGGCCTGGGCCTTGTCACACTGGCCCAGCCCAACTACCCACTGCACAGAAAAAGCCATCAACGAGAGACCTGCCTGGGGATCAGCCCTCTGTTCAAAACTTGAACAGGAATGACGCCATGGTGATTCGTGTGGGCCCCGCTTCTCTGGGCACTCCAGCTCAACAACCTGCAGTCTCGATTTCGTCCTGCCTATGTCCAGTATTGGGTAGCGTGAGTAAACATCAGGGTAGCTCCCTGCAACAACAGCTAAATCTAAAGTGTTGTCATCTGATTGTCTGGTTGCTTTTTCTTTCACAAACTGAGCCCTCCGGCTCCGGATTACAAATAGTGTGTGTTGTGCATGTTGCTTTCTTCCATCACAGTGCCCCAACCATCATCTCACTACCTGTGTACCCAGAGGTGTGACTGTGTGGGGACTTAAAGCGCATGCATAACTGTTTGATTAATATAGCCTTTAAGCCAATCAACCTGATTACAACCCCTTCCTTGTTCAAGTCCCCTGAATAAATCAGATCTGATTTTTCTGCTGCATTTAACCTGACTGTGGTTCCAGTTTGTGCCAAGAGTACTGTACTGTTGCTATTTACTGTACATAACCCTGTTTTACAGGGGGTCCCCAGGGTCGAGCCAGAGGAACCAGCCCTGGTGGTAAGTGCAAACAGTGTGGGTACTGGTATGGTGTATAAGGGGTACTGTGAAAGTGATTATCGTATATTGCTCAGGCCACTAGAAGGGAAAGAGGGGGGGTTACAGTGTCCTGGAGGACTGTGCCCAGGTTAGCTTGACCACTACCAACCCTGATCTCCGGGTGGAGGCACCCGTTTCAGAACTCAGGCCCCTTAACCTGCTACTAGCCATGCAGACAGGGGTAGTAGCCCTTGGGATAGCTCCACCAAGGGGTCACACAATGAAGTCGGTAACACGGTAATTTATGGTCAGGAGGGGCTCTAGAGCCATCATTCCCCTTCCACCTGCTCAATAAACAGGAGCAAAATAAGTATGTCATACAAACATTCCAGTTCGTATGAATATTGGCAAATGTACATGTATCCAAGCTTAAAGGCCTGTACGGTCTTCATGTCCACTGTCTCTGCTAGTAGGCTGTGCCATAGGTTCACCACCCTGTCAGGGAGAAGTGCCTTAAAACACTACCCCTGAATAAGCCACTTCCAAGCATCAGAGTGTGTCCCAGCACTGCTGAAGACTAGCAGATCAAACGGCTCCCATCTGTTTCATCTGGTTGATGACGCGAGTATGCAGAAGACTGTGATTATGTTGCCTTCCGGTGTTACCCCTAAATTTACCACCCTGAGCTTCAGGGTGTGTCCCCGCACCCTGCTGCATGACACCAGATCAGACATCTCCGACTGTTCGATACGTTCAGTACCCTACAGTGCAGAAGACACAGATAATGCCCCTTTCTCAGCTCCCGTTTCTCCAGGCTGAACACATGTCTAGGCTCTAGGGTCACTCCTCTTAACCTGTGTCCAACATGCTGCTGATCATTTTGGTGGCCCTCTGTTGCACTCTTCTGGCTCCCTCACTGTCCACTCCTTTTTGTACTAAGGAGACCAAAACTGCACGCAATACTCCAACTTTGGTTCCCTCACTACAAAAAGGACATGGAGGTCAAATTCAATAGCTGCAAATATAAAGGTCTGCGACTTAAGTTTCTGTTCAAGAGCTGATGTCTACGAAAACAAGTTTAAACTTTAAAGCCGGTCAAGATCTCTTGCCAGCATCAAGCTTACGCTAGAATTACTCAGCATGAATAGCTCCAATGAGCACAGAAAAACCACTGTATGACTTCCAGTAAACTTTTTAACACTACACTACGCTGCACTGCAGCACTGACCAAACCATCCCAGCACATTTGCTTCTTCCTCCAGGTGTAGAAAGTAGAAAAGGAAGTCTGTAGATGTCAAGGAAACTGCTGGGTTAATATTTCTACCATGTTTTGTACAAGTTATAAAACTAGAAGGTGAACAGTTCCTTTCACTCTCCTCATTATAGCAACCATACCTCTGGATTTTGTTTCTGCAGGTTGAATAGTTCAGTGTTGTACAAGTTAGATGCAAATGGGAGAACAGCAGGCATCTGGGCATCAGGATGCATCAGCGCAGCCAGTGTCTGAGCAGGATCTCCATTGCGGACTGCTGCATTTATTCTTGCAACTGCCTCAAGTTCTAGATCATTAAAAACAAAAAGAGAGAGACCCTAGTACGTTTGTATAACTCAGTTACTTAAAAGAATGAGAAGGATCAGTATTAATCAAAAAGCTGTTTATCTACCACACAATAACCTAGTCAAAGCACATGGGAACCACACTGGAAGGTTAGGGTTGGGACTGTGCTGCAGATAGGAGATAGAGGGTGACAACTTCAGCTGTCACAGGACACCTGCTTAAGGACAGAGAGCTTTCTTCCCTGCATGGGGCATGCTGTGCTAGCGAGGCTTTCACAGGCTGTGCCTGTGCCGGGGAAGGGGGGGATGGATGGACCTCAGACAGTGTCAGGATAAAGGCTGGCAGTACACTCTGGTCCCACATAGGCTTCCACCGACAACCAGAGCCAAGCAGCATTGGATGGGTGAGAACTGCCCCCGAGGGCAAGCTGTGGGATACAGTGGATGAGATATGGTCAGTGGTAGATGTTACTGGGTAGTCGACTGGCCTACAGCAGAGGTCAAAGTGTGCCTAGCAGGGTATTAACATCTCTACAGAAGAAACATCAATCTCTTCTGGTGAGCATTTCATATTATTTTGAGAGTAAATACTAAAAAGGTAAACATGCCAGCCCATTAATGCAGCGGTAGGGTTAACACAGGTTACCGCTCATGAAACTGGTGACCAGGAACAAGCCTGGGACACTGGGGGATAGCCAGGGAGAGGAGGACTGAGCAGCCCACAGGATGCTTTTCTCCTCGGAGGGGAGGGGTTTGCACAAACCTGCTGCTACACTGCCATCTGGTGACTAGAGGTGGCAGTGCAGCAGGAATCCTGGGTGAGAGAGGCAGTTGTCTGTTAGGCTCCAGGACAGCACGCTTCAGTCTGGCGAGTTTGGAGTCCCTTGCATGTGGACACCCACAGTGACTGGGAACAGAAAAGTGGAAACAACATAGAAACATAGAAGGTGTCAGCAGAAAAGGGCCTCAAGGCCCACCCAGTCTGCCCTATATTCTCCTTTATCCCAATGTGACACTGTTGACCCTACTCCGCCTCTGGTTCCTCTGCCCTCTCTCCTTTTACTTCCAAGATCCCTCAGTACCTATCCCATACTTCCTTGAATCCTGTAACTGTTTCCAACCCCACCACATCTGCAGGGAGGCTGTTCCACTCGTCTACCACTCTTTCAGTGAAGAAGTGAAACATAGAAACGTAGAAGTTGACGGCAGATAAGGACCACAAGGCCCATCCAGTCTGCCCATTTTTTCAACCTTATGAATGTGCCATAGCACTTGACTCTGTCAATGGCCTATTTATTGATACTCATCTGTATTGCTCCCTTATGCCTGTCCCAAGCCTGTTTGAAGCCCTGCACTGTATTCATATCCACCACTTTCTGAGGTAGGTCATTCCATGAATCCACCACCCTTTCTGTGCTTCCTCACATTTCATCTGAACCTCCCCCGTTCTAATTTCATAACGTGACCCCTCGTTCTTGAGCATCTTTTCCTTTGAAAAATGCTTTCTTTGTGTACCTTGTTTTTCCCAGTAAAGTATTTGTGTGTTCTGTCATATCCCCCTTCCTCCTCCTATCCTCCAGGGTGTACACGTTCAATTCCCTAAGCCTTTCCTTGTAGTTCTTCAGATGCAATCCTTGTACCATTTTGGTTGTCCTCCTCTGAACCGCTTCCATCCTAGCTACTGTATGTCCTTTTGAAGACAGGGCCTCCAGAAATGGACACAGTATCCAAAGAGTGGTCTCACTATTTGTCTGTACAAGGACAGGGTTTTATTTAACTCTAAAAATTGATTAGCATTTTGCTCATAAAAGTGCTAAAACATTGTGAAAATACATAGCACTTGTCTCACTGTGTTTAACAAACATAACATTTCTAGAAAACCTATATAAGTACTTTCTGTACAGTTAGTATTGTCCCAAGAGAAAAACTGCTAATCAATTATTTAAAACCCTTAAGGATATTATTACTTCCCTCCTTCTGCTGGTGATGCCCCTACCCATGCATCCCAACATCCGGCTAGCCTTCCCTGATACCTAGTCACACAATTATGCCACCTTCAGGTCATCTGTAATGATCACCCCAGGTCCTTTCAAGATCTGTGTCTGTCAGCGTGCCCCCTCCCCCTGCGCTCATGTTAGTTTTCAGATATTTGTAGCCCATATGCATTATTTTGCACTTTTTGTGTTCAAACCCAGCTGTCAATACCCTGACCATTTGTCCAGCTTTTCAAGAACCCCTTCATTCTATTCCCCCACAGGTGTGTCCACTCTGTTGCAGAGTTTTGTGTCATCCGCGAAGAGGAATACCTCTCCCTCCAATCCTTCAGTAATGACACTAATAAAGACAATGAAGAGGTCTGGGCCCAGTACTAATTCCCTGCAGCACCGCACTGATCTCTTTGCCTACTCCAAAGTGTATCCCATTTATCACTACCCTCTGAGTCCTATAGCTCAGCCAACGCTCAACCCATTTAACAACCATAGTCCCCAACTCCTAGTCTCCTCAGCTCTTTTGTTGATCTATGTGGAACGGTGTCAAAAGCCTTGCTGCAATCTAGGTAGGCCACATCCACAGCCCCTTCCCTGGTAACCCAGGCAAAAAAACTGATCAGGTTAGTCTGGCATGACCTCCCCCATGAAGCCACGCTGCCTCAGATCCTGAAGCCCACTGGTAACAAGGTATTCACTAATTCCATCACCTTACCCACCACTGATGTTCAACTGACAGGCCTATAGTTTCCTGCCTCATCCCTATTCCCACTTGTGTAGAGGGACATCTGCCTTTCTCCAGTCCCACGGCACCTCCCCAGTTTCAAATGACGGGTTGAACAGGGATGTCAGAGGTGCTGCCAGCTCCTCCCCATGCTCTCCGCAGTATACTGGGGTGCACCTCGTCTGGCCCCATTGCCTTGCTTACCTTTAGCATCATTCGTTCCCTAAAGACCCTTTCCATTGTAAAGGGACTTGTGACCACTTCACTGCCCCTAATGCCCCTGTCCTTTAGCCTTGGCCCGTCCCCTGCCCCCTCCTCTGTGAACACTGAACAGAAGTATTTGTTTAATATGTTCGTCTTTTGGTGGTCCTCCTCTACACTACCCCTCCTTTCATCCTTCAGCCTTACTATCCCTCCCTTTGTCTTTCTCTTTTCACTTATGTACCTAAAAAATGTTTTGTCCCCTCTTTTCACTGATTTGGTGATCTTTTCCTCTGTTTGCACCTTTGTGCTCCTAACTGCCTTCTCTTGCTTATCCTGGTAACCTTCCCTGACTTCCTCCGTCTGTGTTAGTTTGTCTCTTTAAATGCCAGATTTTTTGCTTTTACCTTCTCTGCCACCTCCTTGGAGAATCACAGCGTTCACTTTTTCCTTTTGCCCTTGCTAACCTGTCTGACACAGAGGTCTGTAGCCTTGTCAGTTCCCTCCTTGATTTTTGCCCACTTCTCCTCACCCCCCCCCAATTTCCCCTAACCCTGCCAGGTTGTCCCTCAGGCATTCACTCATTTTCTTGAAGTCGGTCCTCCTGAAGTCCAGGACCCTCATCATTGCATGATTTGATTCTGATCCAGATTTCATACCAAACCAAATACCCCAGAGCGTGGCTAGATAGTGATGGTATGCTCAGGCCACGGTGTCCATGACTGGTCTCTTTTACTGTGGGAGGTCCCTAGATAAGGAGATTGCTACCTAACTGAGCTGTGACCAGGCCCAGTGAGCCCTCCTGGGGCCTATGCTGATTGGGTTCAAGGAGGGTTATGTGCCAGAGAAGTTAGGATATTAGGATGGGGGCAGCCACTGGAAGGGGGCTACTGCAGGAGACCGGGGGCATAAAAAAATTTGGGGGGGGAGTAAAAGCATTTGTGTAAGCTTCAAACAACAGACTCCCCACCCCCCTCCAAGCTGACTTACACAGAGCCTGGGAGGGAACTGCAGTAACAGATTTAAACAAATTCTAGCCAGAGCCCACTGGGCTGCAGCCGAGGAATTTGGAGCAAAAATATTGAAAATTACCAAAATTACCAGCCTGCATTTGCAAAATGTAATGTAAGCTCATACATTTTTGTTTTAATATTTCTATACCAAATTTTCAACACAGTGCCTCATGAAGAAGGGCAGAGAAAATTTTCATCTCCTGGCGTAAAGGTGATTTTGCGCAGGGACTGGGAAATCATCTTCCGGGATGTAAAAACCTATTTTGAGCAAGAGTTGAAAAATGACGGCTATCACATTCACGAGGTGCTGTAAAGGGATGGCTACTGTGTGTTGAAAATCTGGGGTAAAAATACTGAATATTACCAAACGTACGAGCCTGCATTTGCAAAATTCAACAAAAAGTAGCCTCATAACTTTTTTTTTTTTTTTTTTTAATATTTTTACACCAAATTTATAACCCAGCTTTCTTATGACCCCAACTCATGAATAAGAGCAGAGAAAATTTTCAATCTCCTGAACCGAAGCAAGGTGATTTGTGCATGGAACTAAAATCACCTTCGATGTAAAACAAACAAACAAAAAAAAAACATTTTGGCCAGGATTTGAAAAATGACAGCAGTCACATTCTTGAGGTGCTGTAAAGATATGGCTATACTGTGAACTTGCGGTAAAAATATTGAAAATTACCATAGTTACGAGCCTGCATTCACTAAATTCAAAGTAGGCTCATAGTTTTGTTGTTTTTCAATATTTTTACACCAAACTTTCAATATAGCCTTCTTATGACCCCACCTAATGAACAAGAGCAGAGAAAATTTCCAACTCCTGCCCGAAAGGTGATTTCACAAAGGGATCGCAAAATCACCTTTCAAGACAAATTTGCCTAATGTCAGTGCAATTGTTCAAGAGGCAGGGTCCCAAACAAGGCATGCTGAAAATCTGGGCCAAAAATGACCAAGTTATGCCATTAAATTCAAAATACCACTGAAATACATTGAACCGCATATTGGCTTCTTCAGTTTGCAGTTCGGCTTTGAAGGGTGATGATGTGTCTGCAGTCCAGAGTGGATTACATTCTTGGACCCCAATGGGTAAGTAAGGGCTGAGGGGATTGGACGGGGTGGTGGGTGCTGAGTGGGAGGGTCAGGTGAGGGGACAGTAATGGCCACAAACAACACTGATGGACGGTTTTCTTTTTACCGTTTAAAAGAAAAAAAAAAGGGGACCAAGGATATGTGATCGTGATATTGGGAGATTGGGTACCCCCAGTGTTGCTGTTATGTTTCGGGGGGGATGCGGAAAGGGAGGCTTGGGTAGGCAGACAAAAAATATATATATATATATATATATATAAAAAACCCTTAAATAGCAGTCTCGTCCGAGATCTTACTTGTGAAGGTCACAGCAGAACACGGCACATTCCGCTGTGTCCAATATGGCCACCAAACTGTACTGCGCATTCATCATCTTGAACTGTGTCGTGTTCTGCCGTGATCTCTACTGATGAAAAATAGTGATGTGCGACTGGAGTCAATAGAGAAAGTGAAGTGCTTTACTGACTACGGACGAAACTGTGATGGAACTCCAAACTGTTCTTCAGTCAGAATCCAGTGAGTCCTTTTTTGCTCGCAAGAGGTCTGCAGGGCTCCACCCACTGCAGCCCTAAAAATGTGTCAGCATGAAGTCTTGACAAAGTTTTTAAATCGGAGGGGTCTCAAGTTTGTGTTTCTTCAATGGACACTATACAGTCAGTTTGTCCACTTATTGTGGGCAAGCTGCTGGAAACCATAATTAATGAAGAGATAGTGGAATTCTTGTAGGCAACTGGATTAAAGGACAGGAGGCAGTAACCTTATCATCCTTTTTTATTGTGTTACAAAGACAGTGGAAAAGGGTCAAGCACTGGCTGTCTTGCGCTTCGACTTCAGAAAGACTTTCAATACCATCCCACACAGAGGGCACGTAAAAAAACCTAGGTAACCTGGCGATAGAGGACAAGCTTGCCAAGTGGACAGGGAACTGCCTGGAGGGAAGGATGCAGAGGGTGGTTGCCAATAGAGCACAGAGAGCCCACAGGAGTCACGAGCTGGGTACTAAAGGGAAAAGTTTTGGGACTACTGCTCTTCAATATTTTTATCTGTGATACAGAAGGGGGAATCTCCTGTATCACAGTGATGCAGGTAGGAAAAATGGGCAGACTGGGAGCAGTCCTTATCTGCCATCAGAGTCTATGTTTCTAGGAATCCAGAATAAGACATGCTTCTCTGGATTTCCTCTCCTATTAAATTATCTAGGAATCCAGAATAAGATATGCCTCTCTGCTGATAACATTAAGATCTGCAGCAGAGTTAAGAGAAATGAAAAGGGACCTGAAAAAAATTGGGAAAGTGGTTCAGTTTATGTTAAAGTGCAAAGTGATGCACATAGGTAAAAAAAAGTACCCTAAACAACTACCGGATGGAGGAGTAAGGGTGGTGCAGATGATGCAGAAGAGAGACCTAGGGGTAATCATTAATGACAGCCTCAAGTGTACAGCTCAGTACAACAAGGCATGCAGGAAGGAACAGGGAAAATTACATACTTACTGTTACTGGAGAACTTCCTGAGTATCTTCTCCATAGAGTACCAATAATGGGTCCATGCCAGAGGCCCTAGAACCCCGCAGGACCAAATCTTTGGCCAGCGGGCTGACAAACATTACTGGGTGCAGCACCTGCTCACCCACACATGATGCTGCGTACATGCCAATAACCATTACCGGCTCTCTCACTAACCTCAGTTCTGTTCAAAAGGAGAGAAGCAAAGTGGGGGAAAAAAATAGGGCTTGAGGAAAAAACACTAGCCCAACAGGATAGGGAGAGGTCAAGAGAAACAGAAGAATGGGGCACACTAAGGTGGCACAGGCAGGGAAATCTGGGTACTGAGCCAGATCATCAAAAGTCACCACGAGCTGGGCAGCAAGAGCAGGCTGCTAAACATGGTGGGAATAAGTCAGCAGCCCTGTGTGCATATGGGCTCTGGCTAATAAATCAAGCGGGAAGGCAAGATGAGACCCTTTTGTAGATGAGCTGGCATAAGTGTGCCAACTAGAAGATGCAAGTAACTCTGAATAAGCGATTAACATGTCACTAGTAAAAGGGCCATTTTTCTTTCTTTCTAAACAGTCAGGTTTCCTTCCCCTGGGAGGAAGGGGCAGAAATAACAACTGGTGCATCCGGCATTGTAGGACTACTCGGCTCAAGGAAATAAAGATATGGCCATCTCCCTAGTTATCCCTCAACCTGCTGGACACGATGCCAGAACATGGCCTGAGAAAAAAGCATCTCAATCAAGCAGGCATGGGAGAAATTGCCTGGCACAACCAGGAAAAAAGTACAGTAGTAAAGCCAACATGTCTCTTCCTGACAGCAGCAGGGATGTACCCTGCACCAAGGGGCTATTTCAGCCTGGTCCAATCTAGTACTCAGCATACATGTACAAACAAGTCTACTGACAGGTACAGTTAGAACTAGATGGCACCCAGTGGGTACGGGTCCATTTTTTTATTTTTTTTTTTAACACAACTCTGACAGGGAAAACAAATGGGAAATGGCAGAGGACCCTAAGGGCATCACCGATGTTGCATGCCAGAGGATGAGCTGCCAAAAGGCACTGGGTCTGTTAAAGACGGTGATGGTGGGCTGATGTTGTATTCAGTGGAGAATATATTCAGGAAGAGCTCTAGTTACTTTAAGTATGCAACTCTTCTCTCTTCCCTGAATCAATCTTCTCCACTGAGTTCCACTAATTAGTCTGAGTACCAATCCTCCCAATCTGAGGGAGGAGTTAGCTAACCCTGAAGGCACCTCATATGTACCCTTAGCCCTCTGCATGGGGGAAAACACCTGAAGGCAGAGGCTCTTCATATGTATGGAGAAACTAGTCAGGGCCAAGAGGGTTCCCATAAAGTTCCCACCTGACCCTACGGGAGAGGTGGTGAACCCCCAGGTAAATTAAGTTTGGCACTTTACTCTCGGCCAAATGTGATAGTCAGGATAGGCAAAGCCATGCCGTCTGTTGGATGCAGACTGCTGCATCCATAAATCTGAGGTTACCACACTGGCATCACAGGATGCCCTCTTGGTGCCGTACTACCTCCAGACCACGAGTGAAAAGGTCTATGGCTTGCTTGACTGTCTCGCACTGTGGCATCACAGCCAACACATTGTGCAGCTACAACCATAGGTAAGGACTGTGGGTGGCCATATGGGACTGGTGTGTAGACACACATATAAGGGTGCATACTGAGGTAAAAACTTTCCAAGTCCATACCTCTGCATGAGCAATGTCTGCATCTGGGGGTCAGCCATGCATGAGGCTCTGCAGCCTCTACAGGGTCTGTAGCACCTGACACCCTGAGGAGTTTGACCAAACAGGTACCCCTGGGGAGAAATCCCCAGGTGAGGAGGCGGGAGCCATACAGGTCCCATGGGGTGACCATGGTCCTTACAGGTGATAATGTAGACATGCTACTCTGAAGGGAAACCTGTCCCCAGGTCATCATCCGACTCTGAGCTGGCATCGCCGCCGGCACCAAACTCTGGTCAGACAACATCCTCGGAGACAGGAGTGTAGGACTGCTCACCATCTTCGACATTGATGCCAGCCTCAGTGCCTTCTCTCTCTCTCTCTCTTCAGTATCACAGGCAACACTGGAGTAGGGGACTAGTACCAGGCCAACATCTCTGTCAGTACAGTGCTTGGAGCTGGACCCAGGCCTGACACCTTGACCATTGCCAGTGCCAAAGTTGTCCCCCTCCCCACTTCAATGCATAGTTTTCAAGGGTATGACTGTCCATGGGGAAGCAGATATCACCAGTATCCATGTCAAGCCGTGATCCAAGGCGGGCCCCACAGACTTGATGCTGGTCCATCAGTGTCATCTTGTTTCCACAGAGGCACCCATGTATAATGGGTGGCTTTTTCTTGTGAGACGTGGCCCAAACAGAATGGCACCATACTGATACTAAATGCTGGTGATGCAGAAGAAATAGAGAAAATGGCAGTGATGCAGAAGAAATTCACAAGGGGAATTGAGGCAACTGCATTCACTGTATACATTCAACAGCATGAACAACAGAACTGAGGTTGGTGAGAGATCCAACACCAGTTATTGGCTGGCATGCGCTATCACAAGGGAGTGCACAGACGCCTTGACCAGCAGCTGTTGTCAGTCCCCTTGCCAAAGATTTACTCCTGCAGGGTACTTGTGCCATTGGCCCAGACTCATTAGTGGGACTCAATGGAGCACACTGATTCAGGGAAGATAAGGATGCTGGGATGTATGAGAAGGGAGAGGTATCTGTTACGATCACACCTGTAGTACAGTGCACAGTTCTGGGGTTCGTACCTCAAGAGGGACCACATGGTAACCATTCAAAGGAGTGCCACTAAGATACAAAACACAGAAACACAGATGCTGATAGCAGGAGGAGGCTAACTAGTCTATCCAGTCTGCCCTAATCCCTACCTAACCAATTAGACTGAGTCCCTTAGTGGTAACCTATCTTCTCCCACCTCCTTTGTTCCTTCTCCTTGTTACCCCCAACTAAACCCATGTATCTACCCCACCTCTATTTGAACCCAACCACTGATTTGGCACAGACCACCACCTTGTTGGGCATTCTGTTCCACCTGTCCACCACCTTCTCCATAAAAAACTACCTCCTAATCTCCTTTAAAACATTCCACCTACCACCTTCCTGCTTCCTCTAGCGTTTATGTTTTGACTGAAGGTAAACAATGCACTGCTATCTACTTTATTCCCTGAAGAAACCTGAATGTTTCTATCATATCTCTCTCTCTCTGTCCCAGTTTCTTATAAAATACATCTTATGTTCAGCAGTCTTTGTTTGTAACCCCTTCTTTGCTGCCCCTGAATCATCTAGATGTCCCTCAACTGCAATGACTATACTATCCCAATCTTTTTTCAGGTGAGGGTCCAGCACTATACGCATTGCTGTTAGTGTGGTCTCACCGGGGTTCTTTACAGGGGCAGTATCGCCTCCCTGCTTCTACTGCTGATCCCCCTTGCTGGTGGTCATTTCTCAAAAACAGTATTTGAAGCTGAAGACAAATATATTCCTACCAAAATTAAATACAATAATAAGGCCAGAATACCACCTTAGCTAACAGGAAGTGTTAAAAAAAAAACAGATCAAAATTAAGGAACGGGCATACACTTAACTTCAAAAATCAAATACAGGTGCTAACAATAACATTTACAAATATGAACAGAAGAAACAAACTCATTAAATCTGAAAAACAATCTAGAATTTAAGATCACTTACACAAACAATAACAATAAATCTTTCTACGCTTATGTTAATTCCCCAAACAAATGTACCACAGGGAATTGGACAAACTACAATAAATAATAAATTAACAAACGACAAAGAAAAAGATAAAGCTCTGGCATTCAATAATTATTTCTGCTCATAACCCCAAATCAAAACAAGCACAATCCCGAGCTACCACATCGTATAATTCTCTATCTATTGCAGAAGAAACAAAAACATCCATAAAAAAAAATTACAGGTCAATTCCTCAGTAGGCCCTGATGGAATTCATCCTAAAATGATAGTGGAAGCAGCAATAAGTCTGGCAGAATCAATTACAATATTATTTGGACCTGGTAGAGGTGCCAGTGGGTGAGACCAGGTACTTTGAGTGCATCCTGGGCGCAGGTGTGGGGTGCAAAATTCTTCCATTTATCGTCCACCCAGGGATGGGAAACAATTTTTGCAGGAAGGTGTGGACTACGTCATCGACACGGTGTTGGAGTCGCCCAGAGTGATAGTGCTGGGTGACTTCAATGCCTGGATCAATGACGAACCCTCACATTTTGGACAGGACTTCCTCCAACTTATGTGTACGTTGGACTTCACACAGGTTGTTTCCGTTGCGACCCAGGTTTCGGGTCACTCTTTGTATTTGGTCTTCCTACTGGGTATGGAAAGCACCAATGTCGTGGAGGAACCAGTCGGATGGTCAGACCATCACACTACCAGGTTCAGTTTCCAGGCACCCCCCCCCCTCAAATAGGTGTGCCCCTTTGGAGATGGTGCGGTACCACCCATTGAGGGATGTGGTCCCAGATGACCCAACGGCAGTGCTGGACTTATCGGGATGTACGAGTGCAAGCATGTGTCCAGAGGTTCTACTACAGGACTATAATAAGGCCGTGGTGGCAGCTCTGGATTCCATAGCTCCTGTCCGCGTTCGCCCCCTCTCCCTTAGACATCGATCCCCTTTATTTGATGGGACTTTGAGGGAGATGAGGAAAGTGGGGCAAAGGCTAGAGTGATGCTGGCGGAAATCGGGCCTAGATGCCAACAAACAGATTGATGGCACACTATGTGGACTATCAACTGGAGATCTCCCATAAGAAGGCAGAATTCCTGTCCAGGGAGATCGCTGCAGCATGGAACTGACTGGCTCAGCTCTTTCGCACTGTAGGCAGACTGTGCAATCCAGCCTCCCCGCAGTTGCAAAGAGCGTTGTCACAGGATAAAGGTGACAAGTTTTCTCAATTCTTTGCAGATAAGGTTGCTGGCATCAGGTCTGAGATCTGTTCGGCATGCTCTAAGAGCAGTTGCAGTGATCGGTGGGAAGTTGCAGAACCCTGGTCTGGTTGGTTGGCGTTTTGGCCAGGTGGCGATCTCGGATGTCATGATGATCATCCAGAGTATGCGGCAGACTTTCTGTAGTTCAGATTCGGGCCCGACCCGCCTCCTTGTTGGGTGTGTGGATGTCATCGGCCCAGTCCTGGTGGAGATAGTCCAGAGCTCGTTAGAGACTGGGGAACTCGCTGATTATTTGAAAGAGGCAGTGGTGATTCCCCTTCTTAAGAAATATCCTCTCGAGGCAGACAGTCTTGCCAACTACAGGACCATTTCTAACCTTCCCTTTGTGAGTAAGGTAATTGAGAAGGTGGTTGCGCTGCAGCTGGAGAATCATCTTGTCATCCATGACATCTATGATCCCTTCCAGTCAGGTTTCAGGGAAAGGCACAGTACCGAGACTGCCTTTGTTCGGGTGCTCAATGACCTCCTTGTTGCAAGAGATCGGAGGAGCTGTACTATCTTGGTCCTATTTGATCTCTCGGCGGCATTTGACACTGTGGACCATGGGGTATTGCTGGAGCGCCTGTGGCTGATCTGTGGACTGTCTGGTACAGTCCTCAGATCATTTCATTCTTTCCTCACTGGCAGGTTTCAGACGGAAGTGTCAGGAATTTTTTCCTCTGATACTTTCTCCCCGTCATGTGGGGTTCTGCAGGGCTCGGTGCTTTTTCCCATGTTTTAGCAGTGTACATGTTGCCATTGGGGGTCATTGTAAGGTGGTACGGCCTGAGATTTCACCGCTATGCAGATGATACTCATCTGTATGTATCCTTTGCACCCGGCCAGGATGCTGCGCTCTTGGTATTTAACTCCTGCCTATCCGAGATCCAAGACTGGATGAGTAACAACTGGTTGAAGCTGAATTCCAATAAGAATGACGTTTTGGTGGGGGACCCGGGGTTGCCGGGTACAGGGGGTTTTCAGCAGGGTGAGCATTTGGTCTGGTACTGGTGACTGACAGCTGAGGACCTCTGAATGGGTGGGTAGTTTGGGCATTATCCTCGATAAGGGATTGACCTTGAAGTCTCAGGTGTCATCTGTGGTCAAGATCTCGTTTTACCATCTGAGGAATATTGCTTGAATTAGGACCCTGGTTCCGCCTGGTGACCTTTCAACTCTGATCCATGCCTTTATAACCTTTTGCCTGGATCACTGTAATGCCCTCTACCTAGGGCTACCAGGGGTTGACAGCCCCCGTCTGCAGCCAGTGCAGAATTCGGCAGCCAGGTTACTGACTGGGCTTTCTCAATCAAGCCATATAACTCCTGTGCTGCATGCTCTGCACTGGCTGCCAATGCAATGGTGGACAGCCTTTAAGGTCGGCTTGCTGATATAGAGCCCTACAGACAGGGTCCAAGTTACCTCCAAGAGCTTCTTTGTCCCAACCTTCCCTTCTGCCCCCTTTCTTTCCGCCGACGAAGGACTGCTAGAGGTTCCCAGGGTGCAGCTGAAAACATCTGGTGCTCTTTCATTTGCCTTTGTAGCGCCTACCCTGTGGAATTCTCTACCTTGTCGAGTTCAAGAGTGCCAGACCTTGAAGAGCTTCAAAACTGCACTAAAAGCACACTTATGTAATCTTGCTTTTGTGAATTACTGAACATAATTAATTGGTTTGAGTATATTAGATTTTAATACCCGTTTTAAAGTTTTATGATTTTAAATCTGTACAGCGCTTTGATTTTTGAATTGCGCTTGATAAATATTATTATAATAAATCAATTGCATTTTGCTACGTCTCTAAAGACTGGAAAAAATTTACAGTAGTACTTATTTTCAAGAAGGGTGATAAAGATAAGGTAAACGACTACAGGACCATAAGCTAACCTCAGTCTTGTGTAAAACCTTTGAACAACTAATAAAATATAAAACTGAATATGAATTGGCCTCTATTCAATATACCGATACAAAACAGCATGGATTTACACCTGGATGGTCATGTACCACTAACTTGATCAGTTTCTATAACCATAGACAGACATAGTAGGAATTGGGGACTCAATGCTCAAATACTCTGACAGAATAATTAGTACAGAAAGTAAAGAAAATACCCATGTAGCTTCTTTATCAGGAACCCAAATATTAGATACGAACATACGAAATTTGCCAACAGATAAAAGGCCTAGAGGTCTATCAAGTCTGCTCGAATGTACAGCTAGCACCCCTTATTATGCAGCTGCCCCTCCCTTCCACCCTTCCCCTTCATTAACCCTCCCCCTTGTCCTGTCCCATCCCCTTTTGAAGCAGTCCACTGTTCTACTGGATACCACTTCTGCAAGTAACACATTCCAACCAGCCACCACCCTCTCTGTGAAAACGTGTCTCCTCATCTCCCTCCTGAACCTTCCTCCCTCCATCTCATATCATCAGATATAAAGAGAACCATCAAGGGATACATACATAACCCAAATAAACCAACAGTAGTAGTGCATGCAGGCACAAATGATGTGGGAAGAAGAAATATGGAGAGCATAAAACAAATTTTCACGAACTAGGGAGTATACTGAAAAACAACCAGTTTACATCAATAATATCAGAGATTGCCAGCTCGCCAGCGCAGTGGTAGGGCTACCGCTTGTGGCGCCAGCGACCCGGGTTCGGGAACAGACTCGGGAAACTGGAGGCGGGTGGGGGGAGGAGGATTGAGCGCACAGAGGCTGCTCTCCTCCTCCACGTGGGGTGGGATGCAGGTCCCACTGCGATACCGCCACCTGGGTGACTACGGGTGGTGGTGCAGCGAGGAGCGCATGTAGCAGGGAGGGAGGACATCTGCCGGGAGCCAAAGCGTTAGCACATTGTGATGTGCGTCACTCCGAGGTTCTCCTTGCGTGCAGACATCCTACGGGGATGGGCAAAAAAAGGAAAATACCCTCCGGTGCTCCCTGTAGATGGAGCTTCAGGCCCAGATCCCAAGGCTCCTGCCGGCACGGGTGACGGATCCCGGACAAAATCACAGTCCCTCAGGGTGGTGAAGAGGGGGCCCCACCTTGTACCCGCCTGGGGGTCAAACCAAGGCAGCGTGGGGGGATGCCTGCACCCAATGCCGACAGACGAGCAGGGACGCACAAGGCCGTAGGAGACTCCTGAAGGTCAGGAAGCACCGGGGTGAGAAGGAGGCGTAAAAAGAGAATATAAAAAAATAAAATAAATAAATAATATCAGAGATCTACCAGTACCTAGAGCAGGACTATATAAAAATAGATTGATTCCACAACTAAACATATGGCTAAGGCATTGTTTTGATGCAAAGGGTTTTACGTTCTTGAGAAATTGGGCGCATTTTCAAAAAACAATGTACTCTATAGATCTGATGGACTGTATTTATAAAAATAGAACAAGACTGTTGGCAAATCGCATCAAAAACTCAATGTTCACTTAAACTAGGAAAGGTGGGGGATTAAGGTTGGTGACAGACAGAAACCAATAACAGTAAATCATTCTGTAACTAGAGAGGAAAGTATGAATCAAGTTGTAACTGGAGAGGAAAGTACAAAGCTCTACAAGTATAATATAAAAGCCATTAACAGTAAGGCATGAAGTGCTTATTAATAAATGCAAGAAATTTAAAGAATAAAATGTCAGAACTTGAAGAAATAAGAGCTACAACAAATGTAACCTTATGTGCCATTATGGAAACCTGGTGTCAACCAGGAGATGAATGGGAAAGAAATATAAAGGGTTGCAAACATATGAACATACAAAGAAGCCAGCAGAAGAAGGCCATTTGGTCCATCAAGTCTGCTCGTATTGCAGGGTCCACAGCTTGAGCTAATGTCCCTGCCCTCACTCCCCACTCCTCCCATCCTCCCTATCCATGATCCTTACCTTCCCCCGATGCCTACTCCAGCCTCTCTTAAAGCTGCCCACTGTCTTCAACAAGATCAACTCTTCCAGCAGCGCATTCCAAGTGTCCACCACCCTCTCTGTGAAGAAGTGCTTCCTGACCTGCTTCCTAAACTTCCCACCCTCCAGCTTAAGACTGTGCCCCCTCATGTTATGGTTGCCACTCAGCTTAAAGAGACACTCCTTATCAACCTTATTTATCCCTTTCAAGTACCTGAAGGTCCCAACCATGTCCCCTCTCTCTCTCCCCCGTTTTCCAGGGAGTACATTTTCAGTGCCCTCAGCCTCTCCTCGTATGCCTTACCCTGCTGACTGGCTATCATCTTTGTTGCCTTCCTCTGGACCTTCTCCAGCAGGTTAATGTCCTTTTTGAGGTGTGGGCACCAGTACTGAACTCCATATTCTAGATGCGGCCTTACCAGTGACCTGTACAAGGGCAGTATAACTTCCTATCTCCTGCCACTGATCCCCCTAGATATGCATTCCAGCACCTTGTTTGCCTTTGCTGCTGCTTTCTTGCCCTCCGTGGAGTGCTTCAGGTCACTAGTGATCATCACTCCCAGATTCTTCTCCTCCTTTGATGCAGATACTCTGACTCCACCCAGGTAGTACTCTGTCCTATGATTTTTGGCTCCAATATGCATAACTTTGCATTTCTTGGCACTGAAGCCAAGCTGCCAGATCCTGGATCATCTCCTCAGCTTTTCCAGATCTTCCTGTAGGTCCTGTATGCCTTCAGCTGTGTTTACTCTCCTACAGAGCCCGGGTGTCATCCACGAATAGGCAAATTTTGCCCTTAATGCCATCCCCAATGTCACTGATGGAGACATTGAACAACACTGGCCCCAGCACAGAGCCCTGTGAGATCCCACTGGTTACCTCTCTGGTGCCAGATAATTCTCCCCCAAAAACCACCCTCTGAGTTCTGTCCCTTAGCCAGTTTTCCACCCATCTGGACATCTTTTCCCCAACCCCAAGATCCACCAACTTCCTGATCAACCTTTTGTGAGGCACAGAGTCAAAGGCCTTGCTGAAATCAAAATAGAGGATGTCTACCGCTTGGCCCCTGTCTACTGTCTTAGTGGTACAGTCAAAGAAGTCAATCAGATTTGTTTAACACGATCTTCCCCCATGAACCCATGCTGCCTCTCATCCTGGAGACCATGCTCCTTTAGATATTCCACCAACCTTTCCTTTAGTATGGTCTCCTTGAACTTGCCCACAATGGAGGTTAAACTGACTGATATGTAATTCCCTGGGTCATCCTTGGGACTGTTTTCGTGGAGGGGCACTACATGTGCTGTTCTCCAATTCTGCGGTACCTCGTCTGAGTCTAGTGAACTATTAAATAGGTCTGCCAGTGGCCTGCCAGCTCCTCAGCCAGTTCCGTTAGCACCCTTGGATGTACTCTTTCCAGGCCTGATGATTTGTCCACTTTCAATGCCAGCAGCCCCTCCCTCACTCTATCCTCCTCTATCACTACATCTGTGTTACCCTCCTCCCAACTCCTCTTTTTCTTCCTGAAGGCACTGGTCTGTCCTTCTCCCTGGTGAAGACAGAACAGAAGTATTAATTTAGTATCTCTGCTTTCCCCCCATTATCCTCCACCCATTCTTAAGCCTAACAATCCCTTCCTTCTTGTCCCTTTTCTCACTTACAGCATATAGTGAAAGAAAGCCTTCTCCCCTCCTTAATTCCTTCAGCTATCTGCAGCTCCTTCTGTGCCTTTGCTCGCCAGACTTCCTTACTTGCCTCACTTTCCTTTACTGCCTTGGCAACCCCAGAACTGAACCAGCTGGGCACTTTGGCCCTTGTGTTCTTCCCCCTGAGCCTAACGCACTCATCTGTGGCAACCAGTATTACTTCCTTAATGATGGACCACCTTTGGTCCACCCCCATATCTGCTCCGATGCCAGTCAGATGGCTCCTTAGCACTTCACCCATTTTCCTGAAGTCTGCCCTCCTGAAATCCAAGACTTTAGTCTTAGTCGGGATGCTTTCCCTGCCCATACCCAACTAGAACCACACTGTGCAATGGTCACTTCCACCCAGTGGCTCTCTGACCATTATTTCCTGTACATGCTCCCCATTTGTGAGCACCAGATCATGAAATGCCTCAGCTCTTGTTGGTTCAGTGACACCCTGAGTCAGGAGCCCACTCTGCAGTCCTTACAGGATCACCTGACTCTTAAGCACATGTTGTGGAATGTATGCTCCAGTCTACCTTGGGCAGGTTGAAGTCCCCCACAATTACTACCTCTCCTTTCTCTGCAGCTTCCAACATTTGTGAGATCATTTCCCTGTCCCTCTCCTCATCATGACTGGGTGGTCTATAAACCACTCCCAACCTCACCTTTCTCCCTCTACTGGACCTTAACTGAACCCATAAAGCCTCCACCTCCCCTTCCTCTGACTCCTCCCTCATGCAAGTTATTCCCTCCCTGATATAAACTGCCACCCTCCCCTCTTCCCAACTACCCTGTGCCTCCTGTATAGTTTATATCCAGGGATTGCAAGGTCCCAGTCATAATAATAATAATAATAAAACTTTATTTCTTTGGCGCCTTTCAGAAACCAAGGTGCATTACAAAATAATATCATAAAAACATCATGAAACAGGTTAAAAACCAAGCTACAATATACAACATTAATTAAAATCTGTATCATCACCAAATGCCTTTGTCCATAAAAAGGATTTAAGGCCTTTTTTAAAACCCTCCACCGTGGTGCACTCTCTAACTCACGGTGGGGAATTCCAGGTCGGTATACAAAACTAAAAGCAGCAGGCAGCAGAAGATTTTAAAACTACTCTTGGAATCTCCAGCAACCCCTCGTTGGCTGAGCAGAGCACTCGCATCGGAAGGTAAGGCACCAGAAGATCTTTCAGGTAATCAGGGCCCAAACCACGTAGGGCTTTATATGTCAGTAAACCGACTTTAAAGGTGATCCGCCACTGAACCGGCAACCAGTGCAGATCCCGCAGCACCGGTGTAATATGGGAGAAACGTGAGTTCCCCATTAACAACCGGGCCGCTGAGTTCTGCACTAGCTGCAAGCGGCGGATATCAACCCCAGGAAGCCCAAAGTAGAGGGAGTTGCAGTAGTCCAAGCAGCAGGTCACAAAGGCGTGGATCAAAATAGGTAGGTCGCCAGATGGAACAAGGTGCTTGATTCTAGAGATGTTCCTAAGATGGTAAAAGGATACCTTAACAACCAATGATACTTGCGCATGCAATGTCAACTGATCGTCAAGGATTACCCCCAGATCTCGCACCCATTCAGAGACAGGGAGTTCCACATCCCCCAGGTATAAACCTGTGGTTTGATTTGCCCCTGGACCCTCAATCCGGCGGCCAGGATCCACGACATCACCTCCGTCTTCCCAGAGTTCAACTTCAACCAGCTGGACCTCATCCAATCCTGAATCTCACTGAGACAGTTGTTAAAAACTGAGTGCGCTCTATTCTGGTCAGGCGCAAAAGACAGATAGAGCTGGGTATCATCAGCATAACAATGAAACTCCAGCCCATATCATCTTACAATGTCTCCGAGGGGAAGCATGTACACTGCAAACACACGGGGGACAGCACAGAGCCTTGAGGCACCCCACAGGACAGAGTGGTAGGATCAGAGGAAAATATCCCCGATACAACCCTCTGAGTTGTACCTGTGAGGAAGGAGGAAAACCATCTGTGTACCAAAGCCGACAGCCCACAGATGGATCTCAGGCACTCTAGCAGTACCCCATGGTCTATGGTGTCAAATGCTGCTGACAAATCCAAAAGGACCAAAATGGACCATTTTTTCTGGTCTCTCGCCATCAGATCATTGAGCACCCGAACCAGCGCAGTCTCAGTGTTATGTCTCTTTCAAAAGCCTGATTGAAGAGGATCATAGATGTTATGGATGGATAAGTGGTTGTCTAACTGGGCTGCTACCACTTTCTCGATAACCTTCCCCACGAAGGGGAGGTTCGAGATGGGTCTGTAGTTGGCTAGGGAGTCTGGGTCCAAAGAAGCCTTTTTCAACACTGGTGTCACCACCGCTTTTTTTCGGGAGTGGGGATATTCACCAGAGTCTAAAGAGCACCAGACTATCCTAGCAAGAACCAGAATGATAACCTTGCCATAGCCCATAATCAGGCCAGTGGGACCCGGGTCTAAACTACAGCTTGTGGTACGCATGCCCTGGACAATCCTCATAACATCATCGATATCCAGCCTTTCAAAGGAACTCCAGGTAAATGAGGTACTTGTAGCCGTAGGCTGGACCACCGCAACTCCCATGGTGAGTGCTGTGCGAGTCTCGGCCCTGATGTCAGCCACCTTTTCTGCAAAGAATCGAGCAAGTTCCTCACACTGTATTTGTGAAAAGGCTCGACGAACCGGAAGACAGGTTGGGTTGCACAGCCTGTCCACGGTTCGAAAGAGCTGGTCTGGTCGATTCTGTGCAGCAGCAATTTCTCCGGACAGGAATACTGCCTTCTTATGAGAAATTGCTGACTGACAGAGTTTATAATGCTCTAAGAGTCTAAGATGGTCGGCATCTAAGCCAGATTTTCACCAGCACCTCTCCAACCTGCGTCCTAGTTGCAGCTTCTCCCTCAGATCCCGATCAAACCAAGGGGATCGAGGGCGAAGGGAGAGAGGGAGCACACGGGTGGGAGCAATTAAATCCAAAGCAGCGGTAACAACCTTGTTATAAGCTAGTACCAATTCTTCAGGATTAGAGCTCGTCCCAGGAAGTTCTGATAGGTCAAGAACCGCAGTTAGACCTTCGGGAGTAACATCCCGTAAAGGGCGGAACTTGACCATCTCCACAGGGGTAGGCCTACGAAGGGGGGTGCAAAAATTGAATCTCACGGTGTGATGGTCAGACCAACAGACAGGTTCCACCCCCACATCGGAGGCTTCCATCCCCAGCAGGAAGACCAAATCCAGCGAGTGGCCATGTTTATGAGTGGCAGAGGTAACCACCTGTGTGAGGCCCAATGAACACATCAATTGGAGGAAGTGCTGACCAAATCGCGAGAGTTTGTCATGGTGTGATGTTGCCCAAGTCTCTGTTACTGCAGCTATGTCCACCCTCCTGTCTGCTAATAATAGTGCCTGCAGGTCACCAATCTTGTTTCCAGGACTCCGTGCATTCAGAGACACCACCCTCCACCTAGAGTCTGACCTTTTTTCTTTTCTATCTTTTATTCTATTCACATTTATCCCCTCTGTGTGCACCCCTTCACATTCCCTTGTTATGTGTACCTCACCCCTCCACCCTTTTCTGTGTTTTTGCTCCTTCCACCTCCTCCCTCCAGACATCTTCCATCACTGTTGGGGGGGGGGGTAGGTTCACTGACCACCTCCTCTTGGAGTCTGTGGGCCTGCATGCCCACTGCCCCCCAGTAGTTTAAATTAAGTGTAGTGGTTATGTATTCCCCCAGTTTATCCCAGAGTACCCTCAAACCCTCCCCACTGATGTGTAGCCTGACTGGTGAAAAGAGTACTTTGTTTGACCAGGTCTCCTCCCAGTCCCCAGTACAGATGAACCTCTCCTCCCTGCACCATTTCTTCAGTCAGTCAGTCATTAAAATCCTCTATTCTTCTTTTCCTATTTGTGCTGGCCCTTGGTACTGGTAACACCTCTGAGAAGGCCAGCGAATTTCCTTCCTCCATGCAGATCTACACTAACTCCCTGAACCTACTTTGCACTATCTCAACCTCCTCCCCAGCTAGGTCGTTGGTTCCCGAATGTATAACTAAATTAGGTTTTCCTACAACCTCCCTTACTATTTTCCTTATTCTTGAGCCCACCTTCCCCACTGTCATATAAACTACCCTCCTGCTTGCATTTGAGTCCCTTTTCCTTCCCAAGTGAATATCCCTAATTATGGAGTCCCCTATGATTGCCACCCTTCCATCCCCTGCATCCATGCTCCCTATCATTTTCTTACCTTCGGTGTTAGCTGCTTCCCCACCTAACTGCTCCCTCTGCACCCTGGTGAACTCATCTACACCTCCAGAATTTATCCCCATAAAATGTTTTTTCATCTCCCAATCTGCCCCTCCCCTTTTATCTGTATTTGCTTTCAGTCTTCCCTCCCCTCTTTCGTTCCTTTTCTCTCCTTCCCCACCCTCCATTCCGTTTTGCCTGCATCTTGCCCACACTGCTTAGTTCCTTCCCCTCTCCACTGTACTCCTGCTCTCAACCCTCGCTCACCCTGACTTACCTCACTTCCTGCTGCCCCTTCCCTTCTTCCAGTCAGTGGTGCAAATCTATTCAGTAAAGGCACCCTTTTAGAATTTCCCACCCCTGATGCTACTCTCAAGTTCCCACCCCTTCTCCTTACCACTTGCCACTCTGCCACCCTGAGCTCCCTAGTCCTCTGAGGAAGAGATATTCCTGTATACTGGGTGCTCCTCCCCTCTCCCACCCCCTGCCCAATGGCATCTCTCCTGGGCATCACCCCTTTGCCTTTCTCTCTACTGCTCTGCTCTTCTGGCTTACCACACCATCTCCCCAACTCCCATCTGAGCAGCCTTATTTCAGCCCTTAGCTGCTTCTGGCTCTTACACAGAGGACATCCCCCTTTAATCCACATCACCCAAAGAAAGACTGCTGCCCCACAGCTATTGCAGTTTAACACTCTCCTGCTTCTCATACATGTGCCTATTCCCCCACATCCTCCCAGCCCCGCTTCTCCTAGCCTCCGGTTATACACAACTATAAAATAACTATAAAATTCAACAATATATAAAGTACTATCTTATAATGTATGGTAGCATGTTGTTATAGGTAGAAATTTACCTTTTTATAACAACGTTTTACCATTCGATGTGACGTCACAATGATGTTAACTCATCGATGGTATGTCACATTGATGGGTTAACAACCAGGAACAGTCTAGGCATGCGCGCAACAGGATTGGATGGCCTTTAAACGGCCACGGCGGTGAGTGCAGAGCAGCGGTGACATAAAAAAACTGCAGTAAGGAACTGCTTTCTTTTCTAAAAAACCTAAATGGTATCATACACTATAAAATATAATGTATGGTACATCGATGGTTAACTGGTTTGTTAACCATCTCAAGGTTGCCATGGCAACGTAAACCTCTCGAGCTTCGATCTCGAGGTTTATATGATCGCCCTGGCAACCTCACGGTGGTTAACAAACTGGTTAACCATCGATGACCACACATTATCCTCTATACTTTAACAGGAGTAATCTCGCAGGTATGGAAGGATGCAAATGTTGTCCCCATCTATAAAAAATGTGAACTTTCAAATTATAGACCTGTCAGTCTAAAATCACTGCCATGCAAGATATTAGAGGGATTTGTAAAAGCAGAAATAGAAAAAAACCTAGACATAACAGAAGGTTGGGATTCCACTCAACACGGTTTTAAAGTAGGAAGGCCATGCCAGACAAACCTGCTACAATTCTATGAAAACATCAGCAAATGGATAGGAAATTCAGTTGATGTAATATTTCCCCCCAGGCTAATTAGGTTGGGGGTTTCAGCGCTAACTGCACTTATCCTCATGTACTTCGTTGTGTAACTAGTACTTGACTACCCTCCCTTGTGCACACTCCTCCCGAGGGCACTTATTCTTAGTCCTTTTTACTCTGATCGTACCTGTTATGCATACTCAAACCCACCTTGTATGTACCTTTACTGCATTTGATCATGTCCCATATAGTCCTTAAATGCTGTTTAGCTACCTAATGTTATCCCTATGAAGCCTGTTATTCTCTGTATGCTTTCCTTGAATTCTTTACTGTTCAAATCCTCCCTGTATGTACCATTACTGTACTGTTCTTGTGCCATTTAATTCTCAAATACTGTTAACAACCTAATGTCCCTGTATGTACCATTACTGTATTGTTCTTGTGCCATTTAGTTCTCAAATACTGTTAACAACCTAATGTAATCCCCGTGATGCCTGTTATTCTCTGTATGCTACCTTGACTTCCTTATTGTACTTGTACACACTAGCCCTGTAACCCTCCCGGGTCGCATCTGAAAATAGGCACTTGGCTGTCTAGTGTGCTTCCCCGGTTAACAAAAGCAAATAAAATAAATAAATATATTTAGATCTGAGCAAAGCATTTGATAAAATACCACACAAGGAACTCTACAAGATAAACTTAGATACCAACATAATTAAATGGACTGAAGCATGGCTGGCAGGTAGGAGACAGAGAGTAAACATCAGAGAAACACTTTCGGGAGGGCAGGGAGTGACCAGAGGGGTCCCCCAGGGTTCCATTTTGGGACCCATACTTTTTAACATCTATATGGCCTCGCTGAATACAGGAAATAATGTTTGGTTAACAAAATTTGTAGATGAGTTGGGTGCAAATGTCAACAACTCTACTGAAGTCGAGAGATTTCAAGGGGAACTAGATAGGACAGACACCTGGGCTAGAGACTACAAGTTATCTTTTAATCTAGAAAAGTGTGCAGTCATGCATTTTGGGAAGTCTAACATTATGGCCAAGTATATACCTGGGAGTGGAATTCTTAAGAGAAATAAATGAAGAGAACGATCTGGGAGTCATTATTACAACATATTTAAAAAATAATACAAACTGTCTGACAAACACAGGAAAAACAAATTATTTTAAAGTGCATATCCAGGTACATTACCAGTAGAAAATGAGAGGTTACTGTTCCATTGTATGGCTCACTGGTGAGACCAATCTTGGAATACTGTCCACACTTCGCTGCACCTGTTACCAGGACAGATGTTGGAAGGCTGGAGGGAATACAGAGGACATTGACCAAAATGATAAAACATTAAGGGATCTGAGCTATGAGGACAGACCCAGAGAGCTGGATATGTACTGTCTGGAGTACAGGAGGTTTTGGGGGGGATATGTGTTTCATCTATAGTGCCTTCCTAAATGAATCTTTGGGGAACCTCAGGGTTAAGCTTAAAAGGAAACAACCTACAACCAGATCTCATGACATGCAATTAAGAGGTCAAATTTGTAAAACTAAGAAAAGGGCAACATTGTTTAGTCAGAGAGTGGTAAAAATCTGGAATCGTCTTCCACTAGAGGTAGTTGGAAGCAACAGTATGACTAAATTTAAAACCAATTTGGACAATTACTGTTCTATGAATTCAATAAACGGTTATACCCCTTGAGAAAAGGGTGAGCTGTTTAATTGGCACATGCCAGTCTCGGCTCAAAACGAATCTATGATCCCTATATCAGTGCAAGCCTCAACAACAGGACCCCAATTAACAGACTACTGGACTTTGGCAAAACTTTCAACAAAGTCCCCCACCAAGAACTTCTTGACAAATTGGTAACTATTGAGTTTAGCGACCAACTGGTTAACTGGTCAGTGACTGGTTGTTGGAAAGAACTGAACAAGTTAGAATTAATGGTAACCTTTCACCTATGGGGGAAGTAAGTAGTGATGTGCCACGGGGCTTGGTCCTGGGGCCTACCTTGTTAAACATATTTATCTGCGACATCAATCATAATATTAAGGACCATATTGCAAAATTTTTTAGATGATACAAAGCTAGGCACTGAGGTGAACACACTAGCTAAACGCCTGTCACTAGCCAATGATCTTAATAAAATAACAAAATGGACAATAGAAAACAAAACATCACTAAATCAGGATAAGTGTGTGGTTCTCCACCTAGGATTTAACAACCCTCATTATAAACATACCATAAATAACATACAGAATAAAGTATGGGGGGGTGTGTGTAATGAGAAGTTTATACCCCCCTCCCGAGGTGATAGTTGCTACATAAACCCAGAAAGCGAAGCTCGAGCGGTTTATTAGAGCATCTAACACCGAGGGGGTGTGTAAACATCGAATTTACACATACCACCCCATATTTTATTTTATACAATTGCTGGGTTTCCATTTTTCCCACATCAATTATATATATATATATATATATATATATATATATATATATAAAAAGCTGTTGCTCATGCACGTGGTCCGGTTTCAGTACGGTCCGTGGTTGCCATCACAACTGTTTCACGTCTTTTTACTTTTTTTTTTCTTTGAAAGGCATACATTTCTTTTATTATTATTTTGGTACATTCAGGTTTTAAAAAAACACTTACCACCGAGTCCGAGTGGTGGTTCACCGAAAAGGGAAGTGGACAGTGGTTGGGAAGCCAGGAACTTGGGTGGGCGCATGCACAGAGTGAGGGAAACTGTGAGCATGTTTGCTGTAATAAACACTCTTATTACGGCAAATTACACCACAGTTTCCCTATGGAAAAAAGGGGAAGCCAGTTATTATTAGCCACTTTAAACTGTAACTAAGAAACGAGATCTAGGGGTCATCATTACTAACTCACTTTCCTCTGCTGTACACTGTAAAAACATTTCTCAGACTGCAAATAGGATATTGAGTTGCATTAAACGCTCCTACACAAGTAAAAGCTCAAACTGCATTATGCCACTGTATAGACCCTACATAAGACCACACTTGCATTTCTGTTCACTTTTTTGGAAGCCCCATCTCAAACAAGACATTTGTCTATTACTACAGCTTCAGCGTAGGGCCACACAATTGATACCAACCTTAAAAAATAACACATACAAGGAAAGATTGAGTTCTACAGGTTTAGTCACTTTACAAGACAGGAGAAAAAAGGGAGATCATCTTCAGCTATATAAAATTCTTGCAGATCCTACCCTTACACATCAGTGCGGTCTCCACTTCATTGACCATTCCATTTCCCTCAGAAGTCATAATAAGCACATTATAATCCCCCATGTTAACACTAATAAAATGTATAATTTCTTTTCTATTAAAGCAGCTAAATGCTGGGACCTACTTCCACAAAATATTGTCCATTCTGAGAGTTTTGAAATTTTCAAGAACAGACTCGACATCCATCTAAATTGGGATACTAACTATAAGTAATTCGCCCACAATATTGTGGGAGATATTACTGATGGGCCTTAGCCTCATGTCTACAAAACCTAGTACATCCCAGCATTCTGTAGGCCCTGCCTACTGTCATATTACACTGAGAAGACTGCTTTAGATTATCAGAGTCCACCCATACTTTATTCTGTTCTTGGGTTCTTTGCTCCTGTGTGCATGACTTTCCACACATATTGAACCTCAGCTACCACACCTTGGACCACTTCTCAAACCTCACCAACTCCTCCTTCATTACTCTTATTACAGTCTCGCTAATCACCCTCCCACAGATTTTTGTGTTGTTCGCCAAGAGGAAAATCTTGGAACATATCTCTTCACTGTTGTCACAAATTAAGATGTTTAAAACCACCAGCCCCAGGACTGCCCCCATGCAGCACACCACTATGACTGCCCTCACTTTTGAAAATTCCCCAGTGAGAACCATTACCTGTGTTCTCCCCCCCAGCCGGTTTCCAAATCAGGTTGGTAGTAGTTTCTCTCCTATACTCGGATCTGTCAGTTTCTAACGTAGCCTTTTATGTGGAACTGAGTCAAAAACATTATCCAGAGTACAGGTAGAACAGCAGCCTGGTTTTTGTCAGCAGCCTTTGTTACCCAACCAAAAAAATAAATTAGGTTAATCTGGCAAAATCTTCCCTCCACAAAGCCATGCTGCTTTCTATCCTGTAAGCCATTTACCTCCAGAACCACCAACAGCCTTTCCTTAATAATAGATTCCAGCACCTTACGTACTATTGAGATCAGGCTGACCAGTCACTGATTCCTCGGGTCATCCCTACAGCTGCTCCCAAACAGTGGTACCACATAAGCAACCCTCCAATTAGCCAGTACCTTTCCTGTTCCCAGCAAACCACTGAAGAGGTCCATCAGTGGTGCTGACAGCACTTGCCTCATATCTTTCAACATCTTCGGGTACAGACCATATGAACCTAGGGATCTGTCTACCTTTAGTGACCCTAGCCCCTTAGTTACTCTCTCTTCTGCTACCGCTCCCATGAACCAATCTCCCTTGTGCCTAAGCCTGCTCCCACACTGTGGCCCCAAAAGATACAACTCCCAAAGGGTCTCATTGTCTTCATCTCCAAGACCAAAGAGTGGGGCTCCATGGAGAAGACTGATTCTTGAAACACTGAGGGACTACAGCAGAGATGTACAAGTTCTTATGAGAAATAGACTATGGGCTACCAATCTATGGAGCTGGCTCTGACACTCTCCTGAATAAGGCCTGTCGCAAATCCGAAGGGCTGATCTCTCTACCCACACCTGCATCCTCTATAGTGAGATAGGGTGGCTCCCACTCCAACTCCAAGCTCAATTCCAAACCTGCATGCTAATTAAAAAAGGCATGTTAGGGCTTATGCCTGAGTCCACTAACAGACTCTTCATAAAGGCGTTACCACCAAGCAGACAAGGGGTGCCGCAAAAGGGGGACGCCAGGTGCCTTTCAAGTGCACTAAACTGGCACAGAGATCCCTTTCCTTCTAGGGCCCGAAGTGGTTCAATGAGCTGCCTACTACACTCCTGGATGTTCCAAGCTCAGACAGTTTAAAACTGGGCTTCGTTCCCTGCTGGACCCCAAAAAAGTCTGTGGCTGCCACACTTAACCCCTGCTAAGGGCACTTCAACTCCATCCACTACCCCTTTGAGCTACCCCCCCCCCCACTGCCCCTGGTCTCCACCTCCCGCTTCCCAATGAATCTTCCAACCCTAAACACCCAAGTGACACAGATTACACTCCTATGTAACCTTCCCTATCCCCACAATGCACTGGTCTTCCTCCCATCTACTTCAGACGTCAACACTGGCTAGCTCACCAATGGCTGCACTCCTCCCCCCAGCTACTTCTGGATGCGCATAACGACAACGCCTGCCTTTCGCCGCTCCCCCCATACCCTCAGCCTGAGTGTCCCAGCCGGGATACCATCCTGAACCTTCTCCTTTGCACTTGTTTGTAACTCTGTACTGTTCACACTATGTGATGATAGTTGCTGTGTTAGACTCCTCTGTATTAGTGAGTATTAAAGTGAGTGCAGCCTTTATGTAACCTTCCTGTATCCTAGTTAATGTACAATGATGTATGTATGTATGTAGTATGCAATTTTATCTGTTTGTTGACTTAGAGCCTTTGAAAACAAGTCCTTGACTCAAAGGTATTAATCCTAAACTAAAGAAATAAAATAAATAAACAGGATAACTAGTATGGACTTGTTCATAAAGAATGAGGGAACTCTGACTTGAGGTCACAGGTGGAGGCTGGTTTGGGGGAGAGACAGAAGAGATGCAAGAAAGTTCTTTTTCATGGAATGGGTTGCTGATGAATGGAACAGACTGCCCAGAGAAGTGGCTAAAGCCAAAACTGTGGCAGAGTTTAAACTGGGGTGGGACAAATATAAAGAAATAGAGGGACTCAGACAGAAGAGGAAAATGTACACTTTGAAAAGGAGGCAATGAACAGCCCCTAGGGCTACTGAACCTTCAAATTCAGCCTGGCATTAGGACCAGCATGGAACTACTATAGGTGGAGAAATGGGAAGGCTGGATGGGCCACTGGGTCGTCTTCTGTGACCCAGTCCATGTTTCTGTCACCTAAGTGGACAAGTGCTCATGTAGCTACCCTCGGTACTAACTTTTACACGAGATTAAGGTCAGAGTAAACTCTATCATTAAGCCAGTAGTCACATCAATGACTGATGCCCTGCCTCAGTAGGGATACCAGTGGACTGTACTGTACAGCACTGATAGTAATTGCTTCAGGAAAGAGGGAATCAGGAATAAAAAGGTCTGGCAAATCCTATCTAGTGGTCAAAACCTGGCCACATAAGGTAGGATGACAGACCTTAATCTATCTCAATCAATCAATCAATCAATTAAAATCTTAATTTAACCAGGCGAACATCATTGAGCAAAGCTCATTTGCGAGATGGACCTGGACAAGATACAAGAACATTACACAGCACAGTGAAAACAATATAGTCATACAATATACAAATAACTTAGTCAGAGCTAAATATAATACACAGGGTAATAACAGTGGTAGTGCTTGAGAACTACACACACACATGAGCAGATAAATACCGGTTATAGTCTAGATTGGACACTATGGTGTGGTGAAGACAAAAGAAAAACATGAGTAAGAGGGGCAACAAGGGTAAGTTAGGAAGCTGTTGAGAAAAAGGAAGGGAGCTTTGAAGGTTATAAAAGGGAGGGGGAAGGGTAGGCAGGGGAACCCGTGATGATCATAGCAGCAAATAGTGATACGGGCCATGGGTAAGGACAGGCTCAAGATGAAGGGAGTGTGGAGAGGCAGTAGGTAAGGTGAATGCTCCAGGGTAAGGGAGGTAGGGGGCATATGAACAAGAGGTAAACGCTAATTTAAGACCACTGACACCTATGCAAGGGAGCAGGCTACACAAGGAAAAAGCAAAAAAGGAATGCTATGAATAGATTAAGGAGGAAGGGGAAGGGGTCAATGAGATGGGGTAGCATATGTAATACTTCTTCAGACAGGTGACCAGCAGGTCACTAAGGAGGTAAGGGGGAGATCAGGAGAAACAACTGCAGGTTTCCTTGAATGAACGAACATAGAGTTTTTTAAATGTTGATATGTTGATGCTGTGGGCCAATTTCAAGGTTTTTTGCAGTCTGTTCCAGCACACAGGTAACATATGGCTCATGGAAGCCCTACCAAAGCGTGATTTGACCTTTGGCACTGCCAGGTAGATATAAGAGGCACCTCTCAGCGTATACATACCTATCATGCTTATGGGTAAACAATCCAAGATATACTGAGGCAGCTTCTTGGTGATAGCTCTGAAGATCCAGAGGGAGGCGTTTATCTTCTGTAAGGGAGAGATGTCCATCCCATGGCACTGTATAGAGAGCAGTGGTGTGTATTGTAAGGAAGATTGATGATAAACCTTAGGGCTCTATGATAGAGCGTGTCCAGTTTCAAAAGTACAGCAGCTGGGCCCTCGCTGTACAGAAAGTCTGCGTAATCCAGGAGGGAGAGGAAGGTGGTTTGGACCAGTCTTTTCTTGGCATCTCTTGTAAGAAGATGCTTAATCCTATACAAACAGACCCAACCTCTGTCAAAAAAGCTTAGACAGTTTTTCGATGTGGTTGAGAAGAGAGAGTCTGTAGTCAATCCATACCCCCAGGAACTTAAACCTGGATACATACTCCAGTGGTTCGCCAAGAAGGGTGGTGACTGGAGGCAGTGTTCCAAGTAGAGCTGGATAGCTTGATGGTGCAAGGGGGAGAAGAACATTGCCTTAGTTTTTTTGGCATTTAGGAGTAGCTTTTGGTTAAAAAACTGATGTTGCAGAAGACTGAAATCATGTTGAAGGTGACTACAAGCAGCCTCAAGGGTAGGTCTACAACTGCAAAGAACTAGGTCATCTGCGAAAAGATGTATATTGGCATTTTTGATGCAGGCATCTATTCTGTTAATATATATATTGTGAAAAGCAAGGGGCCTAGTATAGAACCCTGTGGTATGCCTCTCAGGAGGGGCTTAAGTGGAGAGAGTTCCCCTTCTGCTTTGACCTGCTGGAACCGATCTACTAGATAATTACAGAACCATCTCAAGGAGAGGTGGTCCAGTCCAATGCTCCTGAGGGAAAGGAGGAGCAAGTCATGGTCGACCGTATCGAATGCCTTGCTAAGGTCTAAGAATACTGTAAAAACAAAGTTTTGGCATCAAGTTCACACTGTCAGTCGTTAATAACCTTAGCAAGTGCTGAAATGGTGCTATGCCATGGTAGGAAGCCAGACTGCAAAGGGTTAAGAAGATTATATGATTCCAAGTAATTCCTTAGTTGGGAGCTCACAATTTCTTCTAACAATTTAGACAGGATGGGGAGTAAGGAAATAGGTCTGTAATTGTTTAGGTCGCTGAGGTCTCCAGATTTAAAACAGGGAACAACATAAGCAGTTTTCCATGTGGAAGGAAGGACACAGAGAGAGAGAGAGAGAGAGAGAGAGATTAAAAAGGTGGGTAATTGGCACAGCCAGGACATGATCAGCAGTGGCTCTAGCCACAAATGGTTACCAGGGCACAGCAGGGGCACAACAGATGGCAGCCAGGGCACTGATATATTGTTACTATGGGGGAAGCTCTGCACCATAAGGGGCACCAACTGGGGCACAGCATTTTTTTTTTTTACCGGGGCACGGGCCCTGGTGTAGAGCCGCCACTGGACATGATAAGCAATCTTGAGGAAGAAGGGGTCAAGCAGATCTGCTCCTGCACTCTTCCTAGGATCCAGCTGTTGCAAAAGATCTTCAACCTCTTTTAGGGATGCCGGTTGAAGGGAGAATGAAGCACTTGTGACAGGGACTTCAAGGTCCTGTATGCCAACTTGGTTGCACATCACACTGGCAGGGGAGGAGTCAAAAGCTAGCCCTGCGGTAGAGAAGTGATGGTTGAGAGACTCAAGGATGGTTGGCTCATCAGAGACTGTAATGTCTCCATGGCAGATTTTCACTGGCAGGGCATTTCCACCTTCTGTTGTGTGTTATTCCTTACAGTACTTAACTAACTGAAAAAGGAAAAAACAAACAGATATGTCTCAGATGTTAATTATCCCTGAATATGATATAGGATAGCAGTACATTAACTCAAGTTTAACTGATCCCACAAAGAACATTTTAATGCTTCAAAAGCAATGAGCCACAATAATGGGATAAAAAACAGCAATGAAGACCATTTGTAGGCAACAGCATTAGTGTTCTTGTACATACTGTATCTCACATGTGAAAAGAATGTACAACCTGGACTGTAATGTGGCAAGTTTGAATAGCCTATGAAGATACATTTTCTTTGCATATAAATCTGATGCGACAGATGGGTACAGAAAATCTGAAAGTTTAAAACCGAACTAGTGTCATTTTGCTGGCCACATCATGGTAAGTAAAATGGGTTAGAGCTTCTTCTGCAACATACAGGCATTTATTTCTCAACAAAGATTAAAAACATTTTTTTTTTATTATGTTATATTTTCTGGAATTCCATTTCCAATATGAACTGTTTAATGATGCTCTATAATGGTTCTCCCTCATTATGACCAGTCAAAAAGTCCTAATGCCATAACAGTGTGCAAACACAAGCATTTAAACACTCTGAGCAAGTCCTTTAGGACACAATGTTCAAACTGGTAGAAAAAGAAAATATTATACAGTACTAAAAGTGCTAATTTGTGTGCCTGATTTGATGGGGACTCAGAAAGAAAAGTGAGGCACACTCTCCATGAGAAAGATCTTGAGAGAGAAACGTCAAATTTGGTGGCATATTAACTGTTGTGAATAAAATTATTTGAAACCGAGGGTGGGCATGGATAACCGTTGGCTGAAGAAGACATGTTCTGTAAGACCTCCTGCCTTGAACTGCATAACACTGTTATTTAAGCAAGCTCTGAAAACTTTTTTATGGCACCAGGCATTCGGTGATTGACTGTATGATGATACTACTGATTTTATATAATTTATGCTGCTGATGTTTGATTTGTGATTTTAAATCTGGTAGGTGCCTTGGTATTCGAAAGGCGCCATAAAAATAACGTTTATTATTATTTTTGCTAGCACAGTAGCCTGAAGTACAGAAGGAGAGCACAATGGGTTAGTCTCAAAACAAACAGCCATCGTTCAGATCATTTTAAGCCTAAATAAGGTGCAGATGGCGCTGACAAGTCAGAGGGCGGCAGGGGAACAAACCCCTGCTAAAGATATCCTGGGTATTAAAATTTTGCTGCAGGTTAGCCAGCCTGCCAGTGCAATGGCAAGGCGTCTGCTTGCGGTGCTGACATCCCGGGTTCAGTGATGGACTGGGGAGTCAGAGGGCCGGCCGAGGTGGGAGAAAGATCAAGCATCCAGGGAACCACTCTCCTCCTCCTCCTCTGGGGGAGAGGGGAAGAGTGCCTCGTGCTTTATGGACCCCTGGCAGATGCTGTGGGAACTGCTGCAGCTGGTGCCATCACCTTAGATGAGGCAGGGCAGACGCTGGACATGATTTCACCCCTCCCCCGCCCTCAGGGGTCCAGTATTCTGCACAAAGCCAGCCCCTGGGCATGACGCCCTGCTCTGCTCCACCAATGTCTGCCAGGGAAGGAGGTCCCCACTCCCGTGGCCCTGACTGGGTGGGGGCAGGCAGTGAGCTGGGGCTTGCAAACAGTGTTTGTCAGGAGGGACTGTCCATGTGGTGGCCCTGCCCAGGGAGGTAAGCTTGGGCATGGGGAGATGGCAGGCAGGGCTGAGTTCCGGGAAGGATCGCCGCCAAAAAAATCCTAAATTTTGCTGCCGTAATGAGATCAATGGAAGCAAATTAAAAAGGATTTGAGCACTTTACCTAGCATATACAAGATGCTAAGCAATTGGTCTTGGCCTACTCTGAAAACCACTACTGGGCAACTCACATGGAAAAGGCCTTAATGGCGACCACAAACTTCATTACTGAAACAGCCATTTTAAAAAGTTATTGGAAACCGCTGAAATTGCTCCAAGCGACAGAAATTTGAGACTTGTGGGATTACCAGAGGTGCCTGAAGGGAATGATCTGGTTCTGTTTCTGGAATCCTGGATGCCTTAAGCTTTGCTATGGGATAATTCTCCAACTCTGGGATTCACTGAGTGGGCCTATGAGGTGAACACTCGGAGAGTACTGTCACATTCGTTTCAGTGGCACACAAATACAGGTTACTCACCTGTAACAGGAGTTCTAGGAATGGTATATGTTGTTCATCCACACTGTCTGGCAGGTTCCTTGCCGCTTTAAATCTTGCCGGAAGGTCTTCAAGCTGGCTCCTCCCACCCACCCGGGTGATACAACTCTCGGCTCCGCCCCATGACGCCAGATCTGGCCCGCTGGAAGCTCAGGTTGTGCGTCGAAGCCGGGGAGGTCGGGTGGGTCGTGTGAGATGAACAACATATACCATTCCTAGAACTCCTGTTACAGGTGAGTAACCTGTATTTCTAGGGACATGGATATGTTGTTCATCCACACTGTCTGGCAGACTCCTAGCAGTTCTCTGGGAGGAGGGAGGCAAGGCGCACACCCCCAATACTTACTTGGGAAATAAGGACTGGAGAACAGAGGCCCCAAAACCAGCATCCCGGCGTGACTCGAGGTCGATGTGGTAATGGGTAATAAAGGTGTGTGCTGACTTCCAGGTAGCAGCCCTGCAGATTTCCTGGATAGGGGCGTCCCTGGAAGCAGCCACCCGATGCAGCAGTATGGCGGTAGAATGAGCTCTTATCCTTCTGGGAGGCTCCATGCCCGCCAACTTATAGCAGAGATCTATGCAGGAGGTGACCCATCTGCTTATCGTCCGCTTAGCTGCAGGTCTGCCAGGTGCGGCTTCAGCAGGTGACAAACAGCTGGCTAACCTCTCCTCGAATCCCAGCCGTGCCTCCTGTAACAGGCGAGCCTTCTAGGGTCCAAAGTATGGAGCCTATATTCGCCTCCGAGGTGTGATTGGGTAGAACACCGCAGAGTCAACACCTGGTTAAGGTGAAACTCCGACACCACCTCTGGAAGGAATTTCGGTGGGAAGAGGACAACCTTGTCCCTGTGGAAGACCAGGTAAGGAGACTCCGATGCTAAGCACCTGGAGTTCTCCCATCCTTCTGGCTGACGTGATAGCCACCAAGAAGGCGGTCTTCCACGACAGGTGGAGAGATCATACTGTGCATTGGTTCAATGGCTTGCCCATGAGCTTTGCCAATACCAGCAGTAAATCCCACGGAGGTGGGGGTTCCCGCACTGGAGGGGAAATGTGATCAAGGCCTTTGAAAAGCGCCCGACCACCTTCTCCTGCGCCACTGACTGCTCACCGGCCCGCGCCCGCTAAGCAGAGATGGCTGCCAGGTGCACCTTTAGGGTCGCCAACCTAAGCCCTTGACTAGATAGGGACCATAGATAGTCCAAAATGCTGGCCACAGAACAAGAGGAAGGGTCCAAGCCTTTTCTCCAACACCAAATGGAAAATCTCTTCCATTTGAAGGCGTAGCATTTTCTGGTCGACTTTACGGGACGCCCAATGACGTGGAGAACCTCGTCGGAAGACCCAAGGCCTGGAACTCTAGCCGCTCAGGAACCAGGCCGTCAGGTGCAGGGATTGAAGGTCCGGATGGAACACCTTCCCCTGATTGACTGAAAGCAGGTCCGGGCGAGCTGGAAGCTGCCTCGGGAGCCTGGAGCTGAGGCTGAGGAGATCTGGGTACCAGAACTGGCGTGGCCAGTCTGGGACTATCAGAATCACTTGCGCCTTGTCCCACCTCGCTTTGAGCAGGACCCTGTGAATCAGGGAAAAGGGGGGGAAAGGCGTAAGAGAAGCCCGGGGTCCACGGCCTCGAGAAGGCATCCCCCTGCAGCGAGCCCTGCTGAGGGGGCCGGGCATGAAACAGCCTCAGCTTCGCGTTCTCCTTGGAGGCAAACAGATCCACCAGAGGTGTGCCCCAGTGGGAGAACAGATCTTTACTACCTCCGGCAGGAGAGACCACTGCAGATGCAGCCCCTATCTGGCTCAGGGCATCGGCCAGGGTGTTGGAGGCTCCTGCCACATGAATGGCTAGGAGATCTGCCCAGGCTGCGCACAGTGACCAGATGCAGAGCTTCCTTGCATAGAAGCATGGAGCACGCCCGCTCCTGGCGGTTCAGGTAGTACATGGTTGTGGTATTGTCCGCCTGGACTTGACCACTTGACCCCGGAGAAACGGAGCAAAGGTGGTGAGAGCTAGGCGGACCGCTCAGAGCTCCAGCAGGTTGATGTGGCATCGGGACTCCCGCGGGGACCAGAGGCCGTGCACTCGGTGTGCCCCCAGATGGGCACCCCAACCCATCAAAGAGGCGTCGGTCGACAGTGAGACCGTCGGCTCGGGGCGGACAAACGGAATGCCCTCCTGCAGATGGGATGGAACGGTCCACCACTGGAGAGCGTTCCACATCTCCTGGGTCGTCATCACAAGCTGGTCCAAGGGATTGCAGCGTTGTGACCACTGGCTGGCCAGCCCCCACTGAAGGGGGCGCATGTGCCAATGTGCCCAACGGACTACGCTGGTACAGGCCGCCATGAGACCCAGGAAGTCCCGGGCAGGGCGCAATTGCCCAACCAAAAATGATTGGGCAAAGGAGGTAAGAACCTTGGCTCTGTCCGCCGGGAGCCGTGCTCTGGCTCGTAGAGAGTCGAGCTCTGCCCCGATGAACAGTATCACCTGCTTTGGCTCGAGTTCCGATTTGGCCTCGTTGATGAGAAGGCTGACTTGAGAGCAAACCTGGAGGGCCAGATCTCTGGACCGCTCCACCTCCTGTCTGGAGGGGGCTGCTATCAGCCAATCGTCCAGGTAAGGGTACACCCGAACCCCTCGGCACCGCAGGAATGCTGTCACCACTGCCATGCATTTGGTGAAGACCCTGGGAGCTAGAGAAAGGCCGAAGGGCATGGCTTGGAACTCGAATAGGGATCCCTCCGCCTGAAGCGGAGGAATCTCCGGTGAGATGGACGGATAGGGACGTGAAAGAACGCGTCCTGAAAGTCCAGAGAGCAAAACCACAAGCCGTGTTCCAGAGATGGTATTATCTGAGCCAGAGTGACCATTCTGAAGGTTCGAGACCTTAGGAACTTGTTTAGGTCGTGTAGGTCGAGAATGGGGCGCCAGCCCCCATCCGTTTCGGGACCAGGAAATACCTGGACACAAACCCCGGGTCTGAGGGAGGGTCCTCCACCTCTCTTATCACCTCCTTCTGGAGGAGAAGAGTGATGTCGGCTCAACGAGCCGCCAGTGAGGCTGGGGACCCCGAAGCCCCCCCCCCCGAGGGGCGATGGCTCTGTAGGGCGGTGCCTGCTCGAACTCTAGAGGCAGGCCTCTTCCCACCACCTCCAAGACCCACCTGTCCGTGGTAACAGTGGACCAGGCGGAAAGGAAGTGCCGGAGCCGTCCCCACACGGGGGGAACCAGGGGTGAGGCGACAGGGATGGGGGCGACACCCCTCAGCCCGTCACTGAGCAGGCTTGGAGGAGGGACCGGCCGAGGGACCTCCTGGGCCTTTTCCTCCTTGCTTCCTATTGGAGGAAGCCGACGGCTTGGGTTTGGGGTACCAAGGTCGAGCCTGCTGGCCCTGACGTTGCTGGGCCGGGCGCCGCGGGCACAGAAGGGCGAAAAGGTTTAGGCTGAGGCTTACGGCCTTTGTCCTTCTGCGGAAGAGACCGAGTCCAAGGTGGCATTGGACTTTTCGATCCTCTGGAGGTGACCTTCCACCCCAGGGCCGAAGAGGTCAGTCCCCAAAGGAACATCCGCCAACTTGTGCTGGGTATCCGAGGTGAAGGTGGATATCCTCAGCCAAGCCCACGACGATGGCCACTGCAGTCGCCACTGATCTGGCACAAGAGTCTCCGATGTCAAGAGCAGTCTGGAGCTGCTGCTCGCTAATGCCTCTCCTGGTCCCGCACCCTGACCGTAGTCTGCAAGTCCGCTGGAAGATGGGGAACAACCTCATCCAGGGAGCCCAACAGGGCATGAGAAAAGTGTGCCATCAGGACGGCCGAACTGGCCTGATGAAGGCCGAGAGAGGACGCAGCATAGACTTTCGGCCCGGCATAATCCAATTTCTTGGATTCCTTGTCGGGTGGTTTGTCCACGTCCCTGGCGTTCCCGGCACGCCGGAAAACTCTGTCAGTAACCAGCCCCTCCGCAGAGGGGTGTTCCGAGAAACTGGGCAGGGAACCGGTAGGGACCGCGTACTTACTAGCCATTCTGGCCGAAGGCGCAGGGCAGAAGCAGGACTGCCATAGTTCCAAGGCCGGACCAACAATGGCTCCGGCCACCGGAAAGGCCTCCGTAGGAGAATCCCTCGGTCCAGAATCTCCGTGAGGGGATATCTGGCCCGTTTAGAAACGGGTTCAAGCTTCATCCCGGTGGACTCCGAGATGAGCCGAAGTAGACCAAGAAAGGACGAAGGGCTATCGTCCACCGACTGCCCCCCTGAGGACTCCAAGTCCATCCGCTTGGAGAACAAGGAGGAGTCATCTTCAGACTCGGACGAGTCTTCGAAGAGCTGCCTCGAGCCTGAGACACCCTCCACCTGCCAAGGTTTGTCGGGAGTGAGAGTGACCGACAGCGTATGGGGCAGCCCCTGAGCCGACCGAGAACTCTTGGTCGGAGCCCCAACTAACGGCTGAGGAGGCGGCAGTTCCACCAAAATCGGCGGGGCAGCTGTAATAGGCCGAACAACCGGCCTGGGAACAGGCTCCTCGACCACCGCGAGGGGTTGTTTCGGCCGCTCCGGTGACAGCCACTTAATGGCTGGTGAAGACGGCTGGGTCGGCTTATTCCCGGCCAACAGAAGCTGTTGCCACATAAGCTCTTCATATTTACGGCGCAGCTTGCGCTGAAGCCTCCCCTCGTCCGAGGAGGAGGAAGAAGAGGAAGAGCGGCGGCGCCGCTTACCGTGGTGCCGAGACCGAGACCGCCTATGACGGCGGGATCGGCTGGACCGCGATGAGGTCCGAGACCGAGACCGAGAATCTCGGCTAGGCCGAGGTCGGTGAGGTGGGGTGCCGAGGATCGGCACTCCCTTCGGCTCGGATGATTCCACCGACAGCTCCGGAACTGGAGGCACAGTTGAGCCGACGGGATCCTCAACTCTCACCGGGGGAACCGGGGAGAGGGGATTATCAGCTTCACCAGCCGACAACCCGTCTAACGGGTCGAGAAAAATCTCGACCGCGTCGACAGGTGTCTCGGTCAACTGGCCTGATGGGGACACCGTGAAGCCAGTGGCCGAAGCTGAAGGGTCGACCGAAGTCGACTGTCGACCAGGGAAGGGAGATCTTTCCCGCTCCCAAGAGCGTTGACGATGGGACTTACCCTTGCTCTTTTTTGACCGAGAAAACGGTCCAGAAGAGGTTGGACCCTCGCCTTTGGTCGAGAGGTCAGGCAAAGCTCCTTAAAGAAGCCAAGTCTCGCGGCCGAGAGAGCGGGGACGAATGCCGCTGGCGAAGATGGGCGGCCTGCGCCGCTTCCTCTCGAGGCGATCATCTGCTCGAGCTGTTCTGCAGAGCCGCAGCCGCCGACACCGCCAACCGGGCCTCCTTCGACTTGACCGAGGAAATCTTCTCGGACGCCCCAACTGTAACCGGGCAGCACGATCCTCGAGGACATAGGGTCAAAAGAAGAGCACAGGTCGCAAGCCCGCGGGTCGGCTCAAGGCCTCAGGGCAATAGACGACGCGGAGTGCGGGTCCGCCGAGACATTTTCTTATCTACAGGGCATCTCCGAAATCCGGAGTCGATTATCCATCGCAGCGCGGAGGAGAAGAAGACCAAAGTCTTTTAGCAATCTAAAACGAGTTTTGAGAAGTTTTGAAGAGTTAGGAACCAATCTTAATCGCAGAGCGTTAAGGAGGGAACCTGAGCTTCCAAGCGGTAAGGAAGATCTGGCGTCATGGGGCGGAGCCAAGAGTTTTATCACCCGGGTGGGGGGGAGGAGCCAGCTTGAAGACCTTCCGGCAAGATTTAAAGCGGCAAGGAACCTGCCAGACAGTGTGAATGAACAACATATCCATGTCCCTAGAATGCTCATTGTTCTCACATAAGCTAGTTTGAGGGACACAGCACTGGCACGAGCCTGCCACTTACGCAAATTGATGGTTGGAGAAGCAGGTAGTGCATTTGTTCCCTGTCCTGCCAGTCTCTACATGCTGCAGTAGACAGGACTATGAGGGGGCAAAAAATAAGTTGAAGGTCTTAAAAATAACATTCACCCTTTTGTTACTAACGAGACTACATGTGGGATAGGAGGGAAAACCTTTGCCTACAGCAACCCAGGAACAGCACACCCTGCACTCCACCTCAAATGAAGAAAAAGGCTCAGATAAAAATATCCAAAATGAAGTTTTAATGTGGCTAGATCTAGCCACATTAAAACCTCACTTTGGATATTTATATCTGAGCCTTTTTCTTCATTTGCGGTGGAGTGCAAGGTGTGCTGTTCCTGGGTTATTGTTTGGGCTGGCAGCCTTTTCCTTTGCACCCACAAGCTCTGCAGGTGCACCATTCTACTATTTATCATCAGACAAGTTGGATGAAAAACCTGAAGCAGAAAAACAACAGTTACATGGGGGAATACTGGATGGGAGTGCAGAGTCAAAAACTGAAAGATACTTTATAAATTTCCTTTTGGAAGATGTCACAGAATTTTGGACACCCTTTCTCCTTCTCAAGGGATCCCATGATGCTTTATCTTTGAACTGCTCATGGACGATGAGCCCATTGAAGTCTGCTTATCCTGTATTTTTCAGTTTTATCTGGCTACTGCAGTTCTGTATCCGTTAATAATATAGTTGCCTCCAAGAAGCACTGCCGGAATCGGAGGCGGTTTTTGAAGGTCAAGAAGAGGGGATGGGCTGCACGTTACATGCTCAAAAAGACTTTTGTATGTTGCAAAAGTTATGGCCTCTGTTTGGGGCCATGATTGTTATTCAAGGCATAAAATAGGTGGGTTCGTCTCACAATTTTCAAATCAAAAACCGGCAATTGTGAATCAATTTCAGCTTTGATTCATAGTAGGTGCTAATCGAATTTCTCCAAGACCGCAGGGCTTGGAATGTGCAAATGGCACTATTTTTCACTATTTTTAGCCATCTCCCCCACATTCTGGATCCCCTGCTGCTAATCAACTTCGACCAGCTGCTAATCATTTTTCATTGTGAGTAGGAAAGGCTGCTAATCAAGTCTCTGACACACATTTTTCCTTATTAGTGTTGAACTATCTTTACAATAGTAGAATACAGTATTGCTTTTATGTAAATGTGAACAATGTTTATGCATGTAAAATACTGTGTATGATGAACAACAGTTTCTGACAGTAGCCATGCGTCATTCCCATACTGAGATAATCCCCTTGTTAAAATGACAAGACCGCTTTTTGGCAAAGAGAGGTCATTTAATTGTGTTAAAATTCTTTTTCCTGTTCTTACATGGTCATGTTCCCTCAACGGCACTAAAGTGCACATTTGATGACCTTCTGCTAATTGATTTGCTTTACCAAATTGTACCCTTAATGAGGTACTACAACAATATTTTAAAGCAATGATTGCATCTGGGCATAATAGCTTTAAATGCTTCTAGATCTGACATTTCAATCAAGTATGTATATGAAGCGGTTTATTGTGTTTTATAATAAATTTCAGTACAGAAAATGTAAAAAAATGTATTTGATACTGATTTAAAGTAGTTAGCTGACTTATTTTCAAATTGTTCGCTTACTTGATCTCTCCTGCCTGCTCTGCCACTTAATTATATATTATACAGGCATGGTAGCACCTGTATATTAGGGTTGAGTAAGCACTTTAAACCCCAGTTCTGCACCTTAATAACTCTGCCCCCATTCAGCAAACACGGATTGCACAGAGATGGTGCAAGGATCAGCAGGATGCAGTACATCTGTAAGAGGGTACTTGGCACCTTTCTGGACTGGCTCCAACAGGATGGATGTGGACTCAGCCGGAGCAGCACACCTAAGGAGGCCAATCTTTGGTCGGCGGAAGGTTGCTCAGTCGAACTACTGTCAAAGAGATGCGCCCCAAAAGAGGCTATGAACTCTTGATCCAAGTCATCCGATGACTCCTCAAAGATGGCTTTTTGCCACAGACCTCCTGGGATTCGTCACCTAGTGTAATTGTCACCAGCAAACTGGGAATCGGATGGTAAGCCTCCTTAGTTGGAGCACCGACTGGTAGTTGGTGGGGTGGCAGCTCCACCATAACCGGTGGATAAGCAGGTGTTAGAAGCACTTGCAGAACCTGTATTGGCAGGACAACCACTGGCTGCTACCAGGGGACCAAAGGTCCTTGGGGTAGAGACCTACTCAACTCTGCAGTGGCCCACTGCTGCCAGATGAACTCCTCGTAGCACCATTGCATTTTCCATCTGTGCCGCTCCTCAACCAAGGATGAGGAGGACCAGAAGTGTCAATGGTGGGATCAACACAGTGAATGCCTCAATTGCGCCCTCAACCACCGTCGATTGCCTAGTCAAAAGCAAGTGGGGCCATCCAGAAGTTGGCTGCAAATAATGCACCTACCCACTTTCAGCAACAAGGGCATCAAAGACTCAAACCCGGTTGGAGGCTGGTCCTGAGCAGGGGTCATCGATCAATCCACGTCCTCCTGAGCAAGGACCAGGAGTAACATGGTTTGTGAAGCGAAGTCCCTGAGCTCATCGGACAACGGGTTGCCCGGGTCAAGAAAAATCTCAATAGCTTGGTCTACCAAAGTTGAGATTGTCTGGCTTGATGGCAGAGCCAAAGAGCCTTCAAACCTGTCTGACAAGCCCCTCAGTCAAGGGATGCTCGACAGCCACCGAACAGTCAGGCGAATCAAGGGACTGGGAGGACTGCAATCTCTCCATATCCCATGATGGTGGTGAGAAGATTTCTTGGTTTTGGTCTTGGATTTAGAGCCATGGTGGGCAGGGTTCTCCCACATGGTCTGAAGGGACATACACATGTCATAAAACTGGTCTGTGAAGCTCCCGCTGATGCTAGCCCAAGGTGGGAACAGTGCCGAGGCCAAGAAGGTGCCTGCCATCGCATCTGCCTCAAGGGCCATAAGCAGTGCCACAGATCCAGCAGCCAACAAAGCCTTTTTGTTACACTTAGGGCAATCCCTCAAATCCTGTCCTGAAGGCTGACCCAGCGTGAGCTGGAGCTTCCTATTCTCAAGGGACTCAGGAAACACAGAAAGGCAATGGCCACACCAGGTCACGTCATGTTGCCCACCCAGGCAGTACACACACGTCATGCGGACTGGCGACTGACATCTTCTGGCGAACAGAACACAAAATTTAAAACCAGGTTTCTTGCGTCCCATCATTGGTCTGGAGATACAGTTGAAATAACCAAAAAATAACAGTAAAAGAGCTTCGAAAACTTTGACAGTAATGGTTCATCTATGGGGCAGAGAAAACTAAACCGAGTGCAAAGGTGGTGACCTGTTCTTCCAGAGGAAAGATCTGACGTCATGGGGCAGAGTCAGGGAATATATGCCCGGGTGGTGGGAGGAGCTTAGCTTACAAACGTCCAGCCAATCATCGTATTCCAGAGGAACTGCCAGAGTGGGGATAAGTGAACCATATCCATGTCCCTAAAACTTAAAGTTGCTGATATAGAACGTATGGAAAAAAAAATTATCAGCGACCTTGGATTACAGGAAGATAAATCTCTCAAGATTTGGAACCATTGGCATATTTTCTTTCTTTGTTTTTTTTAATTTAGTCTTTTTTGCTCCCGCTCCACGGACCCCTCGGCTGCGGCATCCACACATGAGCCGCTCTCTCGGGACCCCTGGTTACCCCCAAGAGGCGGAGGCCGCGGCACCCCTGGACTTAGGGTGCACAGAACAAGGGATAGGGTGGGAGTCGGCCTGGGGAGCCAATTGCAGCTAAGGAGTGGGGCTTCATTTAGGCAGTGGAGGCAGGCTTGATTTCCCCCCCATAGGGGGTGCAGGAACATGCAATGACGCCAGCATCCATCCCGCCCCCTTGGAACCTTGCTAGCATCGGTTGTTGTGGTGCCCCTGGCCTCCGTTAGGGGTCCCCCATGCACCAATGGCATCCCTCACCCTCTCCCCGGAGAACAGTCGTGGGATGGTCAATCCTTCTCCCCCGGCCAGCCCTCCAATGACCCGAGTCCGTTCCTGAACCCGGGTCACTGGTGCCGCAAGCGGAAATCTAACCGCTGCTCCGGTGGGCTGGCCTGCATATTTTTAATACACCTGTAGCTGTCATAGGAGAGGACCCTACTGAAGTGGAGGGCAGTGAAAGATCACATGTCACTCTCTGGATATTATTTGTTTCTAGGGAGAATTGTGCTCATGCTTGAGTAAAGGGGTTAAACTTAAATACCAACATGACACTGCCTTCTGTGTGGCTTGTATCAACTCAAGGAGGGACTACCATCATGCTGTTCATTTGAGCCACTGCATATCTTATACCTATGGAGTTGCTATGGACTGGATCATTACGATTCATCTACTGTTGTTAGATAGTTTACCTACTCGAAGCTGAATTATTTTTTCTTACAATGTCTGGATATCTGCACTACTTTGGACCTGAATGGGTCTTTGATCAACAGTATTTGGAGAGATATACATCTCAGTTTTTACTTTTTGCTTTCATTATATCAATAAAAGCATATGAAGGTAACAAAAATCCTCTTCCGCACTGTAGGCAGTTTAATCCAACCTTCCTGTCTTCTGGTCTGAGGTTTTTCATTCAAAGAAAGGTGTGAGGAGTATGGTCAATTCCTCCTGGACAGTGTCCTCCATTACAGCAGGACTTTGTTGAGTGACTTTTCAGTGGCTGGCAGTGTTGAGGTTGAGAGAAGTTAAGGCTCTTATTTGCTCTGGATTGAGTTTCAGCAAGTGTCAGTGGAACAGGTGCTCAGCGTGTCCTCCAGAATGTGCCCCATTTTGTGCGATTCTGACCCAGGGCAGACACAGCTAGTGATGTGCTTCTATGATACCCTGTTCATCAGCATTGTCCAGAGTTCCCTTACAGAGGCGTTTTCCTTTCTGAAGAAACCATTATTGAACCCAAAATTGCTGCTGGCAACTTCAGTCCAGTCTCAAATCTTCCCTGTTTGGGGAAGATTATGGAGAAGGTAGTGATGGTGCAGCCTGAGGTTCACCTTGAGATAGTTGACATATATGAGCCTTTCCAATCTAGTTTCAGACCTCGACATAGCATGGAAACAGTGCACATCGAGGTGTTTAATGATCCACTCCTGGCATGATATAGAGGGCAGCTTTCCACGATCTCATCAGCATTTGATACTGTAGCTCATGAGGTTTTGGTAGGTCACCTGAAGAAAAATGGAGAATCACCAGGAAAGCCTTGAAATGGTTTCAGCCTTTCCTGTCCGGCAGGTCACAGCCAGTTATCATGGGATCTTTCTCATCACATTTCATGACAGTGAGAGAACACTTACACACGAACTTACCAAAACAGTACATCTTTGAGGGAATATCCTCCATTAGGCCACACCTTTGGAACTATAGTTGTCAGCACTAGGGCCACACAGAAATTTTTCTAGCTGAGGGCTGTTCACAATGACATGCCACATCTACATGTATATAAGCGTGGGTGGTCCTATCACTCCTCAGTTCTCCACTGGAGATAAAAAAAAAAAAAAAAATTATCTGCACTCATGGAACCTGGCAGTTCAAATCAAAGGAAAATTCAAGACAAAATACTCTGTCTATCAAATTAATTTTGTAACCACCATGTAGAGGACAGTCTGACTAGACCGTGAGCTTCAGTGCTTCATCCCTATCCAGGTCTTCGTCAGGGGCCGGGCCTAGTGAACATTAGGAACAGACACCCTTTTAAATGTGTATTTAAAGTGACATGCACACATTTATACAACTTTTAAACAATCAACACACCCAAATGAAAAATTACAATATCAAATTACGTTTGTTTTTGTTAAAAGGTGTTGGTTTAATATTATAAGGAACTACATTTAAATCTTATCTACAAAAATACATGCTTATTACATTCTGCATTTGATTAATCATATCAAAGAAAATTTGAGTAAAGATTTTCTCTCTTCCACCTGTTTTTTTTCATCCACTGTTTAAAAAAAAATATCAGAATTTAACAATTTTAAGAGGCAGTATAGCGCAGTGGTTTAAGGCTCTGAGCTGCAAATCTGGTGACATCCAGCAGACCAGACCTGGGTTTGAACCCCACAGCTTCCACTTGCATACTGTGTGACCCTGGGCAAGTTACTTAACTTCCCTGTGCTCCCAGGTCGCACCTGTAAAAAAAGCTTTCAGCTTAGTGTGCTAGTCCCGGTTAAATAACAAAAAAACAAAAAAAAAAGTAAGAAAATACCAAAAAAGATATATTCCTTGAGAAAGGATGAAGTCCACACTCAGAAAATGGAGATCAAAGGTCTCCCCAATTATTTATTTATTTTTTTTACAGCAGTCTCAATTCTATTTATGGTACTTTCTGCAGACCTCATTTATGGTGCGAGCTTCTTGGGCTTTTAATGAGAAGTCATCAGAAAGTAGTGTAAGCCCAGAAGAGATTAGCCTCGGATGATGTCCAGCAGTGGGGAACCAGGAGATGAGACCAACACCAGGCATATAAGGAGAGGCATGACGCTAGCTACAGGATGCATATAGTAGCTTAATGATGTTTCCTTCAGCAGGACTGAAGAGGATGATCGACGACAGGAAAAGAAATGAAAAGTGATGAAGTCACCCATGCTTTAGATGTGGCTCATCATTATGGGCAGCTCCCGGATAGTAAAAGTTGCCGTGTGGTCCTAGCACTGATTGCTATAGTTCCAAATGAGTGGCCTAATGGAGGAGATATGCTCGAAGATCTGTGCATTCCTCAGGGTTCAATACTGTCCCCCATGTTATCTGCAATATATATCTGTTGCCTTTAGGATGGGCTTTTAGATGGTAGAGTGAGTTTTTTCCGCTATGCAGATGATACTCAGCTGTGCCTGCCATTTACACCAAATGGGCATGAGGCAGTTTCCATGTTAAACGATGCTTGTAAGAGATATCTGATTGGATGATCTCCAGCTAGCTGATTCTTAATCCAGGCAAGATGGAGTACTTGCTAGTGAAACCAGGCTCTCCTCTGTCAGCCAAGTTGAGTGGTGTTCCAATTTTGCCATTACTGAAAGATACCATTTTGACAGCAGTGGAAAGGGTAAAGAATCTATGCGTCACTGGACTGCAAGCTAACACTGGAACATCATGTGGCAGCAGCAATCCGCAGTAGAATTTTCTACTTGCAGAAGACCCTGGTACACGCCTTTGTTGTCTCAAGACTTCATTACTGCAATGCTTTATGCCTAAGGCTGCCTGAAAAAGTTGGTGCATTACCTGCAGCTGACATATGTAACCCCTAGATGGCGCTATCCCAGGGGCTACTACCCCTGCCTGATTTGCCACTAACAGGTTGAGGGGCCTGGATCCAATGGCGGGTGCCTCCACCCAGAGGTCAGGGTTTGCAATAGTTAAACTAACTTGGTCACAGCCCTCTGGGACACTGCAACCCTCCTTTCTTCCCACTAGTGGCCCACACAATATATCAGAATTACCTTCACAGTATACACTTGCCCCAGGACTGGTTCCTGCACTGGGACCTCCTGTGAAATGAGATACAGTGCAACAATCACAGTACAGTACTTTAACATAGACAAATACCTCAGGCAGTATAACTTTGCTGAAACAAGCAGCTCTGATTTATTTAGGGGATATAACAAGGACAGGGGAAATCAGGTTAATTAGCTTATCACTCTAATAATCTACCTATGGCTCTGTGCACAGGCCTATCCCTATCAGTTACTGTCCCTGGGTACCCAAGCCCTAGTGGCTAGTCCAAACCCGTGGCAGCTGGTAGGGCCCTTTCACACAGAGAAAAGGAGAATTAAACAGTCAGCAGTACAGTAATTCCATTTGGATGTAATGTGGCAATTCAACAGGGAGCGACCCTGAATTAGTACTCACGACCTCCAAATAAGATAGGGTCCTTCAATGTCAGCAGGGCTCACTTGGGGTACACAAACCTCTTCACAATCCATATAAAAGAAAGCACTATACCAGGCAGGCTGCATCTGTATCCGATCGCAATTACTGCACAATACCGGGAGAACACACAGCAGATTCAGTTCCTGACAGACCGAGTGCAATTTTCAGCAATTCTTCCAGTCTTCTACAGGGTGAGCCTGGTTTCTACTCTTCAGAGATCCTTTGATTCTTTTCACAGACGATTCAGTCCTAACAAGCTGCAGACCGAACTCTGGGCCTTACACACGTTTTGACTAAAACTGCACACTGAAAAAGCCAGGCTCCTTCCTTCTTACTGCCAAAGCTCAACTGAAACTCCAACCGACAAAACCGGGCACTTCCTTTGAGTTCCTCCCAGTTCTTGACTGGATTGGCTGTCACTCACAATAGACTGCTGCTGTTGGTCCAAAAGGCACTGAAGTCTAAACTACATCTCCCAGAGTCACTGCCCATACAATCCTCTTGTGGCTGGCTCAGATTATGAGTCCAAGTTCTGATTCGTCCAAGGCACCATTTTAGAGCTAGCTTACCCCACACTGATTGGTCCAGTTCAGCAGTTCAAAACTAGAATGGGGAACTAGCAGACACAGTTCTGACTGCAAAGAAAGCAGGTTAGACAAACTGTAATTTCATTATTACTCTAATAATTTCTGGCAAACAGTTACATCTTTCAGATAGGTTCCCTTTGCACCCTAGTGACTGCAAAATGGAGTGAATTGGCAGTAGCTTGAGTGGTACTCAATCAAAGAAACACACAGTCCCCCATACAAACTAATTATGTCTGCAAGCAGACAGCTCTTAAGAGACAGTACCAGAGGTTCTAAAACACTCACTGATAAATGGCTTAAATGCCAAACACCATTCAGGCTTGGAGCATTCAAGCAAGCTCCTGGAAGTCTTTTGGGAACCCCCATTTGCAGGGGTTACACCTTCTTGGCCTGGGAAAGCTTGACGTCCTGCGTCAAGCAAGTACCCCATAAGTTTCAACTGCAACCATATACATTTGCATTAGGTCGCATATGTAATCATCAGTCAATATATCATTTTACCAAGAACACATTGTTGAAACATTGCAGTACGTCACTTTACACAGTATTACATACACATTGTACCATAACTCAAGTTATTACCTCTTGTACATGAAACTTGAAGAGAGGGCCCTTCCTATCAGTTACCTTGGGGCTGGATGGGGCAAGGGCACCATATAGAGGGCAACACAAGTAACTTGGAGTTAGCACTGGCCGCTCAGTTTGGGCAATGAGCTCGGGGACACATACACTCCTTTATGGACAACATTGAGAGGCAAGTCCACGGGCCTCCCAAGTGAATCATAACTGAGGTGCACCACAGGCTTTACAGCTCGACCAGTCTTTCTAGGGGAACTGTTATAGTCTCTGCACTCTGAGCCTCATTTTCAGCATTGTCCTCACTTGTCAGGGAGTCTCCATGGGGGTAGAGAGGCTAGAACTTGGGGCACTTTCAGCTCCAGGAGTTACAGTTTCTGAGTCCACAACATTTGGCTCGCATGGAGAGCTCGGACACTGGCAGTGGACTGTCAGGGCACTCAAAATACTCTTCTTGTTCGGTGTATCACCAGTCTGCCCCAATCTATCATTTCCTCCCTGAAAGCTCAAACAGTTCAACCATGCACAATGATTCCATTTCATCTGATCTGATGCTTTGCACTTCACTTTCTGGGAGCATTGGCTCCAGGGATGAAGCTGGGGCTTAGACAGTCCAGAAGGCCCAGCTTTGTCTCCAGTATTGACTAGGGATTGCCCGAAACAATTGACTCAGTTCTAAGAAGGATAGTATTCAAAGTCACTCTCACTTTCTTCCGATATGGACTGACAGTCATGCTCAACTGGGACTTGTGGAGGGAACACTTTAACTTTGCTTCTGTAGGTGCAGACTTTCTTGGTCTTTTCTTAGCAGCAGCTCTAGTCACTGGTCCAGAGGGGCATCTTCTAGGGGCTCAGACTCAATTAAGATTTGTCCAATGGGCAGTAAATGATTTCTATGCATTGTTTTACATCTTTTGAATTATTCTCAGGCCTTACTTTGTACACTGGCAGATCATCTAGTTTGCCCACTACAATGTGAGGGAGATGGTGCCATCTGTCAGCAATCTTGTGCTTGCCATGCAGTCCCAGATTTCTTAGCAATACCCGATCTCCCTCCTGGAGTTCCTGTGCTTTCACCTTTTATCATACCTTTCTTTGTTGGCCAGATTTCTTTTGGCAGCCATGGTTTGAGCCAGTTGGTACGCATGAGTTAGCTGGGCCTTTTAACTTTGCACATACTGTAAATAGTTGTCAGCTTGAACCCCATCAGGAGAGACCCCAAAACACACATCTACTGGTAGTCGAGCTTCTCTTCCAAACATCAGGCGGTAGGGGAGAATCCAGTGGCATCACTTTTGTGCAGTTATAAGCATGTACCAGGGTGCTAATTTGTTGGCTCCATCTAGGCTTGTCCTTTGGGTGCAGGGTGCCTAGCATATCTAGCAAAGTGCGGTTGAAGCGTTCAGGCTGTGGGTCCCCTGGGGTGGTAAGGAGTGGTTCTGGACTTGACTCCCCACAGAGAAAAGCATCTTTGATCAGACGACTCTCAAAGTCTCTCCTTGATCAGAATGGATTCTTTGTGGAGCCCATAGTGAACAAAAGTTTTCTACAAGTACTTTGGCCACAGTGGATGCTTTCTGGTCTTTGGTGGGAAAGCTTGGGCATATCTCGTGAAATGGTCAGTGACCACCAGCACATTACTGATATTTCTTTGATCTGACTCCAAACTCAGAAAATCAATACAGACCAACTCCATGGGTGCACTGGTGGTGATGTTAACAGGGGGCAGCCCTCTGGGGCAAAGCTTTCCTCTGTAAGCTTGGCGACTACAAGTTCGAATGTGTTGCCCACATCAGCCCCATCTTAGGCCAATAGAATCTGGATCTCACCAAGTCAAGTGTTCTGTCTATACCAAGGTGCCCATGTGGTTGTGCAAGGACCTCAGTACTGAGTCTCGAAAGGCAGTGGGCAGCACTAGTTGTTGTTTGTCTACTTGTCCCCTCTGTCTACTGTTTCTCTGTATAACAGTTTATTGATCAGTTTCAACTTAGGACCTTCTTTGTATAACAGTGCAGTTCTCAAATCAGTGGAGCGAATTTGGACACATCTTTTCCTGCATAGAGGGCTTCTAAGCTGCTTTGATCATGGGATCGCGGGATTGAGCCCGCCGAATACTGTCATTGTCCAGCTGAGGCAGTGCACCAATGTCTATTGCAGAAAAGTGGCACAAGCAGCAGGTATGCAATTCTCAGAGGCTCCCAAGCAATCCACCATGCAGTCCACTGCGTCCGTGGACATTTGTTCCTCCCTGTCAAACCTGGCAGAGTGCCCGAATGTCAGGTTCTGCCAATCGACCCAATCATTCTGGGGAACAGGCCTCCGGAGAGAGCATCAGCATCTATGTGGTTCAGACCTGCTCGGTATTCGAGCATAGTCATATGTAGATAATGCAGAAAGCCACCTATGGCCAGTGGCATCCAACTTAGCTGAGGTCTGCACATAGGTCAAAGGATTATTGTCAGTTTTTACTAGTATTTTAGCCCCATACAAGTACTCATGGAATTGGTCAACAATAGCCCACTTCAAAGCTAGGAACTCTAACTTATGTACAGGATAGTTCTTTTCGGATGGGGTCAGGCTTCTACTGGCAAAGGCCACTGGTCTCAGGCCATTCTCGTGCTCTTGGTACAACACAGCCCCCAACCCTTGCAAGCTAGCATCAGTGTGCAGGACGTAAGGTTTTCTTGGATCGGCATAGGCCAGCACTGGAGCATGGGTAAGTTGATATATGATCTCATGAAAAGCAGTCTCACAATCAGGAGTCAGCAGGGCCCCAAATACTTCACTCGGATGAAAATACACTCTTCAGTCTTGAGGACGCTGACTTTTGGTATTTTTTTGGGTTGGGGATACCTTGAGTAAGGTTAAGTAAAGGCGATCACCTTGAATAGTCCTTGATGAAGCTCGATAATAACCACAAAATCCCAGGAATCTTTGCAGTTCTTTTAGATTTTGGGCTGTGGCCAGGTGGTCAAGGCCTCAACTTTACTTGGGTCGGTCTCTATTCCTCGTGGATACTATGTGTCCCACATACTTTACTGATGTTTGAAAGAATTGACACTTATCAATGGACAGTTTAAGGCCAAAGTCCTCCAGTCGGTCCAATACCTTAAATAATCTGCTCTCATGTTCTCCAGTGAGCTGCCAAACACAATAACATCATCTAGGTATACCAGGCACTCTAGTAAGTTCATGTCCCCACTGCACGCTCCATCAGTCGTTGAAAAGTGGCTGGGGCACCTGAAATCCCTTGAGGCATCCTCATGAATTCATAGAAGCCAAGCGGACAGATAAAGGCCGTCTTCTCACGGTCCTCTGGGGCCATCGGGATCTGGTAGTACCCACTGCGGAGATCCAGCACAGAGAACCACTTGCTCCCGTTTAGGCGGTCCAAAGCATCCTGAATGCGGGGCATTGTGTACTGATCAGGATAGTCCGCCGTTTAAGGTGCGATAATCCACACAATCCTTACTGTTCCATTCTTTTTCCTCACTACTACAATGGGGAAGCATAGGGCTTCGGATTCTTGTATTACACCAGCAGCTAACATCTTTGCAGATGCCGTCTCACATCATCTATGTCAGCAGGTGCCAGGCGCCGAGACCTCTCACGAAATGGTCTTTCATCATGCAGCCGGATATTGTGCTCAGCCTTGCACGCATCCTACATCCCATTCCTTTAAAGAAAACACCTGGTCTCTCTGGGCAAGCTTTCACTGATCCTCACTTTCCATTCAGCTGGCAGCGGGAGTCGCCAAATCAAACAAGTCAGGCGTTACTCTGTCATTCTTCCTTGAACTCTTGCTGCTGGGTAGCACTGCAGTGTCTGCACAATGCACATTAGCCAGGATGCAACCTCTGTTTACTCGAATGTCTCTTTCAGACACATTATGAACTTGGACCATTACCCTTCTGGCATAAGCATGGGCTCTAGCGGCAAAATACTAGGCTTGACCAGCAGTCCCTCTGGCAATTTTCATCGCCTGGTGCATCCAACATTAATATTTTATTCTAACATCCTTTCTGATAATGGACCTCTCCTGTAAGGTACACTGGGCATTTAGCGCCAGGATCAGAGACTCAGGATCCTTCTTCCATACAATTCGACCGTTCCTCTGGTTCTGTTTTTTCAGCATCTCTGTGCCTCATAGGCCTTCTTAATTAAAGCCGGAACTCTTAAAGCTCTACTAGTCTTTGACCCCTGTTTTTCATAACACAACTGTGCCAGCCTTCCAACATATGAGCATTTGTTCCAATTAACAAAGGGACACCATCATACAGTCCAGTGGGGACACACTAAGGCTAGGGTCTCTACTTGTTCGCCACTCCAGCCACGGAGGTGGGGAAAGACAGCCAAATTCGGATATACCCGAATAGGGTAGGCCTTTTCACTTAACCCCATACATGCAGTCCTTCTAATGGTTGTGGGCACGCCTGGCAAATGCTTCTGATACCAATCCTGGAACATAATTGTCACTTGGGAGCCACTGTCTAATACAGCTCTTGTAGACACTCCATTCACCTTTACAGTGGTCTCCATGGAGGGACCCACTATTCTGGACCAGTCTGGAGAGGCGGTAGTGGGGGCCTGGGCAACTGACCTTGCCACAAAAGGACGTGAATTAGCATTTTTGGTGCCCTCACTGGGATCATGTCGTGCACCTCTTAACCACTGATTTCTTCTCCGAAGCTCTCCTTGTAGCCTATATGCAACTTTGTCAGTGTCTTTTGGGACTGGCATTCCTTTCATGTGCCCATCTTTCCGCAATTATAGCAAACATACTTTCTGGAGTTTGAGCTGGCCGAGCGCCACACTGGGAGCCAGGGCGGGGTATTACTAACTGGAAACCTGGGTGCCATCTCTGTCTGCGGCGTGATAAGCATTTGAGACATCTCGCCAGTTTCTCCACTTCCATGGTCAAGGATTTGAGTTTGGAGCTGTTATCAGCAGGAGATACATGGGTGGGTACCCCACCCCCATAGCAGATGCAGTCGGATATAGGTCAGGGCCCGTACTTGCAGGCGTGGCCTTCATAAAGGACTGTTTTGAATTCCGGATCTCTCTCAACAGTTCGCCCCATTGTGGCATATCTTTTTCCTTGTCAGAGCACTCATTGACTGTCAACCTCTGCCCTGAACTTCACTTGATGGGTCACCTCAGTCACTGGTCGAGCCACAGCTGTTGGTGCAGGTACCTCCCGAGGTCGCTTTTCTCAACTCCTCGAATTTCTCTCATTAACTCATCATAGGAGGGTGGGGATTCCAGTCGATTTGCCAGGCGTAACTGAAGCAACAGCAGTTCTGAGAAGGGGCAGACTTAAGGATTCTGTCCAGTCTGGTTCGTCCAGTTCAATCGCTGGCAACCACCCTTTCTGAGGCATTCTTGCAACAATTTTTCCAGCCGAGACATACACAGACAACAACTCCCTTGGTACTGTTGTGCATTTCTTACTCTCCACCATAGGTCCTCATCAGAATCTGGGCTCCCATACACATTCTCCAAGGCCTCAAGATAGGCCTGTGCAGTCGCTTCAGGGTTACTGGCCCGCTTAGCACGGATGGTAGCCAGGGCAGGACCTCGAGGCTCTCACTAACCCTCTTTCGCTTTTCGCCTTCCGAGCATTGCCATTCTAGCACTTGGGGGGCAACATAGTCTATCCAGGTCTCCCAGTCATCCTCCCCTTGGGGGGTGGGGAGGGTGCCAGAGAAGATCCTCAACCTTCGGTAAGAGTCGTGGCTAATGGCAGGTGCAGAAATAGGAGTCTGCATTGGTTCAGCCACCATTACGGGCACTGGAGCAGGAGAGGGTGTTGGGGGAGGAACACCCCCAGGTGGCAAGAATAGTTTCTTCAAGTCCTCCACAGTTTTCCCCTCTCCCAGCAACCATTCAGCAAATTTCTCCTCAAAGTTTCAGATAGTGGTGGGGCTGATTCCCCGGTCTTTACTGTCCTTAGTTATCACTCTCCAAGCAGTGAGGGCTCCCTCTGGGGTAATGGTCTGTGGCACTTTGGAGCTATCTATGGGATCCTTAAACTCTACTAGGGCCAGGAAAGTGTGGGTGAGCAGATTAGCATGCCGCACCACCACCACAGGGTTTTGTAAACCTTCCACCTTGGAAAGTACTCCTGCACAGTGTCCGTGATTGATACCCAGGGGATGTCCAGGATAAGCATAGCATTTTGGGTCGATCTCCTCCCAGTACACCACTCCACCAGCCGGTGTCACAGCCACTTCTGTCGGGTACCCATTTTTTCTTAACAGTGGTTCTAATATGGCCACTAGAGGGACACACAATCCCAGCGGTGCCTCCAAGATGTAACCCCTAGATGGCGCTATCCCAGGGGCTACTACCCCTGCCTGATTTGCCACTAACAGGTTGAGGGGCCTGGATCCAATGGCGGGTGCCTCCACCCAGAGGTCAGGGTTTGCAATAGTTAAACTAACTTGGTCACAGCCCTCTGGGACACTGCAACCCCCCTTTCTTCCCACTAGTGGCCCACACAATATATCAGAATTACCTTCACAGTATACACTTGCCCCCAGGACTGGTTCCGGCACTGGGACCTCCTGTGAAATGAGACAGTGCAACAATCACAGTACAGTACTTTAACATAGACAAATACCCTCAGGTAGTATAACTTTGCTGGAAACAAGCAGCTCTGATTTATTTAGGGGATATAACAAGGACAGGGGAAATCAGGTTAATTAGCTTATCACTCTAATAATCTATTTATGGCTCTGTGCACAGGCCTATCCCTATCAGTTACTGTCCCTGGGTACCCAAGCCCTAGTGGCTAATGTCCAAACCGGCAGCTGGTAGGGGCCCTTTCACACAGAGAAAAGGAGAATTAAACAGTCAGCAGTACAGTAATTCCATTTGGATGTAATGTGGCAATTCAACAGGGAGCGACCCTGAATTAGTACTCACGACCTCCAAATAAGATAGGGTCCTTCAATGTCAGCAGGGCTCACTTGAGGTACACAAACCTCTTCACACATCCATATAAAGAAGCACTATACCAGGCAGGCTGCATCTGTATCCCGATCGCAATTACTGCACAATACCGGGAGAACACACAGCAGATTCAGTTCCTGACAGACCGAAAGCAATTTTATGCAATTCTTCCAGTCTTCTACAGGGTGAGCCTGGTTTCTACTCTTCAGAGATCCTTTGATTCTTTTCACAGGACGGATTCAGTCCTAACAAGCTGCAGACCCGAACTCTGGGCCTTACACACGTTTTTGACTAAAACTGCACACTGAAAAGCACAGGGCTCCTTCCTTCTTCACTGCCAAAGCTCAACTGAAACTCCAACCACAAAAACCGGCACTTCCTTTGAGTTCCTCCCAGTTCTTGACTGGATTGGCTGTCACTCACAATAGACTGCTGCTGTTGGTCCAAAAAGGCACTGAAGTCTAAACTACATCTCCCAGAGTCACTGCCCATACAATCCTCTTGTGGCTGGCTCAGATTATGAGTCCAAGTTCTGATTCGTCCAAGGCACCATTTTAGAGCTAGCTTACCCCACACTGATTGGTCCAGTTCAGCAGTTCAAAACTAGAATGGGGAACTAGCAGACACAGTTCTGACTGCAAAGAAAGCAGGTTAGACAAACTGTAATTTCATTATTACTCTAAATAATTTCTGGCAAACAGTTACATCTTTCAGATAGGTTCCTTTGCACTCCTAGTGACTGCAAAATGGAGTGAATTGGCAGTAGCTTGAGTGGTACTCAATCAAAGAAACACACAGTCCCCATACAAACTAATTATGTCTGCAAGCAGACAGCTCTTAAAGAGACAGTACCAGAGGTTCTAAAAACACTCACTGATAAATGGCTTAAATGCCAAACACCATTCAGGCTTGGAGCATTCAAGCAAGCTCCTGGAAGTCTTTTGGGAACCCCCATTTGCAGGGGGGTTACACCTAGAATGCTGTAGCCAGCACGAATGGCAACTCTGACCTTATTTCACTTATGATGTGCACTTTGTATTGGCTGCCTATCAGGTTGCGCACCACTTTCAAAACTGCTTTAATATACAAAGCCCTAAATGGACTGGGCCCAGGTTACTTTTAGCCATGTTTGCTCCCGGATGCTATCTTCGCTCCACCAAAGAGATCTTGCTGGCCATCCTCAGGTCTAGCCTCAATATGGCAATAGAGATTCCTTAATGGCAGTCCTCAGAAATTGGAACTCTTTACCAAATTATCTCAGGTGTTCTCCCTCTGTGGAGGCATTCAGAAAGGAATTAAAGTTTTTTTCTATTTATGCCAGGTTTTAGTGCTGAATGATCCTGGACTGATGATTTATCCTGGATGGAGAACTTGCTGAGGGAAAGTACACGAGGGGTGGAGAAATGGTTGAGGGGAAGAACACAAAGGGTAGTAGTTAACAAGGAGTTTTCAGGGTTAAGGGAAGTAAGAAGTTGAGTACCTCAAAGGTCAGTGCTGTGCCCAGTCCTTTTCAATGTATTCATCTGTGACATAGGGGAAGGCATCAAGGCAAGACCAGCCTCCTGCCAGATGACACTAAGATCTGTGCAATTGTGGACCCTGAGGAAGGGATAAGAGGATCTGGGTAAGTTGGAGAGCTGATCAAAGATAAGATCTGGAAGCAGGGTTGCAATGCTAAAAACTGTAAACTGATGCACTTCGGGAAAAGGAACTCGAGAGTACAGTATGAAAGATGGGGAGTAGCACATTGTAACAGAGTTACGGGCAAGGCAAAAAGGAGCTGCTGGGTTGCACAGGGAGGGGGGATAAGCAGCAGAAGTCAAGAGCTGATCCTCCCACCCGTTGTACAGGTCACTGGTACAACCACACCTGGAACACTGTGCAAGGTACTGGAGTCCACACCTGAGGAGAGACTGTGACAAAGCTGAAGCAGTACAGTGCAGTGCCAAGTAGATGGTCCACAAATTAGGGCCAAGACATACAAAGAGAAGTTACATAGATACATAGATACATAGACAGTGTCGGCAGATAAGGGCCTATGGCCCACCCAGTCTGCCCATTTGAGCTTGTAAGTTCAGTTTGTTTTCCTAGAAGTCTGTTGTACCTAACCCCTGACCTCCAGAATTCCTTTATGTCTATCCCATGCATTCTTAAATCCCGTGATTGTTTCAGCCCCCACCACTTCCTCTGGCAGGCTGTTCCACTTGTCCACCACCCGCTCTGTGAAGAAATTTTTCTCATGTTTCCTCTGAATCGTCCTCCCTCCAACTTCATCCCATGCCCTCTAGTCCTGGAACATCTTTTTCACTTAAAAATAATGTTTTCCTGCACCCTGTTCCTCCCTGTAAGATACTTGTATGTCTCTATCATATCCCCTCTCTCCCTCCTCTCCTTGCAGGACTTGTGAATGAATGGCGCGACACAATCAAGATATACAGGTACCTGCATGTAATAAACAGGGTGGATGCCAAGGAACTTTTCTCCCTGAGCTCAAATACAGGGACAAGAGAAAACTCTAAAACATGCAGGGGGGAGATTCAAAAGGGATGTCCGTAAGCACTTTTTCACAGAAATAGTGGTGGACAAGTGGAACAAGCTGCTGGATGAAGTGGTACAGGCCAAGTCAGTGAGCGGTGTCAAGCAGGGGTGGGACAGGCATATGAGATTAGTTAAAGAATGGGATAGAAACAAAGGGGAGTGATGGCCACTATGGCCAGTGCAGAGTAGTTACACAGGGTGAGCAAACTGGTTGGACGAATGGGCCTTTTTCTACCATCACTGTCTATCTACAGTATCCATGTAACTATGTTTCTGGGTACTTCACTGGGCAGTCAATTTTATTCACCTAACTGGTTAATTATTTATCACTAGTAGTGTTAAAAAGATCCTACTTGTAATATTTACAGCTTTTTTTTCCTGAGGTACTACCTTGTTTTGAAGCACCCTGAGACACTAAGATGAAGCACTGTATAAATAAAATTGCCTTGCCTTCTAATGGAGACCAGAAGAGAAAGGGATGGGATATGATTGAGGCCACACATTTGTGTGACTAATCAATAAAGAACAGGTTACTCACCTGTAACAGTAGTTCTAGAAGTGGTATATGTTGTTCATCCACACTGTCTGGCATTGTTCCTTTCCCCTTTAATTCTTGCCGGAAGTCTTCAAGCTGGCTCCTCCCACCCACCCGGGTGGTAAATGCCTCGGCTCCGCCCCATGATGCCAGATCTAGCCCGCTGGAAGCCAGGTTGTGCGCCTAAAGCCGGGGAGGTCGGGTGGGTGCGTGTGGATGAACAACATATACCACTCCTAGAACTACTGTTACAGGTGAGTAACCTGTTCTTCTAGGAGCGTGGATATGTTGTTCATCCACACAGTCTGGCAGACTCCAAGCAGTTCTCCGGGAGGAGGGAGGCAAGGAGCACACCCCCTACTTAGGGAATAGAGACTGGAGAACAGAGGCCCCAAAACCAGCATCCCAGCATGACTCTAGGTCGATGTGGTAATGGGTAATAAAGGTGCTTACTGACTTCCAGGTAGCGGCCGACAGATTTCCTGGATAGGGATGTCTCTGGAAGCAGCCACCGAAGCAGCAGTATGACGGGTAGAATGAGCCCTTAGCCCTTTGGGAGGCTCCTTACCCGCCAATTCATAGCACAGACCTATGCATGATGTAATCCATCTGGCAATGGTCCGCCTGGCTGCAGGTCTGCCAGAAGCGGCTTCAGCGTAGGTGAGAAACAGCTGGCGAACCTCTCCCCGAATTTCCGCCTTCCTCTCCTTATAGTAGGAGAGAGCACGCCTGAGGTCCCAGTATGGAACCTGTACTCGGCATCCCGAGGTGTAGTTAGGTAGTATACCGCAGAGTCAATGCCTGGTTAAGGTGAAACTCTGACACCACCTTCGGAAGGAATTTTGGTGGGGCGAGGACAACTTTGTCCCTGAAAGACCAGATAGGGGAGTCCACTGAAAGCGCTTGAGCTCCCCCCCCCTCTGGCTGACGTGATAGCCACCAAGAAGGCCGCTTTCCACGACAAGTGTGAAAGCGCAGACTTGTGCATGGGTTCAATGGCTTGCCCATGAGCTTTGCCAAACCAGCAAAAGATCCCACGGAGGTGGAGGTTCACGACTGAGGGGATATGTGATCCAGGCCTTTGAAAAGCGCCCGACCACCTTTTCTGAGCTAACATCGGCTGACCGCCCGCGCCTGTAAGCCGATATGGCTGCTAGGTGCACCCTAAGGGTCGATGATCAAGACCCCTTTGAGAGAGACCAGCGTAGTCTAGAATGTTAGCCACCGAGCAGGATAAGGGGTCCAGACTTTTACCTGACACCAAATGGAAAATCTCTTCCATTTGAAGGCATAACATTTCCTGGTCGATTTTTCAAGATGCCTCCACCACGGTGTAGACATCCTCCGAAAGACCCAAAGCCTGGAACTCTAGCTGCTCAGGAACCAGGCCGTGAGGTGCAGGGATTGAAGGTCCGGATGAAGGACCTTTCCTGGTTCAGTGATATCAGGTCCGGCGTGACCCAGCCGCCCCGGGTCCTGCAGCTGAGGCTGAGGATCTGGATACCAGAACTGGCGTGGCCAATCTGGGGCTACTAGGATCACCTTCTTGTCCTTCCTCACCTTGAGTAACACCTTGTGGATCAAGGGAAATGGAGGAAAGGCATAAAAGAGGCCTGGGGTCCACGGCCTCGAGAAGGCATCCCCCTGCAGCGAACCCTGCTGAGGGGGGCGGGCATGGTACAGCCTCAGCTTGGTGTTCTCCCTGGAGGCAAACAGGTCCACCAACAGTTTGCCCCAACGGGAGAACAGGTGGTAAGCTACCTCTGGATGGAGAGACCACTCGTGGGATGTCTGGCCTAGGCGGCTGAGAGCATCCGCCAGTTGGTTCGCGACTCCTGCCACATGGATGGCTAGGAGATCCGCCTCCAGCTGGCTGACGAAGGTCCAGATCCGGAGCGCCTCCTTGCACAGCAGACGGGAGTGCGCACCACCCTGTTTGTTGAGGTAGTACATGGTCGTGGTATTGTCTGTCTGGACTTGAACCACTTGACCCCGGAGCTGAGGAGCGAAAGCTGACAGAGCCAGTCTGACTGCCCTGAGCTCCAACAGGCTGATGTGGCATCGGGACTCCTCTGGGGTCCAGAGCCCGTGAGCCCTGTGGTCCCCCATGTGGGCTCCCCAGCCCATGAGAGAGGCATCGGTTGTAAGGACGACTGTCGGCTCGGGGCGGACAAATGGGATCCCTTCCTGCAGACGACTCGGGACGGTCCACCATTGGAGAGCATCCCACATCCTCTGGGTGACCGTGACCAGCTGGTCAAAAAGACCCTGACGCTGAGACCACTGGGCTGCGTGAGCTCCCCACTGAAGGGGGCGCACGTGCAGTCTGGCCAGCAGACCATCACGCGGCACGCCGCCATGTAACCCAGGAGGCGAGAAAGTCCCGGCAGGGCGCGAGTGCCTAACCAGAAATGATTGGGCAAAGGAAGAGAACCTCCGCCTCTGTCCGCTGGGAGCCGAGCTCTGGCTTGACGAGAGTCGAGCTCTGCCCCGATGAAGCCCATCACCTGAGAAAGCACGAAGTTCTGATTTGGCCTCGCGGATCAGAAGGCCCAAGTGTGAGCAGGTTCGGAGGGGTCAGGTCCCTGGCCTCCCACCTCCTCCGAAGGAGGATCCCGCCAGGAGCCAGTCGCCCAGGTAGGGGTAACACGAACCCCTGACGCCGAAGATGGGCTGCCACCACTGCAATGCATTTGGTGAAGACCCTTGGGGCGGCGACAGGCCGAACGGCATGGCTCTGAACTCGCATAGGGTCCCTTCGACCCTGAAGGGAGGAACCGCTGATGGGACGGACGGATAGGGACGTGGAAAAAAGCGTCCTGAAGATCCAGTGTACAGAACCACATGTTTTGCTCCAGAGATGGTGTGATCTGGTTCAGAGTTACCATCCGAAAGGTGCGAGACCTGAGATACCGATTCAGGTCGTGCAGATCTAGAATGGGGCGCCAACCCCCCGTCCGTTTGGGCACCAGGAAATACCTGGAGACAAAGCCTGGGTCTGAAGGAGGATCCATCACTCGGGCCACCGCCTCTTTGAGGAGGAGTAGCGCAATGTCGTCCCGAAGGGCAGACTGGGCGACTGAGATCCTTTCCTCTCGTGGGGCACGGGCTTGGCTGGGAGGGTACTGCTCGAATTCTAGGGACAGACCCTGCCCGACCACTTCTAGAACCCACCTGTCTGAGGTGATACCGGACCAGGCAGAAAGGAAGTGGCGGAGCCGGCCCCCCACGGGAGGACCCAGAGCTGGAGTGATGGGTACGGGGGAGGCCACCCCCGGCCCGTCACTGGGCAGGCTTAGAGGAGGAGGAGGCACCTGGACCAGCACCTCGGCCTCCTTTGCGGGGCTGCTGGGGACCTTGCTTGGGCCTAGGGCGCCAAGCCTGAGCCTGCTGCTGTTGCTGACCCCCCTGGAAGGGTGGCTGGCTGACCGCAGGGGAAGAATGACGAAAAGGCTTCTTCCTGCGCTTCTGCTGGTTCTTACTTGAAGAGCCCTTAGCAGAGGTGGCATTAGACTGCTCGATGCGCTGCAGATGACCTGCCACTCCTGGCCCGAAGAGGTCGGTGCCAAGGAAGGGCACATCAGCTAGCTTGTGCTGAGTATCCACGGGAAAGGAGGATAACCTCAGCCAAGCCCTGCGGCGAGTGGATACCGCTGCAGCTAGTGAATGGGCACAGGAATCACCCATGTCCAGTGCAGTCTGAAGCTGTTGTTTAGCAACAGCCCTGCCCTGGTCCCTGACCTGCTTGACCGTGGTCTGCATGTCAGCTGGGAGGTGAGGAAGAACTTCGTCCAGCGACCCCAAGAGGGCGTGAAAGAAGTGTGCCATAATCACTGCTGAGCTTGCCTGACGAAGGCCCAAGGAAGATGCTGCATAGACCTTCCGGGCCGAGTGGTCCATAAGTTTGGACTCCTTGTCCGGAAGGCGGTCAATATGCGCCGAGCTGCCCGTCCGCCTGAACACTGAGGCAGTCACAAGGCTTTCCACCGAGGGGTGCTCAGTAAACCCCGCCAAGGACCCTGTGGGCACTGCGTACTTGCGTACCATGCGGGCAGACGGAGCTGGGCAGGAGGCTGGACGCTGCCAGAGTTCCAAGGCCGGGCAATAATGGCTTCGGCGACTGGAAGGCCTCCGTAGGGGTATCCCCTCTAAGAATATCCGTAAGGATATTCTGCCTTCTGGATAGGCTGCAAGGACATCCCCTGCGGACTCAGAAATGAGTCGGAGGATGCCCTGAAGGAGGAAGGCCTTCTTCCAGGCCTGACACCGAAAGCTCATCGTGAGAATGAAGGCCAGTATTATCGGAATCGAAGAGTCCCGATATAAAGGCTGACCACCTAAGTCTCCCTCAATACGCCTAGGGCGATCAGGGGTGACCGTAATTGACAGTCTGTGAGGGAGACCCGAAGACTGTCAGGCCTCCTTGGAGGGAATCCCCCCAAGGGGTAGCTTAGGTGGAGGTTCCACCAATATTGGTGGGGAGCCTGAAACAGGCTGCGGCGGCGGAAGGCGCACCAGAGCCCCCGAAGGGACCGGCACCGGAGAAATCGATGTCGGAGGAGGCCGAAGAGGCTGAGGCCAAGAGATAGCCGGGACCGCCGAGGGAGCCGCCTTCTTACCTGCTAGCAGGAGTTGCTGCCACATAAGATCCTCGCAGCGTCGACGGATTTTTCGTTGAAGCCTCCTCGTCCGGGAGAGGAAGAGGAACGGTATGTACCCCTTTGCGGGAGTGTTTGTGTCCTTTTTCGGGTCGAATTGACCAAGAGGACTTACTCCTTGATCGAGACCAATGGTGTCGGCTTTGTCGATCGAGAGACCGGACTCGTGAAAACCGAGATCCAGTTCTTGTCCTCGATCGAGGCCCGGACGGGTCTCCTCGGTCGGGAAGGAGAGAATCGGCGTTCTCTCCAAGGATTCATCGACAGGTGTCAGTGATAACGGCTCGATAGGGTAGAGAATAATCTCGGCCGGATCAGCCGACTCCTCGGCTTCTAAGCCCGATCCAGACGGAAGGTCTGAAAACCCGGCGGCCGAAGAGGCAATCTCGACCGAAGTTGAGACATTGGACCGCTCCCGGTCCCAGGAGCGTCTTCTTCGACCCGAAGAAGTTTTAGGATCCTTTTTCTTAGAACGGGATGATGCGAGGCTCAGGGCGCCTACCCTTGGTAGGAGAGACTGGCACAAACCCAAAGGATCCTGAGAAGGAAGAGCCCAGGTTGAGAGGCATCAAGAAACCTCGCTAGCCGAGGCTTGGGCGGCTTTTTCTCAGGGCCGCCATGCGCTGAGCTGCTCGGCGGATCCCGCAGTCGCGAAACCGCCTACCTGGCCTCCTTGATTTTACCGGTGGTTGCGGAGCCCGTCTACTCCAGCTTCAGGGCTTCTGACGATCCTCCAAGACGGTCGGATGGAAGGAAGCGCAAATAGAGCATTGCGCAGGTATCATGAATAGTACCGAGGCAGTAAACGCACGAGAGGTGGGGATTGTGCGATATTTTCTGTCTGCAAGGACACCGTGAAACCTGGGGACGATTTGTCATCCATGTCCAATCAGAGTCATAAACTCTAACAGTTTTAGAGCAAGAAGATGCGGTGAAAACCGTCGAAACGAATCCAGGGCCTCAACACTGCAGAAAGCACGAGGGAACCTGAATCTTCCAGCGGACAGGAAGATCTGGCATCATGGGGCGGAGCCGAGGCATTTACCACCCGGGTGGGTGGGAGGAGCCAGCTTGAAGACTTCCGGCAAGATTTAAAGGGGAAAGGAACAATGCCAGACAGTGTGGATGAACAACATAGCCACGCTCCTAGAACGTGGATTGTAAGGCCTGGTTTACAAGAAACAGGGGCACAGTGAGTAGACACACAGGTGGTAACTGGTAGGGGAGATTCAAAAGGGGCATGAGGAAGTTCTTAGAGCAGCTGGCAGACAAATGTAATGAACAGCACAGAAAGGTGGTTGATGTCAAGACTGTGATGGGGCTTAAACTTAGGCTGGACAGCAGCAAGAGAATAGTTGTACCCACAGGAAAAAGAAGGCACAAAACTTGGGGAAGGAGGTGGCAAACAACCACTAGGATTATTGTATCTCTAAATCCAACCTGGTGTTAGTCTGAGCATGGAGTCAGGCAGAGAAATGCACAAACTGATGACCTTTGATCTTTTCTGCTGACACAGTCTAGGTTTCTATGTAAGAGAGAAGGGAAACAGCCAAATTAGAATTCAGAAGTGACCCACAGACAGGCTAAAGAAGTTCCTGAACACCCTCAGAAACCAGAGGCATATATATATATATATAAAAAAAAAAAATCTTACTGGGGGCATTTTCCAGGTGTGAGGAGTATGAACATGTTACATGTGTGCTTTCAGGGTAATGAAAGACTAACTTGAAGGAAACGAGTCTACTGCTGAGTAAATTAACTGCCTGTCCCAAGAATGACTGTTGTATTAAATGTGCAACAGACAGGGTTTGTGAGGAAGTCAGGTAATGTCTTAAGGGCAAATGGGTGACTGACTTAGATAGGGGAGGTAAGAGCACCAGGTGATTTGGGTGTGTTGTTGTTGGGGCAGCTATGCACAGAAGTGCACAAGCTGACTATGTAAGGGTGGATGGGTGTGCAGCAGTGGTGTGCCTGTCAGCACGCACGCACGTGTGTGGTTGCTCCAGTAAATCATCTCCCCCACACTGGTTAATGTAGCTATAAAAGTGTGGTAGGGTACAGGTAAAAGCACCAAATGACAAAGGGGGTTGTTGTTTGTAAACTCAGAAATGGTGACAATGTCATAAAGGCTCTTACTCACCAGTCACTCAGACTGAAATCAGAGGATCAATTTTTTTGTTTGCTTGCACGCACGTGCAAGAAACATAGTGCCATCATCCGAGTTTTCGGAGTTGTGTGTCACCCGTCTTCCAATTCAGTCAGTGTGTTTGCAGGCGCGATCGCAGTTCTCCAATCAACGCTGCAGCTGTCTTTGACAGCAGTTGAAAATGCAGTGCCGTACAGCTGAAAGGGAGAGCTCCGCTTCAGTGAGCAGAGCTCCCCTCCTACACACTCACACACACATAATGCATGCCATGCGCCCACGCACACATTGTGGCCGACGGGTGCCTAACTCCGTCAGCCCCAGCCCCCAAACAGTCTTTCAACTGCCACGCCAGAGCCCACCCCAACGTGGCAAACATTCCGCATTGTCAGTTTCCAGGTGCCACGCTGGGAGCCCACCTCAGCGTGGCAAAATGGTTATGCCTGACGGGGTGCCTAACTTCACGGTTCCAGGCCCCTCCCCAAACAACAATTCTTCCAGCTGCCACGCTGGGAGCCCACCCAGCGTGGGCAAACGCCCTGCTGTCAGTCTAACAATAAAAAGAAAGTTCCCTCGGCAGTCACCTGCCCACCCCTCTACACACCCTACCCCACACCCCACCTCACCCCTATACTTGCTCCTGGAGCTCGAAGTGATGATCTTCAGTGGACCGGGAACACGTCTGCACTCTTCAAAGCCGACCGCGAACTGAGGAAATGCTGGTAAGCTGTATAATGCAATAAATAGGGTTTTTCCAACTTTAATACATATCTTGGGCATTTGTTGGAATTTTTGCACCGAATTTTCAACATGGGGATTTTGGGACCCCTCCAGATGAATTCTCCCACTGTCATGGCGTTAATCGGCCCGAAGGGTGATTTCGCAGTCACTGCGCAAAATCACCTTCTGGGACCGATTAACAAAACGACAGTGACAGTGTTCAAAAGGTGGGCTCTCAAAAAGCCTATGTTACAAATTTGGTGAAAAAATTCCTAAAATGACTGTTTTACGAGCGTGCGTTGCACAGTTCCAATGCACGCTCGTAAGTTCGCGAATTTTTAATATTTGCACTCCAGATTTTAAACATTGCCATTTTACCACACCTTCTTATGAGCAGTACAGCTGTCATTTTTCACATGTCGCCCAAAATGTGTTTCCCTGCATGTAGCGCACAATGGCATAGTCGGTGTGCAAAATCAATGTTCGGGACAGATTAAGAAAATCACAGTGACACTGTTCATAAGTAGAGGTCTTAAAATGGGTATGTTAAAAATTTGGTGAAAAAAGTCCATAAAATGCCTATGTTACAAGTGACCATTGCGCAGTTTCCATGCACCCTTGTAAGTTCATGGATTTCTAATATTTTCAGTCCAGATTTTCACCACTGACATTTTTCCTCACTTCCTTATGAACAGTACAGCTGTCATTTTTCACACCATGGCCGAAATCTGTTTTCACACTTCCAGCGCAGAAATGCGTGATCGCTGTGGGAAATTACTGTTTGGGACTGATTAAGAAAATCACAGTGACACTGTTCATGAGCGGAGATTCCAAAATGCCTGTGTTGACAATCTGCTGTAAAAAATCTCCAAACTAACTGCATTACAGGTGTGCGTTGAGCAGTTTCTACGCACGCTTGTGACTTCACCAGTTTTTTTTTATATTTTTACTGCAGAGTTTCAACATTGCCATTTTTTGCACCTCCCCATGAAAAGTACAGCTGTCATTTTTCACATCCTGCTCAAAATGTGTTTTCGCACCTGCGGTGCCAAATGGCATAGTCGCTGTGCAAAATCAGCTTTCGGCTAACACACTGATATTGGCACTATTCATAAGGTGGGGGTCAAAAAAACCCATGCTGAAAATCTGGAGTGAAAATGCCAAACACCTGAAGCGTTAGGGTTTCCGACCGTAACGTACCACCCTGTAGAGATTGACAGGCATCAGGGGTGTGACTTGGGATTCTCGCCTGTAATGCTCATACCATTCCACACTCTGCAGCCAGTGAGAGGCATCAAGGTGTGCCTTGGACTCTTCGGCCCCAAAGTTCACCCCATTCTCCTATGCAGCACCCATCTCACCGTATTTCCTGATGGAATGGGGTGAGCATAAGGGCCAAAGACCCCAAGGCACACTGACACTTGTCAGTGTCTGCAGGGTAGGGTGTGGTGAAATGGCATGGCCATTATTCCAGATGACCCAAAGGCACATTCCAATGCCTGTCATTCTCTGCAGGGTGGTGGTGGCTTCAGTTCAATACTTCACTGCCATTCCTATTATGCAGCTCTCCAACTCCTACACTACCAATGGCAATGCCAGCAAACAAACATTCGGCATTGACAAATGCTCATTTATGATCTGCTGATGTCTTTGTGGATTTCTTCTAAGATCAAGTTGGAACATGCTGATTTCGCAGCCTTAACACTGAAGGAAAAAAAACTAGTTCCAATTCATTTAACTACTGTATGACATCTGACAAGTGGTATTTAATAAGCCAGTTGGACTACAGCAGTTGGGTACATTTGCACAGAAGAGACTGACTAGCTTATGATAACCAAGAATGATGTACTGATTTGAAAAATAAAGCATACACCCAACAATGATATAGCATACACCAAAAAATTATGTGTTCAACAGCTAACAGGAAAAAAAAAAAATCAGAACCCTTTCTGGGGAACATTTTAACGAGCTGGTAGGGCAGTTTATCCCTTCAATTAAAGTCACTAACAATCTTGTAAGGTTATAAAGCAATCTATACATTAAAATGTACTCACTAAGTTTGTAGGCCTTAGCTTCTTCATTGGCGTTGCTAACCTCTTTCTGAATCTCCTCTCTGTCAAGCAAGACTGGAATCCCCATTTCCTGGTAGGAAAAGAAAATTAAGTCAAACTACATTTAAGGCAAAAAGTAGGAAAAAAAACTACACCATACGTTGCACCCTAGTAACTGACAAAGCCCATCACCATGGTACAGTGATACCAGTGGGGTAGTTGGGGTATATAAGGAAATAAAAGATAATGTGTTCATCAGCCAAGATATCATTATTTCCTTAAGTTATCTTCCAAACACCGTATCATGATTACTATTGTACTGTAAAGTGCCCTAAGCTCATTTACATGTTAACTCCTTTTATTATAGGAGTTAAAAAGTTCTCTAGTAACTCTGAGTCTTCAGAGTACAGGGATTTGCATACCGTCTGTCACATTATCAGATCTGCTGCACCTTTACCAAAACTGCACAGTAGCTCTGTATGCTGAATGAGAACATTCCATTCCAGCATACTGCATAAATGGGTGCGACACTATATAAGAATAAAGTTGTGCTGGTGGTACAGCATACAACACATCACAAGTCAAACACAAGTTTTATTTCAGTTATTCCAGTCTCTGGTATGTTATTCATTTTTTTCTCTTCACTTTTCCCAAAATCTGAGTGAAATTTTAGTACTCAAGACAGAAACTGAGGCCCTCCATTTATCATCGAGGTTACCACTAGGTGGTATAGTATAGACTTCCTCCACACTACTTCACTGCACGCCTTCAGAGACCACCTTTCTCCTGGAATGGGAACAACTCAAGTCCAGGGACTCAATAAGGTGATAGCTACCAAGGGTGTGACAAAATGAGTCTGGCAGTGCTCCACCAGAAAATCCAGTGAACACACAGCAAAACCCTTTTTTCCACACTCTGGTTAGAGCCGAGAGCCAAACATCATCAATGAAATCACTAACCTGGCTAGTCCTTCATTATTCTGGGCAGGATGTCCTCATAAAAGAGTATTCTGCTGGAGGGACATTCCTGATAAAACAAATCAAAAAACTCACGAGATTTTAAATTTTAAAGCGACACTATCAACCCCCTTAGGTTTGAGAGAGTCTCTAGTTTAAAAAACACCTTTTATGACTGCTCACATTCTGTAGAGTTTGTTGATGTAGCTGGTCAGTTTTGTTCAGATTCCTTTTTTTTTTTTTTAAAGTGAAAATGACTGCCCACAACGCTGGTGTTAACACAGAATTATATTTGTTTACAGCCCTTGATCAAATTTCACTGCATCTTTCCTGAATCTGGGAACACCCCCAATACAGTCTAGCCAATCATGATACTTTACCATGCAAGGCTACATTGCTTGGGGGTGTTCCTAATGTTCAGAAAGTATGCAGTAAGAGTAGATCAAAGATTTGAACCAAAATGAGGTTGGGTATAACATTAGCATGCATTTAATTTCTACTAATAAACTAAGCTGATAAAACAACCAAGCAGCGTCAACAAATTTTAGGGAAGGTAAGCAATCACAAAATGTGGGTTTTCACCTGCAAATATGGTATAAAAAGGATGACAGTACCCCCTACATGGACTTTCAGAAACTGGAAAGAAACATTCATGAATGAAATAAGATGTACAGTGTATCTTACTTTTTTTAAATTATCTTTTCATCCCCAAACAGAATGATCTCCTGGCTCCTTGCCAGAAGCCATCTAGCTTCCCTAACCACCTGTCTCACCAATTTCCCTGCACAGCTCAAACACAGATCTGCCCAGTGTGCACCCACTCAGAGGGAAAATCCCCATGTACGGAAGGTTTTGAGCATCCTTGACTCAGCAGCTTCATGTAGCAATCAGGCTATTTTCTCCCTGGAGTCCACTCCGAAGAAAGGAGGGTTACTAGCAGGGTACCGCAGGGTGCAGTACTGGGACCGGTCCTTTTTAATTTCTTTATAAGTGACATTGTGGAGGGACTGGAAGGAAAAGTATGTATCTTTGCAGACGACACAAAGATCTGCAACCAGAGATGATACACAAGGGGGCGGGACTGGAAAGGATGAGAAGGGACTTGGCAAGGTTGGAGGTATGGTCAAAAGTATGTCAGCATAGATTCAATGCAAAGAAGTGCAAAGTAATGCATCTGGGAAACAAAAACCCTGGGGAAGAGTACACAATGGAGGGGGGGTACCAACAACAACAAAAATGGAAAGGGACCTGGCGGTGGTCATATGCCCATCATCATCACTGTGACGTCCTCTCTTCCTTAGAATGGCTTCTGTATGAATCAAAACTGAGGTATACCACCCTGAGTCTTATGCATAAGTTGGTCCATAAATTGACCCCACCCTGCCTCAGTGAGACTGTCCACCGCAGACAAGTCCCTCGAGCTCTTAGATCTGCCTCCCCCCCGTTCTCCTACGTCCCAACTTGCATCTAGCTACAGGTCGTAAGTCCTTCACTTTTGCTGCTGTGTCTGAATGGAACTCACTCCCTCCTCCTGTCCCTATCATGCCTCTCTCTTCTCATGTTCCAATCCAATCTGCTCACCACTCTCTGCTGCTGCTTCGTGCTCCTGCTTCCGATGATGCCTATCCTATTCCTACCTTGTTTGTTTTTCTCTTCACTCCCCTCTGCCTGTCTCTATGCTTCACTCCTCTGCCCTCTACCCTGACTCAACTGTTCTGCCATTCTGTATCTGTACCTATGGCTTGTTTTTACATGGTCATGTATAATAATCTGTTAATTTTTTCTGTGCCTAGCCTGTTAGTAATTTTATATAGTTGCCACTGCTATATTTCTTTTGCTGTGCTGATGATACTCATTCTCCTACTCAGATTTTACGTTTCTGCTATAATTTATCATCCTATGAAATTGTACTGTATTTGGAATTCTTTCTCTGTGAAAATGTTATAATTGTTGTAAAAATGTTGTAATTGTTTCTGTACTACACTGGTTGTTCTCCCATGTCATCTCTGAAAATGGGACTGCACTGTTTCAGTGGACTTACCCGGTTACCAAAATTCAAATAAATATCAGATGACCTAAAGGTAAGCAAGCAATGTGAGAAGGCAGTAAGGAGGGTTGGGATGCATAGGGAGAGGCATCACCAGTAGAAAACGTGAAGTTGTTATCCCTCTGTACAGACAGTTGGTGACACCCCACCTGGAGCACTGCATGCAGTTCTGGAGACCCCATCTCCTCAAAGGACATAGAATGGAGGCAGTCCAGAGGAGGGCAACTAAAATGGTGCAGGGTCTGCACCAGATGTCATATGAAAAGAGACTAAAAGAGCTTAATATGTATACCCTCGAGGAAAGGAGGGAGGGGGGGACAGGATAGAAATGTTTAAGTATGTCAAGGGAATTAAAGTCCAGCAGGGTAGCATCTTTCAGAAAAAGAGGTGTGCACAAACAAGTGGGCACAATTTGAAGATAGAGGGAGGACGGCTCAGGGGCAACGTGAGGAAGTATTTTTTCATGAAGAAGGTGGTGGACGCATGGAACGGCCTTCCTGAGGAGGTTGTGGGGTCAAAAACAGTGAGGGAATTCAAGAATGCATGAGACAGACATAAGGCAAATCTGGTGAGAGGTAGGAAGAAGTAGACTATTGGTTAAATAGGGTCTGCAGCTTATCCAGTAGGTAAGGAAATGGGCAGACTGGTTGGGCCAAGCGGTCTTTATCTGCCGTCAAAGTCTATGTTTCTCCACAAAATCTCTAACAATTCTGTCAATAGGCCCAAAATTTAACCAGCACCACCTCTGCTGAAAGACGGTTCCAGGCGTCCACAACTCTTTCAGTGAATTACTTCCTTATATTCTTCCTGAATTCCCCACCCACTTCCAGCTTCGTAGCACGACTCCTTGTTCTCATGCACATTCTCTTTTGAAAAATACTCCCCTCCTGTGACTTATTTACCCCCGTGAAGTATTTATTGGCCTCTATTATGTCCCCCCCTTCCACTCCTCCAGGGTGTACACACTGCAATCCATCAGTCTCTCCTCCCAGGGCTTATGATGTAACCCCTGCACTATTTTGGTTGCCCTCCTTTGGACATTCTCTACCCTGTTTATGTAATTCAAGAGATGTGGTCTCCAGAATGGGACACAGTCCTCCAGGTGGAGTCTCATCACTGACTGATACAGAGGGAACACCACCTCTCTCCTTCTGCTGGTGATATCCCTCCCTATGCACCCTAGCATCCCACGGGCCCTGGCTACTGCTTTGCCACCTTGCGGTCATCGGATACGATTACCCCAAGGTCTCATTCCTGTTTAGTGACAGCCAATACCTCTTCCCCCATTCTATACACGCCTCTGAGGTTCTGCACCCTAGCTGCATTTTATTTTTTTTATTTAAAAGTTACGGATTTACAGGATAAGTTCCATGAGACAAGTCTTGTTTGTAGAATGTCCCAAGTCAATACGATAAAATTAATAAACATACAAACACTTATATACTTATTTATTATTTTATTTATTTAGGTCTAGGATTACAAATACCTTTGAGCCAAGGCTCTTTTACAAAGGTTTTATGTCATGAGTTACAGCAAGACAAAACATAAATGGCAATTAAGAAAATTTAAGGAGGTACATAGAGAGAGCATTAGCAGTACAGAGCTTGATGTAACTTTATAAAAGAGAAAGGAATGAGGAAGAAACGGGGGGTGAAAAGAAAGAACAAGTAAAGGGAGCATGGTAGGGGTAAGGTGGGTGGGGGTCGGGAGAGATGGGTAGACGGGGGGGGGGTGAAGGGAGCAGGAGGGGGCTGCAGCCAGGAGGCATTGTCACAGAAAAAGAAAGTGCAAGGGTGGGGGTGAGGGAGTGCTAAGAGGCTGTGGCCCTCGTGTATGCAACAAACAAAGGAAGCCTCAGAGTAAGGGATCTGATCATACCTCTCAACTGTCCCTGATTTTCAGGGACGTCCCTGATTTTGCCTCAAAATTTTACTCTGTCCCGCCTAAAAATTGTGTTTCCATGACAAAACAGTGGGAGTTGGAAGCACAAAATAGTGTCAAACATTAAAGTTAAAGAGGTGTCTTCCTTAGAAAATGCATTTTGCACTAAGTCCCATATTCTACCAGCTTCCTGAGTGGATATCATAAAGTTTGAAGATGTGTCCCTGATTTTGGTCCTTTGTCCTTGATTTTTTTAAGCCTTGTCCCTGATTTATGAGGCAGAAGATTGAGCGGTATGGATCCAGTAAGGGATAAGGTATATACTATCAGGTGAATAACTCAACAGGCAACTTAAAAAAGTACTACTCATGAAAAACAGTTACAAATGGATTGTTCCTGTAAAAGCATTTTGTGCTTAAAAATGTATAGTGTATGGGAATTTTGTAACTCAGGTGAGAGCTTGTTCCAGCAAAGAGGGGCATCGAAAGAAAAACAATTTCTTCCATAATGGGACTGATATCTAGGTAAAAGCAGACCCTGGTTGGAAACGTCTCTGAGGTTGTGACTGTGAGTAAAACTAATAGTCTATTTGAAAGTTAAGCCGGGGTTTAGTGATTTATTGTTTTATAAATCAAAGTAAGCCAGTGATGTGAACGTCTTGATCAGGGGGACAGCCAATTTAATTGAGTTAGAAGAGTACAATAATGTTCGTTTTTGGGACTACTTAAGATAGAAACCTACAAACATAGAAATTTGTCAGCAGAAAAAGACCCCATGGTCCATCCAGTCCGCCTGAGTTCCCTCCTCTAGGAAGACCTCCGCCCTCCATTTTCTGTCTGCCCCGTTGGTTAGGTCCATGTACGTATCCCAAGCTTTTTAAAATTTGCCCACTGAATCAACCCCCACCACCCATTCTGGCAGTCTGTTCCATTACCCCACCACTCTCTCAGTAAAGAACTTTCCCCCTGATGTCACCTTTAAATCTGCCCCCTTCGAGTTTTAATGCATGCCCCTAGTGGATTTGTTCTCACTCAATCTGAAGATATTGTCAACTCTCACCCTATTTATTCCTTTCAAGTACTTGAATGTTTCAACCATGTCCCCCTTCTCCCTCCTCTCCTCCAGTGTGTACAGGCCCAGCTCACCTAGTCTCTCCTAATGTGACTTCTCCTGCAGCCCGTTCACCATTCTGGTAGCCCTTCTCTAGACCATCTCCAGCAGTGGCATCATGCCCATAGGGCCCGAGGGGACATGTGCAACCCCCCCCCCCAAATTGTTTTGCAGTGTATTAAAAAAATTATTTATTTAGTATTTTATTTTATTCTCCGGAGGGTCAAAAAATAAAATGCTGGTTTTCCAAAGTCTTTCTGGTGGTGGTGGTGGGGGGGGTTCTGTAGGCGTGTAGAGCTGCAGGCAGTTTTAAAAAAATGTACTGGCTCCCGCTGGTCTGGCAACTGGCTTCAGGGCTGACTTGGCTGAGCGCCTGTAAGTAACATAAAAAACAACAGAGAGACAGAGAACAGTTGATTGGTAGCCGTAGTCATCCATGGCAACCCCAACCAACCATGCAGAGTGAGCGACAATAATCAGCCCCAATCACGACTTCTCCTTTTTGCTTTCCTTTAGCCACTACCAGCCAGCCAATCTGAGGTGTGAAGAAGTAGCTTATGCGGCAAACTGGTTCATTTGTCGTTCCTTTGAGTGCCATTCTTGGTCGTTGGTCAATTCCTTTAGTTTGGCGAGTCGGACGAGACTGAGAGAGCACGGTGTTCCTCCAGACCAGAAGACCAGACAAGTTAGTTCCTGCTTACTGGTTTAAACAAAAAAAAGTCAGTACTGCCGAGCAGCTGGGTGCAGCAGGGGAAGGAAGGCTTTAGGCTAGGAAGCAGTGTGGTGCCCTGCAGCTGGTGAGGTGACCTGGGTCCCAAGCAGACAGCCATCAGCCAGTAAAGGAAAATCAGCTGTGACAGGGCTCAAGGGGCAGGGCTGTCAATTGCCTGTGTTACCACAATGTGAGTGTGTGTGTGTGTGTGTGTGTGTGTGTGTGTGTGTAAGGATTGGGGCTGGGATGGGAGTTGGGGGTCTGCCTGGGGAAAAACAGTGCTGTGGCTGATTACTTGCTGCAGTGTTGGTACTCAGAACAGTGGGGAGCCCATCATTCTCACCCTGAGAGCAAAGCAGCAAATTTGTGAAACTGATTAGTCAGAAGCGAAGGCTGGAGCTCAGCTACGGAAGGGGAGTAATGGATTCCCATCATTCCCACCCTGAGAGCAAAGTAGCAAACTTGTGAAAGTGATGAGTCAGAACTAAACTGCAGGGCGTGGTCCTAACAGTGCTGTTTAGGTTACTGCAGTAATAATGTACCTCTCACTTCTCTTGTTAGTCTCCGCAATTACCCGTGAAACTGTGAAAAGCAGCTACAATTAGAAAACAATACAGGCAGCTCACTGACACACACAGAAGTGTGAAGTGCCTCAGATTAACAGCTCAGGCAGTAGTGATTCATTAACCTGTTTATGTATGGGGATTAGATTGATTAATGTCAGGACAGCAAGAACAGCTCCTCTGAGAATAGCACCTACTCTGCTACAAACAAGAAAATTCAAGATGGTCATAATGTGGTGCAACTCCCCTGCAAATGGGGGTTCCCAAAAAGTCTTCCAGGAGCTTGCCTGAATGCTCCAAGTCTGGGCGGTGTTCGGCGTCAGAGCTGTTTAAATGTGGTTCCAAATGAGTGCTATTTGAGCCTCCATGTACTGTCTCTTTAAGAGCTGTCTGCTTGCAGACTTAATTAGTTTGTATGGGGGGACTGTGTATTTAATGCTCGAATCCCACCCGAGCTGCTGTCAATTCGCTCCGTCTCTGCCGTCGCTACATGTGCAGAGGGGGCCTTGTTGAAAGATATAACTGTTTGCCAGAAATCATTTAGTGACACTGAGAAAATGTATTTTGTCTAACCCGTTTTCATTTCAGCACGAACCGTTTCAATGTAGTTCTTTCATTTTGGTCCTGAATTGCTGACTTGGACCAATCAGGATGATAGGGAGACCTTAAGGTGGAGCCTGTGGACAAATCGGAACTTGGACTCTCAATTTTGAGCCAGCCACAAGGGGATTGTATGGGCAGTGACTCTGGGAAATGTAGTTTTGACCTTGGCGCCTTTTTTCACTAACAAAGGGAGTCTTTTTGTGAGCGACAGCCGAACCAGCCAACAGAATGGTGTGGAGCTAAAGGAAATGCCCTGCTCTGTTACTGGAAAGCTCAGATCAGTTGTGACAGTGAAGAGAAAAGGAGCTCTGTGCTTTTTTGGTGTATAGTTTCGCGCGGAAAGTGCATGTGAGGCCCTGAGGTCCAGCCTGCAGCCATTGTAAGTGCCAGTTCAGACTGAATCCGATTTGTGAAAAGAAAGAAGGAAGTCTGAAGAGTGGAAAACAGGCTCACCCTGTAGAAAACTGGAGAAACTGCTGAATCGCGCTCGGTCTGTAGTTGCATTCTAAGTTTTAAGTATTCCTTAAATTGACACGGTCTGGCTTTAGTAGAATATGATTGAAACAAAAATTTTAAACCTGTCTTAGTTATTTCCCACCAGGTACTAATATTTCCCATCATAAATGCTACTGACATTCTTGCCCTAAGAAACTCAAAAACCTGTGCTCTAATTTGATTTTCTTGTAAAACCGCTGTATTCAGTTTCCAATACCCACGGGCATATTGTGGCCCACTGTGGCCTCCTATACTAACAGATAAAATGGCATGGTGAGAGGTTTCTAATGGGATAATTGCTGCTGTTATTATACTAACCGATTTTTTTTTAAAAATAAAAAATCAATCCGTGTAGATAATGCTCCCCTATAGTAAGTGTGACCACCCTCTTGGTGTAGTATTCTAAACAAATCTTGTAAATTACCCTGTTCGATAATCCCTTTTAAACAATTAGAATCATAGTAAAGCTTTTTCGTTGCCGCCCCTCTTCTTTCCTATCTATTACACAATTAAAGTCCCCACTCCATAAAAGTTGTTTGGTTATAATTAAATAAGGCCTAATTTCTTGATATAAACTAATCCTATCTTTCTTTGTAAGGGGGGGGCATAGATATTTATTAATCTCCACCCAATCCCTTTAAACATAAACTCTAATAATAATAATAATAATAATAATGCCCTACCCAAGCATATCTCTACAAATCTAGAAACCCGAAATCCATCCCTTTTAAACAAGAAACCAACTCATTCACAAACCCCTGTCCCAAAGGAAAAAAACAAAGGGCCCCAACACCATAACTGATGTGCAGACCTAACCAGGGAAGTTGTATTTAATCTTGTGTCTTGTGATAAGCATATATCACAACTTAAATCTTTTAATGCTGTAAATGTAATCAGTCTTCTTTTAGCATTCTTAATGCTATTAACATTTACGGTTGCAATATTCAACCGTGAGGAAAACTGAGAGGAAGACATAGTAAATGCTTAAATCAAGGTGGCTTCCTCAACCTAGAGCTTCGTCTAACTCTAGCATTTATTCTTTTCCCTCCTTCCCCAGGTAATATATCTAATGATTCACCCTTGGATTCAGAGGAATGTGGAGCAAGGGACGATGCCTCTGAATCCCCACCTTGTTCAGAATCAACCATGTTTGTAGCCAGAACATTAAATTTATTTGTTAGCAAAATCCCTTCATCCCCTGGAGCACAAGCTTTAGCAACTTTTGATTTAGGCCTCATTTGTTTTATGCTCCTTTTCTTGGCTACACTTTTAACCATTCTGGGAGGGGGCATTTCACAAATTAAAATTTCTCTCTCTAAGGTTTGAGGTGCGATTTCCCTAGGGACATCAACAACCACAGTCTGAACAGGGGTTATGGAATGTACAGGAGCTGCATCAATCTGATCCTCTAACTCTCCCGAAGGAAGTGAGGTAGGAGATTTGAGGGGGGAAGATGGACACTCTGGGGTGGTCTAGTAGAAAAGTGCTTTCTTTTATCATTTCTTTTTTGGGCATCCTGCAGTATAAGATCTTGGTTTACACAATCAATACAATTGTGTGTAGCCCAGGGACAAGCTCTGTAAGCATGCCCAGTATCCTCGCACAGATTGCTCCGAAGTTCTTCTGTACACTCAGAACTATGGTGCCCAAAAGACAAACAAAGATTGCACTTTATCCTATCACAGGCAGAGCTAAGTGAGTAAAGGCCCCGCACTTAAAGCGGGTCCGAGGCTGTCCCGGATAGAAGCAATGCCCCCTTTCACTACCAAAAAATAAGCTATTGGGAAGATGAACAGGCCCTAAACTATTATTTCTTAGATGAACCCACAAGGTCCAACCCCCACTCCAAATGTATTCCTCATCAAATATGGGTTTAGGGCTTTCTAATATATCACATTTCTTCTCCAAGCAATAAACACCCTGGTGTCACCCTGGATCCGCAGCTTGATCTTACCCTGCAAATTCGGAATGTCTGCAAGGCTACAAATTGTAAGCTCAGTCTCGCCTACAGAGCCAAAAGCTGCCTAATCCCAGCTGCTCGTATGGCCCTTGCCAGAGGGGTCCTCCTCCTCCCTACTCTGCGCTATGGGCTGGTTACCTTTGCCCCTATACCCATATCCAGCCTCCTGAAATGGGACTCGGCCTACAATAACATCTGCCACTTCGCCCTCTCCGCCCCTCCCCTCACACACTGCTGTGATCTCTACACCCGTCTGCAGTGGCTCCCTCCAGAAAAGCACCGCACCTTCGTGCTTGGAAATTTCATTGACAACATCATCAGATCGGCCACCCCCTCTGCCCTCGCCCCTCCCCTCAACCCTGGCCCGCCCTCCTATCATCTCAAGTCAAGGGCGGCACTAGATCGCCTGGTTCCTAGAACTCGCTCCCTCACGGGTGATCGGGCCTTCACCATCTATGCCCCAAAAATCTGGAACTCGCTTCCTGTCCTTACCCGGTCCTCCTCCTCCCATCACTGCTTCAAAACCTCTCTCTGGAACTTCCTAACTTCTTCTTCCATATGTCCCTGTACCTCGTAGTACACCTAATCAACCTGTATACTGTGGGCTCTCAGTGCCCACTGTACTTACATTCCAGAATTGGTAGTGGTCACCCGCTCACTATTCTCCCTCTCTACCCCTCCCTCCCAAATGGTTTCACCCTTTCTATCTATCTAGGCCCCCACACCTCACTGTCCCCCTCCCGCTTTCCCTGTCTCGCCTCTAAACCCGCACTTACTTCTGTTTGCACTAATTCGTTCCTGTTATGTATCCTGCTGCCCTTCCCCAAGCCCACCAAATTTGTCCAACAATCGTCTTATATGTCCCAATACTGGATGTATCATGTCCTAATGAACTAACGATGTCTTGCTTCCTTATTCCTCCAAGGTTATGTCTGTTATTTTCTTGTTTGCTAAATTTTTTTTTACTTATAATGTTAGCTGCCTATCTTACTCTGTTTTTGCACCATCTGTATGTAACTGACTCTTTCACTGTTATTGTATGCTTGTATGTAACTGACTCCTTCATTGTTATTACGTGCTTCTACCTTTGTAACCCTCCCGGGTCGCACCTGAAAATAGGCACTTGGCTGTCTAGTGTGCCTTACCCGGTTAACAAAAATAAATAAATGTATAGATACAGATTCATTACGGAATAACACTGCTACCTGTCTAATAGAAGGTTTTGTTAAAGGACTAGCCTTAAAAGGCAACCATAATTCAGAATATTTCAATATATCATATTAAGACCAAAAACGGTCAAGACCTTGAGGAGAAGTAAAGCTAATACCATAAATTACTGAGCCTGACACATGAATCGGGGCATAAATTTCAGCTGAAAAACCCAAAGACCCTTTCAAAGAGTATGCCCCACATAAAGTTCATCAGGGCCAATTTAGTCCACCCTGATATTCCAATCGGACAGCATCATGCCTTTTGTGGGGCGCGCTTAGAGAAAGGATCTCTTTCCCAAAAGACTCCCAAGCCGATTTTGAGCGCTCCTGAAATTTAACTGACGTCCCAGGTCACTCAGCTGCTCCCCGGTTAGTTACTTGCCTTGTATTCTCTTCAGATTCCGAGGCAGAGGAATCTACTCCTCGTACAGAACAGTCAGGAGAGTCAACTGTCATTGCTTGAGTCAAACAACTCTCCTGTCACTCATTTTCAGCAGTTAAAACTAACCCTTCAGGATTAGGAACAGCAGGAGCGGGAGGCGATCCCGGAATTGGGCTTTGGTTAGAGTCAGGGACCCAGATATCGGCCTCTCCCCGCATCCACCCCGCTGCGAGCAGAGAACGCTCTACCGTTGTCGGGGAGTTCCCACGCTGACAAGTTGTTGCAAAGTCACTTTTCTTAAACCAAGAGGATTAGTTACTGTATAAGGGGATTTACAGGCAGAAATAGGTTTTACACTCACATTTTGTATAACTTCCAAATTTTGAGCTGTAGTTGTAGCTGCTATCACAGGCCTCAATTCTTCTGTCAGACGCTTCGTAGCAGTGGATGAGTCAGACTGTAGGCGTGCAGGTGGAGTTACTACATCACTCTCCTGAGGTAATCGACTCTGAATCTCAGCTGTTGCTGCCTTATTTTGCACCAAAACTTCGCATAATACTGTAGCTGCTTCTTGTAGCTCACTTGGTTTTAACACTTCCTCCTGAGACAAGGGGGAATCGTATCATTTGTATCTATATTTCCCAGAATGTTACTCATATTTGCACCAAATCTCAGCGACTTATTTTGCTGCAGTAAATCATCCAACCACACCTTATCCAATGAAAAAAGACCATGAGCAATTTCCACTCTTTCTTTCTGGTCATTCGTTTCCATTTGTAAAGCAACACTGATTTCCATTATAACAGCTTCCACAGACTTGGTCTCCTGAGCTGGACCTATGGGCAGGGAGACCTGCTCACCCACAGGTATACCAGCAGAATGAATCTCTAGCACACCATCCTCCATCGTGGCTGCTCCCCCTACTGACCGAGAGTACGGGAATTTCCCAGGTGCCCTGGCCAAATTTCCCCCCATTCACTAAATAAATACCACCAACATCTTAGTCTGGTCCAAAGTCAGTTGGCATTCGTCTGTAACCCCCTCCTCCGGGTCGTGCCTGAAAATAGACAGAATCTGTCTAGTGCGCTTACCCGGTCAACAAAAACTAAATAAAAATAAATAAATAAATCAGCGATCCTTTGTTCAGCTCCCTCTATTCGGTGCTCCATTTTGTTTAGTTTAGCATTTAGGTTTTGAAATTCTCTTATTTTCAGTATGAGAGTCCTGAATTTCGTGCAAAAGCTTTTCAAAGCGTGATCTTGACAACACCTCAGACTCTCCTTCAGTGTCGTATCCTGAGCCATGATGGCTAGTGAGGGAAGTGCTCCGACTACGGGCCTGACGGTTTTCTGGCAATCCACTGCAATCGGGCTTTTTAGCTGCTGTTTTTTGGCGGTTCTTGTCTCCCTTGTCTTGTTTGACACCTCCAGGTGGCATTTTTCTGCTGTTTTAGTTAGAAATTCAATAATTAGGAGGTTTTACAGTTCTTCACGGGGAGGGAGCTTAACTCTCAAGCTGATGCCAGAGCCGTGACGTCACTGGAAGTCCCAAAGCTGCAGTTCTAACAATATTTTTGAGACGGGTCATATCACAAACTTTTTGTTCTGCTTCTGTCTTCTAAATCCAAACCACAACTGAAATATCCCCCAAAAATGTAATTATGAGGCATAAACAAATATGGTTGAATCACCTGGAATAATTCAATACGCTCAGCTTTGGTCTGTACAGCATAAATACTGATTAACCTATATAACTGCCCCTCAGTGTTCACATCCAAAAGTAGAGCTTTTCCAGGACAGAAATCTATTAATTTCAGAAGTTTAAACTCTAAATTATTAAAAACAGTTCCTACTCCTGAGCAAGCAACCTGGCCTGCAGACCAGTAGGAGGGCCCCACATACCATTCCTTTACCCCTTTTGAAACATCTGGTGGGGAGTTGAGCCTAGTATCCTCTAAAAAGAAGATTCCCTGTCCCCTAGAAATTAAATTTGAGAAGGCAGCTGCCCTTTTCCTCTGTGAATTAATACTGTTTACATTACAGGAAGAAAAGGACACCAGTGTAAATTAGTTAAGGGGACACCATTAAAATACTTTAAATCAAGGGGGTTGCTTAAGTTTCCATTTCATATTCCTAGATTTTTTCTTCTTTTTAAGATACCGGTTCTCCTCCTCTGGCTGCAGAGGCCGCAGTTTGTCAGAGGAAACTTCATTCGGATCCGTACCTTGGTCTAGAATGGAAGAGCTAAGGGTGGACTCATCTGATTCATTCCCAGACAAATCAGCCTGTTGGTGCAGAATGTTAAACCCTGCTAGAGAGTGACAACTCTGAGGTTTTGGGTTGTTTGAGAGGTGGAGGTTTCCTACTGTCTATCTTGCACAGGACCATTTGATCCTTACCAAAGAAAGTCGACTGAGAGGAAGGAGGCATAGTCTCCTTCTCAATGGGTTCTTCAGAGGTGTCCATTTGTGCCCCCTCTGTGGCTTGAGGAACTGCCGGTTGTTGTGAATGTAACCCCCCTGCAAATGGGGGTTCCCAAAAGACTTCCAGGAGCTTGCTTGAATGCTCCAAGCCTGAATGGTGTTTGGCATTTAAGCCATTTATCAGTGAGTGTTTTTAGAGCCTCTGGTACTGTCTCTTTAAGAGCTGTCTGCTTGCAGACATAATTAGTTTGTATGGGGGGACTGTGTGCTTCTCTGAGTACCACTCGAGCTGCTGCCAATTCACTTAATTTTTGCAGTCACTAGGAGTGCAAAGGGAACCTATCTGAGAGATGTGGCTGTTTGCCAGAAATTATTTGGAGTAATGGTGAAGTTACAGTTTGTCTAGCCTGCTTTCTTTGCAGTCAGAACTGTGTCTGCTGGTTCCCCATTCTAGTTTTGAACTGCTGAACTGGACCAATCAGTGTGGGGTAAGCTAGCTCTAAAATGGTGCCTTGACGAATCAGAACTTGGACTCATAATCTGAGCCAGCCACAAGAGGATTGTATGGGCAGTGACTCTGGGAGATGTAGTTTAGACTTCAGTGCCTTTTTGGACCAACAGCAGCAGTCTATTGTGAGTGACAGCCAATCCAGTCAAGAACTGGGAGGAACTCAAAGGAAGTGCCCGGTTTTTGTCGGTTGGAGTTCAGTTGAGCTTTGGCAGTGAAGAAGGAAGGAGCCCTGTACTTTTTCAGTGTGCAGTTTTAGTCAAAAAACGTGTGTAAGGCCCAGAGTTCCGTCTGCAGCTTGTTAGGACTGAATCTCCTGTGAAAAGAATCAAAGGATCTCTGAAGAGTAGAAACCAGGCTCACCCTGTAGAAGACTGGAGGAATTGCTGAAAATTACACTCGGTCTGTCAGGAACTGAATCTGCTGTGTTCTCCTGGGTATTGTGCAGCAATTACATCGGGATACAGATGCAGCCTGCCTGGTATAGTGCTTTCTTTTATATGGATGTGTGAAGAGGTTTGTGTACCTCAAGTGAGCCCTGCTGACATTGAAGGACCCTATCTTATTTGGAGGTCGTGAGTACTAATTCAGGGTCGCCCTGTTGAATTGCCACATTAAATCCAAATGGAATTACTGTACTGCTGACTGTTTAATTCTCCTTTTCTCTGTGTGAAAGGGCCCACCAGCTGCCACGGTTTGACTAGCCACTAGGGCTTGGGTACCCAGACAGTAACTGATAGGGATAGGCCTGTGCACAGAGCCACAGGTAGATTATTAGAGTGATAAGCTAATTAACCTGATTTCCGTCCTTGTTATATCCCCTAAATAAATCAGAGCTGCTTGTTTCAGCAAAGTTATACTGCCTGAGGTATTTGTCTATGTTAAAGTACTGTACTGTGATTGTTGCACTGTATCTCATTTCACAGGAGGTCCCAGTGCCGGAACCAGACCTGGGGGTAAGTGTATACTGTGAAGGTAATTCTGATATATTGTGTGGGCCACTAGTGGGAAGAAAGGGGGGTTGCAGTGTCCCAGAGGGCTGTGACCAAGTTAGTTTAACTATTGCAAACCCTGACCTCTGGGTGGAGGCACCCGCCATTGGATCCAGGCCCCTCAACCTGTTAGTGGCAAATCAGGCAGGGGTAGTAGCCCCTGGGATAGCGCCATCTAGGGGTTACATCTTGGAGGCTCACCGCTGGGATTGTGTGTCCTCTAGTGGCCATATTTACTAACCACTGTTAAGAAAAAATGGGTACCCGACAGAAGTGGCTGTGCACCGGCTGGTGGAGTGGTGTACTGGGAGGAGATCGACCCCCAAAATGCTATGCTTATCCTGGACATCCCTCTGCATCAATACGACACTGTGCAGGAGTACTTTCCAAGGTGGAAGGTTTACAAAACCCTGTGGTGGTGGGTCGGCATGCTAATCTGCTCACCCACACTTTCCTGGCCCTAGTAGAGTTTAAGGATCCCATAGATAGCTCCAAAGTGCCACAGACCATTACCCCAGAGGGAGCCCTCACTGCTTGGAGAGTGATAACTAAGGACAGTAAAGACCGGGGAATCAGCCCCACCACTATCTGAAACTTTTGAGGAGAAATTTGCTGAATGGTTGCTGGGAGAGGGAAACTGTGGAGGACTTGAAGAAACTATTCTTGCCACCTGGGGTGTTCCTCCCAACACCCTCTCCTGCTCCAGTGCCCGTAATGGTGGCTGAACCAATGCAGACCCTATTTCTGCACCTGCCATTAGTCACGACTCTACCAAGGTTGAGGATCTTTCTGGCACCCTCCCACCTCTCAAGGGAGGATGACTGGGAGACCTGGATAGACTATGTTGCCCCAAGTGCTAGAATGGCAATGCTCGAAGGCTAAAAGCTAAAGAGGGTTAGTGAGAGCCTCGAGGTCCTGCCCTGGCTACCATCCGTAGCAAACGGGCCAGTAACCCTGAAGCACTGCACAGGCCTATCTTGAGGCCTTGGAGAATGTGTATGGGAGCCCAGATTCTGATGAGGACCTATGGTGGAGAGTAAGAAATGCACAACAGTACCAAGGGAGTTGTTGTCTGTGTATGTCTCTCGCTGGAAAAATTGTTGCAAGAATGCCTCAGAAAGGGTAGTTTGCCAGCGATTGAACTAGACCGAACCAGACTGGACAGAACTTTAAGTCTGCCCTTCTCAGAACTGCTGTTGCTTCAGTTACGCCTGGCAAATCGACTGGAATCCCACCCTCCTATGATGAGTTAATGAGAGAAATTCGAGGAGTTGAGAAAGGCGACCTGGAGGTACCTGCACCAACAGCTGTGGCTACAACTCAGTGACTGAGGGTGACCCATCAAGTGAAGTTCAGGGCAGAGGTTGACAGTCAATGAGTGCTCTGACAAGGAAAAGATATGCCACAATGGGGCGAACTGTTGAGAGAGATCCGGAATTCAAAACAGTCCTTTATGAAGGCCACGCCTGCAAGTACGGGCCCTGACCTATATCCGACTGCATCTAGGGGGTGGGGTACCCACCCATGTATCTCCTGCTGATAACAGCTCCAAACTCAATTCCTTGACCATGGAAGTGCAGAAACTGACGAGATGTCTCCAAATGCTTATCACGCAGAGACAGAGATGGCACCCAGGTTTCAGTTAGTAATACCTCACTTAGCTCCCAGTGTACGCGCCAGCTCAAACTCCAGAAAGTATGTTTTGCTATAATTGTGGAAAGATGGGCACATGAAAAGGGAATGCCAGTCCCCAAAAGACACTGACAAAGTTGCATATAGGCTACAAGGAGAGCTTGAGAAGAAATCAGTGGTTAAGAGGTGCACATGATCCCAGTGAGGGCACCAAATGCTAATTCACGCCCTTTGTGGCAAGGTCAGTTGCCCAGGCCCCACTACCGCTTCTCCAGACTGGTCCAGAATAGTGGGTCCCTCCATGGAGACCACTGTAAAGGTGAATGGAGTGTCTACAAGAGCTGTATTAGACAGTGGCTCCAAGGACAATTATGTTCCAGGATTGGTATCAGAAGCATTTGTCAGAAGTACCCTTACAACCATTAGAAGGACTGCATGTATGGGGTTAAGTGAGAAGGCCTACCCCTATTCCGGGTATATCCGAATTTGGCTGTCTTTCCCCACCTCCGTGGCTGGAGTGGCTGAACAAGTAGAGACCCTAGCCTTAGTGTGTCCCCCCACTGGACTGTATGATGGTGTCCCTTTGTTGATTGGAACAAATGCTCATATGTTCGGAAGGCTGGCACAGTTGTGTTATGAAAAACAGAGGTCAAAGACTAGTAGAGCTTTAAGAGTTCCGGCTTTAATTAAGAAGGCCTATGAGGCACAGAGAGATGCTGAAAAACAGAACCAGAGGAACCGGTCGGAATTGTATGGAAGAAGGATCCTGAGTCTCTGATCCTGGCGCCAAATGCCCAGTGTACCTTACAGGGAGAGGTCCAGATTAGAAAGGATGTTAAGAATAAAATATTAATGTTGGATGCACCAGGCGATGGAAAATTGCCAGAGGGACTGCTGGTCAAGCTTAGTATTTTGCCCGCTAGAGCCCATGCTTATGCCAGAAGGGTAATGGTCCAAGTTCATAATGTGTCTGAAAGAGACATTCGGGTAAACAGAGGTTGCATCCTGGCTAATGTGCATTGTGCAGACACTGCAGTGCTACCCAGCAGCAAGAGTTCAAGGAAGAATGACAGAGTAACGCCTGACTTGTTTGATTTCGCACTCCCGCTGCCAGCTGAATGGAAAGTGAGGATCAGTGAGAAGCTTGCCCAGAGAGACCAGGTGTTTTCTTTAAAGGAATGGGATGTAGGATGCGTGCAAGGAGCTGAGCACAATATCCGCCTGCATGACTAAAGACCATTTCGTGAGAGGTCTCACGCCTGGCACCTGCTGACATAGATGATGTGAGACGGCATCTGCAAGAGATGTTAGCTGCTGGTGTAATACAAGAATCCAGAAGTCTTTATGCTTCCCCATTGTGGTAGTGAGGAAAAAGAATGGAACAGTAAGGATGTGTGTGGATTATCGCACCTTAAACCGGCGGACTATCCCTGATCAGTACACAATGCCCCGCATTCAGGATGCTTTGGACTGCCTAAACGGGAGCAAGTGGTTCTCTGTGCTGGATCTCCGCAGTGGGTACTACCAGATCCCGATGGCCCCAGAGGACCGTGAGAAGACGGCCTTTATCTGTCCGCGCTGGCTTCTATGAATTCATGAGGATGCCTCAAGGGATTTCAGGTGCCCCAGCCACTTTTCAACGATTGATGGAGCGTGCAGTGGGGACATGAACTACTAGAGTGCCTGGTATACCTAGATGATGTTATTGTGTTTGGCAGCTCACTGGAGGAACATGAGAGCAGATTATTTAAGGTATTGGACCGACTGGAGGACTTTGGCCTTAAACTGTCCATTGATAAGTGTCAATTCTTTCAAACATCAGTAAGTATGTGGGACACATAGTATCCACCGAGGAATAGAGACCGAGCCAAGTAAAGTTGAGGCCTTGACCACCTGGCCACAGCCCAAAAATCTAAAAAGAACTGCAAAGATTCCTGGATTCTGTGGTTATTATCGGCGCTCATCAAGGACTATTCAAGAGTGATCCGCCTTTACTTAACCTTACTCAAGGGTATCCCCAACCCACAAAAATACCAAAAGTCAGCCCCTCAAGACTGAAAGAGTGTATTTTCATCCAAGTGAAGTATTTGGGGCCCGCTGACCCTGATTGTGAGACTGCTTTTCATGAGATCATATATCAACTTACCCATGCTCCAGTGCTGGCCTATGCCGATCCAAGAAAACCTTCGTCCTGCACACTGATGCTAGCTTGCAAGGGTTGGGGGCTGTGTTGTACCAAGAGCACGAGAATGGCCTGAGACCAGTGGCCTTTGCCAGTAGAAGCCTGACCCCATCCGAAAAGAACTATCCTGTACATAAGTTAGAGTTCCTAGCTTTGAAGTGGGCTATTGTTGACCAATTCCATGAGTACTTGTATGGGGCTAAAATACTAGTAAAACTGACAATAATCCTTTGACCTATGTGCAGACCTCAGCTAAGTTGGATGCCACTGGCCATAGGTGGCTTTCTGCATTATCTACATATGACTATGCTCTCGAATACCGAGCAGGTCTGAACCACATAGATGCTGATGCTCTCTCGAGGCCTGTTCCCAGAATGATTGGGTCCGATTGGCAGAACCTGACATTCGGCACTCTGCGGAAGTTTGACAGGGAGGAACAATGTCCACGGACGCAGTGGACTGCATGGTGGATTGCTTGGGACCTCTGAGAATTGCATACCTGCTGCTTATTGCCACTTTTCTGCAATAGACATTGGTGCACTGCCTCAGCTGGACAATGACAGTATTCGTGGGCTCAATCCCGCGATCCCATGATCAAAGCAGCTTTAGAAGCCCTCTATGCAGGAAAAGATGTGTCCAAATTACGCCCACTGATTTGAGAACTGCACTGTTATACAAAGAAGGTCCTAAGTTGAAACTGATCAATAAACTGTTATACAGAGAAACAGTAGACAGAGGGGACAAGTAGACAAACAACAACTAGTGCTGCCCACTGCCTTTCGAGACTCAGTACTGAGGTCCTTGCACAACCACATGGGGCACCTTGGTATAGACAGAACACTTGACTTGGTGAGATCCAGATTCTATTGGCCTAAGATGGGGCTGATGTGGAGCAACACATTCAACTTGTAGTCGCCTAGTTACAGAGGAAAGCTTTGTCCCAGAGGGCTGCCCCTTGTTAACATCACCACCAGTGCACCCATGGAGCTGGTCTGTATTGATTTTCTGAGTTTGGAGTCAGATCAAAGAAATATCAGTAATGTGCTGGTGGTCACTGACCATTTCACGAGATATGCCCAAGCTTTCCCCACGAAAGACCAGAAAGCATCCACTGTGGCAAAGTACTTGTAGAAAACTTTTTGTTCACTATGGGGCTCCACAAAGAATCCGCTCTGATCAAGGAGAGACTTTGAGAGTCGCCTGATCAAAGAGATGCTTTCTCTGTGGGGAGGCGAGTCCAGAACCACTCCTTACCACCCCCAGGGGACCCACAGCCTGAACGTTTCAACCAGACTTTGCTAGATATGCTAGGCACCCTGCACCCAAAGGACAAGCCTAGATGGAGCCAACAAATTAGCACCCTGGTACATGCTTATAACTGCACCAAAAGTGATGCCACTGATTCTCCCTCACCGCCTGATGTTTGGAAGAGAAGCTCGACTACCAGTAGATGTGTGTTTTGGGGTCTCTCCTGATGGGGTTCAAGCTGACAACTATTTACAGTATGTGCAAAGTTAAAGGCCCAGCTAACTCATGCGTACTAACTGGCTCAAACCATGGCTGCCAAAAGAAATCTGGCCAACAAAGAAAGGCATGATAAAAGGTGAAAGCACAGGAACTCCAGGAGGAGATCGGTATTGCTAAGAAATCTGGGACTGCATGGCAAGCACAAGATTGTTGACCGATGGCACCATCTCCTCACATTGTAGTGGGCAAACTAGATGATCTGCCAGTGTACAAAGTAAGGCCTGAGAATAATTCAAAGATGTAAAACAATACATAGAAATCATTTACTGCCCATTGGACAAATCTTAATTGAGTCTGAGCCCCTAGAAGATGCCCCTCTGGACCAGTGACTAGAGCTGCTGCTAAGAAAGATCAAGAAAGTCTGCACCTACAGAAGCAAAGTTAAAGTGTTCCCTCCACAAGTCCCAGTTGAGCATGACTGTCAGTCCATATCGGAAGAAAGTGAGAGTGACTTTGAATACTATCCTTCTACGAACTGAGTCAATTGTTTCGGGCAATCCCTAGTCAATACTGGAGACAAAGCTGGGCCTTCTGGACTGTCTAAGCCCCCAGCTTCATCCCTGGAGCCAATGCTCCCAGAAAGTGAAGTGCAAAGCATCAGATCAGATGAAATGGAATCATTGTGCATGGTTGAACTGTTTGAGCTTTCAGGGGAGGAAATGATTGGGGCAGACTGGTGATACACCGAACAAGAAGAGTATTTTGAGTGCCCTGACAGTCCACCGCAGTGTCCGAAAGCTCTCCATGCGAGCCAAATGTTGTGGACTCAGAAACTGTAACTCCTGGAGCTGAAAGTGCCCCAAGTTCTAGCCTCTCTACCCCCATGGAGACTCCCTGACAAGTGAGGACAATGCTGAAAATGAGGCTCAGAGTGCAGAGACTATAACAGTTCCCCTAGAAAGACTGGTCGAGCTGTAAAGCCTGTGGTGCACCTCAGTTATGATTCACTTGGGGGCCTGTGGACTTGCCTCTCAATGTTGTCCATAAAGGAGTGTATGTGTCCCCAGCTCACTGCCCAAACTGAGCATCAGTGCTAACTCCAAGTTACTTGTGTTGCCCTTCTATATGGTGCCCTTGCCCCATCCAGCCCCAAGGTAACTGATAGGAAGGGCCCTCTCTTCAGATTTCATGTACAAGAGGTAATAACTTGAGTTATGGTACAATGTGTGTAATACTGTGTAAAGAGTGACGTACTGCAATGTTTCAGAAATGTGTTCTTGGTAAAATGATATATTGACTGATGATTACATGTGCGAGCCTAATGCAAATGTATATGGTTGCAGTTGAAACTTATGGGTACTTGCTTGACGCGGACGCCAAGCTTTCCCAGGCCAGGAAGGGTGTAACCTCCGCAAATGGGGGTTCCAAAGACTTCCAGGAGCTTGCTTGAATGCTCCAAGCCTGAATGGTGTTTGGCATTTAAGCCATTTATCAGTGAGTGTTTTAGAGCCTCTGGTACTGTCTTTAAGAGCTGTCTGCTTGCAGACATAATTAGTTTGTATGGGGGACTGTGTGCTTCTGAGTACCACTCGAGCTGCTGCAATTCATTAATTTTTGCAGTCACTAGGAGTGCAAAGGGAACCTATCTGAGAGATGTGGCTGTTTGCAGAAATTATTTGGAGTAATGGTGAAGTTACAGTTTGTCTAGCCTGCTTTTTGCAGTCAGAACTGTGTCTGCCGGTTCCCCATTCTAGTTTTGAACTGCTGAACTGGACCAATCAGTGTGGGGGTAAGCTCTAAAATGGTGCCTTGGACTAATCAGAACTTGGACTCATAATCTGAGCCAGCCACAAGAGGATTGTATGGGCAGTGACTCTGGGAGATGTAGTTTAGACTTCAGTGCCTTTTGGACCAACAGCAGCAGTCTATTGTGAGTGACAGCCAATCCAGTCAAGAACTGGGAGGAACTCAAAGGAAGTGCCCGGTTTTTGTCGGTTGGAGTTCAGTTGAGCTTTGGCAGTGAAGAAGGAAGGAGCCCTGTACTTTTCAGTGTGCAGTTTTAGTCAAAAACGTGTGTAAGGCCCAGAGTTCCGGTCTGCAGCTTGTTAGGACTGAATCTGTCCCTGTGAAAAGAATCAAAGGATCTCTGAAGAGTAGAAACCAGGCTCACCCTGTAGAAGACTGGAGGAATTGCTGAAAATTACACTCGGGTCTGTCAGGAACTGAATCTGCTGTGTGTTCTCCTGGGTATTGTGCAGTAATTGCGATCGGGATACAGATGCAGCCTGCCTGGTATAGTGCTTTCTTTTATATGGATGTGTGAAGAGGTTTGTGTACCTCAAGTGAGCCCTGCTGACATTGAAGGACCCATCTTATTTGGAGGTCGTGAGTACTAATTCAGGGTCGCTCCTGTTGAATTGCCACATTAAATCCAAATGGAATTACTGTACTGCTGACTGTTTAATTCTCTCCTTTTCTCTGTGAAAGGGCCCTACCAGCTGCTACGGTTTGGACCCAGCCACTAGGGCTTGGGTACCCAGGGACAGTAACTGATAGGGATAGGCCTGTGCACAGAGCCATAGGTAGATTATTAGAGTGATAAGCTAATTAACCTGATTTCCCTGTCCTTGTTATATCCCTAAATAAATCAGAGCTGCTTGTTTCAGCAAAGTTATACTGCCTGAGGTATTTGTCTATGTTAAAGTACTGTACTGTGATTGTTGCACTGTATCTCATTTCATGGAGGTCCCAGTGCGGAACCAGACCTGGGGTAAGTGTATACTGTGAAGGTAATTTGATATATTTGTGGGCCAATAGTGGGAAGAAAGGGGTTGCAGTGTCCCAGAGGGCTGTGACCAAGTTAGTTTAACTATTGCAAACCCTGACCTCTGGGTGGAGGCACCCGCCATTGGATCCAGGCCCCTCAACCTGTTAGTGGCAAATCAGGCAGGGGTAGTAGCCCCTGGGATAGCGCCATCTAGGGGTTACATGAAGATATGTCACAGTCTACCAAAGTAGACCCTGCAGGACTGTCCATATCGGCAGCCATCAAGACCTTTGCGGCCTAGGGGGGTCTCGGAGGCCCTCGTGGGTGCAGTAACAGACTGAGGCATAGAAAGGACCCCTCTGTCTGTCTGCCCTAGGGGCTTTCTTAGCCATCCCCTTCTGGGCTGCAGCAATTAGTAATCGTTGTTCTACATCATCTGCTTAATGCTCCTGATTGTGTGCACCCTTAGGACAGGCAGCGTATGAATAACTCAATTCTGAGTAAAGGCTGCACACCTGACTGTTGCTGCGTGTCCACTCATGTGACCTATACCATTACAAGAAGTACATTTAAGTTTATCACACCTGCTGCTGAGATGTGTTGAAGAACCACACCTCTAACAGGCCTTAGGCTGGCCACCATAAAAAAGCACTCCCTGGTCTCTTCCCAAGTAGAAGCTATTGGGACAGTGTTGCAAACCAGCATCCGTGGTGGTCAAAACCACACAAACCCTCCAACCCCATGTTCATATGTTCTCTGTGTTGAAAATGGCTTCATGGACTCCTTGGACAGTACATCTCTGCTTCAGCCAATATACTAAGTCAGTTATACGGACACCCTCGTTTTGAAAAAGGACAGTAATAGTTCGAAAAGCTGGCTTGGTCAGAGAGGTTGCCTCAAAAGGGGCCCACAGAGGAGAAAGTCTAAGTTCCTGGTATTTGCCCCAGAATTTTTCCAAACCAGAACAGAGTTTAAAACTCACATAAAAGGTAGTCTCGCTGGAAACACGAATCAAAGCGTAGATCTCAGCAACATTAAAGCCCATTGACCCCTTCAGTATGGTATGAGCCAAACAGACCCTGTCAGGATGGGTATCCAAACCTACTTTATAATGCAGACGAACCACATTATGCCTTTTAGCTGGTAATGTAGGGGAATGAAGTAAGGAAGCAAACGGCTGAGCCTTTACAGGCCTTGTGGACGGGGCATCTGACAGTAAGGTAGAATTAATGTCAGTTGAACCAGAGCGTTTGTCAGTTGCTGAGGAAGAAGCAACCGGTTCAGTTAGTGAAGCAGCAGAACCTGTAGACATACTAGGAACTGCTCCCTGGGGCTGAGCCAAAATAGTCAAAGAAGGGTTTTGAGTTGGAAGCAATTTGGGAGGCAAAGTCAAGGCTGATTTCAGCCTAGTGCTGACAGCTTCCATTTCAGTATTGGAAGCAGCAGCACCACCTTTTGGTGTGACTGAAGGCTGGGCAGTGTCAATACTGGGAACATTACAAGGCATAGAAATAGGTGTCATATCTGTAATCCACTTCCCTGTAGTGGTATCGAAACCCCATCCAGTATCCCTCAACCTGGCTTCCAATGCTACATCTGCACTGCCCTTGATTGGAGCATGTGCCGGAGCAAATGCACGTTTGGGAGCACCCCGACTTAGGCTGATCTGTTCAGAGACAGTAGATGTCTTTCCGGACGGGGTTCCAGCTCCTGAAGCAGCACCAAAGACAAAAGATTCAGGTTTCCAGACAGCCACAGTAAAATCAAAATGAGCACCATCTCTGATGCGCGACCCAGAAGGTGTTACCCCTGTAGTTACCATGGGTGCAATGGAGTGCCCTTGGTGACTCTACTCTCCTTCCACTCCTAGGTTCCTCACAGTGAGCCAACCAATTGAGTCTCTGTGTCTGGCACTTCCACTGTGCTCGCTTGTTTAGTAGACTGCAATTGCTTGGTCAGCACATCATTTTTCTCTAAAAAAAAAAAAGTTTGTTCTTCTGAATGTAGTAGGTCTTGAATTTTGGCTTCCGTTATGCTCGTTTCCTTAGTCGGAACTTCCTGTCTTTGTAAAAGAATCATAGGAAGTGTTGCCTCTTCGCTGATCTTCGATACTGTCTTCTTTTCCATATCTGAATCCAGATCCCCGGGGCATCATAGAACTGGTTGGTTTCAGGCACTCCAGAGGCAGGGGAGGAGACCAGCTCCCCAGTCTCAGGCACCTCCATTACCATCGGCGTCTCTCCAGGATTGGCCATCTTCCGACGGTCAGCAGTTCCCCCTGCTGGAGAGTAGGGGAATTTCCCTGGTGTCCTGACCAAATTTCCCCATTCACTAAAAATACCACTCACAGCTTAATCTGAATCGGTGACAGATGGCATCCATCTGTATCCTCCTCCTCCCTTGGGAGGAGGCTTAAAATAGGCAGAATTGTCTAGTCATCCTTTCCCAGTCAACAAAAACTAGTCTTTCACTGCTGTGGTAGAGGGACAAGAGGTGAAGATGACTGTCATCTACATACATGTGAACATGCGAGTTGGCACATGTAGAGGAGAGGTCGTTAAGAAAAATGGAGAAGAGGATGGGACCCAGGATGGAACCCTATGGGACCCCAGCCTGGATGGACAATGAAGGTGACAGGATGCCTCCAACCTGTACCAACTGTTGATGGCCCATGAGGAAGGAACAGAATCAATCAACACTGGGAGCTGAGAGGCCACCAGAATTCAGCTTGTCCAGGAATGGATGGGCCACCAAATCAAAGGTTTTTGCCAGACCAAGGAAAATGGCTGCCATGATGTTTCCCTGATTCATTCCAGAGAAGATGGGAGTCAGAAACACGCAGCAGGGAGGAGATGGTGAAATGGTGCTTCTGGAAGAGGAAGAGAGGAAGTCGAAAAGTCTAGAGTACACAGGTTTCTCCTGTAAATCTGCAAGAGGATGGAGACAGGACAGAGCTACCAGGGAGGAGGGGCACCCCCTTTGTGAAGTAGAAGAACTCTGACAATCTTCCAGGACACAGAAGGATAATGAGAGGTTAAGGATGTGAGTCAGGGAGATGCAATGGCACAAGAGGAAATGTGGAGTTCAGGATACAGCCAATTAGGGCTGGACTTGGACAGGTTAAGGGAGGAAAGAGCAAGCAGGGTTTCCTGGTTAGTAACTGGGGAGAAATGGAAATGGGGGCGGGGGAGGCAAGAATGAGAGAAAAGGAGTCAGGAGAGAATGGAGGAAACAAGTAGTGAAGAACTGTTGATATGAGTTGAAACAGATGGAGGGTCAGAAACAGGGGAACCACTAACCATGAGGACTGGGTAGGAGGGTCAAAATGGAAGTTAACTACCTTCCAGAATTTAGCTGGGGCATTAAGGTTGCTTTTTGGCACCTGGCCTTGAAACAGTGGGATTTTGCAACCTGGACAACCTTAGTACATGAGTTTCTTAGTGCCCTGTATGAAAGGATATATAATGAAATCCCGGCACTGACAATCCCAACACCCAGGATCCCAAGCCTGACATCCCAACTTGGCTACTGCTTGACAGACCACCATCCTGACCACGGAAAGCCAGACACTGGACTTACGCAGTGTTTGTGGGCTGGCGAGTGGGCTCCACCACCCAACCCCCCGTGAAAATACTATAATCAACTCTGTATCGTGGCAAGTTCCACTGTCAGGCATTCCATGGTCGGGATGATGTCCATCGGGTAATAACTGTGTTGGGATGTTGGGCTTGAGATCCTGGGTGTCGAGATTCTGAGATTCAGTCTTCTAAAATACTCCCGTATGAGAGGAGGTTGGGAAGGGAGTGAGATAATTTGTAGCAGACCCAGTTGAGATGCACTGGTCTGTGACTTTGCTCCCAAGTGCAAGACCTTGCATTTTTTAGCACTGAACCCTAGCTGCCATGTGGCTGAACAGTGCTCAAGTGTCGCCAAACCTTCTTGCAGTGCCTCACCCCCTTCCTCACTATCCACCTCAGCACAGATCTTAGTGTCGTCTGCAAAGAGGTTGCTCTTGCCCCTTATCCTGTTTGTCAGCAATGAATATGTTAAACGGTACTGGTTCTAGTACCGACCACTGTGGGACCCCACTAGTTACAGCCCTTGGTGCTGAGAGCTCTCCTCCAACTACCACCCTCTGCTGCCTGCCCTGCAACCAGCTCTTAATCCACCCAGCCAGTTTCCTCCCTGCTCCCAGGCTATTTAACTTGCTGGTCAGCCTTCCATGGGGCACCAAGTAAAATGCCTTGCTAAGTCCAGGTAAAGGACATTCTTTGCATGGCCCCTATACAGTGACTGTCACCCAGTCGAAAAAATCGACAAGGCTGGTCTGACACGATCTGCCAGATACAAACCCCTGTTGTCTGTCACCCTGTAGACTATTTCCCTCCAGGAAACTCACCAGCCTTTCCTTAAGGATAGTCCCCATTAACTTTTGCACAATGGCTGTAAGGCTCACTGGTCTGTAGTTCCCAGGTTCATCCCTGGGTCCACTCTTATGGATCGGCACCACATTTGCATCCTCAAATCCCCGGGCACACATCCAGTGCTCAGTGAAGTGTTGAACAAATCCGCCAGTGGTCCCGCCAGTACCCCCGCCTACTCCCGAGTACTCTGGGATGCACTCCTTCCAGTCCAGGTGCCTTATCCAACCTTAGGGACTTTAGGCCTTTCAACAGGGCTCTCCACATCTGTTACCTCCTCTCCCCCTGCCCCTCCTCTTCCCCTGAGGTATAGACCCATCCCTCTCCCTGGTAAACACTGAGCAGAAGTATTCGTCAAGTGCTTCCACCTGCTCTGCCCACCCTTGCTCATTCCTAATCCTTACAATCTGGTCCTTGCACTTTCTCCTATATACCTGAAGAAATAATTTTCCCCTTCCCTGATCCCCTGTGACAGCCTTACTTCTTCTGAAGCCTTGGCTGCCCTCACTACTCTGCTCATCTCCCTGGATTTCTTTACATATTCCTCCCTGTTCTCATCCCGGTGGGATCTCTTCTAGTTTCTAAAGTCTGCTCTCTTTTCCCTTACCCTACCTCTCCATTCAACCAGCTTGAATTCCCAACAAAAGCTGGACTGTGAGCATCCCTTCCACCTGCCCCATTGATATGCTGGGCGAGAGTATATTTTTCTGCCCAGCTGCCCTCGTTTGCCAGCTTGGTTTCTTGTTCCTGACCTCTTTGCTTTGGCACATTTTGCAAGAGCTAGTGGCCTCTGCCAGACCCTTCTTTATGATATTCCATTTCTGCTCTGCATCCATGTTTGAACTGATGTTGTCTAGGTGCCCTTTCAAAACGATACCCATCCTGCCAAAGTCTGCCCTCTTTAAATCTACAACTCTTGTTCTTGTAGTGGCTATCTCCCTCCTCAGATTGAGGGAGAATCACACTGTGTGGTGGTCACTTCCTGCTAGGGGGTCCTCCACCTCTATGTCCTGGACTTGTTCTCTTAAGTACCAGGTCCAGAATGTTCCCTTCCCTGGTTGGCTCGTCACCTTCTGTGTGAGGAAACTATCCTGGAAGGCCTCCAAGAAGACCTGGTGTTCCAATCCACTTCCGGCAGACTGATTTTCCTTACCACCACTGTACTGCCCTTACCGCTAACCCTCTTAACTTGTTCACCCAGTTCCCTGTGCATCTCTACGCTTTGGGAGAGAGGCCTATACACCACCCCCAATCTCACTTTCCTACCCTTTCAGTTCTGTAAATTAATCCATAAGACTTCAGCCCTGCCCTCCTCACCTTCCTCCCTGTTGCATAAGATCCCCTCCTTAACACAGACAGCAACCCCTCCCCCTTTCCCTTTGTCCCTGTCCCTATGGTACAATTTGTACCCAGGGATCGCTAGATCCCAGTCCTGGTACTGGGTGGCCCATGTTTCAGTTATGGCGGTTGTGTCTACTTCCCCTTCTGCCATCAAAGCCTGCAGTTCTACTGTCTAATTGTCAGGGCTTGTTGTGTTCAATGAGATCACCCTCCACTGTGAATTCTTCCCTTGATTGCCTATACCCTTTCCCCTAACCCCTCCCCTTATTGCATTTTGCTTCCCCTCTTCCTGCCTATCTATTGGGGGGGGGCCTGATGGTCTCCCTTGCCTGGCGGCGCTGTTTCCTGCCCACCTCCTCACCCTCCCGCCTAGCATGAAAAAGAACTACACAGAACAAACTGAATGTGCTACAGTAGCAGATGACTGAGAAACCCATTTTAAAGTACGAGGTTACAGTGCAGGTGTTATTAGGAAGGCAAGAAGGATCTGGATAATATACCAGCCCATCTCCGTTGGTGCCAGGAATGGCTGGAGAAGAGAGTATGAATAAAATCAGCTTTGTAACAACATACTCTACCAATGCAAGGACAGTGCAGGTATTATGCACAACTGGGAAATCTTGAGAGCTGAGCTGAAGCTGAGGAATGTGGTTATGGAACTACCATGCATTACATAGTGCACAGTCAGGAATCTTAAGGATTATCTAGTTCACAGCATACAACCTGTCCATAGGAAGAACACTTAGTTCCCACCCCCACTGCCTGCTTGTAAGAAATGCAACTGTTTTAAGTACTGTAATGTGTTAAGTCCCAAGGATGGAACCATGTATCAAATGAACAGTCTCATCATGTGATGCAGCTGACGACATTAATGTGGCATCATGTGCATCTGGAATTTTCCACGTTGCTCACACAAAAAGGAGACAAAGATCAGGTTGGGGAATATACGAGGGCAGCTGGGCAGAAAAATATACTCTCGCCCAGCATATCAATGGGGCAGGTGGAAGGGATGCTCACAGTCCAGCTTTTGTTGGGAATGAACACATCACCTTGGGTCTGAGACTGGGGGACACAGAGAAAATTTTAGCGAAGGGAGATGCATTCTGGATTTACCAGTTGGGGGCGCTCTACTGGCCTGGTATCAGTGACCAGGTGGAACCTGCAAAACTTTTGTAATAACTATGGATCAATTCAAAAAAGTTATTTAAATAGTCATAATTCAAATTCTCATGTGAAATACTGAGTGAAATTGGGCTTTTTAAGACAATGGAACAAAACTGGTCTGTCTCTTCATTTTTGGTTGTGTTTATTACTGCCCATCTTATATTATGTGTAATCAGCCAGTCCCTGGGGTTTCTAGGATCCCATCAGTTTTAGATCAGGCAGGGAGCCTGGGCAGTTCTGAGGGTGCAAAACTCTCTGCAGCACATTACATCATCACTTGCTTAGCTCTGCTGAGGCAAGAGACAATGCAATGGAATTTAGAACTCTTGCAGCAGCAGGAGCCACAGTGCTTTGCTGTTTGAAAACTGCGAGTTTGTAGTTGCAGTGGAGAGTTCTACAGGCAAGTGGTGCTTGCCAGTCCACTTGTCAGAGGGAAGGAAGGATCCTCCGTTTTTTCACCCCAGTACGGTAAACAGCAGCCGGTTTTGCAGGACGTGGTGGCTACCAGATCCTGTGAAGCCCGAGGAGCTGAAGATTTCTCAGCAGGAGTAAATGGGACTGTAGGTTTCAGTGAGTAGCATTGGTGCAATCCCCAAAACACTGAGAACTAACAGTGCTGCCCAGACTCAGATTTAAGGTATTCTAAACGTGTCAAAGTCTCTAGCCAGAGAAGCTAAAGATTTCTTGGAGTAGATGCATTTCAGAAAAGAGGTACAAAAGCTTGTAGACGAAGTAATTCTGGGATTTTTCCAGAGTTAAAGTGTCTGAAATGTAGGGTGGACAAGTAATGCCCCCCCAAAAAGAGATTCCGTGGAAGTTAACACAGTTCTTCCAAGTGTGCTAGTTGTGGAAGTTAAAAGTTCTAAAGTGTTTGAAATGTGGGGAGACAACAGGCGCCCCCTGAAGGATGCTAGGTCTGGAAGTTAACAGTCCTTTCAGCTGGTAGAAGTTTACACTGGGGAGAGGTGAAGACCTTCCGTAGAAAAGCAAAGAGCCAAGTGTGGAGTTCAGTGGGCTTCAGGGTGGTGGTAACTTGGTTCACCCAGTGAGTGCGTGAATTTAGTGCTGTGGCAACAACCACCTGAATGCACTGATAAAGTCCAGAGACCACTAATCAAAGGGGTGGACATCCGTGGGAAGTGTTTTTGTGAAAAGTCTCAACAATGCAAGAGAGAGTGGGAAGGAGAGAGTTTGTTAAATGTTTCTGCCTGCTACCAGTATACCATCTGTTCAAACAGCTACCATGCCTGGGGGCACCACTGGTTTTCTGTTCCCATTTGTTCAGGAATAAAAGCCATACAGTACAATCCCAATTTCCTGGTTGTAGACATTCCATCTCTGAGTGACCTGTGTGAGTTCTTAGGGTCCCCACAGATAGGAGACACACCATGGCCTTGGCACCTCTCCCCCAGACCTGGGTAGAAATAAAAATGTTGCCTTGTACCACTCCCCCGCCACCTAGATGCCCGGGCCACGTGCTGCCCTAATGCCAGGGGTATACCCTTTGTTTTTGTGCTAGTTGCCTTGCCGACAAGCTGCCTCAAAAAGGAAGTGGGGTTGCATATGTAATATCCATACATTCGATATTACAATGTTGGATTTTTGTGGGGAATGCTGGGGATGGCCAATAAAATAAAAACATAGTTTTGGGCTAATTACCTGGAATTTGTACAAGTAACTAGCACTCCTTGTCTTACAGTGTGTGTGTGTTGGGGGGGGGGGGGCTCCCCGACATGTGCACCCAATGCTCCCTCACACATTGACCTATCAGGAGGTTAGCCTGGGTTCTTTCATGTGCCTTACACAAATGGGATACAAGGCACAGGTTTTGGTGCCTCCACCTGGGGCACAGTTATATAAAGGTTACCCAAAGTGGCCCTATCCTCCCCATAGGAACACATATTATCTGCCCTCCCACATAGTTACTTTCTTACCCACACAGTATAAATACACACAAAGCAATAAACATGAGCAAGAATTATAAAGTCAACTACCCTCACGTTTATGATAGGGAGGGGCAAAGGGAAGCAAAAGCATGGAAAGAAACATTTCTCCCCAAAACAGCTGTCCTCACACAAAGTCCCCATACCACTCTCACGGTGCACCCAGCCCCCATGGCTGTAAGAAGGTTAACTGCGATGGGTACCTGAGCGGACTGCTGGTAGCCAACCAGTTGGTGCACTTTGGGATGAAGTGGGAACAACAGTTTTTTGGACTTAAATTTTTATTTTTTGGTGACTGTGTAAGGCCCACTAGGCACAGGTGTCTTTTCTCAGGGGGTGAACCGGGAGCACTGGGGAGGTTAAGTGACTTGCTCAGGGTCACACAGTATGCAAGTGGAGGCTGTGAGAATCAAACCCAAGTGTTTGCTGGCTCTACCAAGTTCATTCACAGTTCATTACTCTAACCTCTAGGCTATACTGCCAACCCAAACTAGCAGAACATTGTAAGGGGCCCCAAATGGTTGCCAAAAAGGTGGACTGGAATGGGTAGTCTTTATATTCTTGTACCTGGGCTTTTCCCACAGATTAACAAAGTCCTGCCCAGGACTTCATCCCCTTTAAAACTATCTAAATTGCGGCAGAACGCCTCGGGACCACAGCTTAGAGGTACTTACACTTTTTCTGAAGACTTCAGTGGGTGCTGAGAAAGGATAAGGCTTGGTGGTACCACTCGGAATACAGCAGACAGTCTCTCAGGGAACAAACCTGCAGACTAGTGATTTAAAGCAGGTGCAGGATCCTTCACTAGTGATGGGCCTTTCATTGTCTTCACCCCCAGAGATGGTGCTCCAGACCTCTCCGGAGGAGAGTTCAGACACCCCCACCCAGGCTGCAGTTGAGGGATAACCACTGTCCCCAGCACTCTCAGTCTTTTTTTTATTTTAAATTTAAAGTTTATTGAAGATTTTACAATAGAAGACAATACAAACAGTGACAGTACTTATAATAGTAATGACTGATGGGGATGCAACCCCCTCTACCCACCCAGCACGCACAACCCCGAATACTCTCCCCGACCCCACCTTCCAACCCCCCCCCCTTTTCCCCACCCCAAGTACGGCTGGAACCTAGTAAGACACATAGGCATAATTGTCTAACACTACCTGAAATATTACAGAGAATAGAGGGAGAAAATTTAGTAAATTCATCAGATCTAATGGAAAAATGTGGTCTAACACTCCCCAAAAGGAGACATGTTCCAAGACTGCATAATAAACAGCTTGAAATAAAAACTTATAAAACCAGCAAAAGGGGAAGCTTTTTTCCAATAAGAGCATCCATTGTATGGAACACCTTGCCACAAGAATTAGTAGAGGCAACTAGTGCCACTGTCTTTAAAAACAAATTACATGTTTGGTTGAGGGATAATAGATAAATAATGCCCCACATAGTGTGGGGAACAGTCTCGATGGGCTCTGGCCTTCTTCTGTTCTTTCATACCAAGTAGTAAAGAAAGTAATAAATGGGACCCCAGATTTTCCTAAATCTAGGCAATCGATTATTGAGGCTAGCAATCATCTTTTCCGTCCTGAGGTTGGCCAATAACTCATTCAGCCACTCATTATAAGAAACAGTATCACCATCTTTCCAGTGCTTTAGCACATGTTTCTAGACTGACATAGATATGAGGGCCATGTCATATTTACGGGTAGTGACACTAACCTCTGTAAAGTCTCCTAACATACTAACATGCCAGCAGAATAGGCCTAACAGTCGTTCGTGTCTGCTTGTTTGGTCAGCACCCACCCTGGGAGCTGACCTTACTGCTCCCTTGCCCTCTCAAGCTTCTCCCTTCCCAGTCCCGGATATTCCCACTGCACAGGACTTTGCTTCCAGAACCCTCCCCCTGTATCTGTCCCACCCCCTCTTGAACCCCTCCACCAGCCCACTGGGCAGCGCATTCCATGGCTCCACCACCCTCTCAGTGAAGTAGCACCTCCTCCTTTCTCCCCTGAATCTCCCTCCCCTCTAGCTGCCCCCCTCCTTCCTTTGCAGCACCCTGCTCCTCCCCTATTTCACTCCTTCATGTACCTGAAGACCTCTATCATGCCCCCCAGTCCCTTCTCTCCCCATAGGGCCTGTCCCCCAGGCCCCAGATCATTTTGGTTGCTCTCCTCTGGACCCTCTCCAGGAGTTCACTGTCCCTCTTTAAGTGTGGCCTCCAACACTGAACGCAGTACTCGAGGTGCGGCCTCACCAAGCAGTTATACAGAGGGAGTATCACTTCCCTCCTTCTGGAGGTGATCCCTCTAGCGATGCATCCCAGCATCCTGTTGGTTTTGGCCACTGCCCTCCTACAAGTCTCAGAGTTGTTCATCTTGACATCCACCACCACCCCCAGGTCCCTCTCAGCCATTGAGACTTGTAGCATCCCCAGGGTGTACACTTGGCCTGGGTTTCTGGCTTACAGATGCAGTACCTTCCATTTCCCTGCATTGAACCTCAGCTTCCATTTTTTAGACCACCTTTCCAGACCCTCCAGGTCCCCCTGTAGGGCCTCCCTCCCTTCCTCCCCATCCACCACCACCCCCAGTTTTGAGTCATCCGCAAAGAGACTCATCTCACTCCTGATTCCTGTCCTTATGTCAGAGACGTAGGTGTTGAACAGGAGGGGCCCAAGGACCGATCCCTGAGGGACCCCACTAATGACCTCCTTGGGGATGAGACTATCCAGCCAACCACGACCCTCTGGGTCCGATCCTGGAGCCAACTGCCTATCCATCTGATAATCTGGTTCTCCACCCCCGTTTCTCCCAGCTTATTCAACAGGCACCCGTGAGGAACAGAGTCAAATGCCTTGCTAAAGTCAAGATAGAGGACGTCCACTGGTCTACCCAGGTCCAAGGCACTCATCACCCAGTCACAGAACTCCACAAGGTTTGTCTGACACGATTTCCCCAGGACAAATCCATGCTGTCTATCATCCAGGGACCCCGACTTTTCCAGGTCCCCCCATAGCCTCTCCTTGACAATGCCCTCCATCACCTTGCCCACCACTGATGTCAGGCCGATGGGCCTGTAGTTCCCTGCCACCTCCCTTGATCCCCCTTGTGGATAGGCACTTATTCACCACCTTCCAGTCCTGGGGCACCCACCCTGTCCTCAGAGAGATGCTGAAAAGCTCCACCAGAGGTTTCACCAGGACATCTGCCAGTTCCTTCAACACTCTGGGATGTAATTTATTCGGCCCTAACAGACATATTTTTGCTGTAAATAAGTCTTCCAAACCTAAAAGTGGGTCCACTTTGCTTTTAATACAAGTCCACACCAATGTTATTTTGGGGCATTCCCAGAAGATGTGGAACAAAGTGCCTTCCGCCTGCTGGCATCGCATGCAGTTAGAGGGCACTGTGTTATTAAACTTGGTGAGCTTCTCCGGAGTGAAATAAAGGTTATGCAGAATATGAAACTGCATCAAGTGGAGTCTATCTTGAGTTATAAATTTGTGACATCCCCTCCATAATGCGGTCCAATTAATGGCCAACTCTGGTAAGTGGGCTGTCCAATACGCTACTGAGCCCATAAGATCAGGACAACCCAATCATAGAGAAGACTGAAAATTTTAGATACTGCATGTGGAAGCCCAAGCAAGATCGGACAACTCTGAGCAAAATCGGAATTTGGGGCAGAACTCTCAGTCTGACTAGGGTACCTGGAAGGCTTGTGGTCACCATGAACGTCTGGTTGGTTGCACAGACTCTGCTGGAACTTAGGTACAGATGGGCTTTTAACAGTCTCAAACCAGCCCAAGTAACGTATTCCCAGCTGGGAAGCAGTTCAGTAGTTCAAATAATTTACAGCTTGAAAACAGCAGTTCAAATAAATTCTCCACAGGGGAGAAACAGGTTATAAGTTCAAATCACATTCCTGCTGGGAAAATAGAATGCAGGCACTCTGCCTAGAAGTTGTGTGGCTTGGAGGGGCCTATTTGTACCACAGCATGCCTACTGGCTGGTGTAGCCCCCTCACACAGTCTCCACATCTGACTTCTCGGCTGGACTCCTCCCACATCCAAGGGCATAGCCCATTATATAGCCACCCCCAGCTTCCAACCTGATTGGCCAGCATTTTCCCGGGCTCACTGAAGATGCCCCTTCACCCTCCCCAGCAGCCCCGGTGGCAGGGTGCTTTACAGGGAACCACCATATTTGTTTACCTTGGGCTGCCTGACTTTTGCAGTCCTTAACATTTATTATAAGCCCCTTCAGAGACTGTCAACTATATGCCCTGGCCCCACTTGCTTTGCTGGGGCCAGGGAAACCCTTCTTTCACATAAATGGCTCCCCATTTGACTGTCGGGGCTCCAAAAAGGAAATGTGCCCTTTTCAGGCCTTCTAGGCAGCGGGTGCACATGCACACCTTGCTGAGCTGGCTCCCAGTTCCGCTGCCTATTTGGGGACTGGGAAACCCACCAGTGATGCACCCTTCCCAGCCCTGCTGCCTGCCCCAAAGCCAGGAACATTCTCTGAATTATGGTCACACAGCCAAACCTCTCCTTTGGTAGCCAGAGCTCCTTTAAGGCTTGGCTGCACTTTCACATACTTATGCATGTGTGGCCATATTGATAATGGCACTGGTTGCCCTAGAAAACCCCTGAACTAGGGGCTGGAACTTATTCCCCCTGGGTACCCGGAGGCACAGCAGCCTAAGGACCTTGACCCGGTATAATAAGGGGTCGAGGAACAGGAAAGATAGACGGCAACAGATGCGCAGGCTGGGGATGGAGCCCCGGCCCAAATCCCACCAGGGGCTCCTGGAAAGCCCTCCGGTTCCAATCCCAGGAGTCCAGGAGACTGGAAGCAGAAGGCAAAACACATCAGGGCAGCAAGGGCCGAAGCCTACAACAGGTAAGCCCCACAATGGGGGGAGGAGGAACCTTACAATACCATATCCAATCAATTGATATTGTATTACTGGATAAAATTGAGATGGCTACTAAGTTAAAGTTTTGGGCTAATAAAAAGTTTGTATTCATGGCTATCAAAATGTGTGTGCTATGAGAGTATATTAACCATGTTATACGAGATATGGTAGCAGATAATCCACAGTGGTATGTTTTTTGGCTATGCTCGCCCCTTTGAAATATGGGACTATAAAGGGAGTACACGGGGATGGGGGCACCTTGACAAAGCACCTGCGATGTACATGTGAAACATATGGGAGTCTGTGGGTCCTCCCTCATGAGATCAGCTTTGTGCCATGAAATGTTGTTCACTTTTGATATTTTGTAACTGAATAAAATAACAGTCCTGAATAATACAGAACTTCAGTGATTGCCAAACAGCAAGCTGAGTTTTGCACATCTTAAGTTCTTACTGAGACTGGACTTTTGAGCACCAACGTCAAAGCCAGTGACGACTCTTCTTATGGATTCCACAATGAGATTAAGAGGTCAGCACTGCAGGAACTCTGACCTCTAACAATCCTAGTCTTCTGGCCACACCCAAACTTGAAGATTTATTTCCCTACTGTGCTGCCTATGCTAAATGCTGTATATTCTACAACTGGAACAGGATATCTTCTTGTATGGCTTTCCCTGTTGAATTACTTAAGAAAACACAAATATGAATTTACGTGTAATAATGTTTATCCTGAAGTATGGGTCATGTTTGCAGTGGCATTCTGCCAAAAAGCAGAGGTGGCAGTAGTTCGAATCATGTCACAAACACTCATGCAAAACAAAAATACAATAAACACTGAACCATTGCCAAAGAATTAAAGCCACCCCCTTGTTTTATTTTTCCAGTGTCTTTACTGAGGATAGCCCAGAAGAGATGCAATAACTCATTTCCAGTAGGTTCTTACTTTTACCCTTTTTACAGCTGAGTAGACAGAAGCACTGAGCAGTTATGTCACTTGCTTAAGGTCACACAGCAGGTGAATATTTCTGGTGAGATTAGACTCTGTTTCCTGGTTCCCAAGTCTGTACTTCAGCCACTAGCTGTGCTGCTGCCATAAACTGTACACAAGCTTTCATTAAAAACAGTAGAGGAGTTCAACTAGTTTAATAAGCTGAACTGGACCATAACAGTCATAATTTCCTCAATAAATCCATCTGGCTTAGTTCAAAACACTTTGTTCTGCTTCAGAAACTGTGCGTTCTTGGAGACAGGCCAGTCCAGGGTTTTTCTGTCAATGTCTGCCCAATTGAGATGCAGCACCTTGTTTGCGGCAAGATCCTCTTTGTACCCAGTTTATGGCTGAAGCACAGGAAACTTAACAGTGGCTCTGGCTAGATTTAAACATGGTTCTCTTCATTCCTTAGCCTGTTCTCTTACCACTGGACCATAACCACATAAATATAACCCACATGCAAGCAATTTTAGGAAGAGGTGCAGTAAATGCAACTGTGCATTTTTCAGGTTCCCTCTGGAAATCCTGGACAAAGGCATGCGACGATAATAATAATAAGTGAGAAGATGCAGGCCTTGCAACTGATATGCACAAGAAATATGGCAAGGCATGCAACAGGTCCTCAAAATAAAATGCAGCCAGGGGTCTCTCTTACAGCTTAAGCACTCCTGCTTGGAGACCCTGCTGTATTGTCCATAAAGGGTTGTTTACAGCGAAAACCCAAGTGCTCCTCATTCCTCTATGGCCCTATCGAGAGAGAACACTAGACAATAGCTAGAGCAGCTAGAAGTCTGTGATATCACTGAGAAAAATTAAAAAATCCTAATATTTACACAGGATTCTAGTTATATTATACACATTTCTATATTTATCTTATCCTCTTTATAGTACTAAACATAGGTGCTGCAACGGGGGGGCCACTAGGGTCATGGCCCTACCACTTTCATAACTGACCCCATCAGTTTTGGCATTATTACTAGGGGAGAATTTACCACTTACATCTTTGGCCCTACCACTTTTCAAACTGTTCCGGCACCAGTGGTACGGAGGACAGCTGCTTTTCCCTCTGAAGTCATCTGCTCCTTCTGCCTGTCTACACACATCACAATTCTCCATTTCTGTATCACAACTGGCTGCTGTGGCAATGATAATGACGCTGATGTCACAAGCAGGGCATTATGGCATCTTATAAAATGGCAAGATGAAATCCAGCAACCTAACTGGCTAAGATCAGTCACATGACCATGCGGTGATGTTGCCCACTGTGTGGTCAGCCTGATATTAGCCTGTAAACATATTCTTATGCAGCAACATTTCTAAGAAATTCTGGCAGCCATGTTTTCCCCTCGCTAAGGGGAGAATGATGTGAATGCCAGGTTCTGTTTAAAGCTACATCCCACACACCCCAAACAAAATACAGAAGTAGTTTAGTAGGTTAAAGCACCTTTTCCACCACGGCAACCAAAACAACAGTTTAGTATTTTCATTTTGAAAATGAAGGCTGTGAGCAGCAATTGCTGAAAAACATAAGCAGCAAGCGCGCTTTCACCTTCACTCATGATCGCACTGAAGAACAGAAAAGACAGACTAAGCTTCACTGCAATCCTAAATAAACTTCAGTACCTTTTAAGAAGGCTGTGTGTTCCTGCCTCCATTACACAAGGGGGCGGACTAGCTATGCAGCATTAAGAACTACTAGAACTAAAAGTACAGCAGCCTAATTTGGACAAATGTTCTAAAGCAAATGAATAAATGCAATGTAGTTCCAGTAGGTGGAGGGACTACTCAAGCAATTGTTTTCCTTAGAATTTGAATTTTTGACATATTTAATCAACATTATTTGCATCAGTAAACACACCCCAAGGTGTGCATTATGGTAGACTGCAGCATTTCCTAGGTGGTTGAAAGCACTCAACCTGCGGCTGCATGCCTCACAATACACCCAGGGCATGGGGCAATCTAGCATAATGCACATCCTGTTTCTTTTATTTAATTTCCCATCTGTTTACATAGTCAGCCAGCACTGCCTGCACAATGTTTGTTTCATTGACATGTACTCCACCCTCAGTTATGATGCACTTATGTGTAATGCACTGCATTACTTGTATACTCATCCTATGCATTATGTACTGTATTAATTTCCTGTAATGTTTCATAACCTGTTTTAAATCTACTCGCCATGGGCCGGCCCGGTGGCGCCAAGGGTTGAGGCACTGGACGCCACACCTCGCACCACGCTGGTGACCCGGGTTTGGGAAGAGCCCTGGCTGTCGGGGATCAGCAGGGGAGGACTGGGATTGAGCGTCCGTAGACTGCTCTCCTGGTCCTGGGGTGGGCTGGGGAACTTCACCGCGCTGTGGCGGCCCCTGGGGACTCCCAGGGGCACTACCAGCATCGGTGACAACAAGGAGGAGCACGGCAGACATCAGCACGTTGTGCCTGGATGTCATGGCAAGTCCACGCTCCAGGGGCCATAGGAGGAAAATAGCTGGGCACGACCGTGCAGCTTGATGGCCATGCTCAGAGCTGCCTGGAGGACTTTGGCGAGTCCTGTCGGGGAGGGTCCGGGACTGTCCTGGCTGGTACAGGCAAAGGGGAGCCCTCCAGCAGGATGGCCGTCCTGGATCCTCCTGGGTGCAGTTCGAGCTACACAGCTCTCTGGGCAGGCGGGTGGAGCTGGAGGCTGGATGCCCCTAGCCAGAGTGTGCCGCAGTGAGGAGAAAAAAAAAAGTTAAAAAAAAAAATATCTACTCGCTATGTTTCTTTGCCATGCACTCCGCCCTCATTTATGATGCACTTATGTATAATGTACTGTATTATTTGTATACGCGTATCCTATGATGTACTGTATTAATCTCCTGTAACTTTTTTTTTGTAACCTGTTTGTAAATCTGATGTGGAGCCTTTGCAAAAGAGTCTTTGACTCAAAGGGTTGTAATTCCAAAACTTCAATAAATAAATAAATAAAATAAGTTTTTCTTCAAACCCTAGGAATCCCTCACTTAACATTTAACAGCAGCAGACTCCATACCGGTACCTTGGGAGACTGGGCACAAAACCTATTTATGGAAAAGGTAACGCAAGACAGCAGTGCCAAAGCTGGCACCCTTCTGAACTGTATATCCAGACAGTAGTGCTTTGTGAAAGTGTGTACTGTTTTCCAGGTAGCCATTTTACAACTTTCATGCAGGGGGATACCCCTTGATGCTGACATAGAGTAAGAGGTGCCTCTTTTAGAGTGCGCCTTCCACCTCTAGGTGGCAAAATACCAGCTTTGCCGTAACAGAATTGTATGAAGGAGACTATACAGCGAAAAATGGTTCTCCTAGATCCTGGTTTGCCTTTCCCCATTCCACCATAAGTGAGAAACAGTTGAGTACTAGTGGACCAGACATCTTTTATGGGATCCAAGTAGTACCGCAATGCCCTTTTCATGTCCAGATAGATGAGCTTTTGCTCCTCTGAGCTGGATTTTCCTGTAAAGAAAAGAAGGACAAGTGACTGATTCCAATGGAATTCAGACCCCACTTTTGAGAAGAATTCCCCTTTGTTCTTCGGACTGTCTTGTCCCTATGAAAGATTATGTAGTTATGATCTATGCAGAGGGATTGTAGCTCACTCACCCTTCAGGAAGATGCCACTACCACAAGGAAAACTGTTTCCCAAGTGACATGCTCAGTGCAGCAGTGGCCATGGCCTCAAAAAGGGGCCTCCAACAGCAGGGTAATGCACACATTCAAGTTCAATGGAGGGGCAGGGTCCTTCACTGAAGGGTACATGTAATTAAGGCCTTTCAATAACTTTTTGAAAATGCATTGTGAAGCCACTGACCTATCTTTACCAGCGGAAGTGAAAGCTGAGACTGCTTCTAAATGCATCTTCAGGGTTGAGGGCCTCAGGCCCAGAGACAAGAGGTTCATAGGTGTGGTATACAGGTACAAAAACCTGCTGGAGCCATGAGTGGACCTGCCTCATTTCAGTGGACACATTCCCATTTTGTCTTACTCATATGTTCATCTAAAAGATGCCTGAATGCAGTTAAAATGCTTGCACGCACCACATCATCAGGAAGTTCATTACATACATTGACCACCCATTGGTTGAACCACGTCCCCCTTTTTGCGGTATTATACCTTTCACCCTTTAACTGCAGCTGATGTCCACTTGTCCTCATACTTGCCCTTTCTTTCCAACACAGACCTGCTGATTCATATAATATACCATCTGTAACAGCCTTATAAACAAAACAGACATCACCTCTCATTTTTCTATAAGACATAGAATACAGACCCAGGGATTACAACCTGACTTGGTATTCCTTATCTTTTACTGAACGGATCTTCTTTGTAAACCTACGCTGGACCTGCTCTACCTTCCTACTGGATCCTATGATCTGTGGAGCACTAAATGGAGTACCACACACTAACACTAGACTAACCAGGGTCCTACAGAAGGGCACAAGCACCTCCTCTCTCCTCTTTTTAATATTCCGTAGTATATTCCATATAATTCTATTGGCTCTTTCAACTTCTTCCATATTATGTTCATCAAAGCTAAGGTCCCTTGATATCACTACCCCCAGGTCCTTCTCATTTTCTGTATGTGCTACAGGTTTACTCTTCAGAATATATTGTGCTTGTGTATTATTTGAGCCAAAATGCATCACTTTACATTTGTCGGTGTTAAATGATAGTTTATGTTCTTCCGCCCAGTCCCCTAACCTGTTTAGCTGTGTCTGAAGTTTATTTATGAACTCTGTGTTATTTACAATAGCTCCTACTTTGGAGTCATCTGCGTACTTACAGATCTATACTCCTTCTGATACCAGCACTGAGGAAATCATGATACAAAACAATTTGGGGCCTAATATGGACCCCTGGGGCACTCCGCTTGTAACGCTTCCCTCCACAGACAAAAAAAAAACTTGTGTCTGAAGTCTCTGGGTTCTGTTCTGGAGCCATGATGCAATCCACCTTATTAAATAAGTTTCTAACCTTAATTCCTGTAAGGTTTTGAGCAGTGTATCATGAGACACAGAGTCGAGGGCCTTTGTAAAATCCAAATATACTACAGCAACTGGTAGTCCTTCCTATGTCAAGAGCCTGACTTACTGGTTCAAAAAAGTGCATCAGATTACTAGTGCAAGATTTTCCAGCGTCGAACCCATGTTGAGATAAATCGATATGATTTAATTCCCTTATGTTTTTTTCCATAAACTTGATAAACCTTTCCATGATTTTTCCTATTATAGATGTAATACTAATCAGACAATAGTTATCTACATTGTTAGTATCTCCTGATTTGTGTATAGGTGTTATGTACGCAGTCCTCCATCCACACAGAACCCTGCCCTCTCCTAGTGATTTATTAAATATTATTGCCTGTGGTTCTGATAACTCTTCTGCCAGGCTGGATAAGAAGGTAGGGTGGTATCCATCTGGACCTGCCGATTTATTCTGTTTTAGTAGTTTTAATTTCTCACTAACCTGTTTGACAGTTATTTCTGGGAGACCATCCTGTCTCTTATTATTAACAGCTGCAATCTGGTAGTCACTACCATCCGTCTGATATACACTCAAAAAATGAACATTGAATAAGTTTGCCATGGCTTCCTCATCCCTTGTTTCCACATCCCCATCTTTCAGCAGAGGTATTTGCTTTTGCCCTTTCCTTAAGCTCCCAATGTAATTATAAAAAGTCTTTCTATTATCATTTTTTCTTGTGGCCAAACCCAGTTCTACCTTTGCCTTTTCTTTTGGATTTCTTACATTGCTTGACTAATCTTTTGTATGCCTCCTTCCTCCTGGGTATGGTTTTTTCCCCATATTTGTTATATGCCTTTGCTTTTTTATTTATCAATCTATGTATATTCTTAGTGAACCACTTGGGGACCCTCCCCTTTTTATTATGTTTCAGTTTTTGGTACAAATTTTGTTATACTTGTCTGAAATATTAAATGTGCTTTCTCCCAGGCATCATTGAGTGTTAACCCTTCCATATCTTTCCAGTTATGTGTCCGAAGTACTTGCTTAATTTTATTGTTTTCCCAAGTATCCTATGAGCATCTTCTGATACAATGCATTTAACCATGTTGTGGTCACTGCTTCCCAAGGGTTGTACGACTTCAGCATCACTTATTGCTCCCTCCATATTGCACAAAATTAGATCTAAAATATGGTTTTCCCTTGTGTTCTCATCTACTATTTAAATCAATCCATTGCTCATACACACTTCCAGAAATCTGTTTTCTGTTTGAGTTTTACCCTGGTAAGATTCCCAACATACATTAGGAAAATTAAAATCGCCCATCAAAATGGAATGGTCCGTAATCAGGCCACTATCGACCATATCTATAAATTTCATGTTCCCTATTTCATTTAAATGTGGTGATCTATAACACACACCCACATTGATGGTTTTTGTCCCTGCTCTTATTTTAAGCCATAGCTGTTCCACCTGTTAAAACTCTTCCTTATTTTGTTCCACTATCTGTGCCTTAAATACTGATGCTATGTACACACCAACACCTCCCTATTCTTGTCTATCCTGGGTTTATGAAAGAAGTCATACCCCTCAATTTCATCTACCCAATCATCTTTTTTTAGCCAAGTTTCAGGAAGACCACATATGTCTATCTTCTCTTTGCTCATAACATACTTAAGTTCATTAATCTCATGTTTTATGCTTCTAGCATTAACAAGCAGAATTCTTATGCCTTTTAATTTTTTTTTTTTGTATTATCTATTTTTCCGCCCCGTGCTCGCTGGTCCTCCACTCCTTCAGGCTCTGCCAAGTTCCCCCCTGACCTCTTCTGTCCTTGCCCGGCCCTCCTCTAGTTCCCAGATTGCAGCAGATCCCCGGGATATCCCGGTGTATCCCTTCACCGGGCGGGTCCCTCTCCTCCGAGGGGGAAGACACCAGGGGGGAGGGGAGTATAGCCCCAGCACATCCTTCTAGGGCCCGGGGATGCTGCTGGGGAACAGGAGGCACCGGGAAGGCGCTGGAGGCCCTTAGGAACAGAGTGCCATCATCCGGAGGGCCAGCGAGCAATTTTCCTGGCTTTCTGTTGGGGGCAGCGTAGTGACATTACAGCATACGCTGACGCCCACTCATCCCCCCAGTTAGTATTGGGCCATGCGCCCTGTGATACTCCCAGCCTCCGCTTAGGAGCCAGCAGGCGCCGATCAGTCCTCATTCCTCCCCCGAGAAGGAGAGCTGTCCCTGGACGCCAATCCTTCTCCCCTGAGTCGGCCCTCCAGTGACCTGGGCTCATTCCTGAACCCAGGTCACTGGCGTCACAAACGGAAATCCAACCGCTGCGCCGACGGGCCGGCTCACCTTGTCATTTCTTAAAGGTTGTCTTGGTTCTATTTTTTTTTTTTTTTTACTGTTCCTAAATACTATTCACCAATGTCTTCGAACTGACCTTTGGCCCCCCCCCCCCCAAGTATTTAGTTTAAATAACTATCAATCTGTGCTCTAAGGAGATTCCCCAACTCCTTACTTCCTTTCTTACTCAGATGCAACCCATCCTTCCTCACAATACAAGGATCTGTCGTCATCAAATATTTCCTACGATTTAACACACACAACACCATTCATGAGGCACCATCTCCTCAGCCAACTGTTTATTCTGTGTATGATGTGGACTAGATAATCCAAGATTGTAGACAGATCTGCCCAGGTGGGGTAAATCTGTCTAGGAGTACACCAGAAGGAAAATATTTGCCACTCTGAAGCATAAGTTTTCCTTGTTGCTAGTTTCCTAGAAACCTTCAGCACTTTCATTATTTCTTCAGAAAGGCTTAGCCCAGAAAACTCTAGCTCTTCAACTGCCATGTTCTGAGATGCAGAGTTCTCAGATCTGGGAATGTTATCCTGATAATCCTGTCCTGAGCCAGTGTCAGCAGATTAGATCTCAGACGCAGGTCCACAAGAAGCCTGTTGTAGTGGGACAGGAGCATGGAGTACCAGGTCTGCCTGGCCCAGTCTAGAGCTATGAGAATCACTATTGCTGACTCCCCTTCACAGTTTTCTCAATAAAAGAGGACTGGACAGAAGGCACACAAAAACTTCCCACACCAGTTGAGGACTACAGCATCCTCTGGGATGGAAGCCACCACTGGGGGTTGGCAACATAAGAATGGGAGCTGGCTGCTCTCCCAGGAAGCAAATGGATCTATTTCTGGTGTACCCAGTCTGAATACTGATGCCAGCACCTGCTGGTTCAGAAACCATTCGCAACTTCTCTGGATGATCCTGCTCATGGAGTCTGACAGCACACTATCTTTCTCTGGCAGGTGTACTGCAGACAGACGAACTTCCAGGGGAATAGGCTAGGTTCCAGATCTTCATGCCTTCAGTGCACAGCTTTGAAGATCTTGTTCTTCCCTGCTTGTTTATTTATCTAGTACATTGTTTTGATCTAGATAGACTGGCCTTTGATTTGGGAGGAAAAAGCATGCACTGCCAGGTACATTGCCCTGAGTTCCAGGAGATTTATGAGCTCCTGAGTGCACCAGGTGCCACTCACAGTAAGGTCCACCAGGTGGCTGCCCCATCCAAGGAGGGAGGCATCTGATATGCGTGTAGCTGTTGTGTATTGCTGGAGGAAAAGAATTCCCTCTCCGATGTTGCCTTCTTCTTTCCGCTACTCCAGTCCCTTTAGAAAGGTTTTTGGAACAGGCACCAGTCTCAACAGAGTGTCCCACCTCTGAGACCAATGTTCCCCTAGGTGATACGGAATATCTCATTTGAAACCTGGCCCTTGGTGCCACTGCAGTGGACAAGACCATGTGCCCCAGCAACCACAGAAAATCCCTTGCAGGTATTGCCCGTTCTGCCTTTGAAGGATTATGCAGTTAAAATCAGCTTTGTTACCCTTGCTTGAGGAAGGAATACCTTCCCTTTAATGGTATCAAGCTCTGAACTGAAAGTCCAGAACCTGAAATGGTTCTGTATGTGAATTCTGAAGATTTCTCAGAAGGCCCAAATACCAATGTGTTCTGTGTCAGTAGTATAGAGGACTTTGCTTCCTGCTGTGTTTTTCCTGAGACCAGCCAAGTTGTCCAGGTAGGGAAAAACCACCATCCCCTGCCTTCTCAAATGTGCTGCCACCATAAAGTACAGCTGTGTAAGAACTTACCGTAACAGTAGATCTTCGAGAGAGATTCCTGCAGTAGGTCATCACAGATAGGACTGCACCCCCTGGCATCAGGACCGCACGTCAAACCTTTCTAGCAATGCCTGGCGGGGGACCGCCCACCAGACGTCACGTGACAGACGTCAGTGTGACCCTATATAGTAGGCAGTCTCCACGCCTGCCCTCCAGTTCTCCCGCCGGAGATCTAAGTACGATGAGACAGGAGAAAGGATGAAATCCTGGAGCCCAGTTCAGAATAGGCTGAAAGAAATGCAAAACTGGGGGAAGGAGGGAGGGAAAAAGTGACATTCTGCAGGAACCTCTCTCAAAGATCTACTGTTATGGTAAGTTCTTATGTTAACTGTACTATCTTACTTTGAGAGAGGGTTCCTGCAGTAGGTCATCACAGATAGGACTGAATCGCAAGCAGTCACTTATAGAGAGACCGAGAGTGTCATGGGAGGAGGAACAACTTAAAGGACAGAACAGGACTAGCCTTAGGACAGCAGGCCCTGCAGAACAGCAAGGCCAAACCCGGCCCTACACCTAGATAGAAGGTATGGACTAAACTCCAGGTAGCTGCTGCGCAAATCTCTGCTGCAGAAACATTTCTCAGGAAGGCTGTGGACGCAGCCATTCCTCTAGTAGAACGACCTCTGACCTCCCCCAGCACAGACTTGTCATACTTCTGATAACAAAAGCGAATGCAGTTGGCGAGTCATTTGGATAAGCACTGCTTAGACAGAGCTGAACTCAAGGACTTAGGGGTGAAGGAGACAAAATGCTGATCCGACTTTCTGGGGCATTTAGTCCAGTGGACGTAATATCTCAGAATTCTATGTAAGTCCAGCATATGAAGAAGAGCCTCACCTTTGTTAGAGTGGGTAGGGAAGTACCCTGGAAGTTCTACCTTCTGATTAAGGGTGAACTCTGAAACCACCTCCTGATCTGTACCACTAGTTCCCTGTCTAACTCCTCCGTCTGAGATAGCGCCCTGTACATCACTCCCATTCTTGGAATCCTGGATTTGCATCCAAAGTGACTCTGTACTACCCTCCTCCCCTTCCTACCTTACACACTTCAGTCCTTCTTTCACATATAGTGCCACACCCCCTCCTTTCCGAATCACCCTGTCCCTACGAAATAACCTGTACCCTGATACAGACAGGTCCCAGTCATGGTATTGGGTGGCCCATGTTTCTGTGATGGCTGCAATGTCCACCTCTCCCTCTGCCATGAGCACCTGTAACTTTGCAGTTTTCTTCCCAAGGCTCCTAGCATTAAGGGTAACCACCTTCCACCATTCCCCATCCTGCCCTCCTTTACTAGCATCACCAATAGTACTTGCCATTTGTCCTTTGTCACTGTTATGGAGGGTAACCTCATATGGTTTCCCAACCTGTGGTCTCTGCATGTCTCTTGCCCAATTGCCACCCGCCACTCCTAGTTTAAAGTCCCTACTTCCTCTATGTACTCCTCCATCCTCTGTTTCAACACTTTCTTTCCCTCCTCACTCAAGTGTAGTCTGTCCTTGGCATAAAGACTACTGTCCTCTCAGGTCCCTCCCCACCCCTCCAACAGCATATACCCTTTAGCACAACACCAGGTTCTTAGCCATCTGTTAAATTCCTCTATTCTCAGCTTTCTTGTTGTGCTTGCCTTGGGCACTGGAAGTATCTCCGAAAAAGTTACTGATCTTCCTGCCCCCTCACGTAATTGTCCCAGTTCCTCAAACCTCCTCTGGACTATATCTACTGTCTTGTCAGCCAGGTCGTTCGTTCCAAGATGTATAATTAAATGAGGCTTGTCCTACACCTTCTAGCATATTTCAGAACAGACTGTCCCACCCTTTCTGCTGTCATTCCTGGCATGGCCTCCACCCAAATGCAACTATGCCTCTCCCCCTTGCTACCCCACCTGACTCCTCTTAGTATTGAGTCCCCCAGCACTAAGATTCCACCACTCTTACTCCCTACTTGCTTCCATTCATCTCCCTCTCTCATTTCTGGCTCCTCTTCTTCCTCCTGCACATTATTTCCCCCTTTTGCCCCTGTTGCAATTCTCCCAGCAGAACTTCCCCCACTCCGGTTTGGTCCAGGCATTTATCAATTACTCCTCTAATTTCATAATTTTCCTCCTCCACCTTCTTCCTCTCCAGCAGTGCAAAACTATTTTCTGAAGACCCTTCACAAATGCCTGCTCCCCCTCTCTTCATAGTAACCTGTTCTCTCCTTTCCACTCCATGACTTTTGCCACTTCTTCGCCCCCCCCATCACAAGTCCCTATCTTCTCCTTCCATTTGTCTTTTCTCTCCTGACCTGGTTTCCCTGGCAATCGTTCTTCCTGGCCTGGGCCCCCCTTGTCCCTGCTTCCCTTCTTCTGACCCTCTCCTCACCACTGTTGGCTTAAATCGCCTTCCCTCATCTCCCATTCTTCCTCCCTCCAGTACTGGGAAAAACCCACCCCCAGTCTGCCTTGCCTGTCTTAGTTCCTCCTGTAGACCCTCAATCTCCTTTCTAAGTTTCTCTATGTGGTTGCACACTAAACATCCTCCCACACTCCAGGCAACTTTTAGAAAGATTGGTGCATCGCAGTTGTTGCAGCCTACCACCCTACCCATTGCTGTCGTTGCCCACCAGTGACCCCCCACCCTTCCAGATGCAGGATACCAAACACTCCCCCAAGTCTCCCCTCTCCCCCCTCTATCAGTGCAAAACATTCGTAATTTCCCTTCCCCCTTTGTTGTACTTGTTTAGACAGATTGAACAACTGCTTTTTATATTCCTAACCTTCCTATTCACACTCAAAAAGAGACTTTAAGTAGCTATTGCACAACCTTCTTCAAACTCCTGCTCCTCCTTTCCACAATGCAATAGCAATGCAAAGAAGTAACAATAAAAGCTCCTAGATTTGCAGTTATTTCCCTTCCACTGAGATAGCAGTCACCTCTTCAATCGCTGCTGTTCCTTTCCTGGATGTTAGCATCTGCTATGACAGGTGCATATCCTTTGCCCGTTTGAGGAAGTGATGTCAGAACCCCTGGTATAAAGGAAATCGCAGACTAGGGGCAGGTGGGATGAGGGGTTGGGACCAACCCAAGTCTTCCAGAAACAATCAGGTAGCTGAGGCCCCTGGTCAGACCATTAGCACCTTCCCCCTCCCCCCCCATGTACTAACCTTTGCAGCTAGTGAAGGCAGCAAAAACGAATCACAATTCTACTCAAAGCCCCCAAAATAGGTTCACTATCAAAAGAAACAGGTCTCCAATTCAAACAGCTTCACCAACAACACATCAACATAGGCTTGAAATTAGAAGATATAGGTCTCTGATTCAAAGAAACAGCCCCAGCTAAATCACACCAAATATGTTTTAAATCAGAAGAAATAGGCCTCTACAAATGCAGCCTGCTACACAGTGAAACATCAAACAAATGAGTCCACTTATAGCCACCAAAACAGCTTTCAAAATTCCAACAGCCCCAAAACAATACCCTGCTAGCCCCTTAGTAGTAAGAAAGAAAAGAAATAACATTCTACCAAGTAAAATCCACAAGAAACAATGTAAAAACAAGAAGAAGCTACTGTACTGTAACATATCTGATCCTTTCCCCTTCTAGTTCCTTCTGAGAAGCCAAAGCAACTGACCCTTGTCCCATTGTGTGGCAGGTACTTTTTCCACTGCATCTGCTTACAGAAATTTCTTTACCTCCATCTTCAACAGGAGTTTTCTTGTTTGAGTGTGGGGCTGAAAAACCTTTGGGTTCTGCAGTTTTGAAAACTTTCAGAACTGCAGGGACAAACCTTGGCCCACTAATTGTAGGACCCACTTGTCTGTGGTGATCTCTGACCATTCCTGTAAGTCCTGTCCCCCCCCACCCCGCAATGGATGGGTGACCTGGGCAAGACTGTCAGGGGTTTTGTCTCTGCTGGGGTTTAGGGGCTGAAGTTGCAGCTGCACGCCTAGTGCCCCTTCTGCCCCTGCCCCTATAGTAACCTCTTTGTGGAAGATACTCATAGGAAACATAAGCACAAGGTTAGTACCCCCATCTTCTTCTTCCATAACACCTGTAGGAAGTGGAGGCCTTTCCTTTCTCAGTATTGCTCTTATAGGTGGTTTTGCACTCATCCACCTTTTTCATGTAGTTCAAAGGGAAACCTTCTTAAAGACACGGCATGGGCCGTAACCCAAGGGGCAATGTCATTTGTGTCCACTGCCATATGGAACTGGCACTCTGTGGCATCTATGGCTGATCTTGCTCTGTCAGCCATGTCCTGTAAGTCACCAGTAGCTTTTTTCGCTCACTGCCACTATGGAGTTCCATAGTGTTTTTTGCTACTAAGCTCTGTTAACTGGTGCAGAGCTCAGGGGGTTTGGCTTCATTGGGGACTGGGGATCCACCTGGAGTGATGCAGGCCTATACTGGTGTGATGGTCTACATCTGTCCAGGAGGGGAACCAGGATCCTAGGTGTTAGGTTTAAATGCTTCACTGGCAAGCATAACACCAAGATAGAGACATCGATAGGGAGAAGGGCAGGGGTAAATGGAGAAAATGACAAAGGCAATAAGGACAGGGATGGGGCAAAAGGGGGTAAGGCCATCAAGAAATGGAGGGCAATGAGTACCAATGCCCGTAGTCTGGGCAACAAGCTCCCTGAACTCGTGGCCTTGATGGAAGAGGGATGCCTGGATATTGTGGCACTCACAGAAACATAGTACACAGAGAACCATGACTGGGATGTTAACATATCCGGGTACACAACCTACAGGCGAGACGGAGGGGAGAAGAGGGGGAGGAGTAGCTCTCTATGTAAGGGAAGGGATAAAAGCAACGGAACAAAAGAGCAAACAGGGAGGAGAGGAGGCACTGTGGGTCACCTTAGACACTGGAAATGGCACCACAATCTGCACAGAGGTTGTATGCAGACCCCCATCTCAGGAGGAGGGAATGGACAAGGATATGACAGAAGGCATCCTTAGGGTGGCAGAGAAAGAGGAGATACTGTTGATGGGAGACCTGAATATGCCAGATGTTAACAGGAGCACCTTTGCTGCAGCCACCTCCTAGAGCAGGGCCATTCTCTATGCCCTACAGGGGGCATGCCTCAGATAGCTAGTTTTGGAACCCACTTGTGAGGGAGCAATCTTGGACCTCGTACTCTCAAATGGGGACAGTGAGAGGATCTCGGATCTAGAAGTGGGTAGCCATCTGGGAACAAGTAACCACCAAACAGTGTGGTTTACGATAAACTCAGCTACAGAGTCAAGCCATACAAAAGTGAGGGTACTGGACTTCAGGAGGGCTGACTTTGGTAAGATGGGAGAGTGCCTTAGAAAAGCACTAACAAACAGGCTTGAAAGAGGGGTGGAGCAACAATGGGGAAACATCAAAACAGAGGTAACAAGCCTTTGTGTGAAGCAAAAAAACAAATCAAAATGAAAGAAAAAGCCACTATGGTTCTCAAAACAGGTGGCGGGGAAGGTTAGGGAGAAAAAATACAGGTTACTCACCTGTAACAGGAGTTCTAGGAATGGTATATGTTGTTCATCCACACTCATTGGCAGGTATCCTTGCCGCTTTAAATCTTGCCGGAAGGTCTTCAAGCTTGCTCCTCCCACCCACCCGGGTGGTATAACTCTCGGCTCCGCCCCATGACGCCAGATCTGGCCCGCTGGAAGCTCAGGTTGTGCGTCGAAGCCGGGGAGGTCGGGTGGGTCGTGTGGATGAACAACATATACCATTCTAGAACTCCTGTTACAGGTGAGTAACCTGTATTTCTAGGGACATGGATATGTTGTTCATCCACACTCATTGGCAGACTCTAGCAGTTCTCCGGGAGGAGGGAGGCAAGACGCACACCCCAATACTTACTTGGGAAAGAGAGACTGGAGAACCGAGGCCCCAAAACCAGCATCCTGGCTGACTCAAGGTCGATGTGGTAATGGGTAATGAAGGTGTTTGCTGACTTCCAGGTAGCAGCCCTGCAGATTTCCTGGATAGGGACGCCCCGGAAGCAGCCACGTTGCAGCAGTATGGCGGGTAGAATGAGCTCTTATCCCTCTGGGAGGCTCCATGCCCGCCAACTTATAGCAGAGATCTATGCAGGAGGTTACCCACCTGCTTATCGTCCGCTTGGCTGCAGGTCTGCCAGATGCTGCTTCAGCGTAGGTGACAAATAGCTGGCTAACCTCTCCCTACTCCCAGCCGCAGCCTCTATACGCTTGTGCTCTCTAGGGTCCAGAGTATGGAGCCTATATTCGCCTCCGAGGTGTGATTGGGGTAGAACACCGCAGAGTCAACACCTGGTTAAGGAAACTCCGACACCACCTTCGGAAGGAATTTCGTGGGAGCAGGACAACTCTGTCCCTGTGGAAGACCAGGTAAGGAGACTCGATGGAAGCGCCTGGAGCTCTCCATCCTTCTGGCTGACGTGATAGCCACCAAGAAGGCGGTCTTCCACGCACAGGTGAGAGAGAGCACACCTGTGCATAGGTTCAATGGCTTGCCCATGAGCTTTGCCAGTACCAGCAGTAGATCCCACTGAGGTGGGGGTTCCCGCACTGGAGGAAATGTGATCAAGGCCCTTGAAAAGCGCCAGACCACCTTCTCCCTGCCACCACTGCTTCCCGCCCGCCCTGTAAGCAGAGATGGCTGCCAGGTGCACCCTTAGGGTCGCCGACCTAAGCCCTTGACTAGAAAGGGACCATAAATAGTCCAAGATGCTTGCCAAGGAACAGGAGGAAGGGTCCAAGCCCTTGTCTGACACCAAATGGAAAACCTTTCCATTTGAAGGCATAGCATTTTCTGGTCGACTCTTACGGGACGCCTCAACTACATTGAGGACCTCGCCGGAAAGACCCAAGGCTGGAACTCTAGCCGCCAGGAACCAGGCTGTCAGGTGCAGGGATTGAAGGTCCGATGGAACACCTTCCCTGATTGACTGAGAGCAGGTCCGGCGAGCTGGAAGCTGCCATGAGTCCTGGAGCTGAGACTGAGGAGATCTGGGTACCAGAACTGGCGAGGCCAGTCTGGGGCTATCAGAATCACCTGCGCCTTGTCCTCCTCGCCTTGAGAAGCACCTTGTGGATCAAGGGAATGGGGAAAGGCGAAAGAGGCGCGGGTCCACTGCCTCGAGAAGGCATCCCCTGCAGCGAGCCCTGCTGAGGGGGCGGGCATGGAACAGACTAAGCTCGCTGCTCTCCTGAGGCAAACAGGTCCACCTGAGGTGTGCCCCAATGGGAGAACAGATGCTACTACCTCCGGCAGGAGAGACCACTCGTGGGATGCAGCCCCTATCCGGCTCAGGGCATCGGGCCAGGGTGTTGGAGGCTCCTGCCACGTGAATGGCTAGGAGATCCGCCCAGGCTGCGTGACGAGTGACCAAATGCGAGAGCTTCCTTGCATAGAAGCATGGAGCGGCCCGCCCTGGCGGTTTAGATAGTACATGGTCGGGTATTGTCCGTCTGGACTCGGACCACTTGACCCCGGAGGAACGGAGCAAAGGCGGTGAGAGCTAGGCGGACCGCCGGAGCTCCAGCAGGTTGATGTGGCATCGGACTCTCAGGGACCAGAGGCCATGAGCCCGGTGTTCCCAGATGGGCACCCCAACCCATCAGAGAGGCATCGGTCGATAGAGAGACCGCCGGCTCGGGCGGACTAACGGGATGCCCTCCTGCAAATGATCTGGAACGGTCCACCACTGGAGAGCGCTCACATCCCTGTGTCACCGACTACGCTGGTCCAAAGGATCGCAGCTGCCAGACCACTGGCTGGCCAGTCCCACTGAAGGGACGATGTTCCAGCGGCCCAACGGACCACACTGGTGCAGGCCGCCATGAGACCCAGGAGGCGCAGGAAGTCCCGGTAGGGCGCATTGCTCAACCAGAAATGATCGGGCAAAGGAGGAAAGAACCTGCGCCCTGTCCGCCGGAGCCGCGCCTGGCTCAAGAGAGTCAGTGCGCCCGATGAATAGAATCACCTGCTTCGCTCGAGTTCGACTTGGCCTCGTTGATAAGGAGGCCCAGTTGAGAGCAGACCTGGAGGGCCAGATCTCTGGACCACTCTGCCCCTTCCTGGAGGGAGCTGCTATCAGCCAGTCGTCCAGGTAGGTACACCGACCCCTCGGGCGCCATAGAATGCTGTCACCACTGCCATGCATTTGGTGAAGACCCTGAGCTGGAGACAAGCCAAGGGCATGGCTTGGAACTCGAAGAGGGATCCTTCCGCCGAAGCGTAAGGAATCTCGTGAGACGGACGGATAGGACGTGAAAAACGCCGCCCTGCAAGTCCAGAGAGCAGAACCACACGCCGCGCTCCAAGGATGGTATTATCTGAGCCAGAGTGACCATCCTGAAGGTTCGAGACCTTAGGAACTTGTTTAGGTCGTGTAGGTCGAGAATGGGGCGCCAGCCCCCCGTCCGCTTCGGAACCAGGAAGTACCTGGACACAAAACCCTGGGTCTGAAGGAGGGTCCACCACCTCTCTTTATCACCTCCTTCTGGAGGAGGAGAGCGATGTTGGCTCGACGAGCCGCCAGTGAGGCTGGGGATCCTCAAGCCCTCGGGCGACGGCTCTAAGGGTGGTGCCTGCTCTCAATTCCAGAGGCAGGCTCTTCCCACCACCTCTAAGACCCACCTGTCCGTGGGAAACAGCGGACCAGGCGGAACGGAAGTGCTGGAGCCGTCTTCATCGGGGACCCAGGGTAAGGTGACGGAATGAAGCTGCACCCCTCAGCCCGTCACTGGGCAGGCTTGGAGGAGGGACCGCCAGGGACCTCCTGGGCCTTTCCTCCCTGCCTCCTGTTAGAGGAAGCCGGGGCTTGGGTTTGGGATGCCAAGGTCGAGCCTGCTGGCCCTGACGTTGTTGGGTCGGGCGCTACAGGGCACAGAAGGACGAAAGGGCTTAGGCTGTGGTTTGCGCCTTGTCCTTCTGAGCGAAGAGACCGAGTCCAAGGTAGCATTGGACTTCGATCCTCTGCAGGTGACCTTCCACCCCAGGGGAAGAGGTCAGTCCCCAAAAGGGAACATCCGCCAACTTGTGCTGGGTATCCGAGTAAAGGTGGATATCCTCAGCCAAGCCCGCCGACGCATAGCCACTGCGGCCGCCACCGATCTGGCACATGAGTCCCCTATATCCAAAGCAGTCTGGAGCTGCTGTTTGGCCACTGCCCTGCCCTGGTCCCGCACCTGCTTAACCGTAGTCTGCAGATCGGCGGGAAGATGAGGGATGACCTCATCCAGGGAGCCCAACAGGGCATGAGAAAAATGTGCCATGAGGACGGCCGAACTGGCCTGACAAAGGCCGAGAGAGGACGCAGCGTAGACTTTTCGCCCGACATAGTCCAATTTCTTGGACTCCTTGTCAGGAGGTTTGTCCACATCCCTGGCGTTGCCGGCGCGCTGTCGGTAACCAACCCTCAGCAGAGGTGTTCCAAACCGGACAAGGAACCAGTAGGGACCGGAACTTCCTGGCCATCCTGGCCAAGGCGCAGGGCAGGAAGCAGGGCGCCAAAGCTCCAGTGCCGGACCCACTATGGCCTCGCCACCGAAAGGCCTCCGCCGGAGAATCCCCCGTCCAGAATCTCCGTGAGGATACCTGGCCCGCTTGGAACGGGTTCGAGCTCCATCCCGTGACTCCAGATGAGCCAAAGTAGTCCCTAGGAAGGACGACGGGCTATCGCCCATTGACTGACCTCCTGAAGACTCCAAGTCCAGTCGCTTGGAGAAAAGGAGGAATCATCTTCGACTCGGAAGAGTCCTCAGAGCTGCCTCTGGCCTGAGCCACCCTTCACCTGCCGAGGTCGGTCGGAGTGAGGGTAACTGACAGCCGATGGGGTAGACCTTTAGCCGACCGAGAATCTTGGTCGGAGCCCCAATTGTGGCTGTGGAGGTGGAGGTTCCACTGGAATCGGTGGAGCAGCTGGTTTGGCCGAACAACCGCCTGGGTATAGGGCCCTCGGATAAGTCGAGGGTTGTGTCGGCCGCCCGTGACAGTTACTTAATGGCCGGGGAAGGCGACGGGTCGGCTTACTCCCCGGCCAGGAGGAGCTGTTGCAACATAAGGTCTCGCATCGCCGACGCAATTTACGCCGAAGCCTCCCCTCATCCGAGGAGGAGGACGAGGCCGAGCGGCGACGCCGCCTACCACGGTGCCAAGACTGAGACCGCCTATGACGGTGGGATCGGCTGGACCGCGAAGAGGTCCGAGACCGAGACCGAGAGTCCCGGAATTTCCGAGGTCGGTGCGGGGAGGTGTCGGCCGGAACCGGCACTCCCTTCGGCTCGGATGGTGCATCCGAGGGCTCCGGAACCGGAGGCACAGGCGAGCCCACGGGATCCTCAACTCCTCCCGGGGGAACCGGGGAGAGGGGAATCTCGGCTGCTAAAGGCGACAGCCCGTCCAATGGGTCGAGAAAAATCTCGACTTCATCGGTGGGAGTCTCGGTCAACTGACCTGACGGGAACACCGTGAGGCCAGTGGCCGAGGCCGAGCGGTCGACTGGGCCGACGGCCGACGGCCCGGGAGAGGGACCTTTCCCGCCTCCCAAGAGCGCCGACGAGGGACTTACCTCTGTCCTCTTTTGGACCGAGAATAAGGTCCTCAGAACGAGGCCCTTCCCCATTAGTGGAGAGGGACAGACAAAGCTCCTTAAAAGAAGCCGTAAGAAGAGCCCAGAGAGAGCGGATAAATGCCGCGCCGAGGAAGATACGCCCGCCAGCCTCTTCGAGGGCACCATCCGCCGAGCTGATCCGCCGAGCCGGCCGCGACACCGCCAACCGGGCCTCCTTGACTTCACCGAGGGAACGCTCTCGGACGGCCCAGTTGCAATCGGGCAGCACGGTCTTCGAGGACGAGGTCGAGAAAGATGAGCACAGGTCGCAAGCCGCGGGTCGTGCTCAAGGCCTAGCAGTAGACACACGTGGAGTGTGGATCCGTCCGAGACATCTTCTGCCCGCATGGGCATCTCCGAACCGGAGTCGATTTGTCCATCGCAGCCACGAGGGATAGAAGACTGAAGTCTTTTTCGCAAAATTTTTTAAATCCGCAAACGGAGAAATAGGAACCAGTCTCAAACGCAGAGCGTTAAGGAGGGAACCTGAGCTTCCAAGCGGTAAGGAAGATCTAGCGTCATGGGGCAGAGCCGAGAGTTATACCACCCGGGTGGGTGGGAGGAGCAAGCTTGAAGACCTTCTGGCAAGATTTAAAGCGGCAAGGATACCTGCCAATGAGTGTGGATGAACAACATATCCATGTCCCTAGAAGATAGCATTTAGGAAGTATAAGGAAACACAGAAGGAGCAGAACAGAGAACTGTACCAGTTAAGGCAGAAGGAAGTAAGGAGGGAAGTCAGAAAAGCAAGGCCCAAACTGAGGAAGAGATAGCCAACTCAGTTAAGAAGGGAGATAAAACCTTTTATAGGTACATCAGGGAGCGCAGAAAGACAAAGGGAGGGATAGTGAGGCTGAACAGAATGGAGGGTGGGTGGGCAGAGAGGGTCAGTGAAAAGGCAGCGATACTGAACGAATACTTCTGCTCAGTATTCACAAAAGAGGACGAGGAGGAGGTACCTAATCCAATTAATAGAAGCACTTTGAATGGGGGGGGGTCGAACCCAGTCCTTTCACAGAAGAAAAGGTTCTGAAAGAACTCCTAAAACTGAAGGTGGACAAAGCTATGGGGCTTGATGGGATTCACCCCAGAATTCTAAAAGAATTAAGGGGCGAACTAGTGACACCACTGACTACCCTTTTTAACAAATCATGGGAGGATGGTGTGGTACCCCGAGGACTACTGGAAGGCGGATGTGATTCCCCTACACAAAAGTGGGAGCAAGACAGAGGCAGGAAACTACAGACCTGTCAGTTTGACCTCTGTGGTAGGGAAAGTGATGGAATCACTTCTGAAGGAAAGAATTGTTGAGTACCTTGAGGCCAGTGGGGCACAGGACCAAAGGCAGCATGGGTTCATAGCTGGAAGGTAATGTCAGATGAATCTAATTGATTTCTTTGGGTGACCAAGGTAGTAGACCAGGGAGGGGCTGTGGACATGGCCTACCGAGACTTTAGCAAGGCATTTGACACAGTCCCACACAAAAGATTAATAAACAAATTAACCAGCCTGGAAGCGGGTCCCAGGGTGGCAGCCTGAGTAAAACATTGGCTGGACAACAGGACACAGAAGGTAATTGTAAACAGAGTCCACTCTGAAGGAAGGGGGGTTACTAGTGGGGTACCGCAGGGTTCAGTACTGGGTCCTGTCCTTTTTAATGTTGTTATACATGACACTGCAGAGGGACTGGAAGGAAAAGTATTCCCCTCTGCAGATGACACAAAGATCTGCAATAGGGTTGATACACAAGGAGGTGTGAAAAGGATGAGAAGGAACTTGGCAAGGTTGGAGGAATGGTCAGAAATATGGCAGCTTGGATTCAATGGAAAGAAGTGCAAAATAATGCACCTGGGAAAAAACCAAAAACGGAAGATTACACAATTTGAAGCGGGGGTAGTAACAATAACAAAATGGAAAGGACCTGGTGTAATCATTATCACATGACCTTAGGTTGGCAAGCAATGTGAGAAGGCAATAGGGAGGGCTGGGGGATACTGGGATGTATAGGGAGAGGCATCACCAGCAGAAAACAGGAAGTTGTTATCCCTCTGTACAGACAGTTGGTGATACCCCATCTGGAGTACTGTGTCCAGTTCTGGAGACCGATTCTGCAAAGACACAGACAGGATGGAGGCAGTCCAGAGAAGGGCAACTAAATGGTGCATGGTCTGCAAGAGAAGCCATACGAGGAGAGACTAAAGGAGCTTAATATGTATACCCTTGAGGAAAGGAGGGAGAAGGGGACATGGTAGATACTTTGGCACCTCAGTGGAATCAACAAAGTCCAAGAGGGTAGCATCTTCAGAAAAGAGATGCAAGAACAAGGGACACAATCTGAAGACAGAGGAGGGACGGCTCAGGGGCAATGTGGAGGAAATATTTTTTTCACAGAGAGGGTGGTGGACGCATGGGCAGCCTTCCTGAGGAGGCTGTGGGGTCTAAAACTGTGGGAGAATTCAAGAATGCATGGGACAGACATAAGGCAATTCTTGTGGAGGGGTAGGAAGAAATAGGCTGTTGGTTAACTAGGATCTGCAGCTTATCCTGTAGGTAAGGAAATGGGCAGACTAGGTGGGCCAAGCAGTCCTTATCTGCCGTCAAAGTCTATGTTTCTATGTTAACCAAACAAGCTGCCTACCTGAGAAGCATGGAAGCTGGCATGTATGCTTTTTTGACTACACTATCCAGCTTTCTAGAATCTTTCTCATGAAACTGGGAGGAGAGAGGCACTTTGGCCTTATCACAGGTGGCAGTCTGGATCACTCCTTCAGGATCAGGGTGACAGAAGAGATACTCAGCACCCTGCCTATCCACCTGATATGTTTTCTCAATTTTCTTGTCGATGCCAGCAGCTGAGGTACGTGCTGACTTGACTTTGTTTATGGCTTTTTTATTTTATAATTTTTCCACCCCGGGCATGCTGGGGGCAGGAATTCCGAACCCCACTCAACCCAGTCCCACCAGCCTGACTGCCCTGGGCATCCCTGAGATCTCCCACAGATTACCCCCCATGGCAGGGCCAGGGAGGAGGCCCCCCGGAGCACAATCCAACTCTGGGGAGGTCATAGCAGCATGCCAGCAGAACGGGGTCAGGGATCTCATAGCGCCCCCAGCCGCCATTTTCCAAGTTTCTTCTCCCGCACACAAGCCTGGGAACAGGCTACAAGAGGAGGGGCTAACCCATGCCCCACAGGAGGACTATCCATAAACAACAATTCCGGGGCTAGAGGAAGGGGGGCAATAGGGGGCCCCCTTTGAGAGGGTCACCTCTAAGCAGAGAAAGGGGATGCCAAGGAGGCAAGCCCCAAAGGAATAAGGGGAAAAAAAACAAGGGACAACGGGGGAGCCTGCCCCAAGAAAAAGGAGAGGAATCCTCAGCCGAGGAAAGTCTCCTAGCTGACTGAAGCACAAGGAACATCTCCCCCCTTACTCCAAAACCCTGGCGGGGATTCTTACCCCAACTAGCGCCTGCCTAGAGAAAAAAAAGGGGAAACCCTGAGATGACAAAAGGGGTCCTGACGTGAGTAGAAACACCTGAAGAAAAGGAAGGTGAGAAGACTCCCCCAGACCAGAGTATGTCCCTTGAGGGGGAGCGAGAGAGACAGGTAAATGAGGGTTGAAGAATGAGGATGGTAGACTCCCCTTGTTTACCACCGCCCCAAGAGGGGTGAGCCCCAAAAGAACGCCCCAACAATTGAGAGAAACACTGAATCAGGCTCCAACATTAAGTAGGGGTGTAGGGCCTCTAAGACTGTCTTGCTCCTGCTCCTTCTCCACTAGGCTGCTTCAAATAACTGAAAAGCTCAGAACAGAAGAGGGACTGGCTGGGGGATATAACCCAAACCCTCTGTTCCACTGACTCTCCTCGTATGAAGGCCTTCCCCGGCTGTCGCCCGACTTTTTGGGGGGCTGGCCCGAAAATGTAACGAGAATGGAGACCTGCCTCCTTTCATGTCAAGCCCCCAAAAAGGAGTGGGAAGGGATGGATTCCCAGACTGGGGACACCTGCCTGCATACAGCAACCCAATGTCAGCACTTCTGAACAGGACACTGGTGGCAGAAGAAGCCAGCAAAAGCGGACATGTCTGGAAAAGAAAAAGAGAGGGGGTGCTCGCCAACAAGGAACGAGGCCTCACCACCAGCAACCTAATGGCTGGAAGCAGCCACTCCCCCAGGAATGGAAAGGGGGAGCCCACCTGGAAGGAGGGCAATGGATGTTGGACCCCTGGGGCACCATGGGTCCTGAGAGATCTCGGGTTATCACCCCACACCTGGAAGGTTAATGAAACCTAGGGGTGAACGAGGCTGGCAGCTTCAGACCAGATATTCTCCAGAGGCCTGGAAGTAACGATGGGGCCCCAGCCAAGAAGTTGTAAACAAGCCCGGCAGGGGACTCCAAGGGGAGAAAAGGGGAAACCAAATGTAGCCACCCAACAAAAAACAGGGCAAACCCTCTCTGAGGCTGAGCACACTTAAAAACCTCAAAGGCCATGAAGGAGGAGACCTGGAAAGCTCTGCTGGCGATATAGATTTCCTGGGGCAGCAAAGACGATACCAGGGGGCCGCCCAATAAATTCCCTCACAGAACTCCCAGGGGTATACTGAAAGAGGAGGAAAAAAAGGCCAGCTCAGGATGAGGGGAGTGGGCCACAGGCCCACAATAAACCAGTCGAAAAGTCCAGGGAGCAGATGAAAGAAAGAGCTGAAAGGTCTCCCCTCCAAACACCCTTTCTGACACCCAGCTGGGGAAGATGGCAGCGAGGGGATGGGGGAGGAGATACCCCTAAGAGGAGTGAGTCAGACTGGAAAATGCCATTGCCACCTCCTCTACCCTGTGGGTTTTGTGGGCTGGCGCCATCCATGTTGGGGTTGTTCGGTGCTTGCTCCAGGATCCAGAGGAAGCCTGGCAGAGGTACTGTTGCCTAAGGCTGTGAGAAATGGGGTGCTGGGCCTTGGTCCACAGACCCGGGGTTGAAGGACAGAGGGCTACCCCTGACAACTGTAAGGGGCAAGCAGCTCATGCACATCATCTTCAAATAGGGAAGGACCCCGAAATGGGGCATCCAGGATGGAAGCCTGGATGCTCGGGGTGGGTGGGGTGGGGAGAAAGGAAACAGATGAAGCCGGGTGTGTGGTGTGGGAGACATACGGCTGCTGCTGCTCCCTGAGCTGAGGTGTCCACTGTATCGTAGGATGCACGGAGGACATGGAATCCCATGCTGGAGGAGGAGGAAGAGGAGGAGGAGGAAGATAGGACCTGTTCCAGCTGGGACTTAGCTGGGGAGTCAGGCAGTGACCACAGTAAATCCCCCACCTGGTCCAACAGAGACTGTTGATGCATGACCATGTGAGCCAGATAGTTCTGGGCATGCAAGGTCAAGGTAGATAAAACATAGATCCTCCTTCCCAGGGAACACAAGTGATTGGACTCCCTGTCCACAGGAACCTCACCCTGATGCTCAGATTCCGAGGTGACTCTGGAAGCCTCGGATAAAATTGAGGGGTCAGCCTGGGGGTGAGAGGCAAAGTGGGGCTTGCCATCTGAGGTGCGGTATAAGCGGTTGACTTTCTTGCAAGCAGAAGGAAGCAATGCCAGCTGCTGCCACAGTGTAGATGAAATATCACTGTATGGAACCACCAAAGGAGGAATGGCTACCGATGAAACCTCGGGGAGACACAGGTGCTCCGCCAACCTGCAACACTGGGGGTCCTGCTCTTCAGTGAATCAGCCTTGAGAGGTCTTCATGACCTCTAAGAAAGAAAGGTCCTCAGGAGGGAACTTAGGAACATCTTGTACCGACACTTCCTCTGGGGGTACGCAGAAAGGTGAACCAGGAGGCTCCAGGAGTTGGAGGTAACATGCACAGAGCAAGTGGACTCCAACAAAAGCCACTGGATCGGCAACAAGTCTAGTCAAGCAACTGTCTCAGCGGTGGAAAATCCCCTTGTATCCAGAAGAGAAGCCCCTTGAGCTGATGAAGTGGGATCCCTGAACTGGGAAGGTATGGACATCAGTGCCGCCTGGACTGGGGCCTCATGCTGGGTTGATACCCACCAGATGTTTAGAAGCAGGCTGTCATCAACTGTCGGCTGGCCCAGAAAGGCTGGGATATAGGAGCAGCCTGGGTAAAGGGACGTGAGACCGCCCAGAGGATTTGGGAACTGAGAAGAACCCTGCTTGGAGCCCAGGGCTAGCTCCATGAAAGATCCGAGGAAGGGTACAGAGGGCTGTCCAAATTCCCGCCCGAAAGCAGAGACTAGGCAGGCAAATGCCCTGAAAGGGCCAAGCCACCTGGTCTGGAAAGGAGATCCAAGGGAGGATCCTGAAGCGGCAGAGCTGGAGGTGCCTGGTCCGGGAGGGGACCGATGGAACCAGGCGTTGGATGATTCGGCACTAGATTCTGGGAGGATCAGCGGATGGCATCCCTACCGGCACGTGGTGGGGTGATCCCAGAACAGGGACCACCAGTGGCAGAGGCAGAGTCTGAGACACCCCAGAGGGGGACTCCCTTAAGGATGGCTGTGACCCCAAAAGAGCAGGCGACAGTGGACGTTGGTCCAAAGGACCTGTGCCAGACCCGGGTTGGGGATCTGGTGAAGATGCCAGGGCCGGGGTGGGCACCAGAAGAGGAACTGGCATCCAGGAGATCGGCTGTGCCACCTGGCTGAGGACCAGAGAGTTGAAAAGACTCGAATGTCAGAGGCAGTGGGATTGAGGAAGGATCCCCTGAATCCGAACAGGTACCACTCGCCACAGAGATAATGGCACTGGGTGCAGTCACCAGAAGCTCCGAAGGAAGAAGGGCTGAGGTGACCGTAGGAACCGATCCCCCAGAGGGGAAAGGCTCAGGATGGGCCATGGCTCTCGAAGGAGGTCACGGCTTCAAAGCAGACTGTTCCTAGTCTTGACGTTTTTTATGCTTCTTCATCAAGGTGGAGGCCTCCAGAGAGGCTTCTGAAGCAGAACTCCACACCAGCAGCTGTTTCTCCACGGTGGCCAACTTCATTTGGAGAAGATGGGTCTCCAAGACCTTTTGACATCTTTTTCTGGTGACTTGACTGAAGTTCTGGCAGGCCTAGCAAGCTTCGGTGTTGTGGTCCTGGCCTAAACAGATGACTCACAAGGAATGGCCATCCTTTTCAGGAATCTGCCTGCCACAGGCGCATTTAGACTTGCGGGAACCCGCTGAAGAAGCTGGAGATGACATGCTGCTGATGAAAAAAATAAATAAACTAAAATTTAGAAGGAAAAGGTAAAGAAAACAGATCAAAGATGATCAACAGAAGCTACGAATCGCGAGCTCAGGAGCACACGAGTTGACGGCAGGAAAAGAACTGAGGTGGGTGTGGGGGACTGCACCTTTTATACTAAGAGTGGATGTCAGTGTGACGACGTTGGGGATGCTCCTCGTTATAGACTGCAAGCTAGACATTTTCTATGAGGTCCTGGTGGCTTAGTCCTAACGGTGTTCCATATTGCAAGAGCCCCCTAGAAGTAAGACCGGAACACTCTTTGAAATCTAACTATTGGAGAATGTAATGAAAAATAGTATAATTAAATGTACTGAAAGTGCTTTTAATCACTACAGACTGTCCCATAAAAGTATCTGCAGCAGTGAGCTCTGACATAGGTTATCAAAGGCTAAGGCACTACAACAATCAAATGTAACCTTAGAGCTTTTTATTTCTCAAGTCACAGGTCAGTCAGGTTCACCATACAATTCTGTACAATCAACAAACTTGATGATTTACAAAGTTTTAAAGGATCCACGTGAAATGGATTTGACACTGCAAAATCACAAATGTTTTCACTGATCTTCATTACAGAGGTCATAATACATAGTCATTCAGTAACATAATCAGGCGTGTTCATCTAAGGAATACATTTATCTAGCTGAAAGGGAATCGAGCACACCTCAACTGCTATGAATTTTGCACAGTGCTATGATTTTTACGCTCAGATTTGATCTTCCTCATAATGTTAGAGCTATCTCTGGACAAACAAATTATTAAAACATTGACACCACAGAAAGATTCCTTGGCACTAAACATATGGGACCCACTATTCTTAGATATATTATTCTTTAATAAAAGTGCTACACATTCTGGGCATTTGCTCTGAATTTTGAAGGTCAGTGCTAAGCATTTAAATGCTGAAAGATTGAGAGCCAGGTCGAGAATATTCCAGGCACTTTACCCAACATTAATCCCATAGCAAAATGACTGGTTGAGTAAAACTTTGTCAACCGTTTGTGCTGTGTCTGGCAGAGACATAAAAACAATTTCAATTTACCTGGGCTTTCTGTTCCTTATAAGCACACAGTTGTTCCAGGTACCATGTAGAATTCTGTTCCTGAACTCCAAGAAGCCTTAATGCGGGGGTTGACAGACTCGTCAGTAGTGTCACTTCATCATGCCTGTCAATAGCTTCATTTACTTTGGAGACTGCTACAGTTGCTGAAACATAAAATAAGAGATTTTGACAGACTCTAGATTTCTATTTATAAAATACATATAAATACATACCACACAATTCAGTTTTATTCAGGATAAAAACACTAAGCTGAGCTCGAGGCATCAACAGACCAATATCTTCTCATGAAGATAAAAGTCCATGTCATCTATAATACAATGCTTGGGCTTGTGGGCCCACTAAAAAAGCCATCATACACTTCATATATGATGGTAGCCAATTACTGTGTATTATACATCACATTTAGACTACCACTATTTTGAGTTATTAACACCTTAATAACATATTTATACCTAATGAACACAGCACAAACCTCCATATTAAACCCTCAATAACATACATCAACTTAATATTTATAATAAGCACCTTAATAATACCTGTAACAGCCACTATATCAACACATGTAACAACCACCTTAAAGACACCCTAACCACACCAGAACCAGAACACCCACTAACACAACAGCTTCTATTAAGATCAGCTCATAACTTGCATGTCTCGGACTTCTGGTGACGTCACCCTAGGAATGGCCGCTAGTTAGAGGAGCTCCAGCAAGGTCCGTTTAACAAAGTCTCTAAAACAAATAAGGAAGGCTTAAATTTAAGGTACTACGAACCAGAGAATGTTTGGAGGCAAAGAGGGAGCTAAATTGTGCTCGGGAAGACATAAAGGACGAGCGGATGCGATGGGATCGCAAAGAAGTCCTAGCCCCAGTCGTAGTGTCTCGCCTGCAAGCAGTGCCACGGGAGATATGGACACTGACAGAGAAGGAGAGAAATTATCCCGATCACAATTTGAAATGCTTTTGTCGGAAATCCGAGCATTTCGAACGGAAAATAAAAAAGAATTCAACTTGTTGCAAACTCGACTTGCAGATGTGGAAGATTGGATGGATTCGAAGCCACGACGAGCAAGATGGCAGAGGAGACCCAGAATTTACATAGGGCTGTGGACTTCCTGATAGATCAACATGCAGTGTTTCATGAGAAACTACTGGATTTGGAAGCCAGGTCCCGCAGAGATAACCTTCGCATATATGGTCTCCCAGAAGATTCAGAAATGGGGAAAATGGAGGACTTTTTAACAGATATGCTCAGGGATGTTTTGGACCTTCCACCTACATTTCAGTTTCGAATCGAAAAGGCCCACAGAGCTCTCACACAAAAACCCACAAACAAAGATGCAAGACCTAGATCTGTAGTCTTGAAATTCTCTAGCTATACAGACAAAGAAACTGTTCTGAGGGCTGCATGGATCAAGAAAACCGTCACTTACAACTCGGCCAAACTCCTCTTTGATAATGATTATCCAACTGAAATAATGAGGAGGAGAGCAGCATTTGCACCCATATTAAGGGTACTCAAAGAACACGGAGTGCGCTTCCAGACTCCTTACCCAGCGACCTTGTGGGTGTTCTGGGACTCCGGTAATAAAAGCTACGCGTCTCCAGAAGAAATATACCCGGAACTAAGGAGTAAAGGTTGGAGTTTCCAGACGCCAGGTCTGGTGCAACCGGAAAAACGTCCCCCGCGCTCGAGCTGGCAGAACAGTGCACAAAACAGGGAAGGTTTTAATAAGCATTGGGATGTCCCCAATTCTATAAAGAACATTAAGAAGAGCCTCCAGAAAGTGCAGAATCCTACTGGAAAAGATGTCTGGAATGACCAGAACACCTGACCGGGACAACAGGATTAAGCTAAGTATTACAAAGATCATGTCTCTTATACTCCACAAACAAGGAGATCTTTTTTGAACACTCCCTTCTCTTGAGTAACTCCTGTACAAGTTTTGGAAGGATAGACTGTCTATGGAAACCTACAGATAATAGATAACTTTTAGTTCACAATAGCCCTCTAACTGACCTCTGACTTATAAACTGTGTTTTGGACAAAGACACTGTTTGAACTGGAATGCAAATGGTCCCAGTATTAATGTGGTCCATATAATTCTTGCTCTAGTTTTTTATGTTCCTGGTACCTTCCCACCCTGTCTATGACCCCCTTTTCCCATTTTCTCTCCCCCCAAAGGTACAACAAATTATTATTTTTTTTTTTTCTCTCTCTCTCTCTCTTATAGCACTTGATTGGAGTTTGAAGAGCTCGGACCTTGCTATTGGAGGCAAGTGGTCTGTTCCTTGTTGGGTGGTGCACCTCGCACTTGGCCTCATAAGCAGGAGAGGTCGGGGAGGCCTGGCTAAGTTTTTTGGCCACCTTTCCTCCCAGGGGGACTTTCGTTCCCTGCTCCGGAGAGTGAAGAGTATCACTCCCCTTTTTGGAAGTACAACTGTAAATAGGTTATGTAGTTTGTTGGTTATAAGTCTGATAGTGTTTTTTTCAGACAAATATGTTATAGTTACTGTAAAGATTAATTCTTTTGTTTGTAGTAATATACTTAAGAAACCACAGGTGCCTGGAAGAAGAGAGTCCGAGGAAGGTAGGGGAGGAAGGCTATATTTCACCCCAATGGTAATAGGAAAGGATATATTCTTGCTTGCTGGAGTCCAGATAAGTTCATGGGAGACAGGCGTAAGATTTATGCTCTATATATATGAGTAAGTCCCCCATGATATTAATATGCTTGCATAACGTTAATGGGCTTAACAACCCCATTAAAAGATAGAGTAATCTGCTCCCTTAAAAAACTGAAACCAGCTTTCATACTATTGCAGGAAACTCACCCAAGAAAGAAAGAACATCAAAAGCTCTTGAAATTTGGATTTACCACTATAGTGGCCTCAGTGTTTCGGAAGGGTAAGAGAAGGGGTGCAGCAGTTTTGGTTCCCAAAAATATCCCATTCTGACTATTGAACTCGTATGTAGACCCAGAAGATAGATTAGCAATTGCTGTAGGACAACTAGAAGGCCAGGACATTACCTTCGCTTCATTATATGTTCCTCCTGGTGCTGGGAGTGGAGTAAGAAAGTCACTGCTTCAAAAAGGTTATGGAGGTACATAGGGGAATGCTGGTATTAGGAGGGGACCATAACCAGACGATGTCCCCTATGGACACTACAAATCTGAGAGTATATAGAAAGAGCCCCGCTCAAAGGACGACTCAGGTTTTTCTCTCGGAAGCTCAATGGGTAGACGTGTGGAGGCATTTACACCCTAATAAACAGGAGTACATGCACTTCTCTTCCCCACATGGGATTTATACACGTATAGACTACATACATACCCCTAAGGAATATTTATATAAGATACTAGAGTGTGTACAATCTCCCTCAGTTTCTCTCTGATCATTCTTATGTCACAGTGAGGGTGTCTTTGGGAGAAAAGAAAAGAGTTAACACTTTATGGAAATTTAATAATTTTCTTTTAAACAGAAAAGACTTTAGAGATATGATTCAGATGAGAGTTAAACAAATTATCTCGGAGAACAATAACCAAGGAGTTACCAAGAGCACCTTATGGGATACTCTGAAAGTGGTCTTGAGGGGGGATATAATAAAATTTGTATCGCACCACAAAAAACAGCAACAGAAGCATTTAGATAAACTCCAGGAGCAATATGGTACACTTCAGGCCCAACATGCGGCAGGAGATGTAGGGGTTCTCCCTCTCCTTCAGGCCACCAAGGAGCAAATACAGGGGATTCTAGATGTCCGCACAGAATTAGCCTTGCAGCTTGTTAAGCAAAAATATTATGAAGAGGGCCCTAGAGCTACTTGTTTATTGGCACACAGGCTTAGGCAGCATAGGACACGTTCTAATATAACCCAAATCAGAAACCCAGCAACAAATAAATTGGTCTCCCTTCCCAAACAGATTGAGCAAGCATTTCAGACCTTCTGTAGTTCATTATACCACTCTGAGGAAACATCACAACCCCAGGAGATAGGGACTTTTATGCAGGAGCTCGGGCTTCAGACATTAACAGGTGAACAAAAACAAGCCTTGTTAAGACCAATCTCTGAGCAGGAAGTGAATCGGGTACTCAAGACCTTAAAGTCTGGTAAAAGCCCGGATGGGTACTCCGGTGAATTTTATAAAACTTTTGGACAAGATCTAATTTCAATCCTGATGGAGACATATAGGGAGGTACAGCAAGGTAAAGCAATTCCAGATTCATGGAGATATGTCTAGATAGCGAGCATTTTAAAACCAGGCAAAGACATAACATCCTGCTCATCTTATAGGCCAATCTCAGTACTCAATATAGATTATAAAATATTTGCGTCTGTCCTGGCAGACAAATTCAAAGAATTTTTACCACATATAGTGCATTTAGACCAGACAGGTTTTGTTCCTGCCCGGCAGATGCAGGATAACATCAAAAGAACCCTGCATCTGAGTCACAGGGTGGAGAGAAACCGAGCGCCTTTTCTGCTCCTCTCGTTGGATGCAGAGAAGGCGTTCGATAGAGTCGAATGGTCCTTCTTGTGGCCGGTATTGGAGAAGGTTGGAATACCTGAACAGGTTATCACAATAATAAAATTAATGTATTCTGACCCTAGGGCTTTTATCAGGGTAAATGGCTCCTTCTCCCCTCCCATCAAGTTGTCTCGTGGTACCCGACAGGGATGCCCTTTGTCACCCCTCCTGTTTGCCATATATTTGGAACCCCTGGCTCAGGCACTGAGAAAAGAACAGGGTTTGGCAGGAGTAGAAGGAGATGCAGAAACTCATAAACTAGCATTATATGCGGATGACTTATTAATTTATATGACAGACCCTGAGAACTCTCTCCCTTGTCTCTGGGAACTCCTGATTAAATTTGCAAAGTTAGCCAGGTATAAAATTAATCTTTCTAAAACAGAAGTTTTGGCCATGAATTATGTCCCATCCCTGAAGTTGAAAACTAAATTTCCTCTCCGCTGGGATTTAAAATGTATTAAATATTTAGGGGTTTTCATTGGGAGATCTCATACAGACCTCTTTTCCTTAAATTATATTCCTTTTTTGGAAACACTTACGGCAGATCTAGAGAGGTGGAGAACGTTGCCCTTAGCTTTACATCATAGAGCTGAAATCGTTAGAATGATAGTCCTGCCCCGTTTTTTATATTTAGCCCAAACTATACCAATGGTATTACCAGAAGCTTTCTACAGAACCTTACAAAGAAAAGTAGGCCCATTTATATGGGCATACAAGAGACCAAGGGTAAGACTATCCATATTGCAACTACCCAAAAGACAGGGAGGGTTGTCAGTACCAAATTTTAGACAGTATTATACAGCTGCTCAGCTTAGAATACTCCTCTATTGGTTGGATGGAGGCTATGTGGCAAGGTGGAAATCTATAGAAAACCAAGAAGTGGAACTTAAAAACTTGCATCAGACCCTGCTGTCATTCCCGCCTGTTATAAAACTTAGAGTAAGTAATCCATATACCCACTCCACTTTAAAATATTGGCAGGGAGTACTGACACAAGATGGAATTGTAAATTAGAGACTAGCACTATGCTCCCTACCATACATGGACTCTTTCATCCCAGCCAAGTTGGACTGGGGATTTCAGCAATGGGAGAGGCGGGGCCTTCATTTGGTGCATCACTTTACGCCGCAGGGAGGGTTCTTACCCTTAACAGAGTTAAACCAGAAGTATGGGATCCCCATACAGACAGGTTTAGATACTTTCAAGTGAGGGATTACCTACAGAAAACAGGACTGGTTAAATGGGGAGATTCTCCAATCCCCGAGCTTCTACAGATTTTTATTAAGGCCATAGACAAGCATTGTGTTCCCCTCCATTTAGTCTCTGCTTTATATAGAGCCCTTGTCTTGGTAAAAGCTGACTCTACGGAAAAAAATTAGAGTATCCTGGCAGAAAGATTTAGGAATGGAAATCACCTCTGTGCAGTGGGAGAAATATCTACAGACAATGGGAAAGGGTATAAATTCAGGGCTTTGGAAGGAGTTTACGTGGAAGCTGGCTATAAGATATTTCCGTGCTCCAGCTATTAGCCAGAAATTCAACCCTGCTATGGGTGCATGTTGTAGGCAGTGCGGACATACCCCAGCTACTTTGGGACATATATTTTGGACATGCAACACTCTACGTACCTTTTTTGTTAGGCTACAGGAAGCTCTGCAGCAAATAATTTCACCAGACATAGTAGTGGACCCCCTTTTCTTTCTTTTTGGTGTATACTCTCAAACATGTAAAGATGCCCCAACGAGGGACTTTTTGAATGTGGCTACTCTTGCGGCTAAAAAGGCCATAACTAGAAACTGGCTCTCCCCACTTCCTCCAACATTGGACCAATGGTCCTCATTAATGATACAGCTATATAAAATGGAAAGATTAACTGCTATGCGTAATAAGTCATTGGGGGGATTTGAGATTAGGTGGAGAAGATGGGTGATGTATATTACACCTTTACGAAAAGATTTTGTTCCCTAACTCTTTAAGGAAATACACCCGAGTCCCTGACTGCAGTGTTTCCATATGAAATCTAGGACTCTGGATTACTGAAGGCACCTTATTAACTTTATTAATTTTTAATCTTAACTCTGTTAGTAACTTTATAGTTTTATTTAGTTTTATGGTTCTACAAGATATCCTAGAACTGTAGTTTTATGTAACCATTTTCTGTAAAATGGAAAAATAATAAAGATGGAAAGTTTAAAAAAAAAATAACTTGCACGTCTCCTACATGCTAAGAAACACTTCACTATGGAAAAAGGCTAAACTCTAGAGCAAAGCACACAAAAACTGGAACAAAACACAAACAGCAGACAAGGTGGTAATACAAACATAGAAATATAGGCAATGATGGCAGAAAGAGACCACACTGTAGGTCCATCTGGTCTGCCTAAGTTCCTTATTTATCCCTGAGGTCTACTGTTCCTCCAGGTTCCCCCCCACTCCCCTCCATTCTCCTCTCAGTTTCTGAGGTCCTGAGCAACCAGCTCTCAGATTCTGAGGCCCTGGACAACCACTTTCTGTCCCAGCCATGCTTAAAATCACTAATGGTTTTTATACCCACTACCGTGGTGGCACGTAAATGTGCACACGTGGAGGCATAGGCACGCTACAGAACTGCAGCCCATCCCTTAGTGTCACCTGGGCTGCCGGCACTACACCCAGGAGCAGCCAAGGGCCAAGTCAGCAAACCTCCTACTCGGAAGTGGAGAGCTGTCTGTTGGACACTCGATCCTTTCCCTCCCCGGCTGACCTCCAGTGACCCAAGCTCGTTTGCGAACCCAGGTGGCCGGTGTGGTAAGAGATGAGGTGTACAGAGCCGTAGCCCTTTATGCCACTGGGACGGCTCTATTTTATGAACTTTTGTTATTCTTTACACTGAGCACTAACTTTTGGTACTGGTGCTTTATTTGATGAGTGTAAGGTACCTTCCCAATATGTGTAACTCTGTGCAGGGTGTGCATGGGGTTTTACGGCTGTAAAACCTAACTTCATATTTTCATACATTGAAAGGTATGACAGAAACTCTAACTGGTGCATTACCGAAGTTTTTTACGATATATATGTCTATACCAACAAAGGGATGCCCACATCGGGGTCCCAATCCCCATGTCGACAGTATAAGCCCTCTCTCCCCAGCAGTGTAGGACACTGGGGCACCCACTCCCAGTGTCCCCAAATACTAAGTTGTACCTGTAAAGAAGAAAACCAACCCCCAAAGTCTTTTTCTTTTTTTTTTTTTTCCCCTGAAAGAAAACGGTCCCTCGTCATCCTGGCCATCCCCCTCTCGCTATCCCATCCCTCCCCTCCCACTGAACACTCACCACCCTACACCCCCTCCTTACCCTATATGTGCCTCCGAAGGTCACAGTCTGTCATCTCCTGTTGCCTGGGACACGTCTCCACTTTTCAAATCCGAACCGCAAACTGAGGAATCATGGTAGGTGCTGTATAATGTACTTCAATGGTGTTTTGAACTTATGTTCATAACTTTGCCATTTTTATGTATTTTTTCACCAAATTTTCAAAATGCCATTTTTGGAACCCTACCTCACGAACACTGCCACTGTTGTTTAATTAATTGGGCCCGAAGGTGATTTCTACATCGCTGCACGTAATCATCTTTCAGCACAGAGTAAAGAAATTTCACCACCAGTGTTCAAGAGGTGGGGTCCCAAAAAGGAGATATTTAACATTTGGTGAAACAATTCCTAAAAATGGCCAAGTTTTGAGCGCTCGTTTAACATTTTCTACACACGTGCATAACTTTGGTCATTTTTAATATTATGACTCAAAGTTTTAAACGTAGCCATTTTTACACACTACCTCATGAACAGTACAGGCATCATTTTTCACATCCTGTCCGAAATGAGTTTTCGCACCTGTGGAATGGCGTTTTGGCATGAATTTGAACATTTTCACTAATGGGGGTTATGAGAGGGGGTCATAAAAAGACTATGTTCAAAATGTGGTGTCAAAATATGAAAAAATGCCGAAGTTATGACCATTTGTTGCGATTTTGCCACATCAGCTCATAATTTCAGAAATGTTACATAATTTTATCCCAGATTTTCAACATAGCTTTCTTATTACCCCACCTCATGTATGTCATAGCTGTCATTTTTCAAATCCTGGCAAAAATGTGTTTTCACACCTGTGGTGCGGAATGGTGTTACAGTTGCGCAGAATTACGTTTTGGCGGGGATTCAAAAATGTTATGTACTGGCTACACATGAGGTGGGGTAATAAGACGACTATGCTGACAATTTGGTCACTGTTATCCTATAAATGGAAGCACATGGGCATCCACTGCTACATACATATAAGCATCTATGGAGGTATGGGAGCGCGGGCCCACAGACAATTAAGGATATGATTATACTATCTGAAAAAGGAAGGAAATTAATTCCAAAAAACTTCATTAATGCATCAGTTAGGATTGTTACTAAAGCAACAAAAGCAGGGAAATGAGGTGTTAGGGTTTACAACCTCTTTTCCTATATGATAGACTACTGACAGGTGTGGGAGTCTTAGGGTCATCAGCCCTAACACTCACCACATTCTCCTATACTATTACCCATCTCAGCTTTTTATATATAAGAACTTGAATTAATGCACTAATTGAGTTCAGATTAAACAGTCAAAAAGTAGGAAATGTGGTTTGGGGTTCCCAACACTAACACCCACCCTGCACTACCAAAAGGAAAAAGCTATGGTTTCACCTCTCCTGTGTCTTCATAAATCAGATCTGGGGTGTTCCTTGGGGTTGTCAATTCTACTCTCACCCCAGTCCATCAGAAAAGAAGCTGAGATGTGCAGAACATATGAGAATGGGGTAAGCGTTAGGGCTGACAACCCCAAGGAACATCCCAGGCCTGATTTGCAAAGACTCAGGAGAGGTGAAGCCGTAATAGTTTTTTTCTTTTGCTGCCTGCTGGGTGGGGGTGTGGTGTTAGGGTTGAGAACCGTAACATCACATTTCTTAATTTTTTAAAGTTTAGTCTGAACCCTAGCTGGGGCATTAATGAAGTTTTTTGCAAACAATTTCTTTACTTTTTGAGCTAGTATAATCGTATCCTCATTAGGGTACATACATGAACTTATCAATTTACCTATGGAAACGCAACATTTCCATCCCTCCATAGATATGTACACCCATGCTGGTGTTTCCTCTCAAAAAACAATTCTTTTCCTTAGTTGTACAGCTTGTTAAATTTCCAATGTCATCCTATGGGAATTCTAGTTTTTTTATTTTTATGTTTTTTTTTGTTTTGTTTTTTATATGTCCCCTAAATTTTCTTTGGGGGGTGAGGGGGGTATTATGTGTTATTCTTGTAGCACTCATTAAGACCTTCGTTTTGATAAACAGATTGTCCCTTAACTGCAAATACTGATGGAGTTACGGCTTGCTGAAGTTGAAATATGGAGGGGAAAAAGCCTAAGTCCACATTTTTTTTTTCATATGAATGGATCCTTTATCATATGATTGAGACAACCTCAAGAAAAAGGATCCCTTCATATGAAAAACAAATGTGAAAAAAAATCTAAGTCCAAATTCCTTCTTCATACAAAGGTATCCTTTTCATGAGTTTTTTTCATTCATACAAAAAGATCTCTTCATACGAAAAAATTTGAAAAAGACGAAGTCCAAAATCTCTTTTGTATGAAGACATTCTTTTTCACATGAATGAAAAAAAAAAACCTCATGAAAAGGATCCCTTCATATAAAAAAAGGATTTGGATTTACGGTGCTTTTTTTCAGATTCTTTTTTGTATGAAGGGATCCTTCTTGTGAGGGTTTTATTCATAACGAAAAAAGAATTAGAAAAGTTAAATCCAAATTGTTTTCTCATATGAAGGCATCCTTTGTATGGGCTGTTCTTTTTCTTATGGCCTATACAAAAAGAAAACTGAGCCAAGAAAAAGATTTAAAAATGTATAAAAAAACATTTATGGGTAATTTTTCCAAAGCTAAGTCCAGAATCCACCTAACTAGGTACCGAACAGCAAGATACATGTGTTGGGGTCTGCAGGATCTCATTTTTATGGGTTCTCAAAATAAAATATAAAAAAAAAAAAAAAAAAAACAAGATGGAGGCAATACAAAATTGTTTCTCACACAAAAGGATTACCCTCCCCAATAAGAAAAATTATCTTTTTTGAATAGACCACATCCTTTTTTCATTCCAAGCAGCTATCCAAAAAACTACAAAACATGGTCAGAAAGTAGTTACGTAAGAACTTGCTGTAACAGCATATCTTCGAGAGAAGCTCTTACAGCATGCCACACCAGTATGACTATGCTGTCAGGCACTAGGACCACATGGAAAACTTCTAGCAAGCAGTCTACCACTGGCAACTGCCTTATACCGACATCAGTCATTTAATGTCAGTATAGGTTATATAGGAGGGTGGTCCCCCACACCACTTCAGATCTCCTGACGGAGACTCTGCACTGCCAGCCGATGTGGAACCAAGGAGGTTAACCCAAAAGCCAAAGAAAAGGAAGAAGCAGATGCGATAGAAAACGAGAAGCAGGGGGAAGGAAGAAGGGACAGCTGCAAAAGCTTCTCTCAAAGATCTACTGTTACAGTAAGTTCTTACATAACTGTACTATTTTACTTCGTAAATACATAGATACTGACCGCAGAAAAGGACCTTTGGCCCACCTAGTCTACCCAACTCCGCATGTAATTTTGCCTTTTCAAGCTTAACATACTGAGAGCAGTTTAGGCCTTACGGTCTATCGAGTCTGCTCGAACCTCAGATCCCTAGTTGGGTGCCGAGACCCTCCCCCCCTTGTGCTCCAGAAACCCCTATCATCCATCCACCCCCCCCCGGGGCCAGGCATCATCTGATACATCTGCTTTCTGTGTCTGTCCCACCTCTCTTGAAGCCCTCCACTGTGGATCTCTGAACCAGCTCGCCAGGCAGCGCATTCCAAGGGTCCACCACCCTCTCAGTGAAAAATCTCCTCCTCTCCCCCCCACCCTTCCATCTTCCAACTTCAAACCATGCCCTCTGGTGATACCTCCCTGCTTTAGTCTAAAGATCCCTCCATGTTTACCCTATTTATTCCCTTCAGGTACTTGAAGACCTCAATCATGTCCCCCCTGTCTCTCCTCTCCTCCAATGAAAACAGGCAGAGCTCCTCAAGTCTGTCCTCATACGTCAAACTCTCATCCCTCGTATCATCTTAGTTGCTCGCCTCTGTACCCTTTCCAGGAGCTGTATGTCCTCTTCAAGTGTGGTCTCCAGTACTGTACACAGCACTCAAGATGTGGTCTAACCAGTCCATTGTACAGCGGCAGAATCACTTCCCTGCTCCTAGAGGTGATCCTCACGATGCATCCCAACATCCTGTTTGCCTTGCTAGCCACCTCCTGCACTGCTCAGAGTTATTTATACATGCATCCACCATGACCCTGGGTCTTTTTCCCCTGTTGAGGCCTCCAGCGCCTCCCCTCCCAGGGTGTACCTGTGTTTAGGGTTTCCCCGCCCAAGATGCAACACCTTGCACTTGGTGATATTGAAATTTAATTTCCACATGTAAGCCCAGCTTCCCAGGGTGTCCAGGTCCCGTTGCAGGGCCAACCTCCCCTCTTCCCCCTCAACTACTGCTCCCATCTTGGAGTCATCAGCGAAAAGACTCATTTCACACCCTATACCCTCCCTGATGTCCAATATGTATGCATTAAACAGGATCGGACCCAGGACCGAGCCCTGTGGTACTCCACTACCGACCTCTCTAGGGTTCGAGAGCTCCCCACCAACCACTACTCTCTGGGTGCGTCCAGCTAGCCAGTTTTCAATTAATCTGACCATCAAAGGGCCTACTCCCAAGCCCGTCAGTTTCTCCACCAGACCACTGTGGGGGACAGAGTCAAATGCCTTGCTGAAGTCCAACAATAATACATCCACAGGCTTTCCCCTGTCTAGTTATACACAGATACATAGACAGTGTCGGCAGATAAGGGCCTATGGCCCACCCAGTCTGCCCATTTGAGCTTGTAAGTTCAGTTTATGTTTTCCTAGAAGTCTGTTGCCCCTTACCCCTGACCTCCAGAATTCCTTTATGTCTATCCCATGCATTCGTAAATCCCGTGATTGTTTCAGCCCCCATCACTTCCTCTGTCAGGGTGTTCCACCTGTTCACCACCCATTCTGTGAAGAAATTCTTCCTCACGTTTCCACTGAATCGTCCTCTCTCCAACTTCATTTCATGCCCTCTAGTCCTGGAACATCTTTTTCGCTTAAAAATAGTGTATTCCTGCACCCTGTTCCTCCCTGTAAGATACTTGTATGTCTCTATCATGTCCCCTCTCTCCCTCCTCTCCTCCAGGGAGTACATGTTCAGTTCCTTCAACCTGTCCTCATAGGACTTGTGATGCAATCCATGCACCATCTTTGTTGCCCTCCTCTGAACCTTCTCTACCCTGTCTATGTCCTTACGTAGGTAAGGTCTCCAGAACTGTACACTGTACTCCAGGTGGGGCCTCACTAGTGTCTTGTATAGTGGAATTATGCCCTCCCTTTTCCTGCTGGTGATGCCCCTGCCTATGCATCCCAGCATCCTATTTGCTTTACCTGCTGCCTTGTCACACTGTTTCCTACCTTAAGGTCATCAGAGATGATAACCCCAAGATCCCTTTCCTGCTTGGTGCATGCCATATCCTCACCCCCAACTGATATACTGTGCCAGGGTTTTGTGCCCCATATGCATTATCTTGCACTTCTTGCATTGAATTTCAACTGCCAAACCCCTGACCATTCTTCAAGTTTCTGCAGGTCCCTTCTCATTCTGTCTACACCCTCTGGTGTGTCTACTCTGTTACAGAGCTTTGTGTCATCAGCGAACAGTGAAATTCTGCCTTCTAGGTCCTGCGCAATGTCACTGATGAAGATGCTGAATAGGACCGGTCCCAGCACTGATCCCTGTGGTACCCCACTGGTCACTCTTCCCTCTGTGGAGTGACAGCCATTTACCACCACCCTCTGTGTCCTGCCGCCCAGCCAGTTACCTACCCACCACACTACTGTCCTGCCCACACCCATATTCCGCAGTTTGTGTAATAGTCTTCTATGTGGCACAGTGTCAAAGGCCTTGCTGAAGTCCAGATAGGCAATGTCCACTGCCCTCCCCTGATCCACCTCCCTAGTCACCCAGTCAAAAAATTCAACCAGGTTGGTCTGACATGACCTCCCCCTGGTGAAACCATGCTGCCTTGGGTCCTGTAGTCCATTGACAACCAGATGTTCCACCAATCTCTCCTTCAGTAGTGCTTCCATGATCTTCCCCACTACCGAGGTGAGGCTGACTGGTCTGTAGTTCCCCGCTTCCTCTTTGTTAGCACTTTTGTATAAGGGGACTACATCTGCTGTCCTCCAGTCTTTGGGTACCTCCCCTGTTTCCAGTGATCGGCTAAACAGGATAGCCAGAGGTTCAGCCATCACCTCTATTAGTTCTTTAAGGACCCTGGGGTGCACCCCATCTGGCCCCATTGCTTTATCAACTTTTATTACTTCCAGTTCCTTCAGGACCCTTTCTCATGTAAAGGGACTTGTGTCCATTTCTGCACCATTCTCACCCCTTGTACTCCCTTCAGACCCATTACCCTCCTCTTCCTCAGTAAAGACTGAGCAGAAATACCTGTTCAATATGTCAGCTTTACTGTTGTCATCCTCCTCGTGGCCAACATCCTCCCCCTTCAGTCTCACTATCCCTCCCTTTGCCTTTCTGTTTTCACTTATGTACCTGTAAAAGGTTTTGTCCCCTCTACCCACTGATTTTGCAATGTGGTGTTCTGTCTGAGCTATGGCTTCCCTTACTGACCTCCCTGCCTCCTTTTGCTTCTCCTGGTACTTCTCCCTATCCCCTTCTGCCTGTGTCTTTTTGTACTGCCTGAATGCAATCTTTTTGGCTTTCACTTTCTTTGCTACCTCTTTGGAAAACCATAATGGTCTCCTCTTCCTTTTCCTCTTGCTAACCTGCTTAATGCATAATTCTGTTGCTCTTCTAATCCCCATTTTAAATACTGCCCACTGTTCCTCAACCCCTGATTCCTGCCCCATTCCCCATAATGATTCTTTCAAGTATCTCTCCATTTTCCCAAAGTCTGCCTCCCTAAAATCCAGTATACGTGTTTTTGTGTGGTTTGGTTCTGCTGTTTCTGTGATTTCAAACCACAATGACTGGTGGTCACTGTTCCCCAGGTGCTCCCCCACTGTTACCCCCATCACACTGTCCCTGTTTGTGAGCACAAGGTCCAGTATTGCCTTCTGCCAAGTTGGTTCCATGACCAGTTGCTTGAGCAAGGCACCCTGAAGGGAGTCCAGGATAAATCTGCTCCTAGTTGATTCTGCTGCTGGGATGCTCCAGTTCACGTCTGGAATATTGAAGTCTCCAACCAGTACTACTTCACCCTTGTCTGCCATCCTTTGGATGGCTAGCATCAGCTCCCTATATGTCTCTTCCTCCTGGGCAGGTGGTCTATAGACCACACTTGTGCAGATGGCTGGCCCCATTTTCCTTTCCAGCTTAACCCACAGTATCTCTCCCCCATTTTGTTCCTCCTGGATCTCTGTGGCCCTTATGTCATTTTTCACATACAGTGCCACTCCTCCTCCCTTCCTACCTGCCCTGTCTCTTCTGAATATGTTGTAGCCAGGTATGGCCATCTCCCAGTCGTGGTTATCATTACACCAGGTTTCAGTGATGGCCACAATGTCCAGGTCTGACTGCACTATGACAGCCTCCAGATCTCCGCACGGACATAGACAGGATGGAGGCTGTCCAGAGAAGGGCAACTAAAATGGTGCAGGGTCTGCACCGGAAGACATATGAGGAGAGACTTAAGGAGCTGAATATGTATAGCCTCGAGGATAGGAGGGAGAGGGGGGACATGATAGAAACTTTCAAGTATCTCAAGGGAATCAACAAAGTCCAAGAGGGTAGCATCTTTCAAAAAAAGAGGTGTGCAAGAACAAGGGGGCAGAATTTGAAGATAGAAGGGGGGCGGCTCAGAGGTAATTTAAGGAAGTATTTTTTCACAGAGAGGGTTGTGGATGCATGGAACGGCCTTCCGGAGGAGGTTGTGGAGTCAAAAACAGTGGTGGAATTCAAGCATGCATGGGACAGTCATAAGGCAATTCTAGGGGGTGGGGGTAGGAAGAAGTAGGCTGCTGGTTAACTAGGATCTGCAGCTTATCCATTAGGTAGTGAAATGGGCAGACTGGGTGTGCCAAGCGGTCCTTATCTGCCGTCAAAATCTATGTTTCTATGTTTCCATCTTGTTGCTAAGGCTCCGGGTATTGGCTCACATGGCTTTCCATGATTTGACTTCCCTAGACTGTTTCACTGTTCTACTCCAGCCCCTTCCTTGGTTGTCCTTTATCCCTGGTTCTCCTTGCTGTCTGCCCTTCTGCTGAATTTTGCCCCTTTTCTGCCTATCCACCTCTTGGGCGCTAATCTCCATCTTTTGCACACTGCTTTGTAGAGATAGCCACTCCTCCAGTTCACTGGTTCCACTGCTAGCTGTGTGTGGGGGGGGGGTGAGCAAGTAGGTACCCTCTGATGTTACCCATCCGTAGAACTCCACAAGATTGGTTTGACATGATCTACCTGGTACAAACCCATGTTGCCGACTATCCAGACCTCCCACCTCCTCCAAGTACACCCCCAATCATTCCTTTAGTATACTCTCCATTAATTTTCCAACCACCGAGGTCAAACTGATGGGTCTATAGTTACCTGGTACTTCTCTCGACCCCCCCTTTATGGATTGGCACCACATGTGTCTCTCGCCAATCCCTAGGTACCCTCCCTGTCTCAAGTGACCTGCTGAAGAGCTCCGCCAGGGGTGCAGCCAGTATGTCCACCAATTCCCATAGTACTCTCAAATGAATGCCATCTGGCCCAGGAGATTTATCTTTCTTTAGGGCCTTGAGGGCTAACTACACCCTTCCGGTGGAGATAGCATCATCCGTCCCCTCCTCCTTACTGGCCTTTTTATCCTTAACCTGATGTAACACCCCTGGGGTACCTCTCCCTCCCTCTTGCTCCATTTCTATTACTCCCCTGAGCCCACTCACTACAGTTTCTATCCCCATTGTGCCTTGCTTTGTAGATATCCCATCCCCCTCCCTAGTAAACACAGAGGAGAAGTACTCATTTAATACCTCTGCCTGGTCCCTCGCCTCTTCCACCCACCCTCCTTCTGATCTCAATCTGCCGAGATGGCCCTTCGTTTTTCTCCGCTCCCCAATGAACCGGAAGAACCCCTTCATGAATCCCCTGTGCCAGCCGCTGCTCTTTACTGGACTTTGCCCCCCCCCCAACCATACAGGTGACTTTTCTAGATGCAAGATAGTACATTTCCTTTTCCCTATCCCCTCGTTTTATATTTTTTGTAGGCCACCTTCTTTTCTTTGACCGCTACCTGAACCTCACTGGACCACCAGCATGGTTTATGTGACCTTTCTCCCTTACGTTTCACCTTAGCGCAGGTCCTGACTGCCTCATTAAGTCCCCGTTATATGACCTCCCATCTCTTTTCCACATTTGTCATTGATGTAATCCCCTTCAAGTGATCCTTGAGAATATTTCCCATGCCCACAAAGTCTGCCCCCACCGAAGTCCACTGCCAGTGTCCTAGATCTCTCTCCCTCTCCCCCCATGCTTATTTGAAACCAGACAGTATTGTGGTCGCTCCCAGTCAGGGGATCCTCTACAACCGGTCCCTTACCAGATCCCCATCTGCCAGAACCACGTCAGGACATGCCCCTCCCTTGTGGGCTCCATCACATGCTGTGTTAAGAGCACATCCTGAAACCGCCAACAGCCTCTGCTCCTTGGCCACCTTAGAGGACATGGTTCCCCAGTTTGTACCTGGCATATTAAGGTCTCACAACACCACTCCTTCCATTTTGGTCCACACTGGGCAATGATGATGTCCAGCAAACCATCCTCCAGAACATCACCCATCCCGGGGGGCCTATATACTACACCCAGCTTGACCTTACCTCCTGCTGGGGTTCGTAAGGTGACCAATAAGGCCTCCATGTTTCCCTCTGCCTCTTCTACCCTAGCAATTTCTATGTCATCTCTAATGAACACAGCCACTCCACACCCTCTGCCCTCCTTTCTATCCTTCCTAAGCATAGTGTTCCCCGCACGTTTAGGTCCCAGTCATGGTTTTTGTTGGCCCACGTTTCCGTGACCGCCGCCACATCCACCCCCTTGAACAGCATGGCCTGGAACTCTGGCAACTTGTTTCTCAAGCTCCTGGCATTTACCAACACCACCCCATCCCTGATCCCTTTGTGAACCCACCCAGGTTCCTTATACTTCCATCCTCCCTCGCCTCCTGAAACCTCCTCCCAGTCCTGTTCCCCCCTTGGGTTTTGGCTACTCCCTCATCTGGAGGAGAGGGCTTCTGGTCAGCCCTCCCTTATCCCTCCCCTCACAAGCTTAAGCCCCACCTTTCTTGAATGTAGTCAGCCACCCTGTTTAGGGACTTCCTTCCCTAGAGGGCAAGATGAAGCCTGTCCTTGGCACACAGTCCCTTATCCTCCCAAACTCCTTTCCAGTTCCCTAACACCCCCAACCCACTCTCTTCATCTCACTTCCTGAGCCAGTCATTAACTTCTGTGATCTTCATTTTTTTCTCCACTGAGGTCTTTGGTACTGGCAATATCTCCGAAAAGGAAATGTTGCATCTATTATCCCGACAGACTCTGGCAAGTTCTTGGAACCTTGCTTGGATTTCCAAAATGTTATTTCCCTCTAGATCGTTAGTTCCCAAATGCACCAGGAAATCCGGTTTCCCTCCACAGTCGCTAACCAGTTTGTACACCATGAACTTTGCTCTGTGCACTGTCAGCCCAGAGATACTCACTACCTTCACCTGGCTATGGTATCTACCCCCCGTCCCTCCCACTGGATACCCCTAATCATCGAGTCTCCCAATAACAGAACCTTAACACTGCCATCATCCTTATGGTTACCTCCACTATCAGCTCTCAACCCCCCATCCCCCCCTTTATTCGTGATCTCAATTCCATGGGAGTCTTCCTGCCTTATTAGAGACCCCCTTGTCACCCTCCCCTTTCTGCCTCCCTTGTTATTTTGCCCACTTAACTCAGACCCTCCGACAGGTGTCCCCTTTAACCCTCTCTTATCCAAACCATTTATCCTGGCCCTGATGGTTTCCCCTTCTCCCACACTGCCATCCTCCCCCCGTAATAGCACCCCTACCTCCAGAGGCTCTCTGTGGGTCCCCTTTACCTAGGGCCCCATCCTTGGTAGAGCTCCCCTGCTGAAGTGGGGCCCTTCCCCCACCTCCTTGTCTCCCAGTTTCTCTCCAGTCATGCTTTCCTCCCTCATGTTTGCAATATGTTGCATCTCCCTCATGTGCTTAACATTTATGTTTCCCCTTCTCCCTCTGGGACTATTTCACGCCTTTCCATTGCCGGTCTGTGATGCCCTATGGGTATCCGACTCCCTCCCCCTGGCCTCTGTATCAGTTTCCTCATTACCACCAACCCATTCTTCCCCCTCTAGGTTGCTTAGTAGCTCAAATTTATTGTAACACTATATGCCAGCCTCCATCAAGTAACCCGAGTTCCCCCTGACTGCCCCTCTAAACTGCCCCTCTTCCTCCCCTCTTGCCCTGTTCTCCTTAGGAGCTCCCTTCCCACAGACTGCTCTTTTAGGCTTCCCCATAAAAGCCCCTCCCTTCTCACTGTCTGCTCTTCTAGGCTCCCCTACAACAGCCCCTCCTGACTTTTCCCCCTCCACTCTCTTTATATTCAGAATGTTTACCCCATACGTTTTCCCCTTAGCATCAACATCCCTATCTAAGGGTCCTCTGTTCCTAATATTCCCCCTCCTGCTTGCTGTAACATAATGTCCTGTAATTTCTGAGTGTTGCCCCAGCCTCCCCTCAGCCCCACTCTTCTGCCGCCCATATCCAAACCCCTTATCCTTGGACACCCCCGCAACTCCCCCAGCTTACTCCTTAACCAATATACTTCACTCCTGATAGCTGTCTACAGAGTGGGCAGCCTCCCTCTCTCCAGGCCCAACTGAGAATTATTGCCATCCCACAGCCTGTGCAGCCTACAACCCTTCCGAAGATGCCTGCCATGGTGGAATGTGGCCACCCTGTTTGTCCCTCTCTGTTCATAATTGCACACACCACTTTTCTCAGTCCCTCCCCCCGGAATATAATCTCTCTCTCTATACTGACTGCAGTTATTTACGAACCCAATTTCAACCCCACCAATAAAGTTCCCACTTCTCACAAACACATACAGTCCAGTGTGTGTCCAGTTCCACTAACAGTGTGTGTACGCAGACATCAGGTACCATGATGTCACAGGCCTACCAGTTCCTCTTGCTTCAAATTTCAGTCACAAACAGAAATGCACAGCCCTTCAATCCCAACCACCAGTGGCTTTTCAGTATTTAAAAACACCAGGCAAACATTATGTTTAAATTTCACTCTAATTATCACTGCCAAACAAGTGTTCCCACACCCAGCACACAAGCCCCAATAGTTACAATATCACAGCCCAAGTAGCAGTTCTAACTCAAAGTAGTAGCAAGTACTAGAAAGTGCAAGCTGAGGTTCAATGCAGGGAAATGCAAGGTACTGCACCTGGGGGCCAGAAGCCCGGCCAAGTGTACACCTGGGAATGCTACAAGTCTCGACGACAGAGGACCTGGGGGAGTGGTGGATGTCAAGATGAACAACTCACTTGTAGGAGGACAGCAGCCAAGGTCAACAGGATGCTGGGATGCATCGCTAGGGGGATCACCTCCAGAAGGAGGGAAGTGATACTCCCTCTGTATAACTGCTTGGTGAGGCCACACCTCGAGTACTGCGTGCAGTTTTGGAGGCCACACTTAAAGAGAGACATTAAACTCCTGGAGAGGGTGCAGAGGAGGGCAACCAAAATGATTTGGGGCTTGGGGGACAGGACCTATGGGGAGAGGCTCGAAGAGCTAAATATGTACACATTGGAAGACAGAAGGTACCGGGGGGACATGATAGGTCTTCAGGTACATGAAGGGGGTAAATAGAGGAGGAGCAGTCAGGGTGCTTCGAAGGAAGGAAGGAGGGGGCAACTAGAGGGCATGGGTAGAAGCTAGAGTGGGGAAGATTCAGGGGAGAAAGGAGGAGGTGCTACTTCACTGAGAGGATGGTGGAGCCATGGAATGCGCTGCTCAGGGGGCTGGTGGAGAGACGGTGGAGGGGTTCTAGAGGGTGGGACAGGTACAAGGGAAGGGTTCTGGAAGCAAAATCCAGTGCAGCAAGAATATCTGGAACTGGGAAGGGAGAAGCCGGAAGAAGGCGAGGGGGCATGGAATCAGCTCCCAGGGTGGGTGCTGACCAAGCAGTGAACGAAAGACCGTTAGGCCTATTCTGCTGGCATTTTAGTATGTTAGTAATTTTAACACACAGAACTAATTTGGGTACAAAACTATTCAAATATTTCAGTTAAAACAGAAGATAAAACCAAACCTCTTTCCTGAACAACCTCCTACTTCTGTTCCCAGGTGGACAATGAAAGACAAGATGATTCTTGTAATTACCCCTCCCCCTAACACCAGACAAACATCACATTTAAATTTCACTCTAATTATCACTGCCAAACAAGTGTTCTCACGCACAGCACACAAACCCCAATAGTTACAATATCACAGCCCAAGTAACAGTTCTAACTCAAAGTAGTAATTTTTAACACAAATAACTAATTTCCAGTACAAAAATATTCAAATATCTCAGTTAAAACAAAAGATGTGCTACTCCTGGTTAAACAACTAAAAAAAAAAAAGATAAAACCAAACCTCTTTCCTGAACAACCTCCTACTTCTGTTCCCAGGTGGACAATGAAAGACAAGACATGATGAACTACAGAAGGCTCTTGCAGCAGGCCACAATAGTAGGACTGAGTCCCAAGCAGTACCATCTACCAACAGAATATCACCTGGAGGAGGACCAGACAGCAGTCAATAGGCCATGACAGAAGGCCCTAAACAATTGCCAGGCCGAAGCTGACTCTGTGCCTAGAGACAATGTCCACACTGTAATGCTTGGTGAAAGTGTGGCCAGAACTCCAGGTGGCAGCTGCACAGATGTCAGCAGCAGACACACTTCAGAAGCAAGTAAGCAGAGGCAGCCGTACTGCTGGTGGAATGGCCTTTGACCACCCTCGGAAGGGGCTTGTTGTACTTGTGGTAGCAATAAACATTGCAATTCACTAACCACTTAGACAAACACAGTTTAGAAACAAAAAGCACCCTCTCTCTTAGGGATGAATGAAACAAACTGGTCAGTTTTCCTCACAGACATGGTGCAGTTTGTACAATACTGCAACATTCTGTGAACATCCAAACTATGGAGCAGTACCTCCCCCCTTATGGGAATACTGAGATAATGAGGAAAATAAACAGGAAGATGGATGGACTGATTTAAAGTAAACCCAAACACCTTAGGTAAAAACTTAGGATTAATATGGAAAGACACCCTGTCTTTGTGAAAAACCAAATAAGGCTATTTACGTATCAGAGCATAGAGCTCGAAAATCCTCCAAGCAGAAGTAACTGCAACTAAACAGAGTGCTTTCAACAACAGAAAGCGCAGCTCGCAACTCATAGCCAGTTCAAAGAGAGGTAAAGTGAGTTTCTCCAACATAAAATTAAGGTCCCATGGGGGCACCAAGTCCCCAGTGGGAGGTTTTAGATGCAGAATGCCATTGCAGAAATGTGTGGGACATAGAAACATAGAAACGTAGACTTTGACGCCAGATAAGGACCGCTTGGCCCACCTAGTCTGCCCCGCAGATCCCAGTTAACCAACAGCCTATTTCTTCCTACCCCCAGCAAGAATTGCCTTATGTCTATCCCATGCATTCTTTAATTCCTACACTGTTTTTGACCCCACAACCTCCTCAGGAAGGCCGTTCCATGCGTCCATCACCCTCTCTGTGAAAAAATAATAATAACTTTATTAATTTAGCGCCTTTCCAAAACCAAGGCGCTGTACAAATAAATCATAAAATCAGAATATACAAATAAAATCAACAATACAAACAGCATCAATCAGTAAAAGCCTAGTTCCATAAAAAAGTCTTGAAATCCTGTTTGAAGGTTTCCACGGTCACGCATTCTCTAAGCCGTCGAGGCAGAGAGTTCCAGAGGGTAGGGGCCACGAAACCAAAGGCTCTAGCCCCAGAGGACTTCAATATAACCCTCGAAACCTCTAGCAACCCCTCGTCGGCTGAACGGAGCTGTCGCAAGGGGCGGTAAGGAACCAGAAGCTCTTTCAAGTAGTCAGGGCCGAATCCGTGCAGGGCTTTGAAGGTCAAAGACCTACTTTAAAGGTGATCCGCCACTGTATAGGCAGCCAGTGCAGATCGCGCAGCACAGGGGTGATATGTGTCCTTCTCGCACCCCGTCATCAACCTTGCAGCAGCTTTGCACTAGCTGCAAGCAGTGGATATCAACCCCAGGAAGCCCCAGGTAAAGGGAGTTGCAATAGTCAAGGCGAGATACTTCCTTACATTGCCCCTGAGCCGTCCTCCCTCTATATTTAAATTGTGTCCCCTTGTTCTTGCACATCTCTTTTCTGAAAGATACTACCCTCTTGGACTTTGTTGATTCCACTGAGGTACTTAAATATTTCTATCAAGTCCCCCCTTTCCTCAAAGGTATACATATTAAGCTCCTTTAGTCTCTCTTCATGGCTTCTATTGCAGACCCTGCACCATTTTAATTGCCCTCCTCTGGACTGCCTCCATCCTGTCTTTGTCCTTTCGGAGATGGGGTCTCCAGAACTGCATGCAGTACTCTAGATGGGGTCTCACCAACTGTCTGTACAGAGGGATAACAACTTCCTGTTTTCTACTGGTGATGCCTCTCCCTATACATCCCAGTATCCCCCCAGCCACCCCTATTGCCTTCTAACATTGCTTTATAACCTTTAGGTCATCTGACAACTACCCCCAGGTCCCTTTCCATTTCTGTTGTTGTTACTACCTCCCCCATTGTGTACTTTTCCCCTGGGTTTTTGTTTCCCAGGTTCATTACTTTGCACTTCTCTGCACTGAATCTAAGCTGCCATACTTCTGACCATTCCTCCAACCTTGCCAAGTCCCGTCTCCTCCTTTCCACCCCCTTGTGTATCAACCCTGTTGAAGATCTTTGTGTTGCCTGCAAAGAGGCATACTTTTTCTTCCAGTCCCTCTGCAATGTCACTTATAAAGACATTATAAAAGATAGGACCAGTACTGAATGCTGTGGTACCCTACTAGTAACCCACCTTTCTTCACAGTGGACTCAGTCCTGTTGTCCAGCCAGTGTTTTACCCAGGCTACCACCCTGGGACCCACTCCTAGGCTGGCTAATCTGTTTGTTAATTTTTTGTGTGGGACTGTGTCAAATGCCTTGCTAAAGTCTAGGTAGGCCATGTCCACAGCCCCTCCCTAGTCTACTACTTTGGTCACCCAATCAAAGAAATAGATCAGATTCATCTGACATGACCTGCCCACTGTGAATCCATGCTGCCTTGAGTCCTGTGCCCCACCAGCCACTAGGTACTCAATAATTATTTCCTTCAGAAGTGATTCCATAATTTTCTCTACCACTGAGGTCAAACTGATGGTCTGTAGTTTCCTGCCTCTGTCTTGCTCCCACTTTTGTGAAGGGGAATCACATCCATCCTCCTCCAGTCCTCAAGTACCACACCATCCTCCCATGATTTGTCAAAGAGGGTAGTCAGTGGTGTCACTAGTTCTCCCCTTAGTTCTTTTAGAATTTTGGGGTGAATCCTGTCAGGCCCCATTGCTTTGTCCGCCTTCAGTTTCAGGAATTCTTTCATAACCCTTTCTTCTGTGAAAGGACTGGTATTGACCCCCTATCCAGAGTGCTTCTATTGATTGGATTAGGTATCTTCCTCCTCTTCCTTTTGTGAATACTGAGCAGAAGAAGTATTCGCTTCAGTATCCATGCTTTTCACTGCCCTCTCTGCCCACCCACCCTTCCCTTTGTTCAGCCTCACTATCCTTGTCTTTCTTCACTCCTAATGTACCTATAAAAGGTTTTATCTCCCTTCTTAATTGAGTTGGCTGTTTTTTCCTCGGTTTGGGCCTTTGCTATTGACAACCTTCCCCGCTTCCTTCTGCTTTAACTGGTACAGTTCTCTGTCCTGCTACTTCTGTGTTTCCTTACACTTCCTGAATGCTATCTTTTTTGTCCCTAACCTTCCCCGTAAATTCTTTTGAGAACTATAGTGTTTTTTTCTTTTGTTTTGATTTGTTTATCTGCTTCATACAAAGGCTTACTGCCGCTGTGATGCCAGCTTTAATGCTTCCCCATTGTTGCCCCACCCCTCCTCCTTGCATGTTTGCTAGTGCTTTTCTGAGGCCCTCCTGAAGTCCAGTACTCTCACTTCTGGATGACTCGATTCTGCAGCTGAGTTTATCATGAACCACACTGTTTGGTGGTCATTTGTTCCCAGATGGCTACCCACTTCAAAATCAAAGATCTTCTCTCAGTCTCCATTTGAGAGTACCAGGTCTAAGATTGCTCCCTCCTGAGTGGGTTCCAACACTAGCTGTCTGAGGCATACCCCCTGTAGGGCATAAAGAATGGTCCTGCCCTTGGATGTGGCTGCAGCAATGGTGCTCCAGTTAACATTTGGCATATTCAGGTCCCCCGTCAACAATATCTCCCCTTTCTCTGCCATCCTAAGGATGCCTTCCATCATTTCCTTGTCTATTTCCTCCCCCTGAGATGGGGGTCTGTATACAACCCCTGTGCGGATTATGTTGCCATTTCTAGTCTCCAGAGTGACCCAAAATGCCTCCTCTCCTCCTCGTTTACCCTTCTGTTCTGCTGCTTTGATCCCTTCCCTTACATAGAGCTCCTCCTCCTCCTCTTCTACACTCCCTTTCCCTCCTGTAGATTGCGTACCTCGGTATGTTGACATCTCAGTCATGGTTCTCTGTGTACCATGTTTCTGTGACTGCCACAATATCCAGGCATCCCTCTTCCATCAAGGCCACTAGTTCAGGGATCTTGTCACCTAGACTATGGGCATTGGTGCTCATTACCAATTACCAATGTGAGAGGGCAGTAAGGAGGGCTTGGGGGATACTGGGATGCATAGGGAGAGGCATCACCAGTAGAAAACAGGAAGTTGCTATCCCTCTGTACAGACAGCTGGTGAGACCCCATCTAGAGTACTGTGTGCAGTTCTGGAGACCCAATCTCCACAAGGACATAGACAAGATGGAAGCTGTCCAGAGGAGGGCAACTAAAATGGTGTAGGGTCTGCACCGGAAGACATATGAAGAGAGACTAAAGAAGCTTAATATGTATAGCCCTAGAAAGGAGTGGAGAGGGGGGGACATGATAGAAACTTTCAAGTACCTCAAGGGAATCAACAAAGTCCAAGAGGGTAGCATCTTTCAAAAAAAAGAGGTGTGCAAGAACAAGGGGGCACAATTTGAAGGCAGAGGGGGGCGGCTCAGAGGTAATGTAAGCAAGTATTTTTTCACAGATAGGGTTGTGGATGCATGGAACGGCCTTCTGGAGGAGGTTGTGGAGTCAAAAACAGTGATTGAATTCAAGCATGCATGGGACAGCCATAAGGTAATTCTAGGGGGTGGGGGTAGAAAGAAGTAGGCTGCAGGTTAACTAGGATCTGCAGCTTATCCATTAGGTGGGGAAATGGGCAGACTGGGTGGGTCAAGCGGTCCTCATCTGCCATCAAATTCTATGTTTCTATTACCCTCCATTTTTTGATGGCCTCACTCCTTTTTGCCCCATCCCTGTCCTTACTGCCTTTTTGTCCATTTACCCCAGCCCTTCTCCCATTCAACTTCTCTATCTTGGTGTTTCCCTCACTAGTTGGGCAACTGCCCTGGATCGCCCTCCTTTCTACTTGCGCTATATCCCATGAAGCCAGGCCGCACCTGCAAAAAGCCCTCGGTAGAAACAACCCCCGCTGTAACCCCCTAGACTCCAGGATCTTCCGCCTGGTCTTGGATGTTGTCCTATCCCCCTTACAGACCTACTAAACTGGTCTCTATGCTTTATTTTATTTATTATTTATTTAGCTTTTGTTGATCGGGTAAGTGCACTAGACAAATCCTGCCTATTTTCAGGCACGACCCGGGGGAGGGTTTGGTCAGTTTCCCAGTGCTTGGAAATCAGCAGAAATCACCCCTATACATAAGAGTGGAAATCGATCAGCACCGAACAACTACCGGCCGATCTCCATCCTCCCCTCTCTAAAGCCCTAGAAAAAATAGTGTCTATTCAACTCTCTGAGTACCTGGCCAAATATGACAATGTGCCCAGAACAACATGGATTCCACCCAGGACACAGTACCCCTACTGCTCTCCTGGAGTTCTCTCAATACCTGCTCTCGACTCCGGCAACCTTGCCGGTGCAGTGTTCATAGACCTCTTCAAGGTTTTTGACACTGTTCGTCACCCCCTCCTGCTCAACTCCCTCCACCAACTCTGCTTTTCCACTGGCCCCCTCGCCTGGTTCACCAGCTACCTCTATGCCAGATCTCAGTGTGTGAAGATCGTCGGCTCCCTGTTCAATACCCGGCCCCTTCGCTCCGGGGTACCCCAGGGCTCCATTCTGGGCCCCATACTTTTCAGCCTCTGCCTCAACACCCTCCCTAGCTCCTGCACAGGAAAAAGGTTCCTCTATAGAGACAGAGCGGTTCTCTTTGCCTCTCACCTGGATCCCTCCTCTCCAGGAATCCCTCCAGCACACATACAATCAAACCAAAAAGTGATTCCTTGACCACCGACTTGTCATTAACTTAAAGAAGACCAAGTCAATGCTCTTCTCCCATCACCAAAACAAGGCCAAAAATGTCCCCTTCTTCATTCTCCCCAGCACTCTTCACCCTCTGGAGCAGGTGTCCTCTTACAAATATCTAGGCATCACTTTCGACTCTGCTCTCACCTTCCACACCCGCATCAATGCCCTATCCTCCGCTAGACTGGTCACTATCACTAGAGAGCCTCTCATGTCCTCCGGCTACCTCCGTCTCTGTAGTGGACTATGCCACCATTTTCAAGATGATATCGCCTTATCTAAATCCAGCTCTCTCAGTAAGACCTCTGGTTCTTGCAGAGCCCTAGCTGCATACATTTGCCTTACTCCACCGCCAACCTGCTCACCTTTGAGGAGCATCTGCGCTACCAGACCTGCCTACTCGCCAAAAAATCTCTTCTAGGGCTCTCCCCCCGGGGTCTCTGCTTCTCTATGGTGTGTGTCCTTGTCTGTTGCCACCCATAGCTCTGTCAAGGCCACCTTTCTGGTACACAGAACCAAGACCTTTCTAGCCCAGAGGTCCTTCTATTACTGAGCCCCTGCTTGGTTCAGCTCCCTCCCACCCTGCATCACAGACATTGCCAAAATTGGTCCCTTGAAAATTGCCCTCTGGAACCATCTCTTCGACACTCGCTGCTGTAGATGCATCTAATTAATCCTACTGTGGAACCCTCTTGTCAGGCCCCCTGACTTTATAACATCCTCCAGACAGCTTATCCTCCCCTCCTTCCCACCCCCAACCGCCTCCTCTCTAGGTATTATTCTTGGTACATCCAGGGCTGTACCTTGTATATGACTGTAACATATTATAAGTTATATTAAGCAACCTATGTGTTCTCTATGTTTAATGTTTTGCAGCTGTACTGTTCTCACTGTTGTAACCACACTATGTAACTCTGTCTACCCTCCCTGAGACGAGGTGCCTTTGTAAATGAGTCCATGACTCAAAGGTTGTAAATCCGACTTTTCTAATAAATAAATAAATTAAACAAACTGCTTTGCACTCTATAGGTGCATGGTACCGGAGATGGCGGAAAGGTGCACCTTAAGAGAGGAGTACCGCAGGCCTGAATCCAAAAGGGAAAGGAGGTACTTCAATACCTGACTAACTGGGCAGATGAACGGATCCAAATGGCAAGTAGTGGCCCAAATGGAAAAGTACTTCCATTTCATAGCACAAGTGGCATGGTGGAGGGCTTCCTGGCTGCCACCAGGAAGTCAGCAACCCTAGAGGAGACCCCAAAAATCAGGAAATAGGTCTGCTGGAGCAATGGATGTAGATGCAGGGACTTGAGGCACCCTGCCCTGGTCCTGAGTGTGCAAGTCTGTGCATGGAGGTAAAGGTACCGGAGGTTGCACAGCTAGCTGGTGCAGCAGAAGAAACCAAATCTGGCGTGGCCAGAAGGGAGCTATGAGGATAATCTCTGCTTACTCTAACTGAAGCTTGAGCAGAACCCTCTGCAGAAGTGGAAAGGGAGGCTATGCATACAGAAACCTCCCCTTCAAAGAGAGGGATTTTGCCAGAAAACTCCAGGCCCAGGATCGAGCAAAAAAGATGAAGTTTTGCATCGAGTGGGGATCACAATATGTAGTAAATACAAAGCATCATCTGGACTTTCGCCCATTTGCTTGCTATAGTATATACCCATTTTGAATAGAACTTCTGTAATTAGTACTCATATATTTTATTTTGACTGTAGATGTCCAATCTACCTTTGAAAGTTTCCAATGAAGGACTATCTACTATGACTTTTGGAAGTGCATTCCAATGGGGTGCTACCCTCTGGCTAAACCAGTATTTCCATTTTAGTAGTCTCCATCTTTGTAGATCTATCTGTAAATTGTGTGTTCTAGTACTATACTTCTTTTGTTTTACTTCTAGCCCTAGGTCTTCTCTAAGCTTGTGCTCCTGGAACACTTTATATACTAATATCGCATCACCTCTCCAACGTCTATATGCTAGTGAGTAAAGATTTAATTTCCTCATCCTATCCTCATATGATCTATGTTCCAAACCTTTTATTGCTCTAGTAGCTCTTCTCTGCACCTTCTCCACTCTATCGATTTCCCCCCTCTTATACGGTTCCCAAACTTGAGAGCAATACTCAAAGTTGTGTGCTTACCCATGACCCACACAGCGGCATCAAGACCTCTCGGTCTCTACTCTCAATATGACTCTGAATACAATTTAATATCCTATTTGCTTTGTCATCTGATCACGATGCAAACAGATCCAGCTCTGGACAACCCCACCTGTCAAAGAGATCTTTGACCACTGAGGACAGAAGTTCCCACTTGTAAGCCCAAGACCTGGAGTGGCTGAGAGTCAGCCAACATGTCTTGGATGCCTGGAATATTAACAGCCGAGAGCTCCAGATTGTGCTCGATGGCCCAGTATCAGATTGTCATCACCTCCCGACACAGGGGGTAAGAGCGAGTTCCCACATGCTTGTTGATGTAGTAGACAATGCACATGTTGTCCATCTGAACCCGTAATGGCCCTGAGAGGAGAGGAGTCTGAAAGGCCTGCAGGGCATATAGGACCAACCGCATCTCCAGGACACTGATGTGAAAAGCTTGCTCAACATCCGACCAGGTACCCAGAGTCCAATGGTAGGCCAGACTGGCACCCCCTCCTGTGCAGAAGGCATCCTTTGTAAGAATTTGCTGGGATGTTGAGATCTAGAAGGGGACCACCCGCAACAGATTGGCTGAGTCCATTCACCAGGCCTTAACACTCCAGACTGGGTTGGGGACCAGGACCAACTGGTCGAGGTCATCTACACGCTGATCCCATTGGACCCAAAGGGTCCACCGTGGCACCTGCATATGGGCCAAGGGAACCGTGGCAATTGATGCCACCATATGGCCCAAGAGGCACAGGAAGACTCTGGCAGGAACCTGACGGCTTATGGAAACCAGATGGGCCTGCTCCATCAGACAAGCTGCCCTGTCCTCAGCAGAAAGGCCTTGGCCTGGTGGGTATCCAGGATCACCCCTATATATTGGGAGCACTGTCAAGGGGAGACGCAGGACTTCAGTAGATTTACTGCGACTCCCAGTTCCTGGAGGAAACGAGGGGTACAGTCCAGGGTCTAAACCAAGAGCTCCCTGGAAGAGACTGCTAGCAGCCAGTCATCCAGGTAGGGAAAGTCATAAAAGCCCTGCCTCCTCATTGCCACTTCTACCATAGCCAGGCATTTTGTAAATACGTGGGAAGGGGTGGAACGAAGAAAGACCAAATGGGAAGGCCCTCTATTGGAAGTGGGCATCCTGAAAATGGAAGCGGAGGCAAGAATTGTGAGCCGGGAATACCTGGATGTACCTTTACGCATCCTGCATGTCCAGTGGACAGAGCCTGTCCCCCTGGTGCAACCCCTGGAAGGGTCACCATCCTGAGGCATTTTTACTCTATGTAGAGATTCAGGAAACTCTGATCTAGGATGGGCCAAAGATCCCTGGTCTTTTTGTGGATGAGGAGGAAGTGGGAGTAAAAGCCTCTTCCCCACTGAGCCTGAGGGACAGGCTCTATGGCTCTTTTGTGCAGAAGTGCCTGAATGGTAGGTAGGCTGGACGGGAGGGGTCTCGGGCGGCCACTCCCGGAACTCCAGAGTGTGACTTTGAGCTATGAGCTGGAGCACCCAAACTGTTTGTGGTAACTGCTTGCCACTCTGCAAAGAGGAGGGAGAACTGACCCCGACCGCCTCCTCTGGACCCTCAGTTGGATTTGAGTGGTCGGCTAAGGAGTCAGGAGGTGGGGGAAGGAGTAGGCAGGGGGCCACAGGACCCCAGAGGGATCACGCAACAGCCCTCGCAGGAGCAGAGGTGGCCTTTCGACACTGCTGGCCCCTGGCAGGTTAGCTCTGAGTCTGCTTGAGGGAGGACAGATGAAAGGGCTGGTGTTGGTTCACTCAAGGCTGGGTGGTAGAGCGAATGGATCAGCTTAAGAGCTTTGCCTGACTCCTGCAGATTAGAGATGAGGTCCTGGACATCACCCCCAAAAAGGACCGAGCCCCTAAAAGGGGGCGTCCAAAATGCTGGCCTGAACATCCAGGGCAAAACTGGAGACCTGGGGCCAAGAAGGTGCCGAAGGCAAACGCCGGCAGCAGCTCCACGCCTGGAGGTGTCAACGGCATTGTAAGATGCCCAGGGCACATGGCTGCCCATACCCGAGCCCAAATTCATGAGTTCGGCAAGCTGGGATTCATAGGATCCTCGGGCAGAGACTGAATCAGGTGTCTGGCATGGTCCCAGATGGCATTTTGGTATTGTACCATATGGGTGAGATAATGGCCAAAGTAGCCAAGGCAAAGACCTGTGTGCCAATCTGGTCCAGCTGCTGGGATTTGCGGTCTGGGGAGAGAGCACTAAAGTGCTTGGGCTTCTTGGAGTGGTCATGGGCTGCATTAATGACCACGGAATCCACTTTATAGTGACTCCCAAGAAAGGGCTTGCCCAGTGGTGCATGATAGAGATGATCCATCTTTTGGGGAGAGGAGGAACAGTGGAGGGGTGAGCCCAAGCTGCCTTGGTGACATCCTCATATGAATCAAAAAAAGGTGGCACCATCACTGGCAAGGCATCCTTCTGCCAAAGAAAAATGACTAGGCGGTGCCTCTCTGGGTCTTGCACCTCCATCTCCCATCCCATAATTGACTGAACGTAGCACATAATGTCCATGAAGGACAGATCGGAGGGTGACTTGGGCACCACCTCTGGCATATCCTCATCTGAAGACTCCCCTGAGGAAGAGGATGACCCCACAGATTCAGAGTCATCTTCGGAGGACTCGCTGTCTGAGACCAGTGTCAGGACAGTATTCGTCCTGCCTGAACGTACGGGCATCAGAAAACCCATCTGTACCTGTATCCCGAGGCCTAGAATCTCTAGATTATGGTTAAAAGTAATATTCCACTGTCCTGCTGGATAAATGAATCTCACTTTTGTTTATTTTTTATTTATTTATTTTACTTTTGGCGACTATTTGGTGGCATTGGGTAAAAATTACCCCACATTTCCAGGGTAGCCATATCCCCACTTCACCTCATAAACGCACAAATGTATTTTTGTCAATGCATTTTGGTGGTGGTGGTGGGGGGGGGGGAATTTTTACCTAACTCCCTCTTAAGAGTGGTCAGCTTCTCTCTTTGCTAACGAATGAATGAACAAACTGGGTATAGGTGTAAAGCTTATTTCAGAGAAAACTGCACAAGAACAATGGGGCATGATACAGTATGAGGTGCAAGGCTCAGGGGTAATGTTAGGAAGTACTTTTTCACTGAGAGAGTGGTGGAGCCGTGGAACAGCCTTTGAGCAGAAGTGGTGGGTGCAAAAACAGTTGGTGGGGGGGGGAGTTCAAGACTGCATGGGATAGACATAAGGGTACCCAGGAGATGTGCAGAGCAGAAGAGCTGCAGATCAAATAGGATCTGGGGCTGCAGCACTGAGTAGGGAAATGGGTAGACAAGGTGGTCCGTATGGTCCTTATCTGCCGGCAGAGTCTATGTTACTAATGAAAGAATAACAATGTCCTCCTGAACAATATCATCTGATTGGCTGATATTCCTCTCCTATTTCCCTTGAGCACTTTCAGCCTACCAGTGAATTGCAAACTGGTTGAAATTCCCCTTAATAACCATGGGCCGCATTGTTTCTGCCTTTTTAGTTTCATTTGCCAGATCCAAGTCTTGCTCTGCTGTAATACTTAATGGTCTATAACATACTCCCAGAATTGTATTTTTAACTCACACTGATCCCAAGTCCAGTCTGCAGCAAGCCTTCAACACCCATTTTGGCTGGAACATTACCTTCCCAGGCCACTACTTCATTTCCACACTGTTCCCTTCCCCTACTTTAATTCTTTTTCTCACCATTAACACTGTAAACTTGGCAAATTTGTAAAACTACTTTAATAACTGTACTACCTAAATTACTACATTTTTTAAAATGTTTGTGCTCTTGCACTACGTGATATGCTGTAATATTACACTACACTTGGCACATTTTGACTTTGTAAATTCCTGTGTGATCCTATCATTTGTATGTATGGGGTCAGTGGAGAGGTTGGCGGCATGGGTGCTAGAGGGCTTGTAAGGAGAATTTATTATAACGTTATGGGGAGAACGGTGGCATGGGTGCTAAAGGGTGTGGAGAGGTTTTATGTTGAATGCAGGGGTGGTGGGTGACATGAGTGCTAGAGGGCATGGGATGTTTTACAATGAATACAGGAAAGAAGGGTGACATAGGTGCTAAAGGGTGGGGCATGGTTTAAGATGAGTGCAGGGGAGAAGGGTAGTATAGATGCTAGAAAGTGGGGAGACACTGTATGATGATTTATGATGAGTGCATAGGAGGGTGGTGGCATGGGTGCTAGAGGGTCGGGGATGTTTTACGATGGTTTATAATGAGTGGCGGGGAGGAGGTTGGCATAGGTGCTAGATGGTGTGGGATGTTTTACAATGAGTGCAGGGGGAGAAGGAGGCCGATGTGGGTGCTACAGGGTTGGGGGATTTTTATGGTGAGTGCAGGTGGAGGAGGGTGACAGGTTCTAGAGGGTGATGATGTTTTACAGTGAGTGCAGGGGAGGAGGGTGGTGGGATGTTTTGTAACAATGCACGGGAAAGAGGGTGGCATGGGTGCTAGAGTGTTGGGGGGTGTTTTACAGTGGTTTATGAGTGCAGTGGATGGAGGGAGGCATGAGCGATGAAGGGTGGGGGATGTCTTATGATAAGTGCAGGGGGAGAAGGGTTGCATGGGTGCGAGAGGGTAACACAGAAGTTGACGGCAGATAAGGACTGCAAGGCCCATCCAGTCTGCCCATTTCTTTTTCTACCTTATGAATGTGCCATTGGCCTATCTGTTCATACTCATCTGTATTGCTCCCTTATGCCTATCCCATGCCTGTTTGAAGCCCTGCACTGTATTCATATCCATCACTTCCTGAGGTAGACCATTCCATGCATCCACCGCCCTTTCTGTGAAAAAGAACCTCCTCACATTACACCTTAATCGTCCTCCCTCTAATCTCATGCTGTGCCCTCTTGTCCTGCTGTTTTTCTTACATTGAAACATGTTAGACTCTTTCACCTTGTTAATGCCCTTAAGGTGTTTGAATGTTTCAATCATATCACCTCTCTCCCTCCTTTGCTCTAGGGTATACACATTGAGCTCAGTAAATCTGTCCTCATATGTTTTCTGATGCAGTCCCTGCACCATTGTGGTTGCCCTTCTCTGGACTGCCTCAATTTGGTTAATGTGCTTGTGAAGGTGTGGCCTCCTGTAATGCACGCAGTACTCAGGATGGGGCCTAACCAGTGTCTTGTAAAGAGGGATTATTACCTCCCTCTTCTGACTTGTGATACCCCTACTAATACATCCCAACATCCCTCTAGCCTTACCTACTGCTTTAGTGGTCTGCTTGGATGATTTCAGGTCATCAATGATGATGACACCCAAGTCTCTCTTCCCTTGTGACTGCCAGTAACTCCCCTCCCAGCCTACAGGTGGCTTCAGAGTTTCCCTTCCCTATGCGCATGATCTTGCACTTCTTTGTGTTAAACCCCAGTTGCCACTCTTCCTATCATTTTGCTAGTTTATCCAGATCTCTTCTCATTCTGCACACCCCATCTGGATCATCTACTCTGTTGCAGATCTTGGTGTCATCTGCAAACAGACAAACCTTACCCTCCAGTCCATCTGCAATGTCACTGATGAAGATACTGAAGAGGGACTGGCCCCAGGACAGATCCCTGAGGTACCCCACTTGTGACTTGCATCTCTTCTGACTGTATAGCAATTACCACCACTCTCTGTTATGTGCCCGTCAACCAGTTTGCCACCCAGCTGACCATCGTCTGACCCACCCCGAGCCGCCCAGCTTATTAATCAATCTTCTACATGGAACAGTATCGAAAGCTTTGCTGAAGTCAAGGTAGGCAACATCAGCTGCTCCCCCTTGGTCCACCACTCTGGTTACCCAGTCAAAGAAATCTATAAGATTAGTTTGACAGGACCTTCCTTTTTGTAAACCCATGCTGTCTTGGATCCTGTGCTCCTATGGATTTCAGGTGTTGCACTATCCTTTCCTTAAGGAGTGTCTCCATAATCTTGCCCACTACTGAGGTAAGACTGACTGGTCTGTAGTTCCCTGCCTCCTCCCTGCTACCACCCTTGTGGAGTGGGATCACATTAGCCCTTCTCCAGTCTTCTGGGACCTCTCCTGTGCTCAGAGACTCACTAAACAGTTCTGATAATGGCTCTGCTAGTTCCACCCTTGGTTCCTTTAGTACCCTGGGATGTATGCCATCAGGTCCCATTGCCTTGTCCACCCTGAGCTTAGCGAGCTCTTGTAGGACCCTTTCTTTTGTGAAGGGACTAGTGCACACCTCCCTCCCCTCTGTGTCCCTGGTGCTGAGCTGTGGGCCCTGCCCTACCTTCTCTTCAGTAAATACTGAGCTGAAGTATCTGTTTAGGATAAATGGTTTTACATGGTCCTCCTCCTCACACACCCCTTATCCCCTCTGATCTTAGCAATACCCCCTCTGGACTTTCTCCTTTCACTAATGTATCTATAGAAAGTCTTGTCACCTTCTTTTACTGTTCGTGCTAGTGTTTCCTCGGTTAGGGCCTTTGCCTGCCTTACTGCCTTCCCTGCTTCCCTTAGGGAAGTTTGGTATACCTCCCTATCTTCATCCTGCTGTGTTCCCTTATATTTCCTGAAGGCCAGCCTTTTGGCTCTGACCTTTTCTGCTACTGTGTTTGAGAACCAAAGTGGTTTCCTTCTTCTTTTGCACATCCTTTTCTCACTAACACAATGGGATGTTGCTTCAAGTTTTTTTATACGTTTGTAATCGGCAGAGAATGCAGAAGACAGCAGCTGACTGAGGTGAAGAGAGGTCACTGCTGGTCACCTATCATGATATTCTATTAGATGCATGCATATTGCAGTGAGTGGAGGCCGGGGTGGCATACGTGCTTGAAGGTGGGTTTTTAACAGATTCCCGAACGGCACAGGATGGCAGATCAGAAGACAGCGGCCAGCCAAGGGTGGAAGGGAGGGAGGGCTGTGCCAGTCTCCCACCAAAGTATCACAATAATTGTACATACTGGTGTGGCCAACAAAATGTCATCTACCACATTCATGAGATGGAGTCATAAAAAGACTATGCTGAAAAGGGGTCAGATTCTTAAAAAAATCCCATTATGAAGGAATGTTGACACTATTTAACAATCACTCATAACTTTAGTAATGTACAATATTTTGACCCCAAATTTTCAACGTAGCCATTTTTACGCACCAAATCATGAATATTAACAGGTACAAGTTTATCAAATCCAGACAGAAAGGTGATTTTGCAGTCATTCCGCAAAATCATTTCCAAGGCAGGATTTGAAAATATGTATCTACCAGGTTCATGAAGTGGGGTCACAAACACATTATGCTGAAAATTTGCCAGAGGGAAAACATCAAAGTTATGAAGGTACGCTGTGGCTCTGTGTTGCCACACCTAAGGGAGGGGTTGGCAGTGGTTGCTAAGGATGCTCTGATGTCCTGGTGTCACTGATGCACTGACATGCATTTCTATTAGTCGATTTTCTACAGCAACTGTACATTGTTTTCAATAACATGGTGGGGCCAGTTGGGAATGAGATGGCATGCAACCTGACCACAGCTTAAATTTGTTGTTGGTGCGGTAACAGTTCAGGATATTAATTTAACTGCACGTCTGTTTATTTTTAAACTTCTTTTTCCAGTGCTGCCTTTGTTGTGCTCCTGTTGGCAATGCAGGGCCAACTCCAAGGAGGGGACCAAAATAAAAACTATTGACATTTGTTACTAAGTCTATCAGCCAGACTTGTCCACTCAGGAATAACTCTGTGAGAAACCTACAGCATTCCTGAGGAACTGAGCACTGCTATCTATGCCAAACAACTAAACAGCAAATACAAGCAAGCAAACATTCGGCACTGACCAGTGCTTATTAAAGGGACACTGTCAATCTTTTCTGCATCATATTACTTCTAGTTGAAAAGCCACATTTTTTGGTTGCGTGTCTTCTCTAAAATTCACTGATGCTGCTGGTTATTTTATTTGCGTCTTTCCTAAATCGAACTGAAATGTATGGTAATGGTGTAATTATATCCTGCCTTGTTTTGTTTTTAAATCCTTGATCAACTCTAACTGCATACTTCCTGAACATTACAAACTCCCCCAGGCAGTACAGCCGATCATGATGCAATGGTCTCCTCTCTTCCGCTGCAGCATGAGTGGGTACACTGTGTAAGGAACTCCTAAAGATGCAGTGGGAGTTGATTAAGGAATGTAAACAAACATGTTTTTGTGTGGTAACATCAGTATGGTTGGAAATCTATTTTTCACGTTTTAAAAGAAAAAAAGGAATCCGAATCGAACAACCAGCTACATCAGCAACCTTCACAGAATGTGACCAAGTCTTTTTTGTTTTTAAAAGGGATAATTTGAGGCCTTAAGGGGATTGACAATGTCCCTTTAGGTTGTGTGGGAGCAGGAGAGTTGGTAATCAGCAAAAGACACCGGGCTGGGCACCAGATATATGAACATATGAAAAGTTACGGGCACCCACCAGGGATGCCCAGTGTCCCCAATGTTGTTTGTTCTATATCTCGAACCCCTAGCCAATGCCATCAGATCTTCTCGGGACATAGAGGGCCTTCCATTGGGAGGTCGTCCACACAAGATATCACTATTTGCAGACGATATTCTGCTGGCTCTTACCGAGCCTGAACAATCCATCCCAGAGGTATGGAAACAGCTACAAACATTTGGTAAGCTAGCAGGATATAAAATTAACAAATCAAAAACCGAGGTATTGACATACAGTTACCTCCCTCCGTCCCTCCCACTTCAAAAAAGATTTCCCCTTCAAGCGGCACAGACAAGAGACGAGATACTTGAGAATAAAGCTCACAAGAAACCCCATTCATGCAGAGCTCTCAGATCTCAAACCTTTAACCCTAAAATTGACAGAAGGTCTATCTCGTTGGTCACGTCTCCCCCTAAGCTTTTTGAGTGGGATAGATACAATTAAGCAGAATGCATTTCCCCACATGTTGTTCTTTCTTCAGACACTGCCCTTCGCCCTCGCAAAAACATATTTCCAGGCATGGGACAGAATGCTATCCCACTTTATTTAGAGCGGAAAGCATCCCAGAATTAGATATTCTGTTCTGCAACTGGCCAGAGAGAGAGGTGGCCTTAACCTCCCTAACCTCAAAAAGTATGCAATGGCAGCACAGTTAAGGATAGTCCTACACTGGCTAAATAAACAGTATGATGCACACTGGAAGCAATTAGAAGTAACCTGGGGAGACTTATACAACATTCAGGAGCTCCTTTTTTGGGATGCCCCCACAAGTGCCAAGGGATAATGAATTATCCAAAGTTCACCAGGGAACCTTTAAAATATGGCATAAGGTCAGAAATTATTTTACATTCCCTGAAAAATTGTTCTTGGGAACACTGAAGTATAATGCAAATTTGACAGCAGGTCCCTCAGGCCCCTATGTAGTTCAATGGCAGAAATATGGCATTTTATTCATTTTCCAGTTAGTGGGCAGAACAGGTCTCCTTCCCTTTGTCTCCCTCCAGAAGGAATATCACTTGCCCCATAAATATTTTATTTCTTATTTACATCTTAAATCATACCTTCAGCCATATGAATGGTCACTCACGGCCCTCAGTGAAAACCCTACCCAAATAATACAACTGTTACAAGCTCATATCAGAGGAACGACCTCGGATCACCTGATTAGTAAGATATACAAGGCCTTAAATGAAAGACAGGGAGACTCGACCAACTCAATCAGGTTTAGATGGGAACAAGAACTGCAGGTATCAATCAGTGAGCAGGACTGGAATGATTGCTTTACCAACTATAAAAATCTTTTTCTCACCATACTGGTGTGAATACATGTGGAAACTCCATTCTCATTTCTTCCGCACACCAGCCTTGCTGGCTAGTATGGGAGAATTAGGGCCGGGACAGTGTTGGAGAGAATGTGGGGATGATGGAGCAAATCAGAGCCATGTCTTTTGGTCATGTCCTAAGCAATCCAAGTTCTGGAAGGAGATCCTCGAGGAGCTGAGTGCAATTTATGACACCACTGATTTATTCACTCCCACGTTAATATTGTCTTTTATTAAACCAAAAGGTCTGCGAATTGACAAAAACTTGCTGAAACAAATTTTAAAATTTATAACAGTAGCCCACAAAATTATCACTAGACTGTGGTTTACAAATAAAATACCCACTAAAAAAGCCTGGATTGTTTTATCCAAGGAGATATATGCCCTTGAGCGACTCTCAGCCAAGATGATAGACAAAGTTAAAAAATTTGATGTACAATGGCAAAAGTGGATATCATACCAACTAAATCATTATGATGACTTTGTACCTTAAGCTATGTACTGAACATGTAGTTTTGCTCTTCTTTTGCACTGAAAAGATACTCGGGATATGATCTGTGACGCTCCTTGAATTTTAATGGGAATAAAATCTGGGAGGGACAGGGGAGGGTTCACCGTGCTATACCTGATTTGATTTGAATGGATCACAGACTGAACTTAAAATGAGTAATTATGTTTCTCTGGATACTGAAGTAATAAGATGTTAAGTTATTTTCCCCAATATGACTGCTACAAGTATTCATGTAATGTATTGTGATGTTATCAACTGGTATTAATAAGTGATGTATTGCTGCCTGTAAAATTATTGCATTTATAAATTAAAGACTAAATTAAAAAAATAAATAATATGACAAGTGCCAGCAGATACAGGCTCTAAGGTCTACTGAGTCTGTTCGAGTGTGCAGCTACCAGTTGTTTACTTTGCAGCTGCCCCCAACCCCCCCCATACAGCAGTGACCTTCCCCGACCCTGTCCCAGCCCTCTTAAAACACACACTGACTTTAACGATACCACCCCCTCTGGCAGTGCATTCCACCCAGCCACCACCCTTTCCTTGAAGTAACCACCCTTTCCATTAAGGAATATTAGGAAAGTCTTTTTTTTGGGGGGTTGTAAGCAGCACCCCATATTGGGACTGGGCACCAGGTGCTGGGAAGGTGTGTGTGTGTGTGTGTGTGTGTGTGCGTGGCATCCAACACCAGGATCGGGCATTTGGTGTCAGAAAAAAAAAATGCAAGTTGTTTTTTGTAGTACTGATTGATATTATAAGTTTGTTTTTTGTTCAGTTCATGCAGTGTTCATTTTAAAATGTAAACCTTTACAGCTTAAAAACAAAATAAAAAAAAAATCTGTTTTGAAACCGTTGAAAGGCACTTCAGTGAAACAGGATGTAACAAATTTGCAAGTTTCATAATTTAAGTCAGATTATATAGAGGATAATGTATGGTCATCGATGGTTAACCGGTTTGTTAACCATCGAGAGGTTGCCAGGGCGACCATGTAAACCAAGAGCGAAACTCGAGAGGTTTACATCGCCATGGCAACCTCGAGATGGTTAAACCAACTAACCATCGATGTACCATACATTATATTTTATAGTGTTTGGTACCATTTAGATTTTTTAGAAAAGAAAGCAGTTCCTTACTGCAGTATTTTTTATGTCACCGCTGCTCTGCACTCACCGTCCTGGCCGTTTAAAGGCCGTCCAATCCAGTGGCGCACATGCCCAGACTGTTCCCGGTTGTTAACCCATCGATGTGACGTCACATCGATGGTAAAACGTTGTTATAAAAAGGTAGATTTCTACCTATAACATACTACCATACATTAATTATTCAGTTGCTTTTTTAATTGATGAGCAAACTTAAAAAAAAAAAAAAAAGAATGAAAACTGGGATTTTTATGTAAATGTTTTTAAATCGCCAAGCTGATTTTTTTACTAAAATTGCAAAGAAATTGATCCTAGGACTGATTCCAAATTTCTTAGGCCTAGGCATTATGGCAGTCAAGATAATAGTGGTCAAAACACCTTTGACACAAACACAAACTCAATCCTAATATATAGGCACTCTTGGGTCAGTATAATGTTCAGTACATACATACAAATATGGAGGCAGTATAGTGCAGTGGTTTAAGGCTCTGAGCTGCAAACTTGGAGACCTGGGTTTGAATCCCACAGCCCCTACTTGCATACTGTGTAACTCTAAGCAAGTCACTTAACTTCCTAGTGCTCCCAGGTCGCACCTGTAAACAAGCTTTCAGCTTAGTGTCTCTCTCCTGGTAAAAAAATAAAAAAAATATATATACACCATAGCAGCATTAGAACAGTAAGCAAACCACACCGGCAACCCAGGTTCGGGAATGGACTCCGGGCGCTGGCAGGGGAAGGAGAGGATTGAGTGTCCGGAGGACTGCTTTCCTCTCCTGGGGTGGGGTGGGTTCGGTGGGAAGCTCCACTCTGTAAGTGTCTCCTGGTGGAGACCGGGGGTACTACAAGAAGCGGCGCACAAGAGCAGACCAGAAAAGCATGAAAAATGTACTCATGCCGCCTGGATGACAGCAGCCCGCCTCCCTGCGTCTCCCAGCCGAGATGCCTCCAGAATGCATTTCCATGCCCCAGTAAAGCTGCAAGGGAGCGCTACGTGCGCTCCGGTCTCTCCACCCTGATGGCCCGGCAGGATATGGGAGGCCCGGCGAAGAGATATGTCTGGAACAACCGGAGCATCGGAGCAGCTGGATGGTGGATCAGTCAGAGGAGGCAATAGTAGGACTTGGGCGTGTCAGAGGCGGTATAAAGAAATAATGCAAAAAAAAAAAAAAAACAGTAAGCAACACAATATTGTTAGGCTGACAAGTAGCAACCGTGTACTCAGCCTTAGGAACTACAATCCCTCCCTTGTAACACTCTAAATTTAACATGTTAAAAACCTATCCTCACCACAAGCTGCTGCTTCTGTAATGATGGTACCTGCAGGAAGTAAAGCAAACTCCCCTACGGAGTAAGAATATTCTTCTTGAAATGTGTGCAGGAAATAAAACCAGAGAATTAACTTCAGTAGACCCCACTTTACTCTTATTCATCATAGGGCATTTGTAATCCCCCCAGCCAACACGTCCGAGAAGGGAGCAGAGCTGCATCTCCACTTCCATTTTACTGAGCCTAAAATCAGGGTGGGAGTGGGGGGATGAAAATGTCTTTCACATTTTAAAGTATTACAGCCCTCTTTCTTAACTAATGTGGTGCCCTAAGGCTAATAGGTACACAGTAGATAACTACCAAGCAAAGACTGAAACTAGCACTGGCCCACTAGTCAAATGATGGTAGATTTTGTATCAGGCTAGTATCCCTTAATTTAACCTATCATTAACTCAAGGATCCATTCCTTCAATGTGGAAACAGCGCACATCATACCCTTGTTTAAGTCCGGAAATCCCTGTGATCTAAATAATTACAGATCAATTTCGATTCTCCTGGTCTTGTCAAATTACTGGAAAAAGTCATAAGTAACCAGCTGAGGCAGTATCTAGAAGATAATAACCTGCTTAATCCAGTCCAATCAGGGTTTAGAGCTAAACATAGCACCATTACAGCACTTGCCAAAGTGACTAATGACTGGCAAAGAGAGCTAGACAACAGGAATTACACCTGCGCCGTATTCTTGGACCTGAGCAAGGCCTTTGACACCGTCAACCATTCTATGCTACTCTCTTCCCTGACCTCACTAGGTGCTGACCCATTATCTTTACAATGGTTCAACAACTACCTCTCTGATCATTTCCAGCAGGTGAAAGCGGAAGGAGATCTCTCAACTCTCAAACCTCTCCTAAGAGGTGTTCCCAAGGGTTCTATCTTAGGACCGATCTTATTTGCAATATGCATCAACAATATTGATGAAAACATAACTAAGGCCAACATTCATCTGTTTGCAGATGACACAGTTCTTTACGTAAGCCGCCAGTCATTACAATCTGCATGTAATGACCTTCAATTTGAGTTCAACCTGCTGCAACACCAACTCCTAAACAAAAAACTATTACTTAACGCCAAGAAAGCAAAAGCAATGCTCTTTTCTCCCTCTGCCCAAATGGTAAATTCAGCCCCATCAGATCCTGTGCCGCAGATTATTACAATTCTTGGCGAGAAGTTGGAATTTGTCCCTAAATTCAAATACCTGGGAGTACGGCTGGACCATAGGCTCTCCTTTATAGAGCACATTGAAGAATTACTCACAAAATTACGACAGAGACTTGGCCTGTTCTTTAGGATAGCCCGCTTCTTAACTAGAGATGCCGAACTACAGCTGGTACAAATCAACCTTTATATCCTTGATAGATTATGCTGACATCCTCTACAGTCACTGTCCCATTTCCTACCTCACCAAACTTGACACATTGGCCCAGATATTCAAACTGCGCCAGGCTGTGGCGCAAGCCTGGGCGCAGCTCAACTTTGTTTCGCAGGGGTGTGGCCTGGGAGATATTCAACGGAGCTGCGCTATGGCGCACCAGCTTTGAATATTGCACCCTGGCCACCCCTACTCTGCATGGCGAGCGCAAGTGGCCAGAGTGGAGCATGGAAATGCGCTAGCGCAAGTGCCATCACGCCATGCACAGCACCTGCGATATTGAAAAGGGGACATACAAATGGGGCCATAATTTATGCAAGGTGCACATGGGGCCATTTGCATGTCATTATGTCCCCATTTGCATCCCATTAGCATGCAGGTGCGCCGATCCCCAACGACTTGCACCTGGCGCCCTGCCAGGCAGCAGCCGTCAGGGACCGAAGCCCCTGCAGCCGAATCGGGCAGTCGCCTGAAAGAAACCCCCTCTAATATCCCTGGTGGTCCAGTGGACCCTTATGTGCCCGATCGCGGGCATCGGTATAACCCCCATCCAATATCCCTGGTGGTCCAGTGGATCGCACTCTGCCCGATCGCGGCATCTTTAAAACATAGAACAGTCCTATTACCCTGGTGGTCTAGTGTACCCCTCCCCACTGAGCCCCCCGCCCCTGCCCTCCTCCCCCGCTGATGGCAGCACCCCACCGCTGTCGCCTACCGACAGCTCCCAGAGACGCTTGACAGAGCTCACAGCGTGAGCTATCGTGGCGGTAGCCCATACTGCATTATTATTGTCAGATATGTGAATGAATCTTCCACATATCTGGACTGTGTTGTAGGCAGCACCATTGGCTCACACTGTGAACCAATGGGCGGCAGCCCTACTGAGCTGTCAGTCGGGCGGGTGCTGCCGCCGCCAGCTGACGGAGGGGGAGCGGGGCGGTGGGGCTCAGTGGGGGGGTGGGGAAGGGGGACAGTACACTAGACCACCAGGGTAATAGGACTGTTCTATGTTTTAAAGATGCCCGCGATCGGCAGAGGCGTCCACTGGACCACCAGGGATATTGGACGGAGGGGTTATACCGATGCCCATGATTGGGCACATAGGGTCCACTGACCACCAAGGATATTGACAGGAGTGTTTTACACAAATGCCCGCTGATGGGGCATGGGGGCGCTTACCAGGTGCGTGAACTCGGTGGCTACCATTAGGTGGCAGCTGCCGATGGCGCCTGTACGCGGCAGCTCACCTGTGGGTGACCATCATTTGTTCCTTTTTGGGGCTTATCTTTCTGCAGGCGCTAGTAGGGTGCGATGCATGACTCTGCACATCCCGGCTGAATATTGGGCTGTGCAGGTTTGCATGGGCATGCCCCCTCACCTGTGCCTGCATACATTACTGATGCGCTCCAGCGCATCGGAATTTGTGCGGTGCACTTTTCCCTTCTGAATATCACACCGGGGCGCATCAGTGGGTTGTGCGCAACCCTTTTGAATATCTGGGCCATTATATCACAGAGCTTTGAGGTTCATCACAGGCCTGCCTTATTTCACTCACCACTGCTCCCTATATCAATCAGTGGAGTTCTCTTCAATTCAGGCATGATAAAAATGTAGCCTTATGGACCCTGAGAGCCATCTCAAAAAAACTGCCCCAATACATTACAGACTGTCTTCCTATAAAACCAATAGGCAATTACACCCTGAGAAGCTGCAAATCTCTCCTACTGATAGCTCCCAAAGTTAACTCTCGCTTTGGCAGGGCTGATATAAGCTTCACACTGTCCTCCTTGTGGAATAAATTGCAAAAAAAATGAAACTGAGGTCACCCATCGGCATCTCATCTTTCAAGCTCTTATATTCATGTCTCTGAAATGATCAGTGCAATCGTTTCCCATGACCACGAATTGTCATCATGCTAAGCTATACCATTTAACCTTGAACAAATTACTTCTAGTGCATGTCTCCTCCTTTGCCCTGGTCTGTCATCATGCTTTCATGTAACATCTTGATGCCTCTGTCCTCCCTTTGATACTGGTCTATCTTCCTGCTTTCTCCAGCCTTCTTTTCACAACTCTGTACTGCACTCATCCACAATCTACACGCAATCATACTATAAAAGTCCTAACTCCCCTTTCCCTCTCCCCGTAGGCCCCCACCGCTGCATCAGTTCTACCGACCTATCCTTGGGACTTCACTTCTCACAATGTTTATCCTTCACCTACATATTACATACCCCTCCTGGTACCCCATCTGCCATTAGTTGGTGGTTCTCCAAGCCATTTTCATGGCTAGTACTAGTGACTGCCCCTGGTAAATGAACTAGCTGGTACTTCTATACAGAGAACATGGTTTATATACAGTTGCATGGTTCAATGGTGGACCTGCCCCCTTGTATTTGAATCCTCCTCTGTTATGGCTTGCCTTGTCTTCCTTTTATCATTTGACTTCCCTATTACTGCACCATTGTGTTTGTGTTTATATACTTATTTACATGTATTTATATGTTTTTATGATGGATGTTACCCGACCCTGTTCTAACCAGGTCCATCTTGTAAAAGAGCTCTGCTCAAAGATGTTTGCCTGGATAAATAAAGATATTGACTGATAGACCGACCTTCTGACTCATATAAGTGAAGGTAACATTTCAACAACAGCACTAGCTTAGTCAGTGGAAAATTCAGTTGATTTTTCCCCAGTCATTAGCCTTTCAGTCACTAGTTCTGCTGGGCTATAACTGCAAAACTTAATTTCAACCCCGTTATCAACCAAATAATTAATAATGCAACATTAGCCCTTTAAGGTCTGACCTAATAGTTTTTGCACTTTTTAGTCCCTATCTATTCTTACCTGAAATATCTCAAATATGAGACTGCAGCTGAAGAAATTAATTCAGATTTCCTTCCTACTCATCAGTGTATCAAATATAAACTATGAAATGAGGCTTTCTTTTTTTAAAGGAAAGACACAAAGATATTGGTACTCACTGTTGACCTGATTGATGCTGCCTTGAATCTCCGCTTGGGTAAGCAGTTCTTCATACACATCTCTCCCCTCTTCTGAAGCAGAGACAGTCTGTAAAACAATAACGGCAAAGCTGAATTACAGATTTAAAAAACACGATATCCATTCAATTTTCTTCTTCTGCACATGTACAACTGTCTGAGAGGTTTGATTTGCACTGAAACATTTATATGACAGACTTGTGCCACCTTGTTTAACTCGACTGTTCTAATGTCACTTTATGGGGGGATGTTTTTTGTTTTCTGGATGGGGCTAGAAGACTCATTCTCCTACATTTCTTCCCCAGATGCCCACTGTGCCATACCTTGATCTAAACCACAATGGTAGTAGGTAGGTAGAAAATGTATTGTTTGACATTAGTCTTTACAATCTTAAAAGTTTTTAAACACACAATACAATATAAATGCTCAGTTATGATTCAAAATACAATACAATAAAATATATTACACATCTGTACATCCACAAAATTAATTTAAGTTTGTTTGCACAATAAGGTTATAAATTGAATATCCAACCAAATACATTGTGTCCATAGATAATATATCTAGAACCATAATCTAGTGTGGAATAAAAATCTGTATAACACCTGTAATAATTATTTTATTGGCTGTTGTCATCAGATAAAGAACTAAGGGCCAGATATTCAAAACTTTGCCCCGGGGCTAAATTAGCTCTTCCCGGCAGGCAAACTTAGCCCAGAGCAAAAAGCAAGCTATATTCAAAAGGAATAGCCCAGTGCAAAACCAGATGAATACAGCAAGCAAAGGAAGCCGGGCAAACAGGGCCAGGAGTGCAAGGCAAAAACTGCCCGGGAATAAGACAGCACTGAATATAGCAACAGGGAAGTGCACACTGCAAGTGCAGCTCATTAGACTCTGGAGCAAGCCAGTGTTGCAGGTTGAGACCATTGTGTGTGATTGCACAGAGATGTCTCACATCTACTACAAACAACGATGTAAGCCACACACTGCAGAACTGTGCTATGCTGAAGTGAGGTTTGCCCAGGGCTAACCTGACTGCACAGTGCTAACACATTAGCCGGGGGCAAACAGCAGCTATATTCAAATCTCCCATGCAAATGAACCTACTTGGGTAATCCGTTGACAAACAGGCACATTTGCATCTCATTATGTGCTGCTTAGCATACAGTACCAAGCAGTTTGCCCTCTGCTACTGCATGGTGCACACAGCTCCACCTTTTGGTCAGAATGGCAGTGCAGGCTGGACGCTGCAGGCCAAGGCATGCCCACAGCATCCCCTATTGGTCAGAATGGAAGTACAGGCTGGAAGCAGCGGGAACTATGTGCTGGCAGGCACAGTCAGTGCATACAATGCACCCATGTATCTGTGCAAGCAGGACCTGTATATATATATATATATATATATATCTAGAGGCAAAAAACTCAGTTTAATGCATTAATTAGGGTTGTTCCACAGCGACAAAAGCGAGGAAATTGGTGTTAGTTGAAAGCCCCTGATGATTTTCATTTTTCAACCGGCATCGGGTGCGCATTAGTTGCCGGCCCTAACTCTCACTCCATCAGATGTGTGAAGAAGCAGAGGTATAGGGAGAATGGGGTGAGAGTTAGGACCAACAACTCTAATGCGCACTCCGATGCCGGTTGGGGTGTGGGCGGGGGTCAAGGGGGCTTTCAACCCTAAAAGCTGCATAGAGAAAGACGGTGAGTAGAAAGAATGTATGCATAATAATGGGTCGGAGCAGAAAATGAGGAGTTGGAATACTAAATTGCTTTTATCTAAGGAACTGTATGACGTAGAAAAAAAATGTAAAAGTTATATGATTTATCACTTTCCTGGCTAGTTTTGTACTTAGCCCCCACTAGGGGCCTAAGCATTCTTCTGACAAAGTCCGTATCTCGCACCGTTTCCGAGATACAGGACCAGAAAGACACGACGAACAGCCGTAATGTTTTCCTATGGGAAAAAAAAAGAGAAGTTCAGAGTGCTATAACTTTGCCTCCCTGTAATATTTTTCACCAAACCACCGCAAGGCACATCTGTGGGATGTTGGCTTTCTTCCCTCCAAATTTCAGTCTAAAAGACCAAACTGTTATTTTGCAGCAGGGCGGCAAAGGATTCCTGTAATGCGGCAGACGCCGTAATATTATCCTATGGGAAAAAGTGCCAACTTCAGAGTGCCGTAAATTTGCCACTCTGTAATAGGTTTTCACCAAACCACTGAAAGGCACATCTATGAGACGTTAGCTGCATTCCCTGCAAATTTCAGCCCAAGAGACCAAACCGTTCTTTTGCAGCAGGGCAGCAAAGAACTGCTGTCATTTTGGCCATAATCTAAAAAAGTAGTGTCATGATTTGCGACAGCTTTCGCAAGCATTTGCGACACTTTCGTGAGTGCGACACTACCTTGCAACACTACTCTGTCCAGAAATTTGAAAAACATATTTCTTGGGTGTTTAACCTCAAAATAAAGACATGCCTAGCATCCTCAGGGTCCTGACAAGGTAAACACAAAAAGAATTGTGTTGCTAGAGGGTCCCAAATTTAAATGTCAAGCATTTTTCTGATCACTAACTGAAAACAAAATGGCAGATTTGCAACACTACTAGGGCCATCTGCGACACTAAAAAGTGCATTTGCGACACTGTCGAACCAGTCACGCAAACCATGCAACCTGTAGGGCCGAGCAAAGAATTAAAAAAAACGTAAACGCGCATGCAGATCACGCTTAATAACTCCGCAACCGTATATATCCGAACAGTACGAAAGTTGGCAGATCCTAAGATGTATGGTTCTTAATAGTGTATTCCAAATTTCAGGTAAATCCATTGAACGGCTGCAAAGTTTTAGGTTTAACATGTAAATGGCTCCTCAACCCTAACTATGATAGCACTACCGTGTATATATGTATATATAAATATATATATATATATATATACACACACACACACACACACACACACACACATACACATATCGCAATGATTAGACGTAGTTATCTTATTATAGTGTATGTTAGAACATTGTATTCTTCGAAAATCCAACGTTACCTAGTCTTGTTGTACCTTCGATGTGACGTAACGATGTTGTACCATCGTGAGTGCGTCACATCGATGGTACAACAGCTCAGCCCATGTTTGCGCATGTGCAAGTCGTGCTTCGTGTTCAAAATGGACAAGGCACTTCAGCGTAGGCACTGGAGGACGTCTTAATTTAAAAGTGGCGTTTTGTTTTGTTAGGCGGCACACAGCAGAGCCAAATTATTTAATTTAAAATGCGAACCAAAGTAAGAGCTCAAAAGTCACAGACACCGGTTCGTTGGGGGGTTCCCCGACATTACAGTGCAACCGCGAAAGAATCCACAAGTTGTTCTGCTGTTATTTTTGTCCATAAACTATAAGAGACAGTGTATGGTCAACAGTGAACAACAATAGTGGCGTTCACTTGTCGAGGAGTCATGACACCCTCAAACCTCTCAAGCTTCTCTCTCAAGGTTTCAACGGTTGCCATGACAACCTCTCGAAGTGAACAACACTGTTGTTGTTCACTGCTGCCTATACACTATCCTCTATATTATCCACATATAATGATGGTACTTTTTTACTCTTATTACCAAATATAAGTAAATTTGTTTTGTCTTCCTTGTCGGACTCCTAAATTAGTTTTAATTTGTGTGGTAAGATTCCCTTTTTGAACATATTTAACTTGAAGCCATGTTTCTTTATGCAGTCATAAGGATGTTCAATAGTTCTGAGTCCATGCTGTACTTTTCAAGCATAACCCAAAATAGTTTTCTGCTAATCGAGTTGAAAGGTTCTTTGTTTGCTTTTATTTTAACTGTTGCTTCTTCTATTTCTTGTTAATATATAATGATTTTAGATATACCCTGTTTTTTTTTTATGTTAGCGTTAGTCTGTAGGTTCTCTTCCTCATAAGAGTAGTATAAAGCGGAAAAGTGTTGTTCCCATATTAACGGAGTAATTGCAGCTTCAGTATTGGTGACATAATTAAAATAACCTTGGCTTACCAAAGTCCAACACAGTTTGATGTCTTTTTTAATTATTACCATTTTTAATTTTTTCCACATCTTAATTTGAAATTTCCTCTTCTGTCAATATTTTTTATAATGTTTTCTGGCCTTATTTATCACTTGGTTACTATCTCTATTGCTCATTTTTTTATGTTTCCTGACCAAAGCATTCAATTCCCTCTTTGCTAGTTTACATTTATTGTTAACCCAGGAACAATTAACAGTTTTCTTAATTGTATTTCGAGTAAAGAAAGGTTTAATATAGTGAGATATTTTTTTCACAGAGGGATTCTTTTTATCATATTCTAGTTCAAGTAAGAGGTCTCTTTGGTCTTTCAAATGGTAAAAATTTAATATTTCTGTAAACTGAGTTATGGCTGAATGTTGCCATCATTTGCTCTTCATATTTATTATTTCCATATTATGGATTTATAAACTATTATTAACTATGGATTCTATTTTACCTAGATGCCAAGTAGCTATAACTGGGAGATGGGAAGACTCTGGATGTAAAACAACTTTTAAGTCCTGAATTTGTTCAATAGCCTCTAAATTACCCCACACAAGATCAATAACAACCACGATGGGTAAAGGTTGAACCTTACCAAAGTCCTCCTTGCAACTCAGCCATAAAGGGGTGCTACAGACTAATACGCTGTAGTCCACCTACACAGAATGATAAAATGCTGCCTCTGTGAAAACCCACCATTAATAACCATCACAGCAAGATGACGCAGGGAAAGCCAGGTGGAAGCTGTTGTGCTTGCATGAACTTGCTTTCTGTTGCAGCCACTACACACTGCAGAGCAGTACACCTTATGTTATTTGTCATACATTTTGTATGCCTAAGTACAGCTCACACAAAATCTGTAGGCTCCTTTCCCTGTCATTGCGTCTTTTAATAGGACAGTTTGGTCAGCAGTGGCCTCCTACAGAAACATAGACTTTGATGGCAGATAAGGATCGCTTGGCCCATCTAGTCTGCCCATTTCCCTACCTACAGGATAAGTTGCAGATCCTAGTTAACCAACAGCCTATTTCTTCCTAACCTCCACAAAAATTGCCTTACGTCTGTCCCATGTATTCTTGAATTCTGCCACAGTTTTAGACCCCGCAACCTCCTCAAGAAGGCTGTTCTATGCGTTCTCCACCCTCTCTGTGAAAAAATACTTCCTCACATTGCCCCTGGACCGCCCCCAATCTTCAAATTGTGTCCCCTTGTTCTCGCACATCTCTTTTTCTGAAAGATGCTACCCTCTTGGACTTCGTTGATTCCACCAAGGTACTTAAAAGTGTCTATCATGTCCCCCCCTCTCCCTCCTCATATGGCTTCTCTTGCAGACCCTGCACCATTTTAGTTGCTGTCCTCTGCACTGCCTCTATCCTGTCTATATCCTTGCAGAGATGGGGTCTCCAGAACTAGACGCAGTACTCCAGATGGGATCTCACCAACTGTCTGTACAGAGGGATAACAACTTCATGTTTTCTGCTGGTGATGCCTCTCCCTATACATCCCAGTACTCCCCCAGCCCTCCCTACTGCCTTCTAACATTGCTTGCTAATCTTAAGGTCATCTGATATGATTACCCCCCGTTCCCTTTCCATTTTTGTTGTTGTTACTACCTCCCACCACCCCATTGTGTAATCTTCCCCTGGGTTTTTGTTTCCCAGGTGCATTATTTTGTACTTCTTTGCATTGAATCCAAGCTGCCATACTTCTGACCATTCCTCCAACCTTGCCAAGTCCCTTCTCATCCTTTCCACGCCTCCTTGTGTATCAACCCTGTTGCAGATCTATGTGTGATCTGCAAAGAGGCATACTTTTCCTTCCAGTCACTCTGCAATGTCACTTATAAAGACATTAAAAAGGACTGGACCCAGTACTGAACCCCTGCGTACCCCACTAGTAACCCCTCTTTCTTCAGAGTGGACTCCATTTACAATTACCTTCTGTGTCCTGTTGTCCAGCCAATGTTTTACCCAGGCTACCACCCTGGGACCCACTCCCAGGCTGGTTAATTTGATTATGAATCTTTTGTGTGGGATTGTGTCAAATGCCTTGCAAAAGTCTAGGTAGGCCATGTCCACAGTCCCTCCCTGGTCTACAACTTTGGTCACCAGTCAAAGAAATCAATTAGATTCTAATTGCTGCCTTGGGTCCTGTGCCCCACTGGCCTCTAGGTACTCAACAATTCTTTCCTTCAGAAGTGATTCCATCACTTTCCCTACCAGAGGTCAAACTCACAGGTCTGTAGTTTCCAGCCTCTGTCTTGGTCCCACTTTTGTAAAGGGGAATCACATCCACCTTCCTCCAGTCCTCAGGTACCACACCATCCTCCCATGATTTGTTAAAAAGTGTAGTCAGTGGTTTCACTAGTTCTCCCCTTAATTCTTTTAGCATTCTGGGGTGAATTCCGTCAGCCCTCATTGCTTTGTCCACCTTCAGTTTTAGGAGTTCTTTCAGAACACTTTCTTCTGTGAAAGGACTGGGACTTTTGCGAATACTGAGCAGAAATATTCGTTCAGTATCCCTGCTTTTTCATTGTACCTCTCTGCCCACCCACCGTCCATTCTATTCAGCCTCACTATCCCTTCCTTTGTCTTTCTACGCTCCCTGATGTACCTATAAAAGGTTTTAGCCCCCTTCTTAACCGAGTTGGAAATCTTTTACTCTGGTTGGGCCTTTGCTATTCTGACTTCCCTCCCTGCTTCCTTCTGTCTTAACTGGTACAGCTCTCTGTCCTGCTCCTTCCGTGTTTCCTTATACTTCCTGAATGCCATCTTTTTCTCCCTGACCTTCCCCACCACTTCTTGAGAACCATAGTGGCTTTTTCTTTCGTTCTGATTTGATTATTTGCTTCACACAAAGGCTTGTTGCCTTTGTGATGGCAGATTTGATGTTTCCCCATTGTTGCTCCACCCCTGCTTCTAGCTTGTTTGCTAGTGCTTTTCTACGGCACTCTCCCATCTTTTTTTTTTTTTTTTAGTCTTTGGTAACTGGGGTAAGGCCCACTAGGCACATGTGCCTGTTTTCAGGGGAGACCTGGGAGCACTGGGTGGTTAAGTGACTTGCTCAGAGTCACACAGTATGCAAGTGGAGGTTGTGAGAATCAAACTCAGGTCTGGTCTGCCGGATGTACCAATCTTGTTCACACCTCGTTCCTCTAACCTCTAGGCTATACTGCCAAAGTCAGCCCTCCAGAAGTCCAGTACCCTAACTTTTGTATGGCTTGACTCTATAGCTGAGTTTATCATGAACCACGCTGTTTGATGGTCACTTGTTCCCAGATGGCTACCTGCTTCTAGATCTGGGATCCTCTCACTGTCCACATTTGAGTGTACGAGGTCTAAGATTGCTCCTTCATGAGTGGGTTCCAAAACTAGCTGTCTGAGGCATGCCACCTGTAGGGCATTGAGAATGGCCCTGCTCTTGGATGTGGCTCCAGCAAATGTGCTCCAGTTAACATCTGGCATACTCAGATCTCTCATCAACAGTATCTCCCCTCTCTCTGCCATCCTAAGAATGCCTTCTAGCATATTCTTGTCTATTCCCTCTCCCTGATATGGGGGTCTGTATACAACCCCAGTGCGGACTGTGGTGCCATTTCCAGTCTCTAAGGTGACCCACAGTGCCTCCTCACTTCCCTGTTTACTCTCTTGTTCAGTTGCTTTTATCCCTTCCCTTAAGAGAGCTACTCCTCCCCCTCTTCCCTGTAGGTTGTGTACCCTGGTATATTAACATTCCAGTCATGGTTCTCTGTGTACCATGTTTCTATGACTGCTACAATATCCAGGCATCCCTCTTCCATCAAGGCCACCTGTTCAGGGAGCTTATTGCCCAGACTAAGGGCATTGGTACTCATTACCCTCCATTTCCTGATAGCCTTACCCCTTTTTGCCCCATCCCTGTCCTTATTGCCTTTGTCACTTTCTCCATTTACCCCGCTCTTCTCCCTATCGACATCTCTAGCTTTGTGTTTACCTCACTTACTACCCTGACTTTTTCTGGGGGGCTAGGATTTCCCTGCTCCTTTTCAGTGCCTCTCACCTTGGCTAGTTTAAATGCTTGCCAATGAAGCATTTAAACCCATCACCTAGGATCCTGGTTCCTCTCCTGGACAGATGCAGACCATCATGCCAGTATAGGCCTGCATCACTCCAGGTGGAACCCCTGTCCCCAGTGAAGCTAAATCCCTGAGCTCTGCACCAGTTTTTCAACCACTGGTTGAATCCCATGGTGTGGAGCACCCTAGCCTCACCTACACCAGAGACAGGCAGCACCTCCGAGAAGGTTACCGTGCATGCTACTTGTCTAAGGCCCCTCCCCAACTCTACAAACTCTTCCTGCACTGCTCTGATCCCTTTCATAGCCAGGTCATTTGTCCCTAGGTGGACAATGACATCCAGCTCCCTCCCCTGTGCAGCTGCTCTGGCGATCCTGAGGATTCGCTCCCTGTCCTTTCAAGCCATGGCACCAGGCAGGCACCTTACTTCCCTCTCCCCTTCCTGCCCCAGTTCTACCTTCCTAAAAATGGAGTCCCCCACCAGGAGTTGTTTCCTTCCCCTGTGGGGTCCCATGCCACCCTCCTGTGGGTCTCCTTTGTGGAGGTTCCCAGCATCCTCCTTGGTCTCCACTGCAGGTGCCTCCATAGAGGAACCACACTTTGCCAGAATGGCATATGAATTGTGGAGAGGTACAACTGGAGGGATGCGCCTCTGTTCCACCACCCTCACCCTCCCTGAGCCCACTGTGGTCCAACTGCTCCTCTTTCTTGACAACCTCTGAGGCAACGGCAGTGGCCCTGGTGGTCCCTGGATGGGACAGGAGGTCCCACAAATCCTGGCCAACTCAGCCTGGAGATGAGCAACCTCCTCCCTCAGCCCAGAGAGTTGCCTGTACATGGGACAACACCGCATCCTCCAGAACGTCTCCCAGAAGACTGCTGCTCCACAGCCACAGCTATGGTAGCTACGGTATGGCGGCAAAGTGGTGTTCCCCTGGAAGGTTTCAGAAACTGCATTTTTCTAGCAGCAGTCTTTCCAGGAATAAATGCAGCAGAGATTTGCTGAACCAGGCACCAAGCTCTGGCTTTGCTCCCCAGTGTAAGATTTCTTTCCATAGTTGGTTGTTTTTACAAATATTCTCAGTTGTGTTAAAAAAACAAAAACAAAACAACACCTCTTTTCTTCTGACTAAGTTGCGCCACAGCAGTCAACAGGCACTACTCCATGGCTCTACGTAACACTAGAAAGACATCAGGGCTAACTCGTTGCTGAAAAAAATTAAATCCTAACATCCACGTGAGCGTCCAACTCCCCACAAACCACGTAGAGCCCTTTGTTCCAGGGACCAGGGGCTACTCTTGGTCCTTCTCATGACTAACATCATCAGGGGAGAGAGCATTTTCAGTAGCAGCCCCACTCCTGTAGAACATCCTTCTGTCGTCAATTCAGAAGATTGACAGTTTGGGCCATTTTGAGATGAAAGTCCAGAAGTGGCTGTTCTGCTCAGCTTTACCCTGGCCCTATTTTATTACCTGTTATGTTTCATCAGTAATTCATTTTTTTTAATTTTGAGAATGTGCATGAAGGTGATTGTATTTTTTTAATTCTTTAATTGTTCTTGTTCATTATGTACTGTGCTCGGAGTTGTAAAGAAGAGTGCTTTATAAATCAAATATCTTACCCCACCCTATCCTAACATGGTGAACAAAATGCAATGTGGCACCATATAAACAGATTTGGAAATGAAACTGAGCAGCAAAGATCGACTGGGGTTTGCAAAGGACTGCATAATGAAGCATCTATAAATAGCTTCACATAAACTACTACTCTCAGTACCTTGTTTTTGGTATTTTGCTCCTTTTCTTTCTTTTCTTGAGAGAGTTTAAGCTGATATTCCTGTGCTAGATCTGCCTCCACATTCTTCAACTTAGCATTGGGGTTCCTCAAAGCAGTCATGGTTTGATCCGCTACTCCTTTGTCGACAGCTTCATTGATGGCAATAACTGCAGCATGCACTGAAAACAAACAAAAAACACAAAAATAAACATGTTCTGGATGACTTCCATATGAAACAATGCAGGCCTATTTGATGATATAACCAAACCAGACATTTATTTTTCCATGTCTCACCATGCATACAGCACGTGGCATATGGTTTCTTATCACCGAGCAGAAACAATAGATTACGTTATTCTCCCACATGTATGAGGATGTGCGGAAAAAGGTATTGTTTTGTCATATATTAACTGATATCTATCTAGTGCATGCAGGGACAAAGCTACAGTGTACAGGGAGGGAGCAAGATGGCCACCGTGGCAGCAGACCTTGATCGTGGGTTATAAGCTTTGCTTTTCATTGTCTTGGATTTGGACACTAACTTTGGCACTGTAATGGCTAAGAAAGATAAAGGCAGGCTCTCCACATGATCAGATCTTATATCTCCTAAAACCCAGCACCATCAATAAAATATTTTGCCCCGCTATGTTGAGCCCAGGGTTTGGCCATAATGGGGCAGTGGATCTCCAGGATAGCCACCCTTCAGGTAGATGTTTTTTCCCCACTCTCTGATGGTGGCCTTCCTAAAGACTGGGACTGGGATGAGTACACCACATCTAAAAACTAAATATTTGGCTGCATATTTCGAGTCAAACCCAGGAGGTTCAACATAACAACTGCAGAGACAAACACTGGTGAAAGTTTTTGAAAATCATACGGGATTGCTGTGTCTGTAGAGACAAAATACACAAAAGATTTACTTGAACACTCTATAGAAAACATATACACTGGGATGGAGAAATAAAATCTCTTATATAATGCCCTGTCAGAGAAAATAAAAGCCATTAACTTTAGAGTGCAGGAACTGTTTTTTTTGTCTAGCCCTGTAGCTTGGAGAAGGGTGCCAACTGTTTTGTGTCTGGAGCCTCATCAGAGTTACTGCTGCTAATCAGGAGGTGGGGCCAAGTCAGAGTGCTGCGGCTGGCTACCTTTGGGTTCTCTCAAACTCCTGAAAGGGGAATGGAATCGGTCTCATTTCAGAGAAGTGACTGTCATTTTTACTAATTTTACTACCGTTGCTATTGTTTCCTTTCTAGCTTAGTGTCAATTTCAAATGGTACCAGGTTGCTTTTCTGGCTTCATTTGGAAAGGTGCCTGTTTGAGGGATTTTGTGGTGCAGCTGAGTGTTTCTACTGGGGGGTTGCTGGTGCAGCAGATTGTCTTTGGAGGTCAGGAAGTAGAAATCAGATTAACTTCAGAGTAAAACCTGCTCATTTCACTTGGGCTACAGTTCTGCTTATCTTGTGTTATTTTTAAGCCATTAACTTTAGAGTGCAGGAAAGTACAGTTACATAAGAACTTACCGCAACAGTAGATCTTCGAAAGAGGTTCCTGCAGTAGGTCATTACTTGTAGGACCACCGCCCTCTGGCATCTGGACCGCATGGCAAACTTTTCCAGCAATGCCTGGCGGAGGACCGCCCACCCGAAGTCACATGATGACGTCAGCGTGACCTTATACAGTGGACAGTCCCCATGTCCGCACCCTCCAGTTCTCCTGCCAGAGTCCCAGAAGGAAAGAAAGTAGAAGGAAACAGATTCTGGAGCCCCAACAGAAATTTGGGGGAAGGAGGGAGGAAAAAATATTATCTACTGCAGGAATCTCTCCTGAAGATCTATTGTTACAGTAAGTTCTTACATAACTGTACTAGCTTACTTCGAGAATATTCCTGCAGTAGGTCATTACTACTCGTAGGACTGAATCCCAAGCATGCCCTCAGAAGACAGACCGAGAGAAACACGGGAGGAGAAGTAATGAAAATATAGAATGGGACCAGCCTAGGACAGAAGGCCCTGCAAAACGGCAAAGCCAAACCCAGCCCTCTGCCTAGAAGCTATGTCCAGACTGTAATGCTTGGTAAAGGTATGGACTGAACTCCTAGCTGCTGCTGCACAGATCTCTGCTGCAGAAACATTCTGAAGAAAAGTCACAGATGCAGCCATGCCTCTAGTGGAATGACCTCTAACAACCCCCGGCAGAGGTTTGTTGTGCTTCTGATAACAGAAGTGGATGCAGCTAGCTAACCACTTTGAGAGGCACTGTTTGGAGACAGCCTTCCCCAGAGATTTGGGGGCAAAGGACACGAAGAGCTGGTCATCCTTACGGAACTCCTTAGTATGATGAGCATAGCACCTTAGGATTCGGTGCACATCTAGGGTATGCAGAAGTGCCTCACCTCTATTTTCAGGAGCCTGATCTATACCGGTAGTTCCACTGTCTGATTCAGCGTGAACTCCGATACCACCTTGGTTAAAAACTTAGGATGTTCTGAGAACTGCCCAGTCCCTACGAAAAATCAAATAAGGCTCCTTACACATGAGGGCCTAAATCTCGGAAATTCTACGTGCAGAAATAACAGCAACTAAAAATAGCGCTTTCCAAGACAGAAAGTGCAAATCACAGCTCATCGCTGGTTCAAAAGGAGGGAGTGTGAGTTTCTCCAACACAAAATTCTAATCCCAAGATGGTGTGGTGCTGCAGATGGGGGTTTCAGATGAAGAATCCCTTTCAGGAAAGTTTTGGAAATCTACAGCTGGGCCACGGGCTTACCATCCACTAGCACGTGATATGCTGAAATGACAGACAAATGTACTTTGAGACAGGTCTGAAAAATGAAGCAGGTATTCCATGATATATGGGGCAGAACAAGTAAAAGGGTCCCAACTCTTGGAAGCCACCCAGACAGAGAAACGCTTCCACTTCATGGCATAAGTGGATCTGGTGGAGGGTTTTCTAGCCTCCACCAGCACCTGGGCTACTCCAGTGGAAACCCCAAAGCGAAACTTTGCTATGTCTGCAGGAGCCACGCATGCAGATGCAGGGTCCTGAGTCCTAGATGCACAAGCCAGCCCCAGTTCTGAGTGAGGAGGTTGTGCATCAATGGAAGTGGAACCAAGGGTTCCCTCGCTAACTGCTGTAGAAGTGGTAACCCAATCTGCCTCGGCCAGACAGAGGCTATTAGGATCGTTGGCAGCTCTCTGCCTGAAGTTTGAGGAGTACCTCTGCAGAGGGGACACGGGGAAGGGGGAGAGACATGACAAGAATCTCCTGTCCGAGAGGGAGAGAACGCATTGTTCCAGAAAGCACCATGCCCTGGAACAAGCAAGCAAAAACTGTGAAATTTTGCATTGGATGGGGTGGCGAAAAGGTAAAGTTCCCGATGCCCCCATCTTTGAAACAGTGAATCCGCCACTTCCTGATTTAGTTCCCATTTGTGGGCGAGGGTGTAAGATCTGCTGAGACTGTCCACCAGGATGTTTTGCACTCCTGGAACGTGCACTGCTGTGAGACACAGATCATGCTGGACTGCCCAGTTCCACATACTCATTGCCTCCCTGCAGAGGGGGTACGATCGAGTGCCTCCCTGCTTGTTGATGTACCACACTACTGACATGTTGTCCGTCTGGACTAGCAGTAATCCCCTTGGGAGAATAGAATGAAATGCTTGAAGTGCATACAGAACCACTCTCATCTCCAGAATATTGATGTGCAAAGGCATCTCCAAGTGGGACCAAAGTCCCTGAGCCTGGTGGTCCCCCATATGAGCCCCCAACCTAGATTAGAGGCATCTGTGGTTAGTGTGTTAAGAGAAGCTGGGCCCCGAAACGGGAGACCCAAAGTCAGGTTCGAGGGATCCCTCCACCATTGCAAATCATTCTGAAGAGTAGGAGAAATCATGACTGGATGGTCCAATTCATCTTCAAGCTAATCCCATTGAACCCGCAAGGACCACTTAGCCACCCCCACGTGGAGCCTTTCAAGGGGAACTGTGGAGATGGAGGCCACCATCAAACCCAACAGCCGGAGAAGCTCCCTGGCTGGGAGGAATTTAGAAGAGGCTACCAAAGTGGCCTGTTTGACCAGAGTTTCCATCCTGTCTGAGGGGAGGAAAGTTCTGCCCTGGACTGTGTCCAATACTGCTCCAATAAACTGCAGTCTCTGAGAAGGAACCAGAGAGGACTTGGGGATGTTGACCATAATCCACAACTTGGAAAACAGATCCAGAATAACTGAAAGGGCCTCCGAAAGAGTCCCTGGACAGGGCTGAAATCAGCCAGGTAGCAGGAAACTGCAATGCCCTGGCATCGCACGGCCACAGCCACCACCGCTAGGCACTTGGCAAAAACCCGGAGAGCTGAGGAGAGGCCAAAGGAAGGGCCCGAAATTGGAAGTGCTCCCTTTGGAAAACAAAACGCAGGAAGCAGTGGTGACTGGCAAAAATCGGGATATGCAGGTAGACATCCTGCATGTCCAGAGCACACAACCAGTGAGTATCCTGAAGAAGGGGTGGGAGGCTCTGGAGGGTCAGCATTCTGAATTTCTTGTACTTGATGAACAGATTGAGTCTGCGGAGGTCCAGTATGGGTTGCAAGTCTCTTTATTGTAACCAGAAAAAAGTGTGAGTAAAACCCCCGCCCTCTGTAATGAAGAGGGACCAGTTCTACTGCTTCTTTTAACAATACAGCCTGTACTTCCTCCCTTTCAGGAATGGTCTGGTTTGGAGAGTAGGCCGACCTTCATGGTGGAGACTCTGGATAGGATTCCAGAAACTCCAAAGTGTGTCCTTGGGACACTAGCTGCAGGACTCAAGCGTCGGAGGTGATGCTCCACCACTCCTGTGCATGACAGGCAAACCTCCCCCCACTGGCTCCTCACACTGGGGCTGAGGAGGGGTTGGGGAAAGGGAGTCAGGAGGTGGCTGGACGAGCAGGGGAAGGGGTCTCTGATTTTTTGGAAGCAGGAGGGGAAGAGAAGGTTCCTGTGGCCTTACGCTTGTCCTGGCGGCAGTTCTGGGCTTGTTTGCACTGCCCCCAGGTCCTTTTCCAAAAGGGCTACTGACCCTGCATGCCCAAATGGTACATGGACCTTGTAGACCTAGGGCCTGACCACGGTTCTGAAGATCCGTAATAATACCCTTGGTGTCTCCACTGAAAAGCACAGAGTTCCGGAAGGGGGCATCTTGAATCGCTGTCTGGACCTTGTTGGTGAGACCAGACATGCAAAGCCCAGCGTGCCGCTGAAGGGAGACAGCGGTCACTGAGGTACGGGCCATTGCATCAACCGAAATGGGGCGGCCCAAGAGTAGGCCTGCAGGAAATTTTGGACAGGAGATTGTCCTTGGCGAGCTCCCCCTTGAGGTCCGAAGGATCCATGGACTGGATATGGCCCTCAAGCTTGACTAGGGTGGCCTTCTGGTGAGACACCATGTAGGCTACATAGTTGAGGTTATGCAACGCGCATGTAGCTAAAGAGCAGACCTTTTTCCCGTACTGGTCAATCTGTCTAGAATCCTTGTCTGGAGAAGAAGTGCTCATGTGCTTAGGAGTCGTAGAGCAATCATGAGCCACAGAGACAACAGCGTCTGCCTTGGGGTGCGTACTCAGGAAAGGAGCACCCACAGGTGCCCGGTAAGTCCTAGCCACTCTTTTTGGCATAGCCGGGATACAATGGGGCAGTTGCAAGATTGTAGTGGTGAGGTTCTCGTGAGGGCCAATCCACGGAGGAACAGGAATCGGGAAAAGAAACTCGAGATTGAGGTGCTTGGTGAGTCTTTGCCGCATAGGATCCTGTTCCTCGGACTACCATTTACAGAACTCCTGTATGGACCTCAAGAGGCCAGAAAGGGAAGGATCCTCTGGAGGGGACTTCAGAGAGGCCTTCTCTTTAGGGACCAATGATTCCTGGTCTGACGACTCCTCTGAAGAGTCCTCCCTCGAATCCGGTTCATCTTCTGGTGTACCAAAGTCCGGAATGGGAATATCCCGACTGGTAGTCCCCAAAACATGAACTGTGGACAGGACCGAGCTCACAGGGGACAGGGACCTTGGAGGAGAACAAGGTGCTGTGAGTCGACTCTCCAGGTACATGACCAACTCTGTCCATGCCTCATTCCACCAGTACTAAATAAGAGTCCTGAAACCCAGCTGATAAGTCAGAGGGGGTGGAGGAAGAGGGACAGCATAGGCAGGTGGATAATGGTACCCATCGTATCCCGGATACGGGGGGGTGGTATCCCCAGTACTAATGTCCCACAGAGTGCCAATCTGGTGGTGGACCTGCCGGGGGATGGTCCACAGAGTACCCCGAGGGGTAATGCGGGACAGAGAGGGGTCTTGAGGAAAGCCCGTTGGGGGAGCCCACGAAGGATCCGCCGTGGTATAAATCAAAAGTGGGGCAGACATTGAGATAGTTGACGTCGGGACCACAGACATCGGAATCGTGCCGCCGGGCCCGGCATTGGAAACAGATCCGGCGTTGGGAAAGCTTGTGTCGGGACCAGATGTAGGAGCTCCGATGTGGGAACCTGATCTACAGTAGAAGCCAGTGGTGGGTGCAGACGACAAGGTTCTGTAGAAGACAAAGAGACAGTTGTCAGAGGGTCCGGCGTAGAGACATGCCCTGCTGGCTCAGACAGAGGAGTGGAATCCAGCATCGGAACTTTAGCCGGAGCTGGAATGGTCATCCTAGAAGGGACTGGAGGGGCTTACGTTGTCGGACCTGATGGTGGCAGAGGGACTTCCTTCCCAGAGACCCTAACGGGTGAGCGGGGGTCAGAACCTGACGTGTGCTCAATGTCCAGGTGACCTGTACTCTTCTCCCCCCAGAGTAACCGGAAGCAAAGCCTGGGCTATGGGAGGGGGAGAAGGGGGAAGAGTGGCAGTCTTCCCTGGGCTCGACCAGGCGTTGGGTGACACAACCGAAGTCCCTGAGGGGTGAGCCGTGTCTGGGTGGGTGCCAGAGGCAACCGACTTATCAGACATAGGAGCTGAGTGGGAGGGGGCAGAACCCCCTGCTGACTTATCAGCTGAGGCCGGGCGAGTCCCTGAGGGTTGGGGGGAGTCTTATCGGTGGCTGGGCAGTCTCCGTAGGAGCTGGCGGCCAGCTTACCCGTAGAGATACGAAGCAGAACCTTGGATGGCCCAACAGCATCCCTGGATGCAGCCTAAACAACCTACACCGGAGGCAGCGGGGGAGAGGCCTTGCTCGTGGAAGGCCTGCTGGTTTCAGCCCGGGAACCATCTTCTGGGTGCTCCCATTCCCAATGCTTCTCTTTTTTGTGTTTCTTCTTGTCAGGAGAAGAAGCAGCGGAATGCCAGAGTCGCTCCATTTGTTTTTCAAGTGAGACCAACTGCGACTTCAATAGGTAGGTTTCCAGAGCCTGCTGCCTCCATCTTCGGGTGACCTGGTTGAAGAGCTGGCAGTCTGGGCAAGTCGCAGTGTTATGGTCCAGGCCTAAGCAGGTGACACTTGTGATGACCATCTTTGTGAGGTATCTGGGTTCCACAAACCTCACACTTCTTCTTCTGTGGTGGTGAAGACATAGAAAATGGAAGAAACCGAGAAACTCGGAAGAAAGTACTGACAAAAGGCACAAAACAAACGTCGATCGCTGCAGAAGTTTACTGCGAGGTAACATGCACGAGACGATAGCAGAAAAGAACTGGTGGGTGGGCGTGGGAACCGCCCACAATATAGGGTCACGCTGACGTTGTCACGTGACGTTGGCTGGGTGGTCCCCCACCAGACATTGCTGGAAAAGTCTGCCATGCGATCCATGCTCCAGAGGGCGCTAGTCCTACAAGTAATGACCTACTGCAGGAACCCTCTCGAAGTGGGATCTGTTTTTTTGTCTAGCCCTGTAGCTTGGGGGAAGAGTGCTAACTGTTTGGTCTGGGGCCTCATCAGAGCTACTGCTAATCAGGAAGTGGGGCCAATTCAGAGTGCTGCAGCTGGCTACCTTTGGATTTTCTTAAAGGCCTGGAAGGGGAATGGAATCCGTCTCATTTCAGGGAAGAGACTATGATTTTTGCTGATTTTATTACTGCTGTTATTGTTTCTTTTCCAGCTTAGTGTAGATTTCAGTTGGTACCAGGTCGCTTTTCTGGCTTCATTTGGAAAGGTACCCGTTTTGGGGGATTTTGCGGTGCAGCCGAGTGTTTCTAGAGGGGTTTGCTTGTGTTGCTGAAATCAAGGTAATGTGATCCTAGAACTGTTACTGGGGTACAATGTCCATAATTCTGGGAATGTGAAGCAGATTAATGTGGGATCAAGGAATTATGACTCTGGGAACTTGGGGCTGAGTAAGGAGAATCAAGGTACAAGGAATCTAGTACTATGAGAAGTGAAATCTGGGAATTTGAAGCGGACTTGGTGATAACTGTGACTCATCATACCACTGTAATAATAAAGAGGGCTAGAGCAGCATTGCAGAAGGAAAACGGAGCAGGACAGGGAAGGACATACTAGATGGGGTATGGCAACTTGTGGGGTGGTTGGCGACAGCGGAAAGCTAAGTGGGCTAGATGACAGCAGGGCACCTGGAGGGCCAACATGGGCAGCACAGCTGTGGGCAGGTGGGCACAGAGGAGAGAATGGATAGGGGAAAATAATTGAGGAAGTTGGTGAAAAAATGAGAGGGAAAGGTGACGCACTAGGGGGAGGAACACTGGCAGCACCGGGGTGGGGGGAGAAATCGGTGGCAGGAGGGTAGTAGTGGATACGGAAGAGGGAGGATCGTGGGATGTAATAACTGTGGAGCAGCCATATTCATGGGCACCCTGTGGAGAGTGCCCAGTTTGTCAAAGGCAGGGGAGGCTGGAGGATGAGATTTCAAGGTCAAAGAGGGAAATGTCTTGGACAGAAACAGAAGAGGAAATGGGAAGCACAGACTGCAACCAGGTAAACAGAAGAAGGGACAGGGGTAGGGACTGGAGATGGAGAGATCAATCCACACTGGGGACAAACGGGGAGATACAAGTACAGGAGATACGAGGCCAAAAGGAATGGGGGCCAGAGTTACTGCACATGGGTATACTATAGGATAGGCTCAAACAGGTACTGGCCATTGACAGGAATGACAGATGGGAGAGAAAGTGCTGTGGAAGAACAGTCCAGGGTAATAGAGAAATGGGACCCGGGGGGGGGGGGTGAGAAGGGAAAAGAACCTAATGTATGTCAAGACAGAATGAGCACAGGAGGGAGTACTGACAAGGGTAGTAAAACAGGAGCAAAAGAGGGGGGAGCAGTGTGCAGGAGGAGTTAGGAGAGGGAAGGGAGGATGGAAGGGGTGACAAGGGAGAAAGGGGGTGGGATCTTAGTGTTAGGGGACTCAATACTGAGAAGGGTCAGGTGGGGTAGCAAGGGAGAGAGGCATAGTCAGGTCCAGGGTGAAAGCCATGCCAGAAATGAAGGTGGAAAGGTTGGGGCAATCAGTACTAAAATATGCCAGAAAGGGCAGGGAAAAACCACATCTAATTCTGCACCTGGGGACAAATTACCTGGCTGATGGGACGGTAGATGAGGTGAGGAGGTTTGAGGATTTAGGTCCAGTTTGCGAGGGGGCAGGAAGGTCAGTTACCTTCTTGAAAGTACTTCCAGTCTCAGAGGCAAGTACAGCAAGAAAACTGAGGATTCAGGAGTTTAATGAATGGCAGGTAACCTGGTGTCAGGAAAAAGGGTATGGGCTGGTAGAAGGGTGGGGGTGACCTGGGAGGACAGCAGTCTACATGCTAAAGATAGATTGCACTTAAACTAGGAGGAAGGAAGTACTGAAGCAAAAGCTTGGGAGTATACGAGGAGAATTAAAATTAGGAGGGGGGGCAGAAGGGAGCGAGGTGATCAGAGGCCTCGAGATGGAAACCATATGGGCTACCTCATAACAGTGAGATAAGGTGAGGGGCAAACAATACAGGGAGGGCCGTAAAGGGAGAGAAGGGGGGGGGGAGAGGAGAAAGGGAATGGAGGGTAGTATCTTTTTAAATGTTAGAAACCTGGAGAATAAAAATGAGGAACTACAAGTTCTCATGGGGGAGGGGGGTGGACAGGGCAGCCTTTACCAAGACATGGGCCACCCAAGACCATGATTGGGACCTGGCGGTTCCAGGTTACAGACTATTCTGCAAGGACAGAGTTGGGGGGGGGGGGGGTAGCACTCTACATGAGGCAGTGATAGCACTAACCAAAAGGACAAAAGCGGCATTCTTTCCAAAACTGACCCCTCTTTCTTTTGCCAGTGGGTCCAAATTGATGCACCTACTCTATAACAATATCTAAAGGAAGGGAATGTGAACTGTTCAAAATCTGCCACTGATTATGTTTTGACCCAGTAGGTTCCTCTTTGGACTTTTTTTCTTTTTTTTTTTTACACCAGTGGGTCCAATTTGACCCATGTTTTAAATCCTCCAGCACTGTCACTGATGTGAGGGAGGGGCTAAAGTGTATTAGAGGGGCTGGGATAGGGCAAAAGGGAGGGTCATGGGAGGGGGGTAGGGTAGGATGGGCAGCTGCAGCGTAGGGGTGCTAGCTGCAAAATCGAGCAGACTCAATAGACCAAATAGCCTTTTTCTGCTGGCAGTTTTGTGTGTTCGGGAAGAGGGGGAGGAGGGAGATACAGAGGCTCTGTGGATGCAAATCCAAGATCCAAGAAACAGGACACTAAATTTGGGGGTGGTGTACAGGCCACCCTCCCAATTGGAAGAGACAGATAGGGTACTGGCAGAACAGAACCAGTGGGAAGGGTGGGGTGGTGAGAGTAGGTGACTTCAAACTGCCGGGAGTGGAGTGGAGTGGGGGACACCTGCCACAAAGTGTAGAAGGGAATAAATATTGCGAGATGCCTTCCAGGATAACTTTCTTTTTATTTTTCTTCAACTATTTGTATCCTTCGTGGCGGACACTGCTAGTCACCACCCTACCGCACCAGGGATTGTTCGGGACTTACCAGCGCTACGCACATCCCGGCAGAACTCCTGAGCCGGCCTGGAGGCATCATCAAGCGGTGTCCCTAATTTTTCTACTTTTCTCCCTACCTGTCTTCCCGGGACCCCAGAAGTAGCTCCACATGGGTACGGAGGCATTCATGTGTGCCCCGGCTTCAAGAAGCCCCTTCTGCCCTCCCCTGGCCTTGCGCCCGAGCTCTCGGAGGTGGCACCACCATCCAACCTCCACTGGGTGGCATCCAAGCACCAAGAGGCCTGCCAGTTCCCTCCTGAGGTGGAGAGCCGCCCGCCAGCAGGAACTCACACTCCTCCTCCTCCCCAACCTCTGACGACCCAAGCTCATTCTCGAACCCAGGTCAAGCGAGGCACAAGGTGGCGCCCAGCCTCAGCCTCGGCGCGCCACTGGGCCAGCCCAGGGTAACTTCCTGATGCAGTTCGTCAGCAAAACAACTAGGGAAGGGGAATATCCTTGACCTCGTACTGTCTAACGGGGAGTGGGTGAGGGATCTGAGGGTGGAGGAACCACTGGCGGGGAGTGACCACTGGACAGTATGGTTCCAGTTGCAGCTGGGCAGGGAGAGGGGGGCATCTGGCACAAAGGTGCTAGACTTTAGAAACACCGACTTCAAAAAGATGGGTGAAGTGGTGCAAGGGTCCCTGGACAGAATTCAGCCTAATGTGGACACGAATCAGAGGTGGGAACTCATTAAGCTAGGGATAGTGGAGGCAACAAATTCCTGCAGCAAGGCCCAAAGTAAAAAGGCTGGGTCAAAGAAACCTGGATGAGCAAGGGTGTCATAGACAGGGTGAGGAGGAAAGAGTAGCCTACAGGAGAACTGGGAGGGGGAGGACAGGGAGGAGTACCTGAAGGAAGCAAAGGAAGTGACTAGGGAAGTAAGGGCAGAAAAGATGTTAAGGGAGCTCAGGCTGGCGAAGGGAATTAAAAGGGGGGAGGGAGAGACTTCTTCAGGTACATCAGGGAGAAAAGGGGTTGTAAGGATTAAAAAGGAAGGGGAGCGGGTGGAAAAAGGGTACGAAAAGGCAGAAGTGCTTAATGACTACTTCTGCTCGGTTTTTAATAAAGAGAAAGGAGGGGAAATACCTTAGGTTGGGGGGAGGACAGGAACAGAGAGGGAGGGCTGACGGACAGGGATATCACAGCAAGCAACGAAATCAGTAGGCAGTTAAGCCATTTAATGAATTCGCCACCCATAACATTAAGGGTAGAAATCATATTTTTTTTTTGTTTTTCATAAAGTGGTCTAACCTTTGTTTGAAAACTGTTAAGATTTTTACTTTTTTTTTTTTTAAACTTTATTTTTTTCATTTTATCTTGTACATGTGAGACAAAAAGCATGTAGCCGACAGTCCAAAGCAATTACAACTATTCCCTTTGGAAAATGCACACCTTTCTCCTTAATCAAAAGGATATTATGCATCAACTACATTGAGTTACATCATAAGGTGGTAGCTTATATTTTTACTATACAAGATTGTATAAACCTCTTAATGTGAGCTGCTTAATGTGCCCAAGAGCACATGGCTAAACCAAATGTTACGTAATTGTCCAGCAATTCAGTCCAAAAATAATAAGCAACGCCCCTACTATAAGGGCTATTTGGTGCCAAGTTCCATCCTAAATGAAAGAGAAAAATGCTACAGTAAACTAATTTGCAGCAAAACATTGCTCTATATAGGAGAAAACCACACAACTGTAAGGCATCTAGCTCTTATTCTTTACTAATTTAACAGTATTGGACTTAGATTTATTCTTTCTTTCCCCACCTTTCCATTTTTAAAACATAACAGTATATACCAGGCCCTCAAAAACTCCTGATGGAAAAGCCTCAAACAAAAGAGAGAGCCAGAAAATCTGTACCCCAAAATCAAGCAACTGTACAGGCCATCTCGGTTTATTTAAATTATAAGCTGGTGGGTGAAATTATAACAGGGTTACCAAAAATTAGAGAGTCCAATGTCCCCCACATTAAACCTTCAGGTTGTTGCCTCGTCTTCCTCCTCGTCAATCCCCTCTGTTCTCCTTTGCGATTCTGCAGCCCATCTATCCGCCCATTTACCAGCCTCAATGGGGTCTGAAAACAGGTAAACCTTGCTTTGATATACGATTCAGAGCCTGGCTGGAAAGATGGTTGTGTACGGTACTCCCAGCTCCCTCAAGACTCATCTCACACCATCAAATTTTTTTCTCCGTTGCCTCGTTGCGTAGCTAATGTCAGGAAAGATATGAACCTGAGAGTCCCCTTGATAGACTGGAGCTGCTCTGCGGGCAAGTCTGAGAATTTTGTCCCTAGCTGCCACATCCGAAGTGTAACCCCCCTGCAAATGGGGGTTCCCAAAAGACTTCCAGGAGCTTGCTTGAATGCTCCAAGCCTGAATGGTGTTTGGCATTTAAGCCATTTATCAGTGAGTGTTTTTAGAACCTCTGGTACTGTCTCTTTAAGAGCTGTCTGCTTGCAGACATAATTAGTTTGTATGGGGGACTGTGTGTTTTTGATTGAGTACCACTCAAGCTGCTGCCAATTCACTTCATTTTTGCAGTCACTAGGAGTGCAAAGGAACCTATCTGAAAGATGTAACTGTTTGCCAGAAATTATTTAGAGTAATAATGAAATTACAGTTTGTCTAACCTGCTTTCTTTGCAGTCAGAACTGTGTCTGCTAGTTCCCCATTCTAGTTTTGAACTGCTGAACTGGACCAATCAGTGTGGGGTAAGCTAGCTCTAAAATGGTGCCTTGGACGAATCAGAACTTGACTCATAATCTGAGCCAGCCACAAGAGGATTGTATGGGCAGTGACTCTGGGAGATGTAGTTTAGACTTCAGTGCCTTTTGGACCAACAGCAGCAGTCTATTGTGAGTGACAGCCAATCCAGTCAAGAACTGGGAGGAACTCAAAGGAAGTGCTCGGTTTTGTCGGTTGGAGTTTCAGTTGAGCTTTGGCAGTGAAGAAGGAAGGAGCCCTGTGCTTTTTCGGTGTGCAGTTTTAGTCAAAAAGCGTCATGTAAGGCCCAGAGTTCGGTCTGCAGCTATGTAACAGCTTGTTAGGACTGAATCCGTCCCAGAAAAGAATCAAGGATCTCTGAAGAGTAGAAACCAGGCTCACCCTAGAAGACTGGAGAAATTGTTGAATTACACTCGGTCTGTCAGGAACTGAATCTGCTGTGTGTTCTCCGGTATTGTGCAGTAATTGCGATCGGGATAGAGAAGCAGCCTGCCTGGTATGGTACTTTCTTTTTTTACCATATAAATGTGAAGAGTCTCTTGGAGCTCAAGAGTAGCCCTGCTGATATTGAAGGACCCTATCTTATTTGGAGGTCGTGAGTACTAATTCAGGGTCGCTCCCTGTTGAATTGCCACATTAAATCCAAATGAAATTATTGTACTGCTGACTGTTTAATTTTCCTTTTCTCTGTGTGAAAGGGCCCCTACCAGCTGCCACGGTTTGGACTAGCCGCTAGGGCTTGGGTACCCAGGGACAGTAACTGATAGGGATAGGCCTGTGCACAGAGCCATAGGTAGATGATTAGAGTGATAAGCTAATTAACCTGATTTCCCCCTGTCCTTGTTATATCCCCCTAAATAAATCAGAGCTGCTTGTTCCAGCAAAGTTATACTGCCTGAGGTATTTGTCTATGTTAAAGTACTGTACTGTGATTGTTGCACTGTATCTCATTTCACAGGAGGTCCCAGTGCCGGAACGAGTCCTGGGGGTAAGTGTATACTGTGAAGGTAATTCTGATATATTGTGTGGGCCACTAGTGGGAAGAAAGGGGGGTTGCAGTGTCCCAGAGGGCTGTGACCAAGTTAGTTTAACTATTGCAAACCCTGACCTCTGGGTGGAGGCACCCGCCATTGGATCCAGGCCCCTCAACCTGTTAGTGGCAAATCAGGCAGGGGTAGTAGCCCCTGGGATAGCGCCATCTAGGGGTTACACGAAGTAACCATCATTAAGGTACGAGGGTCTTCCGTGTTTTGTGAACAACCACGTGGTGCAACTCGATAGATTTTTTGTATTTCCCATGTGTTTTTTGGGGCTTCTGGATTTAATTTTTCGGATAACCATTCCTGCATATTCAGGACCGGATGGTCCCCCTCCGAGCCCTCGGGAAGATCTACGATCCGGATATTGGCCACTCGAGCTGTATTTTCGAGTGCTTCCAAACGTGCCTTAAGGTGCTGGTTTTCTTTAATAAGCAAGGTGGTCGCTCCAGTCGAGGCCTCTGCCTGCTTACGGACCTCCTTAAAATCATCTTTAAGCCCATCCACTGCTTTCTCAACAATTAGGACTCGGGTACTAAAGTCGTCAACTTTCTGACTGAGTGTAGAAACTGATGTTATTAAAGTCCGAAGTTTATGGCCCAAGGTGTTAATAGTTTCTCCTTCATCAGGCCGTTCCTCGATTAATATGACGTCTTCTGCTCTCCCAAGTCCTGCTGTTCCTTCGCTTTTCCCAGCCCCTCCGGGCGTATTATCTTTCTTAGGATTACCCATCCTGACAGATTTCTGGTCGTTCTTCACAGTAGAAAGGTTAAAAAACCTGTGGGAGGCTTCTAAATGGGAAATTTAAACAAGTTTTCTCCTCTCAATGTGTAAAGTATACAAAATTGCTGCATGCTGCTCGGGCTCCACAGCACCCCCCAAGATTTTTACTTTCAACTATTTGTTGTGGTAAAGTGTTCCACACAGTTGTTATTCTTCATGTGAAAAATTTACTCCTCTTTTTTTTGTTATGTTTCTTCCCCAATTAGTTTGAAATTATGGGCTCTAGTAGTTATGTTGGTTTTACACAGTATAAGCCCTACTGTTTGTCATAAGGTCATCTTGGAATGCTTTATAGGTCAGACAGATATCCCCTCTCGGTTGTCTGTATTTTGCTGACTATAGACCCAAGGTGTTTAATCTCTCAGTATAGGTTTGATTTTCTATGTTACATATTCTTTAGTTTAGCTATCTCTGTATTCCTTCTATAAGTTTGGAACTTCTCAAGGTATGGGGTGCCAAATCTGTGAGCAATACTTGAGATGGGGGTGCACCAAACCCATATATAAGGGCATAATCACTTCTTTTGTTATACTACTACTATTTTGTAAAATACATTTCACAATCCTTTGACATTTTTTTGACAGTTGTCATACAATGTTTATCAAAGGATAAGTCATCTGTTATCCAGATTCCCAGGTCTTTTTCTTCTGTTGTGTTTTCAAGAATAATGTTATTCAGTTTATATTGCATTTGCGGATTATTAGCCCCCAAATGCATTGCGCTGCTTTTCATTAAACATCATTTTATTTTTTATAGCCCATTCCGATATTTGGGCCAGGTTATTCTGAAGTTTTCTTTTCTGATGCAGTTTGAACAATTCCTCCCAGTTTACAATTGTCTGCATACTTGCAGAGCCATGCATTATTAGGGGTTAGAGTGTTGAGACCAGTATGTTAAATAAAGTGGGACCCAGAACTGACCCCTGGGGTACTCCACTTGTAACCGATGACCATTCTAAGTTGTCGTCCACTGATAGCTACCCTTTGTTGACGGGAATCCAACCAGGAGTTTATCCAGTTGATTATATTTGGGTGTAGATGAATATTACTCAGTAGCTGAAGCTGGGTATGATGTGAAACTTTGTTGAAGGCTTTGGCAAAGTCAAGGAAAATTATGTCTATGGGGATGTCCTTGTCCACAGCAGCACTTACCGGCTCCAAAAAATGTATAAGATTAGTAAGACAGGGTCTACCTGTGGTGAATCTGTGCTGTGCTGGGTCAATCGGTCAGAAACTGGTTATATGTTCCATTATATGACTCAGAAGTAGTTTTTCCATAATTTTCCCCAGCTACTGAAGTGAGGCTTATTGGTCTGTAATTGTTTGTGTCTGTAAGTGAGCCACCCTTGTGTATGGGGGTGACTAATGCCTCCTCCATTCTGGTATTGTTTTTCCCTCTTGAAGAGATCTGTTAAAAAGGCAAGTCAGCGGGCCCACTAATTCATCTTTAAGTTCTTTCAAAAACCTGGGGGTGATACCACCTGGTCCTGCAGAACTATTACTTTTTAAAGAAGATATTACTGTACTAACTTCTTCTGTGGTATCAGTCCTGGTATTCATTAGACAGTGAAATTTTCTTTATGTTCAAAAACACTTGCAAAAAAACTTGTCAAGCTTAGATGCTAGTTATTTTTCTTCAGTTATAATTTCTGTGTCATTTTTAAGTGGGCCTATAACCTTTTGTTTACCTTTGAGTGAACCAATATAACTGTAAAACTGTTTTTTATGTTTCACTTTTGATACCAGATTGATTTCTAATCTTGTCTCTAATGTTCTTATTATATTTGTTGTTTTTTTGGCACTTAATTTAAATTTCATCCAGTTACCCAGTAATTTTTTTTTTTTTTTTTTTTTTAATTATTTACATTGTCTTTTTTTCTTTTTAATTTGTTTCCTGATTTTATTATTCCACCAGGGTGGAGTGTGTCAGTTATTTTTGTATTTGGTTTTGGTTGGCACCCATGTATCCACGCAATAGTCAATCTTTTGGTTGATCTTGTTGCATATATTTTTCAGATCTTGATTTACTAAGTCCTTTTGCCAGTCCCAGGTCCTTAAGTAGTTTTTCATATTGCTGTAGTCTGCTTTGTTATAGTGTTTTTATGGTTGTTATACGTTTTGTGTTGTTTGTAATACTGCTGAATTCAAGAAGTACCATTCTATGGTCACGATCACCCAGGGGAGGTAGTATTTTAATGCTGTGTATATCTTCACAACAGTTGGTAAATATAAGAACAAGCATATTGCTGTCTCTGGCTGCTGCAGTAATTACTAATGCCTCTCTGGACTCAGAGTGTGTACCTCAGGATTGGAGGATGGCTCACATGGTTCCACTTCCATAAGAGCGATCCCAAAGATGAACCAGGGAGCTATAAATTAGTGAGTCTCATGTCCATAGTGGGGAAACTGATGGAAACAATTCTGAAGGAGAGGCTGGTGACCCTGCTGGAGGTCAGTGGGGCGCAGGACAGTTGGCAGCATGGCTTTGTCAAGGGCAGATCCTGCCAGACCAACCTAGTGGACTATTACGGCTAGGCGACTAGGGAAATGGACAAAGGGCATGCGGTGGATGTCCTGTTCCTGGACTTCAGTAAGGCATTCGACTCTGTTCCACATGGGAGACAAGCATGTAAACTAAGGAGCACAGGGGATGGGGCAAACTTGGTGGGGAAGCGTGGACAACTGGCTGCAGGGATGGCAGCAGAGGGTGGTGGTGGGAGGAGAATTATGATCCCCAAGGGCAGTGATGAGCAGGGTCCCACAGGGGTCAGTGCTGGGGCCAGTGTTATTTGGGATATTTACTGCAGACATCTCAGTAGGTATAAATAGCAAGTTTAGTCTATTTGCAGACACCACCATGGTGGGAGCAGTGGTGGATGTCCAACAGGGGTGGCAGGGATTGCAGGAAGATCTAACAAGGCTGGAGACATGATCTGACACCTGGCAACTTGGTTTCAATGCCAAAAAATGCAAGGTGCTGCATTTCGGGACAAAGAATCCAGAGAGGAGCTACCATCTGGGGGGGTGCAGCTAGCTGTGACTGAAACATAGAAACACAGATTTTGACGGCAGATAAGGACCGCTTGGCCCACCCAGTCTGCCCATTTCCCTACCTAATGGATAAGCTGCAGATCCTAGTTAACCAGCAGCCTACGTCTTCCTACCCCCACCCCCTAGAATTGCCTTATGACTGTCCCATGCATGCTTGAATTCCACCACTGATTTTGACTCACAACTTTCTCCGGAAGGCCGCTCCATGCATCTACAACCCTATCTGTGAAAAAGCTACTTCCTTAAATTACCTCTGAGCCGCCTTCTATCTTCAAATTGTGCCCCTTGTTCTTGCACACCTCCTTTTGAAAGATGCTACCCTCTTGGACTTTGTTGATTCCCTTGAGATACTTGAAAGTTTCTATCATGTCCCCTCTCCCTCCTTTCCTCAAGGCTATACATATTCAGCTCCTTAAGTCTCTCTTCATATGTCTTCCAGTGCAGACCCTGCACCATTTTAGTTGCCCTCCTCTGGATAGCCTCCATCCTGTCTATGTCTTTGCAGAGATTGGGTCTCCAGAACTGCACGCAGTACTCCAGATGGGGTCTCACCAACTGTCTGTACAGAGGGATAATAACTTCCTGTTTTCTACTGGTGATGCCTCTCCTATGCATCCCAGTATCCCCCAGCCCTCCTTGCTGCCCTCTCACATTGCTTGTCCACCTTAGGTCATCTGATATGACTACCCCAGGTCCCTTTCCATTTTTGTTGTTGTTTGTATCTCACCCCCATTGTGTACTCTTCCCTGGGTTTTGTTTCCCAGGTGCATTACCTTGCACTTCTTAGCATTGAATCTAAGCTGCCATACATTTGACCATTCTCTAACCTTGCCAAGTCCCTTCTCATCCTTTCCACCCACCTTGTGCATCAACTCTGTTGCAGATCTGTGTGTCATCTGCAAAGAGACATACTTTTCCTTCCAGTCCCTCTGCAATGTCGCTTATAAAGACATTGAAGAGGACCGTCCTAATACTGAACCCTGCGGTACCCACTAGTAACCCCTTCTTCAGAGTGGACTCCATTTACTATTACTCCTGTGCCCTATTCTCCAGCCAATTTTTACCCAGGCTGTCATCTTGGGACCCACTCCCAGGCTGGCTAACTTGTATATTAATCTTTTGTGGGACTGTGTCAAATGCCTTGCTAAAGTCTAGGTAGGCCATGTCCACAGCCCTCCCTGATCTACTACTTTGGTCACCCAGTCAAAGAAATCTATCAGATTTGTCTGGCATGACCTTCCTGCTGTGAATCCATGCTGCCTTGGGTCCTGAGTCCCTCTGGCCTCTAGATACTCAACAATTCTTTCCTTCAGAAGTGATTCCATCATTTTCCCTACCACTGAGATTAAACTAACAGGTCTGTAGTTTTCTGCTTCTGCCTTGCTCCCACTTTTGTGAAGGGGAATCACATGTGCCCTTCTCCAGTCCTCGGGTACCACCCCATCCTCCCATGATTTGTTAAAGAGGGTAGTCAGTGGTGTCACTAGTTCTACCCTTAGTTCTTTTAGAATTCTGGGATGAATTCCATCAGGCCCCATTGCTTTGTCCACCTTCAGTTTTAAGAGTTCTTTCAGAACCCTTTCTTCTGTAAATGGGCTGGTATCAACTTCTGCATCCAGAGTGTTTCTACTGTTTGTTTTAGGTACTCGACTTCCTTTGTAAATACTGAGCAAAATATTTGTTTAGTATCTCTGCCTTTTCACAGTCATGCTCTGCCCACCTCCCTCCTCCTCTTTATTAAGCCTCACTAACCTCCCTTGGTCTTCCTTCGCTCCCTGATGTACCTATAAAAGGTTTTATCCCCCTTCTTAACTGAGTTGGCTATCTTTTCCTCGGTTTGGGCCTTTGCTGTTCTGACTGCCTTCCCAGCTTCCTTTTGCTTTAACTGATACAGTTCTCTGTCCTGCTCCTTCTGTGATTCCTTGTACTTCCTGAATGCTTTCTTTTTCTCTTGAACCTTCACTGCCACTTCCTTTGAGAACCATAGTGGTTTCTTACATCGTTTCGTTTTGTTAATTTGCTTCACACAAAGGCTTGTTACCTCTGTGATGGCAGTTTTTATTATTCCCCATTGTTCTTCCACCCCTCCTTCCTGCCCATTTGCTAGTGCATTCCTTAGGCACTCACCCATTTTGGCAAAGTCAGCCCTCCTAAAGTCCAGTACTTTTGCCTTTGTATGGGTTGACTCTGTTGCTATTTTTTGTAGACCATACTGTTGATGGTGCTAGTTCCCAGATGGCTACCCACTTCTACATCTGTGATCCTCTCTTCATCTCCATTTGAGAGAACCAGGTCTAAGATTGCTCCCTCTCGAGTGGGCTCCAATACTAGTTGTCAAAGGCATGCCCCTTGTAGGGCATCTAGAATAACCCCACTCTTTGAAGTGGATGCTGCAACTGCATTCCAGTTAATATCTGGCATATTCAGATCACCCATCAGCAATATATCCCCTTTTTCTGCCATTCTAAATATTCTTTCTATCATTTCCTTGTCCATTTCCTCCCCCTGAGAAGGGGGTCTGTATACAACCCCTGTGCGGATTGTAGTGCCATTGCCGGTCTCCAAATTTACCCACAGTGCTTCTTCTCCTCCCTGTTTTCCCTTTTGCTCCGTTGCTTTGATTCCTTCCCTTATGTAAAGAGCTACTCCACCTCCTCCTCTTTTACCCTCCCGGTCCCTCCTGTAGATAGTGTATCCTGGTATGTTTATGTCCCAGTCATGGTTTTGTGTGTACCATGTTTCTGTGACTGCCACGATATCCAGATGTTCCTCCTCCATCAAGGCCACTAATTCAGGAAGCTTGTTACTCAGACTATGGGCATTGGTACTCATTGCTCTCCATTTTTTGCTGGTTTTACCTTCTTTTGCAGCATCCCCCACTGACCTGTATACCTCGGTCTTTTTCTCATTTAGTACCCTGTTTTGTAGGGAGAGGCTGGGATTTTCCTGCTGCTTATCAGTGCCTCCCCCCTTGACTAGTTTAAAAGCTTGCCAATGAAGCATTTAAACAGATTGCTCAAAAGACTTGTTCCCTTCCTGGACAGACACAGACCATCCTGCCAGTATAGGCTGGTGTCCCTCCAGGTGGAACCCCAGTCCCCAATGAAGCCAAACCCCTGTGCTCCACACCATTTTTTCAACCATTCATTAAACTGCATGGTGCAAAGTACTCTCGCCTAACTCATGCCATTGACAGGCAGCACCTCAGAGAAGGATACTGTGTATGCTACTTGTCTTAGGTCCCTCCCCAATTCTACAAAGTCCTTCTGCACTGCTCTAATCTCATGATTAGCCAAGTCATTTGTCCCTAGGTGGGCAATGACGTCCAACTCAGACTCCCGTGCAGCTGTTCTCGTGATCCTGAGGATGCGCTTCCTGTCTCTCTAAGCCATGGCACCAGGCAGGCACCTTACTTCAGTTTTCCCTGCTCCCCCCAGTTCTATCCCCCTAATAATTGAGTCCCCCACCAGGAGCTGCTTCCTTTCCTTGTGGTGTTCTCTGCCTCCTTCCTGTGGCCCTCCCTTGTGACAGCTGTCCTCAGCCTCCTTAGTCTCCTCTGTGGGTGCATCCATAGGGGAGCTATGCTCCCCCAGAATGGTGTATGGATTGTGGTGTGAAACAACTGACTGGGTGTGCCTCTGTTCCACCATCCTCACCCTCCCTGAGCCCACTGTGGTCCAACTGCTGTGCTTTCTTCACAACCTCTGAGATAGTGGTGGTGGCTCTGGTGCTCCCTGGATGGGGGAGGCTCCCTTCCTACCGTCCAGTGTGGCCTGGAAGGTCCCTTACTACTGTCCAGTGTGGCCTGAAGACGGGCAACTTCCTCCCTCAGGCAGAGAGTTGTCTGCAAATAGGGCAGCATCTCAGCCTCAGAAAGACTCCGGAAGACTGCTGCCCCACAGTCATTACATTGTACTACTCCCATTTTTTTTTTTTTGTGTGTGTGAGATTGGTTTGTAATATGTATATATATATGTATATATATATATATATATATAATACAACGTATGCTTATATTGTCAGTGCAGTGTGCTAGAGAGGATATGACAGTGATATGCACCTTGCACTCTTGAAGAAATGATGTCAGAACCCCAGGTATAAAGGAACTATTTCCAGGGGTGGGTGGGGTGAGGGGTGGGAAGGGTTGGGCCAAACTGTGCCCTCACAAAACAATCAGCTAAAAGCTCTGACCCACCGCTGTGATGAGTGCCTTCCTGTCAGCAAGATGCCCTACACAACAATTTGACAGAGAAATACCCTGCTAATCAAACAGAGAAAATCCACACATCCAAGTCAGACACAGTAAACCTCCCCAGCCCCAAAACAGGCCTGGTGGTTTGTGCTCTGAAAGCTGTCAGCCCCAAAATAAGTCAGCTGTGCTTTAAACTCTTCCTGCACTGAAAATGTTAAGAATTGTAACAAACAAACGTAAACCTAGATCCACCTCCCTCTGTTGCTTGAAAGACTGTCTTTTCCTGTTTCACACTGCAGGTTTTTCTATGACAGCTCCTTAACCACAGTAACTTATTTAAAAATAGTTTAACTATCACAAACTCCTACGCACCAGTAAATTATTTAAAAATAGTTTCTTTCCCAAAATCCTAGTAGTCAATCCAGCTACCCCCAAGGGACAACCAAAATGCAGTATTCAAACACTTGTGAAGTTACTTCCAGGATAAGCAGAGTTTGCAAGCTTCTTTTTCAACTCCTCAGCCACCTGTAATTTATTTAAAAATAGTTTAACTGTCAGAAAATCCTAGTAGACAATCTAGCTACCTCCAAGGATCTACCCAAATGCAGTATTTAAATCTTTCTGAAGTTACTAACAAGATAAACAGAGTTTGCAAGCCCCTTCTTGGTTAAACACTAAATAAATATGTGAATAAAAAGCAATTACCAAGGGTAGTTAGTTTCACCTCCCACAGAATTAAGCAAAAGGGAAAGATCTGGGGGTGCTCATTACGGGAGCAATGAACAACTTGGCACAGTGTAGGAAAGCAGCAGCAGCGGTCAACAAGATGCTGGGTTGTATTACAAGGGGTATAACCTCTAGGAGGAGGGAGGTGATTCTGCCATTATACAGATCACTGGTCAGACCCCACCTGGAGTACTGCATTCAGTTTTGGCGCCCTTGCCTAAAGAGGGACATTAGACTGCTGGAAAGGGTGCAACACAGAGCAACAAAGATGATCCAGGGTCTGAGGAAGTTACCATATGAGGTTAGACTGAGGGAGCTGAACATGTACTCTCTGGAGGAAAGGAGGGATGGGGAGATATGATCGAGACCTTTAAGTACATGAAAGGAATAAACAGGGCCGGCACAGATGGACTTTTCAAGGGGAGGGTGGGGAGAGAAACTCGGGGTCATGACATGAGATTGGAGGGTGGAAGGTTTAGGAGGAAAATGAGGAGGCATTTCTTTATGGAAAGGGTGGTAGCAGAGTGGAATGCACTATCGACAGAGGTGGTGGCCTGTAAAACAGTGGGATGTTACAAGAAGGGCTGGGATAGAGTAAAAGGGAGGGTCATGGGGGGGTAGGGTGGAAGGGGCAGCTGTGGAGTAGGGGTGCTAGCTGCAAAATCGAGCAGACTCGATAGACCAAATGGCTTTTTTTCTTCTGGCAATTTCATATGTTTGTATGTACTTACCGTAAACTGTTGATCTTCACCAGATTATCACTTTTAGGTCTGGGCCTGAGGCACCAGGATCCCATGGGAGCAAAGCTTTTGGCCAGGGAGCAGACCCTGGCTACTAAGTACTACAGTTATGCACCCTCATGTGGTGCCGCGCACTAACTAGTAACTGTTGCCGGCTCCCCCACTAACATCAGTTCTGTTCACCAACAGAGAAACAAAGTGGGGGAAAATAGAGAGGTCTAAGAAATTCCCTTCCCCAAAGGAATAGGGAAAGGATATAAGAAAAATAAACAGCAAAATAAACCCAACTACCAACCTTTGGATATTGAAAAATGGGACACCAAGTTGTACCAAGAGGGTAGTTGTGTATAGAACCAGAGCCTCACACCACTATTTTCAGAAAAGCCACAATCGTGTAATCTGGTACAAACTGCCACGTGCGGATCACTCTGAAGCCAGAGGTATGCAGCATGCCACTCCAGAAGATAAACCTAAAACCATTCTCGGACCGCCAGTGACCAGAGAGCTGGGGATTGGCATAAGACCAGGGACTCATTAGTGGTAAGGAAAATGCTGAAACAGAAAACAGTACAGTTAAATAAGAACTTACCATAATGGTAGATCTTCGAGAAGAACTCTTTCAGCATACAATAACCAAAAGAATTAAGCTGCCAGGACCCCACGGAAACTTTCTAGCTAGCAGTCTTCAGTGAAGGACCATCCCGATATAGGCTCTGCCTCGATGTCAGACAATGGTATAAAGGGGGCGATCCCCAGCCCCACCTCAGTTCTCCTGCCAGAAAGCCAGCATCTAGGATGGAAGAGGACCGGGCAGGTTTTTGCCTAAGAATGTTTAAACAGCAGAGAGAAAGCCAGGGGAAGGAGGAAGGCAAAGCAGTGCTTGTGGCAAGAGTTCTTCTCTAAGATCTACTGTTACGGTAAGTTCTTACGCAACTGTACTATATTACTTTGAGTGAGAGCTCCTGCAGCAGGCAATAACCATAAAGACTGAGTCCAAAGCAATCAAGAGATAAGGAACAGGAAAGTCCGGGAAGAGACTGAAAAGAACAAGCTAAAGGCTCAAGAAAGAAGACCCTGCAGAACTGCAAGACCAAACCCAGCCCTACGTCTGGAAGTGATGACATCCAAGCTGTAATGCTTGACGAAGGTGTGAACAGAGCTCCAGGTAGCCACTGCACAAATGTCAGCTGCGGAAACGCTCCTCAAAGAGGTGAAAGAAGTCACCATGCCCCTGTTGGAATGGCCTCGTATCAAACCCCGGTAAGGGCTTATTGTACCTGTAGCAAAAAACGATGCCGTTAACTAGCCACTTAGACATGGTTTGTCTGGTAACTGGTGCACTCCACATCTTGGGAGTGAACAAAACAAGCAACTGATCCATTTTCCAGAAGGCAGCAGTGCAGTTTAGGTAAAAACGAATCATCGTCCAATGGATGTCTACAGTATGCAACAGTGCTTCTCCCATTAGAATACTCAGGGTAGTAAACAGGCAGGTGGATGTCTTTATTTAGGGTGAATTCCGAAACCATCCTAGGAAGAAACTTAGGATTTGTATGTAATGCTACCCTGTTCTTATGGAAAACTAAATAAGGCTCTCTACACATCAAAGCCTGAAGCTCTGAAATTCTTTGAGCAGAAGTAACTAGAACCAAAAATAACGCTTTCCACAACAGAAAGTGTAGCTTGCAATCCATGGCTGGTTCAAACGGGGGAAGCGTGAGCTTCTCCAACATAAAAGAGGAGATCCCATGGAGGGACAGGATCTCGGATGGGAGATTTTAGGTGCAAAATGCCCCACAAAAAGATATGAGACCCATCCAGTTGAGAGAGATTTACCCTCCACCAGTGCATGGTACGCCAAGACAGCGGAAAGGTGTACCTTGATAGAGGAGTAGCTCATGCTCTGCTCAAACAGGGAGAGGAGATAATCAAACACAGAGTTCAGAGGGCAGGAAAAGGGATTAAGCTGGTATGCAGGAGCCCACAGGCAAAACCTTTTCCACTTCATAGCATGATCTAGTAGAGGGTATTCTGGCTGCCACTAGGACATCTGCTACCTTGGGGGAACCCCATATCTAGCCACAGTTAGGTCTGCAGGAGCCACCCATGAAGATGCAGGGACATGAGGTCTGGATGGACTAAGGTGCCCTGATCCTGGGAGAGCAAGTGCGAGCTCAGTGGCAGGGGAATTGGAGGTTCCACTGCCATCTGCTGAAGTAGTGAGAACCAATTCTGTGGAGGCCACAAGGGGACTATGAGAATTATCTCTGTTCCCTCCACCTGTAACTTCAGAAGCACCTTCTGAAGAATGGAAAAGGAAGGGAAGGAGTAGAGGAACTTCCCTGTCTAACAAAGGGACCATGTGTCTCGCCAGAAAACTCCAGGCCTTGGATCTGGCAAGCAAAAACTGGGCAGTTTGGTGTTGAGGTGGGATGCAAAAAGGTCCAACTCTGGCCGGCCCCATCTGACGAATAGTTGGTCTGCCACCAACCGAAGGATTTCCCACTCCTGAGCCTTGTACCAAGATCTGCTTAGGCTGTCGGCCAAGACATTTTGGACGCCAGGAATATGAACAGCAATGAGCTCAAGGTGGTGTTCCAGTGCCCAATACCAGACCCTCATTGCCTACCTGCAGAGGGGGCTGGAGTGAGGGCTCCCCCCCCCCCACTTGCTGATGCAAAAGATGTTGTCCATCTGAAAGAGAAGAGGGCCCGGAGATAAGTCCATTTGAAATGCCTGCAAGGCATTCAGGACTGCTCGCATCCCTAGAATGTTAATGTGGAGACGGTGCTTGTCTGGTGACCAGGTCCCCTGGGTCTGCCTGGTCTCCAGGTGAGCGCCCCAAACAAGACCTGAGGTGTCTATGGTCAGAACTCATCTCAGGGGCTCCTGTTGGAAAAGGACCCCTGTCAATAGATTAAGTGGGTCCAACCACCAGGTTAGTGTCCTGCGGACTGGGTCAGAGACCAAGATCAGCTGATCTAGGTTGTTGGACCTTTGGTCCCACTGCACCCTGAGCGTCCATTCAGGGGCCCTCATATGGAGGCAAGCCATGGGAAATGTAGGGATGGCTGCCGCTATGTGACCGAGGAGTCTCAGACAGTCCTGGGCCGGGACATGAGGAGCTGAGGATACCATTTGGGCTTTATCCCGAAGGCAATCTGGGGTGGAGGAAGACCATGCCCTGTACTGTGTCCAGGATCGCCCCTATGAACTGGAGTCTCTGGCTGGGCCATGGGGACAACTTTGGGATATTCAGGGTGATCCCCAGTTCTTGGAAGAGTGTAAAGGTGTCTCAGAGAGTGCAAACCAGATGTTCCCTTGTGGGAGCTTTCAGGAGCCAGTCGTCTAGGTAGCGAAAGACAAAATGGCCCCGCTGACGCAGAGCCGCACCCACCACCACTAGGCACTTGGTGAAGACTCTGGGAGTGGAGGAAAGGCTGAATGGCAAGGCTCTAAACTGATGTCAGCCCCGGAAGAGGAATCGCAGGAACCTCCTGTGAGGCTAGAACACTAGGAAGTGCAGGTATGTATCCTGCATATCTAGAAAGCAGAGTCAGTCCCCTTGGTGCAGAAGGGGGATCAGACTTGGCAGCATGATCATCCTGAACCTCTTGTACTTGAGGAATTTGTTCAGGGAACTGAGATCCAAGATGGGCTGAAGGCTCCTGGTCTGTTTGGGAACTAGGAAAAAGTGGGACTAAATTCCCCTTCCCCTTCGAGCCCAGGGAACTGGCTCTATAGCCCACTTATTGTAGGAGGGCATGAATTTCTCCTTCCATCAGGGGACATGAGGAGGATAGTGGGAGGACACTGGTGGAGTTTCCAGAGGCATGTGTTTGAACTCCTGAGCATGACCTCTCTCTACGAGCCTGAAAACCCAGAGATCTGTCGTAATTTTGCTCCAACCCTCAAGACAGAGGGAAAAGCAACCCCCTACAACTTCCCCCACTGACTCTGCTGGAGATGGGGGGGTCTGGCAAAGAGTCACTGTGTTGCTCCGGGAGTAGGCAGAGGGGCCTGGGAGGATTTTGGGGACCGAGAGGCAGAGCTTCCAGGAGTCTGAGACGTGGCCTTCCTTTTGTAGCCTCCCCTCTGCTGAGGCTGGTTTTGGGGCTGCTGACCGGAGGGCTTCCTCCACCCAGTCTACTCCTGATCTGCAGGTACGTAAAAAAATGAGATGAGCAAAAGTCATAATGTTTTGCCAATTGCTGGTAAGACATCATGTTGTTATCCAAGAAAAGCTGGGATATGAGGTGTAACCCCTTATCCTCCCACCAGTGCTGTGCTTTGCATATTAGGTCTGGCATTAGACTTTCTTCCCATATGTGTTTTACAGAGGCATCTGGAGAGGGCCCACACGGGTGGTTTATGATCCCATGTGCTGCCTGCTAAGCATGGCTTTTACGAAAGGGTTACTCAATTTTTTGATTGCTTCAGACCTCCCAAATTATTAACACCGTATCAAAGGCACCAAACAAAATACCCAGTATTGTAATCTCTGTGGGCAGAATGGGGACATAGGTGATCTCTCTCGGATGAGAGAGGGCCTCTCTGCTCAGAAGATAGCTCCTGCTTTTCTCAAAATGAATACTGGATTCATCACCCAGGAAGTGATGTAAAATTAAATCATCATTCTCAGAGGAACAGAAAACCACCACATCATCTGCATTAGCGAAACCTTTCAGTGGAGCTTCCTGAGGATTCAGAGACAAACTTCGGAGGGATACATTACAATGAATGTCCCGTAAGAGGGGTTCCAAACAGAAGATATTTAAGAGGGGGCTCAGTGTACACCCTTGCCACACCTCTCTCCACAACACACATGCAGGGCCAAACCAATAATTTATTACCAGGCGGACTGAGGCCGAGCAGTAAAGACAGGGCAGCCAGGCCACAAAAATATCAGGAAGACCAAAGGAACGAATGACATGAGAGAGATAGTCATGAGAGACCCTAAGAAATACCAGGCTCAGGCTAGTACCCCAGCACTTCGACCAGGGGTTTTCCTCGGGGGATATTTGTTATCTGTCACTGGTGCCGAGGGTTATTTGATTAAATAAAAGATATTTGTGCAGTTCTGTTTAGGATCTGTGCCTGCCTTAATGAGTGCGCTGCAACTATTCTTTTTTTGTTGGTTCTGCAAAGAGAATAGCACATCCCCCAGACAGCTGCACCACAGACTGTTAGTGTGGAGTGGGGCCCCCTGTTCTGTAGCCTTAAGGGTGTACTCTGTGCTCCGAGCATGGTCAGTTACTACAGGAACACATTTTCTTTGTAGAAAATTCAGTAATCTGTGCTCTTCTTATCTTTCAGGAGCACAGTTAGAAGCAGGAGTTCCAGGCAGTGGGAGGGTGGTGGTGGAAGAGTCCAAAAGGGACACTGGGATGCAGATCAGCCTTTTATTGTTAATTTGGCAAAGTTCAAAGCTAGACAGGCAAGTTATTGGGCGAGCGGGAAGCCGTCAATTTAATAGGTGGGCCACCAAGTTATTGTGCACTGCAGCATGCTGGCAAGGAACAAGTGTGTTGGCAGTCGGTACAGGCTAGTATGTACATGGGCAGGCAGAGTATAAGTATGAGAGCAGCTGGTAGACAAATGCCCATCTAGGCGGGCAGGTAGGGGATGAGTGGGTGTGGTTTCAATGGCTTTTATTGGCAGGTTGGAAACAAGTGTGTGGACAAGTGGTGCCACGACAGGCAGGGAACAAGCGTACGTGCATTCTCTGGCTTTGAGACAGTGTGCAGGCAGGTGGGAAACAAGTGCTTTTGTGTTTTTCAGGGGACCAGCTGCCTCAGCTTGGCCTTGTGCGTGGAAATGACAGCCACCTCTAGCAGCAGGCTGACAAAAGTATCCCCTGCTATGCCCTCTAGCAGGAGTGGGATACAGGGATTTCACAGACTTCAGCATCATCTTGGATGTATGAAGGCCTCCAAGGGCTTCTTCAACATCATATTCAAGAAGTTTTGGATATCTAAAAGGGGAATTCAAAATGGCCTGCTGCACATTCATGGCAAATCCTGCTACTCTGAGTCATTAATATGGTCTTATACAACAAATGCCAGAAGCTACAGCCCTGGCAGAGGCATCAGGGACATCATATGCTGAGAGGAGCAAATGATTTCTGACACAGCACCTCATTCTTGGCCAAAACATCAGGCAAAGTCTAAGCTGCTATCTTGGTAGCTTTCCACAGGCTATTCTGATATTTAATCATATGGCCCTGATAATTTGCAATCCTAAGGCCCAGTGAGGCAGAGGCATAAGAACACTCACCCATCATGTCCACCACCTAGATTTTTTTTTCAATTTCTTTTTATGCCACCTTCACACTGGCTCCTCCTACCTCAGGTTCCACAGGCAGTCCCCAGGCCCCGGTTGCAGTCACTCAATTCCATGGGCTCTGGCTATGCCCCCAGGTGGAGTCAGGGTGGGATTAGTCCCCCGAAATTCTTCATTTCGTCAGGCGAGCACCACGATCTGCAGGTCCCAGAGGCCTGGAGAGCTCCCCTAAGACATCACCAATGAGGTGCCGGGGCCGTTTTCCTTCGTTTCCCCACGCAGACGTCAAAGTGAGCATCCGCAGAATGTTAGCAACATCCCTGCCCTACCATCCGCTTACCAGCTGCTCTACCACCTACGGTCACCCAGGTGGCAGTATTGCAGCAGCTGACAGAACCATTCCCTCCGGAGGTGAGCATCTGCTGGGACCCTCAAGCCTCCTCCCCCCTGGCCGGCCCCAGACTACCGAAGCCAGTCTCAAACTCGGTCTGCCGGTGTCGTGAGTAGCAGCACTACTGCTGTGTCAATGGGCCTGCCCCATCCATCACCTAGATTCTTTATGTGGAAGGATACTCTTATGTAAAGGTGTCATAGCGCTATCACGAGCATCCATGATGACTAGAATCAGTTTCTGCTTGGCTGGCATAATAAGGCTTACCAGATGGAGCAGGACACTACCTATCAACCTTTCCAGGCACTGGAGACAGTGAGTTAGGTCTGTACCATGCAGCAAACGTAGCATCCTCTAATGCAGGATATATAGGTGGAATAATTATGAAAAAAGAGGTTGGGAACTCCAGGACTTCTATCAGGTTCTTCTCTGCAGATTCCTCTTCTTCCACAGCAAAGCCCATGGCAAACTGCATTTGCTGCATCAAGGCTTGAAAAGTGGGATCCTCAGGAGGAGGTCTTGGGGTAAACCCCACTGAGTCCTTGCTGCACGATGACAGGTTAGAATTAGAATAGAGTACCACATATTGTTCTCCCTCATATTCCTCCTCTAAAACCATGAGGTCAGGATTGTATTCTGTCCTATCATCGACATCTCTGTCATCAACAGGGGCCCTGAAGTGCACAGGCAACACTGGTGGAGGCTGAGAGGCAGGAATTTGCAATGTGCTGGTAGCCAGCATCAAGCAGGACGGAGTACCCACAGGCCCAGTTGATGGTACAGCCTGTAAAGGTAATCCAGACAGTAAGTGTCGCATCATTCCTGAAAACGAAACCAGCACAGCTTAAGAGTCAACAACACCATGGACAAGGGTTGTGGCTACTTGTGTCAACAGCGGGCCTTGGCCCAACAACGATGGCTTCATACTGCCCATAGTAGGTATAGCAGCACATAAGCCAAGTCCCAACCTTGGTGTCTCATCAACAGGTGGGGGGTGGGGGGGGGGCTGTAGTCAATGGCCCTGGGTTGCTTTAAGCGCAACTGATTTACCGTGTTCTACTGGCATCTGGGACCTCGCCAGCAAAGAAGACGTTCCTTTATCCCTATGCTTGTGCGCCGGTGATGAGGACAGCTTCGATGGTGATATTTCTTTGTACCAATCCTTCAGTTTTGTCAGCCGTTTCTCTACTGACATGGAGGGAGACACCAATGCTGGGCTCTTATCTTTCTCCATGGCAGTTAACATTTTAAGGGGAATTACATTTTTTAGAGCTTTCTTGCAGTGTCACCTTGTAGCCTGATGGCAGCTCTGGCAAATGTCAAAAGTCCTCATGTTGTGAGATTGGGTGTCTTCCTTGAAGATTTCATCTCCACACTTACAATACCAAAATAAACCTTTCTACAACATGCAGAGACAACAAAATTCACTTAAATATAAAATAAATGATAAACAGCAATGGCTAGTTGACGGTTTCCTTCAGCAGGTCAGAGAAGGATGACCGACAGCTGGAAAAGAACTAAGGAGAGTTGGAGCCACCTATGTTTATATAGATGTTGATGCATGATGTCGCTTTGGGCAGCACCCAGTTAGCCAAAGTTTCAATGTGGTCCTAGCACTGGAGCAGGTATCGTTCCAAAAGTGTGGCCTAATGGAAGAGATATCCTCAAAGAGATCAGGGTATACTCTCTATGGACGGGAAAGGGGAAGAGGGAAAGGGGTGAGGTGGCATTATACATTAGGGACGGTATCACTGCCACCAGAGATGAAATTGGGGAAGGGAAGATAGAGGGACTGTGGGTACAGATCCAGACAGAATGGAGAAGAAAAGTTAAGATGGGTGTAGTTTACAGGCCTCCGAATAAAGATGTGGACAAGGACAGGGAGTGGAGTATGATGATCAGGATAGCAGCAAGGGGCAGGGGTGATGTGGCGGTAGTGGGAGACTCCAATTTGCCAAAGGTGGACAGAAGTGCCCCATCCACCTCTTGTGCCAGGAGCCAACTAATCCTGGACACAGTACAGGATGGCTTCCTGGTCCAGGGGGTGACTGCATCTCCACAAGAGGGAGCCATCCTGGACCTGGTATTAACAAATGGGGACCATGTCAGGCACATCAAGGTAGAGGAGCCGCTGGGGAGCAGCGACGACCTCGTGGTGCAATTCAGGATAGATATGGGAAAGGAAATAAGCACGAATATGAAAGAGCTGGACTTCAAGAAAGTGACTATAGGATGATAGGAGAAATACTGAGGGGACACGTAGCACGGTATGGGGTGGATCAAAGTGGACAGTAATCAGTGAAGAGACAGCATCTGCAATGAACACCTGTCTTAAGCAGAGGGGAAAATTCCAAAGCCAAGAGGCCAAACTGGTTTGATAGGAGGTGGGTCCTAAAGTGGGGGAGCATAGAAGTTTAGGTAATCCCTTAGGGATGGGGGGGGGTTCTACCTGGAGAAAGCTAGAGAAGTTAGTAAGGTGGTAAGGCAGGCCAAGGCTAGGAAGGAACTGCAAGCTGTGGAAGGAATCAAGGAGGGAGAAAAAGCCTTCTCCAGGTACAGCAGTGAAAAGAGAAACACAAAGGAGGGCATAGTAAAGTTAAACAAGCATCTGTCAATGCCGAATGTTCGCCACTCACACTGCTGTTATACTGGTTCTTGCTTGCACATATTTTTGCTATATATTTACCCAAGATAGATCAGATGGGATGCAATATGTCATTTGCAATGGTGTCCTGATTTGACAGTTTTATACTGCATTTAGCCAGGACAGTTGAGGTGAGATGAGACATCTTATTTTTAGTATGGTTCTGTTTTTTTAACGTATTTTTCAAGGACAGATCTTTTAGATCCAAATCTCCTTTTCAGTGGGATTCTGCTGTAGGGTCCTGTTTCTACACAGTTGTGCAATATATTTACCTAGAATAACCCAGCTGAGGTGCAATATCTCATTTTCATTGGGGTCCTGCTTTGACACATTTTTGTACTGTATTTACCTAGGATAGCACAGCTCAGATAACATCTTATTTTCAGTGGGATGACGCTTTTCTCAATTTTTACTATGTATATACCCAGCCTCGCTGAGATGCAATATTTCATTTTTGATGGGGCCCTGTTTTTACCAATTTTTATAATGTAATTTCCCATGACAGCCCTGCTGAAAGACAAGTTCTATTTTCAGTGGTATTTTCAGTGGAGTCCAGCTTTTACAAGGTAGTTTTCCCTGGTATACAGCAGCATAGATGCACAGTTCAGTGAGGGCTCTGCTGTACTGGGGTCCTGCTTTTACACATTTTTACTAAATATTTGCCCTGGATTGACCAAATGAGATGCACACTCATTTCAGTGGTGTCATGCTTTTTACACATTTTTAGACTGTATTTACCCAGGAGAGGTCAGATGAGAGGCAGTATCTAATTTTCAGTGGGTTCCCACATTTTCAAATACCCCAAATCTGCAACAGACTTTTTATCACCTGATGTTATGATCAAGATACAGTAAGTAGAATTTTTTAAAATCCTATCCAAAAAGTGATTCCGCAGTCCAACTGCAAAAACATGTTTCAAAGGGGATTTGAAAGATGACACTTGTCATGTCAGGAGGTGGGGTAACAAGGCATATGTTGAATATCAGGGGCCAAAATTTGCAAAAATAAGGTTATGAGTAAACGTTGGAAGAATTCAACGTTTCTTCATCAATTACTTCATGTATGTCCACATTTTCACAAATTTTCAATGTAGTCTTTTTATGACCCCACCGCATGAAACTGGTAGGTGAAAATTTTCAAATCCTGCCCAAGGGGATCTTTTAGGATGGTTTGAAATCTATCTTATTCATGGTGGGGTCCAAAAGCCATGTTGAAAATTTTGGGGAAAAATATTAAAAGTGACCAAGTTATGAATACAAGTTGAAAATGCATTAAAATACATTGAACCGCATATCTGATTTCCTCATTTACCAGTCCAGGGCTGAAAAGTGCAGGCGTGTCTCCAGTCAGAAAATTATGGAGTTAAAGCTCCAGTAGGTAAGTTAGGGGTTGGGAGGGGTTGCTGAGTTGGGGAGTCGGGTAACAGTAATGGTGGACAGAGGCACCAGACATCGATGGAATGTTTTCTTTTTTACAGGCTGTATAAAATTAAAAAAAGATTATGGGGGACAGGCTTTCTTTATTTCAGACTCAGACAATGGGGATTGGGCACTGCAGTGTCCATTTAACCTCCACAGGCACGGGAAGGGACAGGGAGGTGGGAGAGAAACTGGGCTGAGGGTGGGATTACAGGAATTAAATAAATAAAAAGACTGCGAGGAATGGTTTTCTGAGGCATTGGGTACTACAGTGTCAGTGTTATATTTGGCAGCACCTGGATTTGTGCCCCAGGTATCGCACAATGAAAACGGGCAGGTTGGGGATACTAGCTGGCACCAGGGACTCGGCACCCCAGTGTCGGAAAATTAAGAAGGAAGGCAGAAGCAATGGGAGGTGGAAGGGATACTTGACAGAGGATGGGAGGGATTGTGTTTACTTGGGGTGCTGGGGGAGGGAACACAGCAGGATGATGATGACGCCGATCAGCTCTGCTTGCTGGACAATATTATGTAGATCAAAGGAAAAACATCTAACCCAAGATTCAGGCAGCTGTTTTCTTTGAACTTCATGAAGTTTCCACCCAGCAAGCCCAAAAGTGTGTCCTGATCAGCCTGGCTGATGATTGGTCTGACGCTGTTGATCCCCCTGCAAACTTCCCTGCATTGGACCGCTAATCACACACCTCTCAAAATCCACTATCACAGCAACATGTTCGCATTGCACAAGCCTGAATAGAAAAAGAGGAAGGTGGTGGGTGAAAGGCAATAAAGAGATGGCAGATGCATTAAATGAATACTTCTAGCTTGTGTTTACTAAGGAAAAGGACGGACCAGTGGCACAAAGGAGGCTGGGGGAGGAAAAGGAGGAGGGAATGAAATAGCTGAGGACATGATAACAGAAGGCAAGGATAGGAAATGGCTCCTGTCTTTGAAGTTAAACAAGTCTTTGGGTTCAGATGCCATGCACACAAGGGTGCTGAGTGAGCTGGTGGTGAAACTATAGGTCCAATGGTAGTTCTGTTCAACAGCTCATTAGATACAGGTGTGGTAATGCAGGAGTGGAGAACCGCACATATGGTACTGCTGCACAAGAGTGGGCCTGAGGATGACCCTGTAAACTACAGGCCAGTCAGTCTGACCTTCATTGCCCATAAACTGATGGAGGCCACCAGGAAAGGCTAGTCAGGTTTCCTGAGGTAAACTGGATTCAGTACGAGAAACAGTACGAATTCAAGACAGGGAGATCCTGTCAAACTAATCTGCTCAGCTTCTTTGACTTGGTAACAAAGGCAGCAGACAAGGGCCGGGCAGTTAACATTCTTTTCTTGGAGTTCAGCAATTCTTTCGACTCACTACCCCCACAAAAGCCTGATCGGGAAATTGGAGGACCTAGGGGTGGGAAGCAAAACTAACAAGGTAGGTCTCTAATTGGCTCAGTGGTAGGACACAAAGGGTGGTGGGTGGGAGGAGAGCTCTTAGGTACGAGGGAATTCACCAATGGGGTCCCACAAGGGTCAGTGCTCAGTTTTTTTTTTTTTTTATTCAAGTTTATTGTATGTTTATGCACAGGTCCACAATACATTTTACATTCCACAAGGTTCACATAACAAATTTGTCCATCTTGGTTAGATCTCCAATCTGCAGTCCATTTTATACAGAGTGAAAGGTATTACATTCCAATGCTAGCACCAGCATCTTAACATTTCATTTATTGTTTACTAATTTATGGATTATATTTCTTCTGCCCATTCTTGTTTACCCTTGTTCCCCTCCTCTCCCCCTTCCTGCATATATTGGTCTTTCCATATTATCCGTGGAGTCCACTTACTAATGAATGCCTGGGTGCGAAGACTGACTAAGCGTTAGTTCCTCCATTTCTTGTATTGCTTGGATGATCTCCATCCACTGCTGGATGTTAGGGAGGTCAGGTTTCAACCATGTTCTTGTTATTGCTTTATGTTCAGCTGTTATTAAAACATTCCATAAATATATTTTGTCTTTCCCTTTGAGTTCCCCAGGAGGCAATCCCAGAACCATATGTCTAGAGCCTACCCCTCTGTCACCAGAAGTATTTCCCCAATCGCCTATTCGACCTGGTTCCAGATATGTAACAGACATGGGCACTGCCAGAATATATAGAGGTGGGAGGCCCTTGGCAGTCCCTCCAACATGATGATGGGTGGGATCCATCCATAGAAACAGACTTTGACGGCAGATAAGGACAGCTTGGCCCACCTAGTCTGCCCATTTCCCTACCTAGAGGATAAGCTGCAGATCCTATTTAACCAACAGCCTAATTCTTCCTATCCCCCACAAAAATTGCCTTATGTCTGTCCCATGCATTCCTGAATTCTCTCTCAGTTTTAGATCCCACAACCTCCTCAGGAAGGCTGTTCCATGCGTCCACCACCCTCTTGGTGAAAAAATACTTCCTCATATTGCCCCTGAGCTGTCCCCCCTCTATCTTCAAATTGTGTCCCCTTGTACTTGTACATCTCTTTTTCTGAAAGATGCTACCCTCGTGGACTTTGTTGATTCCACTGAGGTACTTAAACGTTTCTATCATGTCCCCTCTCTCCCTCCTTTCCTCAAGGGTATACATATTAAGCTCCTTTAGCCTCTCTTTGTATGGCTTCTCTTGCCACTTATTCTTCATCACCGGAGTGATGGAAAAGTGGGTTCTTACCTTCCACTCAAACTCTCTCCAACGCGGAGAGTAGGTGGTTCTATTTGCTAATAAGAATACTGTCTCTCATTCCCCTTTTGACAGCCTCTCTCCCATCTCATTTTCCCATCTTCTTTTACGTGGCTCCGTGTGGGTGATCCCTCTCTCCCTAAGAGCTCCATATAAGGCTGAAACATGTCCTTTAAGTCTCTGATGTGCCAGGATTTCTATCATGATATTCAGCAAATTGCCTCCTGTCGAAGCTCACGAGAGCGATGCACCGAGGCTACTGGGTTCTTCCCAGTATCTGTATCTGTATGCTAATGCAGCAATTAAGCAGTTTTCTTCACCATGAACTGCGTGTTTACTTTCATTTGGGATCTATAGCATTCTTATTTGTGCAGGACATCCAGCCAGTTTTCTCCATTTACAGGTGCGCCTCACCTCTGTCCTAGCACTCAAAAATGCTTTGAGAGCTGTGGAAAACTTTTTGGTTTGTTTTGTAGGCTCCCCTGATCCCCGGGCTCTCAGGGTATTTATACAGGTTCTGATTTGTAAGAATCTAAAGTGATCTGTTTGTTGTAATTTATATTTTTCATTAAGTTGGCTAAAGGTTAATATGTTATCTCCATCCATGAATTGCTTGAGGGTAGTCAACACCAACCTCCCCAACCTTCCAAAGGTTGGGTCCCAGGCGAACCACCTCAGTGGCCACAACTCTTTATTAAGTTTATATTTGGTCCATAGTCTCCTCCTTGTGTTTCTTACTGTCATCAAAGTTATAATGCCATCCTGTTGTGTCCGCCCGGGGTCCACAGCCCTGGCTCCCAGAGGGGCTCTATGTTTTTTCCAGTGGGCTGTATAATCCCGGTCCAACCAGAGCATGGCATTCCTCAGGTGAGTTGCAAGGTAGTAATCCTCTAGATCTGACAATGCTCTTCCCCCATGCTTTTTACTAATGAGCATAGATGCGTTCTTAATTCTGGGTCTTTTGCGCGCCCAGATGAATGTTGTGATGATCGTTTGCTAGATCTGTAACAGATTATGATGAATTTTAATGGGAAGACATTGAAAAAGGTACAAAAACCTGGGCAGGATATTCATAACAACTGTTTGTATTCTGTCATAAAGGGGGAGACTGAGGGAGTTCCATCCCACTATGTCCCTCCTAATTTGGCTTATCAGGGGATCGAAATTATTTGTGAATAATGTAGCATTGCTTTTAGTAATAAGGGTGCCTAGATATTTTATTCTTTGAGAATTCCAGTTCAGGGGGGACTAATTGGGTAATTTCGGGTGAGGGGTTAACACAAAATTCAAGTAACTCCGTTTTTTGCTTATTAAGGGCATAACCCAAGTACCTTCCAAACAGATCTAGGAGTCTCCATAATTTGGGCGGTGAATCCTCTGGTCTGGAGAGATAGAGTAGGACATCATCTGCGTTTAGGGAGACTTTGTGCTCTGTATCCCCTGATCCTCTCTAATATCTTGAGCTAAATGCTCAATACAGATGGCAAAGAGAAGCGTCGAGAAAGGACACCCCTGTTGTGTGCCCTTCCCAAGTCTAAACCTCTGGGGCACACCCCCGTTGACCCTAACACAAGCTTGTGGGAGGCATACAGAGCTTTAATAGACCCTATGATGTCTGGGGGGGTCCAATTGTTTAAGACTGCAAACAGAAAGTTCCAGATGACACGGTTGAAGGCCTTTTCGGCGTCGAGGCTCATTATGCATGAGGAGGTTTTGTGTTTGTTAATTATATCTATTATATTAAGAAACATAGAAACATAGACTTTGATGGCAGATAAGGACCACTTGGCCCACCCAGTCTGCCCATTTTCCTACCTACTGAATAAGCTGCAGATTCTAGTTAACCAACAGCCTACTTCCTGCAACCCACCACTACAATTGCCTTATGTCTGTCCCATGCATGTCTTAATTCCCCCCACTGTTTTAGACCCAACAACCTCCCCAGGAAGGCGGCACCATGCATCCACCACTCTTTCTGTGAAAAAAAAATTTCCTCACATTACCCCCGAGCCGTCCCCCCTCTATCTTTAAATTGTGCCCCCTTGTTCTTACACATCTCTTTTTCTGAAAGATGCTACCCTCCTGGACTTTGTTGATTCCCTTGAGGTACTTGGAAGTTTCTATCAAGTCGTCCCCCCCCCCGTCCCTCCTTTCATCAAGGGTATACATATTAAGCAATTAATAGTTCTTACTCCTTCTGGGGCCTGCCTACCTTATATAAAGCCTGTTTGATCTAAATGTATTAATCCTTATAGTAGGGGATTTAAACAGGTGGCTATTATGGCTGTGAAGATTTTATAATCTACATTTAATAGAAAGATTGGCAGATATGAGCCACATTCTTTAGGGTCCTTCCCCTCCTTGGGTATAACCGTAATTGTTGTACAGTTCCATGATGGAGGGACTATCTCCCCCTCCTGCCAGACCAGATTAAAAACGTTCTGTAGAAGGGGCGCTGTTTCTGCTTGAAATGCTTTATAGAACTCGCTGCCAAAGCCATTGGGTCCTGGGCATTTCCCTACCTTTAGATTTTTTTTTTATAGATGATCTTATTTCTATCCCTGATATCAGGGCCATTAGGGTTTGTTGTTGATCTTGAGTAAGTCTGGGGAGCTGTAACTGTCCGAGGAAACGTTTTGCTTCCTCTGGGTGTGTTTCTTTTTGAGGATGATACAGGGCCTTATAGTAGGTAACAAAGGAGTCTGCTATTCTTTCCCATTTGTGGGAGACACTTCTCTGGCTGGGATGTCTGATAGCTAATACATCAGCTCGAGCAGCCCTTTGTATAAGCCTGTAGGCTAGTAATTTGACAGCCCTAGAACCTCCCTCATAAAAGAATTGTTTCAAATATTGAAGTGCCTTTTCTGTTTCAATTTTATTGATGTTTTGTATTTTAGTTTTAATACTTTTTATCTCCATTTCCCTGTCCTTACTCCAGGCTTATTTTTGTAAACCCTTCTCCAGCCTAAGTTGTTCATGTACCGTGTCTAGCTGTTTCATAGAAACATAGACTTTGTCGGCAGATAAGGACCGCTTGGCCCACCTAGTCTGCCCATTTCCCTACCTAGAGGATAAGCTGCAGATCCTATTTAACCAACAGCCTATTTCTTCCTACCCCCACAAAAATTGCCTTATGTCTGTCCCATGCATTTTTGAATTCTCCCACAGTTTTAGACCCCACAACCTCCTCAGGAAGGCTGTTTCATGTGTCCACCACCCTCTCTGTGAAAAAATACTTCCTCATATTGCCCCTGAGCCATCCCCCCTCTATCTTCAAATTGTGTCCCCTTGTTCTTGCACATCTTTTTTCTGAAAGATGCTATCCTCTAGGACTCTGTTGATTCCACTGAGGTCCTTAAACATTTCCATCATGTCCCCCCTCTCCCTCCTTTCCTCAAGGGTATACATATTAAGCTCCTTTAGCCTCTCCTCGTATGGCTTCTCTTGCAGACCCTGCACCATTTTAGTTGCCCTCCTCTGAACTGCCTCCATCCTGTCTATGTCCTTGTGGAGATGGGGTCTCCAGAACTGGACGCAGTACTCCAGATGGGGTCTCACCAACTGTCTGTACAGGGGAATAACAACTTCCTGTTTTCTGCTGGTGATGCCTCTCCCTATACATCCCAGGATCCCCCTAGCCCTCCCTACCGCCTTCTCACATTGCTTGCCAACCTTAAGGTCATCTGATATGATTACCCCCAGGTCCCTTTCCATTTTTGTTGTTGTTGCTACCTCCCCCCCACCATTGTAATCCTTCCCCTGGGTTTTTGTTTCCCAGGTGCATTACTTTGCACTTCTTTACATTGAATCCAAGCTGCCATACTTCTTTCGTTCTTTCTTTTTACGGGTGGCTATAGATATGATTTCCGCAGTACCACTGTTTTTATTGTACCTCATAGTATCTGGGCTGTTATCCCTGGCTTGTTATTTATTTCTATTGTTTGCTTTATAACGTTTTTAATTTCTTCCCTAACATCTTTATCCCTGAGCAGGCTAGTGTTTAGCCTCCACTGAGTGGGTTTCTTCGGTAGCTCCAACTCAACCTCCACCATTGTCGGTTGATGGTCTGAGAGTGTGGCTGTGCCCACCTGCATTGAATTAAACAGGGATATGTCCTTATAAGTAAAAAAACATGTCCAGCCTAGAGTAGATTTTGTGCCTAGCAGAATACAATGTATAATCTTTGGCCAATGGATACTTGGCTCCCCAAACGTCTGTCATCCCTGTATCCCTCAACACTCTGGCTAAGCCTTTAGCCACCTTGCTCTCCACCGTGGGTATACCTGATGTGGAGTCTAACTTTCTATTTAGAGTCACATTCCAGTCCCCCCCAGTAATGACAACTCCCTTGGCCTTCTCCGCTATGATCTTAAGAAGATCTACATAAAAACCAAGCGGAGAGCCTGGCGGGGCATAAACATTAACCAATGTCACCTGAACATCTTGTAACCTTCCCAAAGCTAGACCATAACGAGCTCCATGGTCCGTCACCACCTCAGTCTCCTCAAATGGCAGGGAAGCCGAAAGTAAAACTGCTACACCCTTCTTTCTTCCTCTGTCCAGAGAAGCATGATATAATGTAGGGTACCCTCTAGATTTCAGTTTTAGTACCTCTGTAGGACTTATGCGGGTCTTCTGAATGAAATTAATATTACATCTTTGGTCTCTAAGAAACTGCTGTAACTGCTTCCTCTTGATTGGGTGATTAATCCCATTCATATTATAAGACAAAATTTAAGTGTTAATTTGATCCACGGTGAGTTTTGTGGTTGGTTCTGTTTGATATAAGATAGAGACATTGCTTAGAATAGTAATTCACCTTTTTCCCCTCCGAACTCCTCTTTTATTTCTTTGCAAAATAATGAATTCCAACCGATAAGATCCATTTCTACCATAAGGATTTGATTCCTTGTATATTTGTATAATAAACTGATCCCTGTGCTTTCTATGTTGAAATAACCTTATACACAAACTGAGTAACACTGTTAACTTCTTCCCAACTTTCCCCAGTAGATGGGGGTATAACCACTTTCAAACTTCTGAACCTTTGAACCAATTCTGAAAAAGTACAACCAATACCTAGACTTATTAAAGAATTTGGGTAATATAAGGCTGGTATCGTTATCTCAGGCAGTCCCCACCCAAGCGTAGAAACTATCTCGGCGTAGTCTGGTCCAAAAATATGAGTAACCTATTGTGACCTCCATACCCCAGTCACTGTAACTATGAAGTTCAGTACTTCCTAGGTCAGCCCCTGCTAGCAGAGGACTGGTTTGTGCCATGCTTATGACACTGGGCCCACTATGGTAGTGTCCTGCTTGCTCCATCAAAAGGGAAACTAGAAGTTGGGACCCTCCTCCCCTGGGCATTGCCAACGTCAGCAAGAGTGCGAGGACTGGACTTCCGGTGACGCAGCAAGCGGGAATGGCTGCTTATTTCCCCGCTCCGGTTGCCAGCATCACTTTTTCGGAGAGAATCCGGGTTTATCGATTGATTCGTATGTCGGTAGATCAATATAAGTGTGCAGGAAGGAACCTGGGATGGTCCGCACAAAAAAGGGTTCCCAAATGGCAAATATGTCGACGAAGAACACCCGAGCAAACAGCCAGTAGGCTCAGCCCAGCCGCCTCGCTCCATCGGGTACTCTATGTCGGGCGCGGAAGATCTATGTTCGACTCTGCCTCGACGAACACAAGAGCCGAATCCAGGAAGATCATTAAGCTTTGAAAAATTGACACCAAAGTGTCCGATATACAAAAGGACTTTAAAAGTTAGAATCTAGAACTACGGCAATTGAGCAGCATGTAGATGGGCTTCAGACAGAACACATGGCATTTGGCAGATCACTGGCATTTCTATACGGAAGGAGAAAGCACTAACAGCCAAAGCTGAGGATGCTGAGGCCCGCTGTAGACGAATAACATTCGGTCGGAATCCCAGAAGGATCCGAACAGGCTGATATGAGTGCCTTCATGGAATGTTGGTTAAGAACGGAATTACGGATCGAGGAAGACACCCCTTTGGAGATTGAGAGGGCACACAGATCCCTTGCTCCTAAGCCCAAACAAGGAGCGCCCCCGAGAGCAATTTTAGTCAGGTTTCTCAGATACACCACGAAGGAAAAGGTTCTACGCCTGGCCTGGGGAAAGAAAGATCTGAACTTTGACGGAATGAAGGTATATGTAGACCAGGATTTCCCCCCCTGCCCAGCGCCGAGAAAAGTGCTCGTGGTGAAACAGCTTAAGGAGAGAGGTTTCAGGGCTCAACTACGCTATCCAGCCAGACTGTGGGTAGACCTACAGATGGTCAGAGACTGTTTGATACACTTTATGGCTAAAGAGTTTTTAAGCTCGAATGATATCCAAATCCAGACATAAAAGAAGAGATAGTAGAAATGGAAATTGAGAAGCTGCTTTGGGCAACAGCGCCAGGAGCTAAGAGCAATATTCGGTCACATTTGAGAGTCGATTCTGCACGTTTTACATCGGACCCTGCTAGATGGATTTCAAGAGAGAAGCTTGCAAAGTAAAAAGGGTGAACTTTTACTAAGTGACAATGTTATAAACTCCACTATGGATCGAAGGGGACTTTGGAGTGTTATGACTTTTCTGCTTCCAGAAGTGAGACTTTTTGCCTACAGGTTCTCAGGATTAACTACAGGCCTATTGCCAAGGGACTGATTACTAGTTATAAATTACAGAATCCTCTTCAGAAGAGCAAAGGGCTGTGTATAGGTCATTTATAGTCGTATTTTAGGAGAATTCCCCGCTTTTGCTTTTTGACCTGACTCCTGTGGACTCCCGTTTCCCTCAGGCGTGCCGGAATGGAGATGGGCGCTGCAGAGGATATTTAAGCGGCCCATTATGTTTTAGGCCCTCAGGGAGATGGGTATTATTCTAAGGTGACACCTTCCCAAGTCCTGTAAATTTAAGGTCCCCTTGTTCGATTCGGGCCTTAATGATTTCTGGTTATTGCTTCTGTTTTTTCCAGTAGGCTCGGTGCAGAATGAGAGAGAGCTGAATTTCAGCTCGGATGAATAATCTGCAGGTGGAGTTCACTATGCCCATGGCTGGGCTTGGAAGGGAGTTTTTTTTTTTTTTTTTTCCTCCCTCTTTTCCCTTTTCGGTTATTTCTTGTGCTTGGTCTCGGTATCAGTAAAATGGTTTCTCTTATCATGGATCGGTTAATTTTTGCAAGGATGTTGGTACCATGAGGGTAAAATGGGTATTTCAGCCCATCCCGAAAGTTCCACATTTGAGACTTACAGAGGGCACAGGCGGTATTACCTCAGGCTTCTGGGGTTATTCCAGCCCTTTCACTCTTTATAGAGTGTTGTTCCCTTAAGGGGCTTGCCCATCTTTTCCCCTTATCTCCATGCCGGTGCTCTGCCAAGCGGTAGAAGGACAGTTGGGCAGGGCACTTCGGCTGTCAGTTCTAGTTTTGGTAGCGACCAGTTGTCGTTGCCCCCCATTTGGGAGCCATATTTGCGGTCTCCTCTTTGGGAAACTTTAGATTACCAGAACAAAATTTTGGTTTTAAAAGTCATGTTTATCTTGAATCTATATGCTGTCTACTTTATCTTTTCTTTCTCTTACTTTCGGTACTGGGGAGGTTGCCTTATGGCGCTTATATACGCCATGGCTATACAATTTAATATAGGATATATAACAAGTAGTTATAACAACTATGGATTAATAATATGTGTGACATGATAATTGGTTCTTTGAATGTCAAGGGCATTAACAATGTTATTAAGAGAGCGAAGATATTAACTGAATTTAAAAGAGAAGTGCGACATTGCTTGCCTACAGGAGACAAGGTTAACTCGGGGAGAACACATGAAATTGCGAAGGGACTGGGTGGGTACGGTGTGTTCGGATGAACATCCCCAATCTAAAAAAGGGGGAGTAGCCATTTTATTCTGCAGGGGTCTCCCATTTCAGATTAAATCAGTACACCAATCAGGTACAGGACACCAACTGATAGTCACAGGGAATTACAGAGGTCAAATTATACATCTAGTTGGGGTGTATGCCCCTACTCCACCCCTGGTGAGTTTTTACCTCCTATTTGATTCTGTTCTGGTTACCACCGGACAAACTATTCTAATGGGGACTGGAATTAGTGAGAGCAGGGGTTCTCAAATGGTGAGGCCAGCCTCCTTGGGGAGGCCCCAACCTGTTCCAGGGGAGGCTCAAGCAAGTCTGAAAAAGTACTGTATTTAAATTTTGAGTTTTATGTATTTTGTGTGAAGAGATGGAGCAAACTAAAAGAGGATAATAGTAGGTGAATGTTATGTATTTATTTACTAATAAGTGACAAGGGAAGGTGAATGAGCCAAGGCTCATTTCAGGTGTACCCGGGGAAGGGTAGGGAGTGAATACATTTCAAAAGGTAACTGCAAAATAATCAAGAAATACACAGTGAATAATAGTGCAAGCAAATATGAACAATTATCCCTAATTGATCAATTTGTAGACTGATGGCAGAACAGCCCAAATACACGGGTTGAGCATAGAAGTACTAAGATCAATAGCAGGAAGGAGCAAAGTAATCCCAGAGAAGTTGCTTAGGAACAGGGAGGGAGTTGGAGAGGCAAAGTACGTAGGAAGGCTATTTCATATAGAGAGGAAACAGAGAAAGTAGTCTGACCCATGAAGGTACTGCAACAAGGGGTAACAATGGTTCAAGAATGAATATAGCGGAGCAAGTAGGCTGGCCTGTGGGGGGCGTACAATGAGCTTAATAATAATATTTGTTTATTTCATTTGTTATTCAGATAACACCTTCGAGCACAGAAGTTCTTTTTCAAAGGTTCCACGTTAGTATAAGACAAAGAACTGAATATGAGCCAAGTACTCAAAGGGGTTTTAATTTACTCATGGTGTATTGCGCAAAGTACAGTATATTATTTTTCTTTGGGGAGGCCCAAGATTATTTCAGTGTTTAGGGGAGGCTCAAAATCTTTCCATGGATTTGGGGAGGCTCACTGTGACAAAGTCTAAGAACTATTGGCGTAGAGGATGTTAATTTAGATAGGAGTTCAACTAAAGCCCCTAATTCCAAATCTTGCTCTAAATTGCTTTGCAGTTTATTGGCAGAGGCTGGATTAACAGATCCCTGGAGGAGATTTAACCCCTCGGTAAAAAACTTTACTTTCTATTCGCTAGCCTCAAAAATGTATTCCAGGCTGGACAGATTTTATACACATGTAAGTGATCTGCATACATTCAAGGACATTTCTATTCTCCCAATCACGATTTCAGATCATGCTATGGTCAAAGCTAAATTATACTGGGGTATAAAGAAGGGGAGGGGTCTTTGGAGATTTGATCCCGGACTTCTCAATGATAAACAATATATGGACTCCACTAAAAAAATCATTCAACGTTATTTAGAGGAAAACACAGAGGTGCTATCTAGGCCCAAGTATATATGGGATGCTCTGAAAGCAGTGGTGAGGGGTCATACAATTTCATACTCCTCCCACAAGTATAAACAACATCAAGCCCGTGTTAGTGAAGTCCTTACAGATGTACTACACTTGAAGCATCACACAGATGTTCAGGGTCTAAATCCACCTTTAAAAAGCTGATAGAGACTAGGAACACCTATAATGCTCTGTTGCAGAGGCGGGTGGAAAACTCTCTGAGATACACCGGGCAACGCTATTATGAGAGGGGAGAGAGGGCAGGCAAATTACTTGCCTTGAGGCTTTGCAAGCAAGCAGCTGATAGATATGTAGCTAAAGTTAGTAAAGACTCCTCTATATCAGATTACAAGAGTACCCCGGGACAGATTGCACAAGAATTTGCAGAATTTTATAGACAACTTTATTCTAAAGAGGAAACACAAGAACACAGAGAAAAAATCCAGAATTTTTTACAGGGTTTAGAAATGCCTGTCTTGTCAGAGGCCCAGAAGGAATTATTAGAAGCCCCTTTTACTGTGGAATTGACTGGAGTGGTTATAAAAGCACTAAAGTCCGGTAAGGCCCCAGCCAGATGGGTTTTACCTCGAATTCTATAAAGGATTCCTAGATATTCTGTCTCCACTTCTCACCAGAGTTTGTAATTTGGCACAGGAACCAGAAGCCCTGCCGGATACATGGGGAGGCCCTTATCTCAGTATTACCCAAGCCTGGAAAAGATCATTCATCTTGTGCTGGATACCGCCCCATTTCATTACTCAACCATGACTCTAAAATCTTCGCTAAGATAATTAGCGAACGATTACAAAAAATAGTTCCCATCCTGGTTCATCCTGATCAAACTGGGTTTATACCTGGGAGACACATACAAGACAACATAAGATTACTATTGAATGTGATTACCTCAGCCCAACACCCCTTAAATTCACCACTTTCAGCAGTATTAACACTAGACGCTGAAAAAGCTTTTGATCGTTTGAATTGGCAATATCTTGATTTAGTAATGGAGGGCTTCGGGTTTGGAGATAAATTTCATAGATGGATTTCTAATTTATATTCCAGGCCTAGAGCCAAGGTCCGGGTTAATGGGACGGTTTCCTCTCAATTTGAGATCGAGAGGGGAACCAGGCAGGGCTGCCCCCTCTTTCCCCTCTTATTTGCCCTGAGTTTGGAGCCATTGGCTATGTACATCAGACAATCAGATCTATATACAGGTCTCCAAATTAGAGGGGTGGAAGTAAAGATTTCCTTATATGCAGATGATATTTTGTTATATGTTTCAGATCCATTAAACAAGGTTCCAAGAATTCTTGCCTTTCTTAGGGAATTTGGATCCTTCTCTGGAACAAAGTTAATCCGACAAATCGGAATTATTCCTACTGGGGTCGAGCTACTCCTTGCCTAAGGTACAGCAAGTTAATTGGTGCAGGTCGGGTTCAGATATTTGGGGTGTGATTCCCAGGACTTACAAACCTTATATTCCACAAATCATTGTAAAGTGCTTCAGAAGATTAGAGAGGACTGTAACAGATGGAAGGAGCTTCCCCTCTCTGTGTCTGGCAGCGGGGAGACCATATGTATGAATATATTACCTCGTTTATTGTTCATACTGGGCACTATTTCATATAAACCCCCGAGAAAATTTTGGCAGGACTTGAGAACTACCCTCTCTAAGTTTCTCTGGCTGGGGAAAAGACCACGTGTGAGGTGGGGAACTATGGTGGCTCCGAGGGAGAATGGCGGCTTTGGGATACCCAATATTCAGAAATACTTTTGGGCCTCTCAGTTACAAGCTCTGGTGGCGTGGGCCAAAGATCCCCCTCCAAAATGGGTCCTGATTGAGGAAGCTGACCTTCCTTTACGGACGGTGGTAGACTTAATTCACTTGGACTCTCCTAGAATAAGACAACTGGAGTTTAAGAACCCTTTCACAAGGGTCCTCTCCCAAACCTGGTGGGACATGAACCGTAAGCTGGGCTTTATTTTAAAGCTTAACCCGAATACAACCATATTAAGTTGTTCTGATTTTGAACCACTCAGATGGGACTTGGGTTTCCATAGGTGGGAAAAAATGTGGCTAACCAGCTTAGACCAATTTTTTGAGCAAAACTTGATTAAATCTTTTCAGCAATTGAAGACCGAATTCAATTTACAACAAAAGGATTTCTTTCGGTACCTTCAGTTAAGACACTTCATTCAAGTAAATGTTAAAGCCATTGAATCTTGTTCGGAGCCCATATCAAACCCTGTGCGTTCACTTTTATTATCCATGGTTGGTTCCCCATATCAGAAACATCTAACTTCTAAACTAGTTAAGGCAATTTACAATACAGAGACAGATCCAGTCTCGAGCATCAGAGAGGCTTGGCATAGAGATTGTAATTATTGCTTATCTGAGATGGAATGGTCACAAATTTGGAAAGCTGTGCAGAGTACTACTTCATCCCTTAACTGGCGGGAATTCCGCTGGAAACTCATTCTGAGATTTTTTAGGGTCCCGGTGGTGACTAAGCATTATGGGTTATATCAATCCGATTTATGTTGGAGGAATTGCCAGTTAGTTGGTACATATTTTCATAACTATTGGGAATGTAATATTGGAGGGAAATAAAGGGTGTTTTTGAGTAGATTTTTGAGACCGATATGCCGGATCTACCGCAACACTGGTTGTTGGGATTATATCCTCCGGCCTTGCTTTCAAGACCTTCCCGTGTTTTATTTGGAATATTGATAACGGCAGCACATAAAGCCATTAATTTGCAATGGTTGACACCCGACAAGCCCACCACCTCCTCCTGGTTTGGAATCTGTACTAGAATTTTAGACATGGAGTATTTAACTGCCAAACTCAGGCTTTCCGTGGAAAAATTCAAAGAAAGATGGTTCCCTTTTATGCAATTCATGGCTTCCCGCGGGAAAAGAGACCCATATTAGAAATATTAGCTAGATATTCATGATGTGGCCTCCTAGCTTTGGTTTGACGGGATTGAGTGGTGTGCTTGGACGGGAGTCCTCAGTATGTTAAAGTGACATTTTACCTACAGCAATAATTTCTGGGTCTTATTCACCCTCTGGAATGTCGGTGATGTTATTGCATAATTAGGTGCATGGAGTTTGTGAGGGTCCACTTAATACTAGTCATGGATCCTATTTTTCTTTTATTAATTATTGAGTGTATAAAGTAATAATAGAATGTAGATAGGCATGATTCATAAATGTCTGATTCACTGGTTATCCTCTTCGCTGTCTGTATCCCTCTTGTTTTCTTCTTGATAGATTTCAAGGCATTTTCCTCCCCAGGACTCCATTCTTTCATCTCTTCCTTTTTTCTCTTTTCTTTCCTTTCCTTCTCGTACTCTCCACTCTTTTCTGAATTCCTTCATTTTCTCTTGTTTTTTTTTTCTTTTTCTGATTTAAAATATCAACCTATGTACTTGAGTAAGAACGGATTTAATGTCTGTTTGTTGACGTATGGATTCAATTGGAAAGGTTGAAAAAAATGCTTTTCAATAAATTTTAATTTCCCAAAAAAAAAAAAAAGAGTGCGAGGACTAAACAGAACATAACCATTATGCTCATCATATCGCTCGCCACCCCCTCATTTATTTTGTTCGGGTGGGAATGAGGAGATCCCCAGACACAGAACATGTTATCCACCTTTACTTGCCGAATTATTCTGGTACCCCACAGAATAAACCGCGAGCGACCCAATCCTCTTCATTCAATTTTCGAAGCTGTTCTCTCCTTCCCATATAGAATATTCTAGACCTTCAAGTATCCACCCTCCCCTCCTCCCTCATGAGCAGAGCCATGTTTTTTTGCAAAGAACATTCAGCCCGTGATGGTGTGAGACAAAGCAAGTACCATTATAACATTTATACTAGTAGTGTCCCCCCAATCGTACTTTTAGTTCCATCAAAATATAGTACGATTAAACTGTTCTTTAGTCCCTCGAGAGATTCTGGACAGTCCACTGTAGGGCCCAAGGTTTTTATTAAATTAGTGCAGTCAAGCAGGCTTTTGAGTCTCCTTGAATCGTCGCAGGACCATCTTGTTATGCCGTGCGATTTTCCCCATTCCCCACCCCCGCGGGTACCTATCACCCTCTCAGCCAATCGTGAGGGCATCAAAATTAGACGTCTTTACTTGCAGATATCACAGTGGAGGAATGGAGGGAGTCCAAATGCCTTATAAATTGAGCCTACCTAACAAGTCACTGTCCGGAACCCCCCGTGGCATTGTCCATCTACTCTTGGGCTTCTGTAGCGGTCTGAGCATCTCCCATGTAATCCCATCGATTAGGACTGGAGACTCATAGTTCTTTAAAATTGTACAGATGTCTGCTCTTAATGTGGTAGCTTGCGTTGGTTGGGTATGCATGCTGTTGCCTCGGTGTTCCTTTTCGTGCCACCGCGCAGGCCAACTGCAACAACTCCTTCTTCAAGGCGCTCCTTGATGAGATGTGGAATGGTTATGCTCATGTCTTCCAGGAATCGAGCTGCTGCCATCAGGTCCTCATATATTTTAACTCCTTGGCCTGTTTCCACTTTTAAACGTGCTGGATAAAGAATTTGAGCTTGAATGTTTTTAGCTTTCAGTTGTTTAAGGATAGGCCACATCGTACGCCTGCTCTCCTGTACTATATTAGTGTAGTCGTTGTCAACAGAAATACGCTGGCCCTCAAACAAGATTGCCTGTGTTCTCCAGGCCCTGCGGAGAATCTCTTCCTTCGAGTTATACAAGGTCATTTTAGCAATAATCGACCTGGGACGTGCGTTCAGTTTATTGGGCTGCTGCAAAAGGAAGCGATGGGCCCTGTCCATGGAGAGGTCGAAATCAGGTGGCAGTTTTAGTGACTCTCGGAGGATTCTTTGCAGGTGTGGGATCATGTCCTGGGGTCCCCGTTTCGAGGCTTCAGGTACTCCATAGACCCTAATATTCTGACACCTGCTTCTTCCCTCCAGGTCATTCAATTTAGCTGTTAGTTCCCTTTCCCGAGTGAGTAGGAACAGTAGCAGCCTGTCATGCCGATCAGTTTGTTCCGTCACATTCGTTAGGCCAAGTTCGAGGTGATCCACTCTCTTTTACTGAAATCCGCTCTCAGTTCCATGAGGGTGGCATCAATTTTGGTGACTGTCTTAGCAGTCTGAAGGATCGATGCCACTAACAGTTGTCATTCATCCTCCGACGTAGTCGGGAACACCATGCAGGCCTCCTCCCTCCCCAGACTCGGCCATTGTAGACGGTTTCTCAAGCTGCAGTAGTTGTTGTAGCTTTAGAGCTGGAGTGTGGGCATTCTTTGTAAGTAGTACTTTTGATCTGGTTGATTTGCGGGCAAATGTATAGTGGATAGCAGTGGATGCCGTTCGATTATGTTTGGGGCTTCTCGGAGAGAATCTCCAAGTCACCATCTTGCTGCTGATGTCAGCGAAAGTCCAGCCAGTGTTGTTTAACGTGTTCATTAATAACACTGGGAATGGCATTAAAGGCAAAATCTGCCTATTTACGGATGACACCAAGCTTTGTTGGAGGGTGGACACAGATGAAGGGGTGCAAGACCTAACAGAAAACCTAGCAAAGCTGGAAAGGTGGTCTGGCATATAGCAGCTCAGGTTAAACTGGAAGAAGTGCAAGGTCATGTACACAAGCAAGGAAGAACCCAAGGATTGAGTGCGGGGGAGAGTCAAGGTCACCAAGTCACAGAAGGAAAAGTACTTGGGTGTAGCCATCATCAGTGACACTAAACAGGTTATGCAATGTGGAAAGGCAGCAACCAAGGCAAACTGAATGCTGAGATATATTGCAAGAGGGTTCACAAGCAGAAGGGAGGTTATACTGCCGCTGTACAGATCCTTGGTGCGACCACACCTGGAGTACCACATGCAATACTACATCCCTATCCGAAAAAGGAGATCAACCAACTTGAGGCGGTCAAAGAGGGCAACAAAGACGGTTCTGGGGCAGCAAGGTAGTGCATGCGACAGGCTGAGAGAACTCAACATGTACTCACTGGAGGAGAGGCAGGAGAGAGGGGATACAAATTAAACCTTTCAAGTACCTGAAAGTATAAACAGGGTGGATATTGAGGACCTTTTTTACCTCAGTGAAAAAACAAGACCACTAGGGGCACTAGTGGAAGCTGGCAGGCGGAAGGTTCAGATAGGAGATCAAGAGACACTTCTTTACAGTGGTGTCGGGGTGGAATGAACTCCCAGCTAAGATTGTCCCTCAAATGACAGTTGGGGCATGATTCAAGAGAGGGTATGACAGGTGAAGGGAAAGTTGCTGCCAGGGGTGCCTACTGTAATCTCTGGATCAGAGGCTCCCCAAACAAGCAGATTCAATAGACTGTATGGCTTTCTTCTGCTGGCTATTTTGGATGTTTATATCTCTCTCACCCCACCTTCCTTGTACTCCGCACCTTTGTACCTGCACCACCATCAAGACAAATTCAAGGTTACAAACTCTTGCAGCACTCCAGGTAAAGTACAGGCACAGAAACATAGAAACATAGACTTTGACGGCAGATAAGGACCGCTAGGCCCATCTAGTCTGCACAGGACGCAGTAATATGTTCAAACTGGTTTATTTAGCCAGTAGCTGTTGCTCCCGTTGCGCCTCAGCCCCACAACTGGACCTTCGTCTGAGGGTGTGTGTTTTTCTTGGATACAGAATGGAGAACCAATAAGAAATCCCAGATAGAAACAGCAGGTTATAGAAAACCAACAGCTGTAAATACAATTTTGCATGCAACAAGTGCCCACCGTCAGAAGTTGATCAATTCAATCCCATATGGGCAACTCATAAGAATAAAACTAACTGTTCAGATACTTCGGAGTTTGAAAAACAAGCAGATGACATGATTAACAGATTTAGGGAAAGGGGCTACAAGGAGGAGATTTTAACATAAGCACTGAATAAAGCAAAGTCACTAAACAAAGAATGCTTGCTTAAACCAAAACAAAGGGATACCCACACAAAATGTATCACTTTTTCTATCAAACATGACAGAGTAGCTGGTCAGGTAGGAAACATTATTTACAAACACTGGCACATTTTCAAACTGATAACATCCTAAAGGAAGAAGCTGGGGACAAGCCCAGAATAACCTAAAAAAGGTAAAAAACCTAAAAGAATAATTAGAAGCCATTTCAAACCTTCATAGACAAATAGATGAATAATTTGGTTACCCCCTAAACCTAATGGTTGTTTTTCAAGTGTGGTAACTGCAATGTATGTAGATATGTACAAGGGGATACTTACGCACATCCCACTAACATGAGATAATGATCAATAACTTCATTACATGTCACAAGTTTTACAGTCTACATTATTTGGTGTGAATGTGTAAAACATTATGTAGGCAGAACAGTCAGGCCTGTAAAAACCAGGATACAAGAACATGTGAGGGCCATTATAAATCAGAGTGATCGAAGTCCTTTTGCAGTCACATTGCAGAATTCCATAAATCAATTCAGTCAGGTTTAAAATTCATGGTATCAGATACTGTCCCACCTTTTGAAAGAGCGGGTGATCACCTTAACAAATTGAATCAAAGGGAGACTAGAGGGATAGACTCCCTGTACACAGTTCAACCATTAGGAATGAGGCAGTAGATGTTACCCCATATATCAAGGAACCATGAATTTAACCTTAGAAATAAGTCTTTATGATATTCATTGTGCAGTAAGAACATTTCTTACCTGTCTCTTCTGGGTTTGTCAATTAAGTGTTATATGTCAGAAAAAAGGAAAATGTAAAAAATAGAAAAAAACGTTAGTAGAGACTATTAATTGTTGAAGTTAATAACCAGTCCATTTTCTTCTTTTTAGGGCATGAAGCTCACAGGATATAGGATTGTCCCTTCGGGAGAACTTCCTGGTCGATAGAAAACTGAAATACAGGGCAATGTCCCTATAAATGTAAAAATTAATTTAGACCTGTGATCTTTATTTCCAACTGCGAGTCCCTAAAATGAAAAGATTTTGAGAGTACACTGAATCACCCATCCTGAGTATAAGGTGCCTAGTTCTTTATTTCTTCTGTTCTTTAAACCCCTTCCAGGCACCCCCCAGGTCTTGGTTTTTCTCTATAACTTACCAGGCACATTTCAAAGTTTACTCAAGTTTTGCATTTAACAAACTCTCTTTTTAACATGTTTAATGTGAAAAATAAGATTAAACACAGAATATACGAATTAAAAAATCGAAAATGTGAATTAGCACAATATGTGCATCACTGGGTGTAATAAGTGAGAGTACCACTTTAATATGGTCCTTATTTAAATGCTAGCACCTGTCTAAAAAAAAAAAAAAAATCCTCAGACTAAGGCCCGATTGTGGGGCCAAGGATCTACGATAGCAACAGTTACTGGATGAATAAACCAATTTGAGCATATTACTGCATCCTGCCTGTACTTTACCTGGAGTGCTGCAACAGTGTTACTTTGAACTTATCTTTTGGGATGGTCTTCCCGATTAAGCTAGCACTCGAGGAAACCAGTGTCGCACCTGAACTTTTTGTTGAACCTCCATCAAGACCCCTGACAATGGTAGAGAGAACTGCTATGCAGCCAATCAACATTAGTGATACAGTAGTGTACTCCTGCCAGTATCTCTGCTCTCCAGCGACCACTCAGTGCATAGGCTGAGGACTTTAAAAACATGACGACATAACAATGTTTAAAAACCTGGACCAGTGTAGCAATCCAGCAGCAGGGCTCTGCTCTCCCATCCACAAAGCTCCAGCTGACATGTGGACTCGGGTGTCCCACACTTGGGATGGACAACGGGGCCAAGCTTATGGTGAAGGTGAGACACTCTGCTTATAGAACTGAAGAACGGTGTGGACTTCCTAGTATTCATACACCTCCCACCACTAGCTGCAGAGCAGCTCAACCAACCCAGACTGTGGTGAAGGCACAGTCACAGTAGCCCAATGTAAGAGTGGGAACAGGTGCGGGGAAAAGATGAAAAAGGAGTGTTTCAGCCTTTAAAACAAAAACAGCTTAAGTAATTTTGATTCCAACACTGAAAGCAAGTATGGGTTACTTACATGCTGCTTCATCCACGGAGAGCTCATTAGCTAAAATCCCACCAATTTTACTGAAAGACGGCATCTGAATCCCATACTTTTCCAACTCTTTGCGCATGTTACTTATTTCCTCCTCTGTTGATAAAATAAAACATTCAGAAATGCAATATTGGTTCTGCAAAGGTTTCCTATAATAAAATCAGTTAAATAAAATAACATCTATAGTTTTTTAATGCTCTATACTTTGATCATCTTATTTATTTTCCAGCTTGAGGCCGAAAGTGACATCTCTGACACAGATCTTAAAAATGAACACCAGATCCTGTACATATTTTTTTTTTTTTTGACATTTTGTTTATCCCCAGCTGCACTGGTCATTCCCCACTCCTTCCTGCCAGTTAAACTGCCCAAATCACTGCCCATCCCATCGCTGCACCTTGCCAGAATTCCTGGTCTTTACTTCAGCTCTACCACCTCCATCCAGCCATCCCACAGGGACTCCTCAATACGGTGGAGCCACAGCAAACTGGGACTTACAACACATTCAGCCAGTAGAGGCAGGGGAATATAGCAGCGGATACAGGACGGGTTGATTGAGTAGTCCATGCAGATGTCATGCATTTCAATCTGTTATATGATTTGTCTCCTTCTGACCCTCTCTCACCTCCCAGCATTATGTAGGTACATTTGTGACTGCCCTGAGAGGACTGTCATATAGTGCACGGTCATCCACATCTTTACGGCTTTTCCACCACACCACCCCTAGATGCTGCTGGAAGAGTGGCACTCCAAATTACCACTGCCAGGAGGACTACATCCAGACAGGACACTCTGTACCCTTCCTTCTGTCCTTTGCTCCCCACGTCCTAAGCTTGAGGCACAAACTCGGGTCGCCAGCATGCCAAAGGGGAGTCACCACTCGGCATCACAAAGTCGGTTGACAACAGTTTTTTTTTTTTTAACTTTATTTTCAAACTTTTTTCCAGGTTGTACAAGATTTTCCATACAGCGCATATCAGTGAGCTGCATATACTACAGCACACAGAACAAGTTTAATACACTGAAGATGACCTGGTTAACTCCCTCCTGCCACACGCAGGGTAAATAAATTGTCCTTAGCCTATCTGCCATCATTATACCACCCCGCACTCTACTGGCTGTCAGTACCTAAATGTTGTAGGAATGTCAACGGTCTGGACTTAGTGTTGCATGTTACATGCTCCGAATCCACTCTTGTTGTCACATACTGTGCTGCTCCACCAGTAGAAACGCTATCCCATTAGGTCACCCTGTTCAAGAGATAAAGAGTACTTTCTGATGGTGCGACTAACATGGAGGGGGAAACATTTTAAATGATAGCCCAGGGAAATAGCCTGAAGCATCTAATAAGCATGACACTATTTGTGATCTACCAAAATGATAAGTGGTAATGTACAATCATATTTGCAAAAGGAATGCATCACTTGATATCTGGTTTGATACAGCCTAGCCTTCTGGAGTGATGGCTGTGGGTATAATAGGGGGATTTTATTATCTACCTATTGTCCTTCCAGGATAAAAAAAAAATCTTCAGCCAGCCCAGTGAGCTAAGGGTTGAGGCGCTGGACACAACACCTTGTGCCACGCTGGCGAGCTCGGGCCACCAGAGTTTGGGAGACGAAGGGAGTTTGGAAAAGCAGCCATCAGGTAGTTCTCCTCTCCCAGGGAGGGAGACAACTTCTACTCGGCTCTTGGCAGCCGCCAAGTGGAGGCTCGATGGTAGCGCTGAGCCAGTGGAAAAAGCGGTGCTAGGCCGGTGCAGGAAAGGAACCAATATCAGGTTCTCGGCACGCATGGCACCTCCATGCTATGCGTGCTCATAGTTGCCAGGGGACCCGGGTTAGGTGGGGAGAAAACCATGTGGAAAAGGAGTTGGGGGAGCCATAGGCTACGTGAAGCCCCCTGACGGGGGACAGAAGATGGACCTCTCTAAGGAGAGCACCAAAGCTGCCTGCAGGCCCCCAGAAGGAGGATAAATATGTTAAGCCCACACACAAAGAGCTCCCTCCAGGAGCGGGACCGTCGCAGGTGCAGAGCAAGGCCCCAGCATCACAGGACTCCCCAGCCCACACACAAAGAGCTCCCTCCAGAAGCGGGACCGTCGTGGGTGCAGAGTGAGGCCCCAGCATCACAGGACTCCCCAGCCCACATACACAAAGAGCTCCCTCCAGGAGCGGGAGCGTCGCGGGTGCAGAGCGAGGCCCCAGCATCACAGGACTCCCCAGCCCACACACAAAGAGCTCCCTCCAGGAGCGGGACCATCGCGGGTGCAGAGCGAGGCCCCAGCATCACAGGACTCCCCAGCCCACACACAAAGAGCTCCCTCCAGGAGTGGGACCGTCGCGGGTGCAGAGCGAGACAATTAAACTACCTCTGAAGGAGCACCCTTGTGAGGGGGGTTATCAGTATTTGAACTGCAACGTTTTTCTGCACTAGCAGACATCGGATATGAGATTGTTAGCAAACATTTCCTCCTGAATGCCACGAGGGTTTTTGTTTGGTCACTTGTAACAGACAATGTTAGGGCACTGTGGGGGATATTAACTCTAACGACTGCATTTACTTGCTATTGGCGCACCAAAGTATCATTTAAATCGTTGAGTGCAGCTATTTTTTTGTTCAAATGAGCTACTTGCCTGCATCTACTGTTGTTAGTGATCTCCATCTCTCCCTTGTATATTGGGTGCTGCCTAGAGTCGGGACACTGCCTGTGCATGCGCGGTTTTGCTATTCCCGGTCTCCCGCTGCATTTTAATAAGTTCCTTTGTTCTTCTCCCCGTATAGGCCCCAGCATCACAGAACTCCCCAGCCCACACACAAAGAGCTCCCTTCAGGATCGGGACCGTCGCGGGTGCAAAGCGAGGTAATTAAACTACCTCTAAAGGAGCACCCTTGTGAGGGGAGTTAGCCCGTCGATGCGCTGTGCACGTCGACTGCCCCGCCCACCCCACCACCCACCCTGGCTTGTCACTAGCTATATAGGTGGGGTCTGGAGTGGCTTGTCACTAGCTATATAGGTGGGGTCTGCTGACATCACTTCCTGTCCATTATTTTTACTAAGTCCCCACTTTTCCATTAGCAGGTTATACCCGCCAGCCACTAGAGGGACCCATACTCTCCCACTTTGGCTCCACTAGCTGTCCTACTCCCCCCGACTACCACCATAAGAGCCATGTTAATTCACCTCCTACTAAAATGCCTCCCCCTCATTTACTTTCTAGTACCCTCGTCACACCAGCCAGCCATCCCCACTGGATCACTGGTACCAGCACCAGCAATTCTCCCAGACATAGCTCGCATTCACCCCACACTTAGCATGTACACTGGCCTACAACACCCGTTCCCCGGGTACCACCCCACTGCCTTCCCAGGCCCCCCTTGGCGGCTTATCATTCTCGCCCTCCCAACCTGCCAATCTCTACCCATCCCCTGTTCCCTGAAGGTCCCCCATCCCCTCATACCCGTAGGAAACACACATATTAGGGTTTTAAATAATTGATAAGCAGTTTTTTTCTTGGGACGATACTAACTGTACAGAATGTATTTATATAGATTTTCTAGAAGTGCTGTGTTTGTTAAACACAGTAGGACAAGAGCAATGCATTTTCACAAAGATTTGGCCCTTTTATGAGCAAAACGCTAATCAATTTTTAGAGTTAAATAAATCCCTGCATATCACCGCGTCCTGGCCAGAGCTGTGGTCCTCCTTCTACTCTTAACAGGCAATATACACTCTAACCCAGGCCCCACCCAGACCAGCCCACCAGGTGGACCCTTCGGACTGAGTGTTGCCTCCCTGAATATATGCAGCATCCTGAAAAAATCTGACACCCTCCAATGCTGGGTCATGCTGCACAAGCCAGACACCACTGCACTGGTGGAAACCTGGCTATCAAAATCCACCCGACTCCTTTGTTGCCCTCCCTGGCTACACCCTATACCGGGAGGATCGTGTAGGCAAACGGGGGGGGTGGTTGTGTGATCTATACCAGGGATTCTCTTACTGTTCAAGCACTCCCTTCCCCAGCCCTTGCTAGTGGGGCACAGGCTCTTACCCTTAAACTTACTCCAGACTCCTCCAGGGGCCCCCTTTATCTCACCTCTGCCTACATTCCACCAGGAGAACCAAAACCCGGCACTATTATCCTTAACTGATTATCTTGCCACCCTCCCTCATAGGGCTGAACAAGTCCTTGTGGGGGACCTTAACGTGAACTGGCTCAGCCTCACCTCCACCGCCGCCCGGGACTCCTTTGCTGCCATTGATCTGACACAACTAATGTCCCAGCCCACAAGAGTAAACCCTAAGAGAGGTACCAGCACCCTCCTTGATGTTATCATCACCAACCGCCCCAATAAAATTCTGGACATCCAAGTCCCCCCTGACTCACTTAGTGACCACTCCCCTATCCTATTCCACTGGGTGACCGCCTTGCCACGACCCACAGCCCAGCACACGCTCCGCCGGCATCTCAGACCAGGTGGGCTGAAACACCTCAGGCAATTTCTTGCCCAAACAAACTGGTCTCCCATTCACCATACTCCTGATATTGACACTGCCCTTGCCTTCTTTTCCCAAACCTTTAACAAAGCTTGCGACCTCTTCGCACCCCTCACAGCTGCCCAAACCAAAAAGCATAACGTGCCCTGGATTACTCCTGCCCTATTACAGTTGCTCAGGCTTAGGGATAACCTATGGCACCTTGCAACAGAAACAGGCCGGCCGGCTGATAGACAGGCCTACAACGCTGCACGGAATAAGTGCACCTGGGCCATCAGGAAAGCCAATGCCAACCACTGTCAGGCCACCCTCACCTCCTCCTGGGGGTGTGCCCGAACTTTTTGGGATAATGTCAAACAACTGAACAGGAGCGCACGCTCCCTTCCCCCATCCCAGATCACCATTGGCAGCACTACCTTTACGGACCCTACAAACAATGCAAACTACCTCAACACATCCTTTACGGACCTCAGCTCTATCCTCCCCAGTAATTTCTTTGACCCACCACCCTCCCTACCGGCCCCAGCCCTCCAACACCCTAGCTTCTACCTACGTCGGGTAACTGCCCTGGAAGCTAGACCCCACCTGATCCATGCACTAAAAAGCAATAGTCCCAGCGATGACTCCGTGGACCCCAGCATTCTCCGGCTGGTACTAGATCAGGTCCTTGCCCCACTCACCAGCCTTCTCAATAAAACCCTCTGTCTGGGGCAATTCCCTACTGCATGGAAAACTGCCATTGTTACTCCCATTCACAAAGGGGGTGACAGGTCCTCAGCCGGGAACTACCGGCCTATCTCCATACTCCGGCCCCTCTCCAAAGTCCTTGAAAATCTGGTTGCCACGCAAATCACTGAGTACCTGACCAAACATAACATCCTCTGCCCTGAACAGCATGGTTTCCATGCAGGACACAGTACGCACACGGCACTAGTTGAATTTTCAACATTCTACACTCCTCCTGGACTCTAGCTCCCTTGCGGGGCAGTGTTCATCGACCTTTCTAAAGCTTTCGACACCGTCTCCCACCCCCTCCTGCTGGATGCCCTCTGCCACACTGGCTTCGCTACTGGGCCACTCGCCTGGTGTACCAGCTATCTATCTGCCCACTCCCAACGTGTCAAAATTAATGGGACACTTTCAAAATCTTGTCCCATCTGCTCAGGGGTTCCTCAGGGCTCCATCCTGGGACCCCTACTCTTCTCACTCTACCTTAACACCCTGTCCAGTGCATGCACTGGGAAAATTCTACTGTATGCAGATGATGCCGTCATCTTTGCCACCCACCGTAACTCTATCTCCCTCCAGGACTCCCTGCAACTTACCTATAACGAAAACCTGGTTTAAAGAGCACAGACTGGTCATAAATCTCAAAAAAACAAAAACAATGCTGTTTGTCCACCCCCAAAACAAAGCCAGCAACTTCCCTCTCCATATCCTCCCCTGCTCCAAACAGCCACTAGAGCAAGTACACTCCTACAAGTACCTTGGGATCAACTTTGACTCAGCCCTCACCTACCATACCCACATTGAGGCTCTTGCCTCAGCTACCAATGTGTGGCTAGGTATCTTATACCACTACAAAAACTGTCTCCCCCCCGGCTGCCCTCCAGCTTGCGGTGACATCCTCTATATTATCCCTGGTTGACTATGGACTACAGGCCTACGGTGCTGCCAACACAACTGCACTCAACAAAATCCGCCTCATCCTAAACAAGGCGTGCAGGCTAATCACGGGGGCCCCTAGGATCACACATTCATGCCAGCTCTATGGTATGGCAACACTGCTGAACCTAGACGAACGACTGCAATATCAAACATGCCTAATAGCAAAAAAAAAAACTCTTCTAGGGCTATCCCCTCTCGGGCTTACAGCCTCCCTCCACCTAGCCCAACCCTTGGTCAGTACACGGACCTCCTGCAAGGCCACTTTTCTGGTACCAAGATCTAGGACCTCCCATGCACAGAGGTCATTCCGCCATAGAGCCCCTTCCTGGTACAACTCGCTCCCTCTCCCCATCTCGGATGCCCCCATGATTTCCAAATCCAAAACTGCACTCAGATGCGAACTATTAAACATGCGTAGTTGCACCTGTCTGTAATCTGAGATGCAACACTCTGTGCCCTGACAATGCCCACTGGGCTACATCCTTACCGCACCTCTTAAATCCTACCCCTTTTCTGTTTGTACCGCCATTATTCCTGTTGCTTGCCCTTTCTCCGTGCAAGTATGTACCACTTCTGATTAAACTGCTACTACTCTGTTACTGCTCATACTGGCGTACTAACGTACGCCACTGTAGCCAAACTGGTTTTCCTGTATAATTGTCGTCATCCCATGTGCTAGCTATCTATGCAACCCATATCCTGGAACCTATAATGCTTGTATATGTATTTGTCATGTGCTTTATCACATGTACCTGCAAACTATGTAACCAATATCCTGGAACCGAGAATGCTTGTATTGTATTTGTCCTCTATGTGACGAGGTACCTTTGGAAATGAGCCTGTGGCTCAAAAGTTGTAAACTGATGTGCAAATAAATAAATAAATAAATAAATTCTTCAAATTTATCCATATCAGATGCAGATACAACAAACCTACCTGTAAAATCCACCTTCCCCAATAAATCCTGGATCTGTGGTGCTATCCCTAGCTTGTGCAGGTACAAGCTAAAACAGAAAAGAAAGAATATTAGTGATGAAGCACATTGCATTTTTAGCAGGTTTCAGTGTATGTCCGTATATTTTAGATAAATATACACAAAATACAGGTTACTCACCTGTAACAGGAGTTCTAGGAACAGTATATGTTGTTCTTCCACACTTATTGGCAGGTTCCTTGCCGCTTTAAATCTTGCCGGAAGATCGTCAAGCTGGCTCCTCCCACCCACCCGGGTGGTAAAACTCTCGGCTCCACCCCATGACGCCAGATCTAGCCCGCTGGAAGCCAGGTTGTGCGTCGAAGCCGGGGAGGTCGGGTGGGTCATGTGGATGAACAACATATACCATTCCTAGAACTCCTGTTACAGGTGAGTAACCTGTATTTCTAGGGACATGGATATGTTGTTCAATCCACACGTATTGGCAGACTCCTAGCAGTTTTCCGGGAGGAGGGAGGCAAGGCGCACACCCCCTACTTAGGTAATAGAGACTGGAGAACCGAGGCCTCAAAACCAGCATTCCGGCGTGACTCAAGGTCGATGTGGTAGTGGGTAATAAAGGTACGTGCCGACTTCCAGGTAGCAGCCCTGCAGATATCCTGGATAGTGACATCCCTGGAAGCAGCTACCGATGCAGCGGTATGGTGGGTAGAATGAGCTCTTATCCCTCTGGGAGGCTCCATACCCGCCAACCTATAGCAGAGATCTATGCAGGAGGTGACCCACCTGCTTATCGTCCGCTTGGCTGCAGGTCTACCACGTGCGGCTTCAGCGTAGGTGACAAACAGCTGGCGAACCTCTCCCCGAACTTCAGCCATCCACTCCTTATAATAAGCGAGCACTCGTCTAGGGTTCAAAGTATGGAGCCTATATTCGGCCTCCGAGGTGTGATTGGGGTAGAACACTGGCAGTGTCAACACCTCTTTAAGGTGAAACTCCGACATCACCTTCGGAAGGAACATCGGGTGAGGGCGCAGGATAACCTTGTCCCTGTGGAAGACCAGATAAGGAGACTCGATGGAAAGCACCTGGAGCTCTCCCCTCCTTCTGGCTGACGTGATAGCCACCAAGAAAGCGGTCTTCCACGACAGGTGGGAAATATTGCACCTGTGCATCGGTTCGAATGGCTTGCCCATGAGCTTGGCCAATACCAGCAGTAGATCCCACGGAGGTGGACGTTCTCGCACCGGAGGGGAAATGTGGTCAAGGCCTTTGAAAAAGCGCCCAACCACCTTCTCCTGCGCCACCGACTGCTTCCCAGCCCGCGCCCAGTAAGCAGAGATGGCTGCCAGGTGCACCTTAAGGGTCGTCGACCGAAGCCCTTGCTGAGAAAGGGACCACAGATAGTCCAGAATGCTTGCCAAGGGACAGGCGGAAGGGTCCAAGCCCTTCCCCTGACACCAAATGGAGAATCTCTTCCATTTGAAGGCATAGCATTTCCTGGTCGACTCCTTACGGGACGCCTCAATGACGATGAGGACCTCGTCGGAAAGACCCAAGGCCTGGAACTCTAGCCGCTCAGGAACCAGGCTGTCAGGTGCAGGGATTGAAGGTCCGGATGGAATACCTTCCCCTGGTTGACTGAGATCAGGTCCGGGCAGGCTGGAAGCCGCCTCGGGAGCCTGGAGCGGAGGCGGAGGAGAACTGAATACCAGAACTGGTGGGGCCAGTCTGGGGCTACCAGAATCACCTGCACCTTGTCCCTCCTCGCCTTGAGAAGCACCTTATGGGTCAAGGGAAATGGGGGAAAGGCGTAGAAGAGGCCCAGGGTCCACGGCCTCGAGAAGGCATCCCCCTGCAGTGAGCCCTGCTGAGGGGGGCGGGCATGGAACAGTCTCAGCTTCGCATTCTCCCGGGAGGCAAACAGGTCCACCTGAGGCATGCCCCAGTGGGAGAAGAGATCTTGTACTACCTCCGGCAGGAGAGACCACTCGTGAGATGCAGCTCCTATCCGGCTTAGGGCATCGGCCAGGGTGTTGAAGGCTCCTGCCACGTGAATGGTTAGGAGATCCGCCCCCAGGCTGCGCACGTGGGACCATATGGGAGAGCTTCCTTGCATAAAAGCATGGAGTGCGCCCCGCCTGGCGGTTTAGACAGTACATGGTTGTGGTATTGTCCGCCTGACCTGAACCACTTGACCCGTGAGAAACGGGAGCAGGGCGGTGAGCTAGGCGGACCACCGGAGCTCCACCAGGTTGATATGGCATCGACTTGAGGGGACCAGAGGCCGGCACTCTATGCCCCAGATGGGCACCCCAACCCATCAGAGATGCATCGGTCGATAGAGAGACCGTCGGCTCGGGGCAGACGAACGGGATGCCCTCCTGTAGATGTGCTGGAACGGTCCACCACTAGAGAGCATTCCACATCTCCTGGGTCACTGTCACGGCTGGTCCAACGGATCACAGCGCTAGGACCACTGGCTGGCCAGTCCCCTGCTGAAGGGGACCGATGTACCAACGGGCCCAGCGGACCACGCTGGTGCAGGCCGCCATGAGGCCCAGGAGGCGCAGGAAGTCCCGGGCAGGGCGCGATCGCCCAACCAGAAATGATTGGGCAAAGGAGGAAAGAACCTCGGCCCTGTCCACCGGGAGCCGTGCTCTGGCTCGAAGAGAGTCAAGCTCTGCCCCGATGAAGAGTATCACCTTCTTCGGCACGAGTTACGACTTGGTCTCGTTGATGAGGAGGCCAATCTGAGAGCAAACCTGGAGGACCAGATCTCTGGACCGCTCCACCTCTGCTCTGGAGGGGGCTGCAATCAGCCAGTCGTCCAGGTAGGGGTACACCCGGACCCTTCGGCACCGCAGGAATGCTGTCACCACTGACATACATTTGGTGAAGACCCTGGGAGCTAGAGAGAGGCCGAAGGGCATGGCCCGGAACTCGTAAAGGGATCCCTCCGCTCTGAAGCGGAGGAATCTCTGATGAGACGGACAGATCGGGACATGAAAGAACACGTCCTGGAGATCCAGGGAACAGAACCACACGCCTCGTTCCAAGGATGGAACTATCTGAGCCAGAGTGACCATCCTGAAGGTCCAAGATCTTAGGAACCTGTTCAGGTCGTGCAGGTCGAGGATGGGGCGCCAGCACCCCGTCCGTTTTGGGACCAGGAAATACCTGGACACAAACCCCGGGTCTGGAGGAGGATCCGCCACCTTCCTTATCACCTCTTTTTCGAGGAGCAGGGCAATATTGGCTCGGTGGGCCGACAGCGAGGCCGCGGACCCCGTGGCTCCCCGAGGGGCGACGGCTCGAAAGCGTGGGGCCTGCTCAAACTCCAGAGGTAGGCCCTTTCCTACCACCTCCAACACCCAGTGGTCCGTGGTGATAGCGGACCAGGTGGAAAGGAAGTGGCGGAGCCGTCCCCCCACGGGGGGAACCCAGGAGGAGTGACAAGGCTGGGGGCGGCACCCCTCAACCCGGCCACGGGCAGGCTTGGAGGAGGAACCAGCCGAGGGACCTCCTGGGCCTTTACCTCCTTGCTTCCTGTTGGAGGAAGCCACGGCTTGGGTTTGGGATGCCAAGCGTAGCCTGCTGGCCCTGTTGCTGGTGCTGTTGGGCCGAGGACAAAGGACTTATGCTGTTGCTGACGGCGGCCTTTGTCCCTCTGGGCGGAGGTGACCGAGTCCAGAGTGGCATTGGACTTTTCGATCCGCTGGAGGTGACCCTTCACTCCAGGGCCGAAGAGGTCAGTCCCCAAGAAGGGGATGTCCGCCAACTTGTGCTGGGTATCCGCCGTGAAGGTGGATATCCTCAGCCACGCCCTGCGGCGCATGGCCACTGTGGCCGCTACTGACCTGGCACAGGAATCACCTATGTCCAGAGCAGTCTGAAGCTGCTGCTTCGCCACCGCCCTACCCTGGTCCTGCAGCTGACGGACTGTGGTCTGCAGGTCGGCCGGGAGATGAGGGACAACCTCATCCAGGGAGCCCAACAGGGCGTGGGAGAAGTGTGCCATCAGCACAGCCGAGCTGGCCTGTCAGAGGCCGAGGGAGGACCCAGTGTTCACCTTGCGCCCGGCAAAGTCCAGCTTTTTGGACTCTTTGTCGGGGGGGCTTATCCACGTCCAGAGCGTTACCGGAACGCCGGAAGACGCTGTCGGTGACTAACCCCTCGACAGAGGGGTGCTCCGAGAAACTGGGCAAAGAGCCGGTAGGGACCGCATACTTCCTGGCCATCCTGGCCGAGGGCGCTGGACAGGAAGCAAGCCGCTGCCAAAGCTCCAAGGCTGGGCCGACAATGGCCTCAGCCACCGGAAATGCCTCCGTGGGGGAATCCCCTCGGTCCAGTATCTCCGTCAGGGGATACTTGGCCCATTTGGACACGGGCTCGAGCTGCATCCCGGTGGATTCCGAGATGAGTCGGAGCAGACCCAAGACGGAAGATGGGCTATCGTCCAGTGACTGGTCCCCGGAGGACTCCAGGTCGACCTGCCTGGAGAACAGGGAGGAGTCGTCATCGGATTCCGAAGAGTCTGCGAAGAGCTGCCTCGGCCCTGAGCCACCCTCTACCTGCCGAGGATGGTCGGGAGTGAGGGTGACTGACAGCCTGTGGGGCAGGCTGTGACCCGACCGAGAATCCTTGGTCAGTGCCCCAGACTTCGGTTGTGGAGGCGGAGGTTCCACCACGGTCGGTGGAGCAGCCGGTTATGGCCAAACAACCAGCCCTGGAATGGGCATCTCGACTGGGGCGAGCGGTTGTTTCGGTAGTTCGAGCGACAGCCACTTGATGGCCGGGGACTGAACCGGAGTTGGTTTAGACCCGGACAACAGTAACTGCTGCCACATAAGCTCCTCGTAACGTTGACATAATTTACGTCGAAGCCTCCCCTCATCCGAGGAAGAGGACAAGGAGGAACGGGTGTCGCCGCTACTGTGCACCGAGATCGCTGGCGTCGCGGAATGGCTTGACTGAGATGAAGTCCGAGACTGAGACCCCGGAGATCTGAGGTGGGTCTGGGAAGGGCGGGTGACACCCGCTCTTCCCTCGGCTCAGGCACTTTAACCGGGGACTGCGACCCTGAAGGCACAGGCAGATCCTCGGTCTCCACCGGGGGAACCGGTGAAGGAGGATCATCGGCTTCACCAGTCGACAGCCCGTCCAACAGGTCGAGAAAAATCTCGACTGCGTCGATGGGAGTCTCGGCAGGCTGGCCTGACGGGGACACCGTGAAGCCAGCGGCCTGAGCTGCAATTTCGACCGAAGTCGACGGTCAGCTGTCCAGGGAAGGAGACCTCTCCCGCTCCCATGAACACCGACAGTGGGACTTACCCTTCGACTCCTTCTTCTTGGGCTGAAAAGAAAGTCCCGAAGGCCCCTCTCCCTTCGTGGAAAGGGACTGAGAAAGCTCCTTGAACGAAGCCGAGTACGAGGAACTCAGAGAGAGTGGGATAAATGCCGCAACCGAGGAGGAGGAAGATGCGGCCTGAGCCGCCTCCTCCTCGAGGGCGATCATCTGCTTGAGCTGCTCAGCCGAGCCAGCCGCCGCGGACACTGCCCAATGAGCCTCTTTTGATTTTACCGGCGGGTAATGCTTCCCGGGGCACCCGATCTTCAATCGGGCAGCACGATCGTCCAGGACGTTGGCCAAAAAAGAGCGGCACAACTCGCAGGTCTGCGGGTCGTGATCTAGGCCTAGGCAGCAGATGCATGTGGAGTGCGGATCCGTCCTGGACATTTTCTGCCCGTAAGGGCACCTCTGAAAGCCGGGAATAGATTTGTCCATCGCAGCCACGAGGGAAGATGAAGACCGAAGTTTAGAAAACTTCAAAACTAGTTTCGGACGAACCGAAGAGTTAGGATCCAGTCTAAAATGCAGAGCGCTAAGGAGGGAACCTGAGCTTCCAAGCAGTAAGGAAGATCTGGCGTCATGGGGCGGAGCCGAGAGTTTTACCACCCAGGTGGGTGGGAGGAGCCAGCTTGAAGACCTTCCGGCAAGATTTAAAGCAGCAAGAAACCTGCCAATAAGTGTGGATTGAACAACATATCCATGTCCCTAGAATCTGCATTTCCTCCAAACTGCGAAAGGAGTTTATTATCTGTATATTTTCTGTGAAATTACAATTGTTATAAAGGTCCTACTACCTGTAATGGCAGTAATGGGGGTTGTGGATGCATGGAACGGCCTTCCGGAGGAGGTTGTGGAGTCAAAAACAGTGGTGGAATTTCAAGCATGCATGGGACAGTCATAAGGCAATTCTAGGGGTTGGGGGTAGGAAGAAGTAGGCTGCTGGTTAACTAGGATCTGCAGCTTATCCATTAAGTAGGGAAATGGGCAGACTGGGTGGGCCAAGTGGTCCTTATCTGCCGTCAAATTCTATGTTTCTATGTTTCTAATCACATGGGAAGGGTGTGTGGAAAGCAGCAGGTGGAGAGGGAAGGGGTGGTGGTACAAAAAAGGCTAGTTACACAAACAGAAGGGGGCAAAATGATCCTTGAGAAAGGCTCTGTAAGACAGGGAGAAAGAGCAGATGGGAAGGCTGTTCCAGGTACAAAAGCAGGAGAAGGCAAATTACATTTAAATATAGGAAAAATGCCAGCAGAAAATGGCCAAAAGGTCTATCCCAGCAGAAGATCTGCAGCGGGAGATGGGGAAGGATTGAGTATGAGATGAACAGGAGAGTAACGGAGGTGGGATTCAGTATCTCCCCAGAATAAATCAATTTAAAGGACAACTAAACAAGTACTTTTGCCAAAACGAAGTTACCAAAATCAAAAAAACATAGGTGTGTGCAATAAACCCCTACCTTTTATGTGGTGAGCTTTTTGTAGTCCAAAATAAGGATTTTTCACTGTTTTGTCATGTTAGTAAAAATGTAAACACAGCGGCAGAGCTTTCAATGTCTGTGGGTCGGCAGCACCCTAAGATGGCTGCTACGTGGTAACATAATGAAGTCAATGGAGTGAGACCACTCTGGAATGATAATGCAACTGTAGAGTGGCTTTTTGTATATTGTGGAATTCAAACTTTCATACTGAGAGTCTGGAGCAAATCCTTTACTGTGCATGTGTGATACTCTCTTCACACATGCACAGTAAAGGTTTTGCCCCAAACTTGCAGTCTGAAGGTTTTAATTCCACTATATACAAAAAGCCGCTATACAGTTACATTATCACTTCGGAGTGGTCTCACTCCATTGACGTCATCACGTTACCACGTATCAGTTACCTTAGGGTACTACCGACCCGCAGACTTTGAATGCTCTGCCGCTGTATTTACATTTTTACTAACATGATGAAACTGTGAAAAATCCTTATTTTGGACTACACGAAGCTCACCACATGAAAGGTAAGGGTTTATTCCACACCTCTCTGTTTTTTGAGTTCAGTAACTTCATTTTGGTAAAAGTACTTGTTTAGTTGTCATTTAAGCATTTTCAGGAACCAGAGAAACTTTTTAAAATATAACACTTTAACATAATTTAGCTTATATTTCATGAATCTGTTATAGCTATAGACATATACTGTATACAGTCATACACAATTATATAACACCACCAAAATGAGAAAAGATTGGGCAGACTGCATGGACCGCTAGGCCTTTATCTGCCATCAATTTCTATGTTCCCATGTTATTTATGTCCCCTCGTTCTTTTATTCCTGAGCACATCTGCATGAAAACATTATCCTCTCCCCCAAATTACATTTATCCTCCTGCCCCGCCAACCTGTTTCTGTGGAAATGACTGATATCATGGAGGACTGACTTCAGCTTAGTGTGGGAACCAGGTAGGGGTGTGTCAGTATACCAGTTTTACGTATTCATACCGTGAGCAATTTCTGATATCACGATAACTGGGATTCACAGTATACTGCGGTATTCATGGTATACCATGGTATTAAGACTTTTCTTTTTTTTTTTTTTTTGTATTTTCAGGGACAACTGTCCCTTCCACGCCAACTCTCCCTGATACTTTGTACAAAAATTACTTCTTACGTTATACTTCGATATAATGATAATTGTGGTATTACTGTGACGGTTATCATACCATAAGAATTTTGATTCCGTGACATCCCTAGAAACAGGTGGAGGACAAGATGCAGTCCAAGGCATAAATATCTCATTTTCATACAAATATCCTCAGTGACATGGAATGAGGTGTGATAAATACAGACAGTAAAGGAAACGTAAGCTGAATTTGTGTTTGAATATTCTATTTTAATATGTTTTCCTGGATACAGGAAAATCATATTAAGTAGGCTTGGCATAAGGCCACCCAATAGCCCAGTAGTAGCAAACTGCAATACCATGCAAGCACCCACCCCTGCAAAGGAATGGAACGCTTACTAATCCACAGGTGTATACAATGTGCACGCGATACATAAGGTAGTGCATGGCAGCATAGGGGGGTATAATGAGTAGAAATCAAACTGACATGCTCCCAACACATGAGCATGCGATGAGGTCAAGAATTAAAAAAAAAAAAACAAAAAAAAAACTTGTGATTAAATGATGGCATTGTACTCTCGGGGAAACATGTCTTGAACTTGCATTTTCAGTCAGGGCTGCAAAAAGCTGTAATAACCTGCCAGGGACTTTAACAGGAGGTGTGGGTCATGATGTTTTTAAAACTCGGTTGAAAGCTCATCTTTTAAGCCAACTGCAATGTGACTGTTTTACAAGATGTTGCTTGTCTAAACTGTAACTGTATTTGCTGCATTGTATTGACATGGTATGGTGTTTGCATTTAACTTGTATATTATGTAACAACTTGGCTGTATTCACGGTCCCAGGTCGTGCATGAAAAAGGGCCTTGCCTCACTGCACTTACCTGGTTAACAAAAGTGAAATAAATAATAAATAAACTTCACCACACCAGAGTGCATTTCTGGATGGGAACGCTACTGGGGCAAGCCGTGGAGACCTCTGGAAAGCTGCTGGAGCTGTCCTGAAGGCATGGCAGTGGAGAGTGGTGATAAATAGAATACAGACAAAAAAAGAATGACGGGCATTACTACTAAACAGCCCCTGGACAGGATCCTCATGTGTGCAAAAGCCCTATTACCAGGTCCTTTGGTTGAGGGTGTTGTTTTATTACATCTGACTATGACACATTACTAAATCAAGAGTCATATTAAAAAGCATAAATGTTTTTCTACCAGCCCAATGTCGCCAGTAGAGCATTTAGATGTGGGCGACCTGGGTTCGCTGCATAGATACAGCTCACTATACTGGCTTGCTGGTGGAGTCTGGAAGATGCTACAAAGACAGTAAGTGCCGACACGGTGGGTAAGGAGGAGGTTTTACCAGTGCTAAAGTGCCTCCGATGGAAAAGGGCAGTTTGGATGTCATGGGTGATTACGCAACATCATGCTCCATCTCCCAGGGAGAATACACTGCTGGTAAAAAAGTCCTACAGCATGATGTGGAGAGGACATAAGCGGGAAAAACCTGCTCCTGGACTGGCGCATGATGCCGCCAATCTTCCCATGGGAACTGCCTGGACATTAGGACCGCCTCCTCCCCTTTAACTGTTGCTAAACTTTGTGTAAGCCTGGGGCACTCCATGGAGTGGTTTTCCCCACAGGGTGGGCGACAACATGGGTTCTCCTTTGAGCCAGCAACTGGAGTCATAAGACTAGTGGGCAAGGAAAGAAAGTGGATGAAGGAAGAAGATGCGGTCAATCAGTGAACCTGGAGTGAGAAACATACCATTAAAAAAAAAAAAAAAGCATAATTTTTATTTGAGAAATGTGGTACTTAAGAAAAGGAAAGTGAGCCAAAACAACACTGTATAGTTGCCAATATTTTATTTGGTAACACATGCCTATACAGAACATTAGAGAAAAAAAGGCAACTTACATTGCAAAAACAAAGCAATAAAAGTTATTTCAAGAGTTAGCACACTGTCTGATACTAACTTTTGAAATTAAACAGCTGCTAGTGTTTATGTCTGAGGTACTTTAAAGTACTGGATGTCATGTACGCAACAGTACTCGCCATGAAAACTGACATATTTAATTCTATCCGTCTTCATAGTATTGTACCTCAGCAATGTGAACTCACTGACAAGGATACCACAACTGACCAGGAAGGGCCAGTCTCCAGACTGGTAACTCCTAATGTTATGCCGAATGACGGCACAATGCTGTTGAGGCATGAAGAGGAACTGCACTGGATGGCAGTTTACAGGAAAATGCAGTTCTGTGAATTACACCTAATAACATCAGGTACAGAACCGTTTAATTAGCAAAAGAAAAACAAAGCATATTTCAGAAATATAAACTACCTGCTTACTTGGGTATTACAAGGGATAAATTCAGCGGGTTTGCATCACAATTTGCGACCCAAGATTCGGGAAATGCAAGTCAATTGTGATAATGATTAACAGTGATTGCTAATCATTCAAAACCGGCAGTAGGTCCTTTAAAAAATGCCTCATTAGGCACTGTCTCTTTAAAAATGTTTTCCTTCATTCAAAGTACCTTTTTTTTTTTTTTTTTTTAGTTCTCCTCCCCTGCACCCCGCTCCATGTGCCCCGAGCTGTCTGTAACTGGCTACAAGGATGTGCCAGCTCCTCCCCCTCTTCCCATCCAGTCTCAGTGTGGGAGAAATGGGATTCGGTCTTTGGCTACGTCAGCATCGCCAGTGGAAGCAGCAGGCCAGAGTTAAAACTGTGGGGAACACAACCTTTCTTTCTTTTTAGGTTTTTCCGTTGTGTTTTGTGTCTGGTAGTAATAGTGTTCTTTTTTGTTTGTAGCAGGGCAGAGGGAGCTAGGAGGAGTGACCAACCGGAGCAGAGGCCGAGACTATGGAGAGCCCAGGAGCTGGAAGCTGAGGGGAGCCAAGGAGACCAAGACGAGAGGGAAACAGAGACCAGAGTGACTGAATCGCAGCAGCGGGCAGAGGCTGAGATGCAGTTTCGGCAGCATTTAGCGCAGCAGGACTGAAGATATACAAAAAAAAAAAAAGTAGAAACTTCATTCTTTATGGGCAGGAAGCCTTAACAGAGGGAAGAAACATACAGGAGAGCAATGACTTGGCACACAGAATCGGTAGGTGGTGCTGCGCCAACCGCAAGAAGGGCATACTTGACTGGCATGGCTGAAGACCTGGAACACTAAATCAAGAACACTGGGGGATAGGCAGCTGAACTGAAGGTCCAGACAATGCCCCCAAGGGAACCCAGCAGCTCGCACACTTTTCACGAATCAGGACAGTTCTGTTGAACAAAATTGTGCTAGCTTTGGTCGGGAGTAATTTGCCCTACAAATGTAGAGAATGGGCATCCGTCCTCTGGGCAAACCAAAGTAACTGCGCTGCACTGCTCCAATGCAGAGATTTTAAGGGCAGATATACAAAATTAAAAGGTTGTGCCCTGCTCTTTGCAGTGATTGGAGGAAGAGACAAAAACAGACATTTTGATCCGCTAAGTTTTGTTTCCTGCTGTTATAGTGATGGGAAAAGAGACGTACTGAGCTGCTAAAAGTATTGTGCCCTGCTAAACTGCAGTGATGGGTGGGGAGGAACCGAGAGCTGCCAATAAGTGTTGTGCCCGGCTTAATTTGTAGTGATGGGAAGAATGCATTTTTACTGTGCTGCTAAGTCTGTGCCCTGCTTTTGCAGGGAAGAAACATTTTACTAACTGCTGCTTAAGTATTGTGCCCTGCCTTGCAGTGATGGGGGATGAGCTGGCAAAGTGTTATGCCCTGCTTGATGGGAAAAAGACATTTACTACTAAACAAAAGTGTGCCCTGCTTTGCAGCGATGGGAAAGACATTTACTTAACTACTAAAGTGTTGTGCCCTGCAGTTTAAAGTGACGGCAAAAAGACATTAACTACTAAAGTGTTGTGCCCTGCTTTGCAGTGATGGGAAAAAGACCTTTTACTTAACTACTAAGTATCGTGCCCCGCTAATGCAGTGATAAGAAAAAAACATTTACTGAAGTGTTGCGCTCTGTTCTTGCAGAGATGATTACTGAACTGCTAAGTGTGTGCCCTGCTTTAATTGCAGTAATGGGAAAAGACTAAGAGACATTTACCGAAGTGCTGTGCCCTGCTTTTGCAGTGATGGGAAGAGACATTTTTACCAAACTTAACTTTTGTGACCTGCTTTTGGCCGTGATTAGGGAAGGGGGTCAAACTGTTTGAGCTGTTCAAGTGTTGTGTCCTGCTTCTGCAGTAAAAAAAATTGTACTGTGGATATTGTGCCAGCCCAGTATGAAAAATTAAGTGATGTGCCCTGCAACACGGTGTGATTTGACCTCTGCCCTGCACACAAAACATTGGGGAGAGATGCCCAGCCAGTCAAGGATGGAAGGCTTGGGGACTAACAATGTCTGAGTGCCAGCTTCGTCGGGACGAGCAAATTGCCATTCTGCTTGTACTTTTCAGCACCGTTACAGTCACTGAAATGTTTTAAGTGCACACCTCGACACCCTCTTGTTTGCCTAACTTCAAACGCTTTAATAATTGCAGTCTGCAACATGGCTGGAGTAAAACTAGTAACTGCAGAAGGATGGCAAAAAAAATATGATCCAGAAAAAAAGCTGTCTATAGACAAGCAGCAAGGGAGACTTTGCAGTGCGTGTTAGCTGCAAATTTTGCTGTGAGTACAGAGATGAGCCACATAGGTTGAGGAACTTCCATGAGTCATTAACTGCAGGGATAACAGACCCTCAGCTAAAACCTGACACAATCCAGAAACATCTTCAGGCAGAGCAGCACAAGAAAGCGATTAACATTTAGAAATTTGGTAAAACAAGGTCACCACATGATATATATCGCCACACCACAACTGGTACACTTAAAATAGTGAGGGTGGGGTGGGCTACCCGGTTGGGAGTTGGAACCAAAGCTAAAGCAATTTTAATTTATTTGCTGGGAGAGCTTTCAGTAATGAAAAGGAACAGCACAGAAGGATTCTATACAGGCTGATGGAGATCCTGCAAATGATGGCCAAAGAGGACATCCCTATTAAAAAGGCTGATAGCAGAACAAGAGAAGTGCCATGGAGTACATTTGGGCAATAAATACATTAACGCTGTTGGGGCCAAAGAACTCACAATGTGTATTGACAAGAACCTAGAAGCAAACCTGCTGGCAACTGTTAAAAATGCTAATTATTTTTCAGTGCTTATGGGTGGTAGTACGGACAATGGTGTAATTGAAAAGGAACTGGTTTACGTTATTTATGTAAATTCCAGCAATGGTCATGTGGAGAATACATTTCTACGAATGAAAGCAGTATCAGATGGCTCAAGTGAGGGACTGAAAAATCTCCTCTTAGACATTCTTTCAGAGAGTGGCCTTAGTATAAAAAAAAAAAAATGGGTGGGTTTGGGGCTGATGGGGCAGCTGTCAACATGGGTGTAAGATGGGTCTTGCTGCACTTTTAAGGGAAGACATTCAGTGGTTAGTTGCTGCTCACTGTTTCTCACACAGATTAGAACTGGCCATACAAGAGGCTTTGGATAACACCTATTTTAATGAAGTTTCAAACATTCTGACCCAACCGTTTTACCTCGATCAGAAAAGTCCTAAGCGACTCAGAGTTGTGGTCCGTTGCCAAGGCCATGGAGATGTCAGCTGAAAAGCCCAAGAAGGCCCATGGCACATGTTGGGTGCAGCATAAACTCCTTGCCACCCAGGCTATTATCAAATCATTCCCTGTAATTTGTGCCCATTTAGAATCTATGGCCACAGTCCCACCTAATGATCAGGCCAAAGCCAAGGGAGTGTTGCAACTTATGACTAAATTCCAAATGGCAGCATACCTTTTGTATTTTGAACAGTTGCTTCAGCCACTTGCCAGATTCTCACTAGCACTTCAAAAAGAAGTAGTTGAAAGGCCAGAGCTACTTAGCTCTGTTGAAACTTTGAGAAACACTCTTGAATATGCTAAGCAAAGTGGTCCCATAGGTGGCAGTGAACTTGAAATTCTCATAAAAAATGGGTCTAACGGAGACTAAGAATGTTTAAGCCGGTCTTGGACGCTTTGAGGGCCAGTAAAGTGGACTTCCAGTTCCTGTACCCAGCCACGGTAAAGATCTACAGGAAAGGAGCCACCTTCACGATCCATGAAGTTGCAAGGGTACAGCAATTCCTGAAAGAACTGGAGGGGAATCGTCGACGTGGACCAACGCCAGGAACATCTACAGGTTCAGATAAGTGAATTCTAAGGCTGTTGTGAGCTGTGCTAACTACGAACTTTGAGGCTTCTTACAAAAAACTTTTAAGTGATTGAGGTGCTGCACACAGAGGCCTACCTCATGTTGCAGAGGTGGTCATAGCACAGGGAATGGTGTGGGATTTAATAGAGTGCGACCTGTGAAGTGGGTAGACACGGCATCACAGCACCCTCAGATGGGATCGACTGAGATCTCTGAGGGACACCTTGGCTTATCTGATGGCCTGGGGGCGACGGCGGAGACTGGAAAGCCTACGGGGACTGGTGTCTATACCCTCTGAAGAAGGGGGAGTGAGGGGGTGGAGGGAGGCATCTGAACAGGTACAATAGGTATGGAAATCGCCCCACAAAATGACAGTGGTAACTTGGGAGGGTGGCACATTTCAGAACTTTCTCAAGGAAAAACAGGGGAAAGAGGATTGATTGGGAAACTATGTTTGTGGTCATTGCAGGAATGCCATGAACACAGGTCCAGCTAAAACAGCTTGAACAATAAAGAATCTTTTAAACCACCTCATCGCAAATAGTGGCAATAGTAGCACTGAATAGGTGCAGATGTGATGTGGGCTTGGTCATCATAGGAGCGTGGCAACCAGAACTAACCATGTATAAAAGGGCTAATAAGCATGTCAGAGGCAGGATAGCTGGGAGGGAATAAGACAGTGAACAAAGGTAAAGGGGAGTATACCACTTTGGGGAGTAAACCGAAATATACAGTGGGAACGGGGGGAGGTGGAAATTGTGACTGAATCTGCTTCTAATGCCGGATGGGTTCCGGGGTGGGGGGTGGATGTTGAGAGTTATTCTATCCTCCAAGCCCAAACTGAAGATTTGGGAGCTAGGAAGATACTGTTGAGAAAAGAGGAAGGTTGGAGAGGATTTTTTTTTTTTGTGTGTGTGTGTTATCTGTTTATCTCCCTTGCGTCTCGATCGGCCTCTCCTTCAGGCCACTGCCAAAGATCCTCCCCCCGGGACCCTGTCGCCATCCCCCGGCCTCATATCGCAGCCGGCCCAGGGTAATCTGACATATCTCTTCATCAGGCGGGTTCTCTCCTTCCAGGGAGAAAGTGCCTTATGGCCAACCTCCTTGGCCCTGGGTGCTGCTGAGGTTGGGTCGGGTTGGCTTGTTCAGGGCTCCTCGGAGGCGAAAGGTCTGGGCAGCAGTCATCTGGTCGATCGAGGCGCCATTTTCTTATTTTTCCTCCAGGCTTCTCTTATTGTGCCACATCTGTAGTGCTCCTGGTCTCCACCAGGGGCCGCTACAGAGCGAGGCACCTCCCCAACCCACCCCAGCAGAGAAGAGAGCAGTCCTTCGGACGCTCAATGCCCTCCTCCCCCTGCCGACCCCTAAGTCCGTTCCTGAACTCGGGGTCACTGACGTGGTTCGGAGTAAGGCGCCAGCGCCTCAGCGCCACCTGGCCAGCGGAGAGGAGTTTGTTTTAAGACAAATGATGATTTTACTGTTCAAAACTCTGCTAATGTTGGTTTCAATGTTGGGAGTTACTTGCCTGCCTGTTGCAGGAAATTTGGGGGGAGTGGAGGGAGAGGGGGACAAAGAAATATGTAAGAAAATGTACCTATGTCATTTTGTTGTGATGTGGGAGAGGTAAGAGTAAGTTGGGGAGGATGGGAATCGAAGAGAATATATAGATACCGAAATGGATAAAGATACTGTGATTATATCCTGGAATATCCATGGTTTTAATAGCCCCATAAAGCGTAAGAAAGTGCTTCAAGCCCTAAAACATCGGGAGTTGGGGTAGCACTGTTACAAGAGACCCATCTTAGTATGGAGGAGCACAAGAAGCTGGTGGGGGGGTGGGTCAGGTCGTGCCATGCTGCTGCATATAGCTCTCACAAGCAGGGAGTAGCAATACTCTTTCACAAAAACTACCCAATAGTGGTAGAAAGAGTGGTGGCAGACCCAGACGGGGGTCGATATAAATCTGTGCTGGGGAAGGTGGGTCAGAAGCCAATAACGTATGCTAGCATATATGCCCCAGCGGTGTTTGATGCAGAATTTCATAAGAAACTACTGGAAGTGATGATGTGTGAACAATTCCCTAATCTGTGCTTGGGAAGGGATTTAAATTGTGTAATGGAGTCCAGCCTGGACCACTGGGATGGACAGACATGAGAGGTCAATTAACCATTGGAAACAGGAGGTGATGGATTTGGATTTGATAGATGTATGGAGAGCGGCCAATCAAGGAGCAAGGGAATATACGTTCTACTCTAACCCACATGGGACGGGGCTCAGGCTGGATTACATACAGTCGTGGCCAAAAATATTGGCGCCCTTGCACTTTTTCAAATAACTCACAATTCCTCTAAACATAAGTTGAAATTAACAACAGTACAGTATTTGGTCTCCACAATTCTTTATTTCTCTGTTAATATTACAGAACCTTTGTTTTTGATTCAGAATTTAATATATCCTTTTAAATCAGAAAATGAAAAGAAATGGCATTGACAGAATTATTGACACCCTAGACTTAATATTTGGTAGCACAGCCTTTGGTCAAAATAACTGCAATCAACCGCTTCCTATAGCCATGGATGAGCTTCCTGCACCTTTCTCTACTGGCAGTTTGGCCCACTCTTCTTGTGCAAACTGCTCCAGTTCTCCAGATTTGAAGGGTGCCTTCTCCCAACTGTTGTTTTCAGATCTCCCAACAGGTTTTCAATGGACTTAGATCTGACTCATTGCTGGCCACTTCAGAACAGTCCAGCGCCTTGTCTTGAACCATTCCTGGGTGCTTTTGAAGTGTGTTTGGGGTCATTGTCCTGCTGGAAGACCCATGACCTTCGACGGAGACCCAGCTTTCTGACACTGGGTTCAACATTGTGCTCCAAATGGCCTGGTAATCTCCAGATATCATGATGCCATGCACATGCTCGGCACCCAGTGCCAGAGGCAGCACAGCAACCCCAAAACATGACTGAACCACCTCCATGTTTGACTGTAGGGAAGGTGTTATTTTCTTTGAAGGCTTCATTTTGTTTTCTGTAAACACAGAGATGATGTGCTTTACCAAAAAGCTCTAATTTGGTCTCATCTGGCCACAGGACATTCTCCCAGAAGGATTTTGGCTTGTTCAGGTGTGTTTTTGCAAACCCCAGTCCGGGCTTTCTATGACACTCTCTCAGCAGTGGGTCCTCCTGGCCTCCTACCATATAACCCCTTTCACTGAGTTGGTGAAAGATGGTGTTGAAACTGTCGCATTTTGTGTCTGAAGGTCAGTGGAATCTGTTAGGCAGTTGATCGAGGTGTTTTCTCCACCATTCGAACAATCCTGCGCTGCAATCTTCAATCAAGTTTTCTCTTGCGGCCACGTCCTGGGAGGTTGGCTACAGTGCCATGGGCCTTAAACATCCTGATAACATTACGTACGGTGGAAACAGAAACATCAAGGTCTCTGGAGACTGATTTGTAGCCTTGAGATTGTCTATGATTAGCTACAATCTTCTGACTGACCTCCTCAGACAATTCTCTTTTCTCCATGCTCATTGCGGTACACACAGTGACACAAAACAGGAGAATGAGTCCTTTTCTCTACTCAAACTGGTTGAATGAGCGATTTTTATATTGTAGGCACCTGCAACTCACCACAGGTAGGTTCAATTCCAAAGTGAAGGAGAATCACCTGCTTGAAATCCAATTATTTCTAACTACTTCTAAAAGGTGCCAATAATTTTGTCCGGGCCATTTAAGGATTTCTGTGTGGAATAAGCCAAGACTTACTAAATTTTTCTGCTTTTTGTGTTTTATTCCACTGCAAACCAAAGAAATACATATGTGGATACCAAAATATTTTTTAATTTCAACAATTTTCTGGAAGGAATGGTGCATTATTAGAAAAAAACTGCAAGGGCGCCAATATTTTTGGCCACGACTGTATGTCACCAGAGAAAGTTATTTATTTATTTGCTTTTGTTAACCAGGTAAGCACTCTAGACATCCAAGTGCCAATTTTCAGGTGCGACCCGGGAGGGTTACAGAGTACATACAAATCATAATACAGAGTCGAGGTAACATACAGGAGCCTCAGGCATCGACAAGTAGGTGGTACAGCATATGGTACAACAGGCTTTAAAAAGGTTAAGTAGGCAGAATAGCAACAAGATACATAACAGCATTAAGAGGTAGAATAACATCAAATAACATCATGAAAGAGAATAACATCAAAATAAATGAAAGCACAAGCAGGTACTGATAGGACATGAGCGCCTATCATGAGAGAGAATGACATCAAATAAATGAAAATAGAAGCAGGTATGGATATGACAAGAGCGCCCCTCCAACAGGAGGGCAGAAAGTGCCTTATGCTGGTTATCAGCAGAGATTTAACAGCAGCCGGTATTAACGGCACTCAGGGACAGCTCCCTCATGGTGGGGTATGAGATGTCATGCATGGACCTATTCATGTTTTGTACCATGCAATGGTGGTGCTGAAAACATTCACTGGAGAGGAGACACCCCTGTGCCCAGGATGGCACTTCCCCACATACTTCCTGCCATCACAGAAATTCAGGGAATTTCTGAAACAGCACTGGGAGCAGTGCAAAGAGGCTAATGAGTCCATGGCACTAACAAAAGGGATATATTGGGTGGTGAGCAAGGCAAATATGTGGGGCATCATTATAGGGTATGTAAATAGGTATAAGAAACAAAGGAAGTCTAGAAGACAGATATTAGAACTCCAGTTAAAAGATATCGAAAAGAGGGTGACCGCTCAGCGTTCGGACCAGTTTAGAGGGGAGATGCTAGCACTAAGAGGGGCTTTCAATTTATTGCTTACAGGGGAAGCTAGCACCTCACTATTTTATGCTAGACAATGCACATATGAGTGGGGGAACAAACCAGGGGCTATACTGGCAAAGCTGGTGCAGGGCAGAAGGGGAACAGTGGTAATAACTGGTGTAAAAGATGGTGGGGGGCAGCTTCATACACAAAGTGAGAAAATATGGGAGGCTTTTGCAGCTTTCTATGAAAGATTATATCAGGCGGAGTGTGGGAACACAGCACCCCAGATGAACCAATTTTTATGAAAGGTGCTACTTCCAGAGCTCTCAGGAGAGCAGAAGGAGAAGCTAGGAGAGAAGATTACAGTGGGTGAGCTGGGTCAGGCCTTAGCACCAATGAAAAATGGAAAGGCAGGAGGCCTTGATGGATTAGTTATGGAATATTACAAGGAATTAAGATGGGAACCGATGGAAGCCATGGCAGATACGTTGTAAGAGGCAGAGGAGGGGGATGGGTTTCCACCTTCTAGCTTGCAGGCGATGATATGTGTACTCCCTAAACCTGACAAGGATCTGCAGGAGTGTGGATCATATCGCCCCATATCATTATTAAACTGTGATGTCAATATTTTTGCAAAAGTATTGGCCCGAAGGTTGGAGGCGATTCTCCTCCAACTAGTACATACAGACCAAACGGGGTTCGTACGGGGCCGACAATCGTAACACAATATGAGGAGACTCAAATACCATTCAGTGGGGCAGTAGGCATCCGGGACAAGTAGTAGTGTTATCCATGGATGCTGAAAAAGTACTTGACTGTATAGAATGGCCCTACCTCTTTGCGGTGCTTAGGAGATTTGGGCTGGGGGAAGCTACATAGATATGGTTAAAATGCTATATAAGGAAGCAAGGGCACATGTATTGGTCAATGGGGAACGCTCTGCCATGTTTGGATTGCATAGGGAAACTCGGCAGGGGTGCCCCCTGCTCTTTGCCCTGGCTATTGAGCCACTGGCGGTCTGTATCAGGGCTGATGCTGGGATTTGGGGGTTTGAGGGGGGAATTGGGAAGACATCATAAACTGACACTATACGTGGATGAGTTCTTCTTGTTCACCACACATCAAGATACTACCATAACAGCACTATTAAAGGTAGTATAGGAGTTTGCAGTAGTCTCCGGGTACAGACTTAACCTATCCAAGTCAGAAATGTTTAGAGTCGTGGGTCAGAAGGGTGTGCGGGAGAGGAATACATGGGGATTCAGAGTTGTCTCGAATAAATTTACATACCTGGGGATTAAGGTGAGTGGGAATCTGGTAGGATTATATGGGATTAATTATGGATCCCTCTTGAAGGCAATTAAAGCGGACATGGAGAGGTGGAGAGCCCTCCTGATTTCCTGGCTGGGCCATATTAACCTCCTTAAAATGAACGTCTTGCCCAGAATCTTATATCTAATGCAAATGCTCCCAATGGGACTAACAAACAGGGATTACAAGGATATGGATAAGGAATTTACGAGGTTTATTTGGCAAAACAGGAGACCAAGAATGAGTCTATTAAGATTAAAGGGCAAAATTTAGACGGGGGGGGGGGGTCTCAACTTCCCAGATTGAAAAGGATATGCGCTAGCTATGCAGAGCAGATATATTCATAACTGGATACATCATGGGACAGAAGCAGGGTGGGTAGACTTAGAGGGAGAGGGAACCGGGATCCATCTGGCAGCGTACCTGGATCCAGGAGGTAAAGGATCCTACTGGAGGCTGCAGAATAAAAACCCACCAGTGGAATAGACATCAGAGGACTAGGAACAAACCAGGAAATGGAGGAACGTGGAGAGAGAAGTTACAGGGTTGGTACCAGTGGTAGGGAACCCAGGCTTTAGGCCGGGTCTGAAGGGGGGTGGGTTTGAGTTACGGGAACAGGGTGGGGTGCGCTGCCTCCGAGATATCCTGGAGGGAGGACAGGTAAGACAGTTCGAGGAATTACAAGAGAGGTTCGATATTCCAGTTACGCATAAATATAAATACTTTCAGATTCGGGCCTTTGGTGTAGCTAGGAGTGGGCACGATGAGCAGTCCAAGAGATTGGAGCCACTGGAGGACCTGATCTGGTCTGCACAGTCTAACCCTAAGGGTCTCATTGCCAGAGCAGTTCGACACGATAAGAGACCTATTACCGGACAGATCCCTGAAGGTTAAAGGTTTATGGGAAAGAGACTTGGCTACCCAGATTATGGAGGAGAACTGGGCCCTGATCCTTCAGACCCATATGGTGTTACTGATGTGTAACAAATTCAAGGAATCTCAGTTTAAATTTTCTGCATAGACTGTACTGCCCCCAAGGTGGTTAATAAGTTCCACTCAGCGGTCTCCCCAGTGTGCGGGAGATGCAATGCTGCGAAAGGCACATATATACTTTACTTCTGGGACTGCAGGGAGATGCGGCCTTTCTGGTCAGAGATAGCACAGATAATAACCAGAGACATGAGGATAGAGGTGGCAGACACTGCGACCTCCCTCCTGTTTGGGATAGAGACTCTGGGGGAAGAAGACTGGGAGGTATATCCCAGGATGGTGAGAGTGCTCGTGACAATGGCAAGACAGTATATACAGAACAGGTAGGCGTCCCATGTCAAGCCAACAACAGAACAATGGAAAACCCTGGTGATTAACAATCTGGCATTAGAAAAGTTGACATACCAAAGGTATGGGAAGGAGGAACTATTTTTAAACAAGTGGGGTACATGTATATACTCACTGCCGGTGGGGGAAGCAATGGCGCTGAGGCAGAGAATAACTTGAACCCATGGGGATAGGATCTGTACTGGACATAAGAGAGAAGAGGAATAATGCAGACCTATAAGATGAGGAGAAAGGGGCCTGAGTGGATATTTTGGCCGAGGGGAGACACATGGAGACTGCTGCATACACACCACAAAGTGTTAATATGAATATGATTGCTTGTAAGAGGTTTGAGAGGTATAAGACAACTGATATTAGGGGTGTACATAGTTTGATGGGGCTTATAGTAAAAAACAGGCCATTTTATAATTAAAAACAGATGCAAACAATGTATTTTTGATCTTAAATGTACTGCATGGAAACATATGGGCAGGTGCCTCAAAAGCTGTAAAAGGAACTGCAGAGTGCCTGTAACTAAGAAGTGAAACGTCATTGACCTGAACAAAAATATTGAAACAAACAAAAAAAATGGGTCTTATGTTTTTTCAGGAGCATGTCCTGAAGTCACTTACAAGGGGGTGAAATTAAAACATTTCAGTGGCCAAGCTATTAAAACTTGTAAACAACAATCTTAGAAATACATTACAGACATTAAGAAGTGCTGTGAAGAAAGGTTCTCCGACGGATGAAAGTAGCATCTATAACCGTGCAAAGTGTTAGATACCAGACTTTTGCCAGCAGACCCAAAGGAGCTGGAGCTGTATGGTAACAATGACATCACTGTAGTAGCTGACCATATTTCATCACTTTTGTAGCCAGACTGTGACGGGGCTCTGCTGCTTATAGAATGGCAATAAGATGTTCGCTCAAACCAATTTCCTGAATCTGTCTGCCTCTGCTATCTGGTCAAAGCTGGCATGTGACTTCCAAAATTCTTATTCTAATCTGCTGAATCTTGTGAATGTGTTCAGAGTATTTCCTGTGTCTAATATAATAGCAGAAATGTGTTTTTCAACTATGAACGAGGTAGAAACTGACTGGAGAGCCTCTCTGGCAGAGGACACTGTAGAAACATTGATTCACATTCAAAAGCAGGGCCCCTCAGGCTGAATTCAACCCAGAAAGGGCTGTACATAGATTTTTGAGCACAAAGCCAAGACATCCTGGTGATATGGCAAGCTCATGATGGTGAACCCCAGACCCCCCAAAAAAACAAAATAAAAACAGGCTACATGCCTGGCTGAGAAGAATAGAGCAAATTGGACAAGAACCCAATAAGAAATCAACCCAGTCCTTGGTTAATGTTGGGCTTTTTATTTTACTGTTTTGTCACGGTCACAGTTTGTCACAGTCATGAATATTGTCACAGTCTGCTGCTTGACAGACATCAACCTGAATCTCTGCTCTCGAATAATGTGCTGCTACATGATTTACAACTGCTGTTTGTGTCAAAAATGGCTTGTTAAACAGATACATGTCAAACTATGCGTACAATGTGTATTTTATCAATATATACAAAGATAAGTAGTTTTTAGAGAGTTTAGAGTAAAAATATAATTTTTTTGAAATTATTAATCAACTTTGGCCAATTGCTAATCATGTTTCACTTTGATTAGCAAAGGCCACTAATTAATATCAGAGACTTGATTTATGCCTTGTATTACTAGCATTTTTTTGTCTGCTCTTTTTGGTGCCACTAGCTCTTTAAAGCAAGCCTTTATCCATTCTATAGGTTTGCATCTCTCATCTATTCAATGTTTTTATATCCATGCACAACTGTGAACTAGTAAAGTCTGCATGTTTTCTGTCATACATCTGTGCTGCATGAAAAACAGAGTGCCACACCCATAACGATTTAACCACAATCCCTGCTATCATCTCATCAAACTGCAGATCCTGCACAATACACAAGAACAGTTTCAGGCTCTGGGCTTTTCATACCAACAGCCATTCAACTGGCGATGATCTTCCTTTAAACAGGCTGTACGGGATTTGTTAATCTTCCAACACACAAAACCATGACTGGGACATAAACATACCAGGATACACTGTCTACAGGAGGGACAGGGAGGGTAAAAGAAGAGGAGGAGGAGTTCTTTACATAAGGGAAGTAATAAAAGCAACAGAACAAAAGGGTAAACAGGGAGGAGAAGAAGCACTGTGGGTAAATTTGGAGACAGGCAATGGCACCACAAATACACAGGGTTGTATACAGACACCCTTCTCAGGGGAGGAAATGGACCGAAATGATAGAAAGTATACTTAGAATGGCAGAAAAGGGAGATATTGCTGATGGGTGATCTGAATATGCCAGATGTTAACTGAGTGCAGTTGCAGCTGCCACTGAAGAGTGCAGTTATTCTAGATGCCCTACAGGGGCATGCCTTGACAACTAGTACTGGAGCCCACTCGAGGGAGCAATATTAGACTTGATTCTCTCAAATGGAGATGGAGAGAGGATCACAGATGCAGAAGTGGGTAGCATCTGGGAACTAGCGACCATCGAACAGTATGGTTCACAATAAACACAGCAATAGAGTCAAGCTTTAATAAAGACAAAAGTGTTGGACTTTAGGAGGGCTGACTTTGCTAAAATGGGTGAGTGCCTAAGGAATGCACTAGCAAATGGGCAGGAAGGAGGGTGGAAAACAATGGGGAATAATAAAACTGCCATCACAGAGGTAACGAGCCTTTGTGTGAAGCAAATAAACAAAACAAGACGATGTAAGAAACCACTATGGTTCTCAAAGGAAGTGGCAGTGAAGGTTCAAGAGAAAGAAAGCATTCATAGTACAAGGAATCGCAGAAGGAGCAGGACAGAGAACTGTATCAGTTAAAGCAAAGGAGGCTGGGAAGGCAGTCAGAACAGCAAAGGTCCAAACCGAGGAAAAGATAGCCAACTCAGTTAAGAAGGGGATAAAACCTTTTATAGGTACATCAGGGAGCAAAGGAAGACCAAGGGAGGGATAGTGAGGCTTAATAAAGGGGAGAGAGGGTGGGCAGAGGGAGACTGTGAAAGGCAGAGATACTAAACAAATATTTTTGCTCAGTATTTACAAATGAAGAGGGGGAGGTACATAAAACAAATAGTAGTAACACCTGGATACAGAAGTTGATACCAGCCCATTTACAGAAGAAAGGGTTCTGAAAGAACTCTTAAAACTGAAGGTGGACAAAGCAATGGGGCCTGATGGATTCACCCCAGAATTTAAAGAGCTAAGGGTAGAACTAGTGACACCACTGACTACCCTTTTAACAAATCATGGGAGGATGGGGTGGTACCGAGGACTGGAGGAGGGCAGATGTGATTCCCCTTCACAAAAGTGGGAGCAAGGCAGAAGCAGCAAACTACAGACCTGTTAGTTTAACCTCAGTGATAGGGAAAATGATGGAATCACTTCTGAAGGAAAGAACTGTCGAGTATCTAGAGGCCAGAGGGGCACAGGACCCTAGGCAGCATGGATTCACAGCGGGAAGGTCATGCCAGACAAATCTGATAGATTTCTTTGACTGGGTGACCAAAGTAGTAGATCACGGAGGGGTGTGGACATGGCCTACCCAGACTTTAGCAAGGCATCTGACACAGTCCCACACAAAAAGATTAATATACAAGTTAACCAGCCAGGAGTGGGTCCCAAGATGACAGCCTGGGTAAAGAATTGGCTGGAGAATAGGACACAGAGATAATAGTAAATGGAGTCCACTCAGAAGAAAGGAGGGTTACTAGTGGGGTGCACTGAGGTTCAGTATTAGGACCGGTCCTCTTCAATGTCTTTATAAGCGACATTGCGGAAGGACTGGAAGGAAAAGTATGTCTCTTTGCAGATGACACTAAGATCTGCAACAGAGTTGATGCACAGGGTGGGGTGGAAAGGATGAGAAGGGACTTGGCAAGGTTAGAGGAATGGTCAAATGTATGGCAGCTTAGATTCAATGCTAAGAGGTGCAGGTAATGCACCTGGGAAACAAAACCCAGGGAAGAGAACACAATGGGGGTGAGATACTAACAACAAAATGGAAAGGGACCTGGGGTAGTCATATCAGATGACCTAAAGGTGGGCAAGCAATGTGAGAGGCAGCAAGGAGGGTTGGGGATACTGGGATGCACAGGGAGAGGCATCACCAGTAGAAAACAGAAAGTTATTATCCTCTGTACAGACAGCTGGTGAGACCCCATCTGGAGTACTGTGTGCAGTTCTGGAGACCAATCTCCGCAAAGACATAGACAGGATGGAAGCTGTCCAGAGGAGGGCACTAAATGGTGCAGGGTCTGCAACCGGAAGACATATGAAGAAAGACTTAAGGAGCTTAATATGTATAGCCTCGAGGAAAGGAGGGAGAGGGGACATGATAGAAACTTTCAAGTACCTCAAGGAATAAACAAAGTCCAAGAGGGTAGCATCTTTCAAAAAAGAGGTGTGCAAGAACAAGAGGGCACAATTTGAAGATAGAGGAGGGGTGGCTCAGAGGTAATTTAGAGGTATTTTTTCAGAGGGTTGTGGATGCATGGAGCGCCTTCCGGAGGAGGTTGTGGAGTCAAAATCAGTGGTGGAATTCAAGCATGCATGGGACAGTCATAAGGCAATTCTGGGGGTTGGGGGAAAGAAGAAGTAGGCTGCTGGTTAACTAGGATCTGCAGCTTATCCAGTAGGTAGGGAAATGGGCAGACTGGGTGGGCCAAGCGGTCCTTATCTGCCATCAAATTCTATGTTTCTATGTTTCCACATTCAGTTATACTAGTGGTTTATCTTCCTACCCCAGGTCTTTTTCTAGCTTATCAAACTTAAAGCACATTATAAGATTTGGACATCTCTACAGAGATCTTCAGGTCTCAAAGCGAAATATCCACAGACTGCAGTTCATTTGCTTCAGCTGCTTTATCTAACAATCAAGTAAATGCATCTTTAGTAAAACTACATCTCTCTCTCTCTCAACCCACCCCCTGGGCAGAATGACTGAATGATATAAAGGGCCTGTCTGAAGTTTATGAGATTTGCCCTCTTCACAAGTGTAGTGTACTAAATACTCTAAGTGGGAAAACTGTCTTCCAAGCAGTGACCATTATTGTCCGTCAGTTTTCTTACATGGCCTGAGAAACCGCTGTGGAGAAAGTAGCATTTATCATTCATCCATACGTCTTTCTACCCGACCACACAGTGTAACTGTAGGAGTGATGTGAGCATCTGCAAACACATAGGTTAACAATACAAGAATGATTCTGCTTGGTGTGCAGGGATCTCACTGTATTATGCAGTTCAGCAGTATTGATACCATGTGTAATTTCCCATAGTAGGCTGAGCGATAACTGTGTTTCTTGGTATACCAAAATGTATCACTGTCTTCTCCTAAATCCACCCCACCCCCGGCCTTAAACTGCCAAACACGCTTCAGCGCAAACCAAGTCCCAAGTTTCTACAATTCATCACCCCCGAGCGACGATTCATGCAACTTGCAATAATCATTAATCATGGTATTTACTGCATTTCATGGTTATTATACAATGGAAATGTCATGGTGTGACATAAATACTGGTGAGTATGTGGATGTCTTTTTTTTTTTATTAAACATTTTGTCAGTGAGAACAAATGATTTCACCACAGAAATGACAGTAAACTTCAGTTATAAGAGCGAGTTCATTTTTTTCATATTCACTTACCGACCGCGAGTGACAGTTCAGTATCCGAGAGCGGCGATGAGGAAAGGAAGAGCAGCGGCTGGCACCTGCGTGGTCCGAGGTAAACCTGGCATGCGTTTGCTGTTATAACCAGCTGGTTAAAAAACGTTCACCAGTAATTATATAGAGAATAATGGTTGGGTAGGGGGTTATAATGGGAATTTTGTCACTGCTTGTACAAAAGCTACTAGGCTTATGAAGTCTGAACACTTTGCATCCACACTCCAGAACAACCTTAATCACCCATCTGAGTTCTGGAAGGTAATTCATGCCCTTTTCTCTCTTTAGACCCAGTCCCATCTCCCTTTTCTCAAGATGGGTGATAGTCCTATCTCTACCTCATTTTTCAGTTCCTTTTTCATCTCCTGTGCCCAATCACTTGTCTCTTCCTCCTCCATACTGGGTGGGCCAAGTGGTCTTTTATGCTGACAAATTCTATGTTTCTGCAGCGGTGACCGAGTATCAGAATGATAAAAGAGGGCAAGGGTGTGGGAAATACTCCAAATGACATTCAATGTGAGTACTGGTGTATATGCCAAGTAGGTATGAGTAGGCACCTGACTGCATGAGGTGGAGTGTATGTTTATGTATGCCTTAAACACTGTCTCTTTATAATTAGACTGAAGACTTTCAAATGCCCTTGGGCTAGAAGTTCAATGGTCATTTTTTTAACAGCTTTTGTCTCTATCCATTCACAAATCTCTCCCTTGCTTAGCTAGTTTTCCTGTTAGTCACTGGTCTAGGTTCTTCTTCAACCAGTCTAAGCCCTGTATCCCACTCCTACTGCAGCAGTCAGTGCAAGTCCCCCGATGCACACTGCCAGTCCCCTTGAATACTGTTCCAAACTTAGCTTTCCAGTGGAAACAGTCAGGTGCAGAGTAGGACAGAACTTTACCAAAAAGTGGGTCAAAGGTCTGTGTACCACCACTAAGCAGGGTCTGGAGATGCACTTAATTAGCAATGGCTTACGCCTACGTGTCACCATTATTTACACCAATTTTCCATCCCTCCGAGGCACAAAAGTCCATTCTGGACAGTCAGAAGTGGGCTGGGACTGGGCCCACCCACCACATTTTGATGGCTACTCGATGCCACAGACTATGATGCAATTGTGTCCTGTATTGGCATCCACTGTCACACCTGAAGCAGGACAAGCATTAGCAGGGATTTAGTTAACTCCATTTTTTTGGGTTACTGACTTTCAAAAATAAGGCAAGAGGTCACGTGATGCAAGTGCTCTGATAGCAGCAGAGGTGCCGAGCTCCTGCCTATATTTGGTTGTTTTGGACTACTCATAGCCTGTTTAAGAGCTTTGAAAGCCTCCCCTGCTAGTAGATCATTTGGGCAGTATTTGAAATATCGGATTCAAGCGGTGAGTGGCAATCTGGAGGCAGTATAGCGCGGTGGTCTAAGGCTCTGAGCTGCAAATCTGGTGACATCCAGCAGACTAGACCTGGGTTTGAATCCCACAGCTTCCACTTGCATACTGTGTGACCCTGAGCAAGTCACTTAACCTCCTTGTGCTCCCAGGTCGCTCCTGTAAAAAAGCTTTCAGCTTAGTGTGCTATACCTGGTTAAACAACTAAATAAATAAAATAAAAAAAAAGATGGAATCAGAAATGCGCTCAGCCACTATCCGCCATACTCCACCAACGTCGCCAGAAAAGAATCCGAAGAAGTCCAAGGCCCAAAGTGGTAACTCAGACAAAAAGACTCTGCAATCTACACCCCTGATCCCTCTGACAGAGGATCGTTTCTTGCAAGAACTACAGCCTTTTAAGGAAACGTTAGTAGAGATCGCTAATGACCTAAAGTCTTTTCGGGGAGATTTTCTGGATCTATCAAGAAGGGTCACTGACTCCGAGGCCCACATCGCGTCCACAGAGAGATGGAAAGAGAAACTGGAACCAGAGGTAGTGGCACTTAGGCAGCAAGTGCAGAAGTTACAACTGAAAACAGAGGACTTGGAGGGAAGGAGCTGCAGGAATAACATCCTAATAATTGGTTTACCTGAGGCAGAGGAAGGGCAGCATATCCAGGCTTTTCTACAGAAGCTTCTCTGTAAGATTGCTGGCCCATCGCCAATGGGGGCTTCGTACCAACTAGAGAGAGCACATCATGCTTTGCAGCCCTGACCGCCATCGGGAGCCCATCCCAGGCCACTGATAATAAGGTTTCTTAGCTTCGTAGAGAAGCAGCATGTGTTAAACAAGGCACGAGAAGCACAAGCTATTTTATGGGAGGGAGTGAAAATCCATATCTCACAGGATCTGCCTTATGAGATAAGGCAGAAACGCGCTGCCTATCACCCCGTAGTGAAAAAGCTGATTGCAGCAGATATTCGATTCAAAATGCAGTATCCCTCACGCCTATTAGTCAGGATAGCAGATACCTGGATTGCCTATGAGAATCCCACGAAAGCGCTGGATGACCTGGCTATCAAGCTTCCCGAGCTATTCAGCAAGAGTTGAAGCTACAGACATCCTGGCAGCATTGAGAGCAGGACTGCTAATGGACATGTTTTTGTTTGTTAGGCAGAAGCCTGGTTTTATTATGAGAGAGTAAATTTGGCACTGACCTGTGCTTCCGATGGGTGGCCTGTTCTTGGGTGGTGAGAGGGTCTGCAGAGTGGTGGGCTCCGAGGTCGGGCGGTGGAGGTAGAGTAGGCCTGTGCTGAGGATGGTAGTTGGGCCTGCAGGCCTCTACACGTACCCACGATGGGGTTTCCCAAGCACAGAATGGGAACTGGAAAAGGAAGCAACGGTTCCTAGTGGAGGACATTTGAGATGCACAGCGCGTCGTAAAGGATTCCCCTGAGAAACAAAGACTCGTATGCACCAAGTTATAGTCTAAAGTTTGCCTTGATGTAACATGTTTTTTTTCATGTGCAGGAGATGACTTAACTGTTACATGGCTCAAGTTAAGAATCGGGAGGTCAATTTCATTAGCTGGTTCAATAAGTTATGGAGCCTATTAGGGAAGATGGGTGGAGGCAGGGCAGTTTAAAATTGGACATACCAGATGTTTCAGGCCTTTTGAGTTCAAAATGATTGGTATCAAGATGGGCAGGGTGGGGCGGCATCAGGGCGCAGATGGGTGCGTTGTATCACAACCTGAGTAGTTGGGGGGGTTCGCCTCTTTGGGCTGCTTAGCTTATTAACATTAGGATTAACAGGTCTGATAATGAGCAAATGGGGTTTAGCGAACTGGTTTTCAATTAAAGAGGTATGTACCAAAGAGGCTCTGGGGATATTGGCTTTCCTGTTTAAAGGGGGAGCCTTTGTATATAATTTAGTGGGTAATAGAGGGGGGGAGGTTTTGGTAGTAGAGGGACACTGGGTTGGTATTAGATATTGGGAGGAGAGAGGGCCGGGGGGTGGGGTTGGAGCGATCAGGGAAGAGGGGGTAGTAGTAGCAGGAATACACAAACAGTTTTGGTTAATGTTAGATACTGTAGTTAAGATTGTTTCGTGGAATATTAGGGGTGCTCGAGATCAAGCTAAAAGGATTGCTATCCTCAAGCATATAGCTCTATTGCGAGCTAATATAATTTTTTTTTTTTTTTTACAAGAGACGCATCTTTTGGCATCTGAAGCTGGCAATTTTAAAAGGCAAGGAATACAGCAGGTCTTTGCCGCCAGAAACTCTACTAGTAGAGGAGGGGTAGGGATAATCATGAAAACAGTCCCATTCCAACCTGAAAATATTATTCAGGACCCACAGGGTAAATTTATTTTAGTTAGTGGTCTATTAGCAAGAAAACCGTTAATTTTGGGGAGTATTTACGGGCTGGTAGGAGGTGATCCAGATTTTCTTATGGTGCTGGCAGATAAGCTGGCTACTTTTATCCCAACCCCTGTTATATTGGGAGGGGACTGGAACCTAGCCCAGTCTCTTTTGTTGGACAAATCCAACCCGACCCCGAGGGCTGGGACCCCGTCTCAGAGGGCGCTTAATGAGATGATGGACCTCCTTGGATTATGTGACCTTTGGAGGATTCTGAACCCGACTACTAGGGTTACTCATTTTATTCACAGGTGCATCAAACGGCCTCCAGGCTGGATTACTTTTTGATAAGCTCAGCCCTGCTATCAGGGACTTTGGATGTAGGGATTGAACCGATAGTGATATCTGACCATGCGGTGGTATGGCTCCATATTTCCCCGACACTGGAACAGCAGAAAGATACTCGATGGAAACTAAATACGCAATTGCTGAAGGATAAGTTTATAGTTAATAAAATTCGTACCTTAATCAAGCAATTTTTTGAAAATAATGCCGATTCCATCCCTAGGATGGATCAAATTTGGTGTGCACTGAAGTGTTATATAAGGGGCGAATTTATTAGGCTAGCAACAAAGCGGACAAGGGTCAGGGAGGAGCAAGCACGGAAAATATTGGAACTGATCAGAGCACTAGAACAAAATCCAGCATCCACTTCTGTACAAGGGTCACTTACGGATCTTTTGTCTCTGAGAAACGCATATTCGGACGTCCTTAAAGAGAGAGCTGAGTTTGCTATTCTTAGAACGAAAGCAACCTACATTGATCAAGGGGAAAAAGCCAGAAGGCTTCTGGCACTTCGTATGAAACAGAAAGTTCTAGGACTATTCAGGCAATTCAGGATGTAGATGGCACCTTGAACACTCTTCCCAGAGATATAGTCTCTGTGTTTGAGAGATTTTATGCAGATCTTTATGGCCGTCGGCTCAGCCCTCCAACGAAGGAGGATACTGAAGTGTATCTGGCTAGAACTTTGCTTCCCAGGTTGCAGGAGGGGGACCAGGCCATCTCAGCAGCCCCTATTACCCTAACAGAAGTAACACAGGCCATAAGGGCTCTGGCTCTAGATAAAGCCCCAGGTCCTGATGGCTTTCCCTCAAACTTTTTCAAGGTATTTGAAAAAGAGTTGTCCCCTATATTACTTAAGGTTTACCATTACATCCTTACCAATGAGGCTCTGGATCCCTCCATTTTGGAAGCGACTATCATTTTGCTTCTGAAGCCTGGCAAATCACCAGAATGCCCTTCTAGCTATCGTCCCATCTCATTGCTGAATTGTGACCTTAAAATTCTCACTAAAATTCTAGCTACTCGGATTCAAAAAATATGGTTTGCCTTACTCAGCCCAGAGCAGGTAGGATTTGTCCCAGGAAGGTTGGCATCAGACCATTTCCGCAAACTAAACCATATATTCCACACAGCTCAGTCCACCTTACATCCTATGGTGCTAATATCTCTGGATGCTGAAAAGGCCTTCAATAGGAGCTTTTTGTGGTTAACGCTTAAATATATGAATATACCTGAAGATTTCATTCACTGGATTCAAAAGATTTACTCAACTCCTACTGCTAGGATTTTCTGCAATAAAGTATTTTCTGCTGGCTTTCCCCTGTTTTCAGGTACTCGGCAGGGTTGTCCCCTTTCCCCATTACTCTTCAATTTATATTTGGAGCCCTTGATAAGGAGAATTAACTCCTCAACTAGGGTACAACGGATTTTAGTGGGCACAAATAATCTAAAGTTATCTGTGTACGCAGATGATATCCTGCTTCACCTAGCAGATCCGGTAGCCTCACTGGGAGAGGTATTAATCATAGGAAAGTTTAGTAAATACTCTAATTATAGTTTGAATTGCAATAAAACTGAAATTCTCCCTCTCAATCACCATACATTCCAGCAAGACTTTCACAAATTTGGAATGAAATGGTCCCCACTATCGAAGTATTTAGGTATACATTTAACACCAGACCCCCTACGGTATAAAAAGCTAAACTTAGAGGATTTGGTTCAGAACCTTCAACATGACCTTTCTAGATGGAAATCCCTGCCAATTTCGTTGTGGGGAAGAATTAATCTTATCAAAATGAACGTGCTTCCCAGGGTATTCTTTCCGTTAAATATGAGCAATATATGGTTGCCTATTTCCTTTTTCCAGAAGATGCAGGCCCTTATCTCAGAATTCCTGTGGTTAAACAAGAGTCCTAGAAGGGCATACGGTAAACTTACCCTACCCAAGAACAAGGGAGGTCTTAAGCTTCCCAACTTGCTATACTATCATTGGGCTAGTCATCTATATAAAATGGGGAAGTGGATGTCATCCCCTCTTAGTAGGGGGGGGGGGGGACGCTTATGTTCCCATCTGGTTACAAATTGAGAGGGATATTTTTGTCACAGTTAGGATGTCCCTGTTAACTTCATTATTTACGCCTCACTGTATACTTCCAGATATAATTAAACGGTCAGTGATAGGTGTGTCCATCAAAACTTTCGCCCAGGTTTGTGCCTCCTTACGTATCTGCCCAAGTAGGGATACAATGCAAGAGATCGTAGGCAATCTTAATATTAGAATTGGTGAACCCCCGATCACTCAGAATTGGATTCTCCAATTACAAGGTATGCAAGTGTGTGATTTTTATCAGCCTAATGGTCTTTTGTCACCTACCGGCATGTTAAACAAACTTCAAATCCCTCCAAGATTTATTTTTAAGATCTATCAGTTGAGGCATCTACTCCAGCAGAGATTTGGGGAAGTATATATGCCCTCAAGATTAAATAGCATAGTTGAGCAAATTAAAGACTTAACGGGGCGACCGCATGGTATCTCATTAATATATAGTGCCTTATTGGATATCTTTTATCCAACCACGCTGCCAGGCTCAGCGGTGTGGGATTCGCTTATCCCTAACCAGGAAGTTAACTGGTTGGACATTTGGAGGGACATGCACATGTATATCACACAAGACAGGCTAAGGGTCACTCAATTTCAAATACTAAATAATATGTACTATACTCCATGTAAGCTAGTTAAAATGGGTCGGGTCCAATCATCTATATGTGTTAGATGTGGTCAAAAAGAGGGGACAATACTGCATATTTTCTGGTCCTGTGTAAAAGTTTCACCATTATGGCTAAAAATCAAATCCCAAATTAACCCTTTACTAGGATTAGAACTTTGCTTTACTCCGATGGTCTGCATATTGGGGGATTTATCTTCGATTACAGTCGAAGAAATGAAATTTCATATTTCCCTAATATCAATGGCGGTTAAAAAATTAGTTCTTAAACACTGGTTGGATCAAACCATTATATCATATACAGAATGGTTACATGAGATGTCCTTTTATCTTAGGGCGGAAAAAATGATAGCGAGATTACGTAATAACCCAGTTGCTTTCGATAAAAGGTGGGGTAAATTATATGCTCTTTATTTGAATTAGGTCACCACTCTTTCTCGAGCTCTCTGGACCAGTTTAAAGGTTAGTTTCTTTATACGATATAAACAAACTGAACCTTTTTTTTTTGAGAAGTAACTGATCGCCCAACGGGGGTATGGGTGGGTGGGGGAGTAGTGATATTGTATGTCTGACATCACCTTTGTACTATTTTACCAGGTGATGCTGTTTAAAATTGTAAAATTTATTGAATAAAAAAAAAAATAAGGCAAAAACTTCCATAACCATGAGGAAGAAGTCAGTAACTTCCAAGTGCAACAAAAAACAAACAAAAGAATTAGATGAGTTCCAAAACTGCAGTCATGGAAGTCAAGTAATGATGAATTTTTCTGAAAAAAAAACTATATTCTACCAACAATATTTATATTAACATCCATTAATTGGTCCTTCCTAGAATACTGACTTCCAAAATGTTGGTTTTGGGAAGTAATCTTACTTCTCAAAAACTGGAACGACTTCCAGATTTCAACTCATGGAAGTTTTATACTTCCACTAAAAATAAATTAACTGAACTCCTGGGCATTCGACTGCTTGTCACTTCCAAAACAACTGGTGCAGTCACATAGTAACAGCATCCATCTGCTTTCCTTAAAGATCAACTGCAGATATATTACAAACATATTACAAACTTTACTTCTTTTCCCCTAACATAAGGACAACAAGGCCTTATTTATTACATATGAAATGAAGAAACCACAGGTTACTCAACTGTAACAGTAGTTCTAGGAGTGGTATATGTTGTTCATCCACACAATTTGGCAGTGTCCTTCCCCCTTTAAGAAGTGCCAGAAAGTCTTCAAGCTGGCTCCTCCTACCCACCCGAGAGGTATATCCCTCGGCTCCAACCCACAATGCCAGATCTCGCTCGCTGGAAGCAGAAGTTGTGTGCCTGAGCCAGGGGAGGTCGAGTGGGTCCGCGTGGATGAAAATATACCACTCCTACAAAGTTCAGTTACGTAAGACCTTACTGTAACAGTAGATCTTTGAGGAGTATCTCTTGCAGCAGGTAATACACTTGGGTCATCGCCAGAGGTCACTATGGCGCACAGCAGCTCTTCAAGTAGTCTTTTCCACGGGCCGCCCACACATGACATCAGCTTCCTGTTTCTTATGGAAGTGCGGGTGGGTCCTTGGCATCCTCAGTTTCCCCGGCCAGATTCAGCTCACTAAGCAAGGACCGAGGGGAAGCCAAGGTGCCAAAGGTATCCCAACCCATAAGTCACTGGACCAGAATTTGTTCTCTTACAGAAGGAGGGGGACAGAGGGTGGGAACGCACCTGCTGCAAGAGACACTTCTCAAAGATCTACTGTTACAGTAAGGTCTTACGTAACTGTACCATCTTCCACAGAGTGGTCTATTGCAGCAGGTAACACACTTGGAATGAATACCAAGCAGTAAACCCAAGAAGGGTGGTCATTATGACAGGAAGCCTTGTAAGACTGCTCGGCCTATGGCCGTCCTATGGCGTAAAGCAATATCTAAGTTGTAATGCTTCGTGAAAGTATGAATCACGGACCAGGTAGCTGCGTTGCAGATATCCGTGATAGAGGCCCCTTTAAAGCAGGCCGCAGTGGTGGCCATAGTTCTGGTAGAATGGGCTTGGACAGGTCCTGGTACTGTCTTCTTGTATTTTGAATAACAAAATGTTATACAGTGTGCTAGCCAAATGGAGATGGTCCGTTTAGTGACCAGGAGACCTTCCCTGCCTGAGGTGAAGGTGACAAAAAGTTGAGAGGTCTTTCTAATTGATTTAGTTCAATTTGTATAGCATCATAATATACGATGGACATCTAGAGTATGTAAGAGATGTTCACCTCGATTGGCGTGTTCAGGATAATATACTGGTAACTCCAGGGACTGGTTTAAGGTGTGTTCTGACACTACCTTCGGTAAGAAGGAAGGACTGCTACGGAGTGCCACCCTGTCCTTGTGAAAAATCAAGTAAGGTTCTCTACACAGAAGGGCATGGAGCTCAGAAATACGCCAAGCTGAAGTGACAGCCACTAAGAATAGTGTTTTCCAAGAAAGAAAACGGAGGTCATAGGTGGCCGCCAGTTCAAAGGGTTCAAGAGTTAATTTCTCTATTAGAAAATTGAGATCCCACAGAGGAGTGGGCCTTCTGATAGGTGGCTTAATATGCAACATTCCTTTTAGAAACATTTTGGTTAGATGATGTTGATACAGCAATCTGCCATCCAGAGGTTCATGGAAGGCCAAAATAGAGGCTAAATGGACTTCAGTGGAGGAATAGCTTAATCCTGTCTCGGCAATTGAGGCCAGGTAATCCAAGACTTTCGTCAGTGTGCAGGAATAGGGATCTAATGATCTGGAAGCAGCCCAGATGGAAAAGTGTTTCCATTTGGCATTATATGTTTCCCTGGTCACTGGTTTACGTGCAGCCAGTAATATATTGGCAACAGGAGAGGATACTTGTGAACGTGCTATGAAAGTGTCCTCAGGAGCCAAGCAGTGTAGTGTCTTCAGGTTGGGATGTAGAAGGGTCCCTTGATTCTGAGTCAAGAGATCTGGTCTGATTGGCAACAGAATGGATTCCCTCTACTGATAACTGCTGAAGCAGGGGAACCACACCTGCAGAGGCCACAGAGGAGCTATGAGAATCATAGTGACAGGTTTGAGTTGTAATTTCAGTAGAGTCCACTGCAGGAGTGGGATGGTGGGGGGGAGAATATAAGAAGAGTCCTGCCCACGCTTGGGACAGGGCATCTACAGACCATCCCTTTTTGCTTGGGATAATGGAATAGTATCTAGGGAGATGGTGGTTGACTGGGGAGGCAAACAGATCCATTTGCGGGGTCCCCCCACAGATGTAAGATTTTCTGAAGCACTTCGTAATGAAGTGTCCATTCATGTGTAGGCAACTGGAGACTGAGGAGGTCGGCCAGAAGGTTGTAATGTCCTGGTAGTTGGACAGCTGTCAGTATGAGATGTTGTCGAATGGCCTCCTGCAGACCATAAGCGTCTCTTTGCATAGAGTATGGGACTTCATACCTCTTTGTTTGCTGAGGTAGAATACTACTGCGGTGTTGTCTGACTGAATCAGCAATGGTCCCAGAGACAGGTGCGGTTGAAAAGCCTGGAGGGCTAAGCGAACTGCCCTCAGCTCCAGGAAATTAATGTGGGGATGAGGGATAGAAGTGGTCCACTTGCCTTGTGTCCTGTAAGGACCCAGATGTGCACCCCACCCTTCCAGAGATGCATCCATGGTCAGCATCTGCTGGGGGGGGGGACTGGATGGGCATTCCTTGAGATAGGTTGGCTTGGAGTGTCCATCACACCAGGGCGGATCGCAACATGGGAGTGACTCTGATTTTGTCTTTGAAATTTTCTGTTCTTTGAGACCACTGGTTTTGGAGCGCCCACTGGCCTGGTCTTATATGAATACATGTGAAAGCTACCGTAGGGATAGTAGCAGCCATGGGACCTAGGAGACATAGCATGCGTCTGGCTGTGATAACTTTCTGGGCTTGTATCTGTAATGCCAGAGATAGAACCTTGCATTGCCTGTCGGCCAGAAGGTAGGTCCTGGCGTAGACAGTGTCTAGGACCGTTCCTATATATTGGAGTGACTGTGAAGGGGTTGGTATGGACTTCGGCCAATTGACTGTAATCACTAGAGCTTGGAAAAGAGTTAAGGTTGCCTCTGGGGAGGAAAGCAGAGCAGTTTTGGACTCTGCTTTGATGAGCCAATCATCCAGGTATGGGAAGACAAAGTGCCAGTTCTGTCGTAGGGCAGCTGCTACTACCACTAAGCATTTGGTGAACACTTTCTGGGCTGATGAGAGGCTGAACAGGAGTGCCTGAAACTGGTAATGTTGACCCAGCAGGTGAAAACGAAGGAACCTGTGGTGGGCAGGATGGATAGGGATATATAGGTAGGCATCTTTCATATCTAGGGCACACAACCAATCCCCTTGTTTCAATATTGGCATGATGGAGTTTAGGGTGACCATGCGGAACCTTTTGTACTGGACGCATAGGTTCAATTGCCTGAGGTCCAGTATTGGTCTGAGATCTCCAGTTCGTTTGGGGACCAGGAAGAAGTGGGAGTAAAACCCATTTTGGTATTCTGTAGGGGTACTGGGTAAAAGGCCTTCTTGATGAGAAGAGCCTGTAATTCCTCCTACAGAGTCGGAATATGGTTGAGTGGGTGATCGACAAAGCGGGGTGGGGGGATGAGGGGAAGGTCTGGAAGTAATTCCAGAGTGTGACCTCTCTGAATGATCTGAAGTATCAACTCGTCTGATGCGATTGCTTTCCAGGCCTCCAAATGGAGGGCAAAATGACCGCCCACGGTTTCAGAGGCCTGGTCAAGGAAGCGTGGACAAAGCCCCGATAGGTCACTAAGAGGCAGGCTGACCAGCCTCACCAGGAGGGTGGCTGCAGGAGCCCTTGGGAGCAGAGGTGTTGGTTCTGATAGACTGGGAATGACCTTGCAATCTGCCCCTATTTGAGCCTCTGTATTTTCTACCTCTTTTGGAATAAAAGGAGGATTGAGGACAGTAGGATGGCTAAGAAGTATGATACATGCCATGTACTGTACGCAGGATTCTTCCTGAAGACTGGAGATCACCTATTAACGTTTGGATACCTGGCCTCAATAGTTTGGACACATTAAAGGGGGCACTGACCACTCTATGTTGTTCATCAGGTGTGACGCTTGAGACACGAAGCTAAGCATGGTAACGCAGGGTAATGCCGGTTGCTGACATGCGGGCTGAAGTATCAACCACATCATATCCTGAATGGAGTAGGTGTTGGGAAATGGAGCTGCCAGTAGATATTGTAGCCAGTAATTGTTCCCTTTCCTGTGAAGGAGGGAGTTTATTGACTAATTCAATGGCAGAGGATCAGAGTGTACACTGGTATTTGACCATATGTCCCATGTGATTAAGGATTCTGAGATTCATGGTGCTTGCTTGATGTATGCTCCTGCTTGAATTTTTCTATTCTCATATTACTTGACTTTGACAGTATCTGATGTTTATGTTCAGTGGTTTTAACCGTTTTATGGATTGTGCAGCGCTCCGATTTTAGACATTGCGCTTTATAAAGATTATTATTACTACTATTATTATTATTAAGACCTTTTTTCCCCAGATAGCCTATTCTGTGGAAATCTTTATCTGGAGGTAAGGAGCTCATGTGTTTCGATTGTTTAGTACAATCATAAGCGGCACCAATCACCACTGAATCTGCTTCCGGAGTGGTGGAAAAGAAAGGGAGAACCAGAGGAGCCTGGTAGAGGCAATCCGCCTTTCGGGGAACAGTCGTAACAGAGGAAGACTGATTCCAAGCTGCAAGCATAACATTTTGGTATGTTTGGATCAGTGGGGGTACCACTAAGACTGGATCCTCTGGTAACTCCAAATAGTCTGCCATATCCTTACGTTGTTTGTCATGTTCGGTAGTACAGAATATCATGACTTTCTGAATTTGGACCATCATCTCATGGAAAGATGGGTCATCTGGAGGAGAGGGAGCCGCATGCCTGGATAAGTCCTTGTTTAATGAGGAAATCTCCGGTAGGGGAGGCTGGGGCTGGAAATCCATATCCTGGAATTCCCTGTCCTCCAGATCTCCAGTAAAGTCTACTGGAAAGTCAGGCTTGTCCGAGAGATAGTCATCCACATACAAGGGAGGTGACCAGGGCGTTAAAGGGTCTCTGTCACTCTGAAATCTTTTTGGTGGAGGAGTAGGGGAGCGGGATGGGTGGCTCGGCTCTCCTGGATCGGAGGGCCGAGCATACCGCATGGCATGCAAGACTTGCTGTACTACTGAAGTGACATCCAGCTGAGTAGAAGGGGGGGATTCTGGGAAATCAAGGAGATGGTGGAGGGGACTGGACGCGTAGCCTGAGCAGGTCTTGCCCCGGGTGGTAAACTCCAGGGTCCCAATCTCTGTCTGCCTGGCACCTGTGACAACCCACTTCTGAGGGTGGAGGGGCAGTATGCATAGCAAATGTAGTAGGTTTCCCCAGTGGAATGCGGTTCCTCGTCGACGGAACCACTGGGGAAACGGTATTATGCAACAAATAACATCCCCATCGATGGGAGAGGAGTCCCCATTGATGGAGCACTGACAGAACCCATAAAGGGTTCATCACAGACTGCCGTCAACATGCTGGAAAGCACAGTCAACTAGAGGGTATAACCCCTGTCGACGAAGAGGCAGTCAGAGATCGCGCCGTCGATGGTGGGGCACCTGTAATGGTGGGCGTTGATGAGCGCTTAGGCACGGAGTTTGAGGAGGGCTTCTCCTTTTTGTGCCATCGATGAGAATCAGTGGAGGGGGAGCTCTTGGGACGAGCCCCCCTGATTCTCCATGAGAGACGATTTCAGCTCCATTAAGTGTTTTTGATTTCTAGCAAACATCGTTGACGGGCTGCCTGGTTGAAATCCTGACAATGTATGCAGGAATTGGTGTTGTGTGGGTCCCAGACACCTTACACAGTAGTATGGTTGTTGAAGCAGTAGATTTTCCTACTGCAATGGCAGGAATGAAATAGCGCTATCTTGCTTGAAGAGTCTTTGGACATTCGTCGTTTGCTCAAATTCTCTTTGATGACTGCTGTCTGAAGTTGCTCTAGCTGCTGCGTGCGAGCTGAAGACGGCGGGAAAATGAACGGAAGATAATAGGGACTGCCCACACTTCTATAGGAAACAGGAAGCTGATGCCATGTGTGGATGACCCCCTGGAAGAGACTGCTAGAAGAGATGCCGTCTGCCACAGCGACCTCTGGCAACAACCCAAGTGTATTACCTGCTGCAAGAGACCACTCCGTGGAAGACCTACTGTTACAGTTGAGTCACTTGTGTTTCTAGGGATGTGGATATGTTGTTCTAGCCACTCTATTTGGCAGACTCCTAGCAGTTCTCCAGGAGAAGGGAGGCAAGATGCACACCCCCTATTTAGGGAACACAGACTGGAGAACTGAGGCCCCCAAACCAGCATCCCCGTGTGACTCGAGGTCAATGCGATAATGGGAAATGAAGGTGTGTGCTGACTTCCAGGTAGCAGCCCTGCAGATTTCCTGGATAGGGATGTCCCTAGAAGCAGCCACCAATGCAGTGGCATGACAGGTAGAATGAGCCCTTAACTCTCCAGGAGGTTCCCTTACCTGCCAACCTATAGCAGAGATCAATGCAGGAAGTGATCCACCTGCCAATCATCTGCTTGGCTGCAGGTCTGCCAGGTGTGGCTTCAGTGTAGGTGACAAACAGACGGCGAACCTCTCCCTGAACTCCAGCCATGTGCTATTTGTAATAAGTGAGCGCTTGCCTCAGGTCCAGAGTATGGAGCCTGTGTTCAGCCTCCGAGGTGTGATTCAGGAAGAACACCGGCAGAGTCATCACCTGATTAAGGTGAAACTCCGACACAACCTTCGGGATGAACTTCATATTGGGGTGCAGGACAACCTTGTCCCTGTGGAAGACCAGGTAAGGAGACTCCATAGAAAGCATCTGGAGCCGACTGATCCTTCTGGCTGATGTGATAGCTGACAAGAAGGTAGTCTTTCACGACAGGTGAGATATGTCACACCTGTGCATCGATTCGAATGACTTGCCCATGAACTTTGCCAAAACCAGCAGCAAGTCCCACAGTGGTGGTGGTTCACGCACCGGAGGAGAAATGTGATCCAAGCCTTTGAAAAAGCACCAGACCACCTTCTCCTGCACCACCGACTGCTGACCAGCCCTCGCCTGGTAAGCAGAGATGGCTGCCAGGTGCACCTTAAGGGTCCTCGACCGAAGTCCCCCTTTGGAGAGGGATCACAGGTAGTCCAAAATGCTGGCCACTGGACAGGTCAGAGGGTCCAGCCACTTGCCCGACACCAAATGGAGAATCTCTTCAATTTAAAGGCATAGCATTTTCTGGTTGAATCCTTTCTAGATGTCTCCACCACAGTGAGGACATCTTCAGAGAGACCCCCAAAGCCTGGAAATCCAGCCACTCAGCACCCAGGCTGTCAGGTGCAGGGATTTAAGGTCTGGGTGGAGTACCTCCCTGATTTATGAAGCAGGTCCGGGCAGAGTGGAAGATGCCTCAGGAGCCTGTTGCTGAGGCTGAGGAGATCGGGCTACCAAAACTGGTGTGGCCAGTCTGGAGCCACTAGGACCACTCGTGCCTTGTCCCTCCTGACCTTGAGCAGCACCTTGCAGATCAAGGGAAGTGGAGGGAAGGCACAGAAGAGGCCTGGGGTCCAAGGCCTCAAGAAGGCATCCCCCTGCAGTGAGCCCTGCTGGGGGGGGGGGGGCAGGCACAGAACAGCCTCAACTTTACGTTCTCCCTGGAGGCGAACAGGTCCACCTGACGGGTGCCCCACTGGGAGAACAGGCTGTGATCTACCTCCGGATGGAGCGACCACTCATAAGCCGCCTCGCCTACCTGGCTGAGGGTGTCCGCCAGCTGACTGGAGGCTCCCTGACACATGGATGGCTAGAAGATCCGCCTCTAGGCTGTGGACGAGGGTCAAAATGTGGAGTGCTTCCTTGCACAGAGGCAGGGAGTGCATCCCACCCTGCTTGTTGCAGAAGTACATGGTCATGGTGTTGTCCGTCTGGACTTGGACCACTTGACCCCAAATAGAGTGAATGCAGTCAGCTCAAGCCAAACTGCCCCGCACTACAGCAGGTTGATATGCCATCAGGACTCCTCTGGGTCCAGAGCCCATGGACTCTGTGTTCCCCCAGATGGGCACCCCAGCCCGTGAGAGAGAGGCGTCGGTTGTCAGGATGACTGTCTGCTCAGGGCAGACAAATGGGATCCCCTTCCTGCAGATGCTCTGGGACTAGCCACCACTGGAGGGTGACCCACATCTTCTGAGTCACTGTGACCAGCTGGTCGAAGTGACTTTTGCGCCGAGACCACTGGCTGGCCAGCTCCCACTGCAGGGAGCATATATTCCAACAGGCCCATCGGACCATGCTGGTGCAGGCTGCCATGTAACCCAGAAGGTGCAGAAGTCCTGGGCAGGGCACAATTGCCCGACCCAAAATGATCAGGCAAAGGAGAAGAGAACCTCCACCTTGTCTGCCAGGGGCCGGGCTCTGGCTCGGCAAGAATCGAGCTCTACCCCAATGAAGCTGATCGTCTGCGAAGGCATGAGTTCAGATTTGACCTTCTTGATCAGGAGCCAAGGGAGGTGCAGGTCTGGAGAGCCAGGTCCCTGGACAACTCCACCTCCTGCCTGGAGGAACCTGCAATCAGCCAGTCATCCAGGTACGGGTACACCCGGACCCCTCAGTGCCTCAGGTAAGCTGCTATCACTGCAATTCATTTGGTGAAGACCCTGGGGGCCAAGGAGAGGCCGAAAGGCATGGCCCATGAACTCGTAGAGGATTCCCTCGGTTCGAAAGCGGAGAAACCTTCAGTGAGACAGATGGATCAGGACGTGAAAGAATGTGTCCTGAAGATCCAGGGAGCAAAACCACATGTTGTGCTCTACAGAGGGTATAGTCTGAGATAGAGCTACCATCCTGAAGGTGCGCGACCTGAGGAACTTGTTCAGGTTGTGCAGATCTAGAATGAGGTGCCAGTCCCCCGTCCACTTTGGCACCAGGAAGTACCTGGAGACAAACCCTGTGTGTTCTGGAGGATCTGAAGGGCCCAGGGGAGGCACAACAGCTATGCGGGTGGCACCCCCCCCCATCCCGCTACTGAGAAGGCTTGGAGGAGGACCCAGCTGAGGAGCCAGTGAGTCCCTTCCCTCTGGGTTTACGCACCACCAAGGCCACTGACTTGGCCTGGGTCGCCAGGACTGAGCCTGCTGGCCAGCATGATGCTGGGCTGGTTTTGCCATAGGAGTGGATGACTGAAAGGGCTTTCACTTCTGCTGCCTGGAACCCTTGGGATCCTTCTGTGTGGATGTTACAGAGTCCAAGGTGACATTGGAGTTTTTGATGCACTGGAGGTGACCCTCCACACTGGGCCCAAAAAGGTTGGTGCCCAAGAAAGAAACATCCACCAGCTTGTGCTGAGTGTCTGCCATGAAGGTTGAGATCTGCAGCCAAGTCCTACGGTGCATGGCTACTGCAACCACCAAGTGGGCACAGGAATCCCCCAGATCCAGAGCCATTTGCAGTTGCTGCTTGGCCACAAGCCAGCCCTGATCTCGGACTTGCTTGACCGTGGTCTGGAGGACCGCAGGTGGGTGAGGATTCACCTCATCCAAAGAGACCAAGAAGGCATGGAAGAAGTGTGCCATTAAGAAACACAGACGCATTTCTTAATGGGATGTGTTGATGCCATTAGCCCGATGTTTGCCAAGATTGCCAGGTGCTCGATGGTGGAGGGGTGTCTTTCCAGTTGCTTTGAAAAAAGCACTGGTGAAGCCCCTCCTAAAGAAATCTTCCCTCAACCCAGATGTCCTGGCGAATTATTGTCTGATCTCCAACCTGCCATTTTTGAGCAAGGTTGTTGAGAAATTGGTGGCACATCAGGTTGAGGATCACCAGGTGTCCTCGGATATCTATGAGCCTTTCCAGTTGGGTTTTCAGGCCAGACATAGCATGGAAACTGCTCTAGTGAGAGTGCATAATGATCTGTTCAGGGCTAGAGGTGCAGGTGACAGGTTAATTCTTGTGCTCCTCAATCTCTCCTCAGCTTTTGACACTGTGGATTACGTCATGCTTCTTGATCAGCTCTGTGAGTTTTGTGGACTTGCCAGCATGGTCATCAAATGGTTTGAGTTCTATTTCGCGGACAGAGCGCAGCGGGTGGTGATGGGGAATTTCTCCTCCCCCCCAATGTCTCTGTCGTGCGGAGTACCTCAGGGCTCGATCTTGTCACCGATGTTGTTCGCAGTGTACATGCTGCCCCTGGGCGAGATCATTTGACAATAACAGTGTGGAGTTTCACTGCTATGCAGATGATACCCAACTGTATTTGACTTTTGCACCTGGAACATTGGGAGCAGTTGATGTGCTTAACAGCTGTCTGGCTAAAATCAATGACTGGATGGCTTCCAGTTGGCTGAGACTCAACCCAGCTAAGACTGAGGTGCTGGTGATCGAGCCTAGTTGCGGGTGTGATGGGTTGCCACTGGGAACTAACTCTGGACTTGTTCTGGGGTAAGTTCTTCTCCGAGGGTGTGAAATCTGGGCGTGATCCTTGATTACAGAGTGACCTTTGAAGATCAGGTGTCAGCTGTAGTCAGCAGTGTTTTTTACCACTTGCAGAACATTTCCCGGATTAAGCCCCTCATTCTGCCTGAGGACCTTCTGACTCTAGTGCATGCCTTTGTGACTTCTAGGCTTGACTACTGCAACGCTCTGTACTTTGGGGTCACGGGAGGGACCCTCTGCAGGCTGCAGCTACAGCAGAATGCAGCAGCCCAGTTGCTATGGGCTTCTCACGGTCCAGTCATGTGACTCTGGGCCTGCGTGCTCTGCATTGCCTGCCTGTCAGGTGGAGGGTCCTTTCAAGTTAGGTCTTCTCACCTTTAAGGCCCTATATGGGCTGGGTCCTAGTTACCTGTCTGAGCTCCTGACACCGGTATCCTCTGCTCACTCCCCTGCTCCTCCTTGAGGGACCTCCTGGACATTCCCAGGGTTCAGCTCACGTCCTTGGGAGATCGTACTTTAAGTGTCTCCGGGCCGACCCTGTAGAACTCGCTTCCACCTGCAGTCCAGGAAGCTCCCTCGATTTAGGTGTTTAAGGGGAGACTAAAGGCCCACCTCTTCAACCTGGCCTTTGATTGCTGATGCCATCTTTAGCTGTAGCCAGTCCCCTTCAGATTTATTTTTGGAAACTTTTATCTTGCTGAATTTTAATCTTGTTATGGTTTCTATAAGGTTTTATTATGTTTTAATTTACTGCTTGTATGTTCTTATATATGTTCAGCATCCAGAGCCTCCAGCACTGGGCGCTTTACAATTAAAACTGCCTTGCCAAGATGGCCGAGCTTGTCTGACAGGGGCCGAGGAGGAGGCAGCATAGACTGTACAGCCACATGGTTCAATTTCTTGGACTTCTTGTCCGGCGGCTTGTCGAAGTCCCCGATTTTGCCCAAGCACCAAAACATGGAGCCGGCCACCAGTCCCTCGGCTGAGGGATGCTCCCTGAAACCTGAGAGGTTACTGACACGCACTGGACATTTGCGGGCCATCCAGGCAGATTGTGCAGGGCAGAATGCAGGATGCTGCCAAAGCTCTAGGGCTGGGCTGACAATGGCCTCAGCCACTGTGAAAGCCTCCATCGGAGAGTACCCTTTGTCCAGAATCTCTGTAAGGGGATAGTGAGCCCACTTCTGGCCAGGCTCCATTTTCATCCACGTGGACTCCGAGATGAGGTGGAGGATGCCCAGGAAGGAAGTGGGCCCTTCCCCTGACAAGAGATCTCCCACAGACTCCTCGTCGACCAGAGGAGTCCACATAAAGCAGGCGACTGCCCGAGTCACCTTCAACCCTGTGCGGGTGGTCAGGTGTGACGGTGACAGACAGCTGATGGGGAAGCCCCTTGGCCGTCCGGGACTCCTTAGCTGGAATGCCGGTCGACAGCACCACCACAATTGGTGGAGAGGCTGGCTTCAGCCAAACCAAGACAGTCTTGACCGTCTCCGCTGGGGTAGGGATGGTCTTGACCAACCCCATAAGGGCAGTCAATGTTGGCCTCTCAGGTGATAGCCAAGTGATGGCTGGTGTGGAAACCAGGGTCGGCTTCATACCGGCCAGCACCAACTGTTGCCACATGAGGTCTTCATTGCGCCGACGCAACTTGCACTGAAGCCTCTCCTCACTCGAGGAGGAGGAAGACGAGGAATAGTGGCGGTGCCGCTTCCCTTGGCGCTGCAAGTGGGAGTGCCAATGATGGCAGGAGCTTCTCGACCCACTGGAGGAGGACAAAGACCTCAACCTCAGCTGCCGGGGGTGGGGGTGGGGTGCCGATGGGGGGATCTCAGAGGGAGCCGGAGAATGCCACAGCTCCTCCTGGTCTGGGTTGGTGACCAGAGGTTTCTGCTCAGTGAACTGAGCAGCCCCTTCTAAGGTCACAGGCAGGACCAGAACCCTAAAGAGAGAGAATCATCAGCCTCTTCAGATGACAACCAGTTGATTGGGTCGAGAAAAATCTCGGACACATCATCAGCCGGCATCTCAACCGACTGGCCCAATGGGGTCTCCGTGAAGCCAGTGGCCAAGGCCATGGTTTTAACTGTGGTCAAAACCAGGGAGTCCTAAGACTGAGAACATTCCCAGTCCCACGAACGTCAATGATGAGTCTTCTCTTTCTACGACTCCTTCTCTTTGCAAGAGTGGGAGCTATGGGATCTAGAAGGACCCTGGCCCTTAGTCGGGAGGGACTGGCACAGATCCTTGAAGGAGCTTGAAAAAGTGGAGCCCAACTGGAGTGGCACGAAGGCAGAAGCTGAAGAGGATTGAGCAGCAGCCCAAGCTGCCTCCACCTCAAAGGCTGCAAGCTTTCCAGCTGCTTGGCGGACCCCGCAGTCACAGAGACCACCCAACGGGCATCTTTAGATTTGAGCTGCGGATGTCCTTTTTCTGGGTGGCCCAAGTTAAGGCGGGCGAGACACTCCTCAAGGACCATCGCATGAAAAGACCAGCAAATACTGTAGACCTGGGTATCGGGTTCGTGGCCCAGGCTGTAAACGCACGTGGTGTGGGGGTCGATACATGACTTCTGTCTGCACAGGCACTGGCGAAATCCGGGCGCGGACTTGTCATCCATCGTAATCAGGAAGCTCAAGGGCAGTTACTGAAACGGCAGCAAAATTTCTGAAAGCAATCCAAACGGATCAGAAGTGCTAGGGCCTACAACACGGAAGCACGAAGGAAGGAATTTGCTTCTTCCAGCAGAAAGAAAGATCTGGCGTCATGGGAGGAAGCCGAGGGATACACCACTTGGGTGGGTGGGAGGAGCCAGCTTGAAGACTTTCTGGCACTTCTTAAAGGGGAATGGACATTGCCAACTAAAGTGGATAGAACAGCATATCCACATCCCTAGAACTGCCATTTGCCAGTATAGCGCAGTGGTCTAAGGCTCTGAGCTGCAAATCTGGTGACAACCAGCAGACCAGACCTGGGTTTGAATCCCACAGCTCCCACTTGCATACTGTGTGACCCTGAGCAAGTCACTTAACCTCCTTGTGCTCCCAGGTCGCTCCTGTGAAAAAGCTTCCAGCTTAGTGTGCTATACCTGGTTAAACAACTAAATAAAATGTGCAGATACTATTTTAATACTCTATTTGATGGTTTCACAGAAAATCCCTCAGACATTTTTAAACCAGCTGGCAGAATCTTGGGTGAGTGCTCATTCATTCAGGCAACAATGACATCATTTTCCTCATCTAGCAGCTCAGTACACACCCGCCACCTATACCACCCCCCCCACACACACACGGCACACACTCTAATGCACATCATACTGAAACATGGCAACAACTTATGTTTACTTTCAATTGTCTGAGGATTTTTGTTTACCAAATTTTATCGATACAGCATTACAAATAAATATTTTGTTACTTTCACAGATTAATCAGTACTTTTCAGGGGACAATACTTTAAAATACAGAGGAAGCTGTTGAGGCTTCATTCAGGGCAGGAAGAGAACAAAGGAAACAAAAATGTTCATGTTAACAGCCTGTCATGTTGTTTTTTTTTTTTTGGGGGTGCTCCTGAGCATAAAGTGTTGATCAGCATTTACTCATGGTGTTTTACTGGAATAATTTGATTAATACAGGCCACCAACAGAAAACTGGAAGCAAAGACTGATTTTTAAAAATCATAATGTGATGTACTGAGCCGGCAGGACCTTGCGGAAAATTAGATCCTTGTTGCTTGAATGGAATCAGCACTCACTCAAGATTCCGCCAGCTGGTCTGAAGATGTCTGAGGGATTTTCTGTGAAACCTTTAAATAAGACAGGCAGTAAAACAGCATCTGAACATGAGAAATGACTGTTCTTGCACAATTCTTGCAATATACACAGAGTGGTTGTTCTCACGGTGAGCAAATAAACTATGGTAACAGCATTTTAAAAACATTGCAATTGATCTTTAAGTCAGAAGACATCTATTTTTGGGAGACCAATCGGATACATCCTTATGTGGGCCCAAAACTTTTTTTTATTTCTTTATGCTCCCCTGCTAACTGGCCCCTAGCCACTGGTCCCCCTGAGCCCCGTTACCCCAGCATCCACTGGGACTTACCTTGTCCGGCTCTTTCCCCACGGCATACCCCCCTGACAGGGTCAGTGCGCTCCTCAGAGTCCCACCAGGAACAGGATCCAGATTTGCCAGAGGTGCCCAGCCAGCGGAGGACCGGTGTCATCCTACCAGCTGGCAGCCTTTTTCCCCATTTCCTCCCCTGGCGTGGAGGAAGTAGTGTGCAATGGCGCCGATGCTGCGCACACTCCTACATGCAGAACGCCAGGTGTCTGCCCCGACTTCCACTGTGCAGTGTCAAGTGTGGCAGCTCCCAGCCACCGCTAGGGGCCAGGCTAACACCAGCCACTGCTCCCTTCCCTCCCTGGAGGAAAGCAGCCCTTGGGATGCTTGATCCCCCCCCCCCCAGCCGCCCCTCCGATTCCCGAGGTCACTCCCGGCCTCAGGTCATCAGTGCCACAAACAGTAGCACTAATGCTGCACCGGCCCCGGCCCAAAACTTTTTAATGCAAGAGAAACCTCATATCGTGTTTAAGCTCTGCTTCCTTTGTCTCACATTTAACACAAGTCTCTGATTGATACATGTACTATTGGACAATTTCAATCGCTTCTGGGACTCTCTCAGTGAGAAATGCATACTTTGATCTCCATCACTGCTAACAATCTTATTCACAAATACTGGATAGAAAGGAGCTGCCCCACACTATATGGGTGGAAACAGGAGATTATGGAAGCACTTAAAATGGAACAATTGCTCATGTATGTAATGGTAAATCTGTCAACTTTATTAAGAAGTGGGATCAATTATTAAAATATTGTACAGCGACCTAGTTGTCACTTTGAGGAGGCATAAACCTGTTTGTTTTGGTTCTCTTTATTTAGTCTTGGTAATTTCATGTTTTCTCTTTTTTCTTTTCCTCTCTCTGAGTTTTCCTTTCATTATTTTGTTTTTCTTTTAGTATTTATTTGTATATATTTTAGAAGACGACTTTGGTTATAGACTTATGAAACAGGCAGGTTTATAGGTGTAAAGCTTTTGGTGATTCTATTATATATCTATAGTTATGTGTATTAGATACACGGTGTTGTAAACTTAGAATTGTACGTGTTTATGATCATCTCTGATTGATTAAAAAATTGTCAGTTTTTTGAAAAGAATAGAAATCTATGAGAAAAAAAAGTCAGACGGCATCAGAGACAGATATTCAGCACTGCCTCCGCTGCCTGATACACATGCCAGTTTGGGCTGGATAGGCAGTCCCAGAATAGCAGCACAGTAAGCTATCAATGTTCCCATTTGGCTATCAGGCAGCTGCCTGCTCAGCTTGTTTCTACTGATTAAGCATATCCATAAACCCATATTAGAAAACAGACATGAGCTGTACAAACAAAGTGTTGCACATTACATAATTCTGTGGGTCAGTGATGTCTGTAAAATTCACACATGTGTTGCAAATCAGACCAGTTTACCAACACTCCAAGCCTTTTTAAACTTAATGGAAAAGGGGGGGCGCAAAAATATAGATTTGCCGAAACCCATGTTCCCACCTACTGCAAATAAAAGTGAAAGAGCGGATCCTAGTACAACCTTAACATAGTTCTATAACGCAGTCTGAGATATGCTGTAAAGGCACAAACACAGCCTACCCTTCAACCCTTACGCAAACAAAAAGAGCGGCATGTGATAAACTTAGTGGGAAAATACAAATGACAGTACTGTACTGTTACCTATGGGACCAGCGCATGCTGCTACCCCCCCCCCCCCCAGAAACATACACATACAGCTTTGATTAGTCCGCAGCATATGTAATGACCATATATTTGCAGAATTAAAAATTTGTATCAAGGCGCACAAACAACAAATTCTGAATGAAAACAAGTACTGCTATAGTGTCAGAAGTCAGATCTAGTAGCAAAGGTTTGCTACCAATGATCCCTGCTGTCTGCATAGAGTTCACAAAGGCAAAGTAAACTGCTTTCTCTGACCAGGGTTTTAAATAATTGATTAGCAGTTTTTTCCTTGGGACAATACTAACTGTACAGAAAGCATTTATATAGGTTTTCTAGAAATGTTATGTTTGTTAAACACAGTGAGGCAAGTGCTATGCATTTTCACAAGGTTTTAACACTTCTATGAGCAAAACGCTAATCAATTTTTAGAGTTAAATAAAACTCTGTCTGACCTTCCTAAGGCCACAGTAAAAGTTTACTGGTGGACAAAAACAAAACTGTAAATATTTCTGTGGTTTCTCTAATCACTGCTGTAGCTGTTACTGATACTGATACTGGGGAGAATTTCTCTCAGGCATACCTTCCCACTACACTGACACTCTTCCCCCAGGGTTCATGAATCACCACCCCCCTTACTCACTGTTTTGTTGCGCAATGTTTAATGGTCTGGTGTCTATTTTTAGAGTCATTAACTGTATGCCTTTTTTTTCTTGAAGCATTTTCTTGTAATTGTAAATTTTATTATACTTATTTCTGTATTATTTTTATACGTTGTATTATTGGTCTGTTT